>CM067338.1:156163819-157476319 GCA_034376525.1 Nicotiana benthamiana | reverse complement strand
CGGTCGGCTGCGGGACGGGGCCGGGAGCAGCAGTAGGAGAAGCGATAAGCCCTTCAATCTACTCCTCAAAGCAGGAATGGAGGGCTGCTTTCTTAATAATTCAAATAGATAGTTCTGCTCACATCAAGGGAAGCTCTTCATTAACTGAGAAGCTCATTGGCTCGCCTTTGACTCTAGCCTCTCATTTAACTCGCTACTTCGTCAACTTCTCAGTCCCTCGTGAGTGTGGCACGCACCTCTACATCTTTTCCTATCTATAGTCAGGGGACTGCTGCTCATAACTACTAGCTATCCATCTATTCTGGACTAACCACGTTTGTGGCCAACCAGGATACATCATTGTGTAAGTTTATTCTACTGCACTTGTTTTAATTTCTGCAAAGTTTTTAAATTCCGCACTAAAACGCTTAATATTTTTAAAACGCTATTCACCCCCCCCTCTAGCGTAAAGCGTATTGTCCAACAATTGGTATCAGAGCCATACTCTCTGAAAAACTTAACCGTTTGAGAGAACCATCCATGGCTTCTACTCTAAATTTCTTTGCAGGAATAGGTGAAGGAGAATGCAGCATGTCGCCTCCAATATTAGACGAAAACGACTACTCAGTCTGGAAATATCGGATGCAAGTTTTTACAATGGCAAACGATTTGTATCTATGGCAAGCTATTAAACACAGTGATCAACTGACGACAAAAGTCGGGAAAGATAAGGTAAGTGAATACAACACTAAAGCTATGAATATATTACATAACGCCTTGAACCAGGAACTTTGGCGAAAAATCTCCCACTATAAAACTGCTAAGGAAATGTGGGACAAACTTGAGGAATTGCACGAAAACACGCCTCAAAAAGCGGTCAGCACAAACGATGAATCAACTGGTCAGTGCCTCATGGCAGACGAAAAAGACGAGGTAAGTACATCTAACGATATGCAAATTGCTTATAACAAACTGCATGATGAGTTGGTAAATGCTTCTAAGACTATTAAAGATTTACAAAGAACTCTTTCTTTACAAGAAGAGGATTTTCAAAAACAACTCTTTTTAAAAGACAAGGACTTTGAAGAACGTCTTTCTTTAGCTCAAAAAGGTGTTGAAAATCTGTCTCGTGATAACGAGAATCTTGCAAATGAAAATCAATTTTTGTTAAATGATAGTATAGAACTTAGACAAGTCATCAAGACTATGCATGAAGCCTCTTGTGTTGATAAATGCTCTACTTGTACTGCTTGTGAGTCCTTAAAACTAGAAAACACAGAACTTAGGAAAACATTAGAAACACGTAGTAAAGAAGTTCCTAAAGTTGTTGAAAAAGAAACGCCTAAGAAATATCAACGGCATAAAAACAAAAACTTCACTACTCCACCTAGAAATAACTCTAAGGTATTAAACAAGCCTAGAACAAATTCTTTTAGACCACCTAGACATTATGCTAGAATGTATGAAAATAAGGGTAGAACTAATATCTTTAGACAACCTAGATCCGAATCTAGGATTCTTGCAAACAAGCCTACAAATAGTAATTTTCGGCAACCAAGAAATAACTCTAGGAACGAGCTTAGACCACCTAGACATGACACTAGGTCCTTCAACAAGTCTAGCACTAATAACTTTAGACCATCTAGATATTATACTAGAAATGGGAACAATATGTCTAGTGTTAATCTTTTTCATTCGCCTAGAACTTTGTTGGCTCAACCTAGGCATCAACACAACCCGAACGTAGTATGTCATTACTGCAATCGTATAGGTCATATTGCACCTATGTGTTTTACAAAGCATAGAGATTCTTCATATTATTATGGTCGTTATTTGCCTAACCCCCAAGGACCCAAAATGGTATGGGTACCTAAAGAATATTAATTTGCTTTGTAGGTGTGCTTGAAGGGATCAAGTGTACTATGGTACCTTGACAGTGGATGCTCCAGACACATGACAGGAGACGAATCCAAATTCCTTCAACTGGAGCACAAAGAAGGAGGAAGCGTTGTATTCGGTGACAACAATAAAGGACAAATTATTGGCATCGGATCGGTCGGAATTTTCAAACTTAATGACTAGCGAATTTGAGATGTCCATGATGGGTGAGTTACAATTCTTTTTGGGATTACAAGTAAAACAAATGAAGGAAGGTACATTCATTTGTCAAAGCAAGTATTGCAAAGAACTGCTTAAACGTTTTGATATGAACAATGCAAAGGAAATGGAAACTCCCATGAGCACATCCGATCATCTCGACAAAGATGAAAAAGGTAAGGAAGTCGACATCAAAAAGTACCGAGGTATGATTGGCTCTCTTCTTTATCTTACTGCTAGTCGTCCGGACATCATGTTTAGCGTGTGCGTCTGTGCCCGTTATCAATCATGTCCGAAAGAGTCTCACCTTACTGCGGTAAAGCGGATTCTAAGGTATCTTGTCGGTACTACCAATATGGGTCTATGGTACCCCAAAGGTTCTTCATGCCAACTTATTGGCTATTCCGACTCCGATTTTGCTGGATGCAAATTGGACCGCAAGAGCACTAGCGGCACTTGCCACTTGCTCGGTAGCGCTTTAGTTTCTTGGTTTAGTAAGAAGCAAGTTAGTGTTGCGTTGTCCACAACCGAGGCTGAATATGTAGCCGCGGGGAGTTGTTGCGCTCAAATCCTATGGATGAAACAACAACTCTTGGACTATGGCCTACGTCTTGACCACATTCCTCTTAGATGTGACAACACTAGTGCCATATGCTTGACGAAGAACCCCATTCTTCACTCGCGAACAAAACACATTGAAATTAGACATCATTTTATTAGAGATCACGTTCTAAAAGGCGATGTCGAAATTGAATTTGTTGAAACAAAAAGCCAATTGGCAGACATCTTTACAAAGCCCTTAGATAAAGAGTCCTTCTTCCGAATTCGTAGTGAACTCGGGATCCTTGACTCCACGTTGATCTAAGTCATGCATTGCATTTTATTTCTTACATAATTTCTAACTTGAGCGTCGGAGGCGTCTAACACTTCTTTGCAGGTATCACCCTAAAGAAAAGGGGATCATAAAAGCATGACGCAAAATACTCAAGTATTCTACAGGAAAATCGCCGTCAAACAATCGATTACTGTATCAATAATCGATTACTTTTGTTATCTTTATTTTCCAATAAATAAACTTTTGTTTATTTCATATTTTTTTGCATATTCTTCTCTTGTATATATTTTTGCTAATGGCAAAAGGGGGAAGAAACGGGATATCAAGAAGTATGCTATATCACTCTCAACTTCATTCATGCTTAAAGTGAGGGGGAACATGAATTGAGGGGGAACATCAAATTGCATACTTTACACTTGTCTTGGATTATCAAAATAATTATTGCATATATCCCGCTTATGTTTGCCATTATCAAAAAGGGGGAAATTGTTGGAAACACGTTTCAAATGCAATATACTAAACGTGTGTTCTTTTGTAGGTTTTGATGAATGTCAAACAAAGCAAAAAGCGACATATAACAGTACTCAAGGACAAGCACAAAATGGATGCATTACAAGAAGCTCAAGACAAAGTTTAGAAATGTTATAATTGAGTCAATATTAATTGTGATCTTGATTCCTCAACTTGGCTCATAACATGGCTTCTCTACTAAAATTATTTTTCCAAAATCATGCATATTTAAATTAAGTGTCAAATGATTTTAAACTATGCATATTTACATTTGTTAAAATGTTTTCCAAGCATGCCTAAAAAATCTGGGCTAAGATAATCGATTATGTACTTATGATAATCGAGTATCTCTAAGCCAAGACTGCATGACAATCGATTGTGAATTAATGATAATCGATTGTGAGTAAGTCAGTTAACATCAGGTTTTTGCAAACTGCATAACAATCGATTGTGTACTTATGATAATCGATTGTTAACTGAGGCAAAGTTTTCAAAACTCATAAAAATCGATTATGAACTAATGGTAATCGATTAGAATGAGAAAAATGTCTCCCAGTGATTTTAAATAAAATGATAATCGATTGTGGCTTTTGATAATCGATTATATATGAGACAGAGAGTTTTGAAATTAATTAATAATCGATTATTCCATTTGATAATCGATTGTTGAAGCTGACCGTTGTCATATATTTTCAATTACCTTCAGGTAATCGATTGTTGATATTTAACAATCGATGTTTTGCTTAAAATCTGGAAAAGATTTTCTGAACGTTGTTAAAATAATCGATTGTTGATTTCCGGACAATCGATGTTTTATGCCAAAAATTGGAAAGGATTTCTTAACGTTATAAATAATCGATTATTGATTTGAAGTAATCGATTGTTGACGTAAAATCTGGGATTGAATTTTTAATCTGATAGGCAAACAATCGATTGTTTAGTCTTGACAATCGATTGTCACTGAGTAATTTCAGCAATCCTTAATTGGCAATTAGACAACGGTAAGACTGAGTTTTTCACCTATAAATACAGTTTCAACTCAGTGTTTTCACAACAACAACATATACAATTTGAGTATTTTCATTGCTAAAAGCTTTCTTACATTGATCATCATTTTCCATTCATCCATAAAGCTTTTTGAAGAGCCATTCTATTGAGCTAAGTTGTTGTGATCTTGAGCGTACTATTTCTACTCATATCTACTCATTAAGGAGTGCTTTGTAAAGTGAGTGTGTTTTGTGTTTGTAAGAGAATTGCGATTCTCGTTTGTTGAGGAACTTGTGATTCCTCGGTTGAAGTCTTTGGGATTGTTATCCCCGAGCAGTTGAAGTGTTTGGGATTGTTATCCCCGAGCGGTTGAAGTCTTTGGGATTGTTATCCCCGAGCAGTTGAAGTCTTTGGGATTGTTATCCCCGAGCAGTTGAAGTCTTTGGGATTGTTATCCCCGAGCAATTGAAGTCTTTGGGATTGGTATCCCCGAGCAATTGAAGTCTTTGGGATTGTGATCCCCGAGCACCTAGGTGAGGCTTGTGTCCTCAGCTGTAACGGTTTGTTAAGCACCCGTAAGCTTGACAAGTTTAGTGGAAATCTCGAGAGAGTCTCTCGGGGACTGGACTAACCACGTTTGTGGCCAACCAGGATACATCATTGTGTAAGTTTATTCTACTGCACTTGTTTTAATTTCTGCAAAGTTTTTAAATTCCGCACTAAAACGCTTAATATTTTTAAAACGCTATTCACCCTCCCCCCCCTCTAGCGTAAAGCGTATTGTCCAACATGCCGCCAGTGTCTATCCCTCATTTTAACCAATTAGTAGTCGTACCCGCACGATGCGTGGTCAGTATTAAAAAATATTAATTAAATTAAATATCATCATGCTTGTTTTATCCTATTAGATTGTATTGCTTTAATAAAATTCAATTGCCATCTTACTTGTCAATACGATATACCTAATATTAAAATCTTTATTAAATCAAAGGTACTTATATAGTTAGTAAATAACTTTTTTGTTCTATATTTTATTATTATATTAACCAATATTTATTATTCGCTTTCTTTTTGTCATATACAGTCTTGGACAGTTTATTTGTGAAAATGTATTTATAGCCAAAAGTGGACCGCCCCACAAATCAGGTCAATTATACTTGATAAGATTTATAATTTATTATTTTTAAAATATTTTTTTTTATTTTAAATTTTATTCTATTATTCTTAATAATATTTTCTAAATTTTAATGAACAAAATGTCTGTTAAACTAACAAGACGTATATGTGGAGTGCACTGAATAACTATTTTATTATGTATTTCTCTTTATTACTTCATCTAATATTAAATATTATTACATTGCTAATCGAAATTTTATTATCATATTACTTTTTTAAATATTATTCTCTGATGGTTTTTTATGTCTTTATTTTCGTTTTATTTATTTTAATATCATTTTAAAAGTTCAACTTGAAACTAATCCCCAATTTTAATTGGCAATTTAATATTTTTTAATTTCGTTTTTTATTTTAAAATTATTTTAAAACTCCATCTTGAAACTACATTCCGATTTGAATGGGTAGTTTTTCTTCTCTTTCTTTTATTTATTTTATAGCTAATTGATTTCTTTTTTTTATTTTAAGATAATTTATAAACTCCAACTTGAAACTACTCCCACCCAATTTAAATGGCTAGTTATTTTTTTATATATTTATTTTTTATTTTGTTATATTTAACTATAAGATATCATATTTATTAATCCAAATAAAGTAACAAAAATATATAGATATATATATATATGTATATATATATATATATATATATATATATATATATATATATATATATATATATATATATATAGATATATATATATATATATATATATATATATATATATATATATATAACCAATAACTAATTATAAACTAAATAACTAATTATGTCATGTGTCATTTTTTAGGTTGCCACTTGGCTTAAGGAGAGGACTTTTTCCTCTTCTGTAATTTTTGTTTTTTATATATATTTAAACTGAAAAGTAATAACCTATGACTAATTATAAACTAAATAACTAATTATGCCATGTGTCAATTTTTTAGGTTGCCACTTGGCTTAAGAAGAGGAATTTTTCCTCTTCTTTTATTTTTGTTTTTTATATATATTTAAATTAAATTCAAAAGTAATAATCAATAACTAATTATAAATTAAATAACTAATTATGCCATGTCGCATTTTTTTAGATTACCACTTGGCTTAAGAAAATAGTTTTTTTCTCTTCTTTTAATAATATATAGATTAGGAACAGAATAATCATAGTTATAAAATGATCACATTTTAAATTTTCAAATGATGGAGCTAAGACTAGGGTTAGGACGGTGGGTGGCGACTCAGACCATTTTCCAGTGGTTATGGGGCTCCATCAAGGATCGGCGCTTAGCCCTCTCTTGTTTTCCTTGGTGATGGATGCTCTTAGCCGACATATTCAAGGGAATGTGTCTTGGTGTATGCTATTTGCTGATGACATAGTCTTGATAGACGAGACAAGGGTCGGTGTTAATGAGAGGTTAGAGGTATGGAGACAGGCTCTCGAGTCTAAGGGTTTCAAAATAAGCAGATCTAAGACAGAATACCTGGAGTGCAAGTTTAGCGCCGAGTCGAGCGAAGTAGGCATGGACGTGATGATTGGATCTCAGGTCATCGCCAAGAGGGACAGTGTCAGATATCTTGGGTCGGTGATTCAGGGGGACGCAGAGATTGATGGGGATGTCACTCATCGTATAGGAGCGGGGTGGTCAAAGTGGAGGCTTGCATCAGGAATCTTGTGTGACAAGAAAGTTCCACAGAAACTCAAGGGAAAATTTAATAGAGCTGTGTTAGACCGGCCATGTTGTATGGGACGGAGTGCTGACCAGTGAAGAACTCTCATGTTCAGAGGATGAAGGTTGCGGAGATGAGGATGCTCAGGTGGATGTGAGGGCTCACCAGGTTAGATAAGATTAAGAATGAAGTTATTCGAGAGAAGGTGGGGGTGGCCCCGGTGGATAAGAAGACGCGAGAAGCGAGGCTGAGGTGGTTTGGAATGTACGGAGGAGAAGTCCCGATGCCCCGGTGAGGAGTTGTGAGAGGCTGGCGATGGTCGGCGCACGGCGAGGCAGATGGAGGCCTAAGAGGTATTGGGGAGAGGTGATTAGGCATGACATGGCTAGAATGCGGGTTTCTGAGTACATGGCCCTTGATAGGAAAGTCTGAAGGTCTAGTATCAGGGTTGTAGGATAAAGGCCCCTAGAGTTTTTTGTACTCCTCACCCGGGGTTGGGTGAGATTTGGCAGGGCTATCCATAGATGATTTGTGTATTGGATTGTGTCTCCCTTATTGTAGTTATTTATGGTAGTTACTGTATGATATTATTGCATGCTACTTCATTTATGGTTCTTATGTTTAGATAATTATTTACGCTATTTCTGCTGGACTTACTAATGTTTTTTTGTTTTTGTTATTGTTTTTGCCTTTCCTTTACTGAGCCGAGTGTCGATTGGAAATAGTCTCTCTGTCCTTTCGGGTAGGGGTAAGGCTCGTCTATATATTACCCTCCCCAGATCCCACTTTGTGGGACTATACTAGGTAGTTGTTGTTGTTGTTGTAATCTCTTACTCACCAATTTCCGCTAACATTTGAAACGCAGTTAGTATAATTAACTTATAGGGAGTGAACATCGAACTTCCCCTATACTGATGCCAATAGCGGCTTCATAAAAGTAGTGGCCTAAATTTTAATTAGAAGTCTTATATTTTCTTATTAGTATACATATATATACGGAAAAAAATTAATTTTGCTACTTTTTTCATAATTGTTGTTTATAATATATATTCATATATGATATAAAGTCTTTAACTTAACGTAGTAATATTATTATATATATTGGAAAAAGAAAATTTAAATAAATGAGATGTTATCTTCAAATCATGATATATGGGTTAGACGCACGTCATATGGTATTAAATTCTCCCTTTAAGTGAAAACAGTAAAGGGGTAAGGCTATTATCTATGATGTTTTGGACCTTGCGGAAAGAGGAAAATGCGAAAATTTACCGACCAATTCAGTTGCAAATCTCTTATATTCAAGTGCGTCCTTATTTTTCAAGTTGCGACCGAATTCGGCGAAAATTTCCAATTGGTTCGGCCACAAATTATTTGCGACCATATATTTTCCAACCGACCTATTTCGGCCGGTAATCTGTCGGAAAATCTCGTTTTTCAACCGATTTGACGGTCAGAAATTTGTCATTTTCTAATTGTGTTTTAGCTGTTGGGGACCGAGCGTACCCTCACCCCAACCCCACATTAGTATGATATTGTCCGCTCTGGGCCAAGCCCTCACGGCTTTGTTTTTGGGCATCTCCCAAAAAGACATCATACTAATGGGATTGGGTAACCATATATATTTTGATCACCTTTCTCCTTCTCATCCGGTGTGGGATGGGATTTGCACCCCAACAAACCTCCCCTCAAACCCAGACCACACAATCCCGTGATCTCCCCTCCAGCGAATATCCATTTCCCATCTACCACCCATCTTGCACCGCCGCAACTACTGCGGGACCCGCCGCCTGACCATTCTTTTCTGTCGGGAAGACTTTCGACACAAGGCATTTCCGCAGACACCTTACCCCACTAGCCCGGAGATCACCTTTGGTCCAGCTTGGCACACCGTCGACTTCGCACGCACCGGTCCGCTACTCCGCCCTCCGAACCTGGGCTCTGATACCACATGTTGGGAATAAATCCCCCTACCAAAATAATATTCACGGTAATAAAAGCGAAATAATAATGTAGCACCGAGATACAGTAATTAACAAGAATAAAAGAGCAACAATGACACCAAGATTTTTACGTGGAAAACCTTATGAATAAGGGAAAATCACGGCCCTGAGAGGAGCAACTGATATCACTATAGTAAGGAATTTTACGCTTTGTAGGTCCGAGAAAATACTCCAAAGACCACTACAGCACTCAAAAGAAATAACCCTCTTTGTATATTTCACCTCACGACAATATTGCTCACTCTCTATTTTCCTCACAGACTATTTTCTTATACCCTGTCTATGAAACCTTACTCTTTTTCTCTCTCTCTCTGTTGTTGTATAAAATGAGAGCCGAAGCTCTCATTTTATAGGCAGAATACATCCTACCTTTCTTGACATTTTTATCTTTGCAGCATGCCAAAATTGACATACGGCAGCACACCTAAGAAAGGTAAAACAAACGTGGGCTGCTGCCTGAAGAAGCAAAGTTTTCTTACTTAAAGTGGGCTGGACCCCACAAATCTCCCCCTCCAGTCCCATTTATCTAGAGGGAATAACACCGCAGTCGGAAGCTTAATGTATGCAATGGTATGTACTAGACCTGATATTGCTCACGCAGTTGGTATTGTCAGCAGGTTTCTTGAAAATCCTGGAAAGGAACATTGTTAAGCAGTCAAGTGGATACTCAGGTACCTGAGAGGAATCACGGGAGATTGCTTATGCTTTGGAGGATCGGATCCAATCTTGAAGGGCTATACGGATGCTGGTATGGCAGGTGACATTGACAACAGAAAATCCACTACTGGATATTTGTTTACATTTTCAGGGGGAGTTATATCATGGCAGTCGAGGTTTCAGAAATGTTTTGCACTCTCTACAATTGAAGCGGAATATTGCCACTACTGAAGCTGGCTAAGAGTTGATATGGCTCAAACGGTTCCTTCAAGAGCTTGGATTGCATCAGAAGGAGTATGTCGTCCATTGTGACAGTCAAAGTGCAATAGACTTTAGCAGGAACTCTATGTACCATGCAAGGACCAAACACATAGATGTGAGATATCACTGGATTCATGAGAAAGTGACGGACAAATCTTTTCAGGTCAAAAAGATTCGCACAAGCGAAAATCCTGCGGATATGCTGACCAAGGTGGTACCAATGAATAAGTTTGAGCTATGCAAAGAACTTGTCTGCATACACTCAAACTAGAAACTGCGGTGTTATTCCCTCTAGATAAATGGGACTGGAGGGGGAGATTTGTGGGGTCCAGCCCACTTTAAGTAAGAAAACTTTGCTTCTTCAGGCAGCAGCCCACGTTTGTTTACCTTTCTTAGGTGTGCTGCAGTATGTCAATTTTGGCATGCTGCAGAGATAAAAATGTCAAGAAAAGTAGGATGTATTCTACCTATAAAATGAGAGCTTCGGTTCTCATTTTTTTACACCAACAGAAAGAGAGAAAAAGAGTAAGGTTTCACAGATAGGGTATAAGAAAATATTCTGTGAGCAAAATAGAGAGTGAGCGATATTGTAGTGAGGTGGAATATCAAAAGAGAGTTATTTCTTTTGAGTGTTGTAGTTGTCTTTGGAGTATATTACTCGGACCTACAAAGTGTAAAATTCCTTACTATAGTGATATCAGTTGCTCCTCTCAGGGCCGTGATTTTTTCCTTTATTCAAAAGGGTTTTCTACGTAAAAATCCTGGTGTCATTGTTACTATTTTATTCTTGTTAATTACCGTATCTCGGTGTTACATTATTATTCCGCTTTTATTAACGTGAATATTATTTTGGTAGGGGGATTTATTCCCAACATTAGTGAAAATGGTAAATGAGTGAGCCTATTATTCATTGTGAATTGAACCTTGCGACATTTGTCTCATGGATTTCATACTTAAAAAAGATGAGACAAAAAAATGTACTTTTTAGTGTGTAGATCAATCACATCTGACAAAACTAAACAGTTAATTTAGACAATTTGATTTAAAATTCGAAAATAAAATCGTTAGAAACATGAAAAAAAAATTATACATAGGAAGAAAAATAGAATTGATGAGCAGGTAAATACATTATTTAGCTTAGTGAGAATTTATTTTACTCTATTAACTCACTCAATCCTACCTCTATCAAATTTAAAAACTATTAAAATTTTAAAATCTTTTATTAAATATATTATATAAGTATAAATCTATTAGTATATAGTAGTGCTTTATATTTTCGAGGCCTTACCCTACTACACCCGCCCTTACTGATGCCAGCATATGCCCCGCGATTCTCCATTTTTTTCTTCTGATATGATGGCACACTCTACCACGAAATTACCCCATAAACAACTTCAGCAAAAACTCCTCCTTTTTAAGTAATCAAACTGCTCAGATTCTCATCTCCATTATATTATTCCATTATTATAACATAAGAAAAAAGAGCTCCCTTCATTCAAATCCAAAAATTCCTTCTCTTTTCATGGATTCCTCTAAAGCTTTTCTGTACTTAGTCTTCTTACTCTTTTCACTTCATTTCTTCACGGCTCTTGCCACTGAATTTGCTGTTGGTGGTGACAAAGGATGGGCTGTTCCTTAAGTAAAAGATGATCAAGTGTATGACCAATGGGCTGGAAAAAATAGGTTTAAGATTGGAGACACCTTGACTAAGTACTCTTCTTTACCTTAAGCATTATCCATTATATCTTTTCACGTTCAAAGACATCCAAAATATAATGTTGCTATCATAATTAACACAGTATAAACTTATTCTTCTTCTGAACATTGTTCAACTATATGTATCAAAAGCACACTCAAGTTATAAACATGACAGTGTAAATAAGTTACCAATACTTTATCGATGCAGTATAACCCGATTATAGCATGTAGTCACTAATAACATAGTATATGAGTTTTTATACGAAAAGTTACATGTTGTTAGATATCTGTTACAAATCTCGTATACAGTCAAACATCTCAATAACAGTCTTATTTGTTTTGATATTTTTTTGCTGCTATAATGAAGTGTTGTTATAGAGAACAATATATTATAACATAACACAATGCATATACAGGCAGACCTCTCTATAACAACATCACTATATAACAATCATTCACTATAAAAGCCAACGTTTTTTATGGAACTTATATTTATTGTGTTATAATATATGTTCTCTATTACAACACTTCACTATAACATCCAAAATAATTTGGAACAAACGAATCTGTATCACTGCTTCTGAGATTCTGGACAGTTTAAAATCCATTGGTGATGACAAAGCCCCGTGGATTGATGGATATAATGCTTTTTTCTCTAAGCAGACTTGGAGTATCACATGCAATCATATAATCAAGGCAGTCATGAATTTTTTACAGTCCAGCAAACTGTATAGACCAGCCAATTGTGCTTCCCTCACCTTGGTACCCAAAGTTGCTAATCCACAATCAGTTAAAGAATTTGGACCAATTGCTTGCTGCTCAGTTTTATACAAAATAATTTCTAAGATATTGGCCAACATATTACAAAAAATCATGTCCAGTATCATTTGTGATGCTCAAGCAGGTTTCATCCCAGGCAGGAAGATTGCAGACAATGTTATACTGGCCCATGAACTAATCACAAATTACTCAAGATCTCATGTGTCTCCTAGATGCATGATTAAAATTGATTTGCAGAAGGCATATGATTCTGTTGAATGGATTTTCTTACAGCAGGTAATGGAAGCTTTAGACTTCCCAGGCAGGTTTATAAAATAGATTATGGAATGTGTCCAAACAGTCAATTATACAGTGATGGTGAATGGGGAAACTATTGAACCCTTCCAAGCAGCTAAGGGACTGAGACAGGGTGATCCAATTTCCCCCTTTTTATTTGCCATAGTGATGGAGTATTTAAGTAGAGCTCTTGCTGGATTGAAGAAGGATAAAGCTTTTCTATTTCACCCTGGTTGCAAAAAGCTAGGCATTACTCACCTTAGCTTTGCAGATGACCTATTGCTATTTGTCAAGGGGGAGCATCAATCTGTAGCAGCAATGTTTAAGTACTTTGCTCACTTCACTGAAGCCTCTGGGTTGAAAGCTAATCTGAGTAAGAGTTCAGTTTCTTTTGGTGGGGTTGCTACTGATACCCAGCATCAAATTGTTGATCATCTTGGCTATGTACATGGGGAGCTACCTTTCAAATACTTGGGAGTTCCTTTGTCTACCAAGAAGATGACCTTAGTGCAATGGCAGCCATTGGTGGATAGGATCACTGCCAGGATCACATCCTGGACTGCCAGGAAATTATCATATGCTGGTAGAATCCAATTGGTTCAATCAGTGATCTTTGGCATACAAGCTTACTGGGCCCAACTTTTCCTTATTCATTCAAAAATCTTAAAGATGTTAGAAGCAGTATGTAGATCTTTTATATGGACAGGTTCAGCCAGTATATCAAAAAAAGCATATATAGCCTGGGATAAATTGTGCTTGCCTAAGTCAGCTGGAGGTTTAAACATCATGAACCTGCTAGTGCGGAACAAAGCTGCTATTGCTAAGCTTGGCTGGGATTTGGCTCGTAAGAAGGATGTCCTATGGGTAAGGTGGATTCACACAGTCTATATAAAGCAACAGCAGTTAGAATCCATAGTTATTCCCAAGAAAGCCAGCTGGATGGTCCGGAAGATAATTGAAGCTACTGTTCTATTGCAACAATATCAGATGATGCATAAACCAGTGTGTACTATAAGGATGCTGTTTCTACACCAGATTGGACAATTGCCTAGGGTCATGTGGAAGAACTTAACCATCCAAAATTATGCCAGACCCAAGGCAGTTTTCAACCTTTGGTTGGTACTTCAAGATAGATTACCTACTAAAGATAGGTTGGCCAAGTAGAACTTGAATGTGGATAGCACCTGTGTACTATGCCAACAAGATGTGGAGAACAGAGACCACCTTTTCTTTTCTTGTTCTTTTGCTAGCCATCTGAGGCATCAAGCAATGGTGTGGATTGAAGTAACTCAGCCTAATTTCCAAAATTGGGAGCAGTTTATTCACTGGATTATTACAAAAGCTAAAGGGAAAACCAGTCGAGCTCATATATTCAAAATGACTATAGCAGAATTGTTCTATGCTATTTGGTTAGAGAGAAACTCAAGGTTGTTTAAGAATATCTTTTGTTCTAGTGATCAATTACTTAGGGCCATTGCATATGTTTGTAATGTTAGGGGTACCCCTAATGTTAGCCTACAGCTTCAGCATTTTCTACTGTGAAATAGAAGGATAGGTATAGTGATAGTCGATAGTGTTTTAAGTTTCTTTTGATAGTCAGCTGGGCACTTAGCTGCACTATGGATTTGTAACGAGACCTCTTTGGTGATTAATACAAATTTTAATTACCAAAAGAAAAACAAACGAATATGCTATAGAGAGGTTTGACTGTATCATAATCTCATCTACTACTACTCTCCGTTCAATTTGCATGATCTTTACTGTTACTTGACCCCATAATGTTTGTGTGGTGTACGTAGGTTTTGAGTATAAGAAAGATTCAGTTCTGGTGGTGACTAAAAAAGAGTACGAGAAATGCAAGTCGAGTCATCCAATTTTCTTCTCTAACAATGGAAAAACCATTTATAAATTGGAGCAACCTGGGTTATACTACTTTATTAGTAGAGTATCAGGACATTGCGAGAGGGGTTTGAAAATGATAATCAAAGTTTTAGAACCAGAATCTCCTCCTCAATCTGCTAATCAGACTTCCTCAACTACTAATGGTGCTACTGTTGCTGCTGCTACTCCAATTCCAATGGCGTTTATTGTGTTATTCTTTGGAGCTTTTCTTTGTTAGTTTATGAACCTTGAATATTCTACGTTTTTTAAGTTAGTTACTTTCTACTAGGTGATTATGAACTTGTGGAATTTGTTTAGGCTTCAATATTGAAATAATTTATTTTACCAAATTGAAATTGCGGTTTTGTTGCTCACGTATTGCTCCTGTGTAGTTTACGTGATATGTGTTTTTCTATATTAAGCTTCATTGGCACTAACATGGCGGAACTAGAGTGTCGGGAGCGAATCCAGTCGAATTCAATAGTTTTGATTCCAACTCTGTATTTGTCTTAAAATTTTTATTTATGTATAAATAATTAATCTAGAACTCAGTAAATTCAAATGATTAGAATTCCGAACCCATAAAACTTGAAATCCTCGCTCCGCCTCAGGACACGATTTCAAACGATTATACTCCCCACACGTTACTTCATAGTCCGTGGAATTGATTAACCGGAAAAATAAGATGGTAGATTAAATTTCACTTATTTTGCAAATATTCATTTGCAATATCGTGTAATCAAACCTGAAATTTCATTAGAAGAACAAAAAACAAGCCTATAAAAACATATTTCTGAGGTATCTTATGTTATAAATACTTACTCTAGGAGGCAAAAGACTGGTTCAATTACTACACACTTCATATAACTACACTCAACCAAAACCTTTGAAATCTAGGCTTGTTGTATGACCTAAGTGTTTGAGAACTATTGATGTCTAGATTTATCATGATACATGAGCAATTATACTATGTTTTATACAATTCCAATGAAGAAAATAAACTTTGTTGTTAGCAAAATTGATCCAACAAGGAGCTTAACCTATATTTAGCTTTCTCTATAGAACCAATTAACTGGATTAGCAGCCTATTTCACATATAAACTTAAAATAAACCTATTTTCTTTTCATAACCCATTTTAAACAATTTTCACACTTTTTTCATCGTTTGTAGCCGATTAAGCCAGCTAACAAATTAGGAGTAATTGTAAGGGTTTCAGATACCCAAAAATTACAAAGATCTCTTTTCATTCTTTGTCTTCTGTCTTTCCGTTACACAAATTAAAAAAACAAAATCTTTCATTCTCTCTTCTTTTAACATCATAATAGGAAATACCCCAACACTAGAGGTGTTAATGGTTTGGTTCGGTTCGATCGATTATTTTATAAAATTTATATCACACTAATTTTTCGATTATTCTACTATGTATATAACCGAAATGAGACTTTTCAAAACATTCCAATCATATCATTTTCCCTTCGGTATCGGTATGGTTCGGATAATTTTCGGTATTTTTTAAAATATCACATAAAGGTATTAGTAGAAGTAGAATGCATTGACATATGTACTTTATATGACTTATCAAAACTCTTTAGATATTTTTACTGTCTAAGGAGTGATGAATCAAGAAAAAATGAAAGATGACCAGAGTATAGATCCATCAACTATTTTATAGCTGCATTTAAAAAAAGCAAAAACAAAGAAAATATATATCACAAAATCATAGTAACCAAACTTGGACTCAAGAATAAAATCTATAGAAGATTAAATACTAAAAATGATAAATCTAAATAATACGAAAGGAAACATATTCAATACATTATAGTTTGCTGCTCATAATCGCTAGAATCTTTATGCCTTGCTAGTGAATATGCTGGAAATAATTTAGTTTCAATAAGAATTGCATAATAGGTTTGGGAATTAGGATTTTAAGTTTTAAATACTTGTTGGCTTGCAACGTATTCATAATTCTAAGGCCCACGAAAAAATTTAATGCTTCATTATTCTTAAACCTAATATATAAATATATTTTTCACATGTAAATTTATTCAGTACGGTTCGATATGTTTTATTTATTTTCGTAAAATTTAAAATTTACCCTAATTGTTAATACAGTTCCAAATTTATATAAAAACCTACAATTTTGTTAAAAGAACCTAAAAATTAATTGTGACCTCTTATTTTGCACGATACCTGGTTCTGCATAGTGATCCACTGAGTATTCCTGTTTATATGTCTACACAGTGGGTGACATAATCATGGTTGATCGAGTTCATCATTCTTGTATTGTGGAAATTGGGGTACTTGATACCTGTGTTGATATGTTGCTTTTAGATATGGTCGACTTCGATGTTATATTGGGGATGGACTGGTTATCCCCGTATCACACTATCTTGGATTTCCATGCCAAGACTGTGACCTTAGCTTTACCAGATTTTCCTCGTTTACAGTATATAGGAACCCCTGGTCATTCTACCCACAATGTTACTTCGTATGTGAAGGCTCATCGTATGGTCGAGAAGGGGTGTTTGGCTTATTAGCTTATGTTCTTGATTCCAGTGTGGAGGTCCCCTCTATTGATTCTGTGCCCGTGGTTCATGAGTTTCCTGAGGTATTCCCTTCAGACTTGTCGGGAATACCATTCGATAGGGATATAGATTTCTGCATTGATCTGGCTCCGGGCACCTAGCACATTTCTATTCCGCCATATCGTATGGCCCCGCCAGAGTTGAAGGAGAAGTTGTAAGACTTGCTTGAGAAGGGTTTCATTAGACCCAGTGTTTTGCCGTGGGGTGCGTCGATATTGTTTGTCAAGAAAAAGGATATTCAATGAGAATGTGCATTGCTTACCGGTAATTGAAGAATGTTACAATCAAGAATATGTATCCACTGCTGAGGATTGATGATTTTTTCGATTAGCTTCAGGGTGCCAGGATGTTTTCAAATATAGACTAGAGATCTGGCTACCATTAGTTGAGGATTAGGGCATCCGATGTCCCTAAGACAGCTTTCCGCACTTGGTACGGGCATCATGAGTTCTTGGTTATGTCATTTGGGTTGATAAATGTCCCAGCAGCTTTCATGGATCTGATGAACCGAGTGTTAAGGCCTTATTTGGAGTCATTCGTGATAGTCTTCATTGATGATATTCTGATATATTCCCGCAACTAGGAGGATCATGAACAACATCTCAGAGTGGCTCTTCAAACTATGAAGGATAGTCAACTATATGCTAAATTTTAAAAGTATAAATTTTGGTTGAGTTCAGTTGCATCCTGGGTCATATTGTATCAGCAGAGGGTATATAGGTTGACCCAAGAAGATTGAGGCAGTCAAGGACTTGCATAGACCAGCATCAGCTACAGAGATTCGGAGTTTCTTGGGATTGGCAGACTACTATCATTGGTTCGTGGCTAGATTTTCATCTATCGCATCCCTGATGACAAGATTGACCCAGAAGGGTGCCCAGTTTAGATGGTCTGAAGAGTGTGAGGCGAGCTTTCAAAAGCTCAAGACAGCTCTAACTATGGCGCGGATATTGGTTTTGCCCACAGGTTTAGGACCTTATATAGTCTATCGTGATTCTTCCCGTATTGGGCTTGGTGCAGTGTTGATGCAGGATGGCAAGGTCATTGCCTATGCTTCAAGGCAGTCGAAGATTCATGAGAAGAACTATCCAGTGCATGATTTGGATTTGGCAGCTATTGTTCATGCCTTGAAGATTTGGAGGCACTATTTGTATGGAGTGGTATGTGAGGTGTTCACTGATTACATGAGTCTTCAGTACTGGTTCAAGGAAAAGGAGTTGAATTTGAGGCAGAGGAGGTGGTAGGAGTTGTTGAAGGATTATGATATCACTATATTATGTCACTCGGGGAAGGCCAATGTGGTGGCCGATGCTTTGAGTAGGAAGTCAGCCAGTATAGGCAGTCTTGCTTATATTCCTGTCAGTCAGAGACCGCTTGCTTTGGATGTTCCATCTTTAGCCAATAGATTTGTGAGGTTGGATATTACAGAGCCTAGACGGGTATTAGCTTGCACGGTCGCTCGTTCTTCATTATTGGAGCATATTTATGATCGGCAGTATGATGATCCCCATTTGTGTATCCTTAGAGACACGGTGCATCGAGGAGGTTCCAAGCATGTTACATTAGACGATGATAGAGTTTTGAGATTACAGGGGCGAGCTTTTATGCCTAATGTTGATGTCTTTGAGAGTTGATTTTAGAGGAGGCCCATAGATCACAGTATTCTATTCACCCAGACGCCGAGAAGATGTATCTGGATTTGCGGAAACATTATTGGTGGCATAGAATGAAGAAGGATATTGTGGCATATGTAGCACGGTGTTTGAATTGTCAGCAGGTTAAGTATGAGCATCATAGGCCTGGTGCTTTATTTTAGAGGATTGAGCTTCCAGAGTGGAAGTGGGAGCAGATCACTATGGACTTCGTTACTTGACTTCTGTTGACACGGAAGAAGTTCGATGAAGTTTGGTTGTAGTTGATAGCCTAACCAAGTCATCGCATTTCATTCCTGTGGTAGTGTCATATTCATCTGAGAGGTTAGATGAAATTTATATCTGGGAGATTGTTCACCTTCATCGGGTGCCGATATCTATCATTTCGGACTGAGGTACGCAGTTTACCTCGCGTTCTTGGAGAACAGTTCAACGAGAGTTAGGCACCCAGGTGGAGTTGATTACAATATTTCATCCTCAAACGGATGGGCAGTCCGAGTGGACTATTCAGATATTGGAGGATATGCTCCGAGCTAGTGTTATTGACTTTGGAGGTTCATGGGATCACTTCTTGCCTTTAGCAGAGTTTGCCTACAACAACAACTACCAGTCGAATGTCCAGATGGCTCCTTATGAGGCTTTAAGTGGTAGGCAGTGTCGATCTCCGGTTGGATGTTTTGAGCTGGGAGAGGCTCGGTTGCCTGGTATAGATTTGGTTCAGGAGGCTTTGAACAAGGTCAGGTTCATTCAGAATAGGCTTCGTACAGCTTACTCCAGGCAAAAGAGCTATACAGATCGTAAGGTTTGAGAATAGCTTTCTTGGTTGGTGAGTCGGTATTGCTCTGAGTGTCGCCTATGAAGGGCATGATGAGATTTGGAAATAAGGTCAAGTTTAGCCCTAGGTTTATTGGTCCGTTTGATACTCTTGATCGAGTGGGAGAGGTGGCTTATAGACTTGTATTGCCGCCTAGGTTATCAGTCGTATATCCAGTTTTTCATGGGTTCATGCTCCGAAAATATCACAGTGATCCAGCCCACATGTTAGATTTCAACACTGTCCAGTTGGACAAGGACATGTCTTATGAGGAGGAGTCGCTGGCTATTCTAGACATGCCGGTTCGTCAGTTGAGATCCAAGAGTTTCCCTTCTGTTCGTGTTCAGTGGAGAGTTCATCCCTTTGAGGCTTCGACCTGGGTGTTCGAATCCGATATGCGGAGCCGTTATCCTCATCAATTCCCGACTCAAGTATTTTCTTTTTTTGTCAGTTCGAGGACGAACGGTTGTTTTAGAGGTGGAGAAAGTGATGACCCAAAGGGTCATCACCTATTTTATTATTCATTCCAAGATTTTGAGTCCTTGAAAACTTCCTTTATAGTCTCCTCGATTTGTGTGCATAGTCCGAGCACGTAGCCGAAAACTCAAATAGGAAATTCTACGAAAAATTGCTAACTTTTGAAGTTAAAATGAATAAATTTGACTTCGATCAATATTATTGGAAAACGGACCGGAACCGTGATATGACAATCCCAGAAGGTACGTAGGGAAATATGGGACTCGGATATATGCTCGAAATCGAATTCCGAGGTCCCGAGCCCGAGAAATGAATTTTTCAAGGAAATTATTTTTCTAATATTTTTAAGGAAATTTAAAATGAAAATTAATTAGTGTTAGAAATAACGCTCTACGCTAGAGGGGGGTGAATAGCGTTTTAATGAAATTTAGCGTTTTCTTGCGGAATTTAAATTTTACTGGAAGTAAATAAGTGCAATAAAAATAACTTACACAAGGATATATCCTGGTTGGCCACAACAGTGGTTAGTCCAGTCCCCGAGAGACTCTCTCGAGATTTTCTACTAACTTGTTAAGCTTACGGGTGCTTAACAAACCTTTACAGTTGCTCGGAGATACAATCTCAAAGACTTCACTTGCTCGGAGGTTCCTCACCTCAAAGACTTCACTTGCTCGGGGATACAATCCCAAAGACTTCACTTGCTCGGGATACAATCCCAAAGACTTCACTTGCTCGGGGATACAATCCCAAAGACTTCACTTGCTCGGGGATACAATCCCAAAGACTTCACTTGCTCGGGGATACAATCCCAAAGACTTCAACAGAGGAAGCACAAGTTCCTCAACACAAGAGAATCAAAATTCTCTTACAAGTATTTGAAATACTTGAACACTCACTTAACAAAGGTACTCCTTGATGAGTAGATATGAGTAAAATAATACGCTCAAGATCACAACAACTTTGAACAATAATATGGCTCTCAAAAGCTTTATGAAATGGGTAGAAAATGATGAACAATTGAATGAAAGCTTAAAGCAATGTAATGATCAGTTAGTGTATGTTGTTGTTTGTAAAACACTGAGTTGAAGCTGTATTTATAGGTGCAAAACTTGGTCTTACCGTTGTCTAATTGCCAATTAAGAATTGCTGAATTTACTCAGTGATAATCGATTGTCAAGACCGAACAATCGATTATCTGCCAGTCAGATCAAAAATCAATCCCAGATTTTACGCTTAATAATCGATTACTTACAATCCATAATCGATTACTGGCAAAATTCAAAAACAGATAATCGATTACACCAAATCCATAATCGATTATATTGGCAACGTTCTAAAAATCATTTCCAGATTTTAAGCAAAACATCGATTATATAAAATCTATAATCGATTACCTCAGCAACGTTCTAAAAATCATTTCCAGATTTTAAGCAAAACATCGATTATATGAAAACCAATAATCGATTACTTTGAGGTATTTGAAAATCATTTGACAACGGTCAGCTTCAACAATCGATTGTCCTTTGGAACAATCGATTACTTGTTATTTTCTGAAAATCATGAAACTTACTGTCTCAGTGATAATCGATTATTTAAAGCCATAATCGATTACTTGTTATTTTCTGAAAATCATAAAACTTACTGTCTCAGTGATAATCGATTATCTAAAGACATAATCGATTACTTAATTAAATTTAAAATCACTGAAAGACATTGTCTCAACATAATCGATCACCATTAGTTCATAATCGATTATTTTGAGTATTGAAAAACTTTACCTCAACACCAATCGATTGGCATTTGATCACAATCGATTATCATGCAGATTTGGAAAAACCTGATGTTCACTGTCTTACTCACAATCGATTACCATTAATTCATAATCGATTGTCATGCAGTCTTGGCTCAGAAACAATCGATTATCATAAGTTCATAATCGATTATTTTAGCCCAGATTTTTGAGGCATGTTTAGAAAACATTTTGTCTAATGTAAATATGCATCATTTGAAATTATTTGATACAGAAATAAGTATGCATGATTTTGGAAAATAGTTTTATGAGAGAAGCCATGTTATGGAGTCAAGTTATAGGATCAAGATCACATTTAAGAATAACTCAATAATAACAATTAAAAACAACGTCTTGAGCTTCAATCTCAACATTTGTGCTCTTGTACTTGAACTCCGTCATATATCAATTTGTGCTTTGTTTGTCATTCATCAAAACCTACAAAAGAATACACGTTTAGTATATCTCATTGAGAACGTGTTTCTAACAATTTCCCCCTTTTTGATAATGGCAAACATTAAGCGGGATATGCAATTTTGACAAATAATATTGACGATTCAAGACAAGTAACAAGTATGCATATTTGTTCTTGTTCCCCCTCAATTTAAGAATTCCCCCTCAATTTAAGCTTATAAGCAATTAGAGCAATGTAGAGGTGGTGCATACCCGTTGGTGCATACCCGTTATCCCGTTATCTTCCCCCTTTTGCCATTAGCAAAAAATAGTAAGGAAAGATACACAAAGACGAAAAAAAACAAAGTTTATTTATTGAAAATTTAAAGGGGTACAGCAGAGGGACATCCAACAATAAAAAATACAATATCAATTATCTCCGTCACGATCCGCCTCGTCATTCGGCGCAGCTTCAAAGGGAACGAGACCCGCATAGGGATAATGGACATGGTCAAAATAACCATGGATCTCGTGTGTCAACTGAGAGAGCTGGTCGGATATAGTTTGGAGAGTGGGCTCCTGAGATGGACGAGCACGACGGGCAGGACGGGTAGGAGGAGGAGCTGGAGCATGATCACCATCATGATGGAAGGATGATTCCGAGATTTCCCAGATTTTGGTACTCCTTTTGAGAGGACCATTTTCAGTGACAAATCCGGATGCTTCAAGAAACTTCATGATGAGGAGAGAATAAGGAAGGGGCATGTTATCGGCGACGGCATCGAGCATGTGCATTTTAATGAGCCGACACCAATTGATCTTGGCTCCAGTGACAATTGCATGTAAGAGCTTGGAGTCCTCTTGGGATATGGTGGCATGATTGTGCCTACGAGGTCTTAGGACACGGGTGATGAAGTAGAGGAGAAATCAATAATTTGGGTCCATGCCCGAGATGGTAGGACGACGAGAAGAAGCTTGATCATAAGAGATTCCGGCTTGGCGGAAAAAAATGGATTCATCAAAGAGAGAGCCGGCCTCATTAATATACCGGATAAGATCTTCACCATCGTTTGGAATGCGGGCGATGGTGTGAAGGTTCTCGTTAGAGAGGAGAATGTGAATGCCATTGATGGAGGTGACCACCTCACCATCTTCATCTTTGTGAAGATTTGAATAGAATGCTTCAACTAAGGTTGTGTTAATATGAGGATGAGTAAGGAGCAAGAAATCATAGAGTTGACACTCTTTGAGCATGTTGGCGGCAGGGGCGAAAGGTTCAAGGAGCTTGCTTGTTGAGAAGCGAGGAGGAAGAATAAATCGCTTCTCAAACTTGGAGAGAAACCTAGAAAGTTCAGCTTGAGTTTCGAAGAACAAAACGGACCCGTCTTCATATGGGAAGTTTAGAGGAGGAGGGATTGTTGAGGCTGAGGCACCTTGCCTGGAACGAGAACGTTTGGAGGAGCGTCCAGACATATTGGAAAATTTTTACTGCTGAATTTTTGAGACTAAGATGCAAGGAATTGACCTTTGATTTTTAGAAATGGTGCTTGAGTGAGTGAGAATGATCCTATATGAGGGCTATTTATAGGAGAAGGAGTGATCAGCCATTTACTAAAGATACCTGCTGAAAATTGAAAGTTGGAACAGTAAAAAACGGTAAGAAATAAATTTGCTGACCGTTAGATAATCGATTATTTGGCAGAGATAATCGATTGTATTTACTGTTGGATTGAATTTTGAAACTGACAAATCGATTTAAGAGACAAACGGTAAAAAAATTTGAATGAGATAATCGATTATCAACACAAAATAATCGATTATGGAGCATTTATGTCCTGACAGTAATCGATGTTGGAGCCAAACGGTAACAAAGTTTAAACAGAAAATAATCGATTGTCAATATTGGTAATCGATTATTATTGAAATATGGTTGATACAGAAAACTCGGAGAATTTCTGAATATGACAACTAATTGATTATAGGAAGGAATAATCGATTGTCTGGAAAAGTATTGCTGAATGACTGAGACGGAAATCGACTGTGCAATATACGGAGTTAACAAATTAAACACATTTGCATAATAAAACTAATCAGTCGAAACAATCGATTATTGATACTGATAATCGATGTACTGCACAGTAGATAATCGATTATTTTCTTGGGATAATCGATTGCGGTGTGCTAAGACTTCATAATTTATCTTATCTTTGGGGAAGTACCTGCAAAAAGGAATTAAACGTCTCCGACGCTCAAGTCAGTAATTTATAGTGACGTGAATAAATTACACTAGTGTTATCAGGTGATATCGTGAACTCTTAAGACTTGTGTCCTAGAGTGTTCTTAAGAGAGTTTCGGGTACTTACCTTTCCTCCGACGTCGCCAATTACCTGATCAAGAGGGTGATCTTTGATCGTCCTTTATTCATTTTGTTCTTTTGTCTCACTCCCCAAATGTGAAGCTTCTTCCGTTGATTGTTCCACAATTGATTTCCTTCGATGCCTTTTCTTGTATTTTGTTTTTCAAATTGCTTAAAATATCAACCGATCTGAATATGATTGTTTCCAAATATGACGCTTCCTCCTTCTTTTGTGCTCTAGTTGAAGGGATTTGGATTCATCTCCCGTCATGTGTTTGGAGCATCCACTATCAGGGTACCATAGTACGCTTGATCCCTTCAAGCACACCTACAAAACAAATTAATTTTCTTTGGGTACCCATGCCATCTTGGGTCCTTGAGGGTTAGGCATATTGTAATAATATGTTTGAGTAGCATGTCTATGACGAGTAAAACATGCGGGAGCAATATGACCAATGCGTCTACAGTAATGACATGTCACATTCGGATTATGCATTCGTCTAGGTTCATAGTAGCTAGATGAATGAAGGTTGCTTACCTTATTTTGAACGCTATCATTTCTCCTACTTTGATCTCTAGGATGGGTAGTGTTTCTAGAGTGATGATATCTAGGTTGAGGACCATTTTGGGGTCTTCTAGGAGGTTCACAATTTTGTCTAAAATATGCATCATGTCTATGGTGACTATTTCTAGGCGGAGGGTCATTTCTTGTTCTAGCATGCAAATTTGTTCTAGGATACACATTTTTGTTGTTGTTCCTAGGTTGAGCTCTAGGTTTTTGAGGTTTAGCATCAACCTTTTCTTCATTTTTAAAACCTATTCCGTGCTTAGTTGATTTTAGGTTATCAAGAACAACATTCAAGTTTTTATGCGACGAATTAAACTTATCTAGTCTGCCTTTAAGACTACCTACTTCATTCTTAAGGATCACACAAGAAACACAACCTTTAGTAGAACTTTCAGGTTTGTCGGCACTTCTCTTTCCATAAAACTTGTTTTGTTCGTGTAGCTTCTCATTTTCCAAAACCAGTTTTTCTAATTCCTTTTCTTTTAAAGAAATCTGTTTTTGAAAATCCGTTTCTTTTAGAGAAGCGTTTTCTCTTAAGCTAGTGACAGTTTTTGAAGCCTTTAAAAATTCAGTATATAACTCATCAAAAGCATTACGCATTTCATCAAGTGAAAAGTTTTCAGACGAAATTTGACGTACCTCATTTTGGTTGTCTTCTTGTACCATGAGACAAAGGTTTGCAGCTTCGTCGTTTTCTTCTTCACTTGATTCATCTCCGGAGTCGCCTCCCCACGAGATATATGCCCGTTGCTTTTTAAAGGATTTCTTCTCCTTTTTGATGTTTGGGCAATTTGTTTTGATGTGTCCAGTTTCTCCACATTCATAGCATTTCATTTGCTCACCTTGTTTTTTCCCTTTGCGCTCATATTCCTTGTGCATAAACTTTTGGAATCTTTTAATGACTAATCCAAACTCGTTGTCTTCTTCCTCTTCAATCTTTGGTTGGCTTGTGCTCGCTTTTAGAGCAATCTTTTGCCTTCTTTGATCATCAACAAACGGGTTAAGAATAGTAGATTCATAGGTTTTAAGATTACCTCTTAGTGCGTCGATGGTGACGTTTGAGACTCCAATTGATTCTTGGATAGCATCGGCTTTGGATCGCCATGCCGGTGTGAGGCTTCTAAGAACTTTTCGAACAAGTTCTCTATCCGTGAACGTCTTCTTGAGGACGTGTAGATCATTTACTATTGTTGAAAAGCGCTCAAACATCTCATCTACTTTTTCTCCTTCCTTCATATGAAACAATTCGTAAGCATGAGTAAGAAAATCAACTTTTGCTTCTCTTACCTGGTCAGTCCCTTCATAAGTGACTTCTAATTTGTCCCACATTTCTTTTGCTGTTTTGCAACATGAAAGTTTCCTGTAATCATTAGCGTTAATAGCACAATACAATAAATTTACAGCTTTATAATTATTTTGAATCATTCTATTGTCCTCTGTGGTGTACTCCTCTTCGGATTTGGGAATCCATTCGCTTTCCACTTTCTTGACTGGAATTTCATTTCCCTTTGTGTACACCTTCCAAAGGTAGGGACAGTTTGACCGAATGAAGATTTCCATCCTCTCCTTCCAGTATGAGTAATTTGTGCCATTGAATAGAGGAGGTCGTGTAGGGCATTGTCCTTCTTCAATTCCTGCAAAAGAATCTAGAGTAGAAGCCATGGATGGTTCTCTCAAACTGTTAAGTTTTTCAGAGAGTTGGGCTCTGATACCAATTGTTAGAAATAACGCTCTACGCTAGAGGGGGGGTGAATAGCGTTTTAATGAAATTTAGCGTTTTCTTGCGGAATTTAAATTTTACAGGAAGTAAATAAGTGCAATAAAAATAACTTACACAAGGATATATCCTGGTTGGCCACAACAGTGGTTAGTCCAGTCCCCGAGAGACTCTCTCAAGATTTTCTACTAACTTGTTAAGCTTACGGGTGCTTAACAAACCTTTACAATTGCTCGGAGATACAATCTCAAAGACTTCACTTGCTCGGAGGTTCCTCACCTCAAAGACTTCACTTGCTCGGAGGTTCCTCACCTCAAAGACTTCACTTGCTCGGGGATACAATCCCAAAGACTTCACTTGCTCGGGGATACAATCCCAAAGACTTCACTTGCTCGGGGATACAATCCCAAAGACTTCACTTGCTCGGGGATACAATCCCAAAGACTTCACTTGCTCGGGGATACAATCCCAAAGACTTCAACAGAGGAAGCACAAGTTCCTCAACACAAGAGAATCAAAATTCTCTTACAAGTATTTGAAATACTTGAACACTCACTTAACAAAGGTACTCCTTGATGAGTAGATATGAGTAAAATAATACGCTCAAGATCACAACAACTTTGAACAATAATATGGCTCTCAAAAGCTTTATGAAATGGGTAGAAAATGATGAACAATTGAATGAAAGCTTAAAGCAATGTAATGATCAGTTAGTGTATGTTGTTGTTTGTAAAACACTGAGTTGAAGCTGTATTTATAGGTGCAAAACTTGGTCTTACCGTTGTCTAATTGCCAATTAAGAATTGCTGAATTTACTCAGTGATAATCGATTGTCAAGACCGAACAATCGATTATCTGCCAGTCAGATCAAAAATCAATCCCAGATTTTACGCTTAATAATCGATTACTTACAATCCATAATCGATTACTGGCAAAATTCAAAAACAGATAATCGATTACACCAAATCCATAATCGATTATATTGGCAACGTTCTAAAAATCATTTCCAGATTTTAAGCAAAACATCGATTATATAAAATCTATAATCGATTACCTCAGCAACGTTCTAAAAATCATTTCCAGATTTTAAGCAAAACATCGATTATATGAAAACCAATAATCGATTACTTTGAGGTATTTGAAAATCATTTGACAACGGTCAGCTTCAACAATCGATTGTCCTTTGCAACAATCGATTACTTGTTATTTTCTGAAAATCATGAAACTTACTGTCTCAGTGATAATCGATTATTTAAAGCCATAATCGATTACTTGTTATTTTCTGAAAATCATAAAACTTACTATCTCAGTGATAATCGATTATCTAAAGACATAATCGATTACTTAATTAAATTTAAAATCACTGAAAGACATTGTCTCAACATAATCGATCACCATTAGTTCATAATCGATTATTTTGAGTATTGAAAAACTTTACCTCAACACCAATCGATTGGCATTTGATCACAATCGATTATCATGCAGATTTGGAAAAACCTGATGTTCACTGTCTTACTCACAATCGATTACCATTAATTCATAATCGATTGTCATGCAGTCTTGGCTCAGAAACAATCGATTATCATAAGTTCATAATCGATTATTTTAGCCCAGATTTTTGAGGCATGTTTAGAAAACATTTTGTCTAATGTAAATATGCATCATTTGAAATTATTTGATACAGAAATAAGTATGCATGATTTTGGAAAATAGTTTTATGAGAGAAGCCATGTTATGGAGTCAAGTTATAGGATCAAGATCACATTTAAGAATAACTCAATAATAACAATTAAAAACAACGTCTTGAGCTTCAATCTCAACATTTGTGCTCTTGTACTTGAACTCCGTCATATATCAATTTGTGCTTTGTTTGTCATTCATCAAAACCTACAAAAGAATACACATTTAGTATATCGCATTGAGAACGTGTTTCCAACAATTAGAACGTATTGGTATCAGGCCTATATTTTGGTTTCGGTGCCCGGTATAGGTTTTATGTGTGGTTTAAGCTCTTTTTGTAATGTTTTGTTGAAATCGGACATAGTTTAACGTGTTTTGGAAGAAATCATGAATTGACGGATAATTTAATGCATATGATGTTATTTTGGTGATTTGATTGCACGGATAAGTCCGTAGGATGTTTTTGAGGTTATGTGTATATTTGATTAGGAGCCCCGAGGGCTCGGGTGAGTTTTGGATAGGCAGTAAGTGCATTTTCGAACCTTCAAAGTTACTGGTATGAACTGACCTGCAGGCTTCGCATGACTCGCAAATGCGATATCGCGAATGCGAAATAAGCCCGGGACATACCTTCTCGCAAATGCGAGCATTTTCTTCTCAACTGCGAAAACCCCCCTGGTTGCCAGTGATCACAAATGCGATCAATATGTCGCAAATGCGACCATCGCAAATGCAATAGGTGTTTCACAAATGCAATGGTCTGTGATTTTATGTAGTGTTCGCAAATGTGAACTATTTTCTCGCAATTCCCATACCAGCATGGTCGTGGTTTGCAATTACGAATCCTTATTCGCAAATCCCACATGCGAGACCTACAGATTTTACACTTAGCCAATCTTTGAGCCATTTTAACATTCTTTCAAAACAAAAACTTCTTTGGGCGATTTCCAAGAACAAAACTTCTTCCAAATCAATTGTAAGTTGGTTTTTACTCATTTCTTTCAATCATTAACATCATTAACATGTTTTCAACTTAAATCAAAGATTTTCATGGGAGAAATTTGAGGTTTGGGTATAACTTAGGTTTTTCTAATATTGTGGATTTGGGCCTCAATTTGGGGTCCGATTTCAAAACAAATTAATATTTGGGTTCGTGTGGGAAAGGGTAATCGGGTTTTGGTTTGAACCTCGGGTTTTAACCACGTTGGCCCGTGGGTGATTTTGATTTTTTGGGCAAGACATTAGGAAATTCATTTTTATGCATTCAAATTGATTCATTAGTGTGTAGTGACGTAATTAGGTAACTTGTGACTATATTCGAGCGTATTTGTGGTGGAACCAAGGGGTAAAGCTATATTTGAGGCTTGAGTTTAGTTCAAAGCATCGAGGTAAGTGTTTTGTCTAACCATATGTTGAGGGAATAGGAGTTGAGTTTTATTTGCTACTTGTTATTTGTCTAGTACGACGTATAGTCATGGTGACGAGTATCTATACGTTGGTGTCTAGCATGACCGTGAGTCCTTATATTTCAAATATTCTGAATTTGTTGTATCTTCTGGGGTTTGATGATGATTTCTATACGCTGTAAAGAGCATGTGAAAGAATTTGAAATCCTTGAACTTCGAGTAGTATTGGCTCAAGTTATAATATGAATTGAGAAAGTATATGAGATGATTTCACCCTTTGGAGCATTGGCTCAATGGTAAAGAGAATTACAAAGTAAGAACCGAAAGAAAGAGAAAGAATTGTTGAATTATTCCCTTGTTGGGATGTTGTTGATTTTTTTATATCTCTCTTGCGGGGAATTTAACAGTTTAATTGTTGTTCCCTTGCTGGGATCTTTATTATTATTCTGTTTACTTCCTTGCCCCTTAATTGTGATTGTTGTTTGGGTGAGGAAGAGTGATAAAGCACGAAGGGTTATGTCGTGCATTATTTGATATTGTGAGGAAAGAGTGTAAAGTACGAAGGGGTGATGCTGTGTCGTACGATGTGCCATTTGGTACCGATATCCATTAATTATATTATGGTGACAGAGAGAAAAAGAATGAAGGGTGATGTCGTGCACATTATTATGATACGATTGATTTGGTAAGGACGAGAGTAAAAGCACGAAGGGTGATGTCGTGTATAGTTTTATTATAAATACTGCTTGGGTGAGGACGAGAGTAAAATCACGAAGGGTGATTCCATGCAAACTGTTGACTTTTGATACTTGCTGATATTCTGACTTTGTCGTTTCTTTCTTTCATTGAGCAATTTCTAATTGAAACGATTACCTCCCCACAGCATGTTTATGTGATGACCCGACCTACCGTATCATGTATTTACGTCCCGTTTTTCCATTTTATGCTTCTACATGTTTCATTATATGTGTTTGGTGAGTTTGAAGTGATTCAAATAGAGTTTAGTAAGAAATGAGACAATTAGTCTTTTTATGGAGATTTTTATTTGGGATAGTCAACCAGGAGTTGACATGTGAGTTATAGGGATCGAATATGATTTTCGACGATTTTGTTAGCTTTGGAGGATGATTTAAGGCTTAGGAGTGCAATCGGAAGTAATTTTGGAGGCTCTGTGTAGAATTAGGCTTGAATTGGCTAAGTTAGAATTTTGGCGATATCCGGTTGATAGGTGAAATTTTGATCCAAGGGTCGGAATGGAATTACAAGAGTTGCAATAGCTTCGTTAAGTGATTTGTGATGTGTGTGCAAAATTTCAGTTGATTCGAAGTGTTTGTTGGAAATCATGTATACCTTTGATATGTGCGCTTTGGTTGTATGAGCATGATTTTCAGGTATAGGTTTTGATGAATGACAAACAATGAAGTCAAGTGTCAAACAACGATATAATCAAATGGCGAGAAGCATACTGATGACGGAATTGCATGAACGAGCCAAAGAAGTTCAAGACCGAAGACCCAAGACGTAGGTCGTTTGGTAGAACCAATGTAAGGACAACGTTTAAGTTATCTTATCCTTTGGCTCAACATTAGGTCATCATAAACATGCATAAAATCACTTTATTAAATTATATATATCATAAATATTTTTAATATATACTTCAAACAAAATGATTTTAACGTTTTCATTTCAACCAAAATGGGTTTTGAAGTAAGTTTTCAATTCTGGTATACTCTGGTATACACAGTGTATATCAAGTGTATATAATCGACCGTTGCCAAAGTTTTGAACACTGGAACAACATAATCGATTGTCTACTTTATCAATCGACTGTTGACAATCGATTGTCTACATTAACAATCGATTATTTTGAGACAGTGCAACCGGTTTTTAAATATCAAAACAATCGATTGTCTTTGTCACAATCGAGTGTGAACAATCGATTGTCCCTTCATACAATCGATTATTTATTGACCGTTCCCACAGAATCCTAAATTGATTTTTGAATGTTGAAGAACCATCGATTATTCAGGTTTAACAATCGATTGTTTAGCTTAAAATCAGGAATCGGTTGTGAACGTTGGTCAGACAATCGATTGTCACCTCCAAACAATCGATTGTCTGAGCACAGAATCAGGGATTTTCTTTGTTAATCAAGCAACGGTCAGCACTACTTTTTCACCTATAAAAAGAGGTCTTTTGAGCTGATTTTAAACACACAACTCCTGCATATATTGATATGCATATTGATCATTTTCAAGCAATCATTTTTAGAGCTTTTGTTGAGCCATTTGATAGACAACTTTGTGTTGTTCATAGAGCTAAAATTGTTTCTCTTTGTTCACTCTATTAAGAGAGTATTTGTTGTAAAAGAGAGTTGTTTGAGAAGAACATATCTTCTCATTTGTTGGGTTTGCTAAGTACCCAAAGTCTTAGTGGTTGAAGTCTTGGGTTGAGGTATCCTCAAGCAAGTGAAGTCTTAAGGTGCGGTATCCTTGAGCAACTGTAACGGTTTGTTAAGCACCCGGAAGCTTAACAGTGTTAGTGGAAATCTCGAGAGAGTCTCTCGGGGACTGGACTAGCCACGAGTTGTGGTGAACCAGGATATATCGGTGTGTTCTCTCCTTACTTATTTAATTTCCGCACGTATTTCATTCTTGCAGTTTTTAATTCCGCAAGTTTACGCAATTTTTATTGTAACGCTATTCACCCCCCCTCTAGCGTTAAGCGTATTTTCTAACAATTGGTATCAGAGCCTAACTCTCTGAAAGCCTTAGCCGGTTGAGAGCTATATATATTTTTGTGTATAGAATATTGAAAGCAGGAATGATGAATGAAGGACAATCCACCACTTGCGTTCCACTATTTGACGGAACAAACTATACATATTGGAAAGGGCGGATGAGTATCTTTCTCAAAGCAAACAATTTTCGTTTGTGGCAAATCATCAAAAACGGTGAACCAATGCCGACAAAGAATGTTGGAGAAATCACGGTTCCAAAGAAGGAAGATGAATATGATGCCAAGGACATGAAGATAGTTGAAAATAATGCAAGGGCCATCCATGTATTATATTGTGCGGTGAATCCGAATGACTATCGGAAAATCTCTTGCTGCACAACCGCCAAGGAGATGTGGGACAAACTCGAGATCATTTATGAAGGTACGCCTCAAGTCCGAGAATCCAAAATTGATTTTCTAACTCATAAATATGAAACTTTTAAAATGGAGAAGGAACCTTTGGTGTTATGTTTGAACGATTTTAAGAATCGTCAACGATCTCCATGCTCTCGGGAAAGTTTACACGAACAAAGATCTTGTTCGAAAAGTCCTACGGAGTCTCACTCCCGAATGGCGTTCCAAAGCCAATGCCATCCAAGAGTCGATAGAATACACGAATATCACAATTGATGGACTAAGAGGTAACCTCGAAACTTATGATAGCACAATTCTTAATCCTTATCTTAGAAGTGATTCGAATTTTGCCTTCAAAGCCTCATCCTCTAAAAGAGAAGAGGTAAGTGATTCGGAAAGGGATGATGAAAATACTTCCAGTGATATATTTGAAAAGTTTTGTAAGTCTTTGAAGAAGGACAAGAAAAAGAGGAAACACCATAGGCGCGTATCACGGGACTCAGACAGCTCGGGCAATGAAGCCGGCGCATTATGTCTCATGGCAAACGGAGAAGAAGAGGTAAGTACTTCTAACTCTCACTCATTTGAAGATTTACAAATTGCCTATGATGAATTGTATGGTGAATTTGTAAATGCTTCCAAATTGATAAAAGAATTGAAGAAAACACTTTCTTTGCAGAAATCACTTTCTTTGCAAATAGATTTTCAGAAAACACTTTCTTTACAAGAAAAAGATTTTGAAAAATCCTCTTCTTTGAAAGAAATAGATTTTCAAAAATTGACTAATGAAAATGGTGTTCTTAAAAACAAAATTGAAGTTTTAGAAAAAGAAAATAAATTTTTGGAAAATGACATTGCTGTTTTTAAAAATAAAATCAAGGAATTGAATGAAGCTTCTTCTATTGATACATGTTCAAATTGTTCTTCTTGTAGTTCTTTAAAACTAGAGAACACAGAACTTAGGAAAGCACTAGAAACACGTAGTGTTGATATTCCTAAAGCTGAAAGAAAGAAGAAAAAGCCTAGGAATAGCTATAGGCGTAAAATGAATAAGAATCATGATAGAAATGGAGTTGCGCAACCTAGAAATGATTCTAGGATTTTTGCTAATAAGTCTAGGAATAATTATTCTAAACCACCTAGAGATGACTCTAGGAATTTCAACGCGTCTAGGAATGACTTTAGATCACCTAGAACGCATTTGGCTCAACCTAGACATATGCACAATCCTAATGTTATATGTCATTATTGTAATCGGGTAGGACACATTGCACCCATTTGTTTTGCTAAACATAGAAATTTATGTGTTGATTATAATTGCTATTATCCTAACCCCCAAGGACCCAAAAGAAGTTGGGTACCAAAAATCTATTTTTAGGTTCTTTTTGCAGGTGTGCTTGAAGACTACAATATTGTAGTGGATACACCAAGCACAAAACCTTAATGCATTAAGGGGGAACGTCGGTTAGTTATCGTATTTTGAATAAAAACACAATGAGTTGATATGTGCAAATAATCTATATCAGTTTTGGTTGATACATGCTTTAATCAATTCTTTTTGAATAACAATTAGTATCAATTTGGTTTATAATAATTGATTGATTCATGTTTTGATGAACATTCTTAGTTTAAAATAACAATTGATATTGTTGAGAAAAATGACCGTTATCATTAGTGTGCCATTTACTGACATTTGATATGATCTTGTTTATAACGATTGGTATCGTCAATGGTTTAAATTTTTTTGGTATAGTCTTTTTGCTAATGCCAAAAGGGGGAAGAATATGGGCGATATGCATGCCTTAATTAAGGGGGAATTATATTGAATTGATTTCTATGAATTGTTTTCATAAATTGTATGTTGAGATATAGCATGAATTTAGGGGGAATTCAATATGCATATCTTCCGTTGTTTGTCATTATCAAAAAGGGGGAAATTGTTGGAAATCATGTATACCTTTGATATGTGCGCTTTGGTTGTATGAGCATGATTTTCAGGTATAGGTTTTGATGAATGACAAACAATGAAGTCAAGTGTCAAACAACGATATAATCAAATGGCGAGAAGCATACTGATGACGGAATTGCATTAACAAGCCAAAGAAGCTCAAGACCAAAGACCCAAGACGTAGGTCGTTTGGTAGAACCAATGTAAGGACAACGTTTAAGTTATCTTATCCTTTGGCTCAACATTAGGTCATCATAAACATGCATAAAATCACTTTATTAAATTATATATATCATAAATATTTTTAATATATACTTCAAACAAAATGATTTTAACGTTTTCATTTCAACCAAAATGGGTTTTGAAGTAAGTTTTCAATTATGGTATACTCTGGTATACATTTTGTATATCAAGTGTATATCAAGTGTATATAATCGACCGTTGCCAAAGTTTTGAACACTGGAACAACATAATCGATTGTCTACTTTAAAAATCGATTGTGGACAATCGATTGTCTACTTTAACAATCGATTATTTTGAGACCGTGCAACCGAAGTTTTTAAATAACTCGATTGTCTTTCACAATCGATTATGAACAATCGATTGTCCCTTCATGCAATCGATTATTTATTGACCGTTCCCACAATCCTAAATTGATTTTTGAACGTTGAAGAACAATCGATTATTCAGGTTTAACAATCGATTGTTTAGCTTAAAATCAGGAATCTGTTGTGAACGTTGGTCAGAATCGATTGTCACCTCCAAACAATCGATTGTCTGAGCACAGAATCAGGGATTTTCTTTGTTAATCAAGCAACGGTCAGCACTACTTTTTCACCTATGAAAAGAGGTCTTTTGAGCTGATTTTAAACACACAACTCCTGCATATATTGATATACATATTGATCATTTTCAAGCATCATTTTTAGAGCTTTTGTTGAGCCATTTGATAGACAACTTTGTGTTGTTCATAGAGCTAAAATTGTTTCTCTTTATCCACTCTATTAAGAGAGTATTTGTTGTAAAAGAGAGTTGTTTGAGAAGAACATATCTTCTCATTTGTTGGGTTTGCTAAGTACCCAAAGTCTTAGTGGTTGAAGTCTTGGGGTGAGGTATCCTCAAGCAAGTGAAGTCTTAAGGTGCGGTATCCTTGAGCAACTGTAACGGTTTGTTAAGCACCCGGAAGCTTAACAGTGTTAGTGGAAATCTCGAGAGAGTCTCTCGGGGACTGGACTAGCCACGGGTTGTGGTGAACCAGGATATATTGGTATGTTCTCTCCTTACTTATTTAATTTCCGCACGTATTTCATTCTTGCAGTTTTTAATTCCGCAAGTTCACGCAATTTTTACTATAACGCTATTCACCCCCCCCTCTAGCGTTAAGCGTATTTTCTAACAGTGTTAAGGTTAGGGTTTTGATCGAATGCGAGGTTTGGAAGAATTTGATAAACTTAGGCTTTGATTTGGTGAAATTTGATCAATTAGGTGTTAACGATAGTGTTTAGAGGGTTCGACAAGTTTGAATAAGGTAATAGATCATGTCTGTGCTTTTGGTTGAGGTCCCGGGGGACTCGGGGTGAATTCGGGTGGTTAAACGGGGAGTTTGGAGTTTATTCCATGTTTGACGTTTGATGCTTCTGTCATTTCCGCATCCGCAGAAAAGGGACTGCATCGGCGGTTCCGCAGATGCGACTAGGTGGTCGCAAAAGCGGTCCTTGAAAGACCTGGGGTTCCGCAGAAGCGGACGTGGGTCCGCGTAAGCGGCAACTGCAGAAGCAGTTAGTGACCGCAGAAGCGGTCCCTGGTGAGTTAAGTCAGACCGCATAAGCAGTCAAGTGGGCGCATACGCGATGACCGCGGGTGCTGTAAAGTAACCGCAGAAGCGGAAATCGCCCTGGGTTTAAGTGAACAGTGTTTCACGAATTTGAAAGAGAAGGAAACTATTTTGGACTTTGGCTTAGCTGATTCTTGGGCGATTTTGGAGAGAATTCGAAGGGGTTTCATCACGTATGAACTATTGGACTCAGATTATGTTTATTTAGTGTAAAATTATGGACTAAACACTAAAATTCAAGGGATTAAATGCTAAAAATGGAGGATAGGGCTTAAAACTTAAGAGAGCTTCAATTGATGATTTGAGGGGTCAAATGGACTCCGATTCTTGTTAATTTGATATGTAAGGACTCGTGGTGAGACAAGGATCATTTTGATGTAAAGTTTTCTGGATTTCGAGAAGTGGGCCTGGGGCTCGAGTTTTGTATATTTTATGGTTTTCGATATTTTTCGAGTCTTTTCGATTGGGTTATAGTCCCTTAGCCTATTTTTATGTATTCGTTGTGGTTTTAGCCAGATTTGATGCACAAGGAGGTCGATTCGAGAGGCAAGGGCATTGTGAGCTAGTTTTCAGTCGGCTAAAGGTGAGTAATGGATGTAAATGCTACTCTGAGGATTTGAAACCCCGGACTTTAATATCATAGCGCTATATTGAGGCGTGACACGCATTCCACGATAAGTGTGGGGTCGTTTACTGTTGGGTACTGAGACTTGGTCCATCCTAAAAATTTCTACTATATTGGCAATTGAAACACATACCTTATCATTGTGAATTAGGCTTATCGCCTTGTTTGAGGCCTTGTGCCGACCTGTAGAATCCTTAGAGGGTCCTTATGTGTTTTTCCTCACTTGTGTGCATAACATATACTCTCAGTCATGATTTCAATTGTTAAAAATAATATAATAACTGTATTTTTTATATGAACATTAAATGAAAAAGGATATGAGGGCTGAGATCCCTATAGTATGTCATGCCCGATTGGCTGTGAACTTATTTGACTAAGATGGGTGGGGGACTCGATAGTAAGGATGTTTCCTTTGATATGGATAGGTTTGCATGCCGAAGTAGTATATATATTGATATTGAGGCCAAGAGCCTATTTGATGCCAATACCTGGCTAATATTGAGCTTGGGCTGTAGGAGCCCCTCCGGAGTTTGTACACACCCTCAGTGAACTGCACAGGTTTATTTGGTCTGGTCCTAGCCTCATCACTACTTTGCCGGAGTTAGGCTAGGCACTTACTAGCACAATGGGTCGGTTGTGATGATACTACACTCTGTGCTCTTTTGCACAGATCCAGTTGATGTTAGTTCATACATTGCTCTAAACGGGGATTAATGCACAGACCGCAAAAAAATGTATGCAGGGAAGCTCGGTCTAGTGGACAAAGAACACAAGGAATGGGAGATGGGGGAATCATCCTCCAAGTGATATTTGAGATGCTGCAAGCTCAGCAAGTCGTCATCGCTCAACTTCAGAGTCATAATAAGGCTCTGAATACAGTTGAACTTATAAACTTTCGACGTAAACCGGCGTTAGAAAGGCCAGGTGAAACCGGTTCGGGGTTTGACCCTACAATTATTAGAATTCTTGAAGAGCTTACTAAGAGGATCAAATTGGAAGAAAAGAAATTGAAGACAATGACAAAAAAGTGGAAACTTATAACTCGAGTGTTGAACAAATACCGAGGCACCCAAGTTTTGAAAGGTTAAGATGCCAAAAAGTTCATACAAAAATCATTCCCTCGGAGTATGGCTCAGATGCCCATTCTCAAAAAGCATTGCATGCCCTATATACCCAAATATAATGAAACAACCGACCTCAATGAGCATATTACTTCATATACTTGCAGAATCAAAGGAAATGATTTGGATGACGATGAGATTGAAGTAGTCTTTTTCATAAAAATTGGAGAAACATTGTTGAAAGGAGCTATGATCTGGTATCAAAACTTAGCACCCAACTCTATTGACTCGTTTTCCATTTTATGCCTTCGTGAAAGCACACATCGGGGCCAGAAAGGTGGCCACGAGAAAATTGGGCGTCTTCAAAATAAAACAAAGGAACGACGAGATGCTAAAAGAGTTCGTGTCTAGGTTTCAGATGGAAAGAATGGAATTACCACCGGTCTCCGATGACTGGGAAGTACATGCCTTTATGCAGGGTTTGAATGAAAGGAGCTCGATTGCGTCTGGACAGTTAAAACAAAACTTGATCAAATATCCAGCTGTGATATGGTCAAATGTGCACAATTGTTACCAGTCTAAAATTAGGGTCGAGAATGACTAGTTGGGAGCCCCCTCGGATTCAGTTCATCCGAACAGATTCGTAATCAAGCCCTAAAAGGACATATACTAGGAATCGAGATCTAATAAAGAACGGTATCAGCCATATGTCGATCAGAGAAACAACAGCTAGGTTGTAACGCTCTTTAGAATGATTGGAGGAACGATCGAGGCCAAAGTTCTCGGGGACTCATGAGTAAGAGCGAGTTTGATAAGCATACCGACCCCGTCGAGGCTCCTTGATTATCGGAGTTTAACTTCAGCATAGATGCGTCGGGGATTGTCTAAGTTTTTGTGAGAATCAAAGACACCAAGTGGCCCGGGCCTATTCATACTGATCCTTCTCAAATAAACTCGAACTTGATGTGCAAGTATCATGGCACACATGGTCATAGAACAGAATATTGGAGACAGATAAGGTAAGAAGTGGCTCGGTTTTTCATCAAGGGCCACGTTCAAGAATTCCTATGCGATCGGGATAAGAATCACATCAGGGAGAGAAATGTAAGGAAAATTGAGCAAGAAGAACCATAATTTGTAATCCACATGATCATTGGCAGAGTCTATGTCCCTCAATGCACTATATTCAAGCGCATCAAAGTATCCATCACTGGAGAAAAATGGACTCGGACCTATCTTCCCGAGGACGTCTTATCATTCTGTGATGAGAAAGCAGAAGGCATATCTCAGCCTCACAACGATGCCCTGGTAATCTTATTCACTTAAATAAAATTCAAGTTAAATTTGTTTTAGTAGATCCAGGTAGCTCAGCAAATATAATCAGATCAAGGGTCGTGGAACAACTCAGACTACAAGATCAGATTATACCTGCATCATGGGTCCTGAATGGCTTCAACATGTCAAAAGAAACAATAAATGAGAGATTATCTTGATGGTAAACATAGAGGAGACCTTACAAGACACTAGATTCCATGTCATCGAAGGTGACATGAGGTATAACGCACTCGTCAGGAGACCACAGATAAACAACATGAGGGAAGTGCCTTCAACTCTTCACCAGAAGGTGAAATTCCCAACAGAGGAAGGAGTGAAAATAGTATACAGAGAGAAACATACTACAAAAGAGATGTTTGCAATCGAGGAAGTGATGTCGATACCAGAGCCTTTGGCCTCAGAAAAATCGAGCACTAAAGATAAGCAGGCGGCCGAATAGCAATCACAGCGTCCAGCCTCTATGGAGTCGAAGCAACAGGTAATCGAAGACGAAGATGAGGATTTCCTTACTCCTCGAACATTTGTCGTTCTCAAAAAATTCGATGCAACCAAATCAACAATTGAGGAGCTAGAGCAGGTCATTTTGATCAAATACATGCCCGATAGAAAGGTATACATGGGAACGGGATTGACCCCCGAACTCAGGAAAAAAAAAATCATTCAATTTCATATTGATAAAATGGATTACTCTGCTTGGTCCCATTTAGATATGACAGAGATTCCACCAAAAATCACCAAGCATATGCTAAGCACCGATCCCCGGTTCAAATCGGTGAAGCAAAAAATGAGGCTTCAGTCCGAGGTAAATTATGCTTTCATAAAGGACGAGGTAACCAAACTTTTAAAAATAGGATCTATACGGGAGGTAAAATACCCCTAGTGGTTAGCCAATGTAGTTGTAGTTTCTAAAAAAGAAAACAAACTTAGAATGTATGTAGACTATAAGGACTTAAAGAAAGCATGTCTAATAGATTCTTTCCCACTACTCAACATCCATCGTATGATCGTTTCCACGACTGACCACAAGGTCCTAACTTTTCACGACGCCTACTCCGGGTACAATCAGATTCAGATGAACCGGGGGACCAGGAAAAAACTTTGTTTATTACTAAATTTGGGACTTATTGTTACAATGTAATGCCCTTTAGGGCTAATAAAAGCAGGAGCTACATACCATCGCCTAGTAAACAAAATGATTGAAGAACAAATAGGTAAAATAATGGAAGATTACACTGATGATATGTTGGTTAAGCCCCTGCGCGCAGAGGAACAACATGAAGCTCAACCCGGAGAAATGTGCCTTTGAGGTCAGCCCTAGTAAGTTTCTCGACTTAATGGTGTTGAATCGAACCCAGAGATATGTGCCTTTGGGGTCGGCTTAGGTAAGTTCCTCGACTCCATGGTATCGAATCGGTGCACTAAAATTAACCCCGATAAGATCAAGGCCATAGAGGATATCACAACGTGGATAGTATGAAGGCCATGCAAAGGTTAATAGATTGAATAGATGTTATGGGTCGATTCATTTTAAGGTCATCAGATCGGAGTTATCGGTTCTTTTCCTTACTAAAAAATCAAAAAGGACATCGCATGGACCCGGGAATGCCATCAAGCCTTAGAAGTGTCACGCCATAAATTTGAGGGACATGACCGGTGCTCGATCGGGTATCCCCAGTCAAGTGGACTTGGGTACCTTTCCTATCCCACGTGTTAACCTGCATTTTTATTACCTATTAACCAAATGAAATAACCATTTTCAATTAAAACACCTTTTATTACAAAATATACACAAAATATATGGTTCTTAGCGTGGTTTAAATCTTACATAGCCCAACATACAAAATACATATTACATAAGTTCATGACCTACATTTCCTGTCTACGGAGCCTCCAAAGATGAAAAAGGATGATATAGTACTTTCCGGTAACAAGGCTCCTGCATACTATATACTAATATCAAAACATGATCGCAAAATAGAAGCGGCATGAGCCACAAAGGGCCCCGAAAGGAAAGGGGCTCACTAATTCAGCTGGCGGGAACTTATGAGGAGCTACGGTCAGTAGACTGGAGTACCTACAATAGATCCACCTACAATCATAACACGAATTTAGCGCCCCCGGCAAAAGGGACGTTAGTACACTTGAATTGTACTGCTATGTACGAACAAAATTTTCCCCAAGTAAACTCAAACCATACACAAGTAGGAAGCAGTAATAGAATCAACAATCGAATACACAAGAAAGGAACAATAAAGCCAAACAAGTTTACAATATCTCTTGTTTTCCCTTCCACATTTCCACATCAATAATTTCACAATTTTCTCATATTGTTATTTCAATAGTGATTTCGATTACTTTCTACCCTTATTATCTCGACCAGCCTTATTACCTCGGTCACCCTTATCACCACAACCTACACCTTATAACTTCGTGTTACGGTGTGCAACCTGATCCTACCGTACAGTTATAATTCACATACAACACAATAACAATCAACAATTCACAAAGATCAACAACAACACTCCTTAAGAAATAAAAAACAATTTACAAGTATTTCCATAACCATCAATACTATTTCCATCATATTCAACAACTCATATGCGTTTTACGTCACAACGATAAATATCCACAACAAGCCATAGATGTTGTTACCACAATTATTCCAGTTGCATCATTTGCGATTTCCTTCTGTCATTTGTTCCTCAGCTCTTACCACATAACACATTCACAATCATACCAATCACAAGAATTTCACAAATTATCCACGTAGATATCACAAACCGAACATTCATACACCAAGTAAGGCGATTTTACAAAGGTCAAAGTTAGTCATACATACCTGGAGCCAAGTTCCCTTTTAACTTCTATTTTCAATTCACCAAATAGTCTGGCAACGTCAATCTAGTGCACAAGTTAATACATATAACTTAGAACTAGGTTCACAATTGCTACTCAAACTTATTTAGGTTGTTAATTCTTCTTTTTCAAAAATCTATCTCTACCAGTTTCCCCTTGCTAGGTTTTAGGTTTTAAAAATGTATCCATGTACAATATCAATCATTATTTCCAAGAATCAATGCATGAGACCCCCCCCCCCCCCCACCTTAGTTTAAACTTGAAAATCAAGGAAAACGATTAGGGGTTTTACCGGCAAGAATGTGGATGAGGGAAACTACTTTGAATTTTTCCGGGCCGGATAGATTTGAAGAATCAAATTGATGAATATTACTTTATCTCTCAAGAACCCTCTCTTCACTCTCTATTATTTTGTTCAGAAGATCGTTAAAAATAAGGGGTTGGGGGTGTTTTATTAAAAAGGAATCAGGTTTAAAATTTTAGAAAAATAGAAGCCCGAGCAGGATCAGCGGTCGCACTTTGTGATTGTAGAATCAAAATGCGGTCTGCAGATTTCACTACAGAAGTGCCCTAAAACTATGAACATTTCTGCTTGGGTGTGCGACGGGAATGCGGTCTGCATTCCTGTTCTGCGATTGCATGATGCACCACAGAACTGACCTTCACAAATCCTTGAGGAACTTATGCGACGACTATGCAGTCTGCATATTGATTATGCGATCTCATAATGGACCGCATTTTTAACATTAATTTCAACTAACTCTCTGATTAACTCTGCGGCAGAAATGCGGTCCGCATACCTGATCTGCGACCGCATTCTAGACCGCATAATGGCACTTTTCTGTAAAATTTTAATTCTTGATTTTAAGTGCAAATGAAGAAGAAATATTTTTACACATTCCAACACATATACGGAACTTGACATTATGAATCACTAGGCTTGAGCATAAATTTTTACGGGACCTTACAAGAAGAACTAAAACGATATGTATTGAGCCCGCCTCTACTTCACACCCCGAAGGCAGATCAAAATTTTTACCTATATTTGGCAGTATCCGGGATAACGGTAAGTGGAGTACTAGTTCGAGAAGAGTAAGGACGCAATTTCCTATTTATTATGTAAGCCGAACTCTAGGAGATGCTAAAACTAAGTACCCTCACTTAGAAAAATTAGCACTCGCATTGACAAGTTCATCTACAAAGGTAAAACCATATTTTCAACATCATCCCATATGTGTATTAACCACTTATCCCCTTCAAAATGTTTTGCATAAGTCCGAGCTATCGGGCTGATTGGCCAAATAGGTCGTCGAACTTAGCAGGTACAATATTGAATATCAACCCCAACGACTATCTAGTCTCAAATACTAGTTGACTTCGTGGCCAATTTTATGTCGACCCTCGTATCTAAAGTGGAGAAATAAATCCTACTAATCTCGGGTACAACATCGGGGGTATGGACCTTTTTCATAGACGGTGCCTCAAATCTGAAGGGGTCAGGGCTTAGCATTGTCTTGAATCCACCCACGGGTGATACCATTAGGCAATCTATCAAAACTCCAAGATTAACTAACAATGAGGCCGAGAATAAGGCTATGACAATAGGTCTCGAGCTAGCTTAAAGCTTGGGAGTAGAAGTCATCGAGGCCAAGTGTGATTCTCTATTGATGGTTGTCACGCCCCGAACCTGAGGAGGTGTGGATGGAACCCAGTGCCGTAGTGGCCCGAGCGAACAACTATGTAACTCATTTATTCATTTTTATATTTATCATGGGCCAACATGGCGACAACACATAATATAACATTTTAAGTGCACAACATTGTATTACTGAACCATTTTTCTTAAAACATTAATATGTATGGGCCATCAAGGCCTCTGACATATTACAACCTGAACCTTTGTCTACAAAGCCTCTAAGATAAATCAACATCAAATGGGACAGGGTATTGTCCTACCTATAAGTTAGTCGAAAAAACTCTGACACGATAACTCATAGACTCAGCTGCACTCCGAATGAACTGGAGTCATAAAGATCCTTCGCTAAATGCAAAACTCGTCTACTTTGAGGGCTCCTCAATTTGATTATCTATACCTGCAGACATGAATGCAGTTTCCCAAACAAAAGGACGTAAGTACGAATAATGTACTGAATATGTAAGGTAGAACTGAATTATAACAGTAAGTCAACATCAATTAAAGACATAAACATCAACCTGAATCTCTGAAGTGCCACCTTATCTGCATATTTATCATACTCATATATATAAAGCACTTCTCTTTGAGACTATTATCCATATCTTATAATGCAGACTGCCCAACTGATCAGTGGTAATTGCCCAACCGGCCATTGCACGGTGGTAAATGTATGACTGCCCAACCGGTGGTAAATAATGATACATAACTGCCAACCGGTGGTAATTGCGCAGCCGGACAGTACGGTAGTAAATGTATAACTGCCCAACCGGCTGTAGCTCGGTGGTAAATGTATGACTGCCGGACCGACCATAACTCGATGGTAAATATGTCCTGCCCAATCGGCCGTAGCTCAGTGGTAAATGCATGTGCATCTAAATGCATGTATCACTATAATATAAAGATTAACAACTTTATCATATACCTCAATAGGGAACTAGATGTATACTTAGACATGCTTGAATATTGTTACTCCCAAACGCACACGCAAGTATACGCGATCGTCAAGTAATAAAGTGACAAAAAGTCAGATGTCGATCCCACGAGGACTTGTGATTAACTATTAACTAAATTAGACTATTCTAATTATCTAAACAAGAATTAAACCTAGAAATATTTGATTCTAAACTAATTAAAATAAAAAGAAAACAAATAATGAACTTGAACAGACAAAGAGCAGACTTTTATGTTATCAATGTAATGAAAACGATCTAGGATTATGGGCTATCTAACATTCCTATTGTATTCTTTTATTGAACTGACTAACTAATTTATCTAGTTTATTGGTTGACATGGTTAGTGTTGCTCATAAGAATCTGTCGAGTTCTTACTCGCATATTGAAGCTAACTTAACACCTATATGTCTATGGAGTTAGAATCAACAAGAACGCATTTATAATTCCTGTAAATCAACCAAGAAAGGGAATTAGGTATATGTCTATCCTAACCGCGAATATGTTCCCCGATGCCCAGGTTCAAGAACTTGCTCTACTCAATCCTATATGCAATCTAGAATTCCCACTTTCGAGTTCAATTCACGATTTGTAGATAGTATTTAATTGGTGATCAAAAAATCAAATAATTAAGCGCAAGATTGAATAAATAATCAATATGATAAACTACGAAACCAAAATCAATAACCGAATAACAATAGTCATGAAAGAACGACAACCCTGAAACGTGAAGTTTAACTCCACATAGAAATGGTAGAAAAACAACAAATCATACAAAGAAACATAAAAATTAGTAAGTTTAATGGAAGAAAAGATAAGGTCAAAAATTACTTTAAGAAAATGTTCTACTATGTATATATACCAGTAGGGTTGGGCCCAAACAATAATACCTTCTGCAATGTGAAAAAGGGACATTTTTCCTGGGTTAAACCAGCGCGGCCGCGCACCTGGGCGGCATCTGGGCGCGCATATGGGAAACTTTCTGTCCCGGGCGCACTAAAACTAGCCCGGCCGCGCTAGTGCGAATTTGTCACCCTGTTTCGTTCCGAATATGGGAAAACGGAAAACGTAAAGGTTGTAGCCTTTTGTGTCAGCTTTCTATCCATACATTGTGGAGCCAAATTAAAGTTCTGAGCGAAATGTTATGTCTATTTTACTAGACAATGCACAATCTGCCAACTGGATGCTTCATTCGCTCTAACTATCATCCGTTGACCCCCAAACGCGATCCCGACTTAATTCCTTGAGATTTTACTCATATTTCAAATCTCCAAATCACTTTAATTCATTCCATAACATCTATATAGCTCGGAATCACACCTACAAAGCATAAAACACACAGTGAGTGCATGACACTAGCGATTAAAGCGCAAACTCAATCAAAGTGCAGTAAATTTGAGTGTAATAAGTGACTAAAATACACAATTATAGCCAATTATAAACACCCCACACTTAAATCATTGCTCGTCCTCGAGCAATTAAACTACACTTTATATAGACACAACCTTTTTAAACAATTCTCCTAACTCATCACACCAAGAATATATAAAATTGATTAAGCACAAAAGCGTAACATCTTCACCTCAAGATTTGACTCACACGTACCACGCATTATTCGCAACTCACCCACTTACTCTAACATTGAGGTCACTGAAATTACCTATCCTTCATGAATCAAGTTCCCTCACACAACAAAAGAGAGTAGTTCTACACAATAAAATTTAAGAACACTTAAGAACTCAGGGTAGAAAAATTCACTCACTCTCAGAAATAACATTCATATGCTACAAAAGATGCACCATAAGCTTTCCCGTAGTGTAATACTCCATTAATCGAGCTCATTCAGTCTAGGATCAAGTAGGACTTTATTTGGCAGTAACATAGGCTGCGGGACGGGTATGATACATTTAGATATAAGATTGACTACACCTCCTTGAGAACTTTAATACATACACTTTAACATTGAAAACCACAACTTATGTCAAACTATAACTCCACTTCACATTAATATATATAAACTAACAAATTATTTAAAAACAATAACATCAAGAGTTACCACTATCGAAGAATATTTTTCAAAGCAATACAACTATGTTTTTTCTTTTTCAATTCAAGTGGCTCTTCCTCCTTCAAATCGGTGCACCTTTCTCCTTATTTAATTAGTTCCGCTCAAAAGCCACACCAACCACCCCACACTTTAACTTTAATAAAGTTCATAACAATTTAAGTGCTCATAAGAGGTGAAAAAGTTCAAATATATGGTTAATTCAAGAAATGGGTAAGGCTTGTACTGTGGTTGCAAAAGAAACGGGATTACAGGCTCAAAGGGGTTAACTACGATACATAACAATTAGGCGGGTCAAATATTTATATGGCTTATCAAAGAAACACCTATATCACTTCCACGACTGAACAAAACTACTATTTCGCTTTGCAAACACACGGGGCAATTTCTAGACATCAAATGCAATGCACAGAATAACACAAAAACCTACACACACACATGGCACATAACTCACTCAGGATTGGACCCATCAAGACACTCTAGTCAAAGAAGTGAAGCAAAGTTAAGATCATACAATTTAAGGTACTTATACAAGAGTCAAAAAAACCGAGCCTAAGCGTCACAACCAAAGTACTCACTATTCTCAGGGCATAACCACGTCAAGAGATATTGCTTCAATTCAAAGCAAAACACCATGGCTTCTCTCCTAAAAAAATAAAACTATCTACACCCGGTTCAAACAAAACCCTTGGAAAAGAACCGTGGCCCAAAGAAAAACCAAGGGGGAGTTACTACACTACCTAAGAAATGTTTTTTTCCTGGACTAACTTCCCTCAAGAAAATTGTCTAAAGGATCCGTCGTCAGGAAGAGTCTACACATTTATTGATTTTGTTTTTCGTTTTTCCTAAATAAAAAGATTATTCAATTAAACTAACACAACTAAAATAGCATAGAAAGTCACTTAGACAATCTCCTCACCTCACACTTAAAATTGTGCAATGTCCTCAATGCACACTATAATAATAAGAGGGTAAAAGACACTCCCTGGTAGGCCAAAGGCCGAATAATTAGCAGCTCATGGGATACTCAGACTTCTCCCAGGTATGATTCTTTGTGCGGGTACCTCACACTTAGTTTCAACCACCTGCTCGCTTTTTGCACACTTCCAGTGGCTCTTCTTCTATGTTCATACTCCTACAAAGAAATACTACAAAGATAGAGAAATAAAATAATAAAAAATAAATAATAAATAAAAGTAAGTGGTAAAGCTGGGTTGCCTCCCAACAAGCGCCTAATTTAAAGTCGCGGCACGACTTGAACCAATTTTTGTCTCCACCTTGAACTTATGAATTGTACCCCTACCATGGCATCCAGTCTGTGGCTATGCACCTTTGGTGGGGCTACAAAGATAACCAGGCCAAGTAATAAATTTTTAACTCTGCACCTCTCAGCCTTTAGATGAGGAATATAATTTTTGCTTTTTGGCAAAAGAAATTCAAGAATATAGGCGCTTTCATCCCCACTCTTTGACCCCTTCATTGGTTTAGATGACTCCATTACTATCTTACTATCTAAACACAATGTGGCAAACATAATTGGAATGAGGTCTAATGCGCTCTAACTCATGAATTTTACTACTATTTACATCATCATATTTACACGCACTCAAATCTCCCAAAGTAATGTTATCTACTCCCTCACTTGACCCTAGAACACTCTTCTCAATATTGGCATCCTCAAGAAAAAACAGGGTCTAGTGATTGGTATTCTCGTTTTAGCTCCTCAATTTGGTCTAAAAGATTTTTTTCAGCTTCACACGACTCATTATTAAATTGTGGGGCGTTACACGCATCAACCTCTGCACTCAAATCCGCATCTAAGTTACGCACAACCAAGCCAAAATTATCAATTTTATGTGCAAGCTCATCTCTCTCCTTAGACCAATCATTCACTAACGTTGTTAGAAGACAACGCCGTTCTGCATATTTGACTATGTGAGAATATCTTTCCCAATACCAACCCTTACTCCCATATTCAAATTCAGATCTCCAAGAGGTCAAGCCATGACAAGCCCAAAAAGACGGGCCATAAAAGATTTCCGTTAACCAAGTGTCTTGTCAATAACCTCATCTCCGAATATTTCATCCCCAGATGTCATGTTGAGAGAACTAGAAACACACTAAGAGAAAGACTCAAATAGTTATAAATTACAAATATTTAGAAAAAAAACTTGTAGAGATAAAAGTAAAAGTCTAATTTTGAAAAATAGTTAATTTCTAAGTCCCCGGCAACGACACCAAAAATTTGTTGCTCCCAAACGCACACGCAAGTATACGCAGTCGTCAAGTAATAAAGTGACTAAAAGTCGGATGTCGATCCCACGAGGTGTGATTAACTATTAACTAAATTAGACTATCCTAATTATTGAAACAAGAATTAAACCTAGAAATATTTGATTCTAAACTAATTAAAATAAAAAGAAAACAAATAATGAACATGAATAGAGAAAGAGCATATTTTTATGTTATCAATGTAATGAAAACGATCTAGGGTTATGGGCTATCTAACATTCCTATTGTATTCTTCTATTGAATTGACTAACTAATTTGTCTAGTTTATTGGTTGACAGGATTAATGTTGCTCATAAGAATCTGTCGAGTTCTTACTCGCCTATTCAAGCTAACCTAACGCCTATATGTCTATGGAGTTAGAATCAACAAGAATGCATTTATAAATCCTGTAAATCAACCAAGCAAGGCAATTAGGTATATGTCTATCCTAACCGCGAATCTGTTCCCCGATGCCCAGGTTCAAGAACTTGCTCTACTCTATCCTATATGCAATCTAGAATTCCCACTTTCGAGTTCAGTTCACGATTCATAGACAGTATTCAATTGGTGATCAAGAAATCAAATAATTAAGCGCAAGATTGAATAAATAAATCAATATGATAAACTAAGAAATCAAAATCAATATTCGAATAACAATGGTCATGAAAGAACCACAACTCTAGAATGTGAAGTTTAGCTCCACATAGACATGGTAGCAAAAAAACAAATCATACAAAGAAACATTAAAATTACTAAGTTTGAAGGAAGAAAAGATGAAACCCGGCCTCCACGGCGGCTCTGTGTTCTTCTAAGGTCAAAAGTTACTCTCAAAAACGTTATACTATGTATATATACCAAGTAGGGTTGGGGCCAAAAAATTATACCTTATCCAATGTAAAAAAGGACACTTTTCCCGGGTCAAACTAGCGCGGTCGCGCATCTGGGCAACTTTCTGTCTCGGGCGCGCTAAAACTAGCGCGTCCGCGCTAGTGCGAATTGTTCACCCTGTTCCATTCCGAATTTGGCAAAACCGTAAAACATAAAAGTTGTAGCACTTTGAGTCACCTTTCCAACCATATATTATGAAGCCCAATTGGAGTCTGAGCGAAAAGTTATGCTATTTTACTAGACAGTGCACAATCTGCCACTGGTGATTCGTTCGCTCTAACTATTATCTGTTGACCCCCAAACGCGATCCTGACTTAATTCCTTGAGCTTTTACTCAGATTTCAAAGCTCCAATTCACTTGAATTCATTCCATAACATCTATATAGCTCGGAATCACTCCTACAAAGCATAAAACACACCGTTAGTGCATGACACTAGCGATTAAAGCGCAAACTCAATCAAAGTGTAGTAAATTTGAGTGTAATAAGTGACTAAAATACACAATTATAGCCTATCATCAATTATCACTTTATGGGAATAAATAACATAGACATCCTTAATTGCTAAGAATAGAAACACTTATGGAATAGCATTACGTTTACGTTTCATTACTTGGATCATGCCAAAAGAAAGAAGGGATAGCCTTAACATACCTGAGCCGATTCTCTTGACAATCCTTCTAACACACGTCAATTGTGACAAAACACGTAACGGTGAACCGAAATAGGGAAAAATCCGTATGATATTATTGAGAAATATTGGACCATAACCTCTTAAAATTACATCTCCCGATGCTATTTTGCGATGGTTTCATGTGTGTTTCTTGCTGAAGCTAAGCTTCACCCTTCAAATAATAGTCCTAAGACTTTTCATTTGTGACTTTAGAGAGGCTTTTCTTAATCATATCTTTCAACCAAAACTGAGTTACACACCGCATCTTCAACAAGGTTTTCACAGGTAACATAGGAGTATTTCATGTATTAGCTGTTGCGGAAGTATTGGCATTGATTCTGAATCATAGAGTAAGCCAGCAATTATTGTTGTCGTTCTGCGCTTCGAGAATTCCATCAGTGGAAATCCGAGGTTTTTGTATTTCGAGGAAGCCAACACTCATTCTTTATGCTATGAGGAATTTGATTGGGATTGGGATAGGGATACTAAACTGGAGTAACTAATATTTTGTTGCCAACTGGAAAAGGTAGGGAACACCATGTAAAATGCAATAAGGAGGAATAATTATGTAAACCTGTTAGAAATATGATTTTTTTATAAACTTCTCCTTACATAGAAACCTTAACCTATAGATTGAACAATCTGTATCATAGGCAACTATACCTTGGTGAGGGCAAACGTAACCAACCTTAATAGATCCAGAACTAAATTAACTTAATATCATAAGAAACAATGTGTGTGCATGGATGCCACCACCTCCTTATACATAAGGACCGTTGGCAATTTGTTGCCACCCTTTCCTAATCCCACGGGGATTATTTCCCCCTCCCTAATAATTATCCAACTCTCACTTAAATAATTATCCAGATAATTAAATTTATAAGTTAATCTCCCACTTAAAAAATTATATTTACTTAAAATAATACTTACTTTAAACACACTTTATATATCTTACTATCGTAGCCATGTGGCATTATAAAAAATTAATACATACATTATTATTTCATAAAACATCCATGTAAAAGAAATATATATTTTCTCAATTTCTAATTTCCTAATCTCATATAAAGAGTATAATTTTTCGTGCGTTTAATTCTTAAAATGATAAAAAGATAATCTTTTTGTCATGTGAGGAAATAATTTTTATTTTTATAATGATGAAAATCTCATAAATAAAAATCACGTTAGAAGGGTACGTATATTTCATAAATTAATATCAAATAAAGGAACAAAAAAATCTCCCAATATTCTATTTTTTTTAATAAGATACTCTTATTCTTTGTAGTCTTAAAAAAAATGGTACTTTCATATACGATGAAAGATCTTTAACTTGAAAGAATTTGATTTGACCTTTATATTAAATATTCTCAAAATCATAAAAATATTATGGCACATTTAAAATTATAAATTCTAAGTGGAGTAAACTTTCGATACATGAAAATATTTCTTAAACTTTTTGTTTAGTCAACTAAACTATTAAGTACTATGGAGTACCATAAAGTGTAACAAGAAGTATAAAAAAATATTGATGTTAAAAATCTTACGGAGTGTAACATTGGTAAACTAAGTAAACAAAAGTTTTGAGGTTCGAAAGGATATAATGCAACGGTAATAGAACGGTAACTTTGCACTGGTTCAAGGAATGAACTCTAGATCATGTGTCTCGAGACAAAAATAGTGAGGCCGGAGAACTTGCTAATCTGGGATCCTCGGTCGAAGAAGATGACATTGTCTTGGGAACTGTCATCCAATTATCGAGGTATGTGATTGAAGAGTGTCATGCCAAGATAACTTCAACGAGATTAACTTGGGACTGGAGGAATATGTGTATCAACTATTTGATGAGTGGAAAACTCCCATCGGACCACAAAGGATAAGGGCCCTATCAGCCAAAGCTGCTAGGTTTGCATTAGATAAAGATGGAACATTGTACCGAAGAACATTTGATGGACCATTGGTGGTATGCTTAGGGCTAGAGGACACCGATTATATTCTACGAGAAATTCATGAAGGAACTTGTGGAAACCACTCCAACGCCGAGTCTTTGGTTTGTATAATTATTAGATCAGGATATTATTGGGATTGCATGGAAAAAATACTAAAGAATTTGTCAAAAAATATGATAAGTGCCAATGATTTGCACCGATGATCCATCATGCCGGAGAACAACTCCACTCGGTCCTATCCCTGTAGCCTTTCATGAAATGAGGAATGGATATAGTCGGCCCTCTACCAACGTCCCCAAGTAAATCTAAATCTATTTTATTTATGACTAATTATTTTTCTAAGTGGGTGGAAGCACAGGCCTTCGAGGAGGTCTGAGAAAAAGAAGTTATTGACTTTATCTGGGACCACATCATTTGCCTATTCGGGATACCTATCGAGATTGTATGTGACAATGGAAAGCAATTCACCGGCAGTAAGGTAACGGAGTTCCTCGAAGCACAGAAAATAAATAGGATATTATAAACACCGTACAACCCAAGTGGAAATGGACAGGCCGAGTCAACAAGCAAAAATATCATTCAAAACCTAAAGAAAATGTTAGATGATGCAAAGGGAAAATGGAGAGAGGTTTTACCCAACCTCCTTTGGGCATCTCGTACTACATCGAAGTCTAGCACGGGGGCCACCCTATTTTCTCTAGTATATGGCTCTAAAGCCCTCATCCCCATCGAGGTCGAAGAACCCAGTTCCAGTTTTTGACATGCCCCGGAGGAGACAAATCACAAGGCAATGAATGGTAGCCTCGAGTTATTAGATGAAAAGCAAGAAGCAATGCTTGTTCGGATGGCCGCGCAGAAGTAAAGGATCGAAAGATACTACAATAGAAGGACCAACATCCGACACTTTAGAATCGGGGACTTAGTCCTATGTAATTCATCCTCAATACTCGAGACCCAAATGAAGGGAAATTAGGCCTGAATTGGGAAGGACCGTACCGATTCCTCGAAGTTATCTGTAAATTATCTTACAAACTTATCACAATGGAAGGTGAACAACTGCCAAACAATAGGAACATATCATTACTAAAATTATACTACTGCTAAAGTATGACTTTATCTTTTTGTTCATTTGAGTTTAAAACTAACTTATTTACAGATTTTTGATCGAAGCTATCGAAGGCACGTGATCCTGAAGCCCCAGTTTTTACACGAAGGCCTTAGCTTTTAAAACATGTGTTGCACTCTTTTTCCCTTAGATCGAATTTCATCCCAAATGAGTTTTAACGGCAAGGTTTTTAGCGAGGCAACAACTATGTGCTACCTAAGAAGAACTCAACAATATCTTAGGCTTCTTTTCAATCAACCTCGAATACTGGGGGCATCACCCTCGGAGGTTATATTTTCAAGAAAATAATTTACTTCATGCCAAAGAGGGAATCGATAGGAGAACTTTGTAATGGGACAAATAGTCAGATGAACCGTGTCCACATAGAACAACCGAGTCCCGAAGTCAAAACATGTACGCATGTATCGATTATTTGAAGAAGCATCCTGGTTATATCAAAAACACTTTGTGTCTCAAAGAAGTTTACTATTATGCGAGCTCTACGCTTACAATCCTCAGGGAAGCATCTCAAGAGCCAAAACACAAATGCACCCCGAAATACTCGGGGACTGACATCGACAGTCAGCACATCGGAGTAGTCAAAAACTCGTACTCATAAGACATCGAAGAGGCATCCTCTCAAAAAAAGGCCAAGGCCAATACATTCAGGGACTAATTCGAAAAGTTATTGGGAAACAAGCCCAAGCGACATACCCGTAGGCTATTGCCATACTAAAGACTACGGTCATATATAAAGGCTACGACCAAAATAATACGGCTCAGAGACGTCCGACTTATAAATTAAAGGCCTTCGGACACTTTGAAAAAACCGGTTAAATCCGGCTACCCTCGGCAAAAGTAAAATATAAAGGGCTTCAATAAATTCAACCTTCGAATACTTTAAAGGCTTCGATAACATCAACCTTCGAAAAACCCTCAAGAGGTATTCAATTATGTATACACAAACTAACTGATAAGGTGTCGATATGTCGAACCTTCGAAAAACCCAAAAGGGCACAAAAAACACATGCTAAGGCATACAAATAATTTCACTAAGCCTTTTATCCGAAAAAGACGGAAACATTATAGTCACTTTAGAGGCCGAATCGACCCAACTTAAAGATATTAAGGGCCAACCTAAAGAGCCTAAGGGTCAATATATAAAGCGTAAAGGCCAACTTGAAAAGGCTTAAGGGCCGAAATATATAGAGTTCGAGAGCCAGTTCTCACTCAACTCGTACTTAAGAGTCCCGTTATTTCGAGCTTGCATCGAATCAATTTAAACTTAGCTCAAGGATTAACAAAACCTTAAGAGGTATTATATTGATCAATAAAAACCTGAGGGTTTATTATGTTCTGAGTCCGGACCAACACTCAGATTGATTACTTACAATCGGAATCTTCCACAAATGAGAATGAAATAAAATTCAACACAAGTTGAGGATAGAACAAAAAGTTATTTCATATTAATAAAGGATGTTTTACAAAAAATATTTACAATGCCCATAAGGGGCCCTTGCATAACAAAGAAAAATAGAAACTAATTTATTTTCGAGGTCACATCCCCGGAGCTGCCATCCTTAGGAACTACACCCTCAGCAGCTTTGTCTTCGGAAACCCCCCTTTCTCGGAGGCATCTTCTTCACCTTCCCCAGAGCCACTCACAATATCCTCATTATTTGGAAAGATAAGAAACTTGGCATCCATTTCATGCGTCTTTGATTCGGATATCTCTTTAGTTAGATCAAAACCTTGATCGTGGATTTCATCCAATGAGTCCATACGTGCTTGGAACTTGGATAGATCATTACTTCGTTTATCTTGATCGGAGGCCTCCCTTATCTCCGCTTGAAATGCCATGACTTCCCTTAAGCATACGGCAATGGTTTTATCAGTCATAACCTTCGTTTTCTCAGCTTCATGGCATGTACAGCTTTGGCCCTGGCTCTAGCGAGCTCTACCCATAACTCCTCAATTTTCTTGGCATGTGCCAAACCCTTCACTTTAATACATTGGAGTTGTGTTTGAGTTGAGATCAGTTGGGATGTAACAGCTTCCTTGTCGGCAGCGAGCTGATCCATGTTCTCCTTCCATCTATGGCAGTCAACCTTAACTTGATCAACCTCGCTCTGAAGCTGCCCAATCATCTCCAACTTTTACTACAGCTGAGATATCGAAGTGTTAGCCTCTAAAGTAGGGCCAAGAATACTATACTCTATTAAAATCACGGTTACCTACTCATCTAGATCAGCCTCATTTTTCCGAGCTTTGGCCAATTCAGCCCAGAGGTCCTTAAGCTCCTCCACCTTTCGGCTACAGAGAAGCCTCAGGGCCTTCTCTTCGCCCGAAACTTTTTTGAGCTCGACCTCATATTGGCTCAACTGAGCTCTAAACATGACGATAGCATATACATAAAGTAAAGATATGTCATTTAAATGAAAGGAAAGAAAGAAAAAATTACAACAATGAAAGTTAGTATTTACCCGAGAGAGAAGATGTTGAGCCTCTCCAAAGATGGTGGAAGCATCATTTCGGTGGTATCCTCGACCCCAGCAAAGCAACCCTGAAAGGGATCTTTCTCGACGATCGTGCTTGGATCGGGCATACGCATTGCATTAGAATCTTTGATTTCCTCCTCGGAATAAGGTGGTAGAGTAAGAGAGTGACTTGTTATCATGATCCCGAGATCTTCACTCGGGCTGTTGTGATTAGCTTCGAGAGTTTTCTCACTCGCCACTTCCGATATATTTGTTGAAAGCACAGGAATGATCTCAACCTCCGAGAACATGGGGGCCTTTCCCGAATCTTTCTTTGAGGTTCCTTCACCATAGAATGTGGTCTCTAGTTCGAAAGTCTTGGTGGTCCTGATTAGTTTCCTAGTTCGAGGCACCTACGCCGACTCTTCACCATTATTTTCTTCGTCATTTGGGGAATTGTGGGTTGAATCTGTATCCATATGAGAAAATCTCTTTCGTAGCCTTCGAGCATGGGTTTTCTTTTTGAGGGTCTTCAGGCTTCGAAACTCTCTTTTCTTTTATTGTCCTTCCACGATTTTGGAACTGAAGACTTGGACCCTTCCCTAGGCGGGGCTTGCCTCATTTCGAAGACATCTCCGATGCTTGCACAAGTAAATATAAATACTTCCACGCCACAAATAAATGAAAAGTATCTGAAACTTGGGTAAAGCACTTACCATGATTCTTGGTCTCCCATTTTCCCCTCGATAAATCAGCAATTTGCGCTCATCTTACGAGGAGGTCATGACCAACTTTCGGACCCAATACTCGAGGTCGAAGAAAACATGAGGCGTCCAAGCAAGAGCTGCAAAATAGATGAAAATATTATTATGGGATGCCGAAGTTGAGTATATATAGATATTGGGAAGAAGGACTCCACTTACGATTAAAATTCCATCTCTCCGAGAATAGCATTTTTTCCCTGGGGATGACATCCGAAGTCCTTACTCTGAGTTAGTTGCTCATCCAGCCTCGATTCTTGTCTTTATCTTTGCTAGCAAAGAAGGCTTTCTTTGATCAACGTTGTAGTTTAATGAGCCCTCGGAACAGCTGGGCCTTATACAACAGAATGAGATGGTTGAGAGTGAATTCCAACCCCTCAGCCTTTCTGGAAAGGTAGCGCAGTATGGTCATGATGCGCCAAAAGGAGGGATGGCTCCGATCGAGGGTTACCTTGTATGGTTTACAGAAGTCAATCCCTACCGAGTCGAGGGGACCCAGTGTGAAGGGATAAGTGTAAATACTTAAGAATCCTTTCACATGGGTAGTGATGCTCTCCTCAGGGCCCAGGATCTTAACCATGACCTCATCACCCCATCCATGGTCCTTCTTCATATCTCTGAGATACTTCACTGATATCAAACTAATGTATCGAGATTCATGCTCGCATCGCCCTAGGATATCAAGGGGCTTTTCAATATTGAAGTATTTCTTAACTCAGGGTCGGGGGTGATTTCTTCAAGAGTCGGCAGCACCATCGGTTTGACTAGCCCAGATGTACAAGAAGATGATGCTTTATCTTTTTTTGGGAATTGATTTGGAAGCTTTAGCAATGATTTTAAGGTAAAGAGTACAGATGGTAGCGGAAAGTGGCATTTTATGGGAACTTGGTATTTTCCGAAGCTTCAAGGGGGCGGTGTAAATAGATGATCAGAAAAGGAGACCAAGTAAGAGAAATAGTTAGAGTAAATGTGATGAAAGAAGCAATGTTCTTTATTCAAAAGAGTAGCCTCATATTTATATAAAGACGACGACAGTTCGGCGGTACTAGTGGCCTACCAGTACCGATTTGCATTTAATGTTTTGGGAAAGCAAATCGATGAGACATTTGAGTCACTTAGAGCGCTTGCATCACAAAGATAGCATCATCATTATGGAATCCAGGTATCGAGGTTCAAATCATTTCTTATCATCTTATTTTAAGAAACATGGGGACTATCTGTATACAATCAAAATTATATGTCTCTGATTTATAGGATCGAGAGTCCATCCTAAGTCAAAGTTTGGGCGAGGTCGAGTTCGAGCCCGATGGATCAGACTTGACCTCGAAGACAAGGTGCAATGCCTGGAGATAGGAGTACGAGGAATGCCAAGGTCGAGTATGCTCGACCTGAAAATAGTATCGTTATAGATTTGTAACATAATGAGCTAGACTCCTGCCACATTCCCAAGATCATGGTGCAAATCCCGAAGTATGATTGTGCGATTTTGTACTAGGCGGTTAGACAGTTGTACTAAAAATAGTCCTTACTGTAAATAGAAATATACTTTATTTACGGTTCCCCTATTATATAAAGGGGATCCGAATCATTTGTAACATCATGTAATCATTGAGCAAATAATACACTCTCTAATTTTTGCTTACTGTTCATCAGAATTGTCCTTAGCTCTATTGCTCTTACTTTACTTTTCTTCCCTAATTATTCTTGTTGCTCTAGATCCACCTCGAGTTCATTAAGCTCGAGTCACTACTGTAGAGTAACAATGGTTTGATTAACTTCTTTCTTTCATTTCTACTTCATGTTTATTGATTCTTAATTGATATTAAACGAGATGACATATCTTTAAAATAACAAATCAAATTTAACTTTTACTCGTATTTTTAAGGTAAACAATAATATGTATATAAACAAATGCATATACATTGCACACTGATTGTATACTGGTTTATAGATTTATTATATTGATGTTATGCATTGTGTTCAAATGGGGAAATTTTTCTTGTTGATTCGTCATGGATAATGCATAAGAAAAATTTGTATATCCCTAAGGAAACCCTATAGTCCTTGATTATTGTTGGGCACATTCCCATGTTTTCCATCCAAAGGCTCAATGGCCTAATCCTATTCTCTTTTGGTTTCCATTCCTATTTGCAATTGGATTCGGTTTATTCCTATTTTGAGTGGATTTTTGCTTTAAGATAAAGCACCACTCATGATCTATAAATAGGACAACCTTGGAAAATTATTCTATGCTCATTGATACAAGTCTTTGAAACACTTAAGCACATAACAGTGGTATCAGAGCAAGGTTCAAGACAGGTTCATCTTGGCGAGTTCAGTTCTAGCTACAACATATTTGACGATAATCGTGATCTTTATCTGAAAAATTTGACCAGTGTGCTACGCACGTTGAGACAAACTTCATGGTGGAGATTTGGAGATGCGACCTGTTGAAGGCTATGTGAAGAAGGTGGATCAAGTTTATTTTGTCAGAAAATTCGTGTCAAGGGGAGATTTGTTAGGTGTTTACCATAATTTTCATACCATATTTGATTTTCCTATATCTTGAAGGAAAAAGGCAATATAATTACCTTAATTAGGTTTTTCTTTTTGTAGAAGGAAATTATATAATTCTTCCATATTTGGCTAGTCCCTTTTCTTGTACGAAAAGTTTAGGAGTGCTATAAATTAAAGATCCATCCCTATCATTCAGTAGCATCCACAGTGTAGCCATATGGGGTGTGAGAGTCGTTTTTAGGGAGAGAATTTTATGGGCAAGTGTTAGTGTGTCACTTGTGTTTACCTCTTCGTGAGGTTGTTCTCTCGATATTTTGTACTCTCTTTTATATAGTGGATTGCTCATCTCCGCTGTGGATGTAGGTCTGTTGACCGAACCACATTAAATGTTTGCGTCTCTTTTTGGTATATTTCTCTTTGTTGTATAATTTATCGTCATTCAATGTTTGCCTTTCTAGCTTACGCATGACATCTGACTTTTTCGATCGTAACAAACGGTATCAAATCTCTAGCTTTTCCCACAATGATTTTTCATGTATCTCATCCACAATATGATTGCAAACATTATCTTCAACCCATTGTCGTATACATCCACATACTTATGGGTGCTCGAAATCCTAACCTTCATCGGATATACTCTCGAGTTTATGAGCTGAGAAAATGGGTAGATATATCTTCTTCACGAACAACAAATCTTTCATCTTGCTTCTCCAAACATTATAATTTTTCCCATTTAAACATACGATCTTGCTCATATTCGCCTCCATTCCGTAACAACCCGGATAAATAATCAAGGCCCTATTCTTATTGACTCCATAAATATGGTGGAAACTGATACTTTGTCAGAGTTATGGCATCGATGATTTGAGTCATATGAGGGAGAAGGGGATTTCCTATTTGGCAAAGAAAAGTTTGCTTTCTGGAGTGAAACAAAACAGTTGAAAAGGTGCATACATTGTTTAGCTACCAAACAAAAAAAGGGTTTCGTTTCATAGCCATCCTCCCTCAATAAATCCTGATTTATTGGAGGTAGCACACTATTTGTATGGTCCTTTTATAGTAAATTCAAAAGGTAGTGCACTTTACTTTGTGACCTTCATTGATGATCATTGTCGTAAGCTCTGGGTGTATCCTTTGAAATCTAAAGATCAAGCACTTAGCGTGTTTTAGGAATTTCAGGCCTTAGCTTAAAGGCAAATGAGGAATAAATTAATATGTTTTCGCACTAACAATAGTGGTGAATATTGTGGTCCCTTTAATAACTATTGCAAGAAAAAAGGAATTCGTCATCAGAAAACTCCGCTGAAGACACCTTAATTGAATGGTTTGGCAGAGAGGATGAATAGAACTCTAGTTGAGAGAGTTAAAAGCTTAATTTCAGAGGCAAAACTTTCAAATACATTTTTGGCGAAAGAACTTAACATTGTTGCGTATGTTATCAATTTGTCTCCTGCAGTTGCTTTGGATGTGATGTCCCAAACAGAGTTTGGTTTGCCAAAAATATTTCTTATGATTACCTGAGAATTTTTGGGTGTAAGGCTTGTGTGCATGTTCCTAAATATGAGAAATAGAAGCTGGATGTCAAAACAAAGTAGTGCATCTTTATCGGTTATGTTCAAGATGGGTTTGGATATCATTTTTATGATCCAGTTGACAATAAAATCTGAAGTCGTGATGCAATATTCATTGAAAACCAAACTATTGAAAACATTGACAAAACTGAGAAGATAGATTTTCAGAGTAATGAGAGCTTAGTTGACATAGATCCAGTTTCAATTGCTAAGGCACCTATTGCACATGAAGGAACCCAAGACAATAAAGGAGATAGTGATCAAGATCAAAATGATCATCATAGTGTAGATGTTATGGATGCTCCAGTTGATGAAGTTGTGGTTGATCAACAACAAATTCTTGCACAAGTAACTACTTGGAATGCTCCTAAAACCTCTCTTAGAAAATCTACAAGGGAGAAGCAAAAATCCATGCAGTATCCTCCTGATGAGTATGTACTTTTGAATGACATGGGAGAACCTGAGAATTATGATGAATCCATGCAAGATACTCACAAAAATAATGGATCAAACCGATGGAAGATGAGATGGAGTCACTCTATGAGAATGACACATATGAGTTAGTAAAATTGCTGAAAGGTAAGAGAGCTTTATCTAATAAATGGATATTCAAAATAAACAAGATAACCATTCCTCTGCGCCTAGATACAAGGCGAGGTTAGTTGTTAAAGGTGTTGGCCAGAAGAAGGTAGTTAACTTTGATGAAATTTTCTCCTCTGTTGTGAAGATGTCTTCTATTCGTGTAGTTTTAGGCTTAGGTGCAAGTCTAGATTTAGAGAATTAGTAGATGGATGTCAAGACTGGTTTTCGTCATGGTGATTTAGATGAGGATATTTATATGGAGCAACCTGATGACTATGTATTTAAGCTTGCAAATAAGCATGCGCTTTGCAGAAAATTGGCAGGCATAATGCCTATCAATATAGTTCATCTACTTGAAGACATATTTGGCCCCTTGAATAGAGGGGGAGTTTGTTGAGCACATGCCCATGTTGTCTAGCCAAAGGCCCAATGGCCTAATCCTATTCTCCTTGGTTTTCATTCCTATTTGGAATTGCATTCGGTTTATTCCTATTTTGAGTGGTTTTGGCTTTAAGAGAAAGAATCACTCATGATCCATAAATAGAACAATCTTGGAGAATTATTCTATGCTTATTGATATAAGTCTTTGAAAGATTTAAGCACATAACAATTATCGCAACAGCTTGTTGAGAGATTCTTTCTCTTTTAGTTATTTTACATTTATGGATAAATTTTATTAGGGCCAACTATGTCATATTTTTCTTATCATATGTATTTCATATTATTCCCAACCATCTGTTAGGACTTCTGCTCCCAGAACATTTCCTTTTTATATACCCTATTTTTCTTGCTTTCCTTCTTTGGTTTTAGGTCAAGGAGCCTTTTTGTACTCCCCCCGTTTACCTTTAGTTGTCTATTTTTGATTCTGTACTTCCTTTAAAAAAATAAATTTTATATATATATATATATATATATATATATATATATATATATATATATATATATATATATATATATTTTACGATTTTACCCATAATGATGATAGCATTTTAAAAAATCTTGAAAAATGAGTAGTTAATGATAAGGGCAAAGCAGGAAAAAAAAGATTGTCTTTCTTTAATTTTAATATGTAAACAAGTAAAAGCTAAAATGTATTTTTTAGTATAGTAGACAATTAAAAGTGAACGGAGGACGTAATTAGTTGCAATTGGGTGGGGTCTTAGATTCTTAAAAATGAAATATGTAAATAATACTTCCTCCGTTCACTTTTACTTGTATGTTATTTTAAAAATAAATTTTTATTTTTACTTGTCCACTTCGCATATCCAGAGAAAAGTAACTTATTTTTCCTATTTTTTCCGTAACATTAATTACTTATTCCAAATTATTTTTCAAATTTCTTAAGATTATACATCAATTAATACGGGTAACAAGGTAAATTATGCACTTTATTTGTTGCTCCCTCTGTTCAGTTTTACTTGGCACGTTTTGACTTTTCACGCCCTTTAAGAAATAATAAATGAAGTGCATAATTTACCATAATACTCATATTAATTGATGCATATTTTATTGGATCTGAGAAAATGATTTGAAATGAGTAAAAAATACAGGGGGTATAAAAGGAAAAAAATTCTTTTAATATTCGTAAAATGACAAAATAAAATAAAATTTATTTTCAGTATACCTGCCAAATAAAGATTAACGGAGGGAGAGAGTACATTATGTGATGGCACATACTGCAAAAAAGTGACTCTCTAGTTTGTGATCCGTTACATGCATTGATTAGATTAAGTAAAGCGGAAAAGCTAAGCTTTATTTGCGGCAAACAATTTTTGAATCTTTGAACAATGATAACACCATGATCAAAAGAAAACCTCGATCACTGTGGATGTAATCTTAATACGATCTCCTTAATTTCTCTAAATTGTAATCAGTGCCACTAATATGGCTTCCAGCCTAAACCTTCTCTTTTTCGCTTTAAATAAAGGATAGCCAACATACGCAAAAGTGAAAGAAAAGCCTTGAAACTTGGGGAGAAATGATGCATGCCATATTGCTACACAAATTCTTTGTGTGATTAATGACAAAACCACCTCAATTTATTTCTAATTAATCTTTTTTTAATGGCGATGGTGTCCGATTGTATCTCAACTATTTCACTGAATGATAAATTTAGGTAGATGATAAGAAATTACTTGCTTCATTCATTTTAAATAATCTGTCCTATTTTTCTTTTACACTGCTGTGACGACCCAAAGGGGTCATTACCGTAATTTTTTATTTTTTCGTGCTTTTGAGACCTTGAAAACTTCACTTTTGGTTATCTCGATGTGCGTGTGAGTCCAGACGCATATCCGGAAAGTTTTTATGTTGAAATATATGGAATATGTGAAGAATTTGAAGAGTTTTGATATTAATGTTGCTAAAGTTGACTTCGGCCAATATTTTGGATAAACGAACCTAGACCCCGTGATGTGACGGTCCTGGAGGGTCCCTAGAAAATATGGGACTCGGGCGTATTCCCGGAATCGAAATCCGAGGTCCCGAGCCCTGGAAAAGAATTTTTGAAAAATATTATTTTCTGAAAATGATATAAAAATTTGAAATGAAAATAAGTTAGAAAACATAGGTATCGGGCCCGTATTTTGGTTCCGGTGCCTGGTACATGTCTTAAATATGCGTTAAGCGCTTTCGGTGAAGTTTGGTCGAAATCAGACGTCGTTTGACGGGTTTCGAGCCTAGATATCTAAAGTTGGAAGTTTATGAACTTGAAATGAAAAATGATGATTTTGAAGTTTGATTCTTTAATTTTTATGTTATTTTAACGATTTGGTCGCTCGAGTAAGTTCATATGATGTTATTGAGTTAGTGTGTGTGTCAGGTTAGGAGACCGGAGGGCTTGGCAGTGATTTAAAGGTGGTTCAAGATGTTTTTGGCCCTAGGAAGCTGACAGATTTGCTGTAATTTTTACATAGTCATTTTCCTCTATGCGATCGCATAGGTGTGTCTGCGATTGCGCAGAGTCTTTTTGGAGCCTCCCTATTTTGTTCTATGTCGTCGCATCATGGTCCAGCGATCGCGTACCTTTGCAAAACCAATATATGTGATCGCGTACCCCTTCTGCTATCGCATTGCACAGAAGCCAACCCCCCCCCCCCCCTTCCATCTATGCGTTCGCATCTCCATCTCTACGATCAGAGAGTTCAACCAGTCCAACCCTATGCGATTGCATTCACCCTTCTGTGATTGCATAGGGCAATTTCGCCCAGTGGTTTTAAAAATCTTAAAACAGAACAGTGACGGAAATTCCTCCCTCTTCTCTCCAACATTCCATAGATGAATTTTGAAGGTCTTTACCTCCATAGCGTCTTTGGTAAGTGTTCTTAACTTCATTCTCTCCTAATTTTTTAGTCTAAACGTAATTTCCTCGCCCTAAATCATGAATTCGAGGTAGAAATTGGGAGTTTTGGGTAGAGTTAGAGCTTTGGGGATTCTGGGTGATTTAACCTCAATTTGGGGTTTAATCTTGAAATAAATTATATATTTGAACTCGGGGGATTATGGGTGAACGGATTTTGGTCTGAATCTCGAGTTTGGACCATGTGGGCCCGGGGTCGGATTTTGATATTTGTAGAAGAATGATAAGGACTTCATTTCTAGGCTATCAGATTTTACATTTGAGCCTTTATTAATATTATTGAATTGATTATGCTTAGATATCGTTGTTTCAGAGCCGGATTGTAGAGGAAAGGCGGTATTGGAGAGTTGATTGTCATCTTGGATCAAGGTAAGTGTTTGTTCTAACTTTGGCTTGAGGGTGTAGGATTAGTATGTTATTTGCTACTTGCTAAATGTGGAGTACGGTGTATAGGCATGGTGAAAATTATCTATGTACCGGAGTCTAGCATGACCGTGAGTCTTAATTGCTTTAATTCGATTGATGTGACATAACTTTCATGTTTAATTGCTAAATTTTATATATTGTGATAGTGTAGAAAGAAGTTATTTAAAAGAGAATATGTTGTGATAATTCCCTTGCCGGGACGTGTAGACTATTATTATGTACTTACTCTTGCTGGGATATTTGGTATGTTAGTTTTACCTTTGCTGGGTTAAAGTGATATGTGGTTGATTTCCCCTAATGGGGCTTTTTTACAAAATCAGATATTTTAAACTCTAATATGGGATCGTGTGGCACGCCGACCACTTATATATGATGAAATGGGATCGTGTGGCGTGCCGACAACTTAAATATGATGAAAAGGGATCGTGTGGCACGCCGACCACTTTATATTATGAAATGGGATCGTGTGGCACGCCGACCACATGAGATAAGGAAATGGGATCGTGTTGCACGTCTGCAACAAGATAGAAATGAAAGTGAATATTATATTTGTTTGTCTTATTCTTGTTGACAATTAAATTTTAGTTTCTTCACATTCCTCGTTCGGTATTCTGTAGTCATCTGATACTCCCCTCAGTATATTTTCCCACCCATCCTTAATTGTAAATATTTGCTTTATTTTCCACTGTGATTTGTTGTACTTATATATACATATATTTGCACAGGTTTGTTTGGTAGTCCTGTCTAGTCTCTCACTACTTCACTGAGGTTAGGCCAGGCACTTACCAGCACATGGGGTCGGTTGTACTGATACTACACTCTGTACATCTTTTTGCACAGATTCGGGTATTGGAGCAGCACTTGAGTAGCAGTAGCAGTCTGGGAACGAGCCTACAGTCCAAAGACATCCGAGGTAGCATTGTTGTCGTTCGCATGGCCCGGAGTCTCTCTACTTTATCTTTGTTTGTTATCTTTGTATCGGAACAAGCAGCGTTGTACATTATTTTTAGCACTCTTTAAATATTCGTGAGTAGTGACACCAGACTCTAGGAAGAAGTGTACTTTTGGAACTTCCGCATTTGTTCTTATGTTATTTAAGTTTTAAAGACTTTTGTCTAATTCACTTGCATCATTTTATTTATGTTATCGCGAATGCTAATTAAAAATGTTAAACGTTGGCTTGCCTAGCTCATTATAATATGCGCCATCAGGACTCCCGATGGCGGCGAATCTAGGTTGTGACAAGTGGTATCAGAGCACTAGGTTAGTTAGGTCTCAAAACTCACGGACAAACTCGGTAGAGTCTGAGGGATCCGCACAGAGACGTCTGTATTTACCCCTATAGGCTACAAAGTTGGGAAAATTCCACTTTGTTTTTTCTTGTCGTGCGTTTCCGTTTCTCGGACACCAATGGAATTTGTACTCTATTCTTTCGTAGATGGCGAGAACTCGTGCTTCTTCTTCTACCGCTTAGCAGTCCGAGCCCCCAGCAGCAGTTTCCATGATGGGTGGAGGCCGAGACAGGGGCAGATGTCAGTCCCTAATAGTATTCCCTTTGGCGGAGCCCTAGATTGATCATGACGAGGAGGTTCCAGTCCCAGCAGTTCCGGTGGGCCCAACTCAGGTCCCATAGGGGTTCATAGCCACCCCAGTTCTTCAAGACCTTCCGGTCAGGCTGGTGGGCTTTGTGGAGAGCGTCATTCGAGCAGGTTTGCTTCCAGTGGTTAAGCCAGCGGTGGTAGGTCAGCCGGGTGTAGTGGCTCAGGCCGGGAGTGAGTTCACTTTTCAGGAGTCACCCAATGTGGGTCGTAGAGTTGAGATGGTACTACCATAGGGAGGCGTTCATAGATCGGATAAGACGCCCTCTCATGTAGGAAGATTAAGTGGTACCTCGTCTGGAGGTAGGGGTACTTATGGTAGAGGCCATCCTCCCAAGCCCTTTCAGTCAGCTCCCTATGTGACTTATGGTATTTCAGGTGTTCATTCAGGTTGATAGGGTCAGCTACAGCATTCCAGTAGATGTTATGAGTGTGGTGAGTATGGTCACAACAACAGGGCCTGCCAGAGGTTGAGGGGTGCTCAGCCGCGGCAGTCGAGGTTTTTCCATGCTTGTAGTGATCCGAGGCACATTGTCAGATATTGCTCTCGAGCTTATGGCAGCTTTCAGCATCAGAGTTCTCATGCTATAATTCAGGCACCGGAGGTTCCACGGCTTGTCGTTCCAGCTAGAGGCGGTGGCAGATGTGTTAGAGGTGGAGGTAAAGTTCATAGAGTTAAAGCTCAGATCGCCAGTGGTAGAGGTCAGTCAGCAGTCGGTCATCCCAAAGATGTGGCTTAGGGAGGTAGGGCCCAGCCCCAGTGTTATGCACTTTCAGCCAGGCCAGAGACTGAGTAACCAGATGTAGTTATTACAGGTACCGTTCTGATTTGTATTATAGATGCTTCAGTTCCATTTGATCTTGGATCTATGTATTCATACGTGTCGTCCTATTTTGCACCATACTTGGTTATGCCTAGAGAAGCCTTGAGTATTCATGTATATGTGTCTATACTAGTGGGTGATATCGGGTTCTTCGTGCCTGTGTTGTGGTATTTAGGGGTCTTAAGACCCGTGTGGACTTATTGCTCTTAGATATGGTGAATATCGACGTCATATTAGGGATGGATTGGTTGACACCGTATCATGCAATCTTGGATTGCCATGCTAAGACCGTGACCTTGGCTTTGCCGGAGATTCCTCGACTAGAGTGGAGAGGGACCCCAGGTCATACCACTCGCAGTTTTATTTCATATGTGAAGACTCCATGCATGGTTAAGAAGGGGTGTCTAGCTTATCTTGCTTATGTTCGTGACTCCAGCGCGGAGGTCCCGTCTATTGATTATGTTCCTATTGTTCAGGAGTACCCCCGAGGTTTTTCCTTCAAACCTGCCGGGCATGCCGCCCGATAGGGTTATTAATTTTTGTATTGACCTGGCTCCGCGCACTAAACCCATTTACATTCTGCCGTATCACATGGCCCCACAGAGTTTAAAGAGTTAAAGGATCAGCCTCAAGATTTGCTTTATAAGGATTTCATTAGACCCAACATTTCGCCTTGGAGTGCACATGTGCTATTTGTTAATAAAAAGGATGGTTCGATGAGGACGTGCATTAATTACCGGTAATTGAACAACGTGATGAATAAGAACAAGTATCCACTGCCGAGGATTGACAATTTATTCGACCAGCTTCAGGTTGCTACGGTGTTTTCAAAGATAGATTTGATATCTAGTTATCATTAGTTGAGGATTAGGGCGTCTGATGTCCCTAAGACGGCATTTTGCACTCGATATGGGCATTATGATTTTTGGTCACGTCATTATGGGTTGACTAGTTCTCCAACAGCATTCATGAAGTTGATGAATCGAGTGTTCAGAACTTATTTGGATTTGTCTGTAATAGTCTTCACTGATAATATTCTTATATACTCCCGTAGTTAGGAGGAGCACGAGCAGCACTTCATAGTGGTTCTTCAGACTATGAAGGATAAATATTTATATGCTAAGCTCTTGAAGTGTGAGTTTTGGTTTAGTTCGATTGCATTTCTGTGTCATGACGTATCAGTAGAGGGTATCTAGGTTGACCTAGAAGGGTTTCCGAGTTCAGGTGGTCAGACGAGTGTGAGGCGAGCTTTCAAAAGCTCAAGACGGCTCTAACAACAACACCGGTATTGGTTTTGCCCACAGGTTCAGGGCCTTATTCAGTCTATTGTGATGCTTCCAATATTAGGCTTGGTGCAGTATTGATGCATGATGGCAAAGTCCTTTCCTATGCTTCGAGGCAGTTGAAGATCCACGAGAAGATTTATCCGGTTCATGATCTTGAGTTTCCAGCCATTGTTCATGCCTTGAAGATTTGGAGGCATTACTTATATGGTGTGACGTGTGACGTTTACACTGATCACAAGAGTCTTCAGCATTTGTTCAATTAGAAAGAGTTGAATCTGAGGCAGAGGAGGTGGATAGAGTTGTTGAAGGATTTTGATGTTACTATCTTATATCACCCCCGGGAAGGCCAATGTGGTGGCCGATACATTAAGTAGGAAGTCTTCCAGCATGGGTAGTCTTGCTTATATTCCAGTCAACCAGAGATCGCTTGCTTTGAATTTTCAGGCCTTGGCCATCGTGAGATTGGATATTTCTGAGCCTAGCAGAGAGTTAGCTTGCACGGTTGCTCGGTCTTCATCTTTGAAGCGTATTCGTGGGCGGCAGTTTGAGGATCCCCATTTGTGTGTCCTGAGAGGCACGATCCAGCATGGAGGCGCCAAGAAAGTCACTTTGGGATATGATGGTGTATTGAGATTGCAGGGGCGAGTTTGTATGCCCAATGTTGATGGTATTCGGGAGTTGATCTTAGCGGAGAATCATAGTTCTCAGTATTCTATTCACCCGGGCACTGTGAAGATGTATCAGAATCTGAGGTAGCACTATTGGTGGTGTAAGATGAAGAAGGATATAGTGGCCTATATGGCTCGATGTTTGAACTATCAGCAGGTTAAGTACGAGCATTAGAGACCCGGTGGTTCATTCCAAGGGATTGAGCTTCCCGAGTGAAATTGGGAGAGGATTACCATCGATTTCGTTACTGGCCTTTCGATGACTCGGAAGAAGTTTGATTCAGTGTGGGTCATTGTTGATAGGCTGACCAAGTCAGCACATTTTGTTCCTAAGGCATCGACCTATTCGTTCGACAGGTTAGCTGAGATTTATATCAGGGAGATCGTTTGCCTTTATGGGTTGCCTATATCTATCATTTCGAACCGGGGTCCGCAGTTTACCTAACATTTATGGAAAGTGGTTCAATGAGATTTGGGCACCAAGGTTCAGTTGAGAACAACATTTCATCCCCAGACGGACGATCACTCCGAGAGGACAATTCAGATTCTTGAGAATATGCTCCGAGCCTGCGTTATTGATTTTGGAGGCTCGTGGTACCAGTTTTTGTCGTTAGCAGAGTTTTCCTACAACAACAGCTACCAGTCCAGAATTAAGATGGACCCGTATAAGGCTCTGTATGGCAGGTGGTGTCGGTCTCAAGTCGGATTGTTTAAGTCGGAAGAGGCTTGGTTATTGGGTTCGGATTTGGTTCAGGAGGCCTTGGATAAGGTTCGGATTATTCAGGATAGGTTTCGTACAGCTTAGTCCAGGCACAAGAGTTATGCAGACCGCAAGGTTAGAGATTTTTCTTTCATGGTTGGTGAGCGAGTGTTGCTCCGGATATCGCCTATGAAGGGCGTGATGAGATTTGGGAAGAAGGACAAGCTTAGCCCTAGGTTCATCGGCCCATTTGAGATTCTTGATCATGTGGGAGAAGTGGCTTATAGACTTGCCTTTCCACCTAGCTTTTCAGCTATACATTCAGTGTTTCATGTATCCATGCTCCAGAAGAATCACGACGATCCATCGCACGTGTTACATTTCAGCCATGTCCAATTGGACGAGGACATGTCATATGAGGAGGAGCCGGTGTCTATTCTCGACCGGGAGGTTCGACAATTAAGGTCGAAGAGTTTTCCTTCAGAGCTTTTTCAGTGGAGATTTCAGTCTCCTGAGGCATCAACCTGGGAGTTCGAGTCTGATATTCGGAGCAGTTATCCTCATTTATTTCCCCACTCAAGTACTTCTTTCTTTTGTCCGTTCGATGACGAAAGGTTGCATTAGAGGTGGAGAATGTGACGACCCAAAGGGGTATCACCGTATTTCTTCCTTTTTCCATACTTTCGAGGCATTAAAAACCTTACTTTTAGTTGCCTCAATTTGCATACACAGTCCGGACGCGTAATCGAAAAGATTTTATGTTGAAATATGTGGAATATGTGAAGACTTTGAAGAGTTTTGATATTAATATTGTTAAAGTTGACTTCGGTCAATGTTTTGGATAAACGCACCTAGACCCGTGATGTGATAGTCCCGGAGGGTCCGTAGAAAAATATGGGACTCGGGCATATTCCCGAAATTGAAATTCGAGGTCTCGAGCTCGAGCAAAGAATTTTTGAAAGAAATTATTTTTCTGAAAATGATATGAAAATTTGAAATGAAAATGAGTTATAAAATAAACGTATCGGACCCGTATTTTGGTTCGGGTGTCCGGTAGAGGTCTTAAATATGCGATAAGCGCTTTCTGTGAAGTTTGGTCGAAATTGAACGTCATTTGACGTGTTTCGGACCTAGATATCTAAAGTTGGAAGTTTATGAACTTGGAATGAAAAATGATGATTTTGAGGTTTGATTGTTTGATTTTGATGTTATTTTAGCTATTTGGTTGCTCGAGTAAATTCGTAGGATGTTATTGAGTTAGTGTGTGTATCTGATTAGAAGCCCCGAGGGCTTCGGAGTGATTAAGAGGTGGTTCGAGATGTTTTTGGCCTTAGGAAGCTGGCAGATTCGCTGCAATTTTTACACAGTCATTTTCCTCTATGTGATTGCATAGGTGTGTCTGCGATTGCGTACAATCTTTTTGGAGTTGCCCCATTTTCTTCTATGCGGTTGCATCATGGTCCATGCGATCACGTACCTTTGGAAACCCATTCTATGCGATCGCGTACCTCTTCTGCGATCGCAATGCACAGAAGACAACCCCTCTTTCCTTCCTTCTATGCATTTGCATCTCCAGCTCTGCGACCCCAGAGTTCAACCAGTCCAACCCTATGCGATCACATTCACCCTTCCGCGATTGCATAGGGAAATTTCTCCCTGTGATTTTAAAAAGCTTAAAAAAGAATAGTGACGGGAATTCCTCCCTATTTTCACACGAGCTCTTCTCTCCAACACTCCATAGATGAATATTAAAGGTCTTTACCTCCATAGCTTCTTCGGTAAGTGTTCTTAACTTCATTATCTCCTAATTTTTTCATCTATACACTAATTTTCTAGCCCTAAATCATGAATTCAAGGTAGAAATTGGGGGTTTTGGATAGAGTTAGGGCTTTGGGGATTTTGGGTGCTTCAACCTCAATTTGGGGTCGAATCTAGAAATAAATTATATATTTGAACTCGGGGGATTATGGGTGAACGGATTTTGGTCTGAGCCTCGATTTTGGACCATGTGGGCCCGAGGTCGGATTTTGGTACTTTTGGAAGAATGCTAGGGACTTCATTTCTAGGTTATGTGATTTTACTTTTGAGACTTTATTGATATTATTAAATTGATTATGCTTATATATCGTTGTTTCGGAGTCGGACTGTAGAGGAAAGGTGGTATTGGAGAGTTGATTGTCAATCTTGGACCGAGGTAAGTATTTTTTCTAACTTTGGCTTGAAGGAATAGGATTAGGATGTTATTTGCTACTTGCTAAATGTGGAGTATGGTGTATACGCATGGTGAAAGTTATCTATGCACCGAAGTCTAGCATGACCGCGAGTCTTAATTTCTTTAATTAGAATGATGTGACATATCTTCCTTATTTAATTGCTAAATTTTATATAATGTGATAGTGGAGAAAGAAGTGATTTAAAAGAGAGCGTGTTGTGATTGTTCCCTTGTCACGACGGGTAGACTATTATTATGTACTCGCCCTTGCTGGGATATTTGTGCTGTTAGTTGTACCCTTGCCGCGTTAATGTGTTATGTTGTTGATTTCCCCTAATGGGACTTCTTTACAAAATCAAATATTTTGATTATAATATGGGATCATGTGGCACGCCAACCACTTATATATGATGAAATGGGATCGTGTGGCATGCTGGCCACTTATATATGATGAAATGGGATCGTGTGGCGCGCCGACGACTTGATATTATGAAATGGGATTGTGTGGAATGCCGATCATGTAAGATAAGGAAATAGGATCGTGTTGCACGCCTGCAACAAGATAGAAATGAAATTGAATATTGTATTAGTTTGTCTTATTCTTGTTGACAATTAAAGTTTTGTTTCTTTACATTCCTCGCTTGGTAGTCTGTAGTCATCTGATTCTCCCCGCAATATGTTTTTCCCTTCCCATCCTTAACTGTAAATATCTGCTTTATTTTCGTTATGATTTCTTGTACTTGTATATACATATATTTGCACAGGTTTGTTTGGTAGTCCTTTCTAGCCTCGTCACCACTTCGCCGGGGTTAGGCCAGGCACTTACCAGCACATGGAGTTGGTTGTGCTAATGCTACAGTCTTTGCATCTTTTTGCACAGATCCAGGTGTTGGAGCAGCATTTGAGTAGCGGTAGCAGTCTCGGAACGAGCCTACAGTCCTGACATTTCTGAGGTAGCCTCGTTGTAGTCCGCATGGCCCGGAGTCTCTCTACTTTATCTTTGTCTGTCCTCTTTTTATCGGAACAAGCAATGTTGTACTTTATTTAGACCTTGTTTTTAGCAGTCTTTAGATATTTGTGAGTAGTGACACCAAACTCTTGGTAGAAGTGTACTTTTTGGAACTTCCGCATTTGTTCTTAGTTATTTCAGTTTTAATGACTTCCGCCTAATTCACTTTCTTCGTTTTATTTATGTTATTGCGAATGCTAATTAAAAATGTTACTGGCTTCCCTTATAATAGGTGACATCATGACTCCCGATGGTGGGGAATCTGAGTCGTGACAACTTCCCTTAAGAAACATTAGAATAAGGAGTTTATTTTCTATTTTACCGTTATTTATATCTTAAAATATAATCTCTCTTCATTTAATATTTATTCTATTTATATGTCATTTTTAGTTTCAAGAATAATTACCATTAAGGATAAAATGAGATCAATTTTGTTCTTGAACTTTCTAAATGATAAATAATTTGAGGCAATTATTTTTAGAAATTACTACAGATAATTTGATACAGATTAATACATGCACCATCGATAGGGCCAAACATAACTCTACAAAAATTAATTCATGGACCTTTACAACTACATGAAAATCAATGCGTCCTTAGCAAATATATCTCCTATAATGTAATTGACACATCCTACTTATCTTTCTCTCTATCAAAAAACATTACTACCCACATAACAAAAAAGATCCTACCATCGTTAATAACCTCACAGCCAATTGATACAATCATCTGGGGACTAACTCTAAATGGCCAATTTACTGTCAAATCTCTATTCATAGCTCTCTAAAAACCAGTTCCACTATACAACCATCACTGGCTTTGGAAACTGATTCTACCACCCAAAATAACACGCTTTCTTTGGTTAGTTTCACATCAACGCTTACCCACTACCATATATTTATATCATATAAAGGTTACCTTATCCAATAATTGTACCCTATGTTACCAAAATATCGAAACAAACAACCATCTATTATTCAGCTGCCCGTGCACAAATGTCATATGGGCTCAACTAGGGTTGACACCCTACATCCAACACTGTAACACAAACTCATTTACACCAATTCAAACCATACGCTTCATAATCTAAACTGCAAACGAATTACCTAACTTATCCCCAACCACTCTTATTCCACACATAGTATGGCACATCTGGAAGTTAAGGAACCACTATGTTTTTAATCACCATATTACTAAATCGCCTGATCACGCCCAAATATACCTAATAAAAAGAACAATGCGATCGTTGCAAATATAATACGGTTTACAAGTCCGGGGTCGAATCCCACCGAGAACTAAGGTTTAGCTACAGCTGTTCACTATCACCAAGAAGACAAGCTTGAACAATTCCTAACTTATAAATATTTAGATTCTTGTGTTTAACTAATTAACAAATAAATTAAAATATTAAATTAACAACTAAATATACTAAGGGTTAGAGACAATATTAAGGAGGTCTAGAGTTATGACTTCCCCAATTGTCGGAATCCTTCCTGCTATGTCTTCTATAATTTCACCTAAGTATTCTCTACAGATCATGAGCACTCTTATTACCGTAAATCTCTCCTGAGTAATCACGATAATTTACTAGACGCACTCTCCCGAGATACGCTAGATGGCTTTTAATACAGCTCAGTTCATATCGCAAACAAGGCTTCGTTATCCCTAATCCCGCCTTTAAACCCGCAGTTATAGATCCCTGTTACTTTAGGAGTGGTGTTATTCCACAACTACCTAAATATGCACTCTCTCCCGAGTTATGCATACCAAATAGGCACACCTAATTAAGAGCTCTTCAATTAATTACAACAATAACGTAGTTGAACAAATAGAGATTATACTACGGCTCAATTATGTAAAAATATAACAAGAATTTATCCTACAACACGTTCCATCAAATTCTTGATAACAAATTAGCTATTCATAATAGTGTGTAAAACTACAGTATTAAAAGTCATAGCCAATAATGAAAAATAAGAAGAGGAAGGAAAAAACTTGTAGAAGAATTCTCCGCCTTGCTCCCAATGTAGGGTAGGGCCTAAACACTTATACATTCACCTACGCAAAAAAGGACAAGTTTTAGGCCTGGATGGCCGCGGTTCTACCGCAGTCGCGGTTAACCCATGGCCAAACATCCTCTAAGATACTTCATTCATCCGCGACTGCCTTCTGCCACGGTTCTGCCGCGATCGCGGTAAAACCGACTTTTTCACCCTGTTCCATTTGGAATTTGGACAAATGTAAAACATCAAAGTTGTATCTCTTTGCATTACATTTCTAACCAAATATTATGGAGCCCAAACAAAATTCTGACTTAAAAGTTATGGCCATTTTGCTAAACTGTCTGCAATATGCCTCATCGAGTCTTCGTTTGTTCTCAACTATCAAATTTGACCCCCGAAAACGATCCCGGCTTAATTCCTTGAGCTTTTACTCAGACCTCAAAGCTTCAAATCACTTAAATTCATTCCATGACATCTATGTAGCTCGGAATCACACCTACAAGGCATAAAACATACAATTAGTGCAAAACACTAGCGATAAAAGCGCAAACTCAACTAAGTGAAGTAAATTAGAGTGTAATAATCGACAAAAATACGTAATTGTAGCCAATCATCACCGCCACCCTCAACCAAGCAAATAATTTCCCAAACAGTGGAATTCCATTATCTAATCAAAACTTTAAAAATAAACAAACTAAGCACACTAGTACTCCAATGCATATTAAATGGCACCCCCCAGCTTTGGGCACAATTAAGCACACATATGGAGCGACCAAAGCAAATATTATTTAAAATGTTCTTGGGGGACTATTCCGAAATTCAAAGGGTCAATGCTTATTAGGGTTCACGGGTTAGTCTTCAATAGGCAACTCCACATGCATGGAATTAAAAGCCTTACTACAAGGTTTACAGCTTGCACGACAGCATCACCTCACAGCGCTGGAAGTAAACGTGGATTCTAATGAGGTAATAACAATGCTCAATAATCACAATCTTAACTACTCATCCTCTTTAATGGAATGCGGGTACTTACTCCAGCAGTTGGGTAATCCACCCATCACCCACATATACAGGGAGGAAAACTATACATCACATAATCTAGCTAAAAAAGGCTCGATTATTCCACATCAAGACTACACAACTATCTTCACTCAGCCACCAAACTTTTTGTTATCACAATTACTACCTGATCAAGAAGGGACTATCTGCGGGTGTTTAGTCGTAGCCTACAGTACTGTAGACTTTATCTACAAACCACCCACGTTGCCAAATGACCAACCACTGGGACAACATTTTGAAAACTACTTTTGTAACAGTGTGTCATTAGCTCCTTATAATATTACTACTTAATCAATATAATTTATTTTGATGACCAAAAAAAAAAATTTCCTCCACTAAAATTTAAAAGTGAGCCCTCTAGCCTGGGTGCAATTTCATTCCAATCTTATCATAGATTACTTATCTTTTTATTGTTTATTTTTTTACCATTTTCTATTGAGCTCCTTAATATATGCTTCTAAAACCAGGATTGTATTGGGAAAATTTGGTTCCCTACGTTCTTATGTTATCTATGGACGCCTACGACATAGAGAAAGGCCTAATTGAGGTTGACTCTAATAAGGGCGGCCCCAGCAAGCGGACGGACCAAGAGACATGATTCAAGACGACGTCGTTTAAAGTTCTGATTTTCCCATATACTGAGACCACCAACCACTTGTACTTTTTTTGATTATTTAGAGGAAGGTCCCTTAGTATATAAAGAGGACCTTCCCTTTGTAAAGGACTCATGTGTATCTTATTATTAAGAACAAACAACTCTCTCTCTCTCTTTCTTGTGAAACGATTCTCACTTGCTTTATTGTTCTTACATCTCAAGCTATCTTTACTATTATCACAAATCTTAACAAAGTAGTTTTCTATAGTTTATATTGCCCTTGATTCCGATTAACCCATATTATTTTTGATGGTTTTTGAGCTTAACAAGTACTTAACTTTTTAGCAAACAATTTGGCGTCTTTCTGTGGGGATTTCGTGAATCAAAGTTGTAGTTTGCTTCTAGAGATCTTTCAACAAACCACCTTCTACAACCCAAAATGGCTGAAAACAACGCAAGAATGAAACCTATCATGGATGCTAGAGCCAATATTATGGGCCCTTTCAACACAACTACTTAAGGGGATGCTCCACATGCGACCCCTAGCAACTTGGAAAGCGTGGAAAACCTACCTTGCCCTTTTGAAGATCTGGTGATTCCACGGGAAAAAAAGGCCTCCACATCTACAACCAAAGAAGCTCCCCCAGAGGTAATGAGGCTATTGGAAGATTGGTTGACAAGTGCTCTAAGTAGCTTAGCCAGAAAACCACCCAACACCAGATGCACACCAACACAAGTGACGAACCATGCCATAACCGAAGATGAACTCGAGGTCACACGAACAAATAACGTGACCGCCGATGCTACAACTCACGGGGGGGACGCTCACATCCATCCTTAAAAAGATGGAAGAAATGGAAAGCGAAAATAGGTCGCTTCACGACCAGATGAAGGAGCACCAAGAAATAGTGGACAAGATCCCGGGTGCACCTAAGTTGCTGACAAAATGAGACGTGGGAAGGTTAGTTGAACAACCCTACACAGAAGGACCTGCACCTTATCCCATCCTAAAAACCTTCAAAATGCCCCCCTATTTGAAGATAAATGACGGAACATCAGATCCCGGGGACCACCTATTTCACTACGTCACGACGGTCAAAGGTAATGTTTAGCAAAAGAACAGGTACCATCCATACTTCTGAAAAAGTTCAGCAAAACATTGATAGGAGGGGCCCTAACATGGTACTCCCAATTGCCGGCCAAAAGCATCTCCAAGTTCAAGGAAATGGCAGACAAATTTGTCACCACCCACGCGGGAGCCAAGAAAGCAGAAGCTCGTGTCAACAACATCTTTGTTGTCCGACAGGTCTCAGGAGAAGGGCTCGCAGAATTCTTAGCAAGATTCAACAGAGTCAGGATGAGCCTGCCAAATGTGTCTGAAGGCATGGTAGTCATGAATTTTCAGAACAGACTCAGCAGGGATGGCTCATGGGCGACCAGAAATTTCTTAGCCATCTTATGAAATATCCCCCCACCACCTGGGAAGAAATCCACAACGCCTACTGCGCAGAGGTACGTGGAGATGACGAGGACCTTAATGGCCCGACCATGCAACTAATAGCGGTAAATCCAGAAATCTGAAGGGACCGACGCAATGAAGGACCACGAGAACAAGTCCCACGCCTCAACAGGGAGAGACATCAACCCTACATCAGATATTCACAACCACCAAGGCACGTGGATGCCTTGCAACGGCACATCACCCCATTGAGGAACGACATAGGTATCCCTCCTTCATTATTTGCACATAACTTTTGTGTGTCTCCTTCAGAAGTAGTGTACGCACTGGAGAAGCTGGGCAACAAAGTACAATGGCCAGCGAAGATAAAGTCCGACCCCGCCAATAGAAAATCAAATGCCCTATGTGAGTTCTACTAGGAACGGGGGCACAAGACTTAAGACTGCATAGGTCTCCGACAGGAGGTGGTCCAGATGCTGAACTAAGGGTTCTTGAAAGAACTGCTCAGCGACAAAGGAAAGCTCAACTTCGCACGCAGGCGGGAACAACCTCACGGCCCACCAAGGCCACCGTCACCAACACGCACCATCAACATGATCATTGGGGACGGCAATGACTCAGCGATAAACCATGTCAAGTTCACCACCACTTACAAATTGAAGCGAACTATTGCTCACGAACATTATGACCACTTCGAAGATAGTATCACCTTCGATAAGTCTGATACCGACAGTTTGTTTTGCCCCCATTATGATGCCTTAGTTATTTCTTTACTCATAGTATATACTGATGTAAAAAGGATCATGGTCGACGATGGCAGCGGCGCGTGTATTATCCATCCAAGAGTCCTTGCATTAATGGGACTCGAGGATAAAATAATTCCACGCTGCATAACACTAACTGGTTTTAACAATGCAGTTGAAAGAACCTCTGGTGAGATAACACTGCCCATCTTGGCAGGAGGAGTTACGATGGAAACCACTTTCCACGTAATGAATCAAGAAATGACATACATCGCCATCATAGGACATCCATGGATACATGCCATGAGGGCAGTCACCTCCTGTTTCTATCAAGTGATCAAATTCCCAACCCAATGGGGAGTGTACAGTAAACAGGGTGAGCCACGAACCGCCCAAGAGTGTTACAAAATAGCCCAAGATTACACTCACACCAAGCAGCTTAAAGGAGCAAGCGTGGAAGCATAGCAATCAGCTCGGTCGGGGACTAAGGTCCACCCGACAAAAGACGCCATCAAAGATCCCGCCGACGTCAAAGCTAGCAAGTCCACGATCAAAGACGTCGACCGCGTCCAACTAAGCAATATCAACTCCAGTAAGAAAGAATACATAGGCCACGGTCTCTTAAGTCCAAGTAAGTATCGTGAATTTACATCTGACCACGCATACCTATTTGCTTTTTCCCATGCAGATATTCCAGGAATCCCCCAAGAAATTGCCTCCCATAAGCTAAATGTCGACCAGCTTTACCCACCCGTGTTGCAGACGAGGAGAAAATTCAATGCCGCCATCAATGAAGCGGTGAGTGAAGAAGTAGACAAGCTGCTGGCTAATGGCTCCATTAGAGAATCCAAGTGTCCAGAGTGGGTCGCCAACGTCGTAGTGGTCAAAATAAAGAACCGGAAGTGGCGGATGTGCATAGCTTTCACCGACCTAAATAAAGCATGTCTAAAGGACTCATTCCCACTACCAGACATTGACCAATTGATAGACGCCATGGAAGGACATGAGCTATTGAGCTTCCTCGATGCATACTCCGGCTACAATCAGATCATGATGGCCGAGGAGGATCAGGAGAAAACGACCTTCAACACTCACCAAGGGACTTACTGCTACAAGGTAATGCCCTTCGGGCTTAAGAATGCGGGGGCTACGTACCAGAGGTTGGTGACTACCATGTTCAAAGAGCAACTCGGCACGACAATGGAGGTCTATATCGACGACATGCTAGTGAAGTCATCGAAAAAAGAGGACCACCTCGACCACCTGAAGGAATCTTTCGAAATACGGTATGAAGCTGAACCCCAAAAAGTGCGCATTCGGCGTAGCCTCGGGAAAGTTCCTGGGGTTTCTGGTATCGCAAAAGGGCATCGAAATTAACCCGGACCAAATCAAAGCCATAAAAGCCATCCCGAAAATACTGAGTAGCAAAATGGAAGTGAAGAAGCTGACGGGCAGAATAGTCGCCCTCTCCAGGTTCATCTCGCGCTCCTCCGATAGGTGCCACAAATTCTTTATTATATTGAAAAAGGACCAAGGACTACAATGGAATGAAGAATGTGTCAACGCCCTGAGAAGTTTGAAGGCATACTTGTCATCGCCACCCCTGCTTGTCAAAGCCAACCCAGGCGAACCACTATTAGTATACTTGGCTGTATCATAAGTTGCAGTCAGCACCGTCCTGGTGCGCGAAAATAAAGGTACGCAATCTCCTATCTATTACATTAGAAAAACTTTAGTGGATGCCAAAACCTGGTGCCCACACCTTGAAAGGCTGGCATTGGCGCTCGTAGTAGCTTCACGAAAGTTTCGGCCCTATTTCCAGTGTCGCCCCATAAGGGTAGTGATGACCTTCCCTTTGAAGAGCGTCTTACACAAACCCAAACTCTCAAGACGGCTCGCCACATGGACCGTTGAGCTCGGCGAGCATGATATCACATACCTTCCAAGGACCTCCATCAAGTCGCAAGTCCTTGCCGACTTCATCGCCAACTTCAGCGCGGAGGTCCTACCAAAGGCAGAACTTGAGGCGCAACGCGTATCCTCCAATAATGACCTATGGGTCCTTTATATAGATGGCGCTGCCAATGCAACGTTATCGAGACTAGGACTCGTTCTTGAGGTTTCCACTGGCAAAGCAATTCGCCAGTCCATACGATGCCCAGAAATGGCTAAAAACAAGGCCGAGTACGAGGCTGTTATTGCAAGCAGAAACTGGCAACCAAATACGGGGCTCGCGGAATCCTCCTCCACTGCGACTCCCAACCTGTGGTAAACCAGGTCGCTGGACTTATCAAGTCATAGAGTAGAGGCTGCACAAGTACCAGGCTGAAATCCGCAAACTAATGGCTACGTTCGATGAATACCGCTTCAAAACAATTCCATGAGAATGGAACGTTGAAGCGGACGGCCTGGCAAAGTTGGTTGAAGCCACCAAAAATTTCAACAAAGAAAGTGTGGTCACGCTCCTCCACTCACCCATTGACCACACCGAGGTACTTTCCTTAAACCTGACTTGGGACTGGTGTAACCAGTTCATATCTTATTTCTAGGACGGTACATTGCCCTCCGATAAAAAGGAGGCGAAAAAGCTTCGCGTACAGGCCGCCCGATATTGCATGATCAATAACGGCTTTTATAAGAGGACATTCGATGGCCTCCAAGCCAAGTACTTAGGGCCGCATCAAACGAGGCTGGTTATTGAGGAAGTACACGAAGGCCACTGCGGCGCTCATTCCGGTAATCATGCCCTCGTGCGGTGCATCATATGCACCGGCTACTACTAGCCCACTATGAAGAAAGAGGTGGCCGAGTATGTCCACCGATGCGAACAATGCCAAAAGTACACCCCAATGATACATCATCCAGGAGAACCCCTCTATTCCATCACTTCACCCTGGCCTTTCATCAAATGGGGGATGGATATAGTCGGCCCACTGCCGTCAGGACGAGGGAAGGTACGGTTCTTACTTGTTTTAACTGACTATTTCTCTAAGTGGGTAGAAGCAGGTGCTTACGCGCAAATACGCGAACAAGAGGTCATCACCTTCATATGGAAGAACATCATATGCCGCTTCGGCATCCCCAAAGAAATAAGCTACGACAACGGGCGTCAATTCATCGGTCAGAAAACGACAGAGTTCTTCGAGAAATGGCGCATCAAATGGATACTATCCATGCCATACCACCCTGCCTCCAATGGCCAAGCAGAATCCTCCAATAGAACGATCCTAAACATACTGAAGAAAAAACAGGAAGACGCCAAAGGGCTATGGAGCGAACTACTGCCTGAAGTTTTGTGGGCACATAGAACTACACCCAAGTCTTGCACTGGGGAAACCACGTACTCACTGGTTTATGGAACCGACACTGTCATACCTGTCAAAGTAGGCGAACCCAACTTAAGTCATTCGCACACCAGTGGAACAGAAAACAACGCCAGCAGACTCCAAGACCTTTATGAAGCCAAAGAAAGGAGGGAAATGGCCCACATCAGGATGGTAGCCCAAAAATAATAAATCGAAAGGTACTACAACAAAAGGGCAAGAGTGAGACCACTCAAAGTAGGAGACTACGTCCTCAAAGCCAAGACGTTGGCCTCCAAAGACCCAAATAAAGGAAAACTAGGCACAAACTGGGAAGGACCCCACAAAATCACAGCGGCAGCCGAGAAAGGAGCATTCCAACTCGAGAAAATAGAGGAAAAAAAGCTCTAGAATAACTGGAATGTTGCTCACCTCAAACATTTCCACTTCTAAACGACATCCCCCTAGTCGTACTATTTTTCCCTTACCCGAGTTTTGTCCCAATTGGGTTTTCTCGGGAAGGTTTTCAACGGGGCGTCAAAAAAGAACACCTGGAGATGTTTGCAGTACAAGTGTATCACATCGGCCCCACCGTGTACTCTCCAAGCACGACAAGATACAGGGACTAGATTAGTACTATCTCCAGATGTATAGAAAGGCTACGACCATCTCCAGATGTATAGAAAGGCTACGGCCAGCTCCAAATGAATGAAAAGGATACGGCCATCTCCATATGAATGAAAAGGCTACGGCCATCTCCATATGAATGAAAAGGCTACGGCCATCTCCAAATGAATGAAAAGGCTACGGCCATCTCCAAGTGAATGAAAAGGCTACGACCATCTCCAAATAAATGAAAAGGCTACGGCCCTCTCCAAATGAATGAATAGGCTACGGCCATCTCCAAGTGAATGAAAAGGCTACGGCCATCTCCAATTGAATAAAAAGGCTACGGCCGTATCCAGGTGAATGAAAAGTCTACGACCATCTCCAAGTGAATGAAAAGGCTACGGCCATCTCCAAGTGAATGAAATGGCTAAGGCCATCAATTTTACTTGGCTAAGGCCATTGTTTTTACACAGTACGGCCCTCATTTTTACATGGCTAAGGCCATTGTTTTAACGCGGTTAAGGCCGTCGAATGTTACATGGCCACGACCATCATTTTTACATGGCTAAGGCCATAGTTTTAACGCAGTTAAGGCCGTCGAATGTTACATGTCTAAGGCCATCAATTTTACATGGATAAGGCCATTGTTCTAACACGGCTAAGGCCATTATTTTTACACGGCTACGTCCATCATTTTACATGGCTAAGGCCATTATATAACACGGATAAGGCCATCATTTTTACACGGCTACGACCATCATTTTTACATGGCAAAGGCCATTGTTTTGACGCGGTTAAGGCCGTCGAATGTTACATGGATAAGGCCATCATTTTTACATGGATAAGGCCATTGTATTAACACGGCTACGGTCATTGTTTTTACGGCCATTATTTTAAGACGGTTAAGGCCGTCAAATTTACATGGCTAAGGCCCTCATTTTTACACGGCTAAGGTGATTGTTTTAACGCAGTTAAGGCCGTCGAACGTTACATGGCTAAGGCCATCATTTTTATAAGGCTATGGCCATTAAACCTTATTTGGCTACGTCCATCACTTTCACGCGGTCAGGGCCACCGAACATCCCACTTAGCTTCAACTACTGCAAGAGGAAAATAAAAAGAAGGGAAGTATATTATGTTCCAAAAAAATAGAAAAGATTGACTACAGCAAAAATCGTATATCTTTATCCCCAAAAGGGTCAACGCCCACTATACAAAAATCAGTATTTACAAACATACTTACAGAGGTCCTAAAGACCTCCGCCTCCCTAGTTATCCTGCCCCACCTGGCCTTCATGCGGACGATCTTCATTCCCAGGAGGATACACCTTGGAAATCCAAGAACTGGACTCCAAACTTTTGACGTCCGCAGAGTTACCCTCCTCCTGGGGTGGCAATTCAGGACTATAGTTGGCCGCTTCATGGGCAGCTCTAACCAGTTGGCATTGGCTCTCAACTTCAGCATCAAATGCTCGCCCAGCCGCCAAAAACTCTTCGAGCTCGACCAGCCGGACCTCTGCGTACACCCATATCTCGTATGCCTCACGAGACGCATTAGCCTGTTCTAGGGTCCGCTTGAAGTCCTCCACCTCGGCCTTTTTGGCATCAAGTTCCGCCACTAAGGTCGCAACCCGAGCACGCAAATACGCCGCCTCCTTCGCCACTACGCGGCCAAGCTGCAACTCTTCATCCTTTGCTTGAATAAGGACCTCCATCTCAACAGTCCGAGCAACGGAGGCCATAAGTTGTTCATCGACTTTCTCTAGCTCGGCCACCCTTTTCTTCAGCTGCTCCTCATACTGTGCAAGGCCCTTACAAACCGCCCTGAAGTTAGGGTCCTGCCTGTACATGTCGGCCAAGGTCCGGTGCGCCTCACGTGTTTTGTTATTTTCTGCACCAACCTATTGCATTTGGCCACCTTCTTCTTTATGCATCGACCCTTTTCGCCTCCAGGATAAGAGTCTAAAAAACGAGCGAAAGGTGAGTACAAGGGAAATCGCCCTCCACTAACGCAAAAGGAAAATCATCAATCAAGGCAAAAGACGTACATACTAGGCCGCGCCCGCCACTCTTCGGGCCAAGCCCTTGTCACTGAGCTATGCCAAGGCCGCGCTCTCAGCACCCCACATAGGATTGTCATGCTGGTGGTTGCCTCTTCAAAGTTCTCCACCAAATTGTAGTGACTAGGAATCTTTATGCGATGGGAGGACCGGACAGCCACGATCTCCACTTGGTCCATGGACCCGCCTCCTCTGTTTGTGTCCTCCATAGCGGTCTCTGGGCCCACCATGTCCACTCTTACGCCCCTTCTTTCCGCGGCTTCCCTCAGAGTAGGCCTCCCCGAGCGAATGTCCTCGGCCATAAAAACCGGCCTAAATTCAGCTTGGGGTTGTTTAGCCTTCTCCGTCTGAGTAACCACAGCCTTGCAGGTTAGAATCCGATGTCTCCTCCTCTAAAATGTCTCTTCCTCTTCAAGGTCCCCCTCAGTAGGACGAGAGACAGGCTCAGATGGGGATGGTTTGACAGTGGGCACTCTTGTGGGGGCAACCCCGAGGACGGTCCCAAGCACAGCAGCCGGTATCTCTTCCTGCACTGATTCAAGCATGACCCCTAGCACTCCCTCATCCACTAACTCCGGAGCCGCCTCTGATGCGATCTCCTGCCTTGAGAGGGGAGAAACACTACCCCTGGGCGTACCTACGAGGATCATATCCTCCTTACCAAGGTCAGATGCCGCCATAGAAGGGACGTCCACAGCTCTCTTCTTCTTTTGTGCCTTCTTGGGGGCGCCTCGACCTACCAAAACATGTATGAGATAAGTAAGAAAATTATGGAGAATCCCCAAGTCAAAACAGAAAGGAAAAATCAAGCAAGGCTATTACCTGACGGGCCATAGAGCCTGAGAAATTCCGGCCAGGTACGGCATTCCTCCGCAAATGGTATCAACGCTTGCACCCATGACCTAATGTCGTCGACCCTTCGAGGGCGAGCTGTCATTGCATGAAGGCAAAGGGAAATCTACAATGGTGAAAACCAGCAAAATAAGATTGCCATAGTAAAATCTATGCACAGTAATACTTACATGCATCGTTCCACGCCTCCGGAAACCCCTCAGGGTTAGACACCAGGTGCTCAGTATGCACAAAGAAAAATCTCTTCCAAAATTTGCGGCTGGCCTTGTCATCCGCTTGAGACACCGAAACTCTTCTTTCCCCGGTGCACTAACTGGAGCATTGAGCCTCTCATAAAGCTCACGCCGAACATTTGCAAGAGGTGGTGAAGTAACCTCTTTCTCAGCCTTCGCCGCATAGGTGGTAAGAATCCTACACACCTTTAACGTGTACAGAGTAAGTTGGGCCAGACACGCCCCGTACAAGCGATAAAGCTCCTCCGCCAAAGGGTAAAGCGGTAGACTATACCCAGTTCGAAAAGCGTACTCGTAGAATGTGCAATACCCGGGCCTATACACGTTGGCATATTCTGTCCCGGCGGGAGCCAGCTTGATGTAGCCAGGGATATTATATGACTCCATGAGAATAGCCAAAAGAGATGGCGTCGGTTTGCTGAGTTCCCAAGTTGGAATCTTACACCGGTTCCTAAAATCTTTCTGTGCGGCCATATCCAGTGGAAGAATATTAGTCGTTGATAGGGGAACAAGAACCTCTTCGGCCTCCTCATCATCCTCAGATGATGAGGACCTAGATAGGGAATCACCCTTAGTCCCGGTACTGTCGTGACGACGCTTAGTCATAATGAAAGTTATGAGAGAACGTCGTTTTAAAGATACAAGGTTCGATTCTCAGGAACGAATATTTTTAAGGAAAAGATCCAAGGGTTCCAGAGAAAGACGAGATAAAGGTTGATAAAGTACTCTCCAAAAAGTTCGAAAGATGATTCAGATTAAACCTCTCCCCTATTTATAAGGAAAGGTGCACGAAAATCAAAAAGACTTGGTTCAAAAACCGACGCGGGAAACCAAAACGTCACGTCATGTCCTGAACCACCTCGGGAGAAAAGGTAATAATCACGCACGTGATCGATGATGTCATCTTAAAAAAAGAGCCCTAAAAAGAGGTTTTATGTCAACGGCGTAACCCCTCCGCATATGATCACGCCCCCCTTTTGTACAGTCAATTCATTCAACATTTCCTTTTTTAGAGGATAATTTTTCACATCTAAATTATGTATTAGATATACTAATACCCTACCCCGTTCATCTGGAAATCTTGGTTCAAACTCTTCGCTATTGGGTAAAAGATGCCTCTTCTTTACATTTATTACGATTCTTTCTCCATGAATATGGAATTTGAATAGTCTGATTAATATTGACATAATAGAAGTAAGTGGGTCGATCAAGTATCCGAAGTCTAAAGAAAAATCATTATTGATGATCCAAGGCCATACATATTGATAAAAAGAACTGCTATTTATTTGCTGAATAGAGAGGTAGATTGAAAAAACCATGACTATGCTTAACAATAGAACACTCTGAAAAGCCCACATACGGCGAAAACATTTTGTTGCCGTTGGAAAAAGAATAAGTCCCGCTCCTATTAACATAGGGACTGGAAGTGGACGAATACCATCAATGTCTACTGGAGGAGCAGCAATGAAGGCAATAATAAATACAGAAGTTGCCGTCAATAAGGTAGGCATCATCAAAACACCTATCTAAATAGATACTATGTTTACATATGGATTCCTACATTATTACATTCCATTTAGGATTAGGAATACGCGTAATCGGACCTGCTTTTTACATATCTCTATTGGGACCCTATTCACCTCTTTGAGTGAATCGAGAAAATTAGAAGACAAGAAAAAAAGACAAAGAAATGAAGAAAAATAATAAAGTTTATTATGATACATATCTTTCTCATGTAGGAGATGAATAGGTCCATTTATTTATCGATGGGAAAGGCCAAATTTGTAGAGAGGACGAGCATGTATGTCCGTTCGTTGAAGATGTCTCTCGGCTACGTCCCCAACAAACGGAGGGACTATCTGTATTGGGCAAATTTGGTTCCCTATGTTCTTAGGTTATCTATGCACGCCTACGACCTAGAGAACCGCCTAATCGAGGCTGACTCTAATAAGATCGAGCCCAGCAAGCGGACGGACCAAGCGACATGACTCGAGATGACGACGCTTAAAGTTTTGATTTTTCCGTACATTGAGACCACCAACTACTTGTATTTTTTTATTATTATTTCGAGGAAGGTCTCTTAGTATACAAAGGGGACTTTCCCTGGTAAATGACTCGTGTGTATCTTATTATTAAGAATATACAACTCTCTCTCTCTTTCTTGTGAAACGATTCTCACTTGCTTTATTGTTCTTACATCTCAAGCTATCTTTACTATTATCACAAATCTTAACAAAGTTGATTTCTCTAGTTCATATTGCCCTTGATTCCGATTAACCCATGTTTTTTTTATTGTTTTTGTTCTTAACAAGTACTTAACTTTTTAGCAAACAATTTGGCGCCTTCTGTGGAATTTCGTGAATCAAAGTTGTAGTTTGCTTCTAGAGATCTTTCAAAAAACCACCTTCTACAACCCAAAATGGCTGAAAACAACGCAAGAATGAAACATATCATGGATGCTAGAGCCAATATTATGGGCCCTTTCAACGCAACTTCTTAAGGGGATGCTCCACATGCGACCCTAGCACCTTGGTAAGCGTGGAAAACCTACCTTCCCCTTCTGAAGATCTGGTGGTTCCACGGAAAAAAGAGGCATCCACATCTACAACCAAAGAAGCACCCCCAGAGGTAAAGAGGCTATTGGAAGAATGGTTGACAAGTGATCTGAGTAGCTTAGCCAGAAAACCACCCAACACCAGATGCACACCAACACAAGTGACGAACCATGCCATAACCGAAGATGAACTCGAGGTCAAAATAGTGGATATTTTATGCTGGAACTTTCCATGTTGCAGCAAAATAGTGGATATTCTTCAATGACTTTACAAACGCTGGCTATTTTCAATTACCAGTCTGAAAACTAGCTAGCTCGTGCTATTTTCACCTTTATCTTTGATAACGTGATTTTCGGACCTCAACTATTTCACCAGGTACATATTATTCATATTTCGTAGCAGCACAAATACTGTTAATATGAATGAGATGTTATAAAAAAAACATTAATTTTTAGTGGTGTGTAGTGACAGAAAACAACAATTTCAATTAATGATCAGAATGTGCTGCATGCAGAGGATAAAATAAGCAGTGGTGTAATTCCAACTTTGTCTTTGATGAATATACAAATTTATGAAGCCAAGAACATTGACATCAACTGAGAAATTAATTAAAAATACAAACACAATGAACAATTTTAAAGCAATCATGACAACCTGAGAAATTGAGAGAAACAAGGACTACATATTAACAACAACAAAGTCGCAATTCCAAGAAAGTAAGGTCGGCTATATGAACTCTTATTGTCTATGTCTCTCCATTTAAGCCTGTCTCAGTACAACTACATACTAACAGAAAAAAAAAGGAGGAAAATTTATTTATCTGACTCTAAATAGTCGAGTTTGCGCATGGATGCTTAGACTCTGAGCAAGTAAATACTAAGTTCAGGAGCTCCATCACTATCAGGATTCATCATGTAGAATGCCTCTGAATCTCTAGATCCCACAACTCTCTCAAACATTGCCCTCATATACATCACATCCCCTGAGTCAAGAGACTCACCACTCCCTTCTGGTAAAACACCAGCACCCGTTGATATTGGCTCCACAGCTTTCAGAATCTGCAATTCTTTTGGACCACATTCCTTTCTTGTTGCAAATCCACATTTCTTCCCATTACAATAAGTCCTCCACAAAATCTCATCTATTAGCCTAGTTGATTTCTTCTCTTCTTCCTTGTCACATTCCAATGCAATCCTAACCAATCCGGATGCCATTTCTCGGACTAATCCATTTATAGGGGTTGCTAGTTCTACCAAGAAAGCTGGCCATGAATTGGAATCTTTCTGAAATGCAAAATTTACATGTCCTTTCTTGTGTCCGAAAAGGGTGCCCACAACTTTATTTCCTAGACCTTGTTGGAAATATCCTTTGTTTTTACCAAGTGATGTTAGTACAGATTTCAGTCTGGCCACTGCAGATTCTTGAACTAACTTCTTCTCTATCTTGTTTCCATGAATAGTGTTTAAGGAAGAAGATTTGGAGGTTGAGATTTCTGGATGTTTCAAAGGAGATAGCTTTATGTTTTCTGCTTTTACATGTTCAGTGTTGTTTGTGTTTGAGGAGGCTTTAAGGAATGGATCTTCTGCTACTGCTAGTTGTTTTTCATTGCTGACTTTAGTTGTCCAGCTGAACTGCTTCTTTGAGGACAGGTCTTGGAAATTCTTTGCCATGATTGTCTTCATCTGAGATAGGAAAGCAAAGTAGGCTGCACTTTTAAAGTGTTGGTTGGTAGGTAGGAAAATTATGATTGACAGATTTAGTGCATGTATAATTTTATTTTAGATGACATGATAGGGTAAAAGTTCATCTATACAGTGTAACATTGACCCTCTGTTCTTTTCAGAGAATTCTTTTAAAAAAAATTGTTTAACTTCTAGTACTTGATCATAGTACAAGAATCTGACAAAAAGAAAACATAAGCTACCCCACCGTCATGGGAACTGGGAGTGAAATACAAGAATAATATTTTGAAAGAAAGAAAGGAATCTCAGTATCTTGACTGGCTCTTTCTTGACTTGAACCCAAACACAGTAAAATAGAAAAATGAGGTGGTAATAAAATCGGAGAACTATAGCTGTTTACAGCAGACATCCCCGTATGATAACCTCTGCAAAACATACCCAGAGGACCAGAGTCAGTGATGAATGATGATGTTGGGCTTAGCTCAACGATCACTTTAGATTCTCTACTCAAGACACAATAATTTGCAATAAACAGTGCCACAAAGGTAGTACTAACATTGAATTCAGGTGTCTCTTTCTTATCCTCTTTCATTGAGCTTCAAACATTGCCAAAGCCAAAGCCTGGAAAAGCAATGGTGGGCCTAAATGAAAAAGAAGATCCATTTTTCATTTTCCTCAGCATTTCCTTACCTGGAAGGGAAAAAAGAGAAGCACCAGAAACAAAGAGTGGTGGATCCAAAAAAAACAAAGAATGCCCATTTAGGCAAATTATAATGACCCTATAATCCTACTCAGAGCACTAATTGTATTGCGTCGATCACATTCATCATTCTCTCCCATTAGTTCAGTGTTGTGACAATTTTTTATTGGAGTAAAGTACAATCTCTCCAGTAGTTTCCGTGTTGAGACTATTTTTTATTTGGGCAAAATGGAAAGAGGCAAAGACCTCTTTGTGACGGAAATACTCACAAGAGGGCTCACAAACCAGCAATCTGAAGCAAATTCCTAATAATTTACATAATATATGAACATAATGCATGGAGTACATACTGAACTAGAGCCCTCACAGTCTGACACATGCGCCAGGAGCTTTTTCCACATAATAGAAGAAAGATCCCACTACTAAGACTAAAGAAGCTTTTCCTACAGAACAACAAAAAGTGAAGTTAGCTATTAAAGTTTTGCTTTGCTTCTGAATCTTGCTCCTTCGGGGGGCCTGTAACACCACCATTCATCATTGCATGCGCCTCAGCAAATATCTGCCGTTGCTCAGCTTCTGAATCTTGCTGCTTGGGGAGGCCTGTAACATCGCCATTCATCCTTGCACGTGCCTCAGCAAACATCCTCTGCTGCTCAGTTTCTGAATCTTGCGGCTTGGTGGGGCCTGTAACATCGCCATTCATCCTTGCACGTGCCTCAGCAAACATCCTCTGTTGCTCAGCTTCTGAATCTTGCTGCTTGGGGGGGCCTGTAACACCGCCATTCATCCTTGCACGTGCCTCAGCGAACATCCTCTGTTGCTCAGCTAATGCTTCTTCTTCAGTCATCTCGGCTACATTATTACATTTCCCAGATCTCACAGTGTCCTATGGTGGAAAAATACACCAAAGGGCAATAAATGATAACACTTATTGTTGTTTTAAATCGCTTTAAAACATTTAGCCACAGGCTGTGGACTCAATGGGAGAAGGAGAAACCCACTTGGAGAACAAAAGACAAAATGAAAAGAAATCACTAAGATGAAACCTCCATGAAAAAAGGGAAGAGATGCTAGCTCAATAGATGATACACTAGCTATTCCACAGAGAAGCTTAAATAATATAGGTTATCCATATGTCAAAGTAAAGTAAGACGATAAAGAAAAGAGAAGTTACCATGGTCTCTAGCTTGTGTTGTTCATATGCAGCATATACTTCTTCAATATATTCCCCAAAACCAAGAACCTGTGAGATCATAACATAGCATAAGCAAAGACAATACAAGCAAGTTCTGATTACCAAATCATGTCTTTATTTTTCAATGCAAGCCAAAGCGAGGATATTATAAAATTATAACCAGCAGATAATATTAATAGATTAACGTGTAAAGGACACTACATGAATAAAATTTCAGGGGTATTTTATAAAGGTATAACAACAACAACAACAACCCAGTATAATTCCACTTAGTGGGGTCTGGGGAGGGTAGTGTGTACGCAGACCTTACCCCTACCCTTGGGTAGAGAGGCTGTTTCCAAATAGACCCCGGCATCCTTCCCTCCAACAACTTCCCACCTTGCTCTTGGGGAGACTCGAACTCACAACCTTTCGGTTGGAAGTGGGGGTTGCTTACCATCAGAGCAACCCCTCTTGTCTTATTTTATAAAGGTATAAAAGGGAAAGAATTCTGGATGGTTAATGATGAAAATAATTGTGTCACAACTATTGCATTGGTTTCTATGGTGAATATATTCCTCAGACCCAGATAAAGGAAACCATGATTTACACATAACGCAGACAACAGTTGAAATCATGAATAATATTTGCATTGGTCATCTTTATAACACCTTATTATCACTTCCAGGGCATAAGAAAACAGATTTCTAAGTCAAGAAGCTTTGTTATCTCATTGTCCTAGCTTTAGGTCAGAGGAAAACTACATCTGAACTGACATATCTCATCTCGGAGTAAAATCAGAGAGTAAAAAGTGCCAGCAGAGAATTGCAAAACAGGATAAAGATAGAAGAAGGTATACATAAAAGAAAAATTACAGGATCAGGTCAAGCACCTCTAAAGCCTTGAGTACATGTTCTGGTGCAATTGTTCGTTTGTCTTCTCTATTACAAACTTCATTTGATTCTGATGAGATAAGATTAATGAACTCTGCACGGCACAGAACAAGTGACAAACACTTTGCTAAGGAGAAAGAAGAAAATGACCTTATGAGGTTAATTTAGATAATAACTGAAGTTAATTCAAGTAATAATAGAAGCTATGACTTTGCTATCCATTTAAGGTAATTGAAGAGGTGATAATTATCCATAGAGGGAGGACAGGAAAGGGAAGATACTGTAACCTTGTTCACATAGCAAAGACATATCACCAGACAGGACATATATGGAAACAGCAGCTCCACGCCAAATTACTTTAAATTCATCTAACAGGACATGGACTGGAAAAAGAGATCACCAAATTTTTGTTTTATTAGCAAACCTGAGTATTCTGGAAGAATCCAATTTGAGTTGTAAGAATAATTTTATTTTTAAAAATGCAAAAATTGGCCCTTGATAGGAAAGTCTGGAGGTCTAGTATCAAGGTTGTAGGATAGGGGCTCCTAGAGTTTTTCGTACTCCTCACCCGGGGTTGGGTGAGGCTTGGCAGGGCTATCCATAGATGATGTGTGTATTGGATTGTGTCTCCCTTATAGTAGTTATTTGGTAGTTATTTATGGTAGTTACTGTCTGATATTATTGCATTTTATTTTAGTTATGGTTCTTATGTTTAGATAGTTATTTCTGCTGAGGTTACTAATGCTTCTTTGTTTTTGTTTTTGTTTTTCCTTTCCTTCACTGAGCCGAGGGTCGATTGGAAACAGCCTCTCTACCCTTTCTGATAGGGGTAAGGCCCGTCTACATATTACCCTCCCCATACCCCACTTTGTGGGACTATACTGGGTAGTTATTGTTGTTGTTAGTGTTTGGGCCAACTTGTGCGCACGCCTACTATTCAACCCGGTCCTTGCATCCTCCCACTTATAACTTGTGCGCACGCCTACTATTCAACCCGGTCCTTGCATCCTCCCACTTAATTCAGGTTCCAGGCAAATGGGAAGAATCACCTAGCTCCGTTGCCTCTACCAGGATTCCAACCTTGATCTCTTTTAGGTGTATGAATCAACTTAGAATAAAACACAAGATCTGTTAAAACCTTAAATCAGTTCAACAGTTCCTCATACTGACCTACTTAATGTCTTAAACTGTGGTCAGTACTCCACTACCAAGCACTTCTATCATACTCTTCTTGTACTATGTCTCATCATTCTATACAGAAACTCAGTACCAACAGGCCTTGAAGACACACTACCTGTTCAATCCATAAACTTCCACCGGCCACAATAGATTACACACCATCTTATTCTCAGTGGAATCAACTTGATGAAAAAAAATGGTTATACACCAGCTTTTTTTAACTAAAAGTCTGCTTGATTAAAAAAAAGATTCCCATTAAAATCAGAGAGAAGCAGAGTTGCGGACATAGACAAAATAGTACTCAACAATAGTCACATCCGTCAAGATAATTAAACTGACCTCAAAAAATTAAATTGGGCAAATTAAAATCAACTCACCTACGCAACATTCAATCAAAAGATCCTGAGCATCTCGGGCAACACGAACATCTGGCGGCAACATTTCTTTAATAATCTTTGTCATAGTTGCTAAGAAGAGATACAATATCAGTATAGCCAAAGAAAGCATATCATTAATTAAACTAAGGCATCCAAATAAAATAGCAAGTTCTCTAAAATTAAATGAGTTTAAGAGATTAAAGAAAAACTAGATGCAACCAAAATTTCAATATCATTGTTTGCAAGTGGAATCATCAAGCTCATCACTCTAACACAACGCCAATGATCTTTTCTCAGAAGGTGGCACAATGTAGATAAAGAACAAAAAGAAGCCTTCTTTCTTTACACATTGATGAGATAGGCTGAGTTACTCTGGCGACTGATATATAATAGACTGAGTTACTCTGGCGACTCACACATAATGTGACGGGAACTTCAAAAAAAAAATTGACACAAAATATCCTACTTAGTATGTAGAGGTAAAACAAAAATAGAGAACTTCAAACAGCACGAAGAATCAAGCTTTTAGCTAACTGGAACTGATCTTAGAATTTAGGAAGTTGTGCACTGCTCAACCCTATTTCTCGACTTTAAACTCAACCGCGAGATGAAAATGCTACTCCCTCTGTTTCAATTTATGTGAATCCATTTGACTGTGCACGGAGTTTAAAAAAAAGAGAATGACTTTTGAACTTGTGGTGTAAAATGAAGCATATATATTTGTATGGCTATAAATCATTGCATAAAGGTAATCCAAATAGGTAAAGATGTCATTCTTCTTTGTACAGACTAAAAAGGAAATAGGTTCACAAAGGTAGTATATAACTTTTTTGCAACTAGCTAATTATGTCGTCTTTTGGACAGGATAATCATAAATGTTAAGCTAATCTCTCAGGAGAACTCTAATATATTGGACAGAAGCATCATAATTTAAGCTAATAAACAATTTTTCTCACCAAATAATTTAAACTTTCAAATCAGTAGACACTCATTCAATTTGAGGAAAAGCAATCCTAGCAAACAGTAATTAAGTCTAAATATGCGGGCTCAAAATTATTCTTTCTGAATATATACATGAATGGAAACTAAAGAGGGAAGAGAGAAATAACCTTTGGGAAGTGAAGCATCTTCCTTTGATTTACAAACGATGTCCATAGGTTCCATTTTAACCCTTCAAAAACCAAAACAAAAATTCTTAAAATTAAAATCACAAATTCTTCAAATTTGCAGAAAAACCAAAAAGGAAAAGATCTAGAGCTTAGAAGAGAAAATAAATAGACTTATACTGACCTTAGGAGGAGAAAATCGCGAATCAGGCAGATTGGAATTAAATAAAAATTCAGTGGCAATTCAGCTGATTGGAAGGTCTATAAAAAGGATAGAAGTAGGTGATCGGAGTCGTAGACGGTGATTGTTCATGGTCGATATAGAGGAGGAAGTGGTCTAGGGCTAAGTTTCTGTGCATTAAACGAAGGGAATACCCACGCGCGCGTAAGGACGTGCGGTTCATAAAGCAACGGCTCGTGAGTGATAATCGGGGAGTGGTTTGCACGTAGATATTAAGGGTGTGGGAATATGTGAGAGGACAAAATATAGTTTATGTTGTATAGTATTCGCCTTTAAGGGTAGCGGATTCCGCAGGTAGTGGTGAAATTTTATGAATTGCCAATGGAAGTGAGAGGAGAGAAGAGTCACCTAATGGATCGAGCATTAATTAATGATTAAGAAATATGACAGTAAAATATTTAGACATATAGCAAGTTTAATTCAATTCAAATAAGCTAAAATTAAACGGTATAAAAAAGACGGTCCTAGTATTTATTATATTTTTCTAGTTTTTCTTTTTATTCCATACCATATTTTATATTTTTATTAGAAACCAATCCATTTCATAAAAAAAATTTCCTTTTCCATACATGGAACTTTTTATATAATGTAATGTAGCAAATTATACATCTTATATTCTAATGAAATAAAATACATATATTTTACGAAAAAATTATAATGTATGTTTATGTATATATACATTAAAAACCGCATATTTTTTGGAAAAATGTGTGTGTGTATATATATATATATATATGTCTTTATATTAAATGATATATCATCGATCCATTCCATAATAAAATTTTTCCTTTTTACACATGGACCGTTTTATTCAACTTTTTTTTTTTTGGTAATTAAATTTGTATTAATCACCAAAATGGTTGCCTTACAAAATCATAGGACAGCTTTAACTCAGCTACCTATCAAACTGGACAAAAAGATTACCTATACTACTCGAGCCAAAGTCAGCAGTTATAACATGAACTGCTGAATATATGAGCTAAGCCTAGGAGGAGCTCGAACATTACATGTATAGGCTATACTACTGAGGAGCTTATCACAGTTACAGTATGTGTTTTCAAAGATTCTCGCATTTCTTTCTAACCATATACCATAGAGCATTTCTGTTACTGTCATCTTGATTATGCGAGCTCGGGGAGATTTCCCTTTAGATTGCTCAATGAACCATTGGCAAAAGTGTGACCACTCCTGCCCAGTGAAGTCTTCAACTCCAATCCATTGAAGGGATTGGTATCTCAGCTGGGATGCAAAGGTACATTGCAAGAATAAGTTATCTCTAGTTTCCATATCATGGTGGCACATAACACAGTTGCCTAATACAATCAGATCCCATTGCAGCAGCCTATTCTTGGTAGGAAGTCTATCTTGAAGTAATAGCCACAAACAGAAGATAGCTTTAGGTCGAGCATCATTTTTTATTACCAAATTCTTCCAAGGGACTCTAGTTGTATCTCTAATCTGTTGCAAGTATAATCTCCTTATGGTACAGTCAGAATTATACAGCAGTTGATGTTGTTGTAGCAGCTTAATACCCTCCACAATCTTCCTGACTATCCAGCTAGCATTTTTTGGGGCAGTTAGGTTCTCCAAATGTTGTTGTTTGATATAGATTGTATGAATCCATTTCACCCACAAAAGATCTTCCTTATGTGCTAAATCCCAACTAAGTTTGGCTATAGCAGCCTTATTCCACAGCAAGATATTGGTTATATTCAGTCCTCCAGCAGATTTTGGCATGCATACCTTTTCCCAGGCCACATAAGCTTTCTTTGAGATATTAACTGAACCTGACCAAATATAGGATATACATATTGACTCCAGCATTTTAATAACCTTTGAAGGTATGATAAATAATTGCGCCCAGTAAGCTTGAACTCCAAATATAACTGATTGGACCAATTAGCTTCTGCCTGCATAGGATAGGTATCTAGCAGTCCAGGAAGTAATTCTAGCAGAAATCCTGTCAACCAGAGGTTGCCATTGTGCAACTGACAATTTTTTGGTAGTCAAAGGCACTCCCAAGTATTTGAAAGGGAGGTCCCCTCGAACATAACCAAGATGGTCAAGAATTTGTTGCTGAATCCCAGGAGTAACCCCTCCAAAATACACAGCACTTTTGTGTAAGTTTGCTTTCAGTCCAGTAGCTGCAAGGAACTGAGAGAAAAATAAGAACATGGTACTTACTGACTGAAGCTCTCCTTTGACAAACAGCAGTAAGTCATCAGCAAAGCTTAAATGAGTAATTCCCAATTTTTTACAATCAGGATGATATATGAAGCTTTTGGTATGACTCAACTCTGCCAAGGATCTGCTAAGATATTCCATCACAATAGCAAATAGAAAGGGAGATATGGGGTCTCCTTGTCTCAATCCTTTGGCAGCTTGAAAAGGCACAGTTGTTTCCCCATTAACCACAACAGTATAGCTAACAGTTTGGACACACTCTATGATCCACCTGACTAGGAAAATCCAGTTCTTCCATAATCTGTTGTAAACTGCACCATTCAACTGAGTCATAGGCTTTCTGAAGATCAATTTTAACTTACTCCTAGAAAAATTATATATCTGTATATTCCAATGAAATAAAATACATATATTTCGTGAAAAAAAATATAATATATGTTTGTGATATATTATAAATCATGTGTTTTTTCTAGAAAAAATTATGTATATATGCATATGTTATTTATGTACTTATTTATATTTAAAGAGATATTATAAGTATGCCATTTATATTTTGCACTAATATACAAGCATATTTATACAAATTATCCTTATATAAATAGTATATGTGACATATATTTTTTCTTCTATATACATATTAGTGGCATATTAATATATTAGATTAAATTTTATATAAGGTATATGCTAGCAATATACTTTAAATAACATCGATATAATAGTGTAGTATGGTGTATATATAAGTTATATATGTGGTATAAATACATATAAATATGTATATCAATATATATATATATATATATATATATATATATATATATATATATATATATATATATATGTATATATACACACTTATATATTTATACATATATGACATATTGATGGTATAGTTAAATTGTAAATTATCACAAATATAATATACTTGAAACATGTTAAATGTATATTTTTTATTAAAATAAATTTGTACAGAAAAAAGTTTAAAACTCAAAAAAGAAAGAAATACGAAAATTCTCATTGCGTGGAGAGAATTATTTTTGAGATATTCTGCTTTCAAAATCTTTGATATATTTGGCTAAATGTTATTTATGGAAGAGAAAAAAGAAGTTATTGAAGAGTGAAGGAAAAGAAAATGTAGTAAAAAGTATATTAATGTATAGAGATCCCTTAGTTAATAGAATTGTCAAAGTGAAAGTAAAAGTGTTAATCGGGCCGGACTGACCCGCTAACAGCCCGTTTCAACCCGGGTCAGCCCGCTAGAGTGCCTATTTTTTCGGGCTGGGACGGGTTGGACGGGGGACTAGCTAGTAACGTTAAGGTTTTGCTAAATGGGTACCCGAATTCACCAAACCCGTTAAGGGATTAACGGGTTCTTTAGTCAGTGATCAATAAAGTTTTATCCACCCGGGCGAAAATACCTCTGTGATAGACGTGGTTGTTGGATCAATATTAAGGATATGGTATCCTTAATTTCATGAATGATGTGTAAATATTAAGGACAAATTGTCATGCATTTTCACATTCTGTTGTTAAACTTTAAAACATCGTGTCCTTAACTTCACATGTGTAGTATAATGTTAAGGCTATAATGTCCTTAAATTGTATTTACACCTTTTATTGTTAAACTTTAGGACCTCACGCCCATTATTTCATATGTGCAGTGTAAATGTTAAGAACATGGTACATGTCATTAATTTCATGTGTGCAGTATAAATGTTAAGGTCATAGTTTCCTTATATTTATGAGTGTTTTGCAAATATTAAGGGCATTGTGTCCTTATGAATATTGTGTAAATATTAAGGACAAAGTGTCTTGTATTTGCACCTTCCGTTGTTAAATTTTAGGACATCATCTCTTTAGCTTCATACGTGCAGTGTTAATGTTAAGGACATGGCGTCCTTAACTTCATGTGTGTAGTGTAAATTGTCACGATCCAAAATTCACTAAGGGTCGTGGAGGCGCCGGACACCGCAAGCCAACCAAAATACTTAATTAAATTTCAATTTTTGCATTCTCTAAAATCACTTTTTTATACCATAAATAACGAATAATAAAATTTATAAAATAACCGTGAAATCTTTAACAAAGCTTAATATTTAATAGTCCAAAAATCCTCCTAAAATCTGGTGTTACAAGTGCATGAGCAATTTCTAAGGAAGACCAAATAAAGTACAACAGCTGTCCGGAATACAATTAGAAAGAAAATAAATAGAATCCTGAGAGAGACTGTACTAGCTATGGGCCGCATCAAGAAAATACAGCCCACCTAGTCCCCGCACCAACCATGTTGTTATGCCCAGTAGGCCACTAGAGATGCATGTACCTGTGCAATAAAAATGCACAGCAATGTAGTATGAGTACGAAAATAACGTGTAACCAATGAGTATCTCGTCTAATCTCGAAGAAGTAGAGATGAGATGGTTAACTTTGACACTTACTAATGGTCCAATAAAGATTTATCAATAATATATTAAATTGTGGATGTATATATGTGATTTTGATCCTCCCCGAGATTTTTCACATTTTTAGCGTAAATATTTAATTTAGGCCTAATAGAGCTATTTTGGCTAATTTTGACTCTTACTTTATTTTAGTTACAAAAATTACAAAAAATGGGTATATAAAGTTTAGTTTATGTATTTCTCATAAACTTGACAAATACAAAAATAGTACCTTATTTTTAATTTTTATATAATTTTGAAAATACAAAAGATATATATACATATACATATACATATATATATATATATATATATATATATATATATATATATATATATATATATATATATATATATATGTATATATATATATGTATATATTTATTAATGTTTTGTAATTATTTTAAACTTAAAAAATAAAAAAAAATAGTACTTTATATTTTTGACCTTTATAAAAAAATAAAAATTGCAAAAAATAGTTTTATCTTGTAGTTATTTTAAATCTTGAAAAATATCAAAAATAGTTTTTTTTAATTGTTAATCTTATTTTGATAGTTATTTCTTTTACGTAGGATTAATTAAATAATCTCGTATTTTTTTATTCACGGTTGTCGGCAAAATATAATATTTGAGTTCAAACAACTTATTTTTAGACCTAATTTTCGGATCTAGCCCATAACTACCCAACCACTTTTCTACCTACCCCAATCACTCTCTATCTATCCAACCAGTTCCCACCTACCCAACCACTCCCTTAAGACCGGAATACACGAACTAATTGTTAAAAGAGGAGATTTTTTGCACACTAAAGGACCCTTGGACACATTCTGAAGGAGAGAGGAGAACGGATTGTGCCTTAGCCAAAAATGTGTCATCTTCTTCAAAATGGAAAAAACAAACTAAAACCCTAAGCTTCGTCCAAACGACCACCTTCTTCGTCGTCCCAGCCAGTCACGCCTCTAGCTAGCTACTGCCCAAACGACACTCCAGTCGTTCCCGTCGTCCTACTGCCCGACGACCAGCCCTCATATCCAAACACCACCCCTTCAGTCTCCAAGCAACCATTTCCGTCCAGCTCTCTCCGACCACAACACGCCACCAGTCAGCTGTCTCACGCCATAGCTGCCACCCCGTTGCAACCTCCATAGCCATGAACGCCTGAAGCAGTCGTCAACCACGCCAGTCCAACGTCGAGCCGAAGCAACCCAGCTGCGTCGCCAGCCTGTCACGCCAAACACGCACACACACGCTGTCCGTCAGCCCAGCAGTAGCGTGAAAGGCAGCAACAAGAGTTGCAAAACAGTTCCGAAACAAAATATATATATATGAAACTTTCCGGCGAGTTAGAGGTTTGTAAAGTTTCGTCGAGGTTGCCGTACGTTGGTTCCGGTCTATGGTTGTCGCTGTCCATTTTTTAGGCGAGTCCTCAGTTCGCTTCGGCTTTGTATTCAAGAAGTTTTTCCATATAAAAAAGGTTTGTTCCCATCTTCGTACTCACATATATATATATATATATATATAAATGGTATGATTTCTTAATCATTGCTCTTTTATCTTGCTACAGTAACTTGGAGATGTTTGGATTATTTTTTTTCTTTATTTTATTATCTTTTCTTATTGATTTGTTATCTTGTTACAGTATCTTTCATCTTTCATCTTTTTATCCTTAAAATAAAGACAATGTCATGTTTTTCTTTATTTTATGCTCTTGTTACGTTAGCCTTTGTTATACTTATTAGATTAGAAGCCAAACTTTTATACTTTTCTTTCAAAACGTAGACTCACTTAAATTGGACCTGATTGTATAATTGTTTCAACGGAATGATTAGCTTAATTGTACAAAATTATGTCTCTGAATTTGTACAGCTATCTACGTTCTTGAATGAGTATATTAATTGTTAGAATAATCAAGTTGGGTCAATTTCCCTGGGCTGCCGATACAATGTTGGGTTGAAGAGAATTTAGGCAGAATAGCAAGCTTACTGGGTAAGCCTCTATGCACTAACAGGTTAACTGCTGAATGTGGAAGAATCTCCTATGCGAGAGTTCTTGTGGAAGTTGATATCACTCAACCTCTGCCTGAGAATGTCTACATAGAGATACCATATAGGAAAACCTGGCTACAAAATGTGGAGTGTGAATGGAAACCAACCTTCTGCCTTGAATGAAATTCATTTGGACGCAAAAATGGTGACTGTCAGCAGGAGAAGCAACATATGTAGAAGTCCAGAGACAGAGAAGGAGGAAAAAGAAGGTAACCCGAGTGCATTGGCAACCAAAAGCTGTAACTGAGGAGATAGTAGAAGGGCAGCAGAATGACAAACAATCACATGTGCCTACTGTAGAAAGGAATAACAAAGGCAAGCAGATTGCAGCTGTCCAAGGCCCTAAGGACAAAAACTAAAACAAAGTGACCAACTATGCTGAACTAACTAGGAGGAATACATTTGTCGTACTCACCATAGTAGAACTTCCTGATAGGAATCAACAGCAGGGAGATTGCAGCCTAGAGCCGGTAGATCCAGGAGGTACTACATCCACTGTTTCCCCATGATAATTGTATCCTACAACATTAGAGGACTAAACAAGTCCTACAAACAAAGAGAGTTAGTCAAATTCCCGAGGAGTAATAGAGTTGATATGATAGCTTGCCTAGAAACTAGAATGAAGCAACAGAATTCAATGGCAATATATAAGAAGCAGGGAGGTGACTGGACTATAGGGAACAACTATGTAAATGCTCCTAATGGCAGAATATGGATAATGTGGAAAGATGTCAATGTTCAAGTGGTACTACTGAAGAGCACTGATCAACTAATCCATTGTCAAGTGAAAGATAGAAATCCAACCTTTACTAGCTACATCACCTTTGTATATGGCATACACACTACCCAACACAAAGCACCACTATGGAGGGACTGAGAGCTATCCAGCAAACTGGCCCTTGGCTTATAATGGGGGATTTCAACAGTCTATTAGGGGTTGAGGATAGGATAAATGGTCAGCCAGTGCATCCTTCTGAGATAGCTGATTTTCAGGGGTGTATTGATGATATTGGAGTGGGGAAGCTTACCAAAAGAGGCAATTCATTCTCATCGAGCAATAAAAGGGATGCAGATGATAGAGTCTATAGCCATATTGACTGGGCCTTTGGTAATGATCAGTGGTTCAATTCTTACACAGGAGTGGAAGCAGTATACATGTTACCCAGGTGTTCAGATCACACTCCTATATTGATAGATACTGATATTGTTAAAGTTAAAGTTAAAAGATCATATAGGCTACTACTAACAGTTATGCAACAAAAAGAATACAAGGAAGCAGTTCAAAGAGTGTGGGGTCAACAAATTCAAGGCTACACTATGTATTCTATTTGGAGAAAACTAAGGAAAATTGAGCATGAGACCAGAAGCATTCATTAGGAGCATTCATCTGTTGATACAATGCTGCAACAAATGAGAGAAGGTCTGAGGGTAGTTCAAGGAAAACTGAATGAAGACTATTTCAATGAAGCAGTGATTGAAGAAGAAAAGAAGCTATTAGAGAACATTGAAAAGTGGGAAGGTATTCAAGAACAAATAATGAGGCAGAAGTCAAGGGCAAACTGGATTCAGTTGGGTGATAGTAATACAAAGTACTTCCATGCGTATATGAAGTCCAGACAAGCAAGAAACAGGGTGAGCAGCATCCTCAATGACAACCAGATGAGGATCACTGATCCACAACAGATCCAGCAGGAGTTCATTCAATTCTTCCAACAACTACTAGGCACAGCAGCAGATCAGCTTCCTGGGATAGATATCAATGTGGCTAGAGATGGGCCATGTCTATCATTGCACCAACGACAACAATTATTAGCTATAGTAACAAGGGAAGAAATCAGTCAGATAATACATAATTTTCCAAATGACAAGGCTCCTGGGATAGATGGGTATCCATGCAGAATTTTTCAAACAATTCTGGCCTATTGTGGGTGAGGAGGTTATAGAGGCAGTGAAAAGTTCTTTCAAAGTGGGAAATTACTGAAAGAAGTTAATTGCACCACTGTTACATTGATTCCGAAAGTGAAGAATGCCAACTATGTCAGGGAATACATGCCCATTGCTTGCTACTCAACACTGTACAAAGTTATTGCAAAAATCCTTACAAACAGGCTTAAAATAGTTGTGGACTATCTAGTGGGGCAGGCACAATCAGCCTTCATAGAGGGTAGAAACATCCTGGACAATGTCATTATGGCTCATGAATTGATTCGAGCTTACTCCCAGAAATCTGTATCTCCCAGGTGCATAATGAAAGTGGATATTACAAAAGCTTATGACTCTGTTGAATGGGGATTTCTGAGGGCAGTGTTGCTGGAGTTTGGTGTACCCTACAAAATGGTCACCTTAATCATGGAGTGTGTTTCTACATCAAGTTTCTCTTTACTAGTCAATGGAGGTCTTACCAGCAAATTTACAGCAAGAAAGGGTCTAAGACAGGGAGACCCAATGTCTCCTTACCTGTTTGTCTTAGTCATGGAATATCTCAAAAGAACACTGAAGCAATTAAACAGGAACCCAGACTTCAACTTCAATCCCAAATGTTCCAAGTTACAACTCACTCATATCTGTTTTGCAGATGATCTCCTGATGTGCTGTAGAGGAGATGAAATTTCCATGAGGCTCTTACTGAAAGAGTTTGATAACTTCTCCCAGATGTCTGGACTGCAAGCAAACTTGGAGAAAAGCTCCATGTACATAGCTGGGGTTTCACAGGAGATCAAGGAAAGGCTATTGGCAGAATTTCATCTAACAGAAGGATAGCTCCCCTTCAAATACCTGGGAGTTCCCTTGTCAACAAGGAAGATTACAATTTCACAATGTCTACCCTTGGTTGACAGGATAGTGGAAAAAATCAGATGCTGGTCATCCAAGGTCTTATCCTATGCTGGAAGACTCCAACTGATCAAGAGTGTCCTATTTGAGATGCAAACCTACTGGGCACAGGTCTTCCTACTTCCAAAGAAAATCATCAAACTGGTGGAAGGAATCTGCAGGAACTACTTATGGACTGGGAAACATGAGACAAGTCATAGGTCCCCCATAGCTTGGGACACAGTATGTAAACCAGAGGCAGCTGGAGGCTTGAATGTCATTTGCTATGAAAAGTGGAACAAAGCAGCACTGTCAAAGCTGCTATGGGCACTAATGCAAAAAAAGGATAAGCTATGGATCAAATGGATCCACTGTCATTATATAAAGAGGAAGGCAGTGGCTACCATGGAAACACCAAATCAGGCTAGCTGGTTAGTAAGGAAAATATTTGGAGCTAGGGACTGGTGGGCACACGACTGGGCAGCAATGCAAGCTTGCTGCTAGAAGGGAAGTTACAGCATCAAGAGAGCATACATGAGCTCCATCCCACAGTACACCAGTCCCCTGGAAAAAACTGGTGTTGGTGCCAGGAATATTGCCAAAACAGAAATTCATACTATGGATGACATTGCATCGGCGTTTGGCAACAGTAGACAGGTTAGAAAAATGGGGTATCCACACGGAACAGGCTTGTTCATTATGTGACAGTGTAATGTAGAGACACACGACCACCTTTTCTTTGACTGCTCTTATTCACAATCACTGTGGCATGGATTGTTAAGGTGGCTGAATTTCAAAAGAGTGATAAACAATTGGGAGCTAGAGGTGCAATGGATCTCTGATAGAGTCAACAATAGAAAACCAAGAAAAACCATCCCAGGAGTGGTATTCGCAGCAGTTGTATATAATATCTGGATGGAAAGGAATGAAATAAGATTCAGACAGTCGAGCAAGGATGCTATGAATAGAGCAAGACAGATTGCAATTCAAGTGCATATCACTGGAAGGAAGACGAAAAAATAGCAGCCCACATTACAGTACTTAAATTTTTATCCACAATGTACTCCTTGAATATATTCGCAATTTTATATGTTAGGAGTTAGTTCAACAACCTTCGGGTTGTATAGTAGATAGTTGATCAATTTTGAGATGTGTTCTATAGTCCCAAAGAACATGTAATGTACAGTTATACTGGTTGAAATACAAATTTTTCTTTTGACCAAAAAAACAAAATTGGCAAGTTAGTGTGTAATTTGTGAAAAATGAACATTATTAAAAATGTTTCGTTTAGGTCCGCACTTAATCCTTATCGTGATTGTGTACACGTTCGCGTAATAAATACAATTTGTGGGGCCCTCGTAACTGTATATATTAAAAATACTTAGACTGCGGGACATGCCGTTTAGCGAATTTCACGGCATTCTGAAAATAATAATGCGGTAGTATCTCTAGGCGCGTATTTTAATAACATTACCTTCTTAAACCCGGGTGTATGTTGATGGTACCCAAATCTAAATCTCAACGGAGTCGAAATGTGTCGACGACCACGTGTACAGTGGTTCTGACGTGGTTCGAAATACGTTTTCACAACGTTGCAATTCTTTGTTAAAAATAATGACAATAATAATAATAGTGGTAGAAAGTCACAATTTGCATTAAGTACATAATTGTATAAAATCAGATAATTAAGCCAAATATAACAGTTGAGCGACCGTGCTAGAACTACGGAACTCGGGAATGCCTAACACCTTCTCCCGGATTAACATAATTCATTATCCGTATTTTTGGTTCGCGGACTGTTAAACAGAGTCATTCTTTTCCTCAATTTGGGATGAAACCCGGTGACTTGGGACACCATTAATCTCCCAAGTGGTGACTCTGAATCTTAATAATAGATCCCGCTTTGATTGTCCTTTAATTAGAAAAACTCCTTAACCTTGTGAGCCTTTTCGGGCGCGGGTAAAAAGAGGTGTGACAGTGAATTTTTATAAACATGATTATAATTCAATGAGTTGAAGCAAATAAACAATTCTTTCTTTTATAGGGAAATATTCATTTTCATCATTTATACAAATATTCTTAAATCAGAAAGAAGAATAAATTCAATAAGTATAGCATGCGCAAGTAACACAGAGGGACGTACGACCAGATCCAATAGAATTATAAATTGTGCACTGCCGAGGGTCGAACGGGTCGAATCATAGATGCATCTAATACCTCATTCGCGAACTATCATGCGACGTGGTCAACATAAAATAAACAAATACCCTGCTAGCGAATCATACATGCGACGCAGGTACATATAGGGATACATGCTCAAATAGCCAATTAAGAATTTATCGGGTAATATTTATCCAAATAAAAACTAATTCTCTTTTAACAATTCAAGAAAAAGAAGTTTAATCATCCTTGAAATTTATTTACTAATTCAATGTGCTTTAAGCAATTCAAGATGTCAATAAGTTCACAATTTATTCAAGTATAGCATGTTTTTGGGTCTTAGACTACCCAGATAATAGCATAATAGTAGCTACGCATGGACTCTCGTCACCTCGTGCGTGCGTAGCCCCCACAAATAGGAGCACATAACCAATTAATTCACCTATGGGGAAAATTTTCTCTTACAAGGTTTGAAAGGAGACTCACCTCGCTCCGAATATCCATAACCAACATTCCACGTCTTTCTGAAGACTCGAATCGATGCACAACGCTCCAAAGCTAGCCAATAATTATGCAAAACCCATTAATATATGCAAAGGTACTCATTATAATTCAATTTATTATAATTCCTAACATCGATCGAAAAGCTGACAAAAATGCCCTCGGGACCACATGCCCGGAATCCGAAATTTTTTGAAGATAAATATTATTCATAGCCTCACGAACTCAAATATATGATTTTTTCTAAATTCCATACCCAAAATCGTGGTCAAATTTCAGAATACTAATTTTCTAGGTTTACCCTCAAACACCAAGTTTTCTATAATTTTCCAAGTCTAAATTCACATATAAACCTTGTCTATACTCAAAACTAATAGAAATCATTTACCTCATGTTTGGTAAATAAAATGGCACTCCAAAGTTGCTCCAACATCGGCTCATACGAAAAATTAAGTGAAAATGAGCCAAACTTCAATTTTTAAAGAAATCTCTTTGCCTTTAACACTTTTCACTTCTGCAGTTCCGCTTCTGCGGTTATGACAGCAACCAACACTTTCTCGACACAAAAATGAGCATAACTTCCTCATACGATGTCCAAATTTGACGTTTCTTTTTTATATGGTTCCAAAATTACAATAGGATCTAATGATGTTATAAAAGCTTAATTTGGAGTTCGTTTTCTTAATCTGGTACCCTTTTATGCCCAAAGAAACAGCGTTGATACATCAAATAAGAGCGCAATACGACCCGAAACACACCCGAGGCCTCGGGACCCTAACCAATCATACCAACCAGTCCCAAAATATATTACGGACTTGCTCGAGGCCTCAAATCACATGAAACAACGCTAAAATCATGAATCAACCTCCAACTCAAGCTTTATGAACTTTAGAACTTCCAACTTCTACTTTCAATGCTTAAACCTATCAAATCAACGTCCGATTGACCTCAAATTTTGTACACAAGTCATATTTTAAATTATAGACCCACTCCAGCTTTTGGAATCAGATTACTACCCCGATATCAAAAATTTCACTTCTGGTCAAACTTCTCCAAAACCTTCAAATTTCTATCTTTAGCCAAATGGCTCCAAAATGACCTACGGACCTCGAAATTCACTTCCGATCATGCTCCCAAAGCTGCTGCAAAAGATTGATTCTTAACTATACTAATATGCTCGAAATCATTATGTAGCATATTTTACTTACTTTTTGAATCAATTAGCACCATTTTTTAGAGCCACCCGCTCTTGGTCCTGAATATAATCAACTCCATAAATCTTATAACATATGAATACCCTCTCGACGAGGCACCCGACAGAATCACTCCCCTCGAAACCCGCATCCATATAAGGCATAAGTCTTGAATCCTTCCCCAAGTCTGAACATGAGCCAATAAGGCCAACTATAGCACCGTTTAACAATTTCTTTGTTCAAATCACCACTTATGTTCTTTTTCCGTAGCTGAATATAACCGGTCAATACGCTAATAACTAGAAACCTCGCAAGTGGGTAATTATGCAACCCAATCATAAACGGTGGGACTCTCCCACTTAGCTCAAAGCCGCTATTACACAGCTCTAGAATTCACTAGAATTCTTTATCTCTTATAGACATAACCTTGTGCAATCAACCGCTAAAAATTCTCAGAATCTTTCTGCAAAGGCCCCTTTATATACTCTGAATCACCAACCACATTCGCACGACCGATCTCTTTGCTGCATATTAGCCCATACTTCAAATTAGATCCATAGGCCCCAATCACCAATCACTAAAATTCCCAAATCGAGCCAAACTCTCATCAAGGTGAACCGTCACGCTACTAAAATTCCCATATGTAACTCCACCACTCTCCCACTTTGGGAAAACTCACTTCATTAATCAACTACTTGACCTTTACTTCATACACCTGGCCTTCTAGGAGTTTTAGCCACCGTCTGACACTTTCCACACATCATTCCTCATCCTTTCCTACTCAGTTGTTGCCTTAATAAAATCTATCTTCATAGCACTTGAATCCACAAATCATTACTAACTTTAAATTTTTTCGGAGATCACCTCTCTCGAGCTGTCAATATTATAAATGTTGATTTCGACGCTGAACCACCTTGCCTCGCGACATCTAACAGTCGCTTCTTTAATACTTTCCTGCAATATTCTGCTCTAAAGGGAAATTGTAGAAGATCATAATACCGGCGAATCTAGTACATTCAATAAGGACAACAACACCTTATCAAAGAAGAAAACTTCCATCATGTTAGCAAATACCGAGTCTCGATACCTCAACAACCCCAAACTCGAACATTCTCAGCCCGATTGCCTTCCACTTCCAGGAATGAAATACAAATCTCTATCTCATACACTAAGTAAACCTCCCTTCAAGTCATTCACTGCCTCGACACGTAGGAAAACATCCTACCATCATAACAATACTGCGGAACAATGGTTCATAAGCATCGTGGCAACTTGTGCCTAACCTCAGAGATCTCAGAAGTACCGCTACTAAGCCAAAACAACATAATATCCTTCCACAATACGACGATAATAGATCAATAACCCCGCCGGGAGAAACACCCTGCACCACGTTCATAGTACCGTTAGAATTCTTCAATTATTGATTTATAACAAGCGCATTGCATTGTATAAGATTGAGTAGGAAAGAAACAATGGCATAAGCCTCACAGGAATCAAATCACACGATAAGGAATCAAGAAGAGAAGTACTCCTAACAGCCCTGTAGCCTCCCGAAGATAAGTACAAACGTCTCCGTACCGATCCGCGAGACTCTACTAGACTTGCTCATGACTCGTGATCCTTACGAGAACCTAGTGCTCGATACCATGCTGTCACGAACCAAAATCTACTAAGGGTCGGGGTGGCGTCAAACACCGCTGTGAGGCAAGCCAACCAAAATACTTAATTATATTAATTTTTGTATTGTCTAAAATCACTTTTTTATACCATAAATAACTAAAAATAAAATTTACAGAAATAACCATAAAATCTTTAACAAAACTTAACATTTAATAGTCCAGAAATCCTCCATGATCCTGGTGTCACAAGTGCATGAGCAATTTCTAAGGAAGATAAAACAAAGTACAACAGTTGTTCGGAATACAGTTCGATAGAAAATAAATAGAATCTTGAGAGATACTGTACTAGCTGCAGGTCGCCTCAAGGAAATACAACTCACCTAGTCCCCACGTCAACCGTGCTGTTATGCCTAGTAGGTCACTAGAGATGCATGTGCATGTTCAACAAAAATGCACAGAAGTGTAGCATGAGTACGAAAACAACGTGTACCCAATGAGTATCCCGTCTAATCTCGAAAAAGTAGAGACGAGATGGTCAACTTTGACACTTACTAATAGTCCAATAATGATTTGTCCATAATATATTAAACCGTAAATTTTTATAAACATGATTATAATTCAATGGGTTGAAGCAAATAAAGAAACAGTTATAGGGAAATATTACTTTTCATTATTTATACAAATATTCTTAAACCGGGAAGAGGAATAAATTCAATAAGTATCAAGACAAGCAATACAAGCATGCGCGCGTAACACCAAGGGACGTACGACCCGATCCAACAGAATTGTAAATTGTGCACTGTCGAGGGTCGAACGGCTCGAACCATAAATGCATCTATTACTCTTCTCGTAAACTATCATGCGACACAGTCAACATAAAATAAACAAATACCATGCTCGCGAATCATGAATGCGACGCAGGTACACATAGGTATACATGCTCAAACAACCAATTAAGAATTTATCGCGGAATATTTATCCAAATAAAAACCAATTCTCTTTTAACAATTTATGAAAATGAAGTTTATACCTCTTTGAAATTCATTTACTAATTCAATGTGATTTAAGCAATTCAAGCTGGCAATAAGTTTCCAATTTATTCAAGTATAGCGTGTTTTTGAGTCCTAGACTACCCGGACAATAGCATAATAGCAGCTATGCACGGACTCTCATCACCTCGTGCGTGCGTAGCCCCCAAAAGAAGGATAACATAACCAATTAACTAATATATGGGGAAAATTCCCTCTTACAAGGTTAGAAAGGAGACTCACCTCACCGCGAAAATCCATAACCGGCATTCCACGCCTTTCCGAAGACTCTAATCGACGCACAATGCTCCAAAGCTAGCCAATAATTATGCAAAACCCACTAATATATGCTAAGGTACTCATTATAATCCAATTTATAACAATTCCTAACCCCGATCGAAAAGTTGATAAAAATACCCTTGGGCCCAAATGCCCAGAATCCAACATTTTTCGAAGATAAAGATTACCCATAGCCTCACAAACTCAAATATATGATTTTCTCTAAATTCCATATCCAAAATCGTGGTCAAATTTCAAGAATACTAATTTTCTAGGTTTTCTTTCAAACCCCAAGGTTTCTACAATTTTCCAAGTGTAAATCTGTATATAAACCTTGTATATACTCAAAACTAGTAGAAATCACTTACCTCATGTTTGGTAATGAAAATGGCACTCCAAAGTTGCTCCAACATCGGCTCCCATGGAAGAAATGAAATGAAAATGATCCAAACTTTAATTTTTAAAGAAATATTTGCCTCCAGCAGTTTTCGCTTCTGCGGAAAATTTCCTCTTCTGCGCTTATGACAGCAACCTACACTTTCTCGACACGAAAATAAGCATAACTTCCTCATACGATGTCCAAATTCGACGATTCTTTTTGTTATCCGAAATTACGATACGGATCTAATGGTTCAATAGTTCATTTTCTTAATATGGTACCCCTTTTGTCCAAAGAAATGGTTTGAAACATCAAATAAGAGCGCCATACAACCGAAAGCACACCCGAGGCCTCCGGGACCCCGACCAATCACACCAACCAGTCTCAAAACACATTACGGACTTGTTCGAGGCCTCAAATCACATCAAACAATGCTAAAACCATGAATCAACCTCCAATCCAAGCTTTATGAACTTTAGAACTTCCAACTTCTACTTTTGATGCTTAAACCTATCAGTCACGTTCGATTGACCTCAAATTTGTACACAACTAATATTTAATATTAAGGACCTACTCCAGCTTTCGAAATCAGGTTCCGATCCCGATATCAAAAAGTCCTCTTCCGGTCAAGCTTCTCAAAAACCTTCAAATTTCTATCTTTAGACAAATGCCTCCAAAATGATATACGGACCTCGAAATTCACTTCCTATCGCGCTGCCAAGTCCAGGACCACTATACGGAGGCTTCCAAATTCGGAATACCAAACAAACTTATGAAATTTCTTCAAGCCAAACTTATGAAATTTCTTCCAAAATGTTAACTTCCACAATGGGCGCCAAAATACTCTCGGGTCATCCAAAACCTTATCCAGGCATACACCCAAGTCCGAAATCATCATACGAACCTGTTAGAATCTTCACATCCCGATTGTTAGGTCATTTACTTAAAAATCCAATCTTAGTGAATTCTTTCAACTTTAAGCTTCCGAAATGAGAATTCTCTTTCTAAATAACCTCTGAACTTCCCGAAGTTCGATTCCTACCGCGCGTAAAAGTCATAATACCTGAAATGAAGATGCTCTTGGCTTCTAACTACTAAATAACGTGCTAAAGTTTAAAACGACCAATCGGTTCATTACATAAATGCTAATGATATCATGTCCTTAATATTTACACAACACTCACGGAGAAAGGGTAAAAATATCTTTTTATATTAATTTTAATTGAGTATTGGCTACTTTTACTCAACATTATAAATACTGAATAAAGAAATACCATGTTAAAAAGTGGCTATCCCACACCATCTCTACTCCATTTAGTATCAAGTCTTTGTTTTCTCTTTTGGGATTGTTACATATTATAGCCGGTCTCTAAAATAATAGCCAGCAAATATATATATATATATATATATATATATATATATATATATATATATATATATATATATATATATATATATATATTTGTAATTATTTTTGACTGATTTGACAAATGTGTTAAAAACTTTTTTCTTTTTGCTTTCTTTGTGCACCATTTTTTTAAAAAGCAAAATTAAGACTCACCTGTGAGACACTCATAAAATGCTCTTGAGCATACGTGCGGGTTATAGGTCCAGAGAGTATCACAAGATGTAAATGATGTGCTAGCATAAATGGAAGAAAAAATCCATTTAATAGTAAAAGGTCATACCTGAACCATGCAATATATTTCCTGCTCAGACATGCGAAATTCATACATATTAACTTAGTCGTGATGCCTTACTACTTTTTAAATTAAGTAGTTCTTGTTCCATTATTTCCTTTTTTAATTAATTTTTTTAAGTTTTCAAATATTCCTTTACCAATTATGACTTACTACTTACCAAATAGCAACGAGGATGTCATACATCGTATAAGGGTGAGATGGATGATAAGTTGTATAGAGCAGTGCCTGTCATGTTGTACGGGACTGAGTGTTGAACAGTTAAAAACTCACATATTCAAAAGATGAAAGTAGCAGAGATTAGGATGTTGAAGTGGATGTGCGGGCATACTAAGATGGATAAGATTATGAATGAAGATATTTGGGAGAAGGTGGGTGTGTCCCCCATAGAGGACAAGATGCGGGAAGCAAGACTCAGATGATTCGGGCACAATCAGAAGAGGAGCATTGATGTACTGGTGAAAAGGTATGAATAACTGTTTGTTGTGAGAATGGGGAAGAGGTGATCAGGTAGGACATGGTGTGACTTAGGATTACTGAGGACATGACCCTTGACAGGGAATTGTGGAAGTCGAGCATTAAGGTTATAGGTTAGGAGATAGTTGTGAATATTTCTACGGTGCACTAGATTGAGACTAGCCAGTTAGGATTTAGTCTTAGTATGATGACCCAAAAAATTATCTCTTATTTTAGAAGTCAGATATGTACCCTGAGGCCTTAAAACCATATTTTCATTCTCTTTGATTTGTGCGCACAGTCCAGATGTATATCTGGAAAGCTCTTATGTGAAAAGTTTTAAGAAATAATGAATTTTGGCTTAAAAGATGATTTTTGTTGACTTCGGCTAACGTTATAAGTAAATGGACGTATATTTTGACGATTCTGTAGGGTCCTTAGTAAAATATGGAACTTGAGCGAATGCCCAAAATTAAATTCTGAGGTCCCTAACCCGAGAAATAAATTTGAAGAAAAATTGTTTAACTGGAAATATAATGATTCTTAGAAATTTAATAATGCTTGATTTTGATGGCACCGGGCTCGTATTTTGATTTCGGAACCCGGTATAAGTTTAATATGGTACTTAAGTTATGTCTTTGAAAGTTGGTAAGAAACGGAGTTTATATGACGTGATGCGGACCCTCGATTGTAAAAATAGAAACTTTAAGGGTTCTTGAGAATTTCGTTGATTTTGATGCTAATTCTGTAGTTTTAGTTGTTATTTTAGCGATTTGATCGCACGAGCAAGTCCGTATTATATTTTTAGACTTATGTGCATGTTTGTTTTGGAGCCCCGGGGGATCAAGTGAGTTTTGGATAGGCTACTAGATGTTTTAGACTTGAAATTTTGTGGTGTTTTAGACTTCTGATGTCATCTGATATATCCTTCTTGTCGTTCACGAAGGAGCTCTTGGGAACATAGGATAAATTCCTTTTAGGGAAAAATCCTTCTACGTGAACGCGGGGCACGAGTCATGAACGTGGAGTGTTGGGGGCATTACCCTTCGCAAATGCAACATGTTCATCACAAACGCGAATGCCACTTAGGCAGGGATCTGGGGAGGGGTAAAATACTCTACGCGAACGCAGCAAACAACTCTCGAACGTGAAGGTCGGGGGGAGGGGAAGTGAACCTTCGCGAACGCGTACGGTAGCTCGCGAACGCAGCAAACAACTCTCGAACGTGAAGGTCGGGGGGGGGGGGGGGGGGGGGTGAACCTTCGCGAACGCGTACGGTAGCTCGTGAACGCAAAGGATCTTCCAGTTAATGCTTCGCGAACATGACCGGCTTCTCGCGAACGCGAAGAAGACCTGTCCAGTGATTTTAAAATAGCTAAATCAGATTTACTCAAAATTTCATATATCTTCCATTAGAACTCAACCTTGGGTGATTTTTGAAGTGGGGATTCAACACTAAATCATAGGTTTGAGTTCTTAATCTCATCTCCTTCATTTTCAATCAACACCCAATAGATTTTTAGGATTAAATCTTATTTTTTATGGGAATAAATTAGGGGTTTTGGAGGAATTGGTGATTTTGCAAATTTTCGAATTGAGACCTTGATTTGGGGTCGGATTCCAAAACTAATTACATATTCATGCTCGGGGGTGAATGGATAATCGGATTTTGGTCTAAACATCAAGTTTTGACCAAGAGGCCTCGGGGTTGATTTTAGAGATTTTGGTAAGAATGTTGAAAAATCTATAAGTTTTCATTTGAATTGGTTTCTATGGTTTTAATTTATGTTACTAAGTTAATTATGAATAGATTTGGGCGGATTGGAATTGAAAACTTAGGGAAAAGCGGTATTTGAGGCTTGAGTTTGGATTTGGAATCGAGGTAAGTATTGAAGCTAACCTTAGCTTGAGTGATTATGTTTTATTTGCCCTATTTTCTACTTGCTAGTTGTTTAGTATGATGTATAGGTATGGTGACGAGTATCTATATGTCTTTGTCGATTCATAGCATGCGAGTGAGTTCTATACTTGTGACAATGGTGTTTCTTCATACGTATATTTCCTGCTTAAGCTAGTTATTGATCATGTTAGCAAGTTTTACTATGTTGTTCCTAGTTTAGATATTGGGTGAGTAGTGACTCAAGTTGATATCTCTATTGTGAAATTAAATGATGAAACAGAGTTATTTGATTGTGATGTCCTTGCCGGGTTGTTGTTGTTTTTGTTGTTTTTATGGTGAGGAAGAGTGATAAAGCACGAAGGGTGATGTCGTGCACATTCATACTTATGTATATGGTGAGGAAGAGTGATAAAGCACGAAGAGTGATTCCGTGAACATTTACATTTATATTGATGCATATGGTGAGGAAGAGAGATAAAGCACGAAGGGTGATATCATGCACATTTTTATTGTTTATATGTTGAGGAAGAGTAATAAAGCACGAAGGGTGATGTCGCGCACATTTCTACTATTTATTGCAAGGTGAGGATTGAGAGTAAAAGCACGAAGGGTGATGCCGTACATTTTGTTTGCTGTGATTATTTGCTGTTATCGGTTCAAGTGCATTTAATTACTTTATTTTAGTTATTACTGTAATTTCCTTATTTCAGTACCCTCATAGTATGTTTCCCCTTCCTGTTAATTTCTATTTAGCTTCTATTATTGTTATTATATTAGTATATTGTTTAACTGTACAGGTTTATGTTGGTTATCGTGTCCTTGCCTCTTCACTCTTTTATCGAGGTTAAGCTTGGCAATTACCAATATATGGAGTCGGTTGTACTAATACTGCACTCTGTATTTTTTATGCAGATCTAGGTGCTGAACCTTATGAGTAGAGTTTGGGTGGTTGCCTTCAGGCCATTGGAGACCCAAGGTAGTCATGCAGGCGTCTGCAGACCTTGGCGTACCCTTCTATCCTATTTCTTTTCTGTTTTATCTACATTCGAGATAGATATATGTTTCTTTGTTCAGACCATTGTTTGTAGTATTCGTAAATTGTTCGTGAGTTGTGACACCAGTTCTGGGCAGATTTTTATAACGATTTCATTATTAGTATTACGATAATCAGTTAATTTCTATTTTTCGCGTTTATTCTGCTGATTTACTTTTATTGGCTTGTAAATTGTTATAAGATAAAGGAAAAATGCAAAAGGTTCTATAACGTTGGCTTGACTAGCGAGTACAATGTTAGGCACTATCACGGTCCCGACGGTGGGAAAATTGGGGTCGGGACAAATTGGTATTAGAGCCTTAGGTTACTTAGGTCTCACAATCCATGGACAAGTTTAGTAGATTCCGAGGGATTGGTACGGAGACGTCTGTGCTTATCCCCCAGAGGCTACAGAGTTTAGGAATAACTTTACATCTATTCTTTTCTGTTGTGCGATTTGTTTTCTCAATGTTAATTGAACTTTTACTATGTTCTTTCATAGATGGCAAAAACATGTACCGCTTCATCACCCGATTAGTAGCCTGAATCCCTAGCGGCATCTCCTACGAGGGGCAGAGGATGAGGTGGAGGTCGTTCTAGAGGCCGAGGCAGGGGCGGGGCTCAACCTAGAGCAGCACCAATGGAAGAGCCTGAGGTTGATGATAAGGTTCCAGCCTAGTCTGTTCCATCGAGCCCAACTCAGGTTCTAGAGGGGTTCATCGCTACCCCAGTACTCCAGGGTGCTGTGGTCCGTCTAGTGGGATTTATGGAGAGTGTCACTTAGGCAGAAACACTTCCTGTATCACCATCCATCTCTTAGGTTAGGGGAGGAGCACAAACTCCCTCTAGTTGCACTCTGGAGTAAGTGGCTCCCCAGTTTTAGACTCTAGCAGTTCAACCAGTTAGGGTAGTTCTACCGGGTGTTGTAGCTCAGACCGGTGATGGGTCAGCTATGTCTTCAGATGCTTTATGGAGATCGGAAAGGTTCACCAAGCTTTTCACTACTATCTATTGCGGTACATATTTAGAGGATCCCCAAGACTACTTGGATAGTTCTCATGAGGTTCTACGGAACATGGGGATAGTGGAGATCAATGGGGTTGACTTTTCTGCTTTTTTTCTGTTAGATTCCGCCAAGAAATGGTCGAGAGATTATTGTTTGGTCAGACTAGCTGGGTCACCAGCTCTCACTTAGGACCAATTCTCCCAGCTATTTCTCGAGAAGTTCCTTCCCATCACTTATAGAGATGAGTATCGCAGGCGGTTCGAGCATCTTCAGAAGTGTTCTATGACTGTCACCCAGGACGAGATGAGGATTATTGATTTGTCTTGTCATGCTCTTCTAATATTCCCCACCGAGAGAGGGAGAGTGAGAAGGTTTATTAAGGGACTCACTCAACCTATTAGATTGTAGATGGCTAAGGAAGTAGGGAGCGAGATTTCTTCTGAGGATGCGACCAATGTGGCCAGACGGGTTGAGATGGTTCTAGCTCAGGGGAGCGGTCAGGGGTTTGACTAGAGGCTTTGTCATTCTGGCAGATTCAGTGGTACCTTGCCTGGAGGCAGGGATTCTTTTATAGGTCATCCTCCCAGGCCGTTTCATTCATCATTTCAAGCTTCTCATGATGCTGCAGGTGGTTGTGGTTCTCATATGTAGTATTCTGATCAGCTACCCCATTTTGCACCACTATCTCCTATCAGTGCACCTCCGCTCCAGAGTTTTTAGGGTGGTTACTCTAGCCATCAGGGTTAGTTTCAGAGTTGACAGTCTCAGCAGCAGAAGTCTTATTATCTTGTGGCGATATGAGGCATATTGCTAGATTTTTCCCTCGAGCCTCAAGCATTTCTCTACATTAGAGTTCTCATGCCATGGTTCCAGCTCTGGGTGTTCCACCACCCGCTCAACCAGCTAAAGGTAGGGGTCAGTCAGCTAGAGGTGGAGGTGGAGGTCGAGGTATTAGAGGTGGAGGCCAACTTGTAGAAGGTCATCCCAGGTATGTAGTTCAGAGTGGTGGGGCCCAGCCCTGATGTTATGCTTTCTTAGTCAGGCTTGAGGCTGAGTCCTCTGATGCAATTATCACAGGTACTGTTTTGGTTTGTAGCAGAATGCTTCAGTTCTGTTTGATCCAGGATCTACATACTCCTATGTGTCTTCTTATTTTGCTTCGTATTTGGAGCTCGTGATTCTTTGAGTGCTCCCATATATATGTCCATGCTGGTAGGTGATTCTATTTTTGTAGATGGTGTCTATCATTCGTGTGTAGTTGTTATTGGGGGTCTTGAGATTAGCGTAGATCTCCTACTTCTCGATATGATGGATTTCGATGTCATTTTAGGGATGGATTGGCTGTCACCCTATCATGCCATATTGGATTGTCATGCCAAGGTCGTGACCTTAGCATTTTCAGGGTTGCCTTGATTAAGGTGGAGACGGAGTCTTGGTCATTCTACTAGCAGGATTATCTCTTATACGAAGGCTCGATGTATGGTCAAGAAGGGGTGTTTGGCTTATTTTGCCTATATTCGTGATTCTAATGCTGAGGTTCCTTATATGGATTCTATGCTAGTTGTTCGAGAGTTTTCAGAGGTGTTTTCTGCTGACCTGATGGGAATGCCACCCAACGGGGATATTGACTTGTATTAATTTGGCTTCAAGCACTCAGCCTATTTCTATTCTACCATATCGCATGGCCCCGCCAGAGTTGAAGGAATTGAAAAAACAGTTGCAAGTCACGAGCATACAGCCCAACATAATAATAACCAGTGTTTATAGTTGGAACACAATAATAACCAGTGTTTAAAGCGCAACATATCCCGACCGGGATGTCACAAGTCATGAGCAACTAAGGAATCTGAACACTACTATAAAACTAGTAATATACATATTGGAAATTTAGAATCAAAGGAAGAGATATGGTGCCGCGAACGCTGGCGGTCACCTTACTCAGCTATAATAGAAATACTTTCAATCAGCTAATATCCTGCTACCGGGTGATCAATACCTGCATCTGCAGACGAGGTGCAGAGAGTAAACTGAGTACTCCAACACAGTAAGCCATAAAAATAAATAATCACTGAAAGCATGAAATCTCATAAAGGCACAATAACACTATCTCAAGCAGTAAAATCAATTGTACAGAAAAATCGTGGTGTATCAGATAATTCTCTTTTTTTAAAATAGTGAAAACCACAATTTCAACAATAAGGATTAATAAAAGCTTGCCCCTCGGGCTCAATATGAAAATCACAGTACAGTATCAGCCCCACAGGCTCACTCCCAACTCACCAGCACACTACATCAGCCCCTCGGGCTCACTCCCAACTCACCTGGGTACCCTGCGCTCACCGGGGGGTGTGTTTAGACTTCGGATGGGCTCCTACAACCCAAGCGCAATATCAATGGGCCTGAAAGCCTTCACACATGACACACGAGACATGAAAGCCTCCTCACATAACACTCGACGCCTGGAAGCCTCCTTACATAACACTCGAGGCATGAAAGCCTCCTTACGTAACACTCGAGGCCTGAAGCCTCCTCACATCACTCAACATTACCTCACAGATGGCCTTCGGCCTCAATCAGTCCAGAAAATAATCATAAGCCCCTTGGGCGTTAGTAAAATAATGATACTCAGCTCAAACAACATTATAAATATTATTAAATCTCGAGTTGAGTATAAATGTAGCTGAGTTCATAAATAATATAATTCAATTGGACTGAGTTCAAATAATATTTCAATTGGCGAGGAAAACAGTGATGTGATTCACAAATATTTCAAATAATTGGCACGAAGCCCAAATATGGCAATAAGCCCAAATCATGGTGAAAAACAATAATTCTTTATTAAATACGCGGTAAAACATCAACTGGGCTGGAGCAAGTCACAATCCGCACTAGTAAATGACATCGCGCTCGTCATACAACGCGTGTCTCATCTCAACATAGCAGTATGTTGTGCAATCCGGGGTTTCAAACCTCAGTGTATCATTTAAAATTATTACTCACCTCGAACCGATGAAATTTCTAGCCCGCGACGCATTTGCCCCTCAAACCGACCTCCACGCGTGTCGAATCTATCCAAAATCACAACGAATACATTACAATAGACTAAAGGAATATAACTCAATAGAAAAGACTTGAAAAATATCGAAAATCACGAAATTTGCAAAACCCGAGCTCCGGGCCCACGTCTCGAAAAATTTTGAAATTTACATTTCAAGAATCCTCGTCTCGCCACGAGTCTATACATATCAATTTCATAAAAATCGGAGTTCATTTGACCCATCAAATCACCATTTCTATCCAAGAGGGTTTTCTACCTTTTTAACAAAAATACTCAAATTAAACACCAAAACTTGCGCAATAGATTCGAGTTATACAACCAAAATTGAGTTAAGAACACTTACCCCATTGTTCTCTCCAAAAATCCCTCAAAAAATCGCCCTATCCGAGCTCTAAATCGTCAAAAATGGCAAAATATTTTCAGACCTCAAGTATATTCTGCCCGGCACTATTCACGGGCACTGTTCATGGGTATTGTTCACGGGGGTACTGTTCACGGGTACTGTTCACCGCAGAATTTTTCGGCAATTTTGCATATTTTCTATGTCCGAAATTACTCCGAGTACACCTCTGAAACACTCCCGAGCTCTCAGGGCTCCAAACCAAATATGCACACTGACTCTAAAACATCACACGAACTTGCTCGAGCGATCAAATTGCCAAAATAACATCAAAATCAATGATTTGGGCCTTAAATCCAAGAATTCTTTCAAATTTCACACTCGATGCCGAAACACGTCAAAACTAGTCCGAACGACCTCAAATTTTGCAGACAAGTCCAAAATGATATAACGAAACTACAACAACTCTCGGAATTCAATTCCGACCATCGAATCAAAATCTCACCTATCAGCCGGAATTCGCCAAAATACTAACTCTACCAATTCATGTTTAATTCTACACCGGTCATCACAAAAATATTCCGGACACATCCTAAGTCCAAATCACCGAACGAAGCTATCCGAACCATAAAATTTCCATTTCGAGCCCTCTAACACATAAATCAATATCCGGTTGACTTTTCCAACTTAAGATTCCTTAAAAGAGACTAAGAGTATCAAACCTTACGAAAAACATTCCGGATTGACTTCAAATTTTGTACACAAGTCACATTCGACGTTACAGACTTGCCCCAACTTTCGGAATCGTATTCCGACCCTGATATCAAAATTTCCACTTCCGGTCGAATTTTTTCAAAAACCTTCAAATTTCTATATTTAGCCAAATGACTTCACAATGGCCTACGAACCTCCGAATTCGCTTCCGATCGCGCTCCCAAATCCAGAATCACCATTCGGAGCTACTCCCAGTCTCAGAATCCCAAACGGACATTAATAACACTGAAATGCATTTTAAGCCAAACTGATGCAATTTCTTCTAAAATGTTATCTTCCACAATAGTCGTCAAAACGCTCCCGGGTTATGCAAAACCAAATCCGGGCATACGCTCAAGTCCGAAATCATCATACGAACCTGCTAAAACCTTCGGATCCCGATTTCGAGGTTATTTACTCAAAATTTCAATCCTAGTTTATTTCTTCAACTTTAAGCTTTCAAAATGAGAATTTCCATTTAGATTTGACTCCAAACTTCCTGAATTTTAATTCTGACCATACACACAAGTCAATATACCTGAGATGAAGCTGCTCATGGCCTCAAACTGCTGAATGATGCACCGGAGCTGAAAACGACCGATCGGATCATTACATACGAATTAAAGGTCGACCGTATTAATAAGATTCTGCCAAAAATAGAATGCAGTTAGTCGCCAAATAACTTTGAAACATGAACATTTAGATAAGCAAATTGAACGAAAGACGAGGAAAGACAAAGACAACCTAAAAAAAAGGAACAAAGACAAAGACAAAAGATAATCTAGTAAAGAACGAAAGACGAGGAAAGACACATGGTGAAGTGGAAAATACTGCAAATCCGAGCCATTCAAAAGCTCTCTTTACCACATTGAGCGTCATTTTGTGGCATTCGAAGATCAAACTTCAATATTTCTTGTCATAACTTCTTGAACATTTAAATTATTCTTAATATGTGAAAATTTAAATATTGACATTTCATGTAGCTTCTATACATATAGACACTACAATAAACAAAAAACAAAAACATAAACAAATCAAGCATTTTCTTTAAAGAAGGACAAATAAAGCATCTTTTTAATAAGTAAGAAACAAGATTAATAATCTTACTATTGCATTCACAAAATTAACAGTAATCAAACCAAACAATACAAGTTCTTTGAAATAGAAACACTTATGCAACTTGACCAAATAATTCTATAAAAATGTAAAAGCCAATATCTATAGCTATTTAAACATAACATATAGTCAAGTTACATCTTGAAGAAATTATAGACCCCTTCAAAAAAAAATCAACCTTTTTCTTCATAATAAACATAAAAGTTGTGGGGTACCATCAGAAAATTACCTATGAAGTAAGGTAGAAACTCAACTTGGGTCAAATATCATATTTCTCCTTTTACAGAAAGCTAACCTAAGCACAATTTCAGGAATTTCTCCAAAAACCTTTTTCAATGGAATTATGTTTGATACCAAAAAAACACAAAATCATCAAAATAGTACAGACGCAAACGCAATGTCCACCAACTATTGCCTTAAATAGCATCAAATTGGAAAAACTGTCAATGCACATAATAATTAATAACCAAGCTAAACAATTTTGAAACTGGTTTAAAGAGCAATTGTAATTAAAGGGTATAAAAACATCCAAATTGAAACTTTAGGACAATTTCTCAATTTGGATGAGATTAAACCATCTTTAAGAAGTAGCTAAATCTTTGTAGAAGCTACATTCTAGTACTGAGCGAAAGAGAAGTATCTTACAGTTTAGTGAGATTCAATTAGTTAGTGACAGCAGTAGGAAATGAGCCAACAATTGAAACAGCATAAACCTCCCTGCAAGTGGTAAAACAGAAAAGAAAATTGTGAAAAAGTGGGGAGAAGAGGATACTTCAATTTTGTGAATAAATATATACAGATTTGAACCTCAGAAAAGAGAAAAAAATGTGAATATTCATACAAGAGCTACATTAAAACTACTAAAAATTAGTGAGACAACACTTAAAATTCGGTAACTACTCTATGATCACCCTGTGTGGAACATGTAACACCAGACCATGGAGGTAAATCACCATCTCCACACGGATCATCTCCAACCCATGTATACACCACTCTCCATCCAAAAGATGCCTTAATTTCATTCAAAGCTTTCACTACAGTCGTCTTTCAGAAGTTTAAATTAGTCCACTGTAAAAATGTACATTCAGGTGCTATGACAACTCCTTGTTTTTTCATTGAATGCAATCAACGGCCTCACTTTTCTAACCTAATTTTTCTTAAGAAAAGCTCATGCTCTAACAATTGAAATGAAGAAAAATTTCTCCCAAGTTCCACCACATTTTTCTTCATCTTAGAAAGCTTTGGGTCAATCATCTCATCGTAATTAACCTCTGTCTCAAACCATGCTTTCTTAAACAACCTAACGCACATATTACTCGTCTGAAGCGCTTAATATACATCCGCAGCACCATCCTCATTGACCTAGAGGTTCACATTTTATGTTATGGAACAAAAAGATGTAACAAGATGTTATTGATACAATTTTCAGGGGTCCGTGTAGAAGGTCATTCTACAGATGGTATTATAAGATTTTTCGACAGCTACATCTATTCTTCCCTTTCATCAGCTTGTAGTTGTGGATCCTCATCAGCTTCAGGCCCAAACAACACAAATGAATTTTAAGAGATGCACTTCTTCATGAGAAGAAACACTTCTTAGTCACAACTCTATTCAAGAAACAAAATAGACAGATTGAAGTTAGCTCATAATCAGCTTCTAAAGTGATCAGTGAAGAAAAAGACACACACTTTGAAATGGGATAGAGAATCTGACTAAGAAAGAACTAAAAATCTTGAACAAAGTACAAGACAGAGCAGGAAAAAAAGGAGCAAGGTAACTTCAACAAAACTTCAGTTGCATAAATATGTGAATGAATCTGTAGGGCCTCCTTTAATTAGTATATCTTGGATATTAGATATAGTACTCAACCACGGAAGAAATTTCATATTGCACTATTGATGCACTACATGACTCAATAACACATTACATCCATTATTTTTACAACTACATGTCAAAAAATTTTGCAAAATTATAGCTAGTACCAACATGAGCAACTGGTAAAGAATTTTAGTTCACCTGAGCAATAATCTTTATTGTTTCACTAGAAACAAGCTGAATATATATTAGAAAGGCTGTAGCTCAAATAATCTTATCTAAAATGTAATTACCATGTTTATCGGTGTTTTTGGTTATGATATCCTGAAATGTAAGTGAGACTGGGAGAAGCATACAGCAGATTCGAAAAATCTTTTTAATAATTGGCAAAAACTCCATTTAAATGAACTGATGAAGATACTAATTATATGTAAATAGATACTAACACTATCAGTTCACTGTGAGTACAGTTAAATCAAAATATAAAAATACAAGTGTCATAACTAATAAACAATAAACCCTCCTCATTTATCCAGGTTTGGGACCGGTTGTGTCATAGTATACGTACCTGATGATTACCCAATGTGTGCGTCCACTGAGTGTTGTCTATTATGTGTCAGATTCATTATACGGAAAAGGGCCAGATTTGCCTCTGAACTATTCGTTTTGGTACAATAACGCCCTTCATCTACCTATTGGGCCAAATATGTCATTTCGTTAATGTTTTTGGCTCACAAATGTCCTTTGAGTTAACAGATCATTGTTGCCACTATTTTTCTGGATTCATCTTTCCAATTGTTCCAATTCCAAATGGATAACAAGAGTAGCCGTTACATTTCTCAAGATGACATGGATTTCTTTTGGTTCAGAGAAAGAACATGGCGCAGCGGGTTGGAGCCTATTTGTTGATTCTGGATTAATATATCTTTGGAGAGAGGTGGGGATAAGAAGTTATTCCGGTTGGCTAAAGCAAGGGAAAGGAAGGCACGTGATCTAGACCAAGTCAGGTGTATCAAGGACGAGGATGGTAGAGTTCTGATGGGGGAATCGCAAATCAAACAGAGGTGGCAGGCGTACTTTCGGGACCTCCTTAACGAGGAGGGGGATCGGAGCATAGAGCTAGGGGAGTTGGGGCATTCAGAGCGTCATAGAGACCTTGGGTACTGCAGGCGCATTAGGGTGGAGGAGGTCTTAGGGGCGTTGCGTAGGATGAGTAGGGGTCGAGCGACCGGACCTGACGAGATCCCGGTGGAGTTCTGGAAGTGCATGGGTAAATCTGGAGGGGAGTGGCTCTCTAGGCTGTTCAATGCGATCTTCAAGACTAAAAGGATGCCGGATGAGTGGAGGTGGAGTACAGTGGTGCCCTTGTACAAGAACAAAGGGGACATCCAGTGCTGCACCAACTATAGGGGTATCAAATTAATAAGCCACACGATGAAGGTTTGGGAGAGGGTGATTGAGGCGCGGGTGAGGGAGGCGACAACTATATCTGGGAACCAGTTCGGTTTCATGCCGGGCCGCTCCACCACAGAGGCTATTCACCTAGCCAGGCGGCTGACGGAACAATTCAGGGATAAGAAGAAGGACCTTCATATGGTGCTTATCGACTTGGAGAAGGCGTATGACAAGGTCCCGAGGGAGGTGCTATGGAGGTGCTTGGAGGGGAAGAGTGTGCCAGAAGCCTATATCAGAGTAATCAAGGATATGTACAATGGAGCTAAGACTAGGGTTAGGACGGTGGGTGGCGAATCAGACCATTTTCCTGTGGTAATGGGGCTCCATCAAGGATCGGCGCTGAGCCCCCTGTTGTTCGCCTTAGTGATAGATGCTCTAACCCGACATATCCAAGGGGATGCGCCTTGGTGTATGCTCTTTGCTGATGATATAATATTGATAGACGAGACGAGGGCCGGTGTTAGTGAAAGGATAGAGGTATGGAGACAGACCCTCGAGTCTAAGGGTTTCAAAATAAGCAGATCTAAGACAGAATATCTGGAGTGCAAGTTTGGCGACGAGCCGAGGGGGGTAGGCAGGGAAGTGATGCTTGGTTCTCAGGCCATCGCCAAGAGGGACAGTGTCCGATATCTTGGGTCTGTGATTCAGGAGGACGGAGAGATTGACGGGGACGTCACCCATCGGATAGGAGCGGGGTGGTCAAAGTGGAGGCTTGCTTCAGGGGTCCTGTGCGACAAGAAAATTCCACACAAACTCAAGGGGAAATTCTACAGAGCCGTGGTTAGACCTGCGATGTTGTATGGGGCGGAGTGCTGGCCCGTGAAGAACTCTCATGTTCGGAGAATGAAGGTTGCGGAGATGAAGATGCTTAGGTGGATGTGTGGGCACACCAGACTGGATAAGATTAAGAATGAAGTTATTCGTCGGAAGGTAGGGGTGGCCCCGGTGGACGAGAAGATGCGGGAAGCGAGGCTGAGGTGGTTCGGGCATGTACGGAGGAGGGGTCCCGATGCCCCGGTGAGGAGCTGCGAGCGGCTGGAGATTGTTGGTGGTCGGCGAGGGAGAGGGAGGCCTAAGAAGCATTGTGGAGAGGTGATTAGGCAGGACATGACTAGTATGCAGGTAACCGAGGACATGACCCTTGATAGGGGAGTCTGGAGGTCTAGAATCAGGGTTGGAGGCTAAGGGCTCATAGAGTTCTTCGTACGCCTCTCTCGGGGCTGGGTGTGGGATAGTAGGGTTACCCATAGATGATTAGTGTTTTAGCTTATGTCCCCTTATGGTTGTTAGTATGGTAGTTACTGCTTGTTATTATTGCATGCGACTGTATTTATGTTTCCTATGTTTTCATAATTATATACGTTATTTCTGCGGGATTACTTATGCTTTATTATTTTGTTTTGTCTTGCTTTTGTTTCTAATTTTGTCTTTGTTTTGATGCAGCTTTTCATTTTAGCCTATGCGCCGAGGGTCGATTGGAAACAGCCTCTCTGCCCTTTCGGGTAGGGGTAAGGCTCGTCTACATATTACCCTCCCCAGACCCCACCTGGTGGTAATATACTGGGTAGTTGTTGTTGTTATTGTTGTTGTTGGATTAATATATCTTTGGAGTGATCTTTTGTTATTTTTTTGGTCATGTTATCAGTTGGTCCTTAACATCAATAAAATAGAGTATTGTTCTATGTTGCATTAAAAATGGCTCTAGGTTTTAGGAATTTATAATATTTTTGAATTTCACAAAATTAACATAAATTACAACTTAATTTCGAGCAATAAATCAGCAAGAACCCAAAAATAAAACAATCACAGTCACATATAATAATAATAATAAAAATAGAACAATAAATTAACCTTTCAGCCATATGATTACATCAATTGAGCAACTACTAAACTGCAAAACCCCAAACAAAATCCTAATTTTCTGATACAACAAAAATCCAAAGGAATTCTAAGAGAAGATCAGCGGTGACCGTCAACCATGTGATTAAGTCAATCTAGCAACTAATGAACTACAAAAATCCAAGCCAAACACTAATTTTTCTTACAACGAAGAAGAAGATTGTGAAATTCTAACTGAAAAGAGGAAAAACATAGCAAATTTAATTTTGTACTTTAAAATTACTACATATGCGTAACAAAATCATCACAGCGTATCCAATTTTCCCATTCTGAACTATGCTAAAATCTATCAAAGAAATCAACATAGCAGTAAACTTGAAGAAGCAGAACAAATTATAAAGAGATGGAAATAGAATTCCCCTTTAACCAAATATCACACGAAAGAAACTCAAAATCCATCACTGCTCGGCTCACCGTTTACCCAAAATCAAATCAAATTATCCAAAATAAAATTTTCAGATTATTCTTCGAAGAAATCTAATAGAAAGTCCGATGCATTGAATTTTTTTTTCTCAAATACAAAAGTTGGGCAGAGGAAGCGAAATTCCAGGTGAAACATAACTAACCTGATAACTGTTTCGGCGAAGCGCAGAAATTACACCGCAAGAGGAGAAGATCGGAAGACATTTGAATATGAAATGATTAGAATACCCTTTAGCAGCAAGCAAGCATGACGACCTTCAACTGCTTCCACTCGCTCTTCTATGTATTAGTAAAGTAAAGTAAAGTAATATATCTCCATGGATACTCTATTTACTTTTACTTGTCCAATATACTAAAAATATAAATTTAATTTTACTTGTTCACTACTAAATCAAGAGAACTCATTTTCAAAATTATTTCCTAATCTTTTTGAAACACTATCTTTATTGGAGGTTATATGGTAAAAATTTTAAATTGGACAAGTAAAAGTGAATATACACGTACTCCTTCGGTAAATACTTGCTCACACCAGGTATTTACATCAAATTATATTAACTCGCTATAGTTAATTAATTTAATTAGATGAGAATACATATATTTACCATAGTTAAATAATTGAAGTTTATATACAAGACACATATCATATATCTATTGGCTTGGTATAAACATTTTGTGTGGATAAATTTTTATCCACTCCCTTTATACTATATGTTTACTAAACAATGTATATTACCATATTCATTGTATATCCACAAACTTGCATTCGCAGTACTCGATGAGTTATGCGAGATCTGTGTATCGACGCATCATTTTTGCATTGTGCCACTACTACCATATGTTGCCTTGTGTATATATATATATATATATATATATATATATATATATATATAGGATACACACTGTCTCTCATAATTTTCTTCTTGTTTTTGCTCTTGAGTTCATTGTTTAATTTGGTATCTGTTCATTGGTTGAGGACACTAGAGATAACGGTTCATCGATCTGTTCCCCAAACTGCTGATATACAAAAAGAATAGCAACAGCTGGAAATCGGTCGATAGACGATAAACCTCTGCATCCAGCGCTCAACCCCCGTGGCTAAACTGGCCAACGATCTATTAAAAACAGTCTCTCTATCTGCATATAAAGCAGGGTAAGTTAATTTTGTGTACACATTATTTTTCTCAGGCCCATTATATTGTTGTTGTTGTCACCAGGATGAGCTCAGTAGAGCTCAGATTCAACTCCAATGGTGGAATCTAGAAGCTTCTGAAAGAAGAAGAAGGAACAAAGGAAAAATTCTTTCACTTAACTGAAGAATGAAGCTCAACAGAAAATGAAGAACAATACACTGCATATATATACGTGAATGATAGCTGGATTTTCTAACCACTAACTACTGCCAGCTGGACTAACTAACTCTAACCAACTAATTAACTTTCTAACTAATAGAATAAATACAAAATAAATATCTCTTCCTCAATACCACCCCCCCTCTCCCCTCAAGTTGGACGTGGGAGAAGCACAACCAACTTGCTCAAAACAGTAAAGTGTTTGATGCTTGTGAGAGCCTTAGTAAGAACATCTGAAAGTTGATCATTGGTGGCAATGTGATGCAAAGAAACTAGCCCTTCCTGCAGTTGTTTGCGGACATAATGACAATTCACTTCAATGTGTTTGGTGCGCTCATGAAACACTAGATTCCTTACTATATGTAAGGTCGACTCACTATCACAGAACACTCTAATGGGACTGGAGCAGGAAACATTTAGTTCAGTAAGTAGCCTCTTCAACCAGACCAATTCACCAACCACCTTTCTCAAGGATCTGCATTCAGCTTCTGCTGAGGATAGTGAAAAAGTCTCCTGCTTATTAGATTTCCAACTAATGGGGTTGTTTCCTAGCAAAACAATGTAAGCACTAACAGATTTCCTTGAGTCTGGGCAGGTTGCCCAGTCAAAATCGCAATAAGCTTTGATCGAACAATGATAATTACTGGACATGAACACTCCTAGAGTAGGGTCACCCTTAAGATATCTCAACAGGTGGAAGGCAACTTTCAAATGAGGCTTTCTAGGGTCTTGCATAAACTGGCTGAGATGCTACACACTGAAGGCAATATCCAACCTTGTGTTTGTAAGCAAACTCAACTTTCCAACTAGTTTCATGTAATGAGTGGGGTCTGTCAAGGGCATACTTTCTTTTGCTCTCAGTTTTACATTAAGATCAAGAGGTGAAGTAAGAGGACTATGCTCCAAACAATCATACTCCCTTAGCAAATCAAGGAGAAACTTCCTTTGTGAAATAACAACACCATCGGCTTTGTAAAGAACTTCCAATCCTAGAAGTAGTGCAATTTTTCTAGATCCTTGATTTTAAACTTGTTGTGCAGAAATGTCTTCAAGTGATCTATCTCTGATTGATCTTTCCCTGTTAGCAAGACATCATCCACATAAACTGCCACATACACAAGTGAGTCCCCCTTTCTTTTAGAGAATAAGGAATAATCATTCATAGAATGTTCATATCCTCTTGAACATGGAGCCTCAGTTAGCTTTTCATACCATTGCCTACTTGCCTGCTTTAGCCCATATAATGAATTATTCAACTTACAAACCAAATCTTGGTTGTCCACCAAAAGTCCTGGAGGAACCTCCATATATACTTCTTCATGTAGATCACCATGAAGAAATGTATTGTTCACATCTAACTGGAAGATGTTCCAGCCACTCTTTACTGCCACAGCAACAAGAGTCCTGACTGTAGTCATTTTCACTTTAGGAGAGAAGGTCTCCGTATAGTCCACTCCTACCTGTTGTGCGTACCCCTTTACTACTAACCTAGCTTTGAATCTCTCACTGGACCCATCTGCCTTATGTTTTACTTAGTAAATCCACCTGCATTCAATTGCCTTTTTACAAGAAGGTAGTGGTACTAAGTCCCATGTGTTGTTAGCATATAAGGCCTCAAACTCCTGAACCATAGTTGTTTGCCAAGCAGGATTGATGGAAGCTTTCTCAAAAGAAGATGGTTCACTATCATTTCATATGTTACTAATCAAAGATTGACTATCATGAATTAGAGTGTCAGCAGGAATGTAGTTATGTTTGGATAACAATGCATTCAGAGAAAATGCAAAATGTTCAGGTGCACTTACATGTTCATGTGACGTAGATTGATGTATAGAATATATATAGTCTTTCAGGTATGCAGATGTTTTATGTTCTCTTAATGATCTTTTTAAGAAAGGAACTTGACCAAGAGTGTGTTGTGTTGATGGAGAGTTAGATATGTGTGGGATAGAAATGTTATGTGTAGGTTGTGAGTTTGCAGGGGCAGGTAACGATAGAGAAAGGTTCTGATCATTAGGTGTAAAAGTGGAAGGAGAAGGTGACATAACATTGGGTGCATTACATGCATCCCTATGATCACTCACAACCCTTTCTGAGGATAACTTTGTATTGGTGTTTGTTGTGTAACTGGAAGGAGAATGAAGATTTGAAGGAAAAGTTGAAGGTTTAGAATTTAGAGTGAAGGGGAAAATAGACTCATGTAATACTACTTCTCTGGAAATGTGGATTCTTTTAGTAGCTACGTTCAACACTTTGTAACCCTTGGTTCCAAAATGATAGCCTATGAAAATATGATAGGTTGCCCTTGGTTCAAATTTATCTCTGTAAATTTGTGGTACTGTTGGTAAGCAAAGACATCCAAAGCTTCTAAAATGAGAATAATTTGGCTTCTTATTGTAGAGGACCTCAATTTGAGAATTGTTTTGAGATAGATCGTAGGTAGTCTATTTATGATATAAGTGGCTGTCAGAATGCATTCCCCCCTGTATTTTAAAGGTAATTTGGACTGAAATAATAGAGCTCTAGCTGTTTTAAGGAGGTACATGTATTTCCTTTCCACCATTCCATTTTATTGTGGTGTATAGGGATAACTTTTCAGGTCAATAATTCATTTGGATTGAAAGAATAAAAACTTCAGTATTAACAAATTCCAGTCGATTATTTGATCTTATGAACTAAATGGAAGTTTGAAATTGGGTTTCAACTAAGGAAAAAAAAAGGTTTGAGGGTTTGGAGGGCATTACTCTTGCAGGTTAACAAATGTTTCCAAGTGGACCTACTAAAATCATCAACCATAGTAATAAAATATTGGTACTTATCATGAGTACACTCATGGTAAGGACCCCATAAATCCACATGTAAGATTTCAAAGATCATTTTTGAAGTACTAGTCCTTTGGGGGGAAAGGGAGTCTACCTTGTCTAGATATAGGACAAATTGAGCACATAAAATGTTGTCTAGAATAGAAAGAGACAGGGATAGAAGACATTCGCTCATTTTCACAAAAGGCACATGTCCTAGTCTGTTGTGCCATAGGACATTGACATCATTTGTGACAGAATAGTGAGCCTTGTTATTCAGAGATGAATCATTTATAGTTGGAAGCTGATGACTCAAAGATGGACTCTTTACAGATGAATAAGGATGTAAGTTGTTCAAGAAATGACTATATACATCATAGTGATGGGTAGAAGAGCAAACAGTGGCACTGTTGGCCAGACCTTTATTTCTCAAACATTGAGAGCACAGCAGGTACAACCCATCTCTGACCCTACCAATCTCCAGAGGCCTCTTCAATGAAGGGGCCTACAGAAGACAAGTGTTGTCAGTGAAAGAAGTCATGCCTCTGAGGTGTTTACTGAGCAAGTACACAAAAATAAGATTGAATTTGATTGAAGGAATATGAAGGACTTTATACAGAATGATCTTAGGTGCAAGCTTTACATTCCCAATCTCTGTCACCTTTAACTTATACCCATATGGTAAAACAACTAAAAGAGGATAGGGCAAGGTTATAATATCAGATAGTAGGGATTTGTTGAAGTTGATGTGGTTTGAGGCTCCTGAGTCTAATATCCATGTGTCAACCTTTGATCCAAAACACTTACAAGATAGCTTACCAAAATCAATATAGGATGTGCAAAAAACAATACCCACAAAGTTCACATCATTGGCAGCATTTGAGTTGTTAGAATTCTCTACATCATTGCCAAGTTGGAAATGCTGGAGCAGATTGACAAGCTGTCCATATTGCTCCTTTGTCAAATTGACATTCTGATTCTCATCTTTGGTTTCATACTCTTTAGGTTTGTTTGCCATTGCATCAGCTGGCACTCCTTGTACATTTTCCATTAGTCTTTTCCCTTAATTAGGCCTGAAATTATGATTGAAGTTATGAGCACTCTTCTGCCCATTCTGCAATTAACCATAAAATTTATAGCACTTATCTCTAGTGTGTCCTGGCCCCTTGCAAAAATCACGCATAGGATGACCAATATTATTTCCAGAATAGTTGTAATTTGATGAAATATTAGTCCTAAAGGTACTTGCCTCAGCATTGTTCACATTCAAAGAAGTGGACCCAGTCAATAGCTTATTGTTGGGTTTGATTTCCCTTTGTTTCTCATCCTGGACAAGCAAAGAAAAGGCTTGGGATATAGTAGGCAATGGATTCATCATGAGGATACTACCCCGAACTAGAGTATACACCTCATTAAGTCCTATAAGGAACTGTATCAACCTTCTATCATGTTTAGCCTTGTACATCCCTTCTTTTGCCCCACAGCTGCACACACAACTACACCGAGTCCTTTTGTTTAGAGTATTCAATTCTTCCCACAACTTTTTCAATTTTGTGTAATAACCAGTGATGTCAATGGTTCCTTGAGAGAGATCATTGATCTCTTTCTGTATTTGATAAAGCCTAGCTCCATTGGTTTGTTCATATGGATCCTTCAATTTCTTCCATAATTCTACAACATCACTCGCATATTCTACACTATCTGCAATCTCTTTAGAAAGAGAGTTTAGGATCCACGATGTTACTATATTATCACATCGTTCCCACTGCCTATAGTTTGGTATATTTGGCTGTTTACATTCCGCACTGACAAAACCTAATTTATTTTTTACAGACAATCTACGAAGAACACTACGCCTCCAGGATCTATATCCTATTCCATCAAATGGAACAAATAAAAGCATTGCACCAGGAATATCGGAGGGATGAAGATAGAGAAGATCACTTGGATCGATTCCAGTGCGCGGAGGTATCACAGAACTCATATCAGAAGGGTTCACATCTTGTTGGTCAATGATGGCCATTATAGCATTGAATTGGTTGAATTCGACAGTATAAACACGATTCGAACAAAATTGATCAAATTTAGGGAAAATTGACTATACTCAATCAAAAAATCAAAGAAGCAGTAAAACAGAGAATATGTAAATGAGAAGAGAATATGAGATAGAGCAACCTCGCGATTTGAGGAGGGTTAGCCTTGCTCTGATACCATGTAAAGATTGCTACTAAGATGAGCTTAGTGTAGTTCAAATTCAGATCCAATGGTGGAATCTAGAAGCTTCTGAAAGAAGAAGAAGGAACAGAGGAAAAATTCTTTCACTAAAGAATGAAGCTCAACAGAAAATGAAGAACAATACACTGCATATATACACGTGAATGACAGCTGGATTTTCTAACCACTAACTACTGCCAGCTGGACTAACTAACTCTAACAAACTAATTATCTTTCTAACTAAAAGAATGAATACTAGATAAATATCTCTTCCTCAATACATTATACAGTGTTTCATCCGATTTGCTGGGCAGTATTTGTTCCTTTTTGGAAGTATTTCCTACCATGCTTTTTGTTTTGGCTATGTTATCCTTTTTTTTCTAATCAAAATCTGAGTTACTGTAATTTTTAATTAGTTGTTCTTCTTGTGGCAATATTTTAAAGATTCTTTGTCCAAGTGTTTAGGCCTTCTAGAAGTTAAAATACATGGCAAGATGCATGCAAAGTGCCTTGACAAATGGTAAGACAAATCTTGGGTATTTTTGCTTATAAAATGGTCTTTCCACAAAACAATTTAATCATTCAAAAAAAACACACTTCTCATACGTCTCTCTTCTCTTTCTTTCAAATCTTTTCCTATAATAATTAATTAACATTTCATATTAGTTGGTCTTTCCTTTTCCTTCTAGTTGGATTTGTATAATATTAAATTTCGCTGATTCCTATATCCTCTAAATAAAATAGAGATAAGCTTGTTTAATCATGGAGAAATGTTTTACACTACTGAAATAGTTTCTTAGAATAATGCCCAGCACCAGTAGCGGAGCCACCCTTACCCGATGGCTGTCACCGACACCCCTTCGCCGGAAAATAACGCTGTATAGATAGATATTTTAGATTTTTTTTTTCTTAAAAATTGAATATTTAGAAGTGGTTAACAACCTTTGACACAAGACAAACTCTTAGTGCAATGGTTAAGGGGTGTCAAAAATTACAGAAGGTTGCAAGTTCCAATTTCCATAGTAGCAAAATTTTTTTTTACACTCCTTTGTATAATTTCTGACTCCGCTACTGCCCAGCACAACTTAAGTCAATTGGTGTATTTCTGCTAAAAAACTATTTAATACAGTATTATTTTTGTTTTTATTTTTGGTATTATGTCTCTGCAGTTCTGTATTTCCGGCTTCTTAATAAGAAAAATGGGCATTAGCTCTTGTTTTTGACTTTTGAGGGAGACGCACCCCAATCGTTTGGAATGCTATAATTCTATGTACGAATTTACTTTATAGAGGACATATGGTCTAGTTACGGTCTCATAGCTCTCTGCTATAATTGCTGTTTAGATGCAATTTAGATGACAGATACAAAAGAATCAAATCCGTGGCCATTTATTCAATTGTTTCACTTCTGTCTTTTCATGGGTAGCTCGACTATAAAGCATAAAGCATAAATCGCTCGGGGCCCGCACAACTTTTTGGAGCCTCGTGTTTTCCTTAAAGATGTACTTTGTATATCAATATTATTTTATTAAGAAAATGTGTACACCCTTTGTGTGGTTTACTTTGTCGATTCCTAGCTTGCATTATTTTGCGCACTCCGCTGTATTACGTGGGTGCATCACTATTTTCCGTAATCGGTTGGGGATAGTGGCCGCGGCAGGAGATGGTAGAGTAAGGTCATGTCCTCGGGAGGCAGGGGTGGGGGCAGATGCGAGCAGGGGGGCTGGGAGCGGTTCTGCGGGTAGGGCCGGAGGCAAGGGTGGGAAGAGGGTAGCGGACGCTCATAGATTAAGGATCAGGTCGTGGAACGTAGGCACTCTGACGGGTAAGTCCATTGAGTTGGCAAAGGTTCTTCAGAAAAGGAGGGTTAACATAGCCTGTGTCCAGAAGACTAGGTGGAAAGGGTGAAGGCGAGGAATGCAGACGGGTTTAAGTTGTGGTATTCTGGGGTCGTGAGAGGTAAGAATGGAGTGGGCATATTGGTTGATAGGTATCTAAGGGAGTCCATGGCTGAGGTTAGGCGAGTGAATGATAGGTTAATGTCTATTAAGTTGGTTATTGGGGGTTGCGTTCTCAACGTCATCAGCGCCTACGCGCCGCAATCGGGCTTAGACGAGGAGGTTAAGAGGCGCTTTTGGGAGGACTTGGATGATATGGTGAGTAGTATTCCCCAATCTGAGAAGTTAGTTATTGGAGGGGACTTTAATGGTCATATTGGGGCTGATGCTGGTGGTTATGGTGAGGTGCACGGTGGCTTCGGCGTTGGGGTTAGGAACGGAGGAGGCACATCACTGCTTGATTTCGCCAGGGCTTCCGAGCTTTTGATTGCGAACTCGACATTTGAGAAGAGGGAGGAGCATATGGTCACCTTCAAGAGTTCGGCGGCGAGGACTCAGATTGATTACCTCCTTCTCAGAAGGAGCGATAGGGGTATGTGCAAGGACTGCAAGGTTATTCCGGGAGAGTCCCTTTCGACTCTTCATAGACTCCTAGTGATGAATGTCGGTCTCTGGGTGAAGACGAAGAGGAGGGGTGCTCGGGGACAATCGCGGATTAGATGGGGTGTTTTGAATAAGGAGAAAGCACAGGAGTTGGAGAGGAGGTTAGCTGAAGGCGGAGCTTGGAGAAGTTCTAGGGAAGCGGATGTTATGTGGTCACAGATGGCGAACTTGGTTAGGGAGGTAGCACGGGATGTGCTCAGAGTAGCAAAGGGCTATTCAGGCAGGCATCAGGGTGACTGGTGGTGGAACGATGTGTTAGATAATACGCTTAACGCTAGAGGGGGGGGGGGTGAATAGCGTTATAATAAAAATTAGCGTAAACGTGCGGAATTTAAAAATTGCAGGAAATAAACAAGTGCGACAAGTAAATAAATTAGAACAAACGCACCGATATATCCTGGTTCACCACAACCCGTGGCTAGTCCAGTCCCCGAGAGACTCTCTCGAGATTTCCACTAACTTGTTAAGCTTACGGGTGCTTAACAAACCGTTACAACTTGACACAAGCCTCAACAACCTTTGCTCGGAGATACAACACTCCAAGACTTCAACCAAGGAAACACAAGTTCCTTCTTACAACACAAGGGACTAACACTTCCCTTCAAGTGTACAAAAACACTTAGCACTCAAACAAGACACTCCTTTAAGAGTAGAGATGAGTAGAAAGAATACGCTCAAGATCGCAACAACTTTCGACAAGAATTTGGCTCTCAAAAGCTTATGTAATGAATATAAAATGATAAGCAATAAAGTATGCAAGCTTTAGCAATTGTATGATCAGTTGTTGTGTTTAGAAGACTGAATTGAAGTTGTATTTATAGTTGAAAAAGCTTGTATTACCGTTGCCTAATTGCCAATTAAGAACTGCTGATTTTACTCTGTGACAATCGATTGTCAAAAAGCCACAATCGATTGTTTGCCAATCGTTCCAAAAATCAATCCCAGATTTTACGCATAACAATCGATTGTTTAAGATCAACAATCGACTACTGGCAATGTTCAAAAAATCATTTCCAGATTTTACGTAAAACAATCGATTATAAGAAATCAATAATCGATTACTCAGCAACGTTCAAAAAATCCTTTCCAGATTTTAAGTAAAACAATCGATTATAAGAAATCAATAATCGATTACTCAACAACGTTCAAAAAATCCTTTCCAGATTTTAATTACAACAATCGATTATAGGAAATCAATAATCGATTACCTGACGGTATTTGAAAATATTTTGGCAACGGTCAGTTATACAATCGATTATACAAAGTTGACAATCGATTATATATCAGTCTTGAAAAATCAATTTAGACACTGCCTCTTGACAATCGATTGTTATATGTTCACAATCGATTATTTAATAACTTTGAAAAAGTCTGGAAGACACTGCCTCAACACAATCGATTGTCATATGTTCACAATCGATTATTTTGTGACTTTGAAAAATCTGATGGACACTGTCTCTTCACAATCGATTGTCATTAGCTTCACAATCGATTATTTTGAGCGTTGAAAAACTTTGATGGACACTGCCTCATCACAATCGATTGTCATAAGGTTCACAATCGATTGTCTTGCAGATTTGAAAAATCTGATGCTCACTGCCTTAACACAATCGATTGTCATAAGTTCACAATCGATTGTCAAGCAGCTGACTTAAACATAATCGATTATCATAAGTACATAATCGATTATTTTAGTCCAGATTTTAGAGGCATGTTTAAAAATCATTTTGACTAAAGTAAATATGCATTATTTAAAATTATTTTGCTCTAAATTAAATATGCATGATTTAAAGACATTTTTACTGGAGAAGCCAAGTCTTGAGTTTAAGTTGTCGGATCAAGATCACAATTAAATACCGACTCATATAAAACTTAATCTCGATCATTGTCTTGCTTGAATCTCGTTATATATCAATTCTGCGCTTGTGCTTGGACCTCGTCATATGTCAATTTGCGCATAGTTTGTCATTCATCAAAACCTAGAAATATGAACACACGTTTAGTATGATGCCTTGAGAACGTGTTTCCAACAATTTCCCCCTTTTTGATAATGGCAAACTTTAAGCAGGATATGCATATTAGGCAATTCATAATGACGATTCAAGACAAGTAAAGATATGTAACAAGTATATAGATATGCAATTTGTTCCCCCTCAATATATGAATTCCCCCTCAATTTATGCCGATAAGTATTGAGAGTGCATACCCGTTATCTTCCCCCTTTTGCCATTAGCAAAAAAAATATGGAATAATAAAAAAACTTATTTATTTATTAAAACTGCAATTTCAGAAAGAATAACGCAAATAATGTCAAGACAATCGATTATTGATACTGGATAATCGGTTATATAAAAGAGAAATCGATTGTTCTGTGCGTCAAGCTTTATAATTCCCCCTGCCTTTATGGCGATACCTGCAAAAATACGTTAGACGTCTCCGACGCTCAAGTTAGAAAACATGTGAAAGGGAAAATGCAATGGATGACTTAGATCAACGTGGAGTCAAGGATCCCGAGTTCACTACGAATTTGGAAGAAGGACTCTTTAAGGGCTTTGTAAAGATGTCGGCCAATTGATCTTTGGTTTCAACAAATTCAATTTCGACATCGCCCTTGAGAACGTGATATCTTATAAAATGATGTCTAATTTCAATGTGTTTTGTTCGCGAATGAAGAACGGGGTTCTTCGTCAAGCATATGGCACTAGTATTATCACATATAAGAGGGATATGATCAAGACTTAGGCCATAGTCCAAGAGTTGTTGTTTCATCCAAAGGATTTGAGCGCAACAACTCCCCGGGGCAACATATTCAGCCTCGGTTGTGGACAATGCAACACTTACTTGTTTCTTGCTAAACCAAGAAACGAGAGAGCTACCGAGCAAATGGCAAGTGCCACTAGTGCTCTTGCGGTCCAATTTGCATCCAGCAAAATCGGAATCGGAATAGCCAACAAGTTGGCATGAAGAACCTTTGGGGTACCATAGACCCACGTCTACAGTACCAACAAGATACTTCAATATCCGTTTCACCGCAGTTAGGTGAGACTCCTTCGGACACGATTGATAACGAGCGCATAAGCACACGCTAAACATGATGTCCGGACGACTAGCAGAAAGATAAAGGAGAGAGCCAATCATACCTCGATACTTTTTGATGTCGACTTCCTTACCTTTCTCATCTTCGTCTAGATGATCGGATGTGCTCATGGGGGTTGCCATTGCTTTTGCATTGGTCATTTCAAATCGTTTCAGCAATTCTTTGCAATATTTCACTTGGCAAATGAACGTACCTTCTTTCATTTGCTTTACTTGTAATCCCAAAAAGAATGTTAACTCACCCATCATAGACATCTCAAATTCGCTTGTCATTAAATCGGAAAATTCCTTGCACAAAGCATTGTTAGTAGCACCAAATATAATATCATCCACATAGATTTGAACTAATAAAATATCATTGTTTTTATGCTTAACAAAAAGAGTGGTGTCAACTTTCCCCCTAATGAAATCATTTTCCAATAGAAATTTACTCAATCTTTCATACCAAGCTCGGGGAGCTTGTTTTAAACCATAAAGAGCCTTTTTGAGTTTGAAAACATGATCGGGAGATTTAAAATCTTCAAAACCGGGGGGTTGTTCAACATAAACTTCTTTTTGAATAACACCATTTAGAAAAGCACTTTTCACATCCATCTGATATAAATTGAAATTCATAGAAGAGGCAAAAGCAAGCAGTAAACGAATAGCTTCTAATCTAGCTACAGGAGCATATGTTTCTTCATAGTCAATACCCTCTTCTTGATTATAGCCTTTTGCTACAAGCCTAGCTTTGTTTCAAGTGATTACACCATTTTCATCTAGTTTGTTTCGAATAACTCATTTCGTACCAATTATGGTATGATTTTCGGGTCTTGGCACCAAATCCCAAACGTCATTCCGTTTGAATTGGTTAAGCTCCTCTTGCATTGCCAAGGTCCAAAATTCATCCCCAATTGCTTCGGAGATGGTTGTTGGTTCAATTTGAGAAACAAAAGCAGTATGTCCTAAGGTGTTCTTAAGGGAGTTTCGGGTACTTACCTTTTCTCCGACGTTGCCAATTACATGTTCGAGAGGGTGATCTTTGATTGTCCTCCATTCGTTGGGCATTTTCGTTTCTTTCTCCAATTGTGGCGTTTCCTCCGTTGATTGCTCCAAGATTTCATCTTGAATTTCCTTAGGAGTTTCCTCTTGTACTTTTTCTTTTAAACTACTTAGAATACCTGCAAGATCAGAACAAGACTCCTTTCTCGCCAAGCGAGCATTATTTTCGGAAAACACAATATGAGGGGATTCCTCTACAGTTTGGGTTCTATTATTAAATACCCTATATGCTTTGCTACGTGAAGAATACCCAATAAAAATTCCTTCATCGGATTTGGCATTAAATTTTCCCAATTGATCTTTTCCATTGTTATGAATAAAAACTTTACAACCGAATACTCTAAAATGGGAGATATTTGGTTTCCTTCCCTTGTAGAGTTCATAAGGGGTTTTCATGAGTATTGGCCTTATGACTACTCTATTTAAAATGTAGCATGCGGTACTCACGGCATCCGCCCAAAAATGTTTGGGAATCTTAGCCTCTTCGAGCATGGTTCTAGCCATCTCTTCGAGACACCTATTTTTCCTTTCCACCACCCCATTTTGTTGTGGTGTTCGTGGAGCGGAAAAGGTATGCTCGATACCGAGTTCGTCACAAAAGTCCGCAAAGAGATTGTGATCAAACTCTCCCCCATGATCACTTCTAATTGAAGTGACGGTTGTTTCCTTTTCGTTTTGAACACGTTTAAGAAAATATTTAAAATTCTGAAAAGCATCACTTTTATGGGCAAGAAATAAAGTCCAAGTAAATCTGGAATAATCATCAACAATAACAAAAGCATAACGATTTCTACCAAGACTTTCAATGCGAGATGGTCCAAACAAATCCATGTGAAGCAATTACAATGGTCTTGTAGTTGAAACAATATTTTTCGATTTAAAGGATGCTTTTGTTTGCTTCCCTTTTTGACAAGAATCACAAATAGAGTCATTTTCAAATTTCAAAATTGGAAGACCAACAACTAAATTTTGTGAAACCAATTTGTTCAAAAGATGCATGTTGATGTGAGCTACTCTACGATGCCATAACCAAGAATCATCCTCTTTGCTCATTAAACAATTCACATATTCGGGTGAGGAGTTTGCAAGGTCAACCATATAAATGTTATCCATTCTAAAACCACGAAGGATAATTTTAAAGTCGCTACGTCTAAAAACTAAACATTCATCCGAATCAAATAAAACAAGATTTCCCTTGTCACATAATTGACTTATGCTCAAGAGATTATGTTTTAAACCTTTCACAAGTAATATATGCTTAATGGAAGAAATTTCATCCTTACCGACCGATCCGATGCCGATAATATTTCCTTTGTTGTTATCACCAAAAATAACACTTCCCCCTTCCTTGTGTTCTAGTTGAAGGAATTTGGATTCGTCTCCCGTCATGTCCTTGGAGCATCCACTATCAAGGTACCATAGTACACTTGATCCCTTCAAACATACCTACAAAACAGATTAATGAGTTTTAGGTACCCATGCCATTTTGGGTCCTTGGGGGTTAGGCAAATCATAGTGATGTGATTGAGTGTTATGTCTATGTCGTGTGAAACAAGTAGGAGCAATATGACCAATTCGTCTACAATAATGACAAGTCACGTTAGGATTATGCATCCTTCTAGGTTGATAGTAATTGGACGGACGAAATTCATTCACTCTATTCTTGATACTATAAATATTGCGCAAATCATGAAAATCATTTCTCCTACCATTTTTTCTAGGATATGCATCATTTCTAGAATAGTTGTTTCTAGGTTGGAAGTCTTTTCTAGGTGTTCTAAAAGGTTCACAATTCCTTCTAGTGTTTGGCCTAGAATGTGCATTATATTAGCATGATTATTTCTAGGTTGCGATTGATGAAAACCATTTCTAGGTTTGTTGTATCTAGGATGAACATTTGTTTTATTTATCCTAGATTGAGCCTTAAGTGGTTGGGGGTTGGCTTCAACTTTCTTTTTAGGCTCGTTTCTAAAACCTATGCCATGCTTGGTCGACTTCAAATTAACAAGCACTTCATTCAAATTTTTATGAGAAGAGTTAAACTTATCTAAGGTGCCCTTAAGCCTTTCTACTTCATTTTTGAGATGCATGCAAGAAGTACAATTTCTAGAACTTTCGGGCTTGTCGGCGCTTCTCTTGCCAAAAAACTTGTTTTCCTCTTTCAACTTCTCATATTCTAAAATCAGTTTTTCCAATTCCTTTTCTTTAAAAGTGTTATAAATACACTTCTATTTAAGGTGAATGTCTTTAATTAGAGAGATTCTAGAGTCCTATTATTGGTAGCTAAATCATCCTCCTCCCTATAAATAGAGGTGCCCTCTACCATTGTAAATGATCCCTAACATTCTCTAAGTATCAATAAGAAGAACTCTCTCTACTCTTCTCTCTATTGCTCTTGTTCTTGCATTATTGTTCTTGTCTTTTATATTATTTCATAACACGTTATCAGCACGAGACTCTACCGTCTCAAGAACCATTCTCGAAAAATCTAAGGTATTTCCCTCTTCCTAATTTAATTTTCGATTATGTCTGACATTACGAAAAGAAAGTTCGTTGCCCTTGAAATTTCGGGCAAGAACTATATGACATGGGTGTTGGATGCTGAAATCCACTTAGATGTTATGGGTCTCGGAGACACCATCAAAGATAGAGAAAAAGCATCCACCCAAGAATGTGCGAAGGCCTTGATTTTCTTGCGCCATCACCTTGATGAAGGTTTGAAGATTGAATATCTCACTGTCAAGGATCCACTCATTTTGTGGAACGGCTTAAAGGAGAGATATGACAACCTGAAGTTGGTCACTCTGCCACAAGCACGATATGATTGGGCTCATCTGAGGCTCCAGGACTTTAAGTCCGTTTCTGAATATAATTCTGCAATGTTCAGAATTACTTCTAAATTGAAGCTATGCGGGGATAATATCTCCGATGATGATATGCTTGAGAAAACGTTTACAACGTTTCATGCCTCCAATATAGTACTGCAACAACAGTACAGAGAGAAAGGCTTTACAAAGTACTCTGAACTGATTCTCTTCTACTAGTGGCTGAGCGAAATAATGACCTGCTCATGAGAAATCACGAAAATCGACCCAGTGGGTCTATACCACTGCCTGAAGCAGATAAGGTGCACTCTCATTATGCCAAACATGAAAAGGGCCATGGTCATGGTCGTAAACGGGGTCATAGCCAGGGACGTAGACAAGGAAGAAATTCCAATAAAGTCCGTCAACCCCCAAGGAGAGATAACCGCCGAAAGCAGAAACGGGGTCATGAAGATCCTAAGGCAAATGGTTCAGAAACTATATGTTATCGTTGCGGTGGGAAAGGGCACTGGTCTAAGACTTGCCGTATACCAAGACACTTGGTTGACCTTTATCAAGCATCTCGAAAGAGAAAAGGCCCTGAAACAAATTTTGTCTATGACGACAATGAGGACATCACCCACCTGGATATGGCAGACTTCTTTGAGCAACCCGAGGGGAAAATAGACCACCTAATCGGCGATGGGACCGTGATGAAAGAAGATGGAGTTATTTGATTTTGTTCTACTTATTTGTATTAGTTAGTGAATAATCTAATAGTCATTAGTATTAGCTCGTATTAGCTAGTTCATGATGCAATGTTAGCAGTAGTTCTTTAGAATATCTTCAATATGCTCAAATATCAATAATATTTTTATTTTCCAGTAGGGGTAATCGACTAGCCTGAAAAACTAGTCGATTATCTACTATTTTCGCATTAAAGCTGAAAAACAATTGATCAACAATCGATTGTCTTTGTCTAACAATCGATTGTCGTTAAGACAGTGTAATCTGGAATTTTTCAAAAATCATCCACAATCGATTGTCTTTGTCTAACAATCGATTGTCGTTAAGACAGTGTAATCTGGAAATTTTCAAAATAGCCAACAATCGATTGTCTATACTTAACAATCGATTGTCTTAAGACAGTGTGCTCTGGAATTTTTCAAAATAGTCAACAGTCGATTGTCTATGCATAACAATCGATTGTCTTAAGACAGTGTGCTCTGGAATTTGTCAAAATAGCCAACAATCGATTGTCTATACTTAACAATCGATTGTCTTAAAACACTGCTCTGGAATTTTTCAAAATAGCCAACAATCGATTGTCTATGCATAACAATCGATTGTCTTAAGACTATGATCTGAAGTTTTTCAAAATAGCAAATAATCGATTGTGTGTGTTTAACAATCGATTGTCAATGTTCAACAATCGATTGTTTGTGTTTAACAATCGATTGTTTGAAGAAAATGTTTAAACTGAAATTTTCAAACTGCAAAGTAATCAATTATGGATAACATATCTGATTTTGTTAGTCAACTGTTAGCAGCAGATTTTGAAAATATTATGTGACACAAACGAATTGAACTTGTTTATTCTTATGTTCGTGTATCTCTTTTGTATGTCAAACTATGGGATAGCAAATATGGATATCTCACAAAGCGAACTTGGATCAACGTCCAACTGTAAAAGTATTTGCCTAGTTGATTCATGTACTACACATACAATACTCAAAGAAAGGAAATATTTCTCTCAACTAAATATGTGTAAGGCAAATGTTACTACAATCTCTGGAAGTAGTAAATTGATTGAAGGCTCCGGAAGAGCAATTGTAACTCTGCCCAAAGGCACGACGTTAATCATAGAGAATGCAATGTTCTCCTCCAAGTCTAAGAGAAACTTGTTGAGTTTTAAAGATGTACGCCGGAATGGCTATCATATTGAGACAATGGATGAAGATAATCTTGAATATCTCGTCATCACAAAGAATGTCTCCGGCCAAAAGAGGGTTATTGAGAAATTCCCATCTTTATCTTGTGGCCTGTATTGGACGAGAATTAGTGCAATTGAGGCACATTCAACAGTAAACCAAAGGGTTACTGATTCCAATACCTTTGTACTTTGGCATGATCGATTGGGACACCCAGGATCGGTCATGATGAGACGGATTATAGAAAGCTCATATGGGCATCCGTTAAAGAATTTCAAAATTCTTTCGAATAATGAATATCCTTGCACTTCATGTTATCAAGGCAAGTTGATTATCAGGACATCACCAACAAAGGTTGGGACTGAGTCACCCACGTTTCTGGAACGTATACAAGGGGACATTTGTGGACCTATTCACCCACCTAGTGGGTCGTTTAGGTATTTCATGATCTTGATAGACGCATCCTGTAGATGGTCTCATGTGTGCCTGTTGTCATCACGCAACCTTGCGTTTGCGAAATTAATGGCACAAATAATTCGACTACGAGCACAATTTCCAGATAATCCAATCAAGTCCATTAGACTGGATAATGCTGCTGAGTTTACATCCCAAGCATTTAATGATTATTGCTTATCAATCGGGATAAAAGTTGAACATTCTGTAGCTCATGTTCACACTCAAAACGGTCTTGCAGAATCGTTAATTAAACGCCTGCAGTTGATTGCAAGGCCATTACTTATGAGAACGAGGCTGCCCACTTCGGTATGGGGTCATGCCATCTTACATGCAACAATGCTAATTCGTCTCAGACCGACGAATTACCACAAGTATTCCCCGTTGCAATTGGTTTTGGGTCATGAACCCAATATATCCCATTTAAGAATTTTTGGATGCGCAGTATATGTGCCTATAGCACCGCCATCCCGCACCAAAATGGGTCCGCAAAGAAGGTTAGGAATATATGTTGGGTTTGAATCGCCCTCCATCATTCGCTACCTCGAAACATTGACAGGCGACTTGTTTACTGCACGATTTGCAGACTGTCGATTTGATGAGACACTTTTCCCAAAATTAGGGGGAGAAGTTGGTGAAACCAAACGGGAAATTTTGTGGAAAAATGTAATCTCATCTTGATCCACATACCTCTATTTGTGAAAGAGAGGTACAAAAGATTATCCATTTGCAAAGAATAGCAAAACAATTGCCTGACGCATTTACGGACTTGAAAAGGATAACGAAATCCCACATTCCCGCGGAAAATGTTCCAATCCGTATTGATGTCCCTGTTGGACAATCATCTAGTGTCATAACCAATGAGTCGAATGCACGCCTGAAGCGTGGCAGACCATTAGGTTCCAAAGATCGAAATCCTAGAAAGAGGAAAAAGAACGATCAAAATGACACCACGAAAGAATCTCATGATTTAACAAATTCTGAGATTCATGAAGAATCCATTTAGCCCGAGACTCTGGAAAATACGGAACTATCCCTAAATCCAATTAATATTGAGGCAAATATTAATCGAGTGGATATTGTGGTGGATAATGCCTTTGCTTATAATGTAGCATCTAGCATTATGCAAGAATGTGAGGATCTCGAACCTCAATCTATTTAAAAATGTCGAAAAAGACAGGATTGGCCAAAGTGGCAAGAAGCAATTCAATCAGAATTGAATTCGCTGGCAAAACGTGAAGTTTTTGGCCCTATAGTTGAAACACCTAATGGTGTTAAGCCTGTCGGCTATAAATGGGTCTTTGTACGCAAAAGAAACGAGAAAAACGAGGTACAAAGATATAAGGCACGCCTTGTTGCACAAGGTTTTTCTCAAAGGCCTGGTGTCGATTATGAAGAGACATATTCGCCTGTAATGGATGCGATAACCTTTCGTTATCTCATAAGTTTTGCTGTCCATGAAAAGCTTGACATGCACTTAATGGATGTGGTTACTGCCTATCTTTATGGCTCACTTGATAATGAGATATACATGAAAATTCCCGATGGACTCAAGATGCCAAACGCGCATAATTCAAAATCTCGGGAAATGTTCTCAATTAAATTGCAAAGATCCTTGTATGGTCTAAAGCAATCTGGACGAATGTGGTATAATCGTCTTAGTGAGTACTTGTTAAAAGAAGGCTATATAAATGACGCCATTTGCCCGTGTGTTTTTATAAAGAAAACAACATCGGAATTTGTTGTACTTGCCGTATATGTCGATGACATAAACCTTATTGGAACCCTTATAGAACTCCAAAAGGCGATTGATTATCTAAAGGATGAATTCGAGATGAAAGATCTCGGAAACACTAAACTATGTCTTGGTTTGCAAATTGAATATTTGGCAAACGGAATTTTTGTTCATCAATCTACCTATACAGAAAAGGTACTGAAACGGTTTTATATGGATGAAGCACATCCTTTAAGTACACCGATGGTTGTTCGATCACTTGATGTGAACAAAGATCCATTCCGACCTCAAGAAAGGAATGAAGAGCTACTTGGTCCTGAAGTACCATATCTTAGCGCAATTGGCGCACTAATATATCTTGCAAATACTACAAGGCCTGACATATCCTTTTCAGTTAATGTCTTAGCAAGATTTAGCTCGGCTCCTATGAGGAGACATTGGAATGGGATCAAACACATATTGCGGTACCTAAAGGGAACTACCGATATGGGCTTATTTTATGGCAAGAATTGCAGCCCGGATCTTGTTGGTTATGCTGATGCTGGATATTTGTCTGACCTACACAAGGCTCGATCTCAAACGGGTTATGTGTTTACCTGTGGAGAAACCGCCATATCTTGGCGATCGACTAAGCAATCAATTGTGGCTACTTCATCTAATCATGCCGAGATAATTGCTATTCATGAAGCAAGTCGGGAGTGTGTGTGGTTGAGGTCTATAATACATCATATCCAAGACAAATGTGGTTTGAAGTGTGATAAACTACCCACAACTTTGTATGAAGACAATGCAGCATGTATAGCTCAATTGAAGGGAGGATTCATAAAAGGAGATAGAACGAAGCATATTTCACCAAAGTTATTCTTCACACATGATCTTCAAAAGAATGGTAGAGAGAGTTCTTCTTATTGATACTTAGAGAATGTTAGGGATGATTTACAATGGTAGAGGGCACCTCTATTTATAGGGAGGAGGATGATTTAGCTACCAATAATAGGACTCTAGAATCTCTCTAATTAAAGACATTCACCTTAAATAGAAGTGTTTTTATAACACTCCCCCTTGAATGTCTATTCAATGATGTGCCTCGTTAAAACCTTAAAACAAAACCCAATGGGAAAAATTAAAGTAAGGAAAAAGAGTACACATGTTTGAATATGCGCCTATTGGTTGCCCCTTAAAAACCTTGCAAGGAAAACCCAGTGGGACAAAACCTTGTAAGAGAAAAAGAGTGCAACGCGCATTAACTCCCCCTGAATAGAGCATCAATTCACATCCTTGAGCATTTGAATTCCAATCTTGTGCACCATCTTGAAATTATCATTCTTGATAGATATGAACATCTTCATATAATGTCGTGGAATAACTCTTCAATATCTCCATAGATGCATTCTCAATGCCATCATGCTTATAGTTATAGCAAGATACATATGTACACAAATTGTACTAAGGATGTGGTACTTCAGGACCAAGAATTGCATATGCTTCAAGCAACTTAAACCTTTCAAGTTAAGTCATATAAGCCATATAATAGACTTTAGATGCATATCAAGTTTTCCATTTCATGCTAGACAAATAAGATATCGAAAACTGATTATACATACCTTTGACTTTATACTTTCAAGCATTTGAACTATAGGTTCAAAACTACATGTCTTTCATATGGAATCAATTCTTCTTGAATTGTATCTCTTCCATTTAGTTACTTTCTTTGGGTCAGCAAATGCGTATAGCATGCTTTGCAATATGTTGCAATTGAATTATCCCTTTTATGAACTTCAGGTTCATATCATGATATTCGGGGATATACATATACAAATGATAATTCATCCCATGTAACCTTTTCTCAAGTGTTTATCATGTCTCCCCCTCATGTTAGAAAAGCTAACTTGTTTCCTCAACTTTGGGAAATCATCTTTGTGCATTATCATGTCAATATACACGACACATTAATAATAAGATGAAATTATTTGGTTCCTGACCCTAAACCACTTGTGAGGGGAGAATATAATATACTCTCGTATACAACGTATATCAAACTGATATATATAACTTTGTTCTCATAAGAAACAGTTTAGCTATTAAGTGGAAGCACTCAATAATTATCTTGCTAAACCAACTTTGATATAAACCAACTTATCAAGATGAACTATCTTGAGTAGAGAATCTGGAAATTATGCTCGAAGTTAGATTACTGAGCAATTTACCTCGCAAGCACCGGCCAGGCTGCGGGTTAATAACAATTGCGCATGTAACCATTTCATAGATGCATCATATGTGGTGTGCATGGCAGGTGAATGGGCCCATATTCACCTTTGATATTTCCAGAATTTATGGGCTTCAACCCGAACTCTTTAGTTGGTCAGTTCATTAATGAGAACAAGTGATACAAGAGAATTCGTAAAGAACTTTCTAGTTCTTTAATATTCACCTATGTGAATTTGCACATCATACTTAAAATGAGATGGATAACACGAATGCCAACTGAATAAATTATCAATATTGGTAAACTTCAAATTTACACCATGACATGTGCACTTATCAATAAACTTCAGGTTTATTATGACATGGGTTTTATACCAATAGATATCCACTTTATTGTGGCATTCTTTCGTTTGTGTAGTACAAACTGGAGAGCAAAGCGGGTAGCTTTTCATATACAAATTACCCCGCTACAAGTTGTAGTAATAGGAGATATCAAAGCCTTCCTTTATTTATAGTCTCAATATAATCAATCGCTTTCGCGTGTACTTTGGAAACTGAATAAGTTTCTTTGAGACTTACTACAGCACAACACTCAATTGTGTTTCTCCAACATAGTAATAATTGGCTCTTCTAGAGCTCTCAATTAATTTTGTACTACCACAGATTCATCAACATCCATGTGGTGAATATCTTTCTTAAAGAGAAAGTTATACCATTATGGTCATGTCAAACTTATATGCAAGATATGTTTCTTGCATTATCGTTGTCCTTTAATAGTCATATTTCCAAAATACTTTGGCGTACAATAGGTACGTGACCAACGATCATTCATGCCATATATCATCTCAAACCTTCTTCTAGGGTGAGTGTGGTATCATCTCAAACCTCCTTCTAGGGGTGAGTGTGGTATATTTAATACCAATTTCATGTTCATATTCTTCCAATAATGAATATGTATTCGTGAATCAGATGTTGTCACATTCACTTCGGGGATATGTGATTTTGTTATCCTTTTCAAATCTATAAATGCGTCAGGCATTTGATTTGCTATTCTTTGCAAATGGATAATCTTTTGTGCCTCTTTCACAAATAGAGGTATGTGGATCAAGATGAGATAATGATGCATTTTTCCACAAAATTTCCCGTTTGATTTCACCAACTTCTCCCCCTAATTTTGGGAAAAGTGTCTCATCAAATTGACAGTCTGCAAATCGTGCAGTGAACAAATCTCCTGTCAATGTTTCGAGGTAGCGAATAATGGAGGGCGATTCAACCTCAATATATATTCCTAACCTTCTTTGCAGACCCATTTTGGTGCGGGATGGCGGTGCTACAGGCACATATACTGCGCATCCAAAGATTCTTAAATGGGATATATTGGGTCCATGACCCAAAACCAATTGCAACGGGGAATATTTGTGATAATTCGTCGGTCTAAGACGAACTAACATTGCTGCATGCAAAATGGCGTGACCCCAAACCGAAGTGGGCAGCCGACGAATTAGCATTGCTGCATGCAAAATGGCGTGACCCCAAACCGAAGTGGGCAGCCTCGTTTTCATGAGTAAATTAAGTATTCAAGATTATTCTCATCTATTGTCTCAACATGATATCCATTTTGAATGATATCTTTAAAACTCAACAAGTTCCTCTTAGACTTGGAGGAGAACATTGCATTCTCTAAAATATTGTTCCTTTAGGCAGAGTTATAGTTGCTCTTCAGGAGCCTTCAATCAATTTATTTCTACCAAAAATTGTAGTATCATCTACCTTACACATACTTAAATGAGATAAATATTTCTTCTCTTTGAATACGTATGTGTAGTACATGAATCAATTAAACAAATATTTTTACAGTTGGACGTTGATCCAAGCTTGCTTTGTGAGATATCCATATTTGCTTCCCATAGCACGCTTTCATAAATACTCAGAGACATGTACAAAAGCAGTTAACAGAAAGCATATGTGCTAAAAATAATAATTTCTAACAGCAGTTACTCCATAACCAGAGTGAAAATGACCATACTGTTATGTTATAAAATTTGACATCAAAGATCCGAAGAAGACATAAATTTAATTACCTACTCTCTTTTATAATTACTCGCCATAAAGTTACTATTTCCACCGTAGCTTAAAAGTATATCTCTAAAAAGAGTACATCTGAAAATAAGAAAAGGTATTACTCCTATAAATTAAAGGAGTACAAAAGGTGTAATAGCGACTCAAAGTCTTACCCCTCCTAGGATAAACTTTTCAAACATATAGATTTTACAAGTGAGAAATTTTCCTTCCCGTTATTGAAGCATATGTTATTTCTCCGAGCCAACTGTTTCGGAATATGTAGAGTGAAAGATCAAAATTTGATGCTTATAATTCTCAAGTTATTAAGGTTAGACTCCTAACTAATTAATAGTTGGCAGCAACTTTCGGCTCCTAAAGATATGATAGATGATGTTACTGATTTTAATAGGTAAACCTCTTTCCACATGATTTTTACGTTTAACTGTGCACAAGACACAGATTATGAGCATGTATTGGTTAATACCCTGAGCAAAAATTATGCTCTGTTATAGCGTGAAAGAGCATTAGCCCTTGAAAATATAACTTGCCAACCATAATTATAAAACATGGAATTAAATCAACCAATTTAAATCATATTCAAGGGGTACAAATAATCTTATGACAACAAACAAATTAGGATGGCTTTAAACAATGAATTGTAAATAACAAGATTAACCAAATAGGCTACATATTCATGTGGAAAACTCCAAGAAGTCAAATACCTAATCAATGATCAGAATATCAAATCAAATCACAATTCGGCGTGGCTAAACTAGACAGATTAATTCAAACCAAGTAACGAATTCAAATCCAACCAAATGTCTTGGTACACGGCAAATTTTCGCTCAGTGCCCTTTTCCATCGCAACGATAACATATAGTTTATGAACTATTTACTTTTGGATTCTCATCGTATCGTGCTTGTGGCAGAGTGACCAACTTCAGGTTGTCATATCTCTCCTTTAAGCCATTCCACAAGATAGGTGGATCTTTGACTGTGATATATTCAATTTTCAAACCTTCATCAAGGTGATGGCGCAAGAAAATCAAGGCCTTAGCACAGTTTCAAACCTTCATCAAGGTGATGACGCAAGAAAATCAAGGCCTTAGCATAGTCTTGGGTGGATGCATTATTTCTGTCTTTAATGGCGTCTCCAAGACCCATAGCATCTAAGTGGATTTCAGCATCCAACACCCATGTCATATAGTTCTTGCCCGAAATTTCAAGGGTAATGAACTTTCTTTTCATAATGTTAGACATAAACAAAATTACATCAAGAGCGTGTCCATTCTTTTAAAGAAGCATTTTCTTTTATACTCTTAACATTTTTTGAAGCTTTAATAAATTCGCTATACAACTCATCAAAAGCATTTTGCATTTCTTCAAGGGAAAAGAAATTTTTGGAAGAAATTTTACATACCTCTTCTTTGTTGTCTTCTTGTGCCATAAGACAAAGATTTGCGGCTTCGTCTTCTTCTTCCTCACTTGACTCGTCAGCGGAGTCGCCTCCCCAAGATATGTATGCTCGTTGCTTCTTGAAGGGTTTCTTCTCCTTTTTAGCATTTGGGCAATTTGATTTAATGTGCCCGGTTTCCCCGCACTCATAGCACTTTATTTGATCTCCTTGCTTTTTGCCCTTTCGTTCATACTCTTTTCGCATGAACTTTTGAAATCTCTTGATAACGAGTCCGAACTCGTTGTCTCCTTCCTCATCATTTTGAGGTTGGCTTGTGCTTGCCTTGAGAGCGATTCTTTGCTTCCTTTGATCATCAACAAGAGGGTTAAGTATAGTAGATTCATAGGTTTTAAGATTACCTCTTAATGCGTCGATGGTGACATTTGAAATGCCAATGGATTCTTGAATCGCGTCGGTCTTGGATCGCCATTCTGGAGTGAGACTTCGGAGAATTTTTCGAACAAGTTCCTTATCCGTGAAGGTCTTCTTAAGAGCATGTAAATCATTTACGATTTTTGAAAATCGTTCAAACATCTCATCGACCTTTTCGCCTTCCTTCATGTGAAACAATTCATATGCATGGGTTAGGAAATCAATTTTGGCTTCCCTTACCTGGTCCGTACCTTCGTACGTAATTTTCAGCTTGTCCCACATTTGCTTCGCCGTTGTGCAACAAGATATCTTCCTGTAATCGTCAGCATTTACAGCACAATATAATAAATTAATAGCTTTAGCATTATTTTGCACCTTTCGGATATCATCCGCATCGTATTCATCTTCGGACTTTGGAACCCATTCATTTTCAACCTTCTTGGTTGGAATTTGTTCTCCATTCATTATGACCTTCCAAAGATGAAAACTATTTGATTGTACAAATATTCTCATCCTCTCCTTCCAGTATGTATAATTTGTACCATCGAATAGCGGTGGTCGGGTGGAGCATTGTCCTTCACCTATTCCTGCAAAAGAATCACGAGTAGAAGCCATGGATGTTTCTCTCAAACGGTTAAGTCTTCAGAGAGTTGGGCTCTGATACCAATTGTTAGATAATACGCTTAACGCTAGAGGGGGGGGGGGGGTGAATAGCGTTATAATAAAAATTAGCGTAAACTTGCGGAATTTAAAAATTGCAGGAAATAAACAAGTGCGATAAGTAAATAAATTAGAACAAACGCACCGATATATCCTGGTTCACCACAACCCGTGGCTAGTCCAGTCCCCGAGAGACTCTCTCGAGATTTCCACTAACTTGTTAAGCTTACGGGTGCTTAACAAACCGTTACAACTTGAGGACACAAGCCTCAACAACCTTTGCTCGGAGATACAGCACTCCAAGACTTCAACCAAGGAAACACAAGTTCCTTCTTACAACACAAGGGACTAACACTTCCCTTCAAGTGTACAAAAACACTTAGCACTCAAACAAGACACTCCTTTAAGTGTAGAGATGAGTAGAAAGAATACGCTCAAGATCGCAACAACTTTCGACAAGAATTTGGCTCTCAAAGCTTATGTAATAAATATAAAATGATAAGCAATAAAGTATGCAAGCTTTAGCAATTGTATGATCAGTTGTTGTGTTTAGAAGACTGAATTGAAGCTGTATTTATAGTTGAAAAACCTTGTATTACCGTTGCCTAATTGCCAATTAAGAACTGCTGATTTTACTCTGTGACAATCGATTGTCAAGAAGCCACAATCGATTGTTTGCTAATCGTTCCAAAAATCAATCCCAGATTTTACGCATAACAATCGATTGTTTAAGATCAACAATCGATTACTGGCAACGTTCAAAAAATCATTTCCAGATTTTACGTAAAACAATCGATTATAAGAAATAAATAATCAATTACTCAGCAACGTTCAAAAAATCCTTTCCAGGTTTTAAGTAAAACAATCGATTATAAGAAATCAATAATCGATTACTCAGCAACGTTCAAAAAATCCTTTCCAGATTTTAATTACAACAATCGATTATAGGAAATCAATAATCGATTACCTGACGGTATTTGAAAATATTTTGGCAACGGTCAGTTATACAATCGATTATACAAAGTTGACAATCGATTATATATCAGTCTTGAAAAATCAATTTAGACACTGCCTCTTGACAATCGATTGTTATATGTTCACAATCGATTATTTAATAACTTTGAAAAAGTCTGGAAGACACTGCCTCAACACAATCGATTGCCATATGTTCACAATCGATTATTTTGTGACTTTGAAAAATCTGATGGACACTGTCTCTTCACAATCGATTGTCATTAGCTTCACAATCGATTATTTTGAGCGTTGAAAAACTTTGATGGACACTGCCTCATCACAATCGATTGTCATAAGGTTCACAATCGATTGTCATGCAGATTTGAAAAATCTGATGTTCACTGCCTTAACACAATCGATTGTCATAAGTTCACAATAGATTGTCAAGCAGCTGACTTAAACATAATCGATTATAATAAGTACATAATCGATTATTTTAGTCCAGATTTTAGAGGCATGTTTAAAAATCATTTTGACTAAAGTAAATATGCATTATTTAAAATTATTTTGCACTAAATTAAATATGCATGATTTAAAAATATTTTTACGAGAGAAGCCAAGTCTTGAGTTTAAGTTGTCGGATCAAGATCACAATTAAATACCGACTCATATAAAACTTAATCCCGATCTTTGTCTTGCTTTAATCTCGTTATATATCAATTTTGCGCTTGTGCTTGGACCTCGTCATATGTCAATTTGCGCATAGTTTGTCATTCATCAAAAACTACAAATATGAACACACGTTTATTATAATGCCTTGAAAACGTGTTTCCAACACGATGTTGTCCAAGGCAAAATGGAGGTGAAGAAGGCAGCGTTTGCTAAGATGGCAGGGAGTACAAGCGAGGAAGAACGGAGAGCGAACAAAGAGATCTACAAGGCGATGAGAAAAGAAGCAAAGATGGCGGTTACAGAAGCCAAAAACGCGGCATTTGGTCGCATGTACGAGGAATTAGGGGAGAAAGGTGGGGACAAGAAGTTATTCCGATTAGCTAAAGAAAGGGAAAGGAAGGCGCGTGATCTTGACCAAGTTAGGTGCATCAAAGGCGAGGATGGTAGAGTTCTGATGGGGGAGTCTCAAGTCAAGAAGAGGTGGCAGGCATACATTCGAGACTTACTTAACGATATGGGGGATCGTAACATAGAGCTAGGGGAGTTGGGGCAGAGCAACATAGAGACCTTGGGTACTGCAGGCGCATTAGGGTGGAGGAGGTCATGGGGGCTTTGCGTAAGATGAGTAGGGGTCGAGCAGCCGGGCCTGACGAGATCCCGGTAGAGTTCTGAAAATGCATGGGTAGGTCAAGAGTGGAGTGACTCTCCAGGTTGTTCAATGCAATCTTCAAGACCAAAAAGATGCCGGAGGAGTGGAGGTGGAGTACAGTGGTGCCCTTGTACAAGAACAAAGGTGATATCCAGTGCTGCAACAACTATAGGGGTATCAAATTAATAAGTCATACCATGAAGGTCTGGGAGAGGGTGATCGAGGCAAGGGTGAGGGAGATGATATCTATATCTGTGAACCAGTTCGGTTTCATGCCGGGTCGCTCCACTACAGAAGCTGTCCATCTTGTCAGGAGGCTGGTGGAGCAGTTCAGGAATAAGAAGAAGGACCTGCACATAGTGCTTATCGACTTGGAGAAGGCGTATGACAAGGTCCAAGGGAGGTGCTTGGAGGCGAAGAGCGTGCCAGAAGCCTACATCAGAGTAATTAAGGACATGTACGATGGAGCTAAGACTAGGGTTAGGTCGGTGGGTGGCGACTCAGACCATTTTTCAGTGGTTATGGGGCTCCATCAAGGATCGGCGCTTAGCCCTCTCTTGGTTGCCTTGGTGATGGATGCTCTTACCCGTATTCAAGGGAATGTGCCTTGATGTATGCTATTTGCTGATGACAAAGTCTTGATAGACGAGATGAGGGTCGGTGTTTATGAGAGGTTAGAGGTATGGAGACAGGCTCTCAAGTCTTAGGATTTCAAAATAAGCAGATCTAAGACAGAATACCTGGAGTGCAAGTCTAGCGCCGAGCCGAGCGAAGTAGGCAGGGACGTGATGATTGGATCTCAGGTCATCGCCAAGAGGGACAGTGTCAGATATCTTGGGTCGGTGATTCAGGGGGGCGGAGATATTGTTGGGAACGTCACTCATCGTATTGGAGCGGGGTGGTCAAAGTGGAGGCTTGCATCAGGAATCCTGTGTGACAAGAAAGTTCCACTGAAACTCAAGGGGACATTTTATAGAGCTGTCGTTAGACCGGCCATGTTGTATGGGGCGGAGTGCTGGCCAGTGAAGAACTCTCATGTTCAGAGGATGAAGGTTGCGGAGATGAGGATGCTCAGGTGGATGTGCGGGCTCACCAGGTTAGATAAGATTAAGAATGAAGTTATTCGAGAGAAGGAGGGTGTGGCCCCGGTAGATGAGAAGATTCGAGAAGCGAGGCTGAGGTGGTTCGGGCATGTACGGAGGAGAAGTCCTGATGCCCCGGTGAGGAGTTATGAGCGGCTCGCGATGGTCGGTGCACGGCGAGGCAGAGGGAGGCCTAAGAGGTATTGGGGAGAGGTGATTAGGCATGACATGGCTAGAATGCGGGTTTCTTAGGACATGACCCTTGATAGGAAAGTCTGGAGGTTTAGTATCATGGTTGTAGGATAGGAGCCCCTAGAGTTTTTCGTACTCCTCACCCGGGGTTGGGTTAGGCTTGGCAGGGCTATCCATAGATGATTTGGGTATTGGATCGTGTCTCCCTTATTATTGCATGCTATTTATAGTAGTTACTGTCTGATATTATTGAATGCTATTTTATTTATGGTTCTTATGTTTAGATAATTATTTATGCTATTTCTGCTGAATCTACTAATGTTCTTTTGTTGTTGTTTTTGTTTTTGTTGTTCCTTTCCTTCACTGAGCCGAGGGTCAATTGGAAACAACCTCTATGCCCTATCGGGTAGGGGTAAGGCCCGTCTACATATTACCCTCCCCAGACCCCACCTTGTGGGACTATACTGGGTAGTTGTTGTTATTTCATTCTCTTTTATACTATTCTTATTCTCAATATTGAAAAATTTCTCAATTGGCAACTTATCGTGTCTTACAAGTTATCTCATTCAAAGCAATACAACAAGCAATTATTATATTGAAGAAATGCAACACTTTTCGATATCATTATATCAACTTATCTTGCTCTATAGTTTCTTACTCTTTGATTTTGGTTACTATCTATTGTTTGTTGTACTTCGATATCTTATTTATTTGTGACATATATTGCTCCTTTTTAGACTGCTTTATCATGACTTATTCGCTTTTGTTACTTTTATTTTCTTACTGTAATGAATTCATTGTCCTTATCTGACCTTTTTTTTGCCATACTTTCTCTTGAGCCGAGGATCTTTCGGAAACAACCTCTCTACCTCCCAAGTAGGAGTGGTAGACGGGCGGGTCGGGTCGGATATGGTTCGGGTCGAAAACGGATTATGAAAAAATAGATCAATTATCCGACCCGACTCATATATAATACGGATAAAAACGGGTTAATCGGCGGATAATATGTGTAACCCATATTATCCATGACTTCTTGTATATGATCACTTTTGGGAGAATTCTTAGTCTCCCTAACTTGAGGAACTCCCAATTTGATGCTTTACAAATATGAAAGTTAGACGCATTGGTTATCTATTGGTTACTCATTGGTTATCCATTTTCTAAACGGATAATATAATTCTTATCCATATTTGACCCGTTTTTAAATGATTCTTTATCCAACCCATTTTTTAGTGAATAATATGGGTGATTAACTGTTTTCTTTGAACCATTTTGCCACCTCTACTCCCAAGGTAGATGTAAGGTCTGTGTATACTCTACCCCAGACATCACTTTGTGGGCTTTCACTATATGTGTTGTTGTATTATATCAACTTATTAAATTCTTAGAGCCGATTTTATTATACTATCTTTATTTTATACTTTTTATTGCAAATTTATGGTTGATATTGTTACTGGGGACAATGTTGTTGAGATGCACTGAGTCTTTCACAATTGATTAGTCAAAAGTTGTTGCGGCAAGGACAGACCATGCACACATGCTCTAGTCATTGCCTTAGGAAAGTAGAGGCGAAAATAGTTGTCAAGTACCAAAATGCCAGAGAACCTATATAACACTTAGGCATCTAGAATCATAGTATTCCTTTTGTCAAGTTAAAACCTAGTCAAGAATTTTACTCAATTAGTTGGATTAGATCAGTCAAAATGACATAATAATGCGTTGAGATAGGTGATCTTTCCACGGTCTTACTGTACTTAAATAGCAATAGAGAAAGGATCTCGATGGATTGAGTTATCCGATACATGTGCTGATAGAAAATAATTATTTGATAAAATTCATCGAAATGCGTACAAAATAGCTCGAGTACCGTCATTAAAGATCTTGGTCACTTTAGTGATAGAGATGAGTGTTCGCTCAAGTTCCTCTACAAATGGATAAAGCTTTTATTTTATAAAACTTCTAGCTCTCAAAAGCACTTCAACCGTTCCTTAAGCAATTGAAAACGTCTGTTTTTGGGATAATTTTGAATCAAGTAATTACATAGCTCGTGTCATCTACTCGTTAATACAAATTGCAACCTTTTTTGTTTCAAAAGGAGCATAGTTAATTTGTTGTTCGGTCCTCCAAATACAGCATGCCATTGATAAAGAGGTGATTATGAATATGACAATAATAACCACATTGGCATTAAGCAACCAATACTTCTATTATTGAATGTAGGCTACATTATGTAGCATATAGTGACAAAACTGTGTCCATCTTAACATTTTAGTGGCTTCCGGATGGTGAGTTATTAGCGTATACGACACACATATATACACAAGAAATTATCATGCAATGGTAGCGAATTAGCAATGGTCAATCGGATGTTAACTATTATTTCCCCGGTTTAATTTATGTAAATTTGTTTAACTGTGCACAAACTTTAAGAAAAAATAAAGAATTTTAAAATTTGTCTGTTAAAAGAAACTTTGGAGAAGATGAAATCATTCTCATTACTGCTCAATTGAGCTGAAAACTAATATACACGTGCAGATATAATGATATATACACAACATATGATAGTTAGTTATTAACTAACTATAATTACACTAACATCCCTAACTTCAGATATATACACTTAGGTTCCTATCATATATACACATTTATATAATTAACTCTTCATTCTAATACTCCCCCTCAAGCTAGAGGGTGTAAGATATTTAGTACACCAAGTTTGCCAAGCAGAAATTGAGGCTGTGGAGATGCTAACCCTTTAGTTTAGATGTCAGCCTGTTGAAGGTGCGTTGATATGTACTGAGTGCATAATATGCCTTCTTTGAGCTTCTCCCTAATAAAGTAACAGTCTATTTCAATGTGCTTCGTGCGTTTATGAAAGATTGGATTAGCTGCATTTCGAATTGTTGCCTTACTATCTGAGAATAGCCTAGCTGATTGTTGAATTGGAGCTCCAAGTTTTGCAAACAAACCTCTCAACCACACAATCACAGTCACTACAGAGTCCATGCTTCTGTATTCTGCTTCAGCACTACTTCTAAATACTGTATGTTGCTTCTTGGACCTCCAAGAGATCAAATAGTCCCCAAACTTCATAAGATAGACACTAACTGATCTTCGACTCATAGGATATGCTTCCCAGTCAGAGTCACAAAATCCCACGAAGGTTGCTTCCTGATGTCTTTGCATGATCACCCCCATTCCTAGTGCTTGTTTAAGATATCTTATTACATGAGTAGCAGCATCCATGTGAGGCCTCTTTAGGGCTTGCATAAACTGGCTTAGAACTTGTACTGCATAGCTAATGTCCGGTCTAGTAAATGTAAGATATAACAACTTCACAATCAGTTTTTGATAGCTGGTGGCATCTCTCATGGCAAGATCAAGATCTTGACTTCCAACTCCTTTGTCATACGCAATAGAAGTCAATTTTTGATTAAGTTCTAGAGGAGTGACAACAGATTTAGCACTGCTCAGCCCCATTTTTGAAATAAGCTCCAGGGTGTATTTCCTTTGATTGAGGAGAATACCCTTCTGGGATCTTACTACTTCAATTTCTAGAAAGTATCTTAATTCTCACAAATCTTTCACCTTGAACTTCTAGTGCAGCACTGTCCTTGCTTCATCAATAAGCTGCATACTGCTTCTTGTTAGCAATAAATCATCCACATATATCAAGATTATCACTATATCATGACCAGCCTTTTCTGTGAACAAGGAATAGTCATATGAACTTTGACTGAACCATACACTTATCAAGGCTTCTGTGATCTTGAGACTCCACTGTCTCGATGCTTGTTTAAGCCCATAGAGAGACATTAGCGGTCTACAAACCTTGTTCTCCCCCTGTTTCTAAAAATCTTATGGTTGGTCCATATACACTTCCTTTTCTAAGTCTCCTTGTAAAAATGCATTAAAAACGTCCATCTGAAATAGATGCCAATCCTTGAAAGCAGCTAGTGCAATTATTGATCTAACTGTCACCATCTTAGCCACAGGTGAGAATGTTTCTTGATAGTCTAGTCCTTCTGGTTAATTGTATCCTTTAGCGATAAGTCGAGCTTTAAATCTTTCAACCTTTCCATTTGCCTTGTACTTGATTTTATAGCCCCATTTTGAGCCTATAAAAGATTTCCCTAGTGGCAGATCCACTACAACCCAAGTTTTATTGTCCTCCAGTTCTTGAATCTCTTGTTTCATAGCTTATATCCATCTGTCATCCTCCATTGCTTCCTTGTAACTATGTGTCTTTGCAACTGTTGAAAAAGCCAATATGTAGTCCTTGTAGTGCTGTGTGACATTAGCATATGATATGAAGTTTGACATTGGATACAGACATTGAGAGTTCTTCTTTCCATCAACTAGATAATCTTGCATCCAAATATGAGTAGCCTTGGTTCTTGTTGACTGTCTAGTAGGAGCAGAAGATGTGTGTGTAATTGAGGGATCAACTGGATTGACTACACTAATGTCTGACATGCATCTAATATTGGAATCACATCATCTGTTGTCTGGACTGCATCACTTCCTGATAAGTTTCCATTATCAACTGCATCATGATTAGCTCCATCTAGTGAGTCTGAATGTTCTTTTGATTCTTCATTGCTGGCATTTGCATCATGATTGACATCCGCAACCGCATCTATGTTGTTTGATTCCTCCATTTGTGCTACCTCAAACACATCATCTAAGTGCCAAAGTGGAATATTGTTAGACATGGACTGATGCTGCTGTGAAATAAGAAAAGGAAATATTGATTCTGTGAAGATGACATCCCTGGTTACAAAAAATTGTTAGTTCTTCGATCAAATAGTCTATATCCCTTTTGAGTGGTGGAATATCTCATCAATATTGCTTCTCTAGCTCTTGGACCAAATTTGTCTTCCTTGACTACATTTGTGGCATAGCATATGCATCCAAAGATTGTTATATGTGATAATGATGGTTGTCTTCCATACAATGATTCAAAATGACTCTTACTATCCAATACCTTAGTTGGCATTCTGTTTATGAGATAAACAGTTGTTTGGACACGTTCTCCCCAGAATCTACTTGGTATACCAGTTTGAAATTTCAAGGCCCTTGCTGTGTCTAAAATATGTCTGTGTTTTCTCTCAGCCACACCATTCTACGGTGAAGTGAGAACACAGCTTCTCTGGTAAATGACTCCATGTTTTGACAAGTAATAATTCCATTGATGATTGAAGAATTCATTCCCATTATCTGTTCTAACGGTTTTAACACAGACATCAAACTGATTCTGCACCATGCTAAAAAATTGTCTGAGAAATATAATTGTTTCACTTTTCAATTGCATAAGAAAAATCCAGGTTGCTTTAGTAAAATCATCAACTATTGTAAGAAAATAGTGCGTATTATCATGAGTAGCTATCTTATAAGGTACCCATACATCCATGTGCACCAGTAGAAAAGGTGCAGTACTTAAATGTTCACTATTTGGAAAAGCTAGCATATGCTGCTTGACTAATGGACAAACAAAACATTTGTTATGTATAACATTGTCTATCTTATTATGCAGAAAAGGAATATGGTGCATTACTAGTAATGAAGGATGTCCTAATCGTTTGTGCTAAAGTTGTCCAGTATGTCTGTCTTTATTTCTCTCCACTGAATTCATATGAGAAGCTATTTATGTTGTTCTCCTTCCTCTTATCAGATAAAAACCACATGTCTTCTTACCAATCCCCTTCACCTGCCAGTGTAAAGTTTCTAAAATATACATATTTTGGGCAGGAATAGAGCACCACACTGTAAGTCCTTAGTCAACTTTGAGATTGACATTAAGTTGAACTTAAAATCTGGGACATACAACACAGTATCCAGTATAGTTTCTGCAGAAATTTGTGTACTACCAACATGTGTACATCAACACTATCCCAATTTGGTAGTCTCATCTTTTCTCATTTATGATTATCTATTCTCCTGACATCTTGAAGTAGACCTAATGATGATTCTATATGATGTGTGGCCCCTAAATCTGCTATCCAATTATCATTACATACTTTTGAAATGAGAGATACATTGTTACCTGCTATGTTTTCTCGTATTTGTGTATCTGAAGCTTTAGCATCTCTATTAAGCAGGTCAAGTATCTGCTAGTACTGTTCCTAAGCGAAGAAATAGTCTCCTTTCTGCATTGTTGTTCCATGTGAGTTTGAAGATTCTGATAACTCTACATTGTTGGCTGCAGCATAATGTCCCTTGGGCTTGTACTCCTTAGATTTATAGCTCCTCTTTCCTCTGAAATCCTCAGGATATCGAATTGTTTTGAAGCAGTTCTCCTTAGTGTGGCCTTTCATATGACAATGGTCACACTGTAGAAACTGTTTCTTTCCTCGAAAACCTTGACCTTTCCCAACTTGCATTGCCATAGGATCTACCATCTCTGCCATAGCACTGCCTCCCACAGACCGTTGGCTTTCATCCTGTGTGATCATAATATATGCTTGATTCAATGTTGGTTCAGTCGTCATCATCAAAATTTGCCTTCGAGCTTGATCATAAGTGCCATGCAATCCATCTAAAAACTGGATCAATCTCTGTTGGTGCAGGCACAAGCACATCATATCCAACCCAAAGTTCCTTCAATTTTGTGAAATATACAGAAACAAAAATAGATCCATGTGTCAACCCAGAGATTCCTCTTTAATTGAAAAATTCTCACTCGATTTACTTTGTCAAAGCGTTCCTGAAGATCCTCCCACACCATGTACGTCAGAGGCATAGATGATACCGTTTAGTAAATCCTTCGATACTGAATTCTGAATGCACTATATCATTGGATGTTTCCCACTCCTCATGCACTTCATCTGTAAATGAATCCTTGATACACGTACCAGTAATGAAACCTAATTTGCTCTTTGCCTTCAAAGAAAGTCGCATAGATCTACTCCATAAACCATAGTTTTTAGATCATATGAGTTGAATTGGAATCAATACCAATCTAGGAGTATCAGATGGCTGAAGAAACAAAAGATGAGTATAATCTATCTTTGTCATACAATTTCAAGCTCGAACAGTTCAGAGAAGAAAAATAGAATTCGATTAACTTGCTGATGAATTAAGAGCGAAGTCACGAGATTTCAGCTACTTACTGAATTGAGCTTACAGATCTTCCTCCATAGCTCTGATACCATTTTAGAAGAAGCTTTGGAGAATATGAAATCATTCTCATTAGTGCTCAATTGAGCTAAAAACTAATACACACGTGCAGATATATACACAACATCTGATAGTTAGTTATTAACTAACTATAATTACACTAACATTCTTAACTTCTAGACATATACACTTAGGTCCCCATCATATATACACATTTATACAATTAACTTCTTATTTTAATATTGTAGTCCTAAACAAATTAAAAAGAGGCCTAGAAATTATCATGGAATGGTAGCGAATTAATTAGCAATGGTCAAGGGGATGTTAATTATTATTAATGGTCAAGGGGATGTTAATTATTACTCCCCCCGGTTCACAATATGTGTCCAATTTGCTTTTAGCATGCCCATTAAAAAAATATTATATTCTATACAAAAATACCTGCTATGACTAAATTACCCCTAATTAAATATTTAATGTGAGGAGTAAGAAAACGTTTTAGGGATATGTATATAGGGGTTATTTTGTAAAAATAAATTGAATTTTTTTTATTACATAACTGAACACTTATTTTGAGTAAAAATAATAAAGCAAATTGAACACTTATTGTGAACAGGAGAAAGTACTAGTAATGGTCAAGGGGATGTTAATTATAGTAATTACTATTATGATGGTGACAATGATGAAACGATCTCTTAACTAAATTTTGGTGAAATAACTTGATGGAAATGAGATGCATGGATTTCTGAAAGTGACTATTGTCAAATTCCTGAAAATGTTATAACGATAAAAAGATTAAATTTTTGGAAAAGAAAAAAAAACTTACATGCATTAGGTGGTACCAAACGAATGCTATACGGCATTTGACTAATCTATAAACTTTTATAAGCCGAAGATATCGAAAATTTAGAAGAAAGATATGATCTAATATGTCGAGTCAGAGCACTGATATTTAAGAGATATATTCTCATTTTAATTTGTGACGGTTTAAGGTTAGATTATTTGATTTGATATGAATATTAAGTGAGAATAAGTATTTTCATTTTTTTTTGAAGGAGGGGAGCAACAAGAAAAACATGTCAGTGATCAAATTACTAATCTTAAGGCGATTCCTGAAATTGTAATGTAATTTAATAAAAGTCTTTTTTGGACTCAAGATCATGGAAATTTAAAGATTTTCACTAGTAGGATGTTTGGATTGACTTGTTTTAAGTGCTTATTAATTTTTAAGTAGTTTTTTTGTTTGTGTGGTATTTGGGAATGATAAAAGTACTTAAAAGCACTTATTTTCAGACGTAAAAAATATAAAAATAAGCCAAAAGCCAAAAATTAAATATTGCAACCTTATTGCTTTTAGTTTTTAGTTTAAAAGTAACTTTTTATAAGCCAATCCAAACACCCTCAAGGGCTAGGAATAATACAGGCCGAGCTAAAAAAATCGGTCGAATCATAAATTTCGATTGTTCAGTTTCGATTTAATTGATTATTCAGTTGATGTGCGATTTAGAAATTATTAAATTCCGCTGTTCGATGCGATTTACGATTTTGTTGCCCCGGTTGTTCCGTTAAACGAAAAACCGAACTATTCTATATGAAACTTGGTATTTAGTAATATGGGCTTGGAACATATGGACTTTCGAAAGCCTAGTTTGGAGATTGGACTCAGTGGCGTTATTATCTATTATCATAAACAAATAAAATAATAAATACAAAAACAATAATGACCTAGTGTAATTCTACTAGTAGGGTCTGGAAAAAAAATAAGTAAATAATTAAGTAAATAGTAATTGCCTTGTCACGATCCAAATCCTAACCCTTGATGATGGCGCATATTATGGTACTAGGCAAGCCGATATTTTTAAAATACTTCCAACATTTAACAAAAATAAATTAGAAGCTTTTAAATGACCGAAATTTCCATAAAAACAAGGTAATACCCAAACACAAGTGCGAAAAATAACACCCAAATCAGGATGTCATTGAGCTCATGAGCCTAGAAAGAAATGTCTACGAGAGTCTGTATCAAAGTACAAATGAAGAAAGATAAGGAAGGAAAAACAAGGATTGCGAACGAGCAGCTACCTCGTAAATCTGAAAATCAACCGTGCACGATATCAACGCCTACCGTGTCCGAAAATATATGGATCTGCACATAAAGTGTAGGGTGTAGCGTGAGTACAACTAACTCAGTAAGTAATAATAATAATAAATAATGAGCTGGAAGATAGTAACGATCTACACAGTTATAGTTCATTTTCAATAATCTTAACAAGAAAGTAGGCATGCTTTCAAATCCAGCAATTTAGATCAAATTAGTTTATATACGCCAAGTTCAAGTAAAATCGGAAATAAAATCTCTCAGAAGTTTTCGAAACAGTGACATGTACCAACTATGTGCAACAACAAGGAAACCAGATATAACATCTATGGGCAATAGTCATTCAGTCTTTCTCAATAGCTCATCACTTACCTCTCAGCCCTCAACACTTACACTCAATAGGTATTTGCGCTCACTGGGGACGCACAGACTCCGGGGGGGGGTCCTACAGCCCAAGTTGATCTATAATTTGCACGGACAACTCACATGCTATAATATCATATCGGCCGCACAGACAATTCATGTTCTATGACATAAATATCTCACCATCAAGCCAACGAACTCACTCTGTCATCAACCTCTCTAGTCTCACGAGCTCTTAATAATCATGGAATATCAACCAAAACAAAGATGATATAACGACAGGGAATAACAAAGACTGAGGTAAAATGTGCATGTAAGACTACGTTTGATTACAAATAGCAATTAGCAAGTAATTCAACAGGTATCATGGCCTCTGTGTGTCCCTACAGTACTAATACATAGTACAAACATGATTTTCAATATGATTTACACTCAAATATCTACAACACATGGAGAGCATATAGCTAGCAACAAGTTATTCAACTTTACAGTTTTACGGAATGGACCAAGTCACAATTTTTAGGGTGTGCGCACCACGACCGTCACCTAACATTTGCGTCACCTTCGAGATGGTCACATACGCATAAATCTATAATTTCATACCCTTAGAAGCAGGTTTAATACTGTGACTTACCACAATCCGAGCCAAGACTCTAATCCAATACGCCTTTTCATCGCAATGCAGCCTCCAACAGTTCCGAATCTAAGCACAAGCATTACATTACAGTCAATACGGGCCACAAGAATAAGAAAAATATAAAATTATAATCAAAATGCAAAATCGACTCAAACCCGGCCTCCAAGCCCACATCTCAAAACCCGACAACAGTCACAATATTTGAAAGTCCATTCACTCATGAGTCTAACCATACCAAATTTATCAAAATTCGATACCAAGTGGTCATTCAAATCCCCAAAATTGACTCTCCAAATACCTAGCCTCAAACCTCCAAATGCTACCTCAAAAACACACCAACTAGGTGGAAAATCAACGAAAAAATATAATTATTGAAGAAAAATGAATACAAGGATCTTACCTCAAGAATACCTCTTGAAAATCCTCTCAAAAGCTCCAAAATCCGAGCTCAAAATGATAGAAATGGTGAAAAATCTCAAAACCCTCGTATTTATGATTTTTGTTCAGGTTTTACGCACCTGCATCAGCTTAGCCGCTTCTGCGGTCTTGAAGGTGAGCCTTAGAGCCCGCTTATGCGGCTAACTCTGCACCTTCGTACAAATTTCCTCTCCTGCGGACTCGCTTCTGTGGAGTCAAGCTACAAGGCAAAATCTGCTTCTGCGGTCCTTCTGCCGCATTTGCGATCACTCGGGTGGAGGAAAACCATTGCAACTATTACCTTCTAGTGCCTACTTCCCTGTCTGCTTCTGCAGGCTTGTACATGCGGTTCCCACTCCGCAGGTGCGATTACACCAGCAGTGGAAAACCTTAAACAAGCTTACAACTTCAAAACTTGATTTCTTAATCACCCGAAATCTACCCAAGTCCCCCGGGACCTCAATCAAACATAGCAACATGTCTTAAAATATCATACAAACTTATTCGAATCTTAAAATCACCTCAAACAACATTAAAAACGCGAATTACACACGGATTCAAGCTTAATGAACTTTAAATTTTCAAATTCTACAAACAACGTCGGAACCTATCAAATCACGTCCGATTGACTTAAATTTTGCACACAAGTCGTAAATGACACCACGAACCTACTCTAACTTCCGAAAATCTAATCCGACCCTGATATCAAAAGTCCACCCCTCCCCCCTTCAATCAAACTTTCTAAAATTTCAACTTCCATCTTTTCAAGCCTAATTCTACTAGAGACCTCCAAATCATAATCTGGACACGATCCTAAGTCTAAAATAACCTATATGAGCTATCAGAACCATCCAAATTCAAATCCGACGTCATTTACATATATGTCAATATACGATTAATTTTTCTAATTTAAGCTTTCAGTTAAGAGACTAAGTATATTCATTCACTCTGAAATCTCTCCAGACCCGTACCAACCAACCTGGTAAGTCATACAACAATTGTAGAGCATAAAAGGAGTATAAAATAGGCAACAAGGTTACAACTCTCAAAAAAATTGGCTGGATCGTTACATGACTTTATATAGTCTTTAATATTATCGAAGACCAACACCCCTAATTTCATCAGTTAGATTTTTCATTTTAGGGTTCACTACTTCAGTTCACTTCAGAATTATGAGTTCCGTCTTCCGACTACATCTACCACCGCTCATCTGTGTCCGACTGTCGTTGATCGCTGGCCTTCACTCTTACTCCGCTGGCTTGCTTAGTCTGCTCTTCGCCAATCCCTTCTTCTACAAGTTGAAGTTTAGGCAGAAAAGATGAAGAATTTTCTTTGTATATGTATCTCATTCCAAACTTCCTATATATACAATTGAATGTGCTGAAAATTGAAAGAAACAAAAGAATATTCCCTATACACTTGTCATATTTCTATTGCCTAGTCTATAACAAAATAACTAACATTATTCCTTTACAATGTATTGTCATGTGCAAATCCCACGTGTGTGTAACTCTTCAGCCATCTCATATTGAACATAGTATGACATATCAATGGCCAGGATTTAATCAAGCTCAAGGGCTTAGATGCTACCATGTATTCAATCACTTGTGAGACCAATTCACTTCTTTACCTAGAAAATTCCGAAAACTTCTCAACCTTTTCTGAAAATTAGGTATGTATCTCTTCCCTTTCTTTCCCTTTCTTTCTCTCATCGAATGAGACCTGAAGATTACTGCTTTCTTCCTTCTTCTCTACACCCCCCTCAAGTTATAGGGGAGAGAATGAACCCCTAACTTGTGTAGAATGACTTTGTGAGAAGCACCATGTAGGGTTTTGTAAACAAATTTGCGAGTTGTTGGTGAGATGGGACAAAAGAAATGGTAATCAATCTTGAGAGGTACTGTTGGCGGATAAAGTGACAATCAAGCTCAACGTGCTTTGTCCGCTCGTGAAAAATAAGATTACGAGCGATATGTATGGCAGCTTGATTGTCAGAGTGAATCGAAACGGGAAGTGAAGATGGAGATCTGCAAGAAGTCATAACAACCATGTAATTTCTGCTGTCACTCTTCTCATACACCTATACTCTGCTTCTGCAGAGGAAAGGGAAATTGACTTTTGTTTTTTTTATACAGGAAATAGGTGCCTAACCAAGCATGATAAAGAAACTACTGACGGATCAATGAGAATATTTGCTAGCCGCCCAATCGGAATCACAGAAGGCTATCAAGTCGAAAGAGGGTTCTGAGGATAGGAAGATACCTTGTGATGAATCCGTTGCGATATAGCACAAGTTGCACAAACCAGGTGTGAAATGAGAAAGACATGGTCTTTGCATGAACTGACTGAGGCAAAATACAACAAAAGACAAATCAGGACGAGTATTTGTCAAATAATTCAGTTTCCCCACCAAGTGACGATAAAAAGTGGGATCTGAAAGGAGAGGCCCATCATCAGCATGAAGCTTGGAATAGGGATCAAGAGGTGAAGAGACTCCTGCCCCAGAAAAATCAAACTCCTTCAAAAGGTCCAAGGTAAATTTCCTTTGATTAATGATGAAGCCTTGTTTTTCTCAAAGAATTTCCATCCTGAGGAAATAATGAATGGCACCTAAATTCTTAACCTCGAATTCAGTGTTGAGAAAGGCAGTAATCTGATTGTTTTCTTCAATATCACTCCCTGTAAGTAGAATGTCATCGATATAAACAACTATGATAGAAACTAGATCACCAGATTGTTTGTAAAATAATGAATAATCATTGAGGGGACTTGAATAACCTTTGTAGCTCAATGCCCTTGCAAGTCCGGCATACAATTGCCTAGAGGCTTGCTTTAGCCCAGACAATGACTTTCTTAAACGACATGCCTTGGTAGGATCAGAAGGGGTTATACCAGCAGGAAATTTCATGTAGACTTTTTCTTGCAAGTCTCCATGTAAAAAGGCATTGTTCACATCAAGTTGTGACACATCACAACCTTTCTTTACAACTACTATTAGTAGACACCTGATTGTTTTCATCTTCACAACTGGAGAAAAGGTCTCTCAGTAGTCAATACCCTCTCTTTATATGTCCCCCCTCACTAGCAACCTAGCTTTCAACCTTTTATGGTGCCATCTGAATTATGTCTAACCTTGTAAACCAATTTACATGGTAAAAGCTTCTTGCCTTGTGGTAAAGTCACCACATCCCAAGTATGATTCAGCTCCAAGGCTGCAATTTCTGCCTCCATTTCCTTTCTCCAACCTGGTTCCTTACAAGATTCATGATAGCTTGTTACTTCTGAAATAGTTGACACACTCTTTAGAACATTTTGGTTGTTGAGTGTGAGTGCCCCAAAATAGAAAGCAATAGGTGTGGTTGACTGGCGGAAAGCTGGGGAGTTGAGATTAATGAGAAAAATGCTATTACACACATAATCATTTGGGTATGTTGGTCTTTGGGTAATCCTTTCAGATTTTCTGATTCGAGGTGGTGGAATAAGAAAACTATGAATGGGAGATGAAATAGGAGTATGAGGTTGATACCATGATGTACTACTAGGTGAATTGCCCAAGCCAAAGTTTGGTAGTGGGGAAGGGGGTTCAGGAAGACTAATGTCTTGATCACTTTCCCCAAATGTCCTGCTAGGCGTAGGAATAGTAGGAAAGGTATTTGATTGTGCTTCTAGTGTAGAACTGATATTAGAAAGTGGTTGATCTAGAGATGTAGTATCAGTAGAAGGGATAAGAGGGGAAAACAAAGGCTGAGGTGTGGTGTTGGATAAACTGAAAGGAAAATTTTCCTCATGGAACTTCACACCTCAGGAAACAAACACTTTCCTGTTTCAATTTCCAGAACCTTATATCCCTTTGTCCTTATGCATATCCTAAAAACACAGATCTCTTAGCTCTTGGGTAAAATTTACTCATGTCATGAGTCAAGGTAGATGTATTGAAGTACGGGGGGAAGGGGGGGGGGGGGGAGGGGTGAATTGTGAATAGTTTAAACGTAACCGTAAATAAATTGACTTAAAACTTTATTAGTCAATTGAATGTGACGATACTGCAGGTGAAGATATTCGAATATAATTATGCATAAAGTAAGTGCAGAAATATAAAGACTCCCAGAATTTTATACTTGTCGGATTGAATGTGAATCCTAATCCAATCCCCTTGGGTTGCAAGAGATTTCTCTTCAGATCAATGATTTTATTTTGAGTACATATATGATACTTGTCGTACAGTCTTCTTTCACTTGTTTGATACAATGCCTTACCAATTCAGAACCCTCTTTCTATCTCTGACTGATTACATAGTTATTCTTTCTAGACTACTATGCTTGTTTGCAGTAAATTAAAGAGAGTAATTTGGTTTGATCAAAGTATATCTACGGTAGGTTTACAAGGATGTATAAATACTTTGATGGATGGTGGAGGCTTTACAACCCAAGAGATTTGATCCTTGGAAAGAATTGATTTTTCCAAGAATAAGGACTGAGATGTTGTTTTTCTTGATTGTTCCTTGATTGTTGATGTTCCCAAATTTGGTCGTGTACCAAATTTTCTCCTTTGTCTAGAGATATGATTGAACACAGATTGCCTTTGATTACGGATCCTCCAGTCTTGATTTTCGTCCATAACTTCCCGTTATTATTAATCGTCAGAGATTTACGTTGTATCTTTTGTTATATCTGGGTAAATATGGTTTCCCCACAACTATGGAAGACTTCCTGATTTGCTGATGAGATGCTTATCTTTTCCTTGAGCATCGACATCTACCTTTAAGAATGATTTCTTTCCATTTTTGCTACATCAATTTCACTTCCTTATTTGAACACAATGGCAGCCTCTCTTTTAGCTCTTTCCTTGTTTGCTACATCAGTTCCAATAATTCCACTTTCCTTTTTTTAATGCCTGCACATGTATATTAATTGCATCGTCAAAATCTGATCTAACAATCTCCCCCTTTTTAATGACGGAAAAATTAATATACAAGAGAGTAAACAACAATTGACTTCCCTGTTTATGTGCAGTCGAATTGCTCCCCCTCAATGTATGGTCAGCTAGACTATGTGCAATCAAGTGACTGAGGTATTGACTGCAAAGTCAATTGAAACAATTTGTCCAGCATAGTCGACTTGTCATGTTCAGATGAGATATTAGCTATGCCACATCATAATCAGGTTAAACATATATACCATGCATATTCGACTTGTCCTGTATAAAAACTATGCCATAGCATAGTAAACTTAAAAAATATATTCTGCATATGAAAAAAGATGGCATATATTTCTCCCCCTTTTTGACATCAACAAAGAGGGAGATATAGCAAAAATAAAATCCACAGACAAAAAGAAAAAAAAAAGTATCCACGGGCACAACCCAACAACCAAAGTATTGTTTGCAAGTCACAACCATCAACGACGCAGGAAATAGGTAAGGGTGTTGCAGATAGCCTCCTTCATTTGGTCAAAGCTGGTGTTGGCAGCAATGCCCAATCCATCAAGCCTGTAATGCACCTCCTTGAAAGCTTTGATTTCATTCTCCCGTACTCTTCGCATAGCCACCCTGATTTTAGAGACATCAGACCCTATTTCCTTGGAAATGGCATGAATGGCATCCACAGTCTACTTGATATCGGAAAGTTGAGATTCAAGGGAGCGTAGTTTTTCACTGAGGTCTATCGGAATAGGAGAGGGTGGAAGGACAGAGGATTGCTTGGTTTCCTCAGGAGTAGGCTTGGCATCACTTTCTCCCTTTTGACCCAGACCCCTTTGATACTCACATACCCCATGCTAGAGAAGGCTCTAGAGCTGTAGCATTTGGACGTAGAAACAAAGGGGTAGTATGAAAGTGAGATTTGATTGGCTTCCAGATTGTGAGTAATGGCCATACCATACGGAAGGCTGGTGGGGTCTTCAGCACTCTCAACCATGAAGTTGATAACCCATTAGGACAACTTAATTTTAAGTTTGGAGATGAGACAATAGATGAAGAAGGTGTCCGTTTGGGAGAGAGTGGAGAAGGAACCAGTTCTGGGAAGAAGAGTGGTTGCAACAATGTGAGCAAGAATGCTAGTTTCAAAGCTAACATCACTGGGCCCTGATTGATTTGGAAGATTGTCAGAAGGGTTTTCTACAATGATCTGTTTTGCTTGATCAAAAGAGATTTCAAAATCTTCAGGCCGTACATTTTTAAACACAGTAGGGAAGCCAGAACATCGACAGAAAAAAGGGAATCAAACAAGCTACATTCAAGAACAATGCGTTTGCCAAGAACAAGCATTTCAAGCCTATCAGATTTGCCAGAGCAAAGATTGGCATAAAACATACGGATCACAGGTTCATATACTTTAGGCCTATAAATAGATAGAAATTTGCCCCACCCTTGATAAACAAAAATCTCTTTTGCCTTACAGTTGAGGAATTCCATACTATCAAGATCCACCAAACGGCCATGGGCTATGGGCTTGTCTTTGAGCGAAATAAAGAAGTCCCTATTTGGGGAATCCCATAAATTGAGGTCAGATTCAAGAGAGGCAAAGAAATCAAACTTGGCGTTTTTGGGGGTGGAGACAAGGGGTTCATCCATGGGTCGTTTACTAGCAGATTTGTCACCAAGAAGCAGGGAGTTCTCGGAATGTGCACCTTGAGGAGGCACACTCCTCAGACCGGTTAGACCCTAGGTCGACTTGCTCAGGCGGAGCGGAAGAAGGTTTAGCTTTGTAATGAGTGCTTTTTCTTGTGGAGGCAGAGGGATTTTGGAGGTCTTGGCCATGGCGGAGAGGAGAGTTTTGAACTGGGATTGTAAAATTTTTGTAGAGGATGAAGAAGAAGGGAGATGAAAGGGACTTGTAAAGAGGTGTGATTTGACGGTTGAGTAAAAAAGAAAAAGTTGTCAGTTGGACCGCAACTGATGGGAAATTAGATAGGAAAGGGAGGTAAAAGATGACAACGTAATTAATGATGGAAACAAAAAAACAATTATCACAAGTTTTTTTAAAAAAATACTTTGACCCTAAGGGTTTTTAGTAAAGCAAATAATTCCAAGAAGTTCTCTTAGAGAACAAAATCATTCTTACAACAAAGGTTTACTAAAAATATCGGCTAATTGAGCAGAAGTACCAACAAAAGCTAATTCTATATCACCTTTGAGAACATGATCTTTAATGAAATGATATTTAATATCTATAGGCTTATATCTAGAGTGATGCATGGGACTTTTCGAAAGACAAAGCACTAGAATTATCACAGAATATTTGTATTGGTTTGAAAGAGAGATCATAGTTACCCAGTTAATGGGAAATCCATAGCGATTGACCACAATATTGTCCAGCAGCAATATACTCAGCTTCAGTAGTCGACAAAGCAACTGATGCTTGTTTTTTATTGTTCCAGGATGTTAAAGCTTTTCCTAGTAGTTGACATGTGCCACTTGTGATTTTCCTGTCTTCTTTATCACCCGCTAAATCTGCATCTAAAAAAGCTTCTAATTTAAGGAATTAGATCGAGGATACCATAAACCATGATATACAGTGTCAATAAGATACCGAATAATTCTTTTTACAACATTTAGATGTGACTCCTTAGGAGCCGACTAGAACATGGAACATCTACACACGCTGAACATAATATTTGGTCGACTTGCAGTCAAATGTAGTAGCGATCCAATCATCCCTTTATATTTGGTTTCATCAACTGGAGTCCCTTGTTCATCCTTATCTAATTTTGTAGCAGGACTCACTGGAGTTCCAATAGATTTTTCATTGCTCATACTGAGTTTTTGAATAAGCTCCTTAGTATATTTAGATTGACAGATAAAGATTCCTTCTTCAGATTGATGATTTTGGAGTCCAAGGAAGAAAGTGAGTTCGCCCATCATACTCATTCAAATTCGCTTTGCATGAGATTTCCAAATTCCTTACACATAAGAGGGTTAGCAGTACCAAAGATAATATCATCAATATAAATTTGAATTATAAGATTTCCTTTTGAAGATCGTTTAATGAAAAGAATGGTATCAATTTTACCTGTAGTGAAACCATGGTTAATAAGAAAGGTATTTAACCTGTCATACCAGGCACGTGGAGCCTGTTTTAACCCATACAGGGCTTTAGTAAGTTTGTACACATGATATGGAAATTTTGAATTCTCAAACCCCGGAGGTTGTTTTACAAATACTTCTCCTCGATCAATCCATTTAGAAAAGCACTTTTGATATCCATCTAAAATAGTCTGAATTCTTTGAATGAAGCATAAGCTAACATGATTCGTATTGACTCTAATCGGGCTACTGGAGCAATGGTTTCGTCATAGTCGACTCCTTCATACTGTGAGTAATCTTGAGAGACTAGTTTGGCTTTGTTCCTTATGACCTGTCCTTCTTCATTTAACTTGTTCCTAAATACCCATTTAGTTCTGGTAACTGAAGCATTTTCAGGTCGAGATATCAGCTCCCATACTTGATTTTTGTTGAATTGATCTAGATCCTCTTGCATAGCATTTACCCAGCTTGAACCTTTAGAGCTTCCTCTACCTTCTTTGGCTCTATTTCGGAGTCAGTGCACTATTCGCCTTCTTTTTGAGAGCTGCTTTGGTCTTCATCCCTTCAATTGGATCTCCAATAGATTTTTGTGGTTATTCATTATCATTTCTCCACTCATTTAGTCTAACAGTGTTTGTAGTTTGACTCTACACATTGTTCTGGTGTGTTATCACTTGCTTGTTCAGTCGACTTTATGATTCATCTAAAAGTAGTTGACTATTGTGATTTTCCCATGTCCTGAGCGTCTTGAGCTGAATCTTCATCACCTGCCTTAGATCCTTTCTCAACCAAGGGATTATTTTCATTGAACATAACGTGAACATATTCTTCTACACAAAGTGAGTTTATTACAAAATCTAAAAGATCTGCTATTTAATGAGTAATCGAGTAAGATACCTTCATCTTTCTTGGATCAAATTTTCCAAGATTATCCTTACCATTGTTATGAATGAATTATTTTCTTCCAAATGGATAAAAGTAGCCAATATTCGGACATTTACCTTTCCAGAGTTAATACGGAGTCTTTTTCAGAATGGGCCTTATAAGGCAGCGATTGGGAATATGACAAGCATTACTAACTCCTTCAGCCTAGAAGTGATTTGGCAGTAAGTTTTCCAAAAGCATAGTTCTGGCCATGTCTTACAATGTTCTATTCTTTCGTTCAACCACTCCGTTTTGTTGAGGAGACCCAGGAGCAGAGAAATTATGGGTATAACCTTGATTATTACAGAAGTCTTTGAATGCCTTGCTTTCAAATTCGCCTCCATGATCACTTTGAATAATAGAGATTTGATAGCCTTTTTCTCGTTCAATTTTCTTGCAGAAGATCTCAAAATTTCGCAAGGCTTAATCTTTGTGAGATAGAAAAACCATCCAATTGAAACATGATAAATCATCAATAATAACAAATGCATATTTCTTGCCACCTATGCTAGCAGTTCTAGTTGGGCCAAATAAATGCATATGCAGAAGTTGCAAGGGTTTAGACGTGGAGACTATGTCTTTGCTTTTGAAAGAGTTTCTACTTTGCTTACCCATCTGATATGCATCACATATATGAGTTCTAGAGAAGTTCAGTTTGGGTAACCCAATAACTAAATCATGTTTGGAAAATTTTTCAATTAAATTCATACTAGCATGTCCTAATATTCTGTGCCATAACCAAGGATCATCAGCAATAGATGTTAAGAAAATATGACCATCTATATTTTCAAAACTATCAAGTATATAAACATTTCCATACCTTTTCCTTGAAGAATTATTTTACCTGACTCGTCTTCGATGGCACATCCAGTCCTCTTGAATTTTACCTCATATCCTGAGTCGCAAAGTTGACTTATACTAAGGAGATTGTTGTTTAGTCCATCGACTAGATATACTTCAGTAATATCACAACTGTTGTTGAACAGAACTGTTCCAGTGCCAACTATTTTTCCTTTTAAGTAGACTCCAAATTTGACACTTCCTTTATCAATATCTGTGATTTCTTTAAACGAATTTTTGTCACCTGTCATGTGACTGGAACACGCACTGTCTAAATACCATTTTCCTTTATGTTTTATTCTGTGGTGTTCTTGCAAAGCAAAGTTATTAATTTCTTTTAGTTACCCAAGTTTGCTTGGGTCCCGGTGAGTTATTGTTGCTAGATTTAGAATTTTTAGGTTTCCTAATCCATCCGGACATATGAGATTTGCAAAAGTGACAACCAGAATATTTATGCCCGTTTTTATTGCAGTAATGACATTTAACACTAGACCCTTTTATAGGTCTCTCAATAAAGTTGGAGTTAGCAGTTTTAGGATTAGCCGACTCCTTTCCAATTGACTTGTAAGTCGATTGGTTTGATCGAGTGGTCGATCTAGTTCTGATTTGTTCTTTTCCAGTTGACTTGTAAGTCGACTGATTAGACCTGAGAGAACTATGACTGGTGGATTTGTGCAAGCTGTTAAACTGCATTTGCAATTCCTCAATCTCTTCTTGAAGTACTTCTTTTTCAATTTCACATACTTCAAGTTTGAGTTTTCAGTCTTTGACTTCCCTGGTGAGTTTTTTAAGCTCGTTCATCATCTTTTCAGATTCTTTAAGGGTGGATTCAAGAATATATTGCAAATTATTGCATCATTCACAGTCATAAGATCTTACCTCGCCAGTTTCTCCCTTTGCCATGAAGCAATTTTCATCGTTTGAATCATCTTCATCAGTCCACCATCCTGAAGTTTTGTTGATCTCATTTTCTAGAATCGTCATGAAGCAAAGATTTGCTATTTATTTATTGTTTGAATCATCCTCATCACTCCAGCTTCTAAATGATTTGTTCTTGTTGAATACTCTAGAAATCTTTTTCTTTAGTTCTGTCACTCTGCTTTGATGTGTCCAAATTTTCCACATTCATAGCATTTTCCATCATTTTTATTTTGAACGTTGTATTGCCTAGGTCTTCTTGATGGAATTCTTCCTTTCTTTGTATTTCTGTATCTTCTCATTAGTCCGTCCATGTTTCTATACATCATAGCAATTTCTTCTTGTAGGGCTTCAGGATCATCAGTTTCATCTTCAGATGCCTCAGTGGTAGCTTTGAATACAACTATTTTCTTTTTCTCTTCTTGATTTGTCTTCTTCAAATGTGTTCTTTCAAAAGCAATAAGTTCTCCTCACAGTTCATCATAAGTTAGTTTATTCATATATTGAGATTCCAACATGACTACTTTAGTTTGCCAAGTGGTTGGTAGACTCGGGAGAATTTTCCTGACTTGATCTCTATTGGCTTAGGGTTTTCCAAAGGCTTTTAAGTCACTGATTATTTTTCTAAACCTGGTAAACATTTCTTCAAATGGATTCTCTTTCTTTCATGGAGAAAAGTTCATAGTCATGCACGAGCATATTTATGTGAGTTTCTTTTACTTTGTTTGTACCTTCATAGGTGACTTCGAGTTTGTCCCACATTTCCTTTGCGGTATCACAACTTGAAATCTTTTCATATATTTCACCACTTATAGCAGTGTGAAGTTGATTCCTTGCCTTGTGGTTTATTGGAACAACTTCCAATTGCTCCTTTGAATATGAATCAATGCCATCAGAGTCATCGAGCGTAGGAGTGCTGGCATGCAATGGATAATTCTCTTTCTTGATAACTCTCCATACTTTGACATCATATGCTTTGGTGAATATTTCCATGCGAATTTTCCAGTGAGAGAAGTGTTTTCTATTGAAGTAGGGTGGTCTTACATGAGAGGTTCCCTCTTCAAACAAAACTCCAACAATAAATTGATTTGCGATGATCTTTTTCTCACAGCTGTTAAGCAAGAAAGTAATAAGTGTGAGCCTGGCTCTGATACCAATTGAAAGTGCAAGGGGAGGGGGGTGAATTTTGAATAATTTAAACTTAATCATAAATAAGTTGAATTATAACTTTATTAGTCTACTGAATGTGACGATACTATAGGTGAAGATATTCGGATATAATTATGCAGAAAGTAAGTACAGAAATATAAAGACTCCCAAAATTTTATACTGGTTCGGATTCAATGTGAATCCTAATCCAGTCCCCTTAGGCTGCAAGGGATTTCTCTTCAGATCAATGATTTCATTTGAGTACAAATATGATACTTGTCGCACAGTCTTCCTTCACTTGTTTGATACAATGACTTACCAATTGAGAACCCTCATTCTATGTATGACTTGTTACACAGTTAATCTTTCTAGACTACTATGCTTTTTTGCAGTAAATTGAAGAGAGCTATTTGGTTTGCTCAAAATATATCTAAGCTAGGGTTGACAAGAATGTATAAATACTTTGATGGATGGTGGAGGCTAGACAACCCAAGAGATTTGATCTTTGGAAAGAATTGATTCTTTCCAAGAATAAGGACTGAGACGTTGCTTTTCTTTATTGTTCCTTGATTGTTGATGTTTCCAAACTTGGACGTGTACCAGATTTTCTCCTTTGGCTAGAGATATGATTGAACACAGATTTCCTTTGATTGCGGGTCCTCTAGTCTTGATTTTCGTCCATATCTTCCCGTTATTATGAATCATCAGAGATTTGCGTTAAAATCTTTTGTTGTATCTGGATAGATATGATTTTCCACAGTTATGGAAGACTTCCCGATTTGTTGATGAGATGCTGATCTTTTCCTTGAGCATCGACAGCTACCTTTTAGGAAGATTTCCTTCCTTTTTTGCTACAGCAATTTTTCTTCCTTGTTTGAACACAATGGCAGCCTCTCTTTTAGCTCTTTCCTTATTTGCTACATCAGTTCCAATAATTCCGCTTCCCTTTTTTTGAATTCCGTACATGTATATTAATTGCATCATTAAAATCTGATCTAACAATGCAAAGCATAGACATCCAGAACTTTTGAGTGAGCATAGTTAGGTAGTCTTCCAAAAATAAAACCTCATAAGGTGTCTTCCCTTTCAAAACCTTAGAAGGTATCCTGTTAATGAGATGAGTGACTGTGAACACACATTCTCCCCAATATTGTATGGGGACCTTAGAATGAAAGAACATTGCTCTTTCCACTTCCAAAATATACCTATGTTTTCTCTCAACTACCACATTCTGTTGGGCTGTTCCCACAAAAAATATCTCATACAATATGCCCTTGTGATTGAAGGAAATCAGCTTCTTGTGATCCTTTCCCTAGTTCTTTGGCATTATCAAACCTTATCCTCTTCACTTTTATGTTGAATTGCCTTTGCACCATAGAAATAAATGATTTTAAAATTGGAAAAGCATTGCTCTTGCAACTCAACAAAATTGTCCATGTGGCTCTATTAAAATCATCTACAAGAGTTAGAAAATATTTAGAGCCATTGTATGTTTCAATCCTAAATGGACCCCAAGTATCAATGTGAATTAAATCAAAAATCCCTTGGGTTTTAATATGACTTAGAGGAAATGGGAATCTTGTTGTTTATCTTCAGGACAAATGTTACACACATAATCAAAATTTGAAGAGAAAATAATGAAACTAAGATGCTTCATTACTGAAATGGGAAGATGACCCAATCTGACATGCCCTTGGCTTGCATTAGTGATAACATTAGCTAGTAAAGGTGCTTGAAAAGAAACTGAACTAGAAATATTATTGGAATTTCTTCCTTTTGGAACTGAAACTACATTTTGATAAGGCAAAATGCCAGAAACTACACTAGTGTGCCTGAATAAGTATAATCCATCTCTTATTTCACCAAAAACTTGTCCCCTCCTCATTAAAGAGACCTGCATTAGACAACCATATGAAGTTTGATTTAAAAAACATTTCAACTGAAAATATAACTTATGAACATATAATAAGTTATATCTGAATGAAGGAACATGGAGGACTCTTTTAGGGATAATATTTGGGTTAATGAAAACACTTTCTATGTGTGTAAACTGAAAAGAGTTAGGAAGACTAATATGTAGAGGAACAGGAAGATGAGTCAAATCTATGAATGAACTTAAGCCAAAACACATATGTTCTGAAGCTCCTGAATCAATAATCCAAGTTTTAATATTAAAAAATGAACGACAAGTCCCAGTGTATTTAAGAATTGTACCAGTCACTGCATTGGCATTGATTTGTGAACTTATGTATGCTGAGTTTCCAATCTGCACCTGCTTGATTAAATTTACTAGCTCAGAAACCTGTTCCTTACTGAACATTTGTGGCTGGTTGTTGATGTTTCCCTCATTGTTAGCAGCTGTCACATTTTCCTCATGTCCTGTCACCACTGCATTTCCTTTTACTCCTCCATGGTAATTGCTTGTTTGTTTGGTAAATTAAAATCTTCTAGGTAACCTATTAATCTGTAGTGGTATTCTTTCACATGCCCTACTCTCATACAGTGAGAGCATGTGACATTAGGATTATATTTGGATTTCTTTCCTCTAAACTTCTATGGGCTGTTTCCAAATTTCTAATTCCCAGTCTAGGGTTTTTGAATTTGATTGTTGCTTCTTTGTTGGAACTTGGTTTGAGTTTCTGCCACGAATGAAATTCCATCACAGGGATATTGGGGACTCATTTACACCTCCCTTTGACTCTCATCTTGAAGTTACAAAGAGTAGGCATGATTCTGGCTGGGTAGTGGACTTATCATAAGAATGTTTCCTCTTTCTTGGCCATAGACATCATTCAGTCCCATAAGGAACTAAATAACTCTTTGGTCTTCCATAAGCTTAGCTACCTTCTTTTTTCCATCACACACAGTCACAGATGCATCTTAGGCGTGTGCTTAAGAAGTCCAACTCATCCCACAATCTCTTAAGAGTAGTAAAATAACCTTCTATGTTACTATTTCCTTGAACTGACTTGGATATCTCGTTCTGCAAGTGATACAGCTTGACCCCATTGGATTGGCTAAACATGTTCTCCAGACTATTCCAAAGTTCCATTGCTGATTTTGAGTAGATGACACTGTCTCCTATTTTCTTAGACAGTAAGTTCAGCAACCAAGAGTCACCATATCATTGCACCTACTCCATTGAGGTAGGTCATTAGATCCCAGATCTGATTTCACAAGACCTCCATTGATAAAACCAAGCTTGTTCTTGGCAGAAAGGGAAATTAGGATTGATCTCCTCCAAACAGGAAAACGTCTCCCATCAAATGGTGAGCTGACAAGAGACATCCCAGGTGCATCAAAGGAGTGAAGAAAGTATGGGTGATTATAGTCCTGACTGACTGTAGTAGATGAAGAACCTGGAGTTGTGCAACTGGAGTTGTAATTGCTGGAGTTTCATCTGTTACTGCCATAGCTAAACTTTAGATTTTAAGAGATCTTTAAGAGAGAATGAAGGATCGAGCTATTAGAGCTATGATAGCATGAAAATTTAGGCAGAAAAGATGAAGAATTTTCTCTGTATATGTATAATATTCCAAACTTCCTATATATACAAATGAATGTGGTGAAAATTGAAAGAAATAAAATAATTTTCCGTATACACTTGTAATATTTATATTGCCCATCCTATAACAAAATAACTAACTTTTCTTTTACAATGTATTGTCATGTGCAAATCCCACGTATGTGTAACTCTTCAGCCATATCATATTGAGCATAGTATGCCATATCAATGGCCATGATTTAATCAAGCTCAAGGGCTCAGATGCTACCACAAATTCAATCACTTGAGAGACCAATTCACTTCTTTACCTAGAAAATTCCAAAAACTTCTCAACCTTGTATGAAAATTAGGTATGCATCTCTTCCTTCTCTTTCTCTCATCGATTGAGAGCCGAAGATTACTGCTTTCTTCCTTCTTCTCTACACAAGTAATTTTTTTCAGTGTTGAAAAAGAAATTACAAGATCTGACTTTTGAGAGTTCTAGTATTCTACTTCATTGTATTATTAGTGTTACAGACTTGAATTTAGTTTTGTACTTCATTTCCGGTGTTTACATTTTTTTAAAAAAAATTCATTCAATTTTCTATAGATGATAGAAGTTGAAAGTAGAGTAAGTGAGGTGGGTATTCAGTTGAAACTAGTCAAGTCCATAAAAGAAAAATCCATGCAAACTTATTTTGTAGCTTTTGTGATAGTCACTATTTTATTAGACTTATTATGGCTTTTGTGAATTGTGATAGTCACTATTTTGTGTTTAAGATTTTAAGTTGCCATATATTGGTTAGAACTTTGGAAATATTTCTGCCCAGCTTTTATATCGAATCATTATGTATTTTGTTCTATAAATCGTAAAAGTTACTTATGTGGAGAATGTTACTCGTTTAGAACACAATACTATTTGGAGCGTGACTTAGCTGGTTTAGAGTACCTGATAAGTGATATGCCTTAGGTGTTGAAAAACACTTTCAAGTGCTGAACTGATTAAAAAAATAAACAGTTACGTGTTTGGATAAGAGTTACATGCTGAAGAACTAGGTATACGAAGAGTTTTGTTTTAAAAAGAAGTATTATAGGGATAGAATAGTAAGTTTTTACCCCTGTATTCGTCCGGTTATCGGTGCACCAAATCAATAATTGAACACCAAATAAATCGAACCAAACCGCACCGTACCAACAGACCCCAATTTTCGCAGATACCCTTCTATTCGCAATTGCTCTTCTTCTTAAATTAAAACCAAATATAAATTGTTCGTTAACAGGGGTCCATTAGTAATGTTATTGTAGGAAGAAAGCAGACAAGACTCAAGAAGTTTGACATATACATTTACTCTACAGAAGCACTAATATATAAAACACCAAAACCTAGTATAGCTATCCTATTCAGGAAATATTTATTTGCTGCGAAGACTTGATATCAGTACAAAAGACTATGAAAATTCCTATAATTTAACAAATCCATACAAATTGGAATTTCAAGATTGTTTTACAAAGTCAAGTCATCCACAAACAAAAATGCAGTATTAATGTCACAATTAACCAAGCCAAATAAGCTCCTTCTTACCAAATAAATCACTCATAAAAAATTAAGGGTATGGTTTGTAGTATCCTTTTGATCTATTGTTCCTTAGAGCACAACAACCAACAGAGTAAATGATGATGATAAAAACGAAGATACAAAAGTTGATGAGTGCAAATTTGTTCCAATTTTTCTGTGTAGAGTCAAGGAATGATGATTTGCATGATTGGCAATTGAAACATAGCTCATTCTGAACATTGCTCCAAGTTTTGCAGTCACTGTCTGGCACGGCTGGTCCTGCTTTTGGCATTGTCCAGTGGGTTGCATTGTCGAATTCAAAGCCGCAGTAAGTTGGTGGTTTACAACAACTCGACTGCACCAAAAAAAAAATTATTAGCATGTTCAAAAGTCTAAATATATTCTCCGTTCACTTTTGACTTAGCACACAGAAAAAATAAACGAAGTATATATTTTTTTATAGTTTTACCATAAAAATAATAATAATAGTATTTTTAAAAGTCTTGAGAAATGATTTGGAGTTGATAAAACAGGAAAAAAAAGATTGTTTTTTTTATTAGACAAATAAAAATAAAAATATATTGTTAGTATAATTGTTAGTAGGAGACAAGTAAAAAGTAAACGAATGGAGAGAGTAGAACTCAATGTCACAATTGACAACTAAAGGTTGTCTCCTCAATATATTTGAGCAAGCGTTATTTCATCTAAAAAGAAATTAATACGTGTAATCATTCCTAGAAGTTTTATGTGAACCATGCATGCAGTGGGGAAGCCAATTTTATTGAAAGGCTCTCAATTTGTATCCTTACGTTGAAAAACTATACTATATAGCTAGGTAAATTTATTTATTTATATATATGTATACTATATATTGATATTCCTTAACTTTTTCGTGAGTTTATTTTTTTATATTTTGACTTTTATTAGAAAAAAGTTGCTCCGCTACTGCATATATATATATATATATATATATATATATATATATATGTGTGTGTGTGTGTGTGTGTGTGTGTTTGTGTGTGTGTTGGGCTAAAACAGCTAAAAGATTCTTTTAAAATGGTGTCCGCTTTGGGGCAAGTTGGTACGGTTTTTCCCAAAAGGCCTCACACAATTAAGAGACCCCTACAATTTATATGTAGACTGTCAATTTTTTCAACTATCAATGTGAAACTTTTTTAGCACATCCAACGATAGAAAACCCCATGCAAAACTAATGAAATGGTAAAGACAAAAAAAAAAAAAAAAATGAAACCTGAGTAAAGGGGAGGCTATATTTGTAAAAATCTGCAGATTTGCCACGTGGAATCATTTGACAATATTTGAAAGTAGTCATACAACTCTTTATTTCACCCCAATGTTTTTCATTAACGACATGCTTCTCCAACCAATGTTGCCAATCTCCAAATTTGGCTTCATTATCTCCTTTTCCAGATAAAGCCTTGCCCACATTCTTATTTGTAACCAAAATAGTGAAAACCGACAAACAAATCATTCCCACAATGAACAAAAACAGAAAAAATAAATATATCCATAGGAAAAATGAGGCTCTACAGCAAGATCCCACTAATCCCATTAAAGAAAGTACGAGAAGTGATGCACCAAATATTAAAAAAGGCATGTTAATTGCTTTTTGGCAAAGGCTTTTACTTTCTTCTGCTTTAGCCCAAATGCCAATTGCTATAGCCATTATAGCAAGCACAAAGGTTAACAAGTTAACAAATGAGATTAAGAAATTGCTTACACGAACCATTTTTTAGTTTCTTTTTTTGTTTGATAGGAAAAAAAATTGATGAATAATTATATGAAAGATCAGATCTCTAAGGGTTGAAAAAGAACCAACCCTTGAAATCTAATCAAGGTATTTTCTTTCTTAGTAGTATTTATTTCATCTTTTATTTTTCGAATTGTTTTTTTTTGGGTAGCTAATGAAGGATGTTGAAAATGGGTGGTGAGAATATGGAATAATGCGTAGAAAAAGGTGGAAAATAAAGGAAATCTGTCTGGTGGAGATGTTATTTAATTAAATTGCTGTTTTCATTAATCCAAAGCAGTCGATGGTTAATATAAAAGCGTGTGCATTGCGATATTCTAATTTCAGTTACTTTTCATGTTCCTAATTTCTGGTAATAGTATAACGTAATAATGCAATATACATGCAGAGTTTACGAATTTGATAGATCTCCTCCTACGGAAAACTGCCACGTGAAATGAGTAGTTAATTCAAAAGAACAAATGCCACTGGCTGAACCACATAGTACAGCACCATATATGACATCTAAGTGGACTGAATGAAAATTAGTTTAATCAGGAGAGTAACTTTAGTTTTGACATTTTCTCACTCTATGCGAGACTCGCTACTTAATGAAAATAGGTTTTGTACCAATTTTGAAATATCTTGTGTAGTGATATGTTATATGTGTATCTATGTTTTGAGCATCTAAAAAACTTACCGTTAAGAATCAGATAAGGAATTTAATACATATTTTCAAGAAATTAAAGATCAATAAGTCTCTGGTTGGAGACACAGTTAAACTCTTCAGAGTAAAAGGAACAACTGAGGGAACAGATAGCTACCAGTTCCCGAGGAGATTTGTGCAAGTCAACAGCCACATCTGTAAAGTTGCTCCATGCATACGCTACACTACAGAAACAGTGCAACAGTCAACTTTCTGGTGAATGCCTTTTACCTAACTTGCTTACATCATTCAAAGTTATGTCACAAATGCATTATTAACATCAAAGAAGGTAAAACAAATAACTTGAACACTTTGAGAATTCACTCAAGCACTATCACTATGATTGATCATCCAGCAAACAATTCTCAAGTGCATCAAGAACAAAGAACAACATTGCTACGGACCAGTTCCCCATATCAATTTGTTGTATTTTCTTAGTTGAGTTGTAATTTTGTAAAAGCACTTATTGTAATTCCTACTTAGCTTACTTAGAAGCATTGTACAGGAAACCATTTGTAAATCATAAACCCTCGTGTTTGTGTCTTGGCTAGAGTTAGTCGAGTTATAAGGTTTTTGTAATAAAGTTATTATAGAGTGGCTTGCAACAGAGTTGTTACAAGTTACTGAGGGATTAAAAGGTTAATTCTTAGGTTACATAGGTTGTAATCTAAAATTGCTCAGTAGTGAAATTAAAATTCTACAAGGGTAGGTAGTAATTTTAATCCCGTTGAGCAAGGAATTTTCCTGTAAAATTCCTCCATATTTATTTACTTACTGTTGTGTGCGTGCGTTCTATGGAAACTAATAGAGAACCTGGTTCTCTATATAATTTGGTGGACCCTTAAATTCTATCAATTGGTATCCGAGTGGGTTCGTTATATCTGTTAGAAACACGTTCTCAATGCAATATACTAAACGTGTACTCTTTTGTAGGTTTTGATGAATGACAAACGAAGCAAAAATTGATATATGACGGAATTCAAGTACAAGCGCACAATGGCTGCGAATAAGATTGAAGTTCAAGATATAGCTTTTAATTGTTATTGAGTTGTTCTAAATTGTAATCTCGATCCTATAACTTGACTCATAGTATGGCCTCTCTCATAAAACTATTTTCCAAAATCATGCATATTTAATTCTGTGTCAAAAAGATTTTAAATCATGCATATTTACATTAGACAAAATGTTTTCTAAACATGCCTAAAAAATCTGGGCTAGAATAATCGATTATGTACTTATGATAATCGATTGTTTCTGAGCCAAGACTGCATGACAATCGATTATGGATTAATGGTAATCGATTGTGAGTAAGACAGTGAACATCAGGTTTTTCCAAATCTGCATGATAATCGATTGTGAACAAATGACAATCGATTGTTGTGAGGTAAAGTTTTTCAATACTCAAAATAATCGATTATGAACTAATGGTGATCGATTATGTTGAGACAGTGTCTTCCAGTGATTTTAAATTTAATTAAGTAATCGATTATGTCTTTAGATAATCGATTATCACTGAGACAGTAAGTTTCATGATTTTCAGAAAATAACAAGTAATCGATTGTTGCAAAGGACAATCGATTGTTGAAGCTGACCGTTGTCAAATGATTTTCAAACACCATAAGGTAATCGATTATAGATTTTATATAATCGATGTTTTGCTTAAAATATGGAAATGATTTTTTGAACGTTGCTGAAGTAATCGATTATAGATTTTATATAATCGATGTTTTGCTTAAAATCCGGAAATGATTTTTAGAACGTTGCTAAAGTAATCGATTATGAACTTAGTGTAATCGATTATCTGATTTTGAATATTGCCAGTAATCGATTATAGATTATGTATAATCGATTTTGAAGCGTTAAATCTGGGATTGATTTTTAAACTGACTGGCAGATAATCGATTGTTTGGTCTTAATAATCGATTATCACTGAGTAATTTCAGCAACTCTTAATTGGCAATTAGGCAACGGTAATGCCAAGTTTTTCAACTATAAATACAGCTTCATTTCAGTGTTTTAACAACAACAACATACACAAACTGATCATTACATTGCTATAAGCTTTCATTCAATTGTTCTTCATTTTCTACTCATTTCATAAAGTTTTTGAGAGCCATATTATTGCTTAAAGTTGTTGTGATCTTGAACATATTCTTTTACTCATATCTACTCAATAAGGAGTACTTTAGTTAAGTGAGTGTCCAAGTATTTGATATACTTGTAAGAGAATTGCGATTCTCTTGTTTCAAGGAACTTGCGTTTCCTTGGGTGAAGTCTTTGAGATTGCGATCTCCGAGCAACTGTTTGAGGCTTGTGTCCTCAAGTGTGTAACGGTTTGTTGAGCACCCGTAAGCTTGACAAGATAGTGAAAAATCTCGAGAGAGTCTCTCGGGGACTGGACTAACCACGTTGGTGGCCAACCAGTATACATCTTTGTGTAAGTTTATTTTTCTGCATTTATTTTACTTCCTGCAAAGTTTAAATTCTGCAAGAAAACGCTAAATTCTATTAATACGCTATTCACCCCCCCTCTAGCGTAAAGCGTAGTTTCTAACAATTGGTATCAGAGCCCAACTCTCTGAAAACTTAACCGTTTGAGAGAACCATCCATGGCTTCTACTTTTGACTCTTTTGCAGGAATTGAAGAAGGACAATGCTCTACACAACCTCCTCTATTCAACGGCACAAACTACTCATACTGGAAGGAGATGATGCAAATCTTTGTGCAATCAAATAGCTTTCATTTGTGGAAAGTATTCACCAATGGAAACCAAATTCCAACCAAGAAGGTGGAAGACGAATGGGTTCCAAAGACCGAAGAGGAATATACCGCGGAGGATATTCGTAAGGTTCAAAATAATGCCAAAGCTATAAATTTATTATATTGTGCTGTTAATGCTAACGACTACAGGAAGATATCATGTTGCAAAACAGCAAAAGAAATGTGGGATAAGCTTGAAGTGACATACGAAGGAACCGACCAGGTACGAGAAGCTAAAATTGATTTCTTAACTCACTCTTATGAACTATTCCACATGAAGGAAGGAGAGAAAGTAGACGAAATGTTTGAGCGATTCTCAATGATCGTGAATGATCTACACGCCCTCAAAAAGACGTTTACGGATAGAGAACTGTCCGGAAGATCCTCAGAAGTCTCACTCCGGCATGGCGATCAAAGGCCGATGCAATCCAAGAATCCATTGGCATCACAAATGTCACAATTGACGCATTAAGAGGTAATCTCAAAACCTATGAATCAACTATACTTAACCCGGTTGTTGATGATCAAAGAAGGCAAAGGATTGCTCTAAAGGCTAGCCAACCACAAATTGATGAGGAAGGTGACAACGAGTTTGGACTCGTTATCAAAGGGTTTCAAAAATTCATGCGCAAAGAGTATGAACGCAAGAACAAAAAGCAAGGCGATCAACTAAAATGCTATGAATGCGGAGAAACCGGGCACATAAAATCAAATTGCCCTAACATCAAAAAGGAGAAGAAACCCTTCAAAAAGCAACGTGCATACATCTCTTGGGGAGGAGATTCCGGAGATGAAGCAAGCGAAGAAGAAGACGATGAAGCAGCAAATTTATGTCTCATGGCTCAAGAAGACGGCAAAGACGAGGTAAGTCAAATCTCTTCTCAAAATTTCTTTACTCTTGATGAAATGAGAAATGCTTTTGATGAACTATATGCTGAATTTATCAAAGCTTCAAAAACTGTCAAAAGTGTTAAAGAAAGCGCTTCTCTAAAAGAAAAAGATTTTCAAACACAGCTTTCATTAACAGAAAAAGAATTAGAAAAACTGGTTTTCGAAAACGAGAAGCTAAAAGAGGAAAACAAGTTTTATGGAAAAAGAAGTGCTGATAAACCTGAAGGTTCTACTAGAAACTGTTCTTCTTGTGTGCTTCTTAAGAATGAAGTAGCTAGACTTAAAGGCACATAAGATAAGTTTAATTCTTCGCATAAAAACTTGAATGATGTGCTTGTTAATCTAAAATCAACTAAACATGGAACAAGATTCAAGAATGAAGAAAAGGTTGGTGCTAAACCACAACAACCTAGAGCTCAACCTAGGACTAATAACCAAAATGCTTATCCTAGAAGTAGAAATCCTAGAAATAACTTGCATGTTAGACCAAATAGTGAAAATGCTAGAAGACCTAGAAATGATGCATATTTTAGGCCAAACCTTGAACAAATTAGAAGACCAAGAAATGACCCTCCACCTAGAAATAGATATTCTAGAAATGATGCATTTTTTAGACAAACTTGTGAATCTCCTAGAGCTCATAATAGGAGAAACAATGGTGTTCAAAGTAGAGTAAGCAACCTTCATTCATCTAGTTACTATGTACCTAGAAAAATGCATAATCCCAACGTGACTTGTCATTATTGTAGACGTATTGGTCATATTGCTCCCGCTTGCTTTACTCGTCATAGACATATAAATCAATTGCATCATTATAACATGCCTAACCCTCAAGGACCCAAGATGGCATGGGTACCTAAAGAACATTAATTTGTTTTGTAGGTGTGCTTGAAGGGATCAAGTGTACTATGGTACCTTGATAGTGGATGCTCCAAACACATGACGGGAGATGAATCCAAATTCCTTCAACTAGAGCACAAAGAAGGAGGAAGTGTCATATTTGGTGATAACAATAAAGGAAAAATCATCGGCATTGGTTCGGTCGGTAAGGACGAAAACTCCTCTATTAAACATATACTACTTGTGAAAGGTTTGAAGCATAATCTCTTGAGCATAAGCCAATTATGTGACAAGGGAAATCTTGCTCTATTTGATTCGGATGAATGTCTTGTATTTAGACGTAGTGATTTCAAGATCATACTTCGTGGTTTTAGAATTGATAATATCTATATGGTTGATCTTGCAAACTCCTCACCCGAATATGTTGATTGTTTAATAAGCAAAGAGGATAACTCTTGGCTATGGCATCGTAGAGTAGCACACATGAACATGCATCTTTTGAACAAGCTTCTTTCTCACAACTTAGTAGTTGGTCTTCCCAGTTTAAAGTTTGAAAATGATTTTATTTGCGATTCTTGTCAAAAAGGGAAGCAAACCAAAGCATCTTTTAAATCCAAGAATATTGTTTCAACGTCTAGACCTTTGCAATTACTTCACATGGATTTATTTGGTCCCTCTCGTATTGAAAGTCTTGGTAAAAATATATATGTTTCTGTTATTGTTGATGACTTTTCTAGATTTACTTGGACTCTATTTCTTGCAAATAAAAGTGATGCTTTTCAAAATTTCAAGTATTTCCTTAACCGTGTTCAAAACGAAAAGGAATCGACCGTCACTTCGATTAGAAGTGATCATGGGGGAGAGTTTGATCACAATCTCTTTGCGGATTTTTGTGATGAACTCGGAATCGAACACACCTTTTCCGCTCCACGGACACCACAACAAAATGGGGTGGTGGAAAGGAAAAATAGGTGTCTCGAAGAGATGGCTAGAACCATGCTCGACGAAGCTAAGATTCCCAAATACTTTTGGGCGGACGCCGTGAGTACCGCTTGCTATGTTTTAAATAGAGTAGCAATTCGGCCGATACTCATGAAAACCCCATATGAACTTTATAAGGGTAGAAAACCCAACATTTCTCATTTACGTGTTTTTGGCTGTAAATGTTTTGTTCATAATAATGGCAAGGACCAATTGGGTAAGTTTGATGCTAAATCGGATGAAGGTATTTTCATTGGCTATTCCTCACGTAGCAAAGCATATAGGATCTTTAACAAAAGAACCCAAATTGTGGAGGAATCCCCTCATGTTGTGTTTTCCGAAGATAATACTCGCTTGGCGAGAAAGGAATCCGGTTTTGATCTTGCAGGTATCTTGGATAGCTTGAAAGATAAAATCCAAGAAGAACCTTCAAAGGAAAACAAAAATGAAATTGGGGAACAACCAACGGAAGAAGCGCCACAATTAGAAAAAGGAATAAATACGCCTAACGAGTGGAGAACGATCAAGGATCATCCTCTCGAACAGGTAATCGGCAATGTTGGAGAAAAGGTAAGTACCCGAAACTCTCTTAAGAACACTTTAGGACACAATTCTTAAGAGTTCACGGCATTACTTGTTAACACTAGTGTAATTTATAAATTTCGCTATAAATTACTAACTTGAGCGTCGGAGACGTTTAAATCTATTTTGCAGGTACCACCCCAAAGGTAGGGGGAATTATGAAGTTTTAGCACAAAACAATCGACTATTTCAAGCCACTAATCGATTATTTTCTGTGCAGTACATCGATTATCAGTATCAATAATCGATTGTTTATGACTGATTATTACTATTATGCATCTGTGTTTAATTTTTTACTTTCTAAATTGCATAATCGATTTAAGCCTCAGTCATTCAGCAATGCTTTCTACAACAATCGATTATTTTTTTTATACAATCGATTATTTGACAAATTCTGATATTATCCAAGTACACTGTATCAAATTAGTTCCCTAAATAATCGATTACCAAGAATTGACAATCGATTACTTCATATTAATTTTTTGTTACCGTTTGGCTCCTCAATCGATTCCTGTCAGGTCTTAAATGCTCCATAATCGATTACCAAAACTTAATAATCGATTATTTCATTCAAATTTTTTACCGTTTGACTCAAGAATCGATTTGTCAGATTCAAAATCTCAAATACAATCGATTATTTCAGTTCAATAATCGATTATCTAACGGTCAGTAATTTTAATTCTTACCGTTTTCTGACTGCTCCTAAACCAAAATCTCAGCAAATGTCTCCATTCAATGCTTGATAATCCTCTCTTCTATAAATAGGCATCATAAGAGCTCACATTCACCCACTCAAGCACTATCTCTAGTATTCAAAAGCTAAATCTCTTCTATTTTCTTTGCCAAATTCCAGCAGTCTTTCTCCTAACATGTCTGGACGATCTTCAAAACGTTCCCGATCCAAACATGGCGCATCAGCCTCAACCGCCCCTCCTCCTTTAAATTTTCCATATCAAGACGGTTCCGTCTTGTTCTTTGAAACTGAAAATGAACTCACAAGGTTCCTATCAAAATTTGAGAAACGCACCATTCTTCCCCCTCGGTTCTCAAATAGTAAACTCCTTGAGCCTTTCACCCCTGCCGCAAATATGTTAAAGGAGTGTCAACTATATGACTTCTTGCTTCTCACTCATCCTCACATAAACACAACTCTCGTTCAAGCTTTTTACTCAAACCTCCATAAAGATGAAGATGGCGAACTTGTCACCTCCATTAATGGGGTTCAAATTCTTCTCTCTGAAGAGAATCTCCACACCATTGCCCACCTTCCAAATGAAGGTGAAGACCTTTACCGGTTTATTGATAAGGCCGGAGCTCTCTTTGATGAAACCATCCTTCTCCACCAAGCCGGTATAACCTCCTATGATCCATCTATCTCTACCCGTCGTCCTACCATAACGGGAATGGATCCAAACTACCGGTTGATTCTTTACTTCATCACCCGAGTCCTCAAGCCTAGACGGCACAATCACACCACCATCTCCCAGGAGGATACCAAACTTCTGCACGCCATTGTCACCGGAGCCAAAATAAATTGGTGTCGGCTCATCAAAATTCATATGCTCGATGCCATCGGTGATGACATGCCTCTTCCTTATGCCCTCCTCATTATGAACTTTCTTGAAGCATCCGGACTTGTCACGGAAAATGGTCCTCTCAAAAGGAGTACCAAAATTTGGGAAATCTCGGAGTCTTCTTTCCATCATGATGGTGATCATGCTCCAGCTCCTTCTTCAAGTCGTCCACCCCGTCGTGCTCGTTCGTCCCAAGAGCCTACTCTCCAAACCATATCCGACCAGCTTGCTCAACTCACTCATAAGATCCATGGATACTTTGATCATGTCAATTATCCATATGCAGCTCTCGTTCCTTTTGAAGCAGCGCCGGATAACGAGGCGGACAACGACGGAAATGAATAAATTTTTTTGTGTTTTTTTGCTCTCTTTGTTTCCCATTAATGTACCCTCTTTTTTTCCAATAAATAAACCTTGTTTATTTCATCTTTTTGCATCTTTCCTTACTATTTTTTTTGCTAATGGCAAAAGGGGGAAGAAAACGGGATATCGGGTATGCACCACCTCTTAATTCATTGATTGCTTATAAGCTAAAAATGAGGGGGAACTCTTAAATTGAGGGGGAACAAGAACAAAATTGCACAATTGTTACTTGTCTTGAATTGTCAATATCTTTTGCCTAAATTGCATATACCGCTTAATGTTTGCCATTATCAAAAAGGGGGAAATTGTTAGAAACACGTTCTCAATGCAATATACTAAACGTGTACTCTTTTGTAGGTTTTGATGAATGACAAACGAAGCAAAAATTGATATATGATGGAATTCAAGTACAAGCGCACAATGGTTGCGAATAAGATTGAAGTTCAACATATAGCTTTTAATTGTTATTGAGTTGTTCTAAATTGTAATCTCGATCCTATAACTTGACTCATAGTATGGCCTCTCTCATAAAACTATTTTCCAAAATCATGCATATTTAATTCTGTGTCAAAAAGATTTTAAATCATGCATATTTACATTAGACAAAATGTTTTCTAAACATGCCTCAAAAATCTGGGCTAGAATAATCGATTATGTACTTATGATAATCGATTGTTTCTGAGCCAAGACTGCATGACAATCGATTATGAATTAATGGTAATCGATTGTGAGTAAGACAGTGAACATCAGGTTTTTCCAAATCTGCATGATAATCGATTGTGAACAAATGACAATCGATTGTTGTTGAGGTAAAGTTTTTCAATACTCAAAATAATCGATTATGAACTAATGGTGATCGATTATGTTGAGACAGTGTCTTCCAGTGATTTTAAATTTAATTAAGTAATCGATTATGTCTTTAGATAATCGATTATCACTGAGACAGTAAGTTTCATGATTTTCAGAAAATAACAAGTAATCGATTGTTGCAAAGGACAATCGATTGTTGAAGCTGACCGTTGTCAAATGATTTTCAAACACCATAAGGTAATCGATTATAGATTTTATATAATCGATGTTTTGCTTAAAATCTGGAAATGATTTTTTGAACGTTGCTGAAGTAATCGATTATAGATTTTATATAATCGATGTTTTGCTTAAAATCCGGAAATGATTTTTAGAACGTTGCTAAAGTAATCGATTATGAACTTAGTGTAATCGATTATCTGATTTTGAATATTGCCAGTAATCGATTATAGATTATGTATAATCGATTGTGAAGCGTTAAATCTGGGATTGATTTTTAAACTGACTGGCAGATAATCGATTGTTTGGTCTTAATAATCGATTATCACTGAGTAATTTCAGCAACTCTTAATTGGCAATTAGGCAACGGTAATGCCAAGTTTTTCAACTATAAATACAGCTTCATTTCAGTGTTTTAACAACAACAACATACACAAACTGATCATTACATTGCTATAAGCTTTCATTCAATTGTTCTTCATTTTCTACTCATTTCATAAAGTTTTTGAGAGCCATATTATTGCTTAAAGTTGTTGTGATCTTGAACATATTCTTTTACTCATATCTACTCAATAAGGAGTACTTTAGTTAAGTGAGTGTCCAAGTATTTGATATACTTGTAAGAGAATTGCGATTCTCTTGTTTCAAGGAACTTGCGTTTCCTTGGGTGAAGTCTTTGAGATTGCGATCTCCGAGCAACTGTTTGAGGCTTGTGTCCTCAAGTGTGTAACGGTTTGTTGAGCACCCGTAAGCTTGACAAGATAGTGAAAAATCTCGAGAGAGTCTCTCGGGGACTGGACTAACCACGTTGGTGGCCAACCAGTATACATCTTTGTGTAAGTTTATTTTTCTGCATTTATTTTACTTCCTGCAAAGTTTAAATTCCGCAAGAAAACGCTAAATTCTATTAATACGCTATTCACCCCCCCTCTAGCGTAAAGCGTAGTTTCTAACAATATAAGGTTAACACATAGAAAGGATCCTTATGGCTGCTTACATACCACCAAGGTTCAACGACTAATATTATGGATGGTGGAAGACTAGGATGCACGACTTCATCATGGCTAAAGATTCAGAGCTATGGGATGTTATCCGTAATGGACCCTTTGTTCCTACAAAACCCATCACGACCCAAATTCCACTAAGGGTCGTGTTGACGTCGGACACCGCTTGGGCAAGCCAACCAAAATACTTAATTAAAATTCTCTTTTGAATAATTTCTGAAAACTATGATTTTCGTTCAATTTTACCAATAAGAGATAGTCGTTTCAAATCAAATATGAATGTTAAGAAGTTAATACAAGATACCCCATAATCATCCCAGAACTCGGTGTCACAAGTGCATGAGCATTTAGTAAGGAATTGAAATAAAAAATACATTAACTGTCCGGAATACAAGTGGACAGAAATAAAAATATAGTATAATACTCTTAAGGAAACTCTGCTGGCTACGGGTCGTCCCGATAATTTAAGCTCACCAAAGTCTCCGTATCAACCACGCTACTATGCCACTAAACCACTAGCCACACATGAACCTGTGCAACAAAAATGCACAACAAGTGTAGTATGAGTATGAAAGCAACATGTACCCATTGAGTATCCTGTCTAATCTCGAAAAAGTAGAGACGGAAGGTCGACTTTGACACTTACTAGTGGTCCAATAGTAATATTTCTAAAAATGGGAGGAGATCATGGATTTTATAAAATAGTTATAAGCTCATAAAGCCGGAAGGCAGGTAAAGAACTTCTCAATAATTAAAGGGTTTCTAAAGATTTACTCTTTATTATCTTTATCAATTTATCTATGGTCTGGAAAGGCAGTATCAACATTTAAAATTCACAGGTAAACAATATAAGCATGAACATTCATCCCATGGTCGTATGGACCGATCGAACATAAATGCAAAATGTGCACCGCCGAGGGTCGAACGGCGCGAACCATAGATGGATCTATTACCTCACTAGTGAATCATAAATGCGACGTGGTCAATATAAATAAACAAACATCCCGCTTACGAATCATACATGCGACATTGATAGGTACACACATTCAAATAGCCAACTAAGAATTACCGGGAAACACTTACCCAAATAAAAGCCAATCCTCTTTTAATGATTTTAAAAAAATAAATTTTAATCCTTTTAGAAATTCATTTAACAATTCGATAGGATTTAAGCAATTCAACTGTCAATAAGATTATAATATTCCAAGTATAGCATGATTGTTGATACCCAATTTTTCCTATTTTTTTTTATACTCAAATACATTCAAAAATAGAATATATAAGCATCCACAAAGATTTTAGTATTTTTCTCATTTTTTTAAAATTTTTTTAAAATCAATTTATGACTTATTTTGGCACTATAAAATCCAATAATTATTATCAAAACTTGCTATTTTGGTGAAAATTTTTTTTTATTCTCTCATTTACACAAAAATAGAATTTACATGATTTTTACATAATTTTACAAGCCCATTTGGCCTTTCTAAACTAAAATTGCATGAAATTGTAATTTTAGTCTATTTCTCGATTTAATAGTATTTTTTAACCATAAAATCATTTCTAATATTTTTAAATTAATACGTATGCTCTGTGTATTAAATCAGTATGCTTAATTGGATTTAAACATCATTTGCTAATTTATACAATTCAAATTAGGGGAAATTGGTTATTTAAGTTATAGCCTATTTGTTTAAATTATAGCCCGAATAACCAACCCCAATTACACTACCCAATTTATTAAAAGATCCGACCCACACCCCACCAAAATAACCCATCCCGTCCCCTCTTTTAAATCGTGGCCATTGATCATTTAGATCAACGGCCCACGATAACTCTTTCTTAATTAAACCCCAATACACCTCTAACCCTAATCACTTTACACATTCAGCCGCCCTTGTATTCCCATCATGTCTCAAATGCTCCCAAGCCCCCTGAAACCCTAGCCACCTCCAGTCACTTTTTAACCTCTTTTCACCGGAGACTATGGCCTTCCAGGCTTCATGCTGCCTGTACTCACCCCTCAATCCTATTGTGAAGACCACTCTCTCAGAGGTCCACCGATTTGAGTCTCTAAGACCATGTCCGGTCTCTCTCCGGCGAGCCATAAGATTGTGAGTCCGTTGTTGACTCGAAGCTAGCCAGTTCCAGGCTTCTCGTTCTCTAGGGTTCTCTCTGAAACCCTAAATCACTAAGGTCCTTCTGTGTTTCTCTTTACGATCTACCTTAGATCTATCTGTTTTTTGAAAGATTCAAAGTTTTTCCACCTTTTTACCGATTTTTTTCTTCAAAAGCTGTTCATCTTCCTAAAATTAAGGTTACTCCGATTTTATTTTTTTAACTACTCTACTATGATTTCTTTGCTTTTGATATGACTTTTCGGATATTTGTATGTGATTCCATGAGAATTTTCACCTAAGGTTTCTCCAATTTTTTTTCTTTCTGAAACTCCTCTAATGTGATTTCTTTATCCTTGCTATGGTTTTCGAATGTTTTCCTTTTACCTAGGGTTTCTGGTAATTCTACTTTATTTTGCCTTATTTGTGTCCTCTCTAAGTTTTTTTAGCTGAGTATCCTTTTGTTTTCTTATTTACACCGTGAAATATTAAGGAACCCTAGACTTTGGGGTTTTCGTCTTTGTGTGTGTTGTTTGTCTGATTCTGAAAACCTAACTTCTTGAACGCTTGATGCTTCTGACTTCTGCAAGCATTTCTAAAAGCTCATGCTCGTGTGCTTCTTCTCTCTGATTACACGACCTCTCCATCAATTTCAACCTTGCATGTCTTTGTGCATATTTTATAATCAACCTTTCCCTTTTCGAAATAATCTTAATTCTGGGACACTAATTTGTATGAACTTATTTCATTCTTTAATTTGGACTTGCTTTTCGACTAAATTCAGTATCAATGTGTATCCCAGTCTCCTTGATTCTTTGAATGATTGACGATTTTACTTGCCTTATTTGTTTAAACCGTGTGTATTTCGAAAAAACCTTAAATGTATCTACCCCTTATTTCTACAACACATTCTTGATTTTTTTTCCATATGTGAAACTCTGTTTATTTACCCTAAGTACGACTCCCTTAATTAAAGGGAATTCTTTCCTTGGTTGATTTTTTGATTGATACTAATTTATTTTCCTGCTTTAGTTGCTACTTGATTTCAGACTATAAACCCACCCATTCATCTTCACTTCACACACGAATAATATAAGTTTACATTAAAAACTCTCTCTTCTCCTCTCGGCTTTTCTTTGTTACTTGTTCTGCTGCACGAGTTTAGCCGGCTGAAAGCCAAGGCTAAACTATAAGGTTCCCTTTGCCCTATTTGCTTTACCATTTGAAGTTGCAAACTGGTAGGTCTAAGATTTAATACCATCTCCAAAACTACATGTTTAGTTGTTTCTTTTCACATGTCTATTTATGTTCATTATGTAGTTAAAACTTCAGCATGTATATACCTACCCCTACACCCCTATGTTTTAATACTGTGTGCTTCTATGAATGCTTTCATGTACTTCCCTCTCCCCAAATCCCTTTATTCTATCTCTATTTGACTTTGTTTATGTTCTTATGCAAATGCTTTCATATTTGATCCCTTTCCCTGACCCCTTTTTGTATGTGAGTATTGTTTTGGATTAGAGTGGTACTCTATTGCCACCTTTAGTTCAGAACCAGGTTGTTCTAAAACTCTGCTCAAATCAGCCCCATTCCCATACCTCCGTTTATGTGTTGAGCTTGACTCAGGTTTGTTGATGCCCTAATAATCATACAGGCCTAACTCTAACTTTATTTCAAGTATGCTCTTATTTGTTTAAGCCATATAAAGGTCAGGGGTGTGCCAGCCCTATTTATGTCTAGGTATGACTACCTTTTGAATTGGTCTTCCTCTAATCCCTCACTTTACACTTACTCTTAGTTCTTTAATCCCTACCCTCCTCTGTTAAGGCATGCTTAGGGAACCTTGAGTTCCCTCCGAACTTGTATACCTAAGGGCTGGTAATTCCACACCTTGCACTACTCTAATAATTATTTTATGGTGTAAGAATTGCTTGGGCTTCCCGAAAGCCCTAGGAACTTTGAAACACTGTAAGAGAAAGCATTGGAATCTGGAGACTGGATTTGGTAAAATACATATGTTAGTCATTAAGGTTGCTTTGAGCTTCCTCGGGTCCGTTTTAGCTTTAATGTATTTATTTCTTTAGTCTTTTTCTCTCCCTTTATGTAACAAGCTTTGTAAAAAGAATTTGGGGGATATAGTGAAAAGGGTGTGGGAGGGGTTTATATTTTTGCTAACCATAATAGAAATCATGCCTATAGGGATTTTGTATTAGAAATCATGCCTATAGGATTTTTGTATTCGAAATCATGCCTATAGGATTTTGTATTAGAATCATGCCTATAGGAGTTCAATATTGCATCTCATCTAGAAACCATGCCTATAATACGTCAATATCACAAATCTCTTAGAAATCATGCAAATAGGATCTTAACATTGCATATAGAAATCCTGCCCATAAGTCTTTAACATTCTATAATCAAGTGCATATAGAAATCATGTCTATAGGGACTGTATAACAAAACTCTAGGCAAACAATAGCTCCCTTGAATGTTTAAGAGCAACAACAAAACTAATCTGTAGATTTCATGCCTATAGAGTTCAAACTCGCCTAATTTGTTAGACGCCTTCAATAGAAGATTTTGTCCAATACTGCCTATTTCGAAATCTGGTCAAATCTTCCTTCTACGCTATTTTTAATCTATAAGAATCTTTTTAATTCCAAATGTGCGCTTTTTTGAAATCAACCTCTCTTTTCCTGCATAGTCTGTACTTCAATACCTTTCTTGCACCATTTTAAATTAAAGCATTTCGGTTATTTTATGAGCCATTTCTGAATTTTTTCAAATCCCAAATTCTTGTTTCAAGCTTTCTGAAATTACTGGTTTTCAAAAAATACTTTAAGTTTCAACAAAACGGATCCGGGGCTCAAAGTAGAATCCAACTTTATGTGTTAAATTAATCTATCCATTATCAATTTTTTAAACTCAAGACCAAATCAGTAATTGCAAGTCATGCTAAACTAATTGTTGTTTTGATCTGCGGGGTTTTGTACGAGCCTTTGAATGCCTGATTTGTATACCATTATGTGTTATTTGTTTTGGTTGACGCCTTAGCATTTTTACCTTTGAAACTCCATATATGTCTTATCCTTCTTCCCCATTTAAGGATTAGAAGTCCTATTACCCCGGGACTAATATGTTGGGATGGGTATTAGCATGCATTAAGTAAACAAGACTAAACACGTTTAAACACCTTAGCGGGATGGGAAGGGTAGGATATGGAGATGATGACGATGCGATAATATCATAAAGTGACCTCTCTTTGGGAATATGTGCGGGATATTGTATCAAATGATCCATATTATGGTTAAACTTAGGACCCCCTTTTTTCTTTTACATTTGTTTAAATACTTTTTCTAAAAATTTCCCTTTTACTTGTGCTATTCCTCTTTTAAAATTGCCCACTAGTTTTGTATTCTTTATATGAACATTTGCTTGTCTATTTCTATGCTTATTAAATTCAAATCTAAGTAAGGCCGGGAACCACACTAGTGGATCTTGAGGGTGCCTAACACCTTCCTCTCGAGATAATGTTAAGCCCTTACCCGAGCTCTGGTTTTCATTCAAAATCTTCTTCTTCTTATAAGTGTCCTAATGCACTATAATCATTAGGTGGCGACTCTTCAAACTCCATAACCCAATTCCCAAAAGGGAATAATAGTTGTTTTGTCCATCATATCATAAGCCTAATTTCGCCATTTTTTAGGGGGGGGGGGGGAAGGGGGCGTCGACAGCATGACGACTCTACTGGGGACTTCTTTAAGGCTTTTACCATTATTTGCTTTTGTGATATTATTTGTTTACTTTAATCGTTATTTCCGTTTTTAATTATTCCATCACCATTACTAACTTGACTCTTCATGTTTTTCTTTCTTTTAATTTCTGCTTATTATTTCAATTATGTTGTAATCTTCGAGCATCAATAGTAATTTTTATGAACGTGAAAATACATGCAACCTGTTTCGTTATTGTAATTGCATCTCTCAACATAATGTTCCACTCGTGCCAAAACAACTCCTATTGCAACACTTATAATGAGTGGTTGCGCTCTTCCAATATTATAAACCCCCTAAATGTGGAAAATGCATGTTTGCGGTAAAACCTATCGATCAACGGTATAGTCGATGGTTCCGCGCCTTTCCCTCTTTTGTTTTACGCTCAAGGGTACCTTGTCTAGCACTTCAAAGGTAGAAACTTTATTTCTTTAAGCTGTTCATGCATCATGGTCAACCCTAGCCGAGTCAGCTATGTTGTCCGCATAATGACTCATTATGATAGCCTAAGCCGAAGTCCATCGAGTTTCCTGAAACCCAAACGGACACCTTCATGTTATGTGCATTTATTTGGAGAACTGAATGTTTTTTGCTATTTATTGATTTAAATAGTCGAGTCTGGTGGGGTTAAGGGACTAACACTTTGTTTAGCAAAAATGAGGCACGAGGGCCCCAGATTCAGTATGGTATCCAACATCCACCCAAGGTTACTGAGATGGTGGGAAGATCTTCATAGTAGTGATCGAACCCTCGTCCGTAAGCACTTAGGGAATCTGCCTTCGCTTTTGGAAATCCAACCCAACAACAAAATCGCTGAGGCTGCCACTTTGTTTTGGGATGGTGATCGATCAGTGTTCCGTTTCGGGGATTTGGAGATGACCCCTTTTCTAGAAGAAATAAGGGACCTAGCTGGCATCCCTTGGGAATCGCCGGGTTTACTCATGCACGAGAATTGCAAAAGTAGAGGTTTCCTTAAAATGATGGGACTCAAGAAAAATCCCAACATTTCTTTCTTTAAGGACTCTTACATACCATTCGACTTTCTATACGAGAGATACGGCCATAGTAAGTCCTATCGCACCTACATGGGTGAATTCGTCCTCACCTCTTTGGGGCACCTACATAGAAGGGTGTTTGTGTTTATATTTTGCTCCTTGGGCATGGTAGTTTTTCCTATGAATAAGGCTAGGATCCACACCAGACTAGCCATGGTTACTAAGACTTTAATGGAAGGGATCGATGGACAATCATTCAGCATAGTACCTATGATCCTCGTGGAAATATATCGAGCCTTGGGGAAGTGTCAACAAGGGGATCCAAATTTCGAGGGTTGTAACTTACTTCTTCAACTATGGCTCCTAGAACACCTTCAGAAAGCCAACTACAGCCAGGAAATCATACACAGAGATTGGGATGACCATATCGCTTTTCATCATCCAAAGCGAATGAACTTCATGCCCAGTATGTGCGCTCAGCCAGAGGACGCCAGTGGATGGGTAGAGTTATTGGAAAATATGAAAGAAGAGCAAATTCAGTGGATGCTCGAGTGGTTCCCGACATGGGAGTTTATTGTCCATTCTCGAGATACACCGTTTCTCATACTCATTGGCTTGAGGGGAACTCATCCTTATGTCCCCCTCCGGGTGATGAGGCAAGCCGAAGGAAACAAATCATACACAGGATAGAAAAAATGAGTCACTTCAAGGCTGACTTTCAAAATGAAGATAACCCACATAGGTGTCATGCTCAGCATATGTGGCACTGCAAGCTCGTTCTAGGGAAGGATTCTATTGAATAAGATCATACCGGTGTGTGCCGCACTACGGAGGTTGGTTAGAAGATGATCACATTGGTTTGGGGCGCCCAGGGTTCATCCATGATCACAGAATTATTGACAAGAAAATTGAAGCTCAAGACAAGTACAATCAACTGTGCAAGAGAATGAGAGGATGTGAGAAAGAACATCGGGAATTACAGGAAGCCCACGAGAAGCTAATCAACGAGTAGAGGGATATGGCTGCCAACGCCAACAACCATTTGGGGGTATCTGGAGCACGGTTTGGTAGAGTTGGAAGGAAAGTTCTTGCAAGGATCAAAGACTATCAGAATGCTTAGGAAAGCGCAGGCGGGTGTTTGGTTCGGCCTACTTACTATTAGGGATGCGCGAGCGATGCAGCTGTACAAGGGAGGAAATAATACCGAATCTAGGGAAGGTCCTTCTGGTACCAAGTAGTTAGGAGTCTTTTCTTTTGCTTTAATGATGTAATAAGGTCAATGGCCATTAGTGATATTTTATTTAGTGTCACTTTGGGATTCATTTTATTTTTTCTCAATAAAATGAGTCATTTAACATTATAAGTTCTCCAAACTTTATTTGTCTCTAGGCCTACCTCGGCACAAACGAGGCACCCAAATTGGGAGGCGATTTATATTCCCGTACAATGTGTTTAAATATTGCAATATTATTTATCAGAAGCCGCACTAACGTTTTTTTACCTTTTTTTGTTTTTCCTTTATTCCCCTCCCCAAAGGTTAGTTCATACATTCCAGCACCATCTCCATACTCCACAATATCAAAGGGTCCTCCACCTCCTCCTCCTCCCAAATATAGGAACAAGAACAAAATGGAAGATACCAATGCTAGAAAGGAAGTCGGAGAGGCTTCAATCACCAAAGAAATTGTTGCTCATATTGAGCAAACTTTGCTGAGGTTTTGAGAAGAGTTGGAACAAGTCCGGAACTTGGAAAGTCGGTCGATCACTCTTGCTGCTGCTGATGCCAATAAATTACCACCGCTGCCACCACCCCAGCCAGCTCAGACTCAAGTCCGCAACACATGCAACAATGCTCCACTGCTTATCCCGGAGCCCAAAAATACCACAGATAACCAGAACACGCCCGTCTTTGTGGATGCTGTACCCCATTACGGCCAGCCAATCACCAATGTAGCCAAGTATGACGATAAAAGCTCCCTCATTCAGAATTTGGCCGTTGAGATTACGATGTTGACTAGCCGGGTTCAGGGTTTCGAAGGTAACAACGGTGTTGAAGGGCTGAATTACGAAGATCTCTGTGTTCAACCAGATGTTGAGCTCCCGGAGGGGTATAAACCTCCGAAGTTCAAAATGTTCGATGGCACCGCTGACCCATATGAAGCTATTCATCTGAAGCTTTAAGGGTGATGCCTTATCCTAGTATATTAGACAAGATGCAAAGAAATAGACTAGTTGGGTAAGTATGGCATCTGATTCATGGATTGATTTAGATTCAACACTGAGAACGCACCAGATGTGTTCTATATTCAGAATCTCAAGAAGAAGCCCAATGAGATCTTTCGCGAGTATGCTACTCGTTGGAGGTCGGAAGCTGCTAAAGTTAGACCAGCTTTGGAGGAAGAACAAATGAACAGATTCTTTGTCCGTGCTCAAGATCCACAGTACTATCTAAGATTAATGCTTATTGGGGGTCAAAATTTCTCCGATATCATCAATTTGGAGAAAGGATTGAAGAAGGGATCAAGAACGGCATACTCACCTACCTTGAGGCATTGCAAGCCACCAACAAGGCTCTACAATCTGGTGGCTCGTCAAAGAAAAAGGATATGTATTCTGTAATGGCTGCAAAGAAAAAACTCCCCCAGAAAGTACCAAAACTATCCCTCAGCCCCACTCACATATCATCCTACCCTAAATTACCAAACACCATCACCCACTTACCTAATTCCACCACCTGCTTACCAATCACCTCCACCACCCACATATCAACCCACTTCACCCAGATATTCCCAACCTTCAGCCGTATACCAAGCATATATCTCCCAACCTTCTCACTACCCATCACCCTCTACCTGCCAAAATTTCCCTCAACCTAAACCAAATTTTGACCGAAAGCCTCCTAGACAATACACCACCATAGCGAACCAATCGACCAATTATATGTGAAACTTAAAGCAGCAGGTTACGTTACCCCTATCCCAACCGTAACTCCAGAAAAGCCTGTCAATTGGATCAACCCAAACAAGACTTGCCAATATCATTTATAGATGAAGGGCCATACCATTGACGAGTGTCACTCGATAAAAGACAAGATTCAGAATATGATTGACAACAAGATCATTATAGCAAATGAGCCTACTCCTAATGTCCGCAACAACCCTCTGCCTGACCAAATGGGTGGACGCATCCACATAATTGAGATCGAAGATGATTGGGACCCCAAGGGGTCAATCGGTTTGATAGCCGAATAAGATGAGCCTATGAAGCCAACGGTTACTCTCAATCCCATTATCATCCAGATTCATCCCTCTAAGGGCGACGTAGTAAATGTATCCATGCCACTCGAGTTTGAAGTACCTTCTACAAAGGCGCCAAAACCAATTGAGGTTGAGTTCGGAGTTCCAAAACAACCTACACCATTTGAAGTTATTGTGTTGGCTTCCAAGGATTCTATTACGATCTCCATGACAGACATGACCCCGTATCAAACAAATGCTTTACCCTGGGATTACACCGTTGAGGCTAGAAGAAAAGGAAAGATGTATATTGGAGAAGCAACTGCTGCACCGGGCATGACCGGGATAGGAAGGGTATACACCCTGGAACATTTGGCTGAGTCTAGCAAGCAGGCTTCCAGGCGAGCTATTGAAACTAGGCCCGATGACCTCTAGAGAAAGGTACAGGCCAAAGAGTACTCGGTCGTTGAGCAACTGAACAAGACACCAGCGCAGATTTCTATTCCGGTGCTCCGACAAAGATCTGAGGCACACAAAAATGCCTTGATGAAAATACTAAGTGAAGCATATGTTCCCAGCAACATAACAGGAGGCGAAATGGCAAACATGGTGGGACAAATACTTGAAAGCCATAAGATCACCTTCCACAAAGATGAATTACCACCGAAAGGGCTTGGTCACAACAAAGCATTGCACATCACTGCGCAATGCGAGGATCACTTTATCATCAGGATTCTAGTCGGCGGGGGATCCAACCTCAACATTTGTCCGTTGGTCACTCTCAGGACATTGGGAAAGGGATTGCACAAGATCAAAGACGGGGATATCAGTGTCAAGGCTTTTGACGGATCTCAGAAGTCCACCATTGGAGAGATTAGCTTATGCCTGTAGATGGGGCCCACCTGGTTCGACATCGAGTTCCAAGTCATCGACGTACCAACATCCTACAACTCATTGCTAGGACGAACCTGGATCTAGGCCACTGGGGCTGTGGCATCAACACTCCATCGAGCTGTGAAATTTGCGTGGAATCATCAAGAAGTAATCATTCATGGCGACGGTAGGAACCTCATATACAGTCGCCAGGCTATCCCAATGATCGTGAAGAAGGAGAATAGGTGGAGAAACATACCATCACATCGAGCGAGTCAATGCCATAGAAAATGATAAGTTGCGGGATAGAAAAATTAAGAGCATTCTGAATTTGAGCAGATACGTGCCCGGATAGGGGCTTCGCAAGAATCTCCAAGGTATCACCAAGCCCATCCTGTTGAAAAAGCATGGGACCACTTTCGGCCTAGGTTATGAATACACTTGGGAGGAGTTCCAGCACTGGTCGCCACCATGGAGCGGTCCCTACTACCTACTGGAGCACCCTCTACCCCAGTTAGAGCAGGCCTTTCAGCCCAGTGATGTCATACCGGAGGAAGATGAGACGCTAGCAGCAATGAAAAACCTATTTCTGGAGGATGAGATGGATTGCTGTGTTACCTTCGAGGAGGAAGGGGAGGAAGGCCCTTCTATCCAAGCTGTGAACCAGGGAGAACACCTCACCAATTGGTCAATCAGGACCACTAGTGCTCGTTGAGCCTTGGAGTAGCAAGGCTAAACGACACATATGCATCTCACTTTACTTTTAGTTGATGTTACTTTTCAGTTGTCCTTACTTTCGAAAAGAGATCTGATGTTTCAAATAATTACGAATTTAATCAAATGCATTTTCCATGTTTATCTTTATATTCGCTCTCACTTATTTTCTCTACCTTTTGCTTTATTTTACACAGCATTACTATTACGTATCTTGATGATGAACCATTTGCTGTGTCGTGCAATGAGATAATGCGACAAATGGACATAGAATAAGAAGAGGATGAAATACCAGAAGAGATTGTTAGAGAAGTCGAGGATATTGAGAATAGACCTAAGTCTAACTTAGACAAAATTGAGGCCATTAATTTGGGAGAAGCAAAAAATGTCACGGAAACACGAATCAGCGTACGCTTGTCACCATCAAAAAGGAAGATAACACAGAGTTTTTGAAAGAGTATGAGGACATATTCACCTGGTCGTATGATCATATGACCAGCTTCAACACGTCCATTGTGGCTCACACGTTTCCGACATATCCAGCATGCCCGCCGGTCAAACAGAAACTCAGAAAGTACAAGCCAAACATGAGTTTGAAAATCAAAGAAGAAGTCACCAAGCAAGTCAAAGCCAGGGTTCTCAGAGTGGTAGAGTATCCAACATGGTTAGCCAACATTGTACCGGTGCAAAAGAATGACGGGAAGGTTAGAGTCTGTTCGACTACCGTGATCTCAATCGGGCCAGTCCTAAAGACAACATTCCTTTGCCAAATATACATATATTGATTGATAACTGCGCCAAACCTGAGCTGCAGTCATTCGTTGATTGTTTCGCTGGGTACCATCAGATATGGATGGACGAAGAGGATGCAGAGAAAACGGCATTCATCATGCCGTAGGGAATGTACTGTTATAGAATGATGCCTTTCGGTTTGAAGAATGCTGGTGCTACCTACATGTGAGCCATGACTACAATCTTTCATGATATGATACACAAAGAGATCGAGGCATATGTGGACGACGTCATCATTAAATCCAGGAGAGCTGCAGATCACTTGGAAGATTTGAGAAAATTCTTCAATAGACTAAGGAGATACAACCTGAAACTGAACCTCGCCAAATATGCATTCGGGGTCCTAGATGGAAAGTTATTGGGTTTCATTGTGAGTCGCTGAGGAATAGAAATGGATCCGTCAAAGGTCAAAGCCATTCAAGAGTTTCCACCTTGAAGAACAAGAAAGAGGTAATGAGTTTTCTGGGGAGGCTCAACTACATCAGGCGATTCATAGCTCTGTCCACTGTCATTTGTGAACCCATCCTCAAAATGCTAAAGAAAGATGCCCCCACCAAGTGGCCTGATGATTGTCACAAGGCTTTAGATAGAATCAAGGAATACCTGTCAACGCCACGAGTCTTGGTCCCACCTGAGCCAGGGAGACCTTTATTGCTTTATCTCGCAGTATTGGATGGGGCATTTGGTTGTGTTTTGGGACAACATGATGAAACATGAAGGAAGGAGTAGTCCATCTACTACCTCAGCAAGACGTTTACCCCTTATGAGGCTCGGTATTCATTATTACAGCGCACTTGTTGTGCTTTAACTTGTGTAGCTCAGAAATTGAGGCACTATTTCTGTGCTTACACCATTCATCTCATATCCAGAATTGGTCCATTGAAGTATATTTTCCAAAAGCCCATGCCTACAGGCAAGCTCGCCAAGTGGATGATTTTATTAAGTGAATTTGGCATCATTTATGTTATCCAGAAGGCGGTCAAAGGGACAAGCCTTGGCAGATCACCTTGCTGAGAATCCTGCTAGAGGAGAATATGAACCCCTAAAGACGTATTTTCCTGATGAAGAGATAGCCTTCATAGGGGATACATTGCAGAATCCTATGATGGTTGGAGGATGTTTTTCAACGGAGCCACAAACTTCAAAGGAGTGGGTATAGGGGCGGTTATGGTATCCGAAACTGGTCAGCATTACTCGGTGTCCGCCAAGCTCAGATTCCCCTGCACCAACAATATGGCCGAGTACGGAGCCTGCAGTTTAGGGCACAAGCTGGCCATTGACATGAATATTCAGGAACTACTTGTGATCGGAGAATCAGACCTACTCATACATCAGGTTCGAGAAGAATGGGTAACCAAGAATTCCAAGATACTCCCCTATCTACACTATGTGTACAAGTTGAAGAAAAGAGTCAGAAAGACGGAGTTCCAACATGTTCCGAGAACACAAAACGAGTTCATCGATGCTTTAGCCACTTTATCATCCATGATCCAGCATCCAGATACAAACTTTATTGATCCCATCCCGATCAAGATTCCTGACCAGCCAGCTTATTGTGCTCACATCAAGGAAGAAGCCGAAATCTAGGTGGAATAATAAGAAAAGGTAAGGTTCAAAAGAATTTACAAAAAAGGGATTTTTTTGAGTATTTTAGAAAGGGTCGGTTAGGAGAGGGAGGTATCTGTAATTGAATAACTATAAGCCAACCCTTCTAGATGTTTCGACGCTTGATTCTCGAATAGGATTGAATCTAAGATGAATGCTTGGTTTACGTTATGGAAGAAAGACATGTATATGTGATATTAGATATTGACTAGTGCTAGTTATATATGAAATGAACTAAAGATATATTTTACTACTCTAGGGGATTCTACTAGAAGTCCTTCCGGCCCCTTGTGACTGTGAATTGAATGAATAAACGGATGAAATCAAGAAATAATTCAACTAACAGTTCGAACCAAGAAATGGAAGAACGAAAGTCGTATGGGTTCACAAAGACTCTGTGGCTAAAAAGTAAAAAAGATATATCGAAGTTGTTCTGATGATTCAATAATCTTATTACTTCAATCCGAAGTTCTTAGTTACTTCGACTGGATGAGTCCTAGCGAGGGAATAATTAAGTCATAACTCATTGGTTGATTGTATCATTAACCATTTCTTTTTTTTGGTACGAGGAACTTATCATGAATCCACTGATTTCTGCCGCTTCCGTTATTGCTGCTGGATTGGCCGTAGGGCTTGCTTCTATTGGAAACATTGGTTCCATGATATGAAGGAATATTTGACAACAGGAGAGTACCTAGAGCTTGTCAATGCTACTAAAAAATGAACACTTCGGAGATTGTCCAATAATTTCTTTCACAGCGAGGAATCCTGTATTGGAGGACTCCTGATTTGGGGTTATTAAGATGTGTCGAGGCAAAAGAAGCAACCAGACTATTGGAGGAAGTGCACACAGGGACTTGTGGACCACATATGAATGGTTTCATTTGGGCAAAGAAGATACTTCGAGCAAGTTATTTTGGGATGACCATGGAGACGGACTGCGTTTAATACGCCCTAAAATGCCACCGATGTCAAGTACATGCTGATATGATAAAGGTGCCTCCAAATGAGCTTATTGCAACAAAATCACCATGGCCGTTCGCCGCTTGGGGAATGGATGTTATTGGACGAATTGAACCAGCCACATCAAATCGGCATAGGTTTATCCTAGTGGCGATTGATTACTTTACCAAATGGGTTGAAGCCGCATCTTACAAGGTAGTCACCAAGAAAGTAGTAGCGGATTTGGTTCGAGATTCTATGGTTTGTCGATTCGGGGTTCTAGAATCAATCATCACCGAACGGATCTAACCTCAACAACGACCTGATGAAAGCAATGCGTGAAACATTCAAGATCAGACACAACACTCTCTTGATTACAGACCTCAGAAGAACAAAGCTGTAGAAGTAGCCAATAAGAAAATCAAGAAGATACTAAGGAAAATGATTGAAAAGCACAAGCAGTGGCATGAGAAATTGTCGTCCGCTTTATTGGGTTACCGCACCACGGTCTGCACATTAACCAGGGCCACTCCTTACATACTGGTTTATGGAACATAGGAAGTCATTCCCGCTGAGGTAGAAATTCCATCCTTAAGGGTCATACAAGAAGAATAATTAGATGATGCAGAATGGGTCATAAGTCGCTACGAGTAGTTAGCCCTCAAAGACGGAAATAGAATAAGCTGTCTGTCACTGTCAATCATATTATAACAGAACGTCCAGAGCCTTCAACAAGAGAGTCAAGCCAAGGAAGTTCACGCCAGGAAAATTGGTATTGAAGAAGATATTTCCACATCAAGATGAAGCTAAATGTAAATTGTCTCCCAACTGGCAGGGCTCATACATGGTTCACCAGGTTCAAACTGGAGGAGCCCTTATTTTCGCAGAAATGGACGGAGAAATTTGGCCGAAGCCTATCAACTCTGATGCAGTAAAGAGATACTACATTTGATCACATGCTTTCTTTTATGATTTAATTTGAACTAGGTCTGACCTGATTCCCGTTTAAGATGGGATACTACGCCTGACCTGATTCCCCATGAGTTCGATCATATTTTAATTAAAATTCCATTTTCCCTGCTATTGGAAGTGGGGAAAATTTTTGAGGAGGACCCTCAAAATTCCGAAGTCAATTTTTCAGTCTCTTCATCAACACTGACCCATTAACCTGGGGCAGAACTTTGAGGAGGACCCTCAAAGTTCTAGAATTGTTCCATGTTCAGTTATTTATCACATCCACCAATAGCACCAGCCCATTAAACTGGGGTAGAACTTCAGGAGGACCCTCTAAATTCCAAACAAGCAAGGTCGCCGTGTTTTGGACCATGTTGCAGTTCGTTGGTTCATCCAAAATAAAAACATTTTAATATATATATGTACTTGCATTATATTTACTAAGACATGCATGAATATTACTTGCGCCCCTATTGTTTAGCAACGCTACCCCATGATACACGACGCTAAAGGCTGGAGGATACGAACTAACCTCTTCCCCTACAGAACTCACGATTTTTCTTTGGTTGCAGGAACTCAGGTTACGGATCAAAGCGCTTCGCTCGGCAGGATCAAAATCCTCATAGGGTCACTATCCGCACTCAACATTCCCCAGCAGTCCCAGTATAAAAAAACTGGCAATCCGCTAAGAAAACTTACTACTATTCGCTCATTCCTGCATTGCATAAGGCTACTATCTACCTTTTGAGACTAAGATATGTCTCCAACTGCATTTTGCATAAGGCTAATCTCTGCCTTCCGAGGTTAAGCTCTACCTCCATATTGCATAAGGCTCCTATCTTCCTTTCGAGACTAAGCTCTGTCTTAATCTGCATTTTTTGCATAAGGCTAATCTCTGCCTTCCGATGTTAAGCTCCACCTCCATATTGCATAAGGATACTATCTGCCTTTCGAGACTAAGCACTGTCTCCATATGCATTTTGCATAAGACTACTCTTTGCCTTCCGAGGTTAAGCTCTACCTCTATATTACATAAGGCTATTATTTGCCTTTCGAGACTAAGCTCTGTCTCCATCCGTATCCTGCATAAGGCTAATCTCTGCCTTCCGAGGTTAAGCTTCACCTCCATATTGCATAAGGCTCTTATCTCCCTTCCGGACTAAGCTCTGTCTCCATCTGCATTTTCCATAAGGCTACTCTCTACCTTCCGAGGTTAAGCTCTACCTCCATATTGCATAAGGCTATTATCTACCTTTCTAGACTAAGCTCTATCTCCTTCTGCATCCTGCATAAGGCTAACCTCTATCTTCCCAGGTTAAGCTCTACCTCCATATTGCATAAGGCTCTTATCTGCCTTTCAAGACTAAGCTATGTCTCCATCCGCATCTTGCATAAGGCTAATCTGTACCTTCCGAGGTTAAGCTCTACCTCCACCCCGTAAGAGGCTATCATCTGCCTTTCGAGATAAGCATTGTCTTTACCCTGCATGACTGAAATATCGCCGCTTCATTTTTCGACTGGCTGAAACATCACCACCTGCATTCAAATTCTCATTCAGCTCAAGTATCGCCATCTATTTTTAAATTCTCGCTCTGGCTGAAGGATCGCCATGCTTCGCCTTTATCTGGCTGAAAGATTGCCACCTTCTCATGGGTTGAAAGATCGCCAACCCGTTCAAATGCGTCATAGTTCGAAGGTACCATCTACATAGCCCAAGAACATCATTCCACGGCCTACGAACCTTTACTTTTATGCTTTTCAGGGCGCATGACATCATAGTCTGAGGACATCATCCTAACCGTCCAAGGACAAACATTCATGGTCCAACGGGAACTTGCATTGTGTTTAAATTACGCAATATATATACTCACATCACGCATTTCCAGGCATTCCAGCCGGCTCATGGCCATCTCAGCAGGAGTGATCCCTCTCTGATTTTCCGCAATTTGTCCGATTTCAAATGCCTTTCTCAGATCTAACAATCGCGTCCGTTTTTTTCCGGTTCCCATCGGCATGTTCCGTCTATGGCTCCTGAACTACATATGGCCTAATTCCTGTAAAACCATGGACATTTAGGCAACTTAGAGACTAGAGCACGGTCAATATCTTTTCACAATTGTAATCTCCGCCATCTTATCTTTATCCGACAACTCTTTCATCCTCCCCGGATAAAGAGGGATAACTGTTGATACACAATTTTTTCCTATACATTTTCATACTTAAATACATTCAAAAATAGCATATATAAGCATCCACAAAGGTTTTAGCATTTTCCCATTTTTTTTAAAAAAAATTAAATCAATTGATGACTTATTTTGGCACTATAAAATCAAATAATTATTCCCAAAACTTGCTATTTTTGGGAAAAATTTATTTTATTCTTTTATTTACAAAAAAATAGAATTTACATGATTTTTACAAGCCCATTTGGCATTTCTAAACTAAAATTTCATGAAATTGCAATTTTAGCATATTTCTCGATTTAATAGTATTTTTTAACCATAAAATCAGTTATAATATTTTTAAATTATTATTTATGGTTTGTTTATTAACCTAGTATATTTAATTGGGGTTTAAACATCATTTGCTAATTTATAAAATTCAAATTAGGGGAAATTAGTTATTTAAGTTATTGCCTTTTTTAAAAAAAATTATAGCCCTAATCACCAACACCAATTACACTACCCAATTTATTAAAAGTTCTAACTCACACCCCAGCAAAATAACCCCCAGCTATCCCCTCTTTTATAACCCTTCCTTAATTAAACCCCAATACACGCCTAACCCTAATCACTTCACACATTCAACTGCCCTTGTATCACCCTCATCTCTCAAATGCTCCCAAGCCCCCTGAAACCTTAGCCGCCCCCACTCACTTTCTGGCCTCTTTTCACCGGAGACTATGGCCTTCCATGCTTCATGCTACCTTTACTCACCCCTCAATCCCTTCTACGGCCCTTTTGTTCGAGAATTGGAACCCTATTGTGAAGACCACTATTTAAGATCTCCACCGATTTGAGTCTCTGCGGCCATGTCCGGTCTCTCTCCGGCGAGCCTTAAGGTTGTGAGTCCGTTGTCGACTCGAATTTAGCCAGTTCCAGGCTTTCTCGTTCTCTTGGGTTCTCTTTGAAACCCTAAATCACCAAGGTACTTCTGTGTTTCTCTTTATGATCTACCTTAGATCTATCTGATTTTCGAAAGATTCAAAGTGTTTTCCACATTTTTACCGATTTTTATGTTCAAAATTTGTTCATCTTCCTAAAATTAGGGATTCTCCGATATTCTTTTTTTTAACTACCCTACTATGATTTCTTTGCTTTTTCTATGACTTTTCACATGTTTGTCTGTGATTCCATGCGATTTTTCACCTATGGTTTCTCCAATTATTTTGCTTTTTGAAACTCCTCTGCTGTAATTTCTTTATCCTAGCTATGACTTTCGAATGTTTTCCTTTTACCTAGCGTTTCTTGTAATTATATCATATTCGCCTTATTTGTGTCCTCTCTGAGTTTTCTTACCCGAGTATCCATTGTTTTCTTATTTACACCGTGAAATATTAAGGAACCCTAGACTTTAGGGTTTTTGTCTTTGTGTGTGTTGTTTGCCTGATTCTGAAAACCTAACTACTTAAACGCTTCATGCTTCTGATTTCTGCAAGAGTTTCTAATTGCATCTCATGCTCGTGTGCTTCTGCTCTCTGATTACACGACCTTTCAATCAATTTCAACCTTGCATGTCTTTGTGCATCTTTCATAATCAACCTTTTCCTTTTCGAAATAACCTTAATTTTGGGAAACTGATTTGTATGAACTTATTTCATTCTTTAATTTGGAATTGCTTTCAGACTAAATTCAGTATCAATGTGTATCCCAGTCTCCTTGATTCTTTGAATGATTGACGATTTTACTTGCCTTATTTGTTTAAGCCGTGTGTATTTCGAAAATACCTTAAATGTGTCTACCCCTTATTTCTACAACACATGCTTGATTTCCTTTCCATATGTGGAACTCTGTTTATTTACTCTAAGTCCGACTCCCTTAATTAAAGGGAATTCTTTCCTTGATTGATTTTTTGATTGATACTAATTTATTTTCTTGCCTTAGTTGCTACTTGTTTTCAGACTATAAAAACCCCTTTCATCTTCACTTCAGACATGAACAATACAAGTTCACTTTCAAAACTCTCTCTTCTCCTCTCTGCTTTTCTCTGTTACTTGTTCTGCTGGTCGCGTTTAGCCAGCTGAATGCCAAGGCTAAACTATAAGCTTCTCTTTGCCCTATTTGCTTTACCATTTGAAGTTGCAAACTAGTAGGTCTATGATTTAATACCATCTCCAAAACTACATGTTTAGTTTTTTCTTTTCACATGTCTGTTTATGTTCATTATGTAGTTAAAACTTCAGCATGTATATACCTACCCCTACACCCCTATGTTTTAATATTGTTGCTTCTATGAATTCTTTCATGTACTTCCCTCTCCCCAAATCACTTTAGTCTATTTCTGTTTGACTTTGTTTCTGTTCTTATGCAAATGCTTTCATATTTGATCCCTTTCCGTGACCCCCTTTTGTATGTGAGTATTGTTTTGGATTAGAGTGGTACTCTATTGCCTCCTTTAGTTCAGAACCAGGTTGTTTTTGTTGGAAACACGTTCTCAATGCAATATACTAAAACGTGTGTTCTTGTGTATAGGTTTTGATGAATGACAAACGAAGCGAAAACTGATATATGACGAAGTTCAAGAAACAAGCGCACAATTGATATACATCTAGATTCAAGCTCAAGACAAAGTTTTATTGTTTAATTGAGTCATTCTTAATTGTGATCTTGATCCTACAACTTGACTCGTAACATGGCTTTTCTCATAAAACTATTTTCCAAAATCATGCATATTTAATTTAATGCTAAATGATTTTAAATCATGCATATTTTCATTAGTCAAAATGACTTTTTAAATGCCTCTGAAAACTGGACTAAGATAATCGATTATGTACTAATGATAATCGATTGTTTTAAGCCAAGACTGCATGACAATCGATTGTGAACTAATGACAATTGATTGTGTTAAGGCAGTAAACATCAGGTTTCTTCAAACCTTCATGACAATCGATTGTGAACCTTATAACAATCGATTGTGATGAGGCATTGTCCATCAAAGTTTTTCAAAACTCAGAATAATCGATTGTGAAGCTAATGACAATCGATTGTGAAGAGACAGTGTCCTTCAAATTTTTCAAAGTCATAAAATGATCGATTGTGACTAATGACAATCGATTGTGTTGAGGCAGTGACTTCCAGTGATTTTCAAATTTATTAAATAATCGATTGTGAGTATATAACAATCGATTGTCAAGAGGCAGTGTCTAAAAAGATTTTCAAAAACTGATAAGTAATCGATTGTTGACTTTGTGCAATCGATTGTGAAGCTGACCGTTGTCGTAAAGTTTTCAAATACCGTCAGGTAATCGATTATTGACTCTGTATAATCGATTGTTTTGATTAAAATCCGGAAAATATTTCTTGAACGTTATTTGATAATCGATTATTGATTTTGTATAATCGATTGTTTTGATTAAAATCCGGAAAAGATTTTTTGAACGTTGCTGAGTAATCGATTGTTGATTCTGAACAATCGATTGTTTGTGGTAAAATCTGGAAAGGATTTTTTGAACGTTGCCAGTAATCGATTATGGATTGTAAGTAATCGATTGTCAAGCGTATAATCTGGGATTGAATTTTGATCTGACTGACAGACAATCGATTGTTGGGGTTTTGACAATCGATTGTCAGTGAGTAAAATCAACAACTCTTAAACGGCAATTAGGCAACGGTAATGCCAAGTTTTTCAACTATAAATACAGCTTCATTTCAGTGTTTTAAACACTACAACATACTACAACTGATCATTACATTGCTATAAGCTTGCATACTTTTGTTTATCATTTTATATTCAATTTCATAAAGCTTTTGAGAGCCATATTCTTGTCCAAAGTTGTTGTGATCCAGAGCTTACTTCTTTTACTCATATCTACTCATTAAGGAGTATTTTGTTTGAGTGTTTTAGTGTTGTATACACTTGTAAGAGAATTGTAATTCTCTTGTTGTAAGGAACTTGTGTTTCCTTGGTTGAAGTCTTGGAGTGTTGTAACTCCGAGCAAAGGTGTTGAGGCTTGCGTCCTCAAGTTGTAAAGGTTTGTTAAGCACCCGGAAGCTTGACACGTTAGTGGAAAATCTCGAGAGAGTCTCTCGGGGACTGGACTAGCCACACGTTGTGGTGAACCAGGATATATTTGTGTGTAAGTTATTATTTATCGCACTTATTTACTTCCTGCAAATTTTAATTTCCGCAAGTTTACGCTAAATTTTATTATAACGCTATTCACCCCCCCTCTAGCGTTAAGCGTATTATCTAACAATTGGTATCAGAGCCCAACTCTCTGAAAACTTTACAGTTTGAGAGAACCATCCATGGCTTCTACTCGTGATTCTTTTGCAGGAATTGAAGAAGGACAGTGCTCCACATGACCACCTCTATTCAACGGTACAAATTACACGTACTGGAAGGAGAGGATGAAGATCATTGTTCAGTCCAACAGCTTTCACCTTTGGAAGGTGATAATGAAGGGAAACCAAATTCCAACAAAGAAGGTGGAAAACGAATGGGTCCCCAAGTCCGAGGATGAGTATGACGCGGATGACATCTGAAAGGTTCAAAATAATGCTAAAGCAATAAATTTATTATATTGTGCTATTAATGCTGACGATTACAGGAAAATATCATGTTGTACAACGGCAAAGGAGATGTGGGACAAGCTAGAAGTCACGTACGAAGGTACAGACCAGGTAAGGGAAGCAAAAATTGATTTCCTAACACATTCTTATGAATTATTTCACATGAAGGAAGGTGAAAAGGTGGACGAAATGTTTGAGCGATTTTCAATAATCGTAAATGACTTACATGCTCTCAAGAAAACATTCACGGATAGAGAGCTCGTTCGAAAAATTCTTAGAAGTCTCACACTGGCATGGAGATCAAAGGCCGATGCAATTCAAGAATCCATTGGCGTTTCAAACGTCACCATCGACGCACTAAGAGGTAACCTTAAAACCTATGAATCTACTATTCTTAACCCTTTTGTTGATGATCAAAGGAGGCAAAGAATAGCTCTAAAGGCGAGCACAAGCCAACCGCAAATTGATGAGGAAGGAGACAACGAGTTTGGACTCGTTATCAAAAGATTTCAAAAGTTCATGCGCAAGGAGTATGAACGCAAGGGCAAAAAGCAAGGCGAACAAATCAAGTACTATGAATGTGGTGAAACTGGGCACATCAAATCAAATTGCCCAAACATCAAAAAGGAGAAGAAACCTTTTAAAAAGCAACGTGCATACATTTCTTGGGGAGGCGACTCCGGAGATGAGTCAAGCGAAGGAGAAGAAGACGAAGCAGCAAATCTTTGCCTTATGGCACAAGAAGACAACAAAGATGAGGTATGTCAAATTTCGTCTAAAAACTTCTTTACTCTTGAAGAAATGCGAACTGCTTTTGATGAATTATATGCTGAGTTTATTAAGGCTTCAGAAACTGGTAAGGGCATAAAAGAAAATGCTTCATTAAAAGAAAAGGATTTTCAAAAACAGCTTTCTTTGAAAGAAAAGGATTTAGAAAAACTGGTTTTAGAAAATGAGAAGCTGAAAGAGGAAAACAAGTTTTTTGGAAAAAGAAGTTCCGATAAGCCCGAAAGCTCTACTAGAAATTGCACTTCTTGTTTGCTTCTTAAGAATGAAGTAAGTAGGCTTAAAGGTACATTAGATAAGTTTAATTCTTCGCACAAAAACTTGAATGATGTTCTTGTTAACTTGAAATCAACCAAGCATGGAATAGGCTTTAAAAATGAAGAAAAGGTTGCAGCTAAACCCCAACAACCTAAAGCTCAACCTAGGATTAACAATAGAAATGCTTATCCTAGAAACAACAACTCTAGAGCCAATATGCATGCTAGACAAAATGCTGAACATTTTAGAAGACCTAGGAATGACTTACCACCTAGAAATAGTCACCCTAGAAATGATGCATATTTTAGGCCAAATTTTGAACCCCTTAGAAGACCTAGCAATGGCCCTCAACCGAGAAACAATCACTCTAGAAATGCTGCCCATCCTAGAGCTCATAGTAGGAGAAATAATTCTCATGAAATGCGAAATAGTCATAGTGTTCAAAATATAGTAAGAAACTTTCATCCGTCTAGTGAACCTAGAAGGATGCATAACCCAAATGTGACTTGTCATTATTGTAGACGTATTGGTCACTCCTGCATGCTTTACACGTCATAGACATGTTACTCAATCGCATCATTATAATATGCCTAACCCCCAAGGACCCAAGATGGCATGGGTACCTAAAGAACATTAATTTGTTTTGTAGGTGTGCTTGAAGGGATCAAGTGTACTATGGTACCTTGATAGTGGATGTTCCAAGCATATGACGGGAGATGAATCCAAATTCCTTCAATTAGAGCACAAAGAAGGAGGAAGTGTTATCTTCGGTGATAACAATAAAGGAAAGATCATCGGCATCGGCTCGGTCGGTAAGGATGAAAAATCCTCTATTAAGCATATATTACTTGTGAAAGGTTTGAAGCATAATCTCTTGAGCATAAGCCAATTATGTGACAAGGGAAATCTTGCTCTATTTGATTCGGATGAATGCCTAGTATTTAGACGTAGTGATTTCAAAATCATACTTCGTGGTTTTAGAGTTGATAATATTTATATGGTTGATCTTGCTAATTCCTCACCCGAGTATGTTGATTGTCTAATGAGTAAAGAGGATGATACTTGGCTATGGCATCGTAGAGTAGCACATATCAATATGCATCTTTTGAACAAATTGATTTCTCAAAACTTAGTTGTTGGTCTTCCCTTTTTAAAATTTGACAATGACTCTATTTGTGACTCGTGTCAAAAGGGGAAGAAAACAAAAGCATCTTTCAAATCTAAAAATATTGTTTCAACTTCTAGACCATTGCAATTGCTTCATATGGATTTATTTGGTCCCTCTCGCATTGAAATTCTAGGAAGAAATAAATATGCTTTTGTGATTGTTGATGATTACTCGAGATTTACTTGGACTTTATTTCTTGCCAATAAAAGTGATGCTTTTCAAAATTTTAAATTTTTTCTTAAGCGTGTTCAAAAATGAGAAAGAAACAACCGTCACTTCAATTAGAAGTGATCATGGGGGAGAGTTTGATCACAATCTCTTTGCGGACTTTGTGACGAACTCGGAATCGAGCATACCTTTTCCGCTCCACGTACACCACAACAAAATGGGGTGGTGGAAAGGAAAAATAGGTGTCTCGAAGAGATGGCTAGAACCATGCTTGACGAAGCTAAGATACCCAAACATTTTTGGGCGGACGCCGTGAGTACCGCTTGCTACGTTCTAAATAGAGTAGTAATTCGGCCGATACTCATGAAAACCCCCTATGAACTTTATAAGGGAAGAAAACCTAATATTTCCCATTTTAGAGTTTTTGGTTGCAAATATTTTGTTCATAACAATGGCAAAGACCAATTGGGTAAATTTGATGCTAAGTCGGATGAAGGTATTTTCATTGGATATTCCTCACGTAGTAAAGCAAATAGGGTCTTTAATAAAAGAACCCAAATTGTGGAGGAATCCCCTCATGTTGTATTTTCCGAAAATAATGCTCGCTTGGCGAGAAAGGATTCCGGTTTTGATCTTGCAGGTATCTTAGATAGCTTGAAAGACAAAATACAAGAGGAACCACCCAAGGAAAATAAAGATGAAACTAAGGAACAACCAACGGAAGAAGCGCCACAATTGGAAAAAGAAATGAATATGCCTAACGAGTGGAGGACAATCAAAGATCACCCTCTCGAACAGGTAATTGGCAACGTCGGAGGAAAGGTAAGTACCCGAAACTCTCTTAAGAACACTTTAGGACACACTTCTTAAGAGCTCACGTTCTCACTTGGCAACACTAGTTTAAGTTATTACTTCTTTACTGTGTTCTAACTTGAGCGTCGGAGACGTCTAACGATTTTTGCTGGTATCGCCCCAAAGGAAAGGGGAATTATAAAGCTTGACGTACAACAATCGGTTTCCGTCGTCTAAAAATAGATTATTTCGTATCAATAATCGATTATGTTGCTATTATTCGGGTTGATGTTGCTATATTTTTTATTCAATAAATAAACAAGGTTTATTTCATCTTTGGCATCTTATTATTACTTTTTTGCTAATGGAAAAAGGGGGAAGATAACGGGTATGCACTCTCAATATCTATAAGCTTAAATTAAGGGGGAATTCATATATTGAGGGGGAACAAATTGCATACTTGTTGCATGTATACACTTGTCTTGAATCGTCAATATAAATTGCTTGTCTTGCATATCCCGCTTAATGTTTGCCATTATCAAAAAGGGGGAAATTGTTGGAAACACGTTCTCAATGCAATATACTAAAACGCGTGTTCTTGTGTATAGGTTTTGATGAATGACAAACGAAGCGAAAACTGATATATGACGAAGTTCAAGAAACAAGCGCACAATTGATATACATCGAGATTCAAGCTCAAGACAAAGTTTTATAGTTTAATTGAGTCATTCTTAATTGTAATCTTGATCCTATAACTTGACTCGTAACATGGCTTCTCTCATAAAACTATTTTCCAAAATTATGCATATTTAATTTAATGCTAAATGATTTTAAATCATGCATATTTTCATTAGTCAAAATGACTTTTTAAATGCCTCTGAAAACTGGACTAAGATAATCGATTAAGCTTAAATTAAGGGGGAATTCATATATTGAGGGGGAACAAATTGCATACTTGTTGCATGTATACACTTGTCTTGAATCGTCAATATAAATTGCTTGTCTTGCATATCCCGCTTAATGTTTGCCATTATCAAAAAGGGGGAAATTGTTGGAAACACGTTCTCAATGCAATATACTAAAACGTGTGTTCTTGTGTATAGGTTTTGATGAATGACAAACGAAGCGAAAACTGATATATGACGAAGTTCAAGAAACAAGCGCACAATTGATATACATCTAGATTCAAGCTCAAGACAAAGTTTTATAGTTTAATTGAGTCATTCTTAATTGTGATCTTGATCCTACAACTTGACTCGTAACATGGCTTCTCTCATAAAACTATTTTCCAAAATCATGCATATTTAATTTAATGCTAAATGATTTTAAATCATGCATATTTTCATTAGTCAAAATGACTTTTTAAATGCCTCTGAAAACTGGACTAAGATAATCGATTATGTACTAATGATAATCGATTGTTTTAAGCCCAGACTGCATGACAATCGATTGTGAACTAATGACAATCGATTGTGTTAAGGCAGTAAACATCAGGTTTCTTCAAACCTGCATGACAATCGATTGTGAACCTTATGACAATCGATTGTGATGAGGCAGTGTCCATCAAAGTTTTTCAAAACTCAGAATAATCGATTGTGAAGCTAATGACAATCGATTGTGAAGAGACAGTGTCCTTCAGATTTTTCAAAGTCACAAAATAATCGATTGTGAACTAATGACAATCGATTGTGTTGAGGCAGTGACTTCACGTGATTTTCAAATTTATTAAATAATCGATTGTGAGTACATAACAATCGATTGTCAAGAGGCAGTGTCTAAAATGATTTTCAAAAACTGATAAGTAATCGATTGTTGACTTTGTGCAATCGATTGTGAAGCTGACCGTTGTCGTACAGTTTTCAAATACCGTCAGGTAATCGATTATTGATTCTGTATAATCGATTGTTTTGATTAAAATTCGGAAAATATTTTTTGAACGTTATTTGATAATCGATTATTGATTTTGTATAATCGATTGTTTTGATTAAAATCCGGAAAAGATTTTTTGAACGTTGCTGAGTAATCGATTGTTGATTCTGAACAATCGATTGTTTGTGGTAAAATCTGGAAAGGATTTTTTGAACGTTGCCAGTAATTCATTATGGATTGTAAGTAATCGATTGTCAAGCGTATAATCTGGGATTGAATTTTGATCTGACTGGCAGACAATCGATTGTTGGGGTTTGACAATCGATTGTCAGTGAGTAAAATCAGCAACTCTTAGTTGGCAATTAGGCAACGGTAATGCCAAGTTTTTCAACTATAAATACAGCTTCATTTCAGTGTTTTAAACACAACAACATACTACAACTGATCATTACATTGCTATAAGCTTGCATACTTCTGTTTATCATTTTATATTAAATTTCATAAAGCTTTTGAGAGCCATATTCTTGTCCAAAGTTGTTGTGATCCAGAGCTTACTTCTTTTACTCATATCTACTCATTAAGGAGTATTTTGTTTGAGTGTTTTAGTGTTGTATACACTTGTAAGAGAATTGTAATTCTCTTGTTGTAAGGAACTTGTATTTCCTTGGTTGAAGTCTTGGAGTGTTGTAACTCCGAGCAAAGGTGTTGAGGCTTGCGCCCTCAAGTTGTAAAGGTTTGTTAAGCACCCGGAAGCTTGACACGTTAGTGGAAAATCTCGAGAGAGTCTCTCGAGGACTGGACTAGCCACACGTTGTGGTGAACCATGATATATCAGTGTGTAAGTTATTATTTATCGCACTTATTTACTTCCTGCAAATTTTAATTTCCGCAAGTTTACGCTAAATTTTATTATAACGCTATTCACCTCCCTCTAGCGTTAAGCGTATTATCAAACAGTTTTAAAACTCTACTCAAATCAGTCCTATTCCCGTACCCCCGTTTATGTGTTGAGCTTGACTTAGGTCAGTTGATGCCCTAATCATCATACAAGCCTAAGTATGAATTTATTTCAAGTCTGCTCAGATTTTTTAAGCCATGTAAAGGACAGGGGTGTGCCAGCCCTATTTATGGCTAGGTATGACCACCTTTTGCTTTGGTCTTCCTCTAATCCATCACTTTACACTTACTCTTACTTCCTTAAGCCCTACCCCCCTCTGGTAAGCCATGATTAGGGACCCTTGAGTTCCCTCTGAACTTGTAATCCTAAGGGCTGGTAATTCCACACCTTGCACTACTATAATCATTATTTTACGGTGTAAGCATTGCCGAGGATTCCTGAAAGCCCTTGGAACTTTGAAACACTCTAAGAGAAAGCCTTGGAATATGGAGACTGGATTTGGTAAAATACATATGTTAGACATAAAAGTTGCTTTGAGCTTCCTCGTGTCCGTTTTAGCTTTAATGTATTTATTTCTTTACTCTTTTCTCTCCCCTTATGTAACAAGCTTTGTAAAAAGAATTTGGGGGATATAGTGAAAAGGGTGTGGGAGGGGTTTATATTTTTGCTAACCATAATAGAAATCCTGCCTATAGGATTTTTGTATTAGAAATAATGCCCTATAGGATTTTTGTATTAGAAATCATGCATATATGATTTTGTATTAGAAATCATGCCTATAGGAGTTCAATATTGCATCTCACCTATAAACCATGGCTATAGGACTTCAATATCGCAAATCATTTAGAAATCATGCATATAGGATCTTAACATTGTATCTAGAAATCCTTCCCATAAGTCTTTAACGTTCTGTAATCAAGTGCATATAGAAATCATGTCTATAGGGACTGTATAAAAAACCGCTAGGCAAACAGTAGGTCCCTTGCACGTTTAAAAGTAACAACAAACGAATCTGTAGATGTCATGCCAATAGGGTTAAAACTCGCCTAATTTGTTAGACGCCTTCAATAGAAGAATTTGTCCAATACTGCCTATTTGGAAATCTGATCAAATCTGCCTTCTATGCTATTTTAAATCAATAAGGATCTTTTTAGTGGCAAACCTGCATTTTTTTGAAATCAACCTCTCTTTTCCTGCATAGTCCGTACTTTAATACTTTTCTTGCACCATTTTTACTTAAAGTAGTTCTGTTATTTTATAATCCATTTTTGAATTTTTGCAAATCCTAAATTTTTGTTTCAAGCTTTGTGATATTACTGGTTTTCAAAAAATACTTTAAGTTTTAACAAACTCCTTATGGACTCTCATCATCTCGAGGGTACGTAGCCCCCCACAAATAGGAAATAATGTACAATTAATATACCTATGGGGACAATTCCCTCTTACAAGGTTAAAAAAGAGACTCACCTCGCTCCGAAGTCCAATAACCGGCTTCCAAGCCCCTTCTGACTACTCAAACTGATACCCCAATGCTCCAAAACTAGTCAAATAACAGGAAAACCAATGAAAATACATCCTAATACTCATAACAATTCAATATATATAAATTACCAACTCCGCTTGAAAAGTTAACAAAATCTCCCTCGGGCCCACGTTCCCGGATTCCGAAATTTTTTGAAGATATAGTTTACCTACAACCTCACGAACTCAAATATATAATTGGCTCTCAGTTTCATGTCCAAAATCTTTGTCAAAATCCAAGAATACAAATTTGCTGGGTTTTCTTTAAAATCCCAAAAATTCTAATAATTTACATGGTTTTTCATGTTAAAATCTAGATATAATCCAAGTAATTAACTTGCAATAGGTGGGAATCACTTACCTTGACATGGATGATGAAAATGGAGCTCCAAAATCGCTCCAAGGTTGGCTCCCATGGAGGAAATGAGATAATATTAGCCAAACCCATTTCTTTACACATATACACTGTCCAGACAACTCTTCTTCGTGTTCGGAGACCCCCATCATATTCGCAAAGAAGAATATTCTCAAAACCCATTTTCCAATCTCTTCTCAGACATCCTCTAGTATGATAGCCATAACCTTTTGTGCAAAACTTCAAATGACAAATGGTTCAATGTTTTGAAAATTAGACACTAAGATCTACAACTTTTATTTTTTCATAATCTACCAATTCCTTATAAATTTTGAGATATGGGCTACCAAAGTCAGTCCTGTGTAGCACAAATTTCTTCTTCATCTTCCTGGATATCCTGTAACTTACAACCATAACTTTTTGTATGCAAATCCAAATGCTAAATGGTTTACTGTTATGAAATCTAGGCACAAAGAGCTACAACTTCATTTTTGGATCATCTCCAAATTCTTTATAGATTGCGAGATATGAGCCTCTGAAATCATACCTGTGCAACAGATATTTCCTTCTTCGTGAACGCAAAGAACGGAGCCCCTGAAGCCAAATCCTCCTTCGCGAACGGGAGAGGATCCACACGAACGTGAAGAACAACACAAGACACCAACATTATCTATTTAAAAACAACCCGAAATGATTCAGAACAACCCCGAAACACACCCGAGAATTCTCTTTGCAAGCTTCTCATGGCCTCAAACTACTGAACGACGTGCTAGAGCTCAAAACGATCGATCAGGTCGTTACAAAAACTCTTGGCAACCCACGTGTATCCATTTCCAAAACAAGGATGAAATTCAATGACGCAGATCGAAAGGCCATAGAAACGAATTTTCGTGCAACGAAAATTCTTGTTTGTGCGTTATTCTTGATAAATATAATATGATATTAGCATTCCAATTAGCAAAATAAATTTGGGAGGTGCTTCAGAAAGCTCATGAAGGAACAACATAGGTCAAGCAGTTAAAGATTGACATGCTTACAACTGAATACGAGCTCTTCATAATAATAGACGATGAATCCATTCAAGAATGCATACTTGATTCATCTATATTATCGATGAGCTCCACTTTCTTGGGGAAATCATTCCAAGAAACAAGCTTGTCAGGAAAATTCTTAGTGTCCTACCCAGCTCTGGGAAAGCAAGGCGAATTCTATCACAAATTCAAAGGACTTGCAGGCACTGACCATAGATGAACTTGTTGAACATTTTAATGCATATTAAATGATGAAGAAGAAGAAGAAGGAGAATGAAAGAAGAGAACCCAAAATGGAGAAGAACCTAGTCCTCAAAACAGACAACAATGACATATGTGGTGAAGATGGTGATATGGCTTACTTGACAAGAAGATTCCAGAAAATAGTTCATAGGAACGGAGACATTCTAAAAAGAGGTAGTTCTACCAAGCCAATAAATTATGAACTCTATAACAAATATGATTAGCCAGGACATTTTATAAAGGATTGCCCTCTCCTAAAGAAAGATCATTAAAAAACAAAACTGACAAAGCATCCAAGAGGAATCCGGTTTCTGATAAACACTTCAAGAGAAAGAATGCTGCTGACAACATTGTGAAGTAAGCTCTTGCTGTATGAGGAGACTCCTCCAGAAAATATGAAGAAGAAAATGATCATGTTATAGTGGAATGATGGAATTAGAAAGTGAAGCAGCTAAGTATGACTCAATCTTTTCTTTGATGGCTCAGTCTGATGATAATGAAGACGACGACGATGATAAGGAACAGTGAAAGGGAGCAGCCTAAAATGGTAAATGGATAGCGGCTGCTCAAAGCATATGAGTGGAAGTACAAATAATTTCCTTTCACTTAAGGCCCTTCAAGGAGGGAGTATATCCTTTGGGAATGGAAAGCAATGACACATTCTAGGATTTGGAAGGAATGGGAAATATCTCTCTAAAAAAGCAGCCAAGAGGAACCCGGTTCCTGATAAACGCTTCAAGAGAAAGAATGTTGGTGACAACATTGTGAAGCAAGCTCTTGTTGCACGGGGAGACTTCTCCAGTAAATTTGAAGAAGAAAATAATCATGGTGATAGTTCAATGATGGAATTGGAAAGTGAAGCAACTGAGTATGACTCAATCTTTTCCTTGATGTCTCGGTCTGATAATGATGAAGATGCCAACGATAATTAGGGAACAATGAAAGGGAGCAGCCTACAATGGTACATGAATAGAGGTTGCTCAAAGCATATGACTGGAAGCACAAATGATTTCCTTAAGTACCTGCAAGTAAGGAGTATATCCTTTGGAAATGGCAAGAAAGGATACATTCTGGGAGTTGGAAGGCTTGGGAAATCTCTCTTTCAGTAAATCGAAAAATGAGTACTATCTAAACGAATTGAAGTACAGCTTGATAAGTGTTCCCAGATTTTTGACAAGGGAAAAAAGGTGGAATTTGTGTTAAAAAATATTTACAATCACACCCAGTGTCTAGTGATGTGGTTCTATGGGAAAAAGATACAAAAACATCTATGTTGATAATTTTGAGTTTATCTAGAATGGTGATCTTAGCTGGCTAAGTGTTGTTGTTGATGATGATAAATTATGACACAGGAGGCTGGGTCATGCAAGCTTCATATTTCTAAATTAATTAGTCAGGAAGGACCTGGTTCGTGGTCTGCCCAAGTCAAGCTTTAAGGATCACAAAGTGTGTGATACATGTGTAAAAGGGAAGCAAGTCATATCCTCATTCAAGCCCAAAAAGGAAGTCAGTACCTCAAGGCCACTTGATCTTTTTCACATGGATCTATGTTAACCTATGAGGATGCTAAGCATAGGAGGAAATAAATACATCTTTGGTATAGTTTACAACTACTCCAGATTCGCCTGGACTCTGTTTCTCAAAACCAAGGATGAAACCTTTGAAGTGTTTGTTGCCTTAGTCAAAACGATTCAAGTGAAGATAGGAAATAATGTAGCTTGCATTAGATCTGATCATGAGACTGACTTTGACAATGCCAAATTTGATGAGTTTTGTATTGAAAATGGTATCACTCACTATTTTTAAGCTCCAAGAACACCTCTAGAAAATAGTGTAGTGGAGAAGAAGAATAGAAATCTTGAAGACATGGCAAGTAAAATATTATTTGACAGTAGGATTACAAAGTATTTTTGCATAGAAGTTGCCAATACTGCTAGCTACTTGGTGAACATGTGCATGATCAGGTCCCTTCTGAACAAAACTCCATATGAACTGCTAAATGGAAGGAAGCCCAAGCTGACACATCTAAGGACTTTTGGGTTTTAATGTTTTGTCCTCAATAATTTAAAGAAAGCTCTTGGAAAATTAGATGGCAAAAGTGATGAAGGAATATTTCTGGGATACTCATGTCAAAGCAAAGCTTACAAAGTATACAACAAAAAGACTCAATGTGTTGAAGAGAGTATACATGTGATCTTTGGTGAATCTTACCTCCCATGTGAGAAGGATAGACATGATGACAAAGATGGAGAAACTTTATTTGTTGTAGGTGACATCACTAACATGGAAAATTGAAAGGCTGACATGCTGAGCCACATTGAGGAATAATATGAGGATGGTGCAACCATATATCCTACTGATGCAGAGGAACCTGGTCCATCAAATTACAACAACTGAAGTTGAAAATAGAGTTGTCGATGATGTTCAAGGAACTCTGCATGCTGAGACAAGAAGCAATCAAGGGTCACACATAGAAATACCTGGACCTTCTCAAAACAAGGTTCAAATGTCTAGCTAGAAACACAACTATTCACACCCCCTTAATAACATCATCACTCCTCTTGATTCAAGAATTCAAACCAGATCAATTACTACAAACTCACTTGCCATCTCAGCTTTTCTATCTCAAATAGAGCCCAAAAATATCAAGGATTCCTAAAAGATGCAGGCTGGATCACAACCATGCAGGAAGAACTTCATCAATTTGAGAGGATCATGGTATGTCACCTGGTTCCTCGACCTATAGATCGAACCGTTATAAGAACCAGGTGGGTGTTAAGGAATATGATTGATGAGTTTGTAAATGCAACAAGAAACATGGCAAGGTTGGTAGTTCAAGGCTATAATCAGGAAGAAGGGATCGACTATGATGAAACCTTTGCTCTAGTTGCTCGAATGGTAGTTATCAGAATCCTTATTTGTGATTACCCGGCCCGTAGTCACGTGAGTTACCGCCCAGCTTCCCCCATATTATGTTTCTCTATGTTTCAATATCAGTATTTGAGTTGATCAGGAAGAATTGGACTGGTTTTAGTTGAAAATGAGACACTTAGCCTCTTAAAGGAAAGCATGTTCTGAAAAAGTCAACTTGAAGTTGACTATTTAGTTAGAGGGATCGAATGTGTATTCTTAGGATTCAATTAGCTTCGGGAGATGGTTTTTGACTTAGGAATGCAATCGGAATTGAATTTGGAGCTCCGGTGTAGAATTAGGCTTGAATAGGCTAAGTTAGCATTTTGGCGATATCTGGTTAATAAGTGAGATTTTGATATGAGGTTCAAAATGTAATTCCAAGAGTTTCGGTAGCTCAATTAGATGATTTTGGATATGTGTGCAAAGTTTCAGGCCCTTTGGAGGTGTTTAGGTCGAGTTTTTGATCGAATGTGCAATTCGGAAGTTTTTAAGAAACTTAGGATTTGATTTGATGATAATCGAGGATTTTGATGTTTACAGTAGTGTTTTGAAGGGTATATCAAGTTTGAATAAGGTATAAGATCATGTCTGTGCTTTTGGTTGAGGTCCCAGGGGCCTCAGGGTGAGATCAAGTGTTAAAACAAGAAGTTTTTGAGTTTGGCTTCAGGTTTGTATTGCTGGTTCTGTTATTTCCGCATCAGCAGAAAAGGGACTACATAAGCGGTTCTGCAGATGTGGCGTATTGGTTGCAAAATCAGTCCTTGAGGGACCAGAACTTTCTGCAATAGCAGATGTGGATCCGCAAATGCGGTGATCGCAGAAGCGGTTCTAGACCGCAAAAGCGGTCCGGTGGATTTTAAGTTAGACTGCATAAGCGATTAGTTGGTCGCATGTGTGGTAGCCGTAGGTTCGGTTATTTGTTCGCAAAAGCGGAACAACATGGGTAAGTGAACAGTGGTTCACGATTTTGAAAGAGAAGAGAAATATTTTGGACTTCGACTTAAGCGATTTCTTGTGCGATTTTGAAGAGAATTCGAAGGGGTTTCACTAGGTAAGAAATATTGGACTGAGATTATGTTATTATGGTGTAAAAACATGGATTAATCAGTGAATTTAAAGGAATTAAAGGTTTAATAATAGAGGGTAGGGCTTGAAACATAAGAGAGTTTAAATGTGGGTTTTGAAGAGGCAATTGAACTGCGATTTTGGTGAATTTGATATGTATCATGGAGAGACGAGGAGTCCGGTGATGTAAATTTGTAATTTTTCGAGAAGTGGACCTAATGAATTAAAGGTTTAATAATAGAGGGTAGGGCTTGAAACATAAGAGAGTTTAAATGTGGGTTTTGAAGAGGCAATTGAACTGCGATTTTGGTGAATTTGATATGTATCATGGAGAGACGAGGAGTCCGGTGATGTAAATTTGTAATTTTTCGAGAAGTGGGCCCAATGCTCGGATTTTGCTAACTTCGTGATTTTTGGTGTTTTTCGAGTCTTTTCAATTAGGTTGTGTTCTATTAGCCTATTGTAACATATTCGTTGTGGTTATGGTAAGATTCGACGCATGAGGAGGTCAATTCGAGAGGAAAGGGCATTGCAGGATAGTCTTCAGCTGACTTGAGGTGAGTACTAGATGTAGATGATGACTTGAGGGTTTGAAACCCCGGTTTATCACAATGTGACGCTATATTAAGGCGAGACATGCACTCCATGATGAGTACGGGGTCATTTGTGATTGGGGATTGTGGCTTAGTCTGCCCCGAGTTGTGTCCAAGCTGTGCCTTGGACTATAGACTAGTTTGTAAACATCCTACTCTGATTGTTATGATATATTTGGGCCGAGTGCCGATTATTTGAATCTTTTGGGGTTTATTATCACTGCTTCCATGATACTCAGCATGCTATATGATTTCAGTCCTGAGATTTAAACACTGTTTCAAGATACTTAGTCACATTCCTAATGTTTTAAAGACTTAATGATAATTTTCTAATAATTGGAACTAAGAACTAAAATCTCACTTGGCTGTATAACTCACATGCATATTTTGGACTGAGTGTGGATCGGGCTGCACGCCAAATATATTGCGTTTGGGCTGTAGGAGGCCCTCCAGAGTCTGAACCCCTATAGTGAGTGCGGGGTACCCAAATGGATCAGGTTGTACGCCGTAACGGCCATGTGCATTTCATTGAATTCATGTTTTGTTGTTTGTTTGATCTAGTTGTTTCTGTTGTGGTTGTCATTTCACCATTAATTATGTTAAATTGTTGGTTTTAGCTTTACCTTATGGTTTCTTTGAGATTTCTTACTTTCAATCATTATATATATCTATTACTACTGAGTTAGAAGTACTCACTTTACTCCCTGCATCATGTGTGCAGATACAGGTATCCCGGAGGCTCAATAGGGTTTTCTGGCTGCTCCCAGATTTATCTCGGAGTTGTCGAGGTAGCTGCCAGGCGTCCGCAGTGAATCCTCCCCTATCATTTTGTTTTTTCGCATCTTATACTCTCATTTGTTTAGATTTTATACTCAGTTGTATTTAGAGGCTCAAGACTCGTGAACCCAGGTCTGTTGGGAGTTGTATTGGAAGTTGTTATGGTTTTCGTACTATTTCTGTCTAGTATCACTGGTTAGAACTATATTATCTGATAATTTAACTCTATTAATTGTTAATGGGTTTTCATACTTAGGTTGAGAGTATTCAAATGGTCAGGCTTGCCTAGCAATTTTTGTTGGGCGCCATCACGACCGGGATTGGGTCGTGACCTTATTGCCTTTTCATCATATATGGAGTTCACATTGTTCCGAATGGATGTCAAAAGTGCTTTTTTGAATGGATTGCTAAAAGAGGAAGTTTATGTCAAGCAACCACCTGCATTTGAGAATCACGAACATCCTAAGCATGTGTTCAAATTGGACAAGGCATTGTATGGGCTAAAGCATGCTCCCCGGGCTTTCTATGAAAGATTGTTAAAGTTTAAATGGCTTTACAATAGGGAAAATAAACAACACTCTTTTTCTGAAGAAACGAGGGAGGAACCTGCTCATTGTTCAAGTATATGCTGATGATATCATTTTCGGAGCCACAACTGACTCTCATTGTGAAGAATTTGCAAAAATCATGGGGAATGAGTTCGTGGTGAGTATGATGGGGACTGATACCCAACTTTTTGCTATATATTTTTAAAAATACATAAATACGTTCAAAATAACATATAGATGCATATATAAGCATGCACAATATTTTATAATTTTTTTCATAATTTAAGGAATTTAAATTGATTTATTTCCTTTCCTTTTATTCATAAAGTTCCAATAATTATTTCTCAACTTATTATTATGATGATTTAGTGATTTAATTTCTATATTTATGCCAAAATATGGTTAATATATTTTTATTAATTTTAATAATTACCTTTGGAATTGGATGAAAAGTAAGGCCTCAACTTCCGAGCTGCATGGACTAGAGCCAAGACCAGTTTCACTGCACTAGTCTATTTTTGTTCGGCTCCGTGTAGCGCTCTACTTACATAGTACACTGGCCTTTGTGTATTTCCATCTTGTTGCACAAGCACAACACTAATTGCCTCTTATATCTTATAAATATAAATATAAAGTATTTTTAGGCTAAGTTGCATTAAATTCAATATTAGCCCATTTAATGTATAATTATATTTTAGATGCGTAAAATTTTCCCCTATACATTTAAAATAATAAATATATATTTTAAATCATTTTGGTACCTGAAATTATTTTCTAGAAATTATTTATTATTAATTATAAATTAAATAAGAAAAAAGCTATTTAAATTATAATCATATTGGCTTGTTAATTACAGCCTAAATTAGACCCAAACATAACCCAATTTCTTATTAAAATACCTAAACACAGGCCCTATATACTTACCCAACCCAGAACCCGTTAGATCATGTCCGTTGATCTGAAAGATAAACGGCACATATTATTTCTCTCCGTTTTAAATTCCTAATCCCCCCTAAGCCTAGTCATTCTTTACACATCGCCGCCCTCAGATTCTCTCATCTCCTTTCTTCTCTCAACCTGACCCTACCCCCCTTCAACAGCCTCCCTTCTCTAGTTTTCTCCGGTGACCACCTTCAACCCCAAGCCTCCAATAGCTCCTCCATTTCCTTGCTCATCTTCTCTAATGCCTTCAAGGGCCCTGGTCTATGCCGACTTGTATTTAGCATTTTCTGTTTTGGCTGTTCATGGATACGTGTGATTTCGAGATAAATCACACTGTATTTTTTACAATCTTTGAAGTTCTAAGTAGGTTCTTCCATCTTTATTTTGGTTTCTTTTGAAACCCTAATTTTTGTTTGCATCTCTTAGTTCTGTGCTATTTTTAAATTATTCGAGTATGTTCCTTCTATGTTTTACACTGTTCTCGAACCTCTATTTTAAAAATCATCGATTTCAAGTTGTTTTACTTTCTTTTAAAAGTTAGGTTTTTCAGAACTTCTTCTATACTTTGTTTAAATCGATTCTTCATGTTTTAACTTCTATCCTTTGCATATCTTGACTGATTCTTTGTTTTACTCCCCTTTAAAACTCGCTTATGTTGAAAACCCAAATTTCTTAGTTGCAATATTGGGTTTCTGGGTTCTATTTGATAACGTGTCCAGTAAATCTGTATGTTTCCACAATTTTATGATTTTTTCCCTATGATTGCTTGTTATGGTTCCTTATTGTGGTTATCCCTGCCTATTGTGTGATTTTGCCTTATTTGGTTCACCAATGTTTTTGATTTCATCACTTCTCCTACCTTTATCATGCTTAGCTTACTAATTCAGACTATGCTCTACATGAATCCCTAAATTTATATGTGATTCTTGTCCTACTCGACCTTTTAGGGTTCTTTTTTTTTCTAACCATGTGCTTGTTCTTGTAGAGTGGTGCTAATCAATGCTACCTCTTATTCTTGCATCCTTGAATCTTTGCGATTGATTTTTCACTGATTTCGCGTGTTATTTCTGCTGATTTTTACCTTGTAGAATGTTTTATGGACTTATTCTATGGTCAAATATGCTGTTAAGTGATTGCTCGAGTCTTTACCTGATTGAAGTCTATTGAACCTGGCCTCTATTACATATCATGTACTTATAGTATGCAGAAAATATTTCCTTAATTGGCATGTTCAGCCTTCTATGATTTCCTTCCTTATTTGTTATATTACCGTTTGAAGCTAACTGCTCAATTAAAGGGAGTATTTACCTTGATTTCCTGACTGATTGATTCTGAGCTCCTTAATTACTAATGAGCTTTGTTTTTACCTTATTTACTACATGTTTTCAAACTATAAATACCCTAGTCTTTCATTAGCACAATAGAGGAACTCTTGGTTCAACAAACTATCTCTCACACTTAAACTTCCTGCTATCTTTTGTACTACTTGCTACTGCTCTATGTTAGCCGGCAACAAGCCAAGGCTAACCATTGTGTTCCTTTTATCTTTCACTGTGCTTACTATCCTCTTTAATGGTATGTTCTAGTTTCAATTCAATACCCCAAAAATAATATAATTTTCTTATTGCTTAAGTTCATTGTGTTTCTATTTTTCTTCAATATGTGGTTTTGTTGTGAAACTTGTAGTTGATAGTTACATTATTATCATGTTATTATGTCTTCCTCTTCCTTGAGATCAATATATTCACCCTTATGCGTATCTCTGAGCATGTCTTATCAATTATCTCTTACTTGTTGTGTACTTACGATCATATGCTCCATGAATCCCCAAATCCATATAACACTCTATGTGATTTTGTTCTTTATATCTGGTTTTGTGACTATGCCAGGCCAGCTGTTTCTGAGCATGTTTATACCAATTCCTAGACCTTTGCTTGATTATGCGTTTGCAATCAAGTGTTCTATGTATCCCAAACCCCTTGACCCCTGTGTGTGACTACTGGATTTACTTTGGTTTGTGACTACTGCTTCGTACAAACTTGTCCTAAGGTGTTTGGACTTATGTTCATTTCTTCAATCATTTTTCAAACAATCTCTGTTGCTTTAATAAATTACATTAGCAAATTTTTGTTTTAATACAGTTTTTTTACTAGAACCTCTCAACTTCTGTTAATTACTTTCACTTTACTCCTAAGTCAATAAGTTCTGCCCCTCCAGTATGTGTACTGCATTGGGAACCTCTTGAGAACCCTCTGAACTTTGGCATACCGAGGCTAGCCCTTCCACACTACACTTGTTCAATTTTTGGTTACCAAGTCTAGGTGTAAGCACTTCCCGGGATTCATGAGATCCTTAGGGAACTTTTATGCACCTAGACTATGATATTGTCTATCGAATTGAGGCATTTGAGGCCATTGGAGGCTATGGAAATATGGGCCTAATAGAAGGCTCCCTATAGAATAGCTTCTTATTTTTATTATTTACTTATGTAATTCATTCATCGGTTTATAATAACTTGTAAACAAATATTGGGGTATTTAGTGAAAGGGATGGGTAGATGTATGTTTTTGGGGGTAATACGGGCAGAAATCATGCTCCTAGTACCTTATGATTAAATCTGATTGTTTTCCAGTAGAAATCATGCTCCTAAGACTTTATGCTTAAATTCGATTGCCTTACCAAGTAGAAATCATGTTTATAAGGCTTCACATTCTGTCATGTTTAGAAACCATGCCTATAGGTTCCAAATAATCATGCCTTCAATGTATTAAAATTGGATTAACTAATAGATGCCATGCCTATAGGACTTAATCCAGATTCTTTTATGATGAGTGTTCATGTTCGTTTTATTGTCTTAAATCAACCTAACTAATAAATGCCATGCATATAGGATGTGATTTAATCCATATTTAGTTATAACAAGTGCTACGTATGTTTCCATGCCTGCAAATTGTTAAAATCAATATTACACTTAGATATCATGCCTATAGGAAATCATACTCGAATTCCTGCATGTTAATGTAAGCTAGTCTGAATAATTCAAATTATTCCATGCTTAGTTCACTTCTAAATTGGTTTAACTAAATATTCCATATTTCCTTAAACCTGTTCTTTAAAACTGCGACAATCTCATTCATGCCTATAAGTATTACAGAAATCCGTTTCAAAACCTGCTTTGTTTCACTATACAAATGTGCTAATCAGTACCCCGTGTATAGGAAGGTCTTTAGGGAATTTTCAAAACCGTGTTTCTCAAAACTGTTTCTATTGTTTAATGTTTTTCTGATCCTAACATGATTTAAAAAATCTGTAGGAATTTCTAGGGTCACTACTCCTGAGTTTCTAAGAAATATGTTGCTTGTTTCAGCATATTTACCTAGAAATCTTGCCTTAGGACACTGTCTTACTAAAGCTCTTAATTGTGCTTGAGTCGTGTTGTTTATGTGATTGTTTGAGGAGGAATATTTGAACCTCTAATTGCTCCCATTTATGTGCTGAAAGTCCTAAGTGTTTTGATTGACGCCTTAGAATTTTTACCTTTTAAAACCTTAGGGTTCCATCTAGAACCACCTATAAGTAGAGGTCCCTCCAGGACCATTAAGAAGGGATAGGTAGCAGCACACAATAGAGATTGCTGACTAAATGCTCGCTTTGCATGACCAATAAGGGGATGTGAAGGGTAGATATGGCATATGATGATTACGCGCTAATATCATATGTAGCCCGTTGTCAAGGAGTGTTTACCGGACATTCTGTGGAATGATCCAATAGGATAACCAACATAGGACTCCTCCTTTACCAATATTCCTTTTTCCATTTTAAACATTTGGTTTTACAACTTGTTCAAAAATCTTTATCTTATTACTTGAGTTACTTAAAGTGTTTTACTTGCAACCTATTTGATTCAACTATTTATTTATGTGGACTAATTTGTAAATATAATTTTGGCCAGGACACATAGTTGTGGACCAAGAGGGGTGCCTAACACCTTCCCCTCGAGGTTATTTTGAGCCCATACCCTAATCTCTGGTAATGCAAACCAATCCAAGAGATAATCACTCTATGTGCCCTAACTCACCATAACGCATTAGGTGGACTCTTTAAATACCCAATTCCCAAAAGGAAATAAATTATCACACCCCATGAATGTCGAAACCGGAACCTCTCTCCGCGAGGAGGGAAGAGAATGGGGCACGACAACATGGTGACTTTGCTGGGGATACTTAGGCTCTTACCATAACGAATTTGTCTTTTATAAATTTGACCAAGCATGCTTACCCCGTACCTTTCTCCCTTTTTAATTTCACTGTCTATTTGTTAAGCATCTATGATTTCTTTATTATCCTAAAATGACTTGTCTCTTTGTTTATTTTCCTGTAACTGTCTTTCAATTATTTAAATGTTATATTTATTTTTTTCTACGTAAAAATAATTGACTATATGTTATTAATTGTTGCATAAATCATGCTCCGCATCATATTCCACTCGTGCATATCAAATCCTGTCATAATACTTTAATGAAGGGTTGTGCTCTTTCTATTTACTACCGTTAAATTTTGAAAGGCTTATTTGAGGTAAAACCAGTCGATTAGCGGTGTAGTCGACGGTTCCATGCCTTCCCCGTCAAGTTGTCAGCTTGAGGGTACCAGTGTAAAACCCTATAGAAACATTACTAGATTTAAAATTATGCATGCATCATGGTCAAACCTAGTCAGATCAGTTATGTTGTCCATATAATGATCCTTTAAAATCAGCCTTATCCAAAGTCAATCGGGTTTCCATAATACCAACGGATGCTACATATTTTGTGCATTAATTTGGAGAACTAAATGCCAATATGTTGATCATTAATGTATAATAGTCGAGTCCGGTGGGGGCAAGGTTTAACCCATTGTTTTGCAAAAAATGAGGCACGAGGTCCCCAGATTTGGTATGGTTAGAAACATCCCATCATTTCTGCTAGAACGGTGGGAGGACATTTCCTCAAGTGATAAGAAGCGTGTGAAAAAGTGCCTGGGTAACTTGCCTTCCTTGCTTGATATTGAACCAAACAATAAATTGATCGAGGCTGCTACCTTATTCTGTGATAGTGAAAGAGTTGTGTTCCATTTTGGTGACACAGAGATGACACCGCTTCTAGAGGAAATATGAGGATTTGCGGGATTGACTTGGATAGTCCTGGGATTTTGGTACCAGAAAACCGTACGGGCAAGGGATTTTTGAAGATGATGGGGCTAAAAAAGAATGTTAACCTAGTGTGCTTGAAGGATTCCTACATATCTTTCAAATATCAGTACGAGAGGTATGGTCATAGCAGGTCTTTTCTCACTTACCATGATGAGATCTACCTCACATCACTGGGTCAAATCTATCACAGCGTGTTTGTATTCATTGTGTGCTTTCTAGGCCTGATAGTGTCCCCAATGAAAAAGGGAAGAATCGACACTAGGTTGGCCATGGTCGCCAAGATTATGATGGAAGGGATTAATGGGCAGACATATAACATAGTCCCCATGATCATAGCCGATATCTACAGGGCACTGGAATGCTGTCAAAGAGGGGTCAAGCATTTCGAGGGTTGTAATTTGTTGCTGCAGTTATGGTTGTTGGAACATATCAAAAAGGGCCGCTATCGTCAAGAATTTCTGCTAAGGGCTTGGAACGATCACATTGCCTTCCATCACCCTACGTAGATGACTTACATTCCAGACAAATTTGCTCAGTTGGAAAGCGCCAGGGAATGGGTAGAGTTCTTTGACAATTTGACTAAAGAACATGTGCAGTGGATGGTTGAATGGTTCTCAATAGACGAGTTTATTAACTGGGGCAGGGTTGCTCCGTACTTGGTGCTGATCAGGCTGAGAGGGATATATCCATATGTTCCTATGTGAGTTATAAGGCAAGCATGCAAGAAATAGGTTTTACCGAGGGTTGTCAAGATGAGTCATTTCAAGGCGGATTTTCAAGATGACGACGTCCCTTACAAGTGCCAAGCTCAGCACACGTGTTAATGCAAAATCATTATGGAGAAAAGCACATTCGAGCCAGATAGATATCATGCAGAGTGCGAGCCTCTCTACCCGGTATGGTTGGAGGAAAATCTTAAAAGAATGGTGACACTAGGGACTGGTCGAGGGAACATAATCATAGACGAGAAAGCTGAAGCTCAATCCAAATACAACAGGCTGCAAAAAAAGGTCCATGACTCTAAGAATGTGCATCGATAAATACATGAGAGAAACGTGAGGTTGATCAAGGAGTGGAAAGAAATGACAATGACTTCCAATTGGAAACTGGAATATTCTGAGTGAGGAATAGTGGAGCTGGAGGGAAAAGTCATGAAGAGGATTGAAAACTACCAGAATGCTGTCTACCTAGAGCCTACTTGCTGTTGGGACAACGCGAGCTGGGAGATCTGTTTAATGGAGTCCAGAAGATCAAATCTGGGGAAGGTCCTTCTGGGACCAAACAGATTAGATTTACTTGCTTTTTCTAAAAATGTAATAAGGCCAAGTGCAAGTAGTGACATATTTTATCATTATATTAGTGTCGTTTTGGGATTTTTCTATTTTTATATTATGAAATGACGCATTTATTGACATTTGAAGTTCTCCAAATTTGTTTGTCTCTAGGCCTACCTCGGGCACAAACATTTTAGGATCTTCACTAACTTGTTACCTTTTTGTTTTTGCTTATTTTTATTATTATTCCCATCCCCTTAGGTTTGTTCATGCTAGTCTCATCAGCGTATCATACCACATCTAGAGGCTCTCCCCCTACTCCTCCTCCTAGAAACACAAAGATCGAAGGAAAGACAAAGATGGATTACTTAAGTGTAATCCGAAAGGAAAATGTTGAGAACGCAGAGAATTCAGATGACCATAGTACTCCCGCCCCAAATGATCTGTTTTGAGACTAGAACGAAAGATACTAGAACTGCAAGGAGAACTTGAGAAGGTCCGCAACTTGGCAAACCTGTCACTCACACTCAAAGTCCCGGATGTCTACATAAAAAATGCAAAGAACCCAACACCTCCTCAGAAGACACAAATCCAACAGCCACAAAATCCCCTTGCATCAAATCAATACACAAATCTACCCCATAACATCAATTCGCTACCGATACCAACTCCATCACAACATCATCATGAACCGATTCTGTACCTACCAACCACCACTTACCACACTCCCTAATATACACCACCACTCATTCTTGATCCACAAAACTCCACCAATGACCATCAGTATACCCAAGTTCCTAGCACCCATTGAAGCAATCCTATATACGTGGAAACTATACCTCATTCTAACCAACCAATCTCCTTTACACCGGAATCTTCCAAGAAGGACATGCTCATTAAAAACATGGCTGAATAACCAAAGAAGTTAACAAGATGAGTTTAAGGTGCTTAAGGCGACAGAGGAATAAATGGTTTGAACTATGAATTTATATGCATATATCCGGATGTCAAACTTCCAGAGGGGTAAAAACCTCCCAAGTTCAAAATGTTCAATGGCACAGGTGACCCCAGGGTTCATCTAAGGACCTATTGTGACATGTTTTTCGGGGTCGGGAAAGATGAAAAAGATCTGGATGAAGCTCTTTATAAGGAGTCTTAATGGGGATACTTTCTCTTGGTATATCAGCCAAAATACCAAGAAATAGTCCAATTGGTTAAGCATGGCATCAAATTTCATGGACCGGTTCAGGTTTAACATGTAGAATGCACCAAATGTCTATTACATTTAGAATATTAAGAAGAAACCTACTGAGACTTTCCGAGAATATGCTACTCGTTGGAGGTCGAAAGTAGCCAAGGTCAGGCCGTCTTTAGATGAAGAACAGATGAATAAGCTTTTAGTCAAGGCACATGATCCACAATATTACGAGAGGTTGATGGTCATCAAAAATCACAAATTCTCTAATATTATCAAGTTCGTTAGAAAGGATTGAGGAAGGAATCAAGAGTGGGATGGAAACAAATTGTGAGGCACTACTGGCCACAAATAAGGCACTACAATCAGGTGGCATATCTAAGAAGAGAGATATTGGGGCGGTAATGGTAGCCCATGCCCAAAATCTCAACAAAGCAATCAAACACCCCCACCCGTATATCAAACCCCTCACCCATATGTCAAACACCTCCACCCATATATCAAACTCCTCCACCCACATACCAAGCATCACCACCTACATATCATCCTTCATCTCCCAGATATTCCTAACCAGCCTCTATCCATCACACCTACAACTCCCAACCATCCCACTTCCAAACACCACCAGCTTGCCAAAATTACTGAAGAGCAAGACCCAACTTTGACCACAAGCCAGCCATACAATACACCACCATTGTTGAGCACATCAACAAACTATATGAAAGGTTGAAAGCCACAAGTTACATCACTCTTATTCCTGTTGTGGCACTAGAAAATCTATCCCAATGGGTCAATCCGAACAAAACTTGTGCATACCATTACGGTATTAAAGGGCACACCACTGCTGAGTGCCGAACATTTAAGGATAAGATCTAGACACTCATTGACAAAAAGGTCATACAAGCAAATGATGCTGCACCTAATGTCCGCAACAATCCCCTCCCTGAACACAGAGGTAATGGTGTACGTGTTATAGAAACAAATGAGGAATGGGACCTTGAGGGGTCAATCAGGATTATTCAAGAAGGCGATGACTTTAAGGTTGCAGTCACACTTACAACTATTGTGGTTCGAACCCAGGCACCTATTGATGTTAAGGTAATGGCATCAGTTCCATTCGAAGTAAGAGTGGCTCTGCCCACAGATTCCTTCGCTTTATTTGAAGTACAGGTGGCCACACCTTCCACTATGAGAGTCTCAACTACACCCCCATTCTACTCAAAAGCAATACCCTGGGATTATGTTGCCGAGGCTAAGAAAAAAGTGTAGACTGAGATAGAGGAATCTGATGATACACAAGGGATGACTAGCACTGGAAGAGTCTATACACCTGAACACCTGGGAGCTTCTAGTAAAGAGGCCACTACTAGGCAGCCTATCATTGAGGCTGGGCCAGATGACCTGTGAAGGAAAGTGCATGCAACGAAATACTTTGTTGTTGAACATCTAAATAAAGTCCCTGCTCAGATATCTATTCTGTCACTATTGTGGAATTCAGAGGCACACAAGAATACCTTAATGAAAGTACTAAGCCAGGCTTATGGACCAACATGGTCGGTCAATTACTGGAGAGTCAAAAGATTATCTTCCATGAAGACGAGCTACCGTCCGAGGGTTTGAATCATAATTGAGCATAGCATATCATAGTGCAGTTTGAAGATATGTTCTTTGCCAGAGTCTTGGTTGATGGAGGTTCGAGCCTAAATATTTGTCCACGGGACACTCTGAAGAGGTTGGTAAAGTTTTCCATGAGATACGAGTATGAAGCATGAATGTGAAGTCTTTCAATGGGTCCAAAGGGCTATGATCGGGGAAATCAACCTTTCTTACAGATGGGGACAACTTGGTTCGAAGTAAAGTTTCAAGTACTCGATATACCGACCTCATATAATCTTCTGTTAAGCCGACCATGGATCCATGCTGCTAGAGTCGTGCCTTCCATACTGCATCAAGCCGTGAAGTTTGAATGGAATCATCAAGAGGTGATCATTCACGGGGACGGAAGTAACTAAATCTACACCAGTCAGACCATCCCAGCCATTGGACATAGAAGAAGGCTAGGAGAGGAAACCTATCATTGAACGAGTCAACGCCGTCGAGAAGGGATAAGTGGTGGAGTGACAAAATAGAAAGCATACTAGCATGGTCAAGATATAAACCCGGCAAAGGGTTGGGAAAGAACCTCCAAGGTATCACCAAGCCAATACAACTGAAAAATCATGGGATCAGATACCAGTATACATGACAAGAGTACATGGAGTTGTCTCCTCCATAGTGTGGACCATATTACCCTCTTAAGCAATCAGTGCCATGTTTGAAACGGGCTGACACAATATGGGGAACTACGAAGGAAGAAGCACTCGTTGGGTTGAAGAATTTGTTCTTTGAAGATAAGGACATGGACTGCAGTGCCATAATTAAGGAGGAGGAGGAAGAAGGCCTCACCATTCATACTGTGGCAAAGGGAGCTGTTCTCAAAAACTAGACCGCCACACCATTCCGAGCCTGAAGAGTCCATGGGTAGCTTGGAAGGATTTACCTCTTTAGCTGTTATAGGCGCTTTATGTTTCCTACAGTTTTGTTTTAATCTTTACTTGCTTCAAAATAAATGCTCGATTTATCAAGCCCTGCTTTGTCTAAACAATTTCTCAAGTTTTAATCAAATGCATTTGCTCTTTATGATTCACTGCTATCTTTACATTTTTTCTTTTCATAGTGCTATTATTAATTTTCCTGATGAACCAGTGATTGTGACATGTAATGAGGCAATACAACATGAGAATAGTGACTCATAGGAAGAAGACGAGATACCTGAGGAAACTGTCAGGGAGGTTGAAAATTTTGAGAACAAGCCTAAGTCCAATATGGACGAAACTGAAGCAGTAAATTCGGGAGACACCGAGACCGTCAAGGAGAACCGTATAAGCATTCACTTGTCAGCAACAAAAAAGGAAGAGTACATTCATTTCCTAAAATAATATGAGGACATCTTCACTTGGTCATATGACAACATGATCGGTTTGAGTACTTCAAAAGTAGCTCACAAGTTGCCTACTAATCCCATGTGTCCGGCAGTCAAGCAGAAACTCAGAAAATTCATACTGGACATGAGCCTAAAAATAAAGGAGGATGTTACAAAGTCGATCAAAGCCAAAGTTCTCAGGGTTGTTGAATATCCAACCTGGTTAGCGAATATTGTGCCAGTTCCGAATAGGACGAGAAGGTCTAAGTATATGTTAACTATCGGCATTTAAACAGAGCAAGTCCCAAAAATGACTTCCCGCTGCCAAACATACACATCCTGATCGATAACTACGCAGAGCATCAACTCAAATCCTTCATAGATTGCTTCGCGGTTTCTCACTAGATTGGATGGATGAAGAAGATGCAGAAAAAACAACTTATATTAAACCAGGGGGTGTATATTATTACAATATTCCATTTAGTCAGAAGAACGTTGAGGCCACTTACATGAGAGCCATGGCAACCATCTTCTATGATATGATACACAAAGAAATAGAGGTGTATGTGGACGATATGATTATCAAAACTAAAGGGACAAAGATCACATAGCAGACTTTAGAAAGTTCTCTGACAGGATAATGAGGTACAACTTGAAACTAAACCCCGCAAAGTGTGCATTCAGGGTTCCACAGGAAAGTTACTGGGATTAATAGTTAGTTGTCGAGGGATCAAACTGGATCTGACTAAAGTCGAAGCTATTCAGGAGTTACCACCACCTAAGAGTAAAAAGGACATGATGACCTTTCTAGGGTGTCTCATTTATATCAGTTGCTTCATAGCACAGTCCACAGTCATACGTAAACCCATCTTCAAGATGCTGAGGAAATATGCCAAGACAAGTTGGACCGAGGATTGTCGTAATGCTTTTGAAAATATCAAGGAGTACCTGTCCACACCACCAGTTCTGGTCTCGCCAGAATCAGGACGACCTTCTCTACAATATCTGTCTGTATGGGATGGAACTTTTGGATTTGTTATGGGACAACATGATGACATAGGAAGAAATGAGCAAGCCATATATTAGCTGAGTAAGAAATTCACACCCGATGAAGTATGGTATTCTCTGCTTGAACGTACTTGTTGCGCTCTGACTTGGACAGCCAAGAAATTAAGGCATTACTTCTGTGCCAACACTACATACCTTATATCCAGGATGGATCATCTGAAGAATATATTCCAGAAACCCATGCGGACTGTAAGTTGGCTAAGTGGAAAATCCTACTAAGTGAGTTTAGTATAATCTATGTGACTCAAAAGGAGGTCAAAGGACAAGCATTGGTAGATCACCTTGCTGAAAATCTACTGGGAGGAGAATACAAAACTTTGAAAATGAATTTTCCTGATGAAGAAGTATCATCCGTAGGAAAGGACATTACCGAAGCATATGACTGTTGGACGATGTTCTTTGACGGAGCCCAAAATTTCAAAGGAGTGGGTATTGGAGCAGTTTTGGTATCAAAAATAGGTCAGCATTATCGGTATCTGCTAAACTCAGATTTCCTTACACCAACAACATGACAGAATAACCCTGCAAACTAGGGCTCAACATGATAGTCGACATGAACGTTTAGGAGTTTTTGGTGATTGGTGATAGATTTGATTGTGCATTAGGTGCAAAGAGAGTGGGCCACCATGAATTCCAAATATACTACCATATCTACACCATGTGCAGGAATCGAGAAAGAGGTTTATAAATGTAGAATTTCGACATGTGCCCAGAATTCAGAATGAGTTTGCCGACGCATTGGCCCCTTTGTCATAAATGATACATCATCCAGATAAGAACTATATATTTATCCTATGCTAGTGAGGATCTATGTGACAATGCAAAGGGTCATCACCTATTTCTTATCCAATTCTGTATCTCCGAGGCCTTGAAAATATCTTTTATGGTTGCCTCAATTTGCTGTGTGCTGGAAAGCTTAAATATGAATTTTGTGAAAAATTCTAAGTTTTGATATTAAACTGAGTAAATTTGACTTCGGTCAATATATTGGATAACCGGACCCGTACCCATGATTTTACATTCCCAGAGTGTCCGTAGGAAATTATGGGACATGCACGTATGCCCGAATTCGAATTACGAGGTCCCAAGCCCGAGAAATAAGTTTTTCAGTAAAATTATTTTCTAGAAATTATTAAGGCAATTTATAATGAAATTTAATTGGAAGACTACGGTATCGGGTCTGTATTTTGGTTCTGGCACCCGGTACAAGTCATATATATGGTTTAAGCACCATATGTAAAGTTTGGATCAAAACGAATGTCATTTGACGTGTTTTAAACTTAAAATGGAATTTTGATGTTCTATGAAAATTTTGAAAAAAATCATGAGTTTTGATGCTTGATTTGATGTACAACATGTTATTTTGGCAATTTGATTGTAGGGTAAGTCCGTCGTATGTTTTTGAGATTGTGTGTATGTTTAGTTTGGAGCCCCGAGGGCTTGAGTGAGTTTCGGATAGGCCATGGATTTCATTTTTGAACTTAAAGGATTACCAGTATACCTGACCTGCAGGCTTTGCATTTGCGAAGCCAGCCTCGAAACTGCGATCTATGCTTCGCAAATGCGAGACTTCATCTGGTCATCCTTCTTCGCAAATGCGAAATACTCCATCGAAAATGTGATGCCCACCTAAAACCTCAACCTTCACAAATGCGATATGTTTCTCGCAAATGCGACTACCCCCCTTCACAAATGCAAAACCTGGGAAAATAGGAAAGGGTTCGCAAATGCAAACCATGTTTCACATTTTCAATGTTAGCATAGGCTGGGGTTCACAATTGCAAACCCCTATTCTCAAATCCCACATCTGAGACCTCCATTTTTAACTCTTAGCCGATTTGAACTTTACTTTTCACATTTTCTCAAACTCAAACACCCATAGGCGATTTTCCAAGAAATCTTTCTTCTCCAAGTCAATCTTAAGTTAATTTCTACTCATTTATTTCAATCATTAACATCATTTAACATCAATTTAAAATCAAGGATTTCCATGGGAGAAATTGGGGGTTTTGGGTAGAACAGTTGTCCTACAATTGGGGATTTGGACCTCAATTTGAGGTCTGATTTCAAAACAAATCACATATATGTGTTCGTCGGGGAAAAGGTAACCGGTTTATAGTTCAAACCTCGGGTTTTGACAATGTGGGCCGGAGGGTGTTTTTGGACTTCTTGGGCAGAACTTTGGGAAATTCATTATTATGCATTCAAATTGATTCATTTAGTGTTTATTGATGTAATTAATTAACTTGTGACTTGATTTGAACGGATTTGTGGTGGAATCGAGGGGTAAAGGTACACTTGAGGCTTCAATTAAGTTTAAAGCATCGAGTTAAGTGTTCAGTATAACCTTAGCTTGAGGGATTATGAGTTGAGTGATATTTGCTACTTGTTTTGTGTTGAGTATGACGTATGGTCATGGTGACAAGCATCCATATGTTGGTGTCGAGTATGATTGTGGGTCTTAAAGCGATATTTGTGTATTCTTAATTGATTCTATTAAAGTCTTTATTGATGATCCTTGATACTGAGTATTGGTTTTAACTGTGCCAAGTAGATATTTAATAGGATTGGTTATGGTTGATTTTCCCTTGCCGAGATGTTTGATTTGCTGTTATTGTTTCCCTTACTGTGAAATTATTATATTGTCTTGCTCCCTTGTTAGGATTATATTGTGTATCGGGTTGAAGTAGTGGTACGCCCACCACAAGATATTAAAATGGGAGTGGGTGGTACGCCTACCACAAGTGATATTGAAATGGGAGTGGGTGGTACGCCTACCACAAGATATTGAAATAGGAGTGAGGGGTACGCCTACCACAAGATATTTATTCAAATAGGAGCATGTGATACGCCTACCACGAGTTATGATGAAATGGGAGCGGGTAATACTCCTACCAAGAGATATTGGGAAATGGGATCAGGCTGCACGCCTACAACGAGATGAGCATTAAAAGTGAAAGTTGTTTTATCTATTCTTATCTGTGTTAGTAGCTTTATAGTCGGTTCCATTGTTAGTTCTTAGAGTCCTGTTTATCTATTCTTTACTACATAGGTTTATCTGGAGTCTTGTCCTAGCCTTATCTCTACCTCGCTGGGGTTAGGCTAGACACTTACCAGCACATGAGGTCAGTGGTGCTGATGCTACACTCTGTGCTCTTTTGCACATATCAAGGTGTTGGAGAAGCCTTTGAGCAGCAACAGTACTCTGGAAGCGAGCCTTCAGTATAGAGACACCAAGGTAGCCTTTTAGATGTCCATAGGCCCCCAGTATCATCTATTTTTTATTTCCGCATGTTATCTCATGTATTATGAGACAAACAGTTTACATTTCCTTTCAAACCATTGTATTTAGTACTATTAGTCGTCTGCTAGTAAATGTGACACCATTCCTTGGGTAGAGATGTATGGTGAATTTACCGTATTTTGTTCAGTTTATTTAACTTAAGTCTTTCATATTTATTTTCATGTTTCTGTAGTTGATTAATTATTGAAAACTTGTTGATACTTTGGAAAAATTGGTTTAAAACAAATGAGGAGAATATATCAATGTGGCTTGCATAGCTTCTACGAGTAGGCACTATCTCGAGGGTTGGAATTCCGGGTCGTGATAAGTTGGTATCAGAGCACTAGGTTACATAGGTCTCACAACTCATTATAAGCTTAGTAAAGTTTGAGGGATCGTACAAAGATGTCTGTATTTGCTCCCAGAGGCTATAGAGTTAGGAAGAACTTTACATTTGTTCTTTCTTGTCGTGTGGTTCTGTTTCTCAACATTGATTGCCTTTCTACTCTGTTCTTTCATAGATGGTGAGAACACGCGCTTCCTAATCTACCACTTAGTAGCTCGAGCCCCTAGTAGCATCTTACAGTAGGGGCAAAGGCCGATACGGAGGTCGTGCTAGAGGCCGAGGTAGGGGCATAGCTCAGCCCTGAGTAGCAGCACTAGTGGTGGAGCCTCGGGTTGACTTCAAGGAGGAGGTTCCAGCCCCAGCAGTTCCAGTGGGCCCATCTCATTGCCACCCTAGCACTTCAGAATGCTCTGGTCCAATTGGTAGGACTCGTGGGGAGTGTCATCCGAACGAGTTTGCTTCCAGTAGCACCAACCACTTTGCAGTCTAGAAGAGGGGTTCAGACTCCTGCCACGCATACTTCAGAGAAGGTACCTCACTAGGTTCAGATGTTAATGGTTCAGCCAGTTATGGCGGTTGAGCCAAGTGTAGTGGCTCAGACCGACGATGTCCGCAGATGTGTCAATTGTGTCTATTTCATAGTTTTGAAAATTTATATTATTTTTAACCTCAGTAGGTCCCTGACCTTCCTCGTCACTACCCGACCGGGGTTAGGCTTGGCACTTGCTGAGTACCGTTGTGGTGTACTCATGCCCTTTCTGCGCATGTTTTTCACGTGCAGATCCAGGTACCTTTACACATGCTTACCATTCTTGAGGCGGGGAGCATTTTGGAGACATCGAGATACATCTGCCGTGTCCGCCGACCGAAGAGTCTCCTTCTTTACTCTATCTTGTAGTGTTAGCCCTTCATTCATACTACTTATGTAGACATTTCTGGAGATTAGAGAACTTTAATGTATTCCTAGCTTGTGTTCCCGTGAGTTTTCGGGTTTTGGGATTGTATTGTAGGATACTGTGATGTTGAGTTGTATATGCCGAGCGGCATTTTATATACTGTTTTTTTCTAGTTGTTCAGTTCTGATCATTTATTTTGCAAATTAGTTAGTTTTCGCATTGTTAGGCGTACCTAGTCATAGAGACTAGGTGCCATCATGACATGTTCACGGAGGGAGAACTGGGGTCGTGACAATCACTTCTCATTTAGACATATTCCTCATGGAAGCACTGGATAACTTCACTACTATCAACCTGCCTGAGATCATGATAGAGCACATGCATAAAGTAGTAGATTTCAAAGATGGTAGTCATGGGATGTCTTATAGATTTCTTCTTCTTTCTTTTTTTAAATAATAATCCGCTTTCAGGTGACAGGGCATTCTACTTTGTAAATTAGAATCCAGAGGTAAATACATTAAGGAGGGGGACATAAAACCTAACCTGCACTAGAATAAAAAAAAATGAAGGCATATTACTGGACTCAGGAGGAATGATATACAATGAAGATTCTATTATTTGGAAAGGACCATTTCCCTTATTCACAACTGCAGTGACTAGCCATAGCACAAAATATGTATTCCTTCTCACCAAGGTCTTTGAGTACTTCAAGGTTCCCCTGGGACAAGCTAAAGTGGGAACTAAGAAGCAAACCTTCTCCAATTACACTCTCGAAGAATGTGAGTTCATCGATAGGGCTGGAGGATTTGGAAGCACTTCTATCATTTCTTAGTTGATCAACGCTCACAACAGTTCCATTACTGAGATAAGGTAGTTGAAAGTAAGGAATGATATTCTTGAGAGTTAGTTGAGTCAGATTCAGGAGACACCTATTTCTAGTAGCCCTCAAAGTGAGAAGGTTGCCCCCCTGACTAAGGAGAACGTTGAGCTCAAGAAACAAGTGGAGGACATAAAAGAGAAACTGCTCGATGAGAAAATATCAGCGAATGCTCAAATGGATTTAATCCTCTAAACCCTTGCCTCTGCCTCTAAGCGCTCACCTTCTAATGATCTCTAGATAGTGTCCCCCTAGTTTCCAGTTCTAAGTGTCCGTCGATTATAATCATTCTGATGATGTTTTGTGGTTGGTACTTGTTTTTTGTTATTTTTAACTGTGGATGGTTGCTAGCAACATTGAAACTACTCATGTAGTAAAATCCAAATCGTTTAATGGAAGCTTTTCCTTTTTTTCTCTTTATGCCTCGATGTTATGCTCTATTTTTAGTCATGATTGTGTCCAAAGAAATGACATTAATTAACTCAAATCTAGACTTCTTTATTGCTTAAAAGCTCGTTGCTGATCTTTTTATGATGCCAAAAGGGAAAAAATGATTCATGGGAAACAAGATGGGGAAGAGATTCAGGGAAATATAGAAAGTGTATGGTTCTTTGGGGGAACTTGAATTATAAGTTTGTCATCATTAAAAAGGGGGGAAATTGATATGTTATATGTGTATCCCTGTTATATTTTGATGATCTAACATACTTATTGTTAAGAGTCAGATAAGGAGACTGATACACATCCTCGAGAACTTAAAGATCAACAAGTTTCCAGTTGGAGAGATAGTTCAACTCTTCAAAGTAAAAAGAACAACTGAGGGAACATACGGCTACTAGTTCCCGAGGAGACTGTACAAGTCAACTGCCCCAGCTGCAAAGTTATTATGTGCACATGCTACATTATAGAAACAGTACAGCAGCCAACTTTATGGGCACCTAATTTACTTACATCATTCTAAGTGATGTCACAAATGCATTATAATTAGCATCAAGGAAGGTAAAACAAATCACTTGAGTACTTAGAGAATTCACTCAAGGAATCTCACTGTGATTGATCATCCAACAAACGATGCTCAAGTGCATCAACAATGAAGAACAACACTACTACAGACCATTTCCCCATATAAAGTTGTTGCATGTACTTAGTTGATTTGTAACTTTGTAAAATCTCTTATTTGTAATTTCTACTTAGCTTACTTAAAAGCATTATGTAGGAAAACTTTGTAAATCATAAACCCTTGTGTTTGTGTCTTGGCTAGAGTTAGTTAAGTTGTAAAGTCTTTGTAATAGAGTTATTATAGAGTGGCTTGTAACATAGTTGCTACAAGTTAGTGAGGGAGTAAGAGGTTAATTCCTAGGTTTCATAGGTTGTAATCTAAAGTTGCTCAGTAGTAAAGTTGAAATCCTACAAGAGTAGGTCTTGGTTTTTAATCCTGTTGAGCTGAGAATTTTTCATCTGAAATTCCTCTGTGTTCATTTACTTACTGATGTATGCGTGCGTTCTGTGGAAATTAATAGAGAAAATGATTCTCTATATAGTTTGGTGGACATTTAACTTCTATTAGATAGTCTAGTGCACCGGACATTCCGTGATTGTACAAAGTCCGGTAAAGGTCCGCACCTAAAGGAGCATGATATAGACAGTCTATCATAATACAAGTATTAATAGCTATTTTCACGCTCAAACTCGTAACTTATAAATTACACGAAGACAACTTTATGATTGTTTCAAAGCTCACTTTTAATTTTTGAAATGTCTTGACTTGGAGCAAATCTCTTAGGATAATCTTTTCATAAATGTAACGGCTCATTCTATACGTGTTGGTTGTCCTATGTTGAATCAAATATGCAATTAATGAGGTCGATCCTCGAACCATACAACATACAAGATTGAGAGTAATCTTGGTAAAGAAAACTAAACACACTTTAAAATAGATACACACTTTTAACATTCATATATGGAGTCATTCCCCTATAGCAGAGTGGTATTTTGTCCTATATATTTTATTTTTCACTTCATTTGAATTTTGGCCTTAAAAAAAGTTACTTGAGGTTGTGAAATTTGTTAATTATTTTATATGGAAAAAAATGTGCTGTTTTTAGTAGTACAAGAAAACAAAACAGTAGTCTTCCGAAATGAAAAAAAATTGTGTTGGGACTATATGTGTGTGTTCAATTGGATGTAATCCTAACCTTGGTGCTTGGATTTTCAACTTTACCCAATCATTGAACGTGTGATCTTAATAAGATTTAATTGAAGTCATTATTAAAATAATGTAGTGTGTCGACGAAGTTTATTCAATATTTTTTTCATTTCTTTACTTAACATAATTGAGAATTCATACCACTAATGTCATAATTGTTGTTTTTGTTTTACGGAGAATGACTTCTACAGTAAATCACTAAGTAAAAACGAAACGTATTTGTCCAAATTTTCTTGCACAAAAATTCGTCCAAAGGAATTGCAAAAGATATTAATGCGCTTAGTATTAATGAATGGTTCTTTAATGACTAGTTTTTTCTCGGATGATTTCCCTCGAACCAATTAATGAGCATTATTAATATTACACACATATAATGTTAGATTTCATTTCAATTTATGATTTGAATATTGTAGTTCCTCCACACTTTCCATCACATTGTACTCCTTGTATTTTTTTAAGGTAAATTAATGTTTATCATATTTTATTCAGAAGTGAAAAAATTATAAAAACGATCCTTTATGTTCAATTAGGTCTTAAATAATCCTTTGAAAATATTTCTGAGCTTCAATCCTTAAAGTAATTAAAAGTGAGAAATTCCCATGTTGGTCAAATATTTAACCAACTTTGAAATTTCAATTTTCACAGCTTAATTCACTGGTACTGACATAATATTGAAGCTTATTAATTAGTTGACTGATTGGTGCAGCCCTTAAAATATATTGTTAGACACTACGAAAAATGTGGTGCATTGGATGAGATTGTTCCTCCTTTAATCAGAAGTCGCGAGTTCGAGTCCTGGTTATAGAAAAATCCTGGTAGGGAGTGCTTCCCCCCGAATGGGTCTTACGTGGCCCGAATCCGAATATAGTCGGGATCCAGTACAGCTACCGAACATCGAGTGGAAACCATATATATATATATATATATATATATATATATATATATATATATATATATATATATATATATATATATATATATATATATATATATATATATATATATATATATATATTGCTAGAAAAGTCGGTAGCTTAGTCAATGTCATCAAAGGACAAGCAGCAAATGGGCGAGTTATCAACAAATATAGGGCAGACAAGGGTTTTATGACCTCCTATCTCAAAATTCACCACAGGCAAAAGGAGATATTCCAGTTGTTATTTCCTGCATTGATATGATATGACCGCATATAAATTCCATATTTTGGAAAATGGAAGGTACCCCCTTTGTTTCTCTTCAAATTTGTGTCCCAACATCACATGTTGCTATGATGTCCATTCTTCAATGACGACATTCTTTGGCATATTAAGAGCCCATTTGCACATAAATTTTTTTTCTAAAGGTGTTTATCGGGCCGGTCTGACCCGCTAACGGCCCGGGTCAGCTCGGTCCAGCCTGTTAATTTGTTATATTATGCGGGTTGAAACGGGTTGGACGAGGCGCGAGCTAGTAACCTTAAGATTTGGCCAAACGGGTACTCGAACCCGCCAAAACCCGTTAAGCCCTTAACGGGTTTGAGCCCGCGCCAGTATCGTGACCAATTGTTTTTTTTTATTAATCTAACGGTTGCCAATGGTCAAATTTCAAAAATGACCGTTGGCTAACGTCTAAATCTGCCAAAAACAGCCATAATATCCTATTTTATTTATTTATCCCCCACCCTCCACCCTTTATAATTTATAAATTGCAATTATATCCTTTTAAAAAACAATAAATTCCCCTTTTCTTCATCGTTATTTCTCACAATTATCTCTCAATTCTCTCTTGATAATATTCTCAATTGCCATTATTTCAAGATTTCAAGTTTCAACTTTCAAGTTTCAAGTTTCAAATTTCTGAAGTTTGAGTTTCTACTTTGTTGTTTCTATGTCAAATTTATTGCGGCATTCGTAATCCTGGTACACTCGTTCCATCCCTTTCTCTTTATTATTTAGAATTATTATTTGAATTTTTTCATTTTAATGGATTTACTTAGAGCGGCCAAAAAAGCTTGTACTAGTAAAGCCACTAGTAATAAAACTTCCAAAAGAGTAAGAGCCGGTTCTTCTAGACCCGAAAACATAAATGAAGATTATGAGTTACTTCAACAAAATTTTGGTATTGATGATGTTTTAGATGATATTTTAGATGTTATTCAATTACCCGATAATCTTGAAACACCACCACCTACTCCCGGTAATGTTAGTCAAAATATTAGGGGTGGAAGCGCAAGTAAGCCTCCTTTGCCTAGTAAGAAAAATAGAAGATTAAGAAGTAAGTGTTGGAATTGTTTTGATAGACTAGAAAATGAGAAAAATTATGTAAAATGTAAAATATTTAATGAAGTTTATAAACATGAGTCGGTAAGAATGAGGGAACGACTCAACTTCATAGGCGCATGGAAGAAAGTCATCCTATTGATTGGGGAGTAGGCGATGAAGCTGGGCAACAAAAACTTAACCCGGTCACTTGGGGGTTAATGGGTAAATACGATATTAAAAAAGATCGAGTATAATGATTGTTATACATTGTTTACCTTTTAGTTTTGCTTCTTCACCATGTCTTGTTACTTATGTTCAAAGAATTTATAGCCTTATGTTTAAAGGTATTCCTACAAGTACATGTAGATATGATATCTTTAGGCTTTATGAACAATATCAAATATATATACGTTATTTGTTCGCTAGTCTTTCTTGTAAAGTTTGTCTTACTTCTGATATTGGTCGTGCTATAAATGGAAATGATTATTTAACTGTTACATGCCATTGTATAGGAGATAATTTTTGTATGCAAAAATATATTATTGCTTTTAAATATAATGAAGATCAAAGTCATACTGGTATTTTTATAAGTGGTACTATCCATGAAGTTGCTATATTTTATAATCTTTCTGAAAAGGTTTTGTGTATGTCATTTGATAATTCTTCTAACAGCACTTCTGCTATTACATTACTAAAATTGCATCTACACCCACCACTTTCTTAATTATTTCATATTAGATGTGCATGTCATATTTATAACTTGATTGTGCAGAGTGGCCTTGACTTAACACAATGATATCACTTTAGTTAGAAGAGTTGTTCGTGTAATTCAAGGAAATAATAAAAGTGCTAGACTAAATGCATTTAAGAAAAAATGTGTACAGTATGGACAAAAACTAAGACTCATGCATGAAGAAATAGTTACTATGCGGAATTATGCTTATTTGATCCTAAGATATTGCTATAAATATAGAATGCATATAATTAAAGTTGCTAATTCTCATTGTACCGATCCTAGCCGTCTTTTAACATCTAAAAATTGGGATGTCATTCATGATGTTGTACAATTTTTACAAAAATTTTATGCGGCTACGCTTAAGTTTTCCGGAGCTTATTATCCTACTATTGTAAATGGTTTAGTTCACATTGTTGAAATTTCTCTATTATTACATAAGTTGAAGGCGAAAGAGGGATATACTAATGTTGTTGAAACCATGCTAGATAAGTTTAAAAAATATTTCTTCCCAATTACCCCTATTTACCTAATTGGTGTTATTTTAAACCCTACTATCAAAATGATAAAGTGTCGCCAATTAATAAATATTTTATGTACCTATATGGATATTGGACAAACTGAAACTCCTGATAGTGAGACTTGTATTTCTAATCTGCACAAATATTTACAAGTTTTGTATAATTATTATGCTAACTTTGTTGATGCTTCTTCGGTTGTAGATGCAAATATTCCTTCAAGTAATACTTCAAAATTCAGAAAAATTTTTGAAGATGATGATAGTGTTCAAGATTATTTGATTTGGTCTACACTAGGAGAGCATCAACAAACTAGTAGCCGGAATATTGATGAACTCTAATTCTACTTGGAAAAGTCACTGAAGCCCCTGACAAAGGATTTTTTACCTTTGAGTTGGTGGAGGAGCAACGCAAATCAATTTCCTGTTCTTTCGGCTATGGCGCGAGACGTTCTAAATGTGCCTATTTCAATAGCCGCATAAAAAAACGCATTTAGCCAAGCAAGAAAGTAGCTAGGAGATAACCGTCATTCATTGGGTAGCAACGCTATGGAAGTTCTAGTGTGCTTCAGCGATTAGATTAGATCAGAACGGCGAAATCAAGGGCGCGACGAGGTAGATGAAGAAGAAGACCAAGAAATTGGAGATATAATGGTTTATGGTACCGATTATAATATTGAAAATCAAGCACCTCACATGACATGGAAGAGCTTACAAAGATGATGCAAAATATTTGATTTACTATTACTTCTTCTTTTTTTAACAATTGTTGTAAACTTTTAATTTGCAAGTTCAAATACTTTGAAAATTAAAAAAAGGACTTGAAAATTAATTTGAAGTACTACATATTATTGAATAAAAATATCAAAGTTACTTATATATTGTAAATTTTTTATATTGCATAATGTCTTATACTCTTTTAGACATTTAGTTTATTGTTTTAATTCTAACCCTTAAAATTTCAATTCTAATCTAAAAAAATTGAAAACACTTGAGTACTTAACTATCAATAACATTGAAAAAGAAAAATATAAGATAATTAAAAAAATTTAACGTAAGCCTAACCGCCTAAACCCGTCTAGACCGAACCCGTACGGGCCCTATAGGACCCGAAATTTTCCAGCCCGCCACCAGCACGATAAAACCAGTCGGCTAACAGCCCGCCCATAAACCTAACGGGCTGGCCATTTTTTTGTCCAGCTCGTCCCAGTCCGCCCGCTAAACACCTTTAATTTTTTCACCCTTTTTCAAAAACTTTTTATCTTTTTTTTTCAAAATTAAAGTTTGGCCATAAAATTTTTAATTCACTTGAAGATGAATTTAGAATTTTTTAAAAATTTGAAATTTTTCATAATTCACTCAGATCAATCACAGAAATTTAAAAACAAACCAAAATTGTATTCTGGCCAAATTCAACTCTAATTTTCAAATTTTCACTTGAACTTTTTCACTTTTTTGGAATTTTGTAATTCTTATGTCCAAACGCCCACTAAAATAGTAAGAGGTCATTTGGTATGAGGTATAAGAAGGTATAAGGTTTGTATAAAAATTTTGATACCACCTTAATACTCTATTTGGCTAGCAAACTAGGCACAAGTTATCTCGGTATTAATTTTAACACCGAAATAACTTATACCTTATGGGGTTGTTTGATATGAGGTATAAGAAGGTATAAGAGTGGTATAAAAATTTAGTACCACTTTAATACTTTGTTTGGTTAGCAAACCATGTATAAGTTATCTCAGTGTTAATTTTAACACTGAGATAACATATACCTTATAGAATGTGGGATAATTAACACCAGTATAACTTATACCTTCTTCTTGAAAATTATTGCAATTGTCATTCTTAATACAACATACCAAAAAATGAATAAACAACAATTCCAGCATAACTAATCCCACCATAACTTATCCCAATAAAACTTTAATTGCGTAACTTATATCGGTATAAAACGTATTCCAGCTAGACGACCCCTATAGAGGATGGGGTAATTAGCACCGGTATAACTTATACCTTCTTCTTAGAAATTATGCAATTTTCATTCTTAATACAATATACTAAACAATGAATAAAGAACAATTATGCCAACGTAACTTATACCGCAGTTTAACTTATATCGACATAAATCATAATCCAACCAAACAGCCCCTAAGGGGTCATTTGGTAGGATGCATTAGATAAACTAATGCATGCACTAGCTTTGTGCATTAATAATATCTTGTTTGGTACACTTTCTGAACATACACATTAGTTATGCAAGTATTAGTTATGCACCTTATACATGCATTAGTTATTTAATTATCCTATGTATAACTAATGCATAAGAAACCATGGTATTAACAACGCAATGGGTTTTAATACATGCATTAGCTTAGTTAAAGACAAAATCGTTCTTCAGAATTTATGCTTGATTAAAAATACTACTATATGAATGCAAGTTTTAAATAATCTAAGAAAGTGAGAAATAAAATAATATCCCTAATAAATAATGAATACTTAGCATAGTTTCTGTTTTATAAATAAATACTCAGTTCTATACTAGAATATAGGTAGATAAATCAAATAGTTTTTTTCATAACTTTTTTCGTTCCTCAACATATATATTTTTAAAATAAAAAGATAAAGTAATGGATTGGTTATAAGGGTATTTTCGTAAATAAATAATTATTTTAGAAATTGTGCAACGCTTTAATACATTAAACCTAACAATGAATAAGAAATATGTCAGTATAACTAATGTAAGCATAAGTTATACAAACATAACTAATACCAGCATTACTAATACATCATATGCAACATTATTCTTATACAATCTACCAAACGACCCCAAGGTATAATTCACATTCCCTAAAATAGATAACCAGCAATTCATACCCCTACCTACCTAAAATTTCATGTACCTTTACCTGAGCATACTGAACAAGTGTGATTAATTTTAGAATTCCTAAAATTCACTTTTTTTTGTTGAAAGTAATGTTTATTTAGATTCATTTAGAAGCTAGATTTTACATTTTCTTCTTCTCCATCCTTCTCTTTTTCACATCTCAAATGGATAAATTGAATTTTCAACTCTAGGGCACACCACTTGGATTGTTAATAAAGCCCATAATTAGTAGATTGTGAATATGTTTTATTGGAAAGCATAAAGAGAAAAGAACATAATTAATGTATTTCATTGGTTTAATATATTATTCTCCTAAAGAATTAAATAAATAGCACGTGACATTTGAAATTTTGAACTAGGTGAAGGTATAAAGAGAAGAACAAGTAGCAAAGTCTACTGAAAATTCTCAAGGTTAGAAAAAGTAAGGAGAATATTAAAATGCCTGCCATTTTAATATTCAACCTTCTATAGTGTTGTTCAATTCTTTTTCATAGTTCAAAGAAGTGAATACACACATATATGTATTAAAAATATTTTGGATGATGAGTGGCAGTGAACAACAACAATAACAACAACAACACAATAACTATCCAGTATAGTCCCACAAAGTGGGGTTTGGGAAGGATAATATGTAGACAGGCCTTCCCCCTACCCGAAAGGGCAGAGAGACTGTTTCCAATCGACCATCTGCTCAGCGAAGTAAAGGAAAAGCAAAAACAAAAACAAAAACAAAAGCAAAGAGCATTAGTAACTCCAGCAAAATTCGCGTAGATAATTATCTAAACATAAGAACCATAAATAAAAATGCATGCAACAATATCAAATAGTAACTACCATAAATCATCTAAGGATACAAAAATCATCTAAGAATACCCCTGCCAAGCCTCACCCAACCCCGGGAAAGGAGTACGAAAAATTCTAGGAGCACCTATCCTACAACCCTGATACTAGACCTCCATACTTTCCTGTCACGGGCCATGTCCTCGGAAATCCGCATCCTATCCATGTCATGCCTAATCACCTTTCCCCAATACCTCTTAGGCCTCCCTTTGCCTCGCCTCACGTCGACCACCGCCAGTCGCTCACAACTCCTCACCGGGGCATCTAAACTTCTCCTCTGCACATGCCCAAACCACCTGAGCCTTGTTTCTCGTATTTTCTCATCCACCGGGGCCATCCCACATTCTCTCGAATAACTAACTACTTATTTGTATCTAACCTGATGATCCCACACATCCACCTGAGCATCCTCATCTCCGCAACCTTCATTCTCTGAACATGAGAGTTCTTCACCGGCCAACACTCCGCCCCTTACAACATGGCAGGTCTAATCACAGTTCTACAAAATTTCCCCTTGAGTTTCTGTGGTACTTTCTTGTCACATAGGACTCCTGATGCAAGCCTCCACTTTGACCACCCCGCTCCTATACGGTGAGTTACATCCCCGTCAATCTCTCCACCCCCCTGAATCACCGATCCAAGATATCTGAAATTGTCCTTCTTGGCGATGACCTGGGATCCAATCTTCACTTTTCTTCCTACTTCGCTTGGCTCGGCACTAAACCTACACTCCAGGTATTCTGTCTTAGATCTACTTATTTTGAAACCCTTAGACTCGAGAGTCTGTCTCCATACCTCTAGCCTATCATTAGCACTGACCCTCGTTTCGTCTATCAATACTATGTAATCAGCAAATAGCATACACCAAGGTACATCCCCTTGAATATGATGGGTAAGAGAATCCATCACAGGGGAAACAAGAGAGGGCTAAGCGTCAATCCTTGATGGAGCCCAATAACAACCGAGAAATGGTCTAAGTCACCACCCACCGTCCTAACCCTAGTCTTAGCTCCATCGTACATGTCCTTGATAAATTTGATGTAGGCTTCTGGCACGCTCTTCGCCTCCAGGAACCTCCACAGCACCTACCTTGGGACCTTGTCATATGCCTTCTCCAAGTCGATAAAGGCCATGTGCAGGTCCTTCTTCTTATTCCTGAACTGTTCCACCAATCTCTTGACAAGGTGGATAGCTTCTGTAGTGGAACGACCCGGCATGAAACCGATCTGGTTCACAGATAGAGATGTCATATCCCACACCCTCACCTCAATCACCAACTCCAAACCTTCATGATGTGACTTATTATTTTGATACCCCTATAGTTGTTGCAGCACTGGATATCCCCTTTCCTCTTGTACAAGGGCACCACTATACTCCACCTTCACTCCTCCCGCATCCTTTTGGTCCTGAAAATTGCATTGAACAACCTGGAGAGCCACTCCACTCCTGACCTACCATGCATTTCTAGAACTCCACCAGGATCTCGTCAGGCCCAGTCGCTCGACCCTTACTTATCCTACGCAAAGCCCCAACGACCTCCTCCACCCTAATGCGCCTCCAGTACCCAAGCTCTCTATATTGCTCTGAATGCCCTAGCTACCCTAGATCTATGTTACGATCCCCTTCCTCGTTAAGTAGGTCTCGAAAGTACACCTGCCACCTCTGCTTGACTTGAGACACCCCCATCAGAACTCTACCATCTTCGTCCTTGATGCACCTAACTTGGTCAAGATCACGTGCCTTCATCTCCCTTACTTTAGCTAACCGATATAACTTCATGTCCCCTCCTTTATCCCCTAATTCCTCGTACATGCGACCAAATGCCACGTTTTTAGCTTCCATAACCGCCAACTTCGCTTCCTTCCTCGCCACCTTGTAGATCTCCCTGTTCACTCTTCTTTCTTCCTCACTTGTGCTCCCTGACAACTTAGAAAACGCCGCCCTCTTCACCTCCACTTTTTCTTGGACTACATCTTTCCACCACCAGTCACACTGATATCTACCTGAATATCCTTGGCTACCCCAACACATCCCATGCTACCTCCCTCACCAAGTTCGATGAGTGGCAGTGAAATAGAAATTATTATCTAACCAATAACAATTATTATTTCAAAGTTTAAGGTGTGAAAGAGCCGATACTGTTGTCTTTTTATTTATTTTATATCCACGAAAATTTTAAATAGAATTGTTTAAATGAAATGTAAGATTCTCCCAAAGAGATCAGTCTGAGTCAATATTTCTAATATTGTAATGTTAATAATGTATACCAAAATGTGTAAAACTTAAAGAATATGCTTGATGCACCATTTTATTTCACCTACAATAATAACTCAGTAAACTTTTATTAGTAGGCTCTGGGGAGGGTAGTGCGTATGCAAACCTTATTCCTACCTTGAAGGAAAATATGCTTGATGCACTCGTTTATTGCACCTACAATAATAACTCAGTAAAATTAGTAGTAGGGTCTGGTGAGGGTAGTGCGTACACAAACCTTATTCCTACCCTGAAGGAATAGATAGGTTATTTTCAGAAGACTCTCGGCTCAAGAAACAAAAAAAACAAAAACAGACAATATTAGTATCACCACAAGAATCATAGAAAAAATAGGGAAAACACGAATCCAGAAAAAACAAATGCAAAGCAAAAGCGATAGCTAGTAAATAGGTCCTGCACTGAAAAGCGAAATTGTAAGATACAACATTGCCACTAGCTATCTTAGACAAAAATCATGCCAGACTAGTCTCGCAAAGATACGAAGTAAGGCAAGACTCAACTACCTCCTAATCTACAACCCTAATACTTGACTTCCACGTCTCTTTATCAAGTGTCATGTCCTCGAAAATCTGAAGTCTCACCATATCTTACCTTATTAGCTCTCCCCGATACTTCTTAGGCCGCCCTCTACCTATTCTCGTGCACTCCACAACCAACCGCTCACACTTACTTACCAGAATATTTGGGCTTCTCCTCTAAACATGACTAAACTTTTGAGCTTCGTTTCCCACATCTTGGACCTAGTTGAATGATATGATTCATTCATGTGAATTTTAATATATATCACAAGATATAACTGAGTTTCTTGTCTGTTAAAGAAGACGATTGAGTCAATTTCCATGCATAATTCAGACAAAAACAAAAATGAAGAATGTAGCCAAGTGCAAAGTGGAAGAAGGTGAAGTTAATAAATCCTTTTTATTTTTTGTTTTCTGGATGGCTATGAAATTTAAAATCCCTAAAGTCAAGTTTTCTCTGCTACCATTTTGAATTGTGCTGTCCTACTTCGCAACATACACAATCCCTCCATAAACAGATCACAACTCAACTTTCACCACAGGAGAACCAGCCCCTTCAGAAATACCAACCTTCTTAAACACCTAGTGTTCTCTCACACAATCACCATGCCACCACCCAGCGAACCACATCCCCAACCTGCACCCATATACATAATGCAGTACCCACCACTACAAATGTATCCACAGTCCTGGATAGAGATGATCCTTCAAGAACGTGCATTAACTTTTGCGATGGAAATCGATAACTAGGATGTCATAGCAATGATCTAGAACCCCGTAGACATAGCACAAATAGTTATGGAGGGGATGCGTATGGGGGTGATATTATACAACCAATTCCTCAAAGCCATGCACCCACCGTCAACTCTCCACCAACAATCACAAATGACAACACAAATACCATTACCATTGTCCATGAATGCTCCTCCACAAACACCAGTCAACACACTAGAGCTCCCATTCAACCCACCACAAAAACCACCACAAGCCATTGTCCCATGGATTCAACCATCTCGTCTATAGCTCCAATAATACCACTACATGCCCAGGCCTCACCGTATCAGTCTCTTATCCCTCTATCGAGTCCAGTCCACCTCAAGAAAAACTCGAAGAATAGCTCAACTAGAGGTAGTAGCCACCATGGCAGATATATGAGACACACTACCAATCTTATGTTATCTCAATGCAACAAAAACATACGTCCTAAAAGAACAGTACAAAGGAAAGGCAATCATCACTTTCCCTCCAGAACTCCTAAGTGTCTCACTCAATATCTATCCAACAAGAAACCTAGAAGTGGGCAAAAAATGCCATAATGCCAATCCCAGCACTGCTGAATGATCGCAGCTTAATCCGCACTACTAATAAGTAGCGAAAGATGGTCATAATAGGTTTCTTCCAATTTTGGGTCGGACTCGATTTCCACAAAGAGCTAGAAATAAAGTGGTGTGTATTTTTTAGCTTAGGATTACTTAGAGTACCAAATTACACTTTTCATAATTTTTGGGTTTTTTTATAATTCTACTTTTATCAAACTAAAAATTCCAAATTAAGCTAAGAATTAAATATTACAGGTTGTTCAAATAGTTTAAAAGACACTAGGGAATTGACATCTGCCTAGGTGGTCAATCGACTGGTACTTGAGTACAGGGAACAACTGACATGATTGGGGAGTATGATATAACTGTTGCACTACTTTACCACTCTACACCTCTCGGCGGTTCAAGTGATTTTGCCCAGTTGACTTTCTCAAGACCAAATCAGCATAAAAATTTGCACAAGCAACTTAGGGTTTAAGTCGAGTATTACTCTCTCGAGGTTTAACCCTTTAATTAGGGCTATCAATCTCTTAAGTATGCCCCAATTCCTTGTTGAATCAATTTCTTAGACTTAGGCTCTCTTTCACAAGTAGGACCCCAGTCAACTAAACACAAACTAGTGTTTGCAATCACTAATCCAGAAATTAACCATGAAATTGACCCTAATATCAAACACCCACCGTCAATTTAGCCCTAAATTACAAGACTCATCAATTACTCACACTAGGGTAGAGCCACAACCCTAGCTACGAGGTCTAGCTACTCATATTCAAAGAAGAACAATAAGAAATAGATGAAGATGAACACATATTAATTACTTGCTAAATTAAATACAAAGATTCAATAATAAAAATTAAGTAAAATTTCCCAAAATGGCTACAAGAGTCGTTCCCACGAGCGCGGCTGCTTCTAAAAATTATCTGATAACCTAAAAATTTAAAAAGGTTCAATTTATACTAAATTAAAAATCTGGATAAAATGCCCCTGCGGGGTTATCGCGGACCTCACAAAATGGTATCTCTTGACTTCAAAATCCCACTCTCTAAACTTTGGGCTCCACGGACCGTACAGAATGAACTGCGGCCGCATAGGCTTCTAGTGCGGTCCCCACAAACTCGACTGCGGGCCATACTGGCTTGAAAACTTCATTTTGCAACTTCTCTGAATCTTGGATTTGCGGACCGCACAGAATTATAGTGCGGCCGCATTGCCTTCAATGCGGATCGCACAAAACCTAGTGTCGTCGCACTGCCTCTTTGCCTTGAGCTTGATTTGTCTTTGGCACTTGTGCAGGTTTCATTCATTTTGAGCCAATCTTTGACATTTTGTCACTCCGTTGATCAAACCTACAATGAAGCACAACGTATGAGCATTTTTGGACTTTTTTGTATGAATTTCTAATTAAAGCATAAGCAAGGAGGAGTATAAAATACGCAAAACTCCTAGTTATCGACACCCCAAAACTTAAGCTTTTGCTTGTCCTCAAACAAACAAAATGAGACCCACCCTATAGGGAAAAATACAAGAAATTTTTAGTTGTCCTAAAGCAACCTTAACTAGCATCAATTGGGATTAACAATTGCCCTCAATAAAAATGAATCATTAACAATATTTACTCTTTGGAAAATCATGGATCAAGTGTGACACAAGAGCATCAAAAGTTGACTCAACACATCAAAGAGCTCTTTCAATTACTTTGGTCATTATGGAATCCAAACTCACAAATCCTCAACTCTCCCTAAGCAAACCTCACCTTTAGAAAGTGGCACGTAAAATGAGGTTAATGGAAATTCACTCATCTCTCTCAAGAAAATGTCACAAGTCCGGCTCTAAGTACCACATGCTTTCCCCTTATGTGAGTATCCACTAATGTAATCTTCATTCAACTAAATATCATATAGTTCTTTTGTGGAGACATTGTGAAGGATTTGGTTCAGGGTAGGAGATGTTTTGGTCTAAGTAAGTTCCATCTTCCCTTAATCACTACTTTTGATCCATTTGGCGCACATTCACTTGAGTCTTTGAGTCATTTCACTTCATTTCCTTTCCTTTTCTTCATTTTTGCACCTTTTTACCACTTTGTTGTAATCCTCGTCTCCTCCTACTCTCAAACTTATACTTTTTCCACGTGCTAAAGGAAAGATAGGGTGCCTAGAGAGGGTATCTTTTAGAACGGGTATAGGCTTGTATCATGGTTCTTGAAAGAAAAAGGTCTAAGGCTTAAAAGGGTTGACTAGAGATATTATCAATGGTAGGCTATGGAATTTTTCAAACTATAATTTGGATCAAGAAGAGCATATAATCATCTCTCAAGTCAAAATTCACGTAGGATTTTGCATCAACAAACATTTAGAGCAAGTTCTAGACCAATGGCTCGGGACTTGGACTTGTAATGAAATTACTCACCACACAAGCTAAGGGATTTCTAAAGACATAGAGTCGGTCCCACAATGACCATAGATACGATTTGAGCACACAATGGTCCTAAAAAACCACTTGATGATTATCAGTCAACACAAAAGTCTCAAGGTCACGACTTTCACCACCCTAAACACAACAATTGTTTTTGATCATTAGATAAAAGACAAAATGTGATAGGCCTAAGTGAAGCTTTGCTTGAGGTACCCTTTACTAGTAACTACAAAAAATGGAAAACGGACTCAAGCCCTCCAGAAGGTTTTCACGCCATCCATCATTGGGAAGAACACCCGGTTCACACAACACTCCACATTTGGAAAGAACCGTGACATTAAAAAACCAAAGGCTAAAAACAAAAAATTTTGCAAAAAATAGAATGAATATATACAAGAGGGGTTTGAATATACAATGGATGTAATGAATATATACAATTAAATATAACTTTATATACACACCCAAATTGAAATAAAAATAAAATAAATGTAACAAAATATCAAAATTATATACAGACCAAAGATAAAAAAAATCAAGAAAGCATAAAAATGATAAATTTATACAATCATCCGAATGAATAACCAGTAGGTCTCACCCCTTCACATAAAAGTTGGCATTGTCCTCAACGCCAGCTAGTCTAAATAAAGCACCAAAAAGATAAGAGGAAAAAGGATATAGAAACTCCCTATGGACTGTCAGTCTGCATAGGGTCATGTGTGGTCCCTGGGTCCTCTCTGTGGTTAAGAACCTCAAACTGGTACCCTATGGTCTGCTGCTCTGCTACTGGGCCTGGGCCTTGACTTGGACAGGCTCTGTAGGTGGTGCATCTTGTGGCAGACTGGAAGAGGCCTCTTGTGGGTCAGCCAGTTGGATGACTGCATCATCAGCTCGACGGATCATACACTTCCTCATAGGAGGCCTCTGTGACTACTCTGGATCTGGATAAATGCTGGGGCTGGGTCCAGGAGTAACATATCTAAAGGAAAGTGATCCGACTTCAGTATGCCTACCTATACTCTCAGCTTCCCCATGGACTCTCTGGAGGCCTATGTCTTCCGCAACTTCTTGTACTCCTGAGCAAGCTCTTGAGAGCCTTGCTATGTGAATCAACTGCCTTAGAGAGTGTTTCCTGAGTGTCGAGGATCTTCTTCTGGTGGTCAAGTATCTCTTTAAGCACATACTCTATTGATTGTGGAACCTGTGGGGCTGGAGGAGCCAACTAAGCCTAAACCACGATAGTGAGTGTGGAATGCCTGGATGAGGCATTCTGCATCCAGTTTTTCATGTTAAAAAGTGCTTGGCTAAACCGGTGAGCAATAATAGGATGGGCCCGGGAAGATGGAATCTCTGGGACTGCTGATGTGAATGGACCGGTAGGAAAGGCTGTTGATATGGAAGGACAGAGAGGGATGTCTGTAGAAGTGGAGGTACAATCAAAGGACCCACTACCACAACTGGCTCTTCAGACTGGCCAGTTGGAGCAGTAGCAGTACCTTTGAAGTTCTTGCTTTTGGGGTTGTCATCCCCCTGCATGTTTTACCAGGAAAAAGGGTCTTTCGCCTTGACTTTAATGTCATAAGGCCTCTTGTCCACTTGCAGGTCCCAGAAGTACATCGTGATGAAGCTGGGGAATGGACAATTTAGGTCATGCTACGAACCCACTATAGTAATGATATTAGACATCACATTCCCCATGTTGATGTGGTACCCTGCCATGATAGAAGTCACTAACAAAGCCCGATAGAGAGGTAGGTTGTTTTCATGAGTGATAGGGTCCAACCGGCTGTAAACTAAGGTCTCCCATCCCCTCGCTTAAAAGTTAAACACCCTTCTAAATATCTTTACTCCAGCAGTCAACCAGTCGGTGATGGTACCTGGGCTTGCCATGTACTCTGCTAGCCATGAACGGACCTCCTCACCCATTTCCATTTTTGCTATGTACTGGGTATCGTCCTCCTCATTGAAGCCCAGGAACTCATTTATTGACTTCCCATCAAACTGTACTTTTAAGTTCTGAACATTGGTAACTTTGGAGCCCTTTATGATGTAGGCTACATTGCACTAGAATTCTTTGACCAAGTGCTCGATCGCGTCCACACAGTCATCCATAAAATGCTCCTAGCCTACTCTAGTCCTAAACTATCTTTGCACGTTGGGGTTCAGTGTAGTAGGTCTTTATCTATGAAGCTCCTCTACAGAATAAAATTTCTCACCGGCTACCACACCCGAAACTTTTGGTACGCCACCTCACTCACAAATCTGTCCTCCCAAGCCTCAGGCTTTCTAGTTCTGGCAATGCCTCCCACCCTAGGCTCACCTCCTTCTACTACTTCCTCATTTCCCTATACTTCTTCCTCACCTCCAACTGCAGCCTCTCTTATTGTTCATGGGAAAAATAGGCTGCCAGCTTTGGCAGTGGGTGATGGTGGAGGAGTGTCTCTTAATCTATGCCACTCCAGCTAGTCAGGGATGTATTAAGGTATAGATTCTAAATAGATTTCTCAAAAGGAATCTTACTCACTCCCCAACATGTCAATGGCTCTGTCAGCAGCCTTGATTGCCTTCCTCATGTTCTTGATGTAATTGCAGACAATGGCCTTCCTCATGTTCTTGATGTTTTTTCGCGCTTGGGGAGTGAGTCGTACCATTTTCTGCTTCCCTCATAGGGAAGATTTACCTCTGCCCGGTTGTTTAGATACTTTTCCTCGTTGTTTTGCCATTGTCTTCAATAACAATTCAAATGATTGGTTAGTATTAGATAAAACAGTGTTGCACAACAGAATGAAATTGTTGCAAACATGTTGCAGAAAACAACCCAGTGCAAACCGCACAAAATGGAGTGCGTCCGTACAGGGGTCACTGCGGACAACACAAAATGTTCATGCAGTCCGCACAGGGGTGGGATTCAGAATACCCATCCTTTGTATCTTCATAGTACGGACTCCATAAAACGGCAGTGGGTCCGCACAAAATGTAGTACGTCCGCAGTTTCCAAAGTTTAGTTTCCCAGAAGTTCATCACTGCGGTCCGTACAAAATAGTACTGCGGACCGCACTGGGACACCGCAGACCATACAGAATTGACTGCGTTCCGCACTGAGTGCCCAGTTGTGGCACTAAGTTAGGGTTTCAAGACTTTTGCTTTTATGCTCAATTTTTGCCCCTAATTCATGTTCCTACATGTTACCCATTGTATTCAACTAATCAAGTTTACTCCAATTAGATGATTAACTAGCCTAACAACAATTTAAACCAAATTAACAAAATTGAACAAGTAAAAAGGATTATGATGTTTCAAGTTATGATATTAAATAGAGGAATGATGGATCTAAGCAGTTAATTATGAGGGAAAAGAGTGATGAACATTGTTTATGCTTTTGAGAATTAAAATTTCGAAAAGGGTAACAAGAGGCCCTCAAGCCCTATTTATAGAAAAAGGGCTGAGGCCTAATCTCACCAACCACTGCGGACCGCACAAAATGGACAGTGGTCCGTACTGCACTATTTTGTTCAAGCTTGACAAGGCAACACTTTACCCTTCAATGGTGCGGTCTGCACAGAATGTAGTGCGGCCGCACTGGAAACTTCATAGACCTGTGCATTTTTTTCACTATATCTTGCACTGCATCAACACAACCTTGTAATATCTCAAAACCAGTTAGCCCAAAAATCAATTCTATACTACAAATAAAAATCAAAGAAGAACAAAAATAAAAACACATGGGTTGCCTCCCAAGAAGCGACTGATTTAACATCGCGGCATGGAGCATGTTAGCATCATATCATTTGAAATGTTGAAGAGCCACCACGTGGCTGTCATCAATCTTTCCAAGATAATGCTTAGCCCGGTGCCCATTAACTCCGAAAACTTCACCATTTTTGTTTTTTAAATCAAGAGCACTAAACAGGGTCACATACACCACTTCAAAAGGTCCACTCCATTTTGTTTTGAGATTTACCGGGAACAAACGTAACCAGGAGTTTAACAAGAGAACCAAATGACCTACTTTGAGCTCATTTCCCTGAGCATATTTATCATGAAGGTACTTCATCTTATTTTTATACAAGGACGAACTGGACTAGGAATGGAATCTGAATTCATCAAGTTCATTGAGTTGCTTCACACGAAGATTGGCTGCAACATCCCACTCAAGATTAAGCTTCCTCAAAGCCCACATGTCCTTGTGCTCTAACTCAACCGATAGATGGAAATATATCCCAAACACCAATTATGTTCTAAACATCAATACCATAAAAGAGGGAGGTGATTTGTATGGTACCCAACTTTCGCTCTAGAAGAACCTGGTTTTTCTAGGTGTTCTAAATACCACTGTTTGCAGAATAATAAGTAAATAAAATAAAGAACACAGAGATTTTTATGTGGAAAATACCCATCTCAAAAGGTCAAAAAATAACGACCTACTACTTAGTAAGATTTTCCCCAACATTTCACTAAATCATTGAGCCAAACTAGCCTTTACAACACTCTTTGTAAACCTAAGGATTACCTCTAATCCATTGGAGCAACCAGCCTCTAACTGTTGTGACAACTTCAAGTTAACTTTAACTTGAATACTCAAGTACCTATTACAATTGCTTGTAGATAAAGCTAAAAGGAACAATATGAAAACACCTACTACAATTGAACTAGAAATAAATAAAGATACATAAAACTCTTTATGGAGCTCGTTCTTCAATCTGGATCATGTAGCTTCAGCTTGCACACTTGAATGAAACACAAACTGCTTGCAAAAGCCTTGCTATTTTGCTCTCAATTCACATTTAACTTCTGTATTTTTGTGCAACACTTGTAATGTGAGAATATCCTACAATTTATAGAGTTAGTAGATGAAGAAATAACCAGAGTTCTGATGTAAATCTTCCTTGGTGGAAGAGTTCTAGTTGATTTCAACTTCTAACTCCTTCCTTATTTTGGATATTGTTCTCTTTGATTAAGGACTCCTTCTCCTTATCAATTATGCAATCTTTTTGATCAGGAGATATTAAATACACCAAGTTAAACTTATCTCCTTCACGTGCAACCCACATGCTCGAATCTTTCCATTTTTGGGCACCTGAGTGATGGACCTGGTTCATCCTGAGTTCCTTTGTCAATCTTCAAAACTAACCTTTACTAGGGCGAACAAATTCCTTCATTTTGATGATGACAAACTCTGTGCTTTTCATAAGCTCTCAATATCAACACAATGTTAGAAACATTTTTCCTTTTTATCACTTATCATCAAGGACCAAATACATTAGGTTATAAACATCACTGTTCAAAGTGTTTATAGCACAACATTTTTCCCCCTTTTGGCATCATCGAAAAGTTGCATAAAAAATGTGAGACAACCAGATTCTAAAGCTTACTTATGGCCACTGGTGTTACTTCAAATGCAATCATGGATTAGTCATCATAGATCAAGCTAAAAATTGTAACCATCAAAGAAATATGAACACACAGTTAGAGAAAAAATAATGAATTTCATTGATGTTTGATAAGATTCCACCACAAAGCATAAGAAGAAATAAAAATACTGAAAGGATGACCAAAAGAAACAAAACGTGCCAAACAGAGTCACTGGTTGATCTACACTAGTCTAGGAGGTTTAAGGCTAAGAAGAACCAGGTGCTTGGTTTTTTGACTAGGAAGAGTTTCGGCACACCTTGAAGAATGCCATCACTCCTCTCTTTTTCTCTTGCCAACTCAATTCTGAGAGCATTTCTCTTAGTCTCCATTTCAACCATCCTCTTCTTCAGCCTTTCAATCTCAGCATTCTTAGCCCTACTTTCTTTCACCAAGTCTCTGTCCTTGCTATTCACTAGTACCTCTTTTGATGAACTAGGTACTTTAGAAGTGACATTGAGTTCATAATCTCAAGCAAGTAGAGTATCAATCCAAAAATGATCCATGTTTGTATTAACCTCCCACATTTTCGTAGGTATATTGAAATGTGCAAATAGAGTTATGAGAATGAAGCCATAGGGAATGGTACGAGCTTTGGTGCCATTTATACCTCTATCAAGAAGCTGGATTATAGCTTTCAGTCACTTTCTTCTGCAGGTCTGTGAGGTTTTCCTCCACAGATGAACCAGGTTCATCTCCCCAAACGACCTTTACACTTGCATCTTTGGTTAAACTCACAGTAGTGTGTCAAGAATCAGCCACACTTGTCCCCTTTCCCCTCATAGTACTCCTAGCACTCTTGATCTCCTTTTTTATTTTTTATTACCACCAACTTCTCAGGATTCTATTGTCTCAACACCTTCTATAGATTTTACAAATCTATTCTCCAAATTTGCAGAAACTTTAGAAATTATCTCGAGAGAAATTTTAGAATCAGAAGATACCTGTTCAATTTCGGATGAACCACTTTATTTCCCCTGAGTAGCAGACTTAAATAAATCTAGGTAGTTTAATACGGCTAGGAGTCTTGAATGTAACTGGTTCACTTGTAACGGATAAGTTCAAAAGAACTTTGGTATTTGGTAGGACTCTAGGCAAGATCCAAATATAGTTATTTCAATTATGCATAATGTAGAAAACAAACTGTGTTAGCTTGATGAACCATGTTCTTCACTAATAATTCTCTTGTGTAAGTCTAAATTTGCTAAAATAGAGAAAATATCATTAGAGATTAATGAGTCATTTTAACACATGGCACAAGAGTATACTATGAAAAGTATGAGACTGAGCAAGATTTAATCTAATTATACATAATTTACAGACTTTCTAACCAATTTTTTTTTCAATTATTTCAATTTTTTCGTTTAACCTTGAACTTTTCCTTTTAGGTGATCTTAATCATCCCTAATTCCAACATGTTCCTCTCAAAGTGATCTTTACTCAAGGATTTTGTAAGATATTAGCAATTTACTTGTCAGACACACAAAACTCCACAGTGATCAAGGCCTTCTTCATAGTTGTCCCTCAAAAAAATAGTTTTTAATATCTATGTGCTTAGTTCTCTTATGAAGAACTAGATTCTTAGTCATACTAATAGCACTAGTGTTATCACATAAAATAGGGATGCAACCAACTTCAATACCAAAAATCCATCAACTGATGCTTGATCCACAACAATTGAGCACAATCATGAAGCATCAACAACATACTCAGTTTCAGCAGTAGATAAGGCCACTGAATTTTTCTTTTTAATATCCCATGACACAAGACATGAACCAAGGAAGTGTGTCATGGGTGAGGTGCTTTTCCTATCCACTAGGAAACCCGCATAGTTAGCATAAGCATATCCTACTAGGTTAAAATTACTACCTTTTGGATACCTAATGCAAAGGTTAGTAGTGCCTTTCAAGTATCTCAATATTCTCTTTATATTAGTCAAGTGGGACTCCTTTGGATTTGCCTGAAATCGAGCATAAGGACCTACACTACACACAATGTCAGGTCTGCTAGTAGTGAGATATAAAAGAGAACCAATAATTCCCCTATGCAACTTCTGATCAATAGATGGACCAGGTTCATCTATATCCGATTTCGTGGATGTTACAATAGGAGTGTCAATTTATTTGGATGTTCCTTCCTGGTTTTTTTACTGAAGAATAGGTTCCTAGATAGGTTCCCTCGAGGTTTGAGGGTCAGTTCCTTTTTAGTCAGTTCTCCCTGTCATATTTCCCTGGGTGGAAGGACCTGTTCCATCACCTGTTACTTCCTGTGATGCATATTCAGGATGGACCATAGTTTCACCATTTGAATTTTTTATCAGCTCAATCTCTTCATTATCTTGTTCCTGCCTCTTAGAAAGAATGTTAGTTTTTCAATAAAATAACATATACACCTTTTTTTCTACACACATTGTTCTTTTACTAATATCTTATAAGCTTTACTATGTGGAGAATATCCCAAGAATACTCCCTCGTCACTTTACCTAGGGAGTCCTTTCCATTATTGTGCACAAAGCATTTACATCCAAATGTCCTAATATGGGATATATTTAGCTTTCTCCCTTTAAGTGACTCATAGGGAATCTTCTTAACAAGATGTCTAGTCATGCAACTATATAGGATGCAAAAATTCAGCAAACTTAATATTTTCAAATTCAGTTCCATGATTAGACCTAATTGATACAAGTTAATTATCTAATTATTTTTAAGTTTTTCTAACAAAAGAAGTAAACATGTTAAATACTTCATCTTTAAATATTAAAAATAATGTCCAAGAAAACCTAAAGTAATCATCAACAAGCACCATCCGATATCTTTTACCATCTATACTTAATGTTCTCATGGGACCACAGAGACACATATGGATCAGTTTCATCATTCTAGTGGTGCTTACCACTTTCTTGCATTTAAAAGAGGATCTTACCTGCTTCCCCCTTGCATAAGCCTCACATACTTTGTCTTCCTTGAACTTGATATTTGGCATACCTATCACCAAATCCTTGGAAACTAATTTGTTGATTTTACTCAAACTTGCATGTCCAAGTTTCTTGTGCCAAAGGAGGGGATCATTGTCTAACACACTTAAGCAAGTGAATTCATTTTCTGAAAACATGGACAAATCTACAATGTATGTATTGTTTACTCTTTTTTTCATGTAAAAAAATCATGTTAGTAGTAATATTTATCAAAAACAATTGGTAGAGGTGAATGGTACCAAGTTACCTCTATCACACAATAGTGATTGTCTTATTAGGCTGTATTTTAGGTCATCTATCAAGTAGACATTTTCAATAGAGTGAGAATCAGTCATACCTACCTTTCCAACCCCTTTTATCTCACCTTTCTTCCCAATTCCAAAGGACACATTACCTCATTTGAGGTCCTCAAGTGAAAGGAACTAGTTCTTGCTTCCTGTCATATACATTGAGCAGCCACTATCCATGTGCCATATTTGGCTGGTCCCCTTCACTTGGACCCGCAAAAGGAAATGAGAGGTTAGTCTTAGGAACCCAAATTAGTTTGGGTCCCTTTCTATAGGCAAAAGGGTGAATTAAATTCCTTTTAGCCCCACCTGGCGGCGTTTTCCTTTAAAATATTCTTTATTCTTTTGACTAACCCTTTCTATTGCAATACATGCACTTTTATAGTGACCAGTTTTACCATAGTGTGTACAAATTATATTCTCAAGAAGTGTGAGTTACATGCTTTTTGGATCCCATTTAGGTGCAGGGTTCCCGTAGCCAAGTCCTCTCGTATTGCTATATGGTGTTCATGTAGCCATGAAAGTGCATCGCAGGACCTATTCCATTTACAGGTTCTACCTAGCTCGTGCTTAACCTTGTTTAAATCCTCCTTATGGACTTTTATCTGCTCATCTCTTTTGTCCAACTCTTCTTTTATTTTTCCTAGGTTTTCCTCTCATGAGAGTTGTGTGTGATCAGCTTTCTTTTTACCTGTTCCTAATTTCCGTTTTAGATTTTCAGATCATAGCTCCAGGGCAGTGTCAAGTTCATGAACCTGGTTCTTTAACTCAGCATTTTTACTATCTCTTTCACTATCCCTAAGTTCCAGATTTTTGCACTTAGCTTTAAAAATCACACACTCCTTAGACAGCAAATCCTTTTCATTTTTTATATCCTCAAATTCATCAATGAAATCCAGGAGTAACTCATGTAGCCTTTCTTTAGACAAAAATTTAATCTTGTCTTTGATATTTTTTATACTTACCTAAGATTCCTCATCGGATTCTTCAATTGTCATAAGTTCTTGTTCATCTCTATCTTCACCCTCTGAGTCCTCATCTGAGCTTTCTCCCCTGGCAGCAACCACAGTCTTTGTTGATCCTTTATTTTTCATGGGTTGAATATGTTCCTTCCTTCAGCTCTTTCCTTCTTCCATTCAATTTCACATTAAGGGAAGTTTTTGATGTGGTTATCAGTCTTCCCACACTTATAACACCCCTTATTGGTTTGTTTTTCAGGAACCTTTGGTTTGTTGTAGCTTCCACATCTTGAAGTACCATTTCCTCTCATTAGGTACTTTTTGAATTCCTTTGTGATCATGGTCATTTCATCCTCCTCTAGATCAACACCTTCAGTGATTCTGAATGCCATGCTCCTTTCCTTTCTTTGTGCATCCATCTTCATGGGTTGCCTTCTAAGTTCATAGGCAATGAGATTTCCAATTAGCTCATCCAACTTAAGAGTGGCAATGCTTTTTGATTCCTGAATAGCAGTGACTTTGCTTTCCCAAGTGACTGGTAGAACCATTGTCAGAATTTTCTCATTCTTGTCTTCTTCAAGAATAACCCTTACAAAAGTTTTAAGTTTATTTGTCAATGTGGTGAACCTTGTGTACATCTCTTGGATAGTTTCTCCTTCTTTTATTGTGAAATTCTCATATTGTGAATATAGCAATGTTCCTCTTGATCTCTTTACTTGAGGAGTTCCTTCATGAGCCACTTGTAATGTGCCACATATCTCCTTTCCAGTAGTACAACTTTGAATCCTGCTGTACTCGTCTGGACCCAGTCCTCACACAAGCCACTTCTTAGCCTTCGCATTCTTCTCCCATTTTTTCAAGTCTTTAGCAGTGTAGTCAACTCTTATCTTTGGCACATCCACTCCTTCAGCATTCTTCTTTGTTTTTGCAGGGGACCATTAGTGACTATGTCCCAGAGTTCATAATCTTCTCCAATGATATGATCTCTCATCATGTTTTTTCACCAAGATTAGTACTGACCATTAAAGAGTGGAGGCCTAGCAGTGAACTGCCCTTCCCAGTTTCGAGGTGGTGCACTCATCTTGATCTTTTCCTAAGGTGTTAACCTCTTTATGGATAACCCTCTCTAATACCAATTGATGTTCTAAGCGTCAATACCACACAAGAGGGGGAGTGATTTGTGTGGTACTCAATTTTTGCTCTAGAAGAACCTAGTTCTTCTACGTGTTCTAACTACTACTGTTTGCGGAATAATAAGTACATAAAATAAATAACACAGATATTTTTACGTGGAAAACACCCGGCTCAAAAAGTGAAAAAAACCACGACCTACTACTCATTAGGATTTTCCCCAACACTTCACTAAATCACTAAGCCAGAGTAGCATTTACAAAACTCATTGTAAATCTAAGGATTACCTCTAATGTTGTTGGAGCAACCAGCCTCTAAGTGTTGCGACAACTTCAATTAAGTCTAACTTGAATACTCAAATACCTATTACAATTTCTTCTACATAAAGATAAAAGGTACAATATGAAAACACCTACTGCAATTGAACTAGAAATAAAGAAATACACATAAAACTCTTTATGGAGCTAGTTCTTCAATGTGGTTCGTGTAGCTTTAGTTTGCACACTTGAATCACACACGAACTACTTGCAAAAAGTCTTGCTATTTTGATTTCAATTCACGTTTAAATTCTGAGTTTTTGTGCAACACTTGTAATGTGAGAACATCCAGCAATTTATAGAGTTAGTAGATGAAGAAATTACTAGAGTTCTGATGCAACTCTTCCTTAGTGGAAGAGTTCTAGTTGATTTATACTTCTAACTCCTTCCTTATCTTGGAAAGTGTTCTCTTTGATTAAGTACTTCTTCTCCTTATCAATTATGCAACCTTTTCGATCAGGAGATATTAATTACACCACGTTAAATTTATCTCCTTCACGTGCAACCCACATTCTCGAATCTACCCGTTTTTGTGCACCTGAATGATGGACCTAGTTCATCCTGAGTTCCTTTATGAGTGTTCAAAACTAACATTTACTCGGGCCAACACCAACCGATATGGAGACATACCAATCGGAGTCTTGTAAGCAGTTCTATAAGCCAATAGAGCATCATCCAACTTCTTCGACCAATAGGTCATATTTGCATTAACCGTTTTTGACAATATGCTTTTGATTTCCCTATTGGAGACTTCCACTTGACCACTTGCTTGAGGATGATAGGTGGTAGGAATTTTGTGATTGACACCGTACTTAGAAAGCAACGTATCGAAAGCTCTATTGTAAAAATGAGACCCCCCATAACTTATGATTGCATGAGGTGTACCAAATCTTGTAAACATGCTTTTCTTAAGAAATGCAACAATACTTCGGGCCTCATTGTTGGGAAAGCCACGGCTTCAACCCACTTTAAAACATAGTCCACCACCACAAGAATGCAAGTATTCCTACAAGAGCTAACAAATAGACCCATGAAATCGATGCCCCATACATCAAAGGTATCCACTTCAAGAATGGTATTGAGAGGCATCTCAACCCTTTTTGAAATTCCACCCGCTCTTTGGCATTTGTCACACCTCTTCAAAAAATCACTGCATCTTTGAACAAATTTGGCAAATAAAACCCACAACTTAAAACTTTAGAAGTCGTCCTCGCCCCTACCATGATGTCCACCATAGAGAGAGGAATGACAAGATTCCAAGATACTCAATTGCTTATCCTTAGGGACACACCTTCGGATCACACCATCCATGAAAATCTTGAACAAGTATGGCTCATCCCAATAGAATGCCAAACAATCCCACTTGAGCTTCTTCCTTTGGTTAGAAGAGAACTCACACGGGATTATTCCGGTCGCAAGGTAATTAGCAATATCGGCAAACCATGGCATATCATTCACCGACACCGCAAGGAGTTGTTCATCGAGAAATGAATCATTGATATCTAGGCCATTACAAGGCCTTCCCTCCTCCTCCAAGTGGGACAAGTGGTCCGCCACTTAGTTCTCACTACCTTTCTGGTCCACAATTTTTAGATCACACTTGAAGTAGTAACACCCATCGCATCAACCTTGCCTTGGAGTCTTTATTTGTCATCAAGTACCTAAGGGCGGCATGTCGGTGTGTACTATGACCTTGGCCTCCATAAGATACGGCAGAAACTTTTCCATTGCAAACACTATGGCTAACATCTCTTTCCTTATAATCGTGTAGTTCCTTTGAACCACATTCATGGTCTTGCTTGCATAGTACACCGGGTGAAACATTCTGTTAACCTATTGACCCAATACAACCCCAACTGCAACATCACTTGCGTCACACATGAGCTCGAAAGGCAAGCTCCAATTTGGTGCGGTACTGGTAGGGGTAGTGGTCAACTTAAGCTTGAGAAGCTCAAACTCTTGCATACATCCCTCATCGGACACAAATTTGGCATCATTTTCTAGTAGCTTGCACAATTTGTTTACCACCTTTGAAAAATCTTTTATAAACCTCCGGTAAAATCCCCTGTGCCCAAGAAAACTCCTCACCCCTTGACAAAAGTGGGGGGAGAAAGCCTTGAAATCACTTCTATTTTTGATTTGTCAACTTCTATCACTTACTTTGAAATTTTGTGGCCCAACACTATGCCCCTCCTCAACCATGAAGTGGCATTTTTCCCAATTAAGTACGAGATTTGTGTCTTCACTTCAGGCCAAAACTCTATCAAAATTTTTCAAACACTCTTCAGAAGAATCATCAACCACACTAAAATCATCCATGAAAACCTCCAAAATATCTTCCACCATGTCGGTCAAAATATCCATCATGCATCGTTGGAATGTCGCCGGGGCATTACACAACCCGAACTACATCCGAGAGAAAGCGAAGGTGCCATATGGACAGGTAAAGGTGGTCTTCTCCTAGTCCTCCGGAGCTATTAAGATTAGATTACATCCCGAGTATACATCAAAAAGGTAGTAAAAGGCACGCCCTACAAGGCGTTGAAGCATTTGGTCGAGGAATAGCAATGGGAAATGATCCTTGCGGGTCACCTTATTCAGCTTCCGGTAGTCCATACATACCCTCCATCCCGTAACTGTTCGAGTGGCGATAAGTTCATTGTTGTAATTTGTCACCATATTCATACCACCCTTGTTTGGTACACACTGCACTAGAGAAGTCCATGAGCTATCGAAAATAGGGTACACAACCCCGGCATCTAACAAATTTATCACTTCTTTCTTCAACAGTTCTTGCATTGCTTCGTTCAAACTCGTTTAATGTTCCAAGAAACGTTTTTGCATCCTCCTCCAATATAATCTTGTGCATACAAAATGTGAGGCTTATTCTCCGAATATCAGCTAAAATCCATCCAATTGCCTTTTTTCGATTTTTGAAGCACCACCAGTGTGTCCTCAACCTGCATGTTGGTGAGGTAAGAAGAAAGAATAATTGGAAAAGTAGAATTTGAGCCTAATAATTCATACCTGAGATGTGGAGCAAGTGGTTTCAACTCCAACACTGGAGGCTCCTCTATTAAAGGTTTGGTTGCTAGAGTCTTTCTATTCTTGAGATCCAAAGACAATTTCCTAAGCTCATAAGAATAAGAGCTCATTGTCACGGACTTAGGACTGAAGCTAAGAACGTGCGGCGCTAGATTGAATCTGCCTGCGGAAAATGGCAGTCTAGCAAGCCTTTTTGCCTAGAATCGTACTAAGGGAACGCTGGATAGCAACACAGAAACTTCAAAGGGAAAGTAAGCTTTATTGCCTTTGAAAAGAGCTATACAATGCTGAAATTTGGGTAGGAATGGATTCGAATGGATGCCTTACAATGGCTAAGTCCTATGCTATTTATACACTATACAAGGGTAATCGAACAGTCTTGGCTGGCTGTATGGGCAGACAGGCGTGCTGGTCATTGATGGCTGGTGCTGGAGTGTGCTGATGCGCATTGATAGCTGGCTAGAAAGTGGTGCAAGCATGCTGTGAAGTGTCTGGCAGACAAGGCATGCTGGTGTGGGCAGACAAGGCTGGTGGGCATTGAATGCGGCATTGAATGCTGGAGCATGCGCGTGGTTGCGCGGATGTGGAGGCGTTGGACGCGTTAGAGCGCTGATTCTGGCTAGAATTGGCGCGGGACGTGTCATGCTCCCCCACCGGATGATGCGACGACCTCGGCGCATCCTGCATCTGTAGGAATTCGGCTACTTTATCTCGAAACTGCCATAGGTCTTCGTACCTCTCCCATGTAGCTTCTTCCGGAGATTGTCCCTTCCAGTGGACGAGGAACATGGCCTGTGCCGGATGACCCCGTCTTTGCTTTACCTGATAATCCATGATATTTTGTATCTCTTTATCATGTGAAACTGTAACAGTGATGGGCGGCCTACTCGTTTGCCCCCGAGTTGGATCTTCCTTGTCCTCATGGTAAGGCTTGAGAACGCTTGCATGAAAGACTGGATGAATTTTGAGCACGGGTGGAAGGTCCAACCGATAAGAGATCTTACCAACCTTGGCAAGAATCCGAAATGGTCCCTCATATTTGCGCACTAGACAGTGACTCAAGTTCCTTAGTGCCCTGAATTGTCTCGAATTGAACTTTACCATTACCAAGTCTCCGACTTTGTAATTTGTTGGACGTCGCGACCGGTCGGCAAATTTCTTCATCCGCTTAGCTGCTTTGGCAAGGTGTGATTTTGCAGTGTCTAGCTGCTCCTTGAACCCTTTTGCAAGATGATAGGCACCCAAACTCTTCCCTTCGGGTGCTGCTGGCAGTGATAGGGGAGTTTGCGGTTGCTGACCTGTTGCAAGCTCGAATGGCGTTTTCCCGATTGTCTCGCTCCTTTGCAAGTTATAAGAAAATTGGGCAACATCAAGTAGCTTAGCCCAGTCCCTCTGATTTGAACTTACATAGTGCCTCAGGTAGCATTCCACTAAGGCATTGACCCTTTCGGTTTGTCCATCCGTTTGAGGATGAAAACTGGTAGAGAAGTGCAGCTCCGTACCTAGAAACTGAAATAGTTCTCTCCAGAAATTACCTGTGAAACGGGGATCACGATCGCTGACTATGTTCTTTGGCAGACCCCAATATTTGACCACGTTCTTGAAGAACAGTTGGGCTGCTTCCTTTGCATTACACCCCGGTGTGGCTGGCATGAAGGTGGCGTATTTAGAGAATCTGTCCACCACTACCATGATAGTACCAAAACCATTGGACTTCGGCAAGCCGGTGATAAAGTCCATGGTGATGCTTTCCCACGGACGTTCATCTATGGGGAGTGGCTCCAAGAGTCCTCCAGGTTGGCGCTGCTCTACTTTGTCCTGTTGGCAGATAAGGCAAGTTCTTACATAGGCCTCGATGTCATCCCGCATCTTTGGCCAGTAGTACGCTGCTTCAATGAGGGCCCGAGTACGTTGTTGCCCCGGATGACCTGCCCACAAGGTGTCGTGGCTTTCCTTCATGATCTGCCTCCGGATGTTGTCATGCTTGGGCACGTAGACCCTTCTACCTGTGGTAAGCAAGAAGCCATCTTCAACCCAAAAGCTTCGAGTCTTACCTTCGGATGCTAGTTCCATCAGCCTCTTTGCGTCTGGATCCTGCAGTAAGCCCTGTTTAATAGACGCACGAATGTCGCATTGAACCGTTGCGATTGCAGCAAGTTTTGCCTTCTGACTTGAGGTGTTGGCCACCATAGTGCTTTCGCTGCAAGGCAGGATACTTCCTATTGGGGTACCATCAGTTTCACTCGAACTCTGGATGGTTGCTGGTTGCTTTAGGTTCTCTTTGGGCATGTCTTCGACCTGCATAGCTGAAAGCTTTGGAAGGTGTGCAGTCTTTGACATGTCAACCAACGGAACCGAACATGATTTACCCTTTTCCAGTATGATCATCTGCTGGAAATGAGGGGATATGACAAACGGGCATTGGCGGAAGAATTCCTGGCCAAGCACCACTTCAAAAATATCCAGAGGAGCTACGGCGAAGTTGGTCTTAACCTTCCAGCTGCCTAACGTGATGTCTAGGCCACTTGCAATACCTGCGATTGGTGTCGGAGGGGCATTGACTGTTTTGAGCCGGACCTCTGTTGGATAGTACTTGAGACTCAATTTGTCTGCTGCCGTCTGAGTTATCACATTGGCCTCTGCCCCCGTGTCCACCATGGCACGGACTGAGTGTCCATTGATGGCAATATCCACGTATTGTGTTGGGAAGGCATTCAGTTTTCCGGCAGATTGTGTGGTTGCAGCGCAAAGTCTGATCATACCGACTTTTGCTGGAGTCTCGGAACCTTCTCCTTGTTCCTTGACTGATTTTTGCTGGTGATCTTTGATCATGGCACCTAAGCTTTTCATTTGAGGGCAGGTTACGTACCAGTGCGGTCCTCCGCAAATGTGGCATTTTGTTTCCCTGCTTTGCTGCTGGTTAGGCTGAGTTTTCTTCTCAGCAAGCTCCTGTCTAAGAGACCTTCTAGGAGAGCGGATATTTCTGCCCCGCTCGCGTTCTGCTCCGCTGTTGGCTTGGTTACTTTTTACCTGCTTCACCGTGCCGCGGTCCTGTGAATAGTCAGTTAGACTTTCGGCTTGTGCAATAGCCTCGTTGAGAGTGGAAACCTGTCTCCGCTCCAACTCAGATTTGGCCCATTTTGATAGACCGTCTTTGAAGTAAAACAGCAAGTCCCTTTGGGTGAGTTCCGGAAGCTGAAGAGTGAGGGTTGTGAACTCCCTGATGTAGGCCTTGATAGTGCCCGTTTGCTTCAGTTCTCGTAGCCTCCTCATACCCTCGTCATAGACGTTGCTGGGGAAGAACATTTTCTTCAATTTTGTTTTGAATTGCTCCCATGTATCGAGAGTGCAATCCCCCTTACTGATATCGTGATCCATCCTCCTCCACCATAGCATCGCGTTCTCCGTCAAGAAGAGAACCGCTGTTTGGATTTTCAACTCGTCGCTGCCTATTTTGCTGAACTTAAAATAGTTCTCAAGATGCCACAGAAAACTTTCTACCTCTCGGGCATCACGGATACCTTTGAAGATGGGCGGCTTCGGAGCGTCGATCCTCACTTCGCGCTCAATGACTGGAACAGCATCTTTCTGTTGGCGTACAGCTTCCTCAAGTTCCGTTACTCTGGCATTTAGAACTTCGACCAGATTCGTGTGTTTTTCAATGGAAGCTTGAGTCTCTTCCCGTGCTTTCCGCTGCTCATCAAAGTCCCTGTGAAAGTTATCATTCTCCTCGAGCACAGACTCTTTGAAAGTCTCGTATTCGCCTTCGAATCTGTTGAAGCGATTGCCCAGCAACTCGGCTGTTTTGTGGGCTATTTCGACCCTTGTAGCCAAATCTAACTCTGGAGTAATGTTGGTGGGTAACTCATCTTGTTCCCAGTCACTCACATCTGGAGATAGAACGTTGGCGGCATCACTTTGGACAGTATTGATCGGCATCTTACTAGCTTTCTTTGTGGTCTTTCTGCTCTTGGTTCGTTTTGTAACGTTTGCAAGGGCTTTGGCAGTTTGGGTTGCAAAAATTTCTCCGTCGCTAGCCATTGTTTCGCACTTAGTAACCTGCTCTGATACCACTTTGTCACGGACTTAGGACTGAAGCTAAGAACGTGCGGCGCTAGATTGAATCTGCCTGCGGAAAATGGCAGTCTAGCAAGCCTTTTTGCCTAGAATCGTACTAAGGGAACGCTGGATAGCAACACAGAAACTTCAAAGGGAAAGTAAGCTTTATTGCCTTTGAAAAGAGCTATACAATGCTGAAATTTGGGTAGGAATGGATTCGAATGGATGCCTTACAATGGCTAAGTCCTATGCTATTTATACACTATACAAGGGTAATCGAACAGTCTAGGCTGGCTGTATGGGCAGACAGGCGTGCTGGTCAATGATGACTGGTGCTGGAGTGTGCTGATGCGCATTGATAGCTGGCTGGAAAGTGGTGCAAGCATGCTGTGAAGTGTCTGGCAGACAAGGCATGCTGGTGTGGGCAGACAAGGCTGGTGGGCATTGAATGCGGCATTGAATGCTGGAGCATGCGCGTGGTTGCGCGGATGTGGAGGCGTTGGACGCGTTAGAGCGCTGATTCTGGCTAGAATTGGCGCGGGACGTGTCATCATTCCATGTAAAGCATTTACACACTCCACTTGGCTTGCATCCTTATTGACGTGAAGATTTATCAACACGGCCTCCAACGGGTTCTCCACATTGATCATGGCACGGGTATCATCAATTATCACAGTTGTGACGAGGTCAACAAAAGAGCATACCTCGGTACCGTTGGGCTGCTTCATAGACTTCCACACATGAAAGACAACTTTGTCTTCACCCACCCGAAAGGTGAGTTCCCATGCTTCCACATCTACCAATGCCTTCCTCGTAGCTAGGAAAGGTCTTCCCAAGATAATCGGAACTTCGTAGTCCACCTCACAATCCAAGACCACAAACTCGGTCGACAAGATAAATTTGTCTACCCGGACAAGCACATCATCAATAATACAAAAAGGTCTCTTCATTGATATATCTTCCATTTGTAACCTCATGGAAGTCAGTCTAGGTTGACCAATACCCAAGGTTTTGAAAACTAACGCATCAAGATGATACTAGCTCCCAAATCATATAAAGCCTTGGCAAAATTCACACTCCGAATGGTGCAAGGAATAGTGAAATAACCGGGATGTTCAAGTTTCGGGGCCATTGAATGCACTATAGCACTTACTTGGTGAGTCATCTTTATAGTTTCACAATCCATAGAAAGATTCTTTGTGACCAAGTCTTTCATGAACTTTACATAGCCCGACATTTGTTCAAGAGCCTCTACCAAAGGCACATCTATGGACAAACGCTTCATCATATCCATGAACTTTTTAAACTAATTATCATTTCTCTGTTTCACGAGCCTTTTAGGATAAGGTGGAGGTGGCCTTGGAAAAGGAGCCTTGGATTTTTGCACAACCGGCTCCGGCATGTCAATCATGTGTTCCCTAGCGAGTTCACGGCATCTTGAGTATCCACCTAGGGCTCATTAATGTCAATCCTCACTTTATTGTTCTCATGGTCATCAACCACATTTTGAACTACCAAAGGAACTTCATCTTCTACTCAACATCATCGTCCACAACTAGCTTTTGTTTCGGGGAATTCACATCACCGCCACTCCCACTTCTTATTGTAATTGCAATAACATGATTGTTCCCACCCTTCGGGTTCACTACCGTATCACTTGGTAGAGCACCCTTAGGGCGAGTATTCAATGACTGCCAGATTTGGCCTAATTGCACCTCCAAGTTTCAGATAGAGGTATTGTGGTAAGCCAACTGTGCATCAAAATCCGCATTCTTCTTCATCATTTGCTCAAACATCATTCCAATTCTACCCATATCATTACCCGAAGAACTAGGACCTTGAGATAGAAATGAGGGTGGATTGTTCAGTTGTTGGTACATTGGGGGTCTTTGAAAGTCTTCCCCCATGTTCCCTTAGTTTTATTATTCCATCCTGCTTGATTGTTACTGCTACCCCAATTATTTTTATTACAATTCCAACTCCCTTGGTTGCCCTTATTGTTGTTCTGATTGCCCCAGTTGTTGTTCTGGTTGTTGTTCCCCCAATTACCATTGTTTTGTTGTTTATTGCCCCAATTGTATTAAGGTCGCCATTGTTGTTGTTTGAAAGAGTTGCCCTGTTGGCCTTGATAGTTGTTGACATATTGAACCTATTCACTTTGGTCATCATAACCATCATTTTGAAACTCATCACATGCATCATCAAATTGCTCAGAATTCCCTTAGTTTTGTTGACTTCTTTGCCTCCTCTTGTTGACATGCATATTAATACCCTCCATGGAATTCACTTGGTGAGGATTTTAGACTTGTTGCAAGTGTGCCTTAGCCAATTGATTCATAGTAGTCGTCAACTCCGTTATAGCTTGCCCATGGTCATGTAATTCCTTATGCAAATGAATAATCGTAGGGTTACCTTGAGAAACATTGGCCCTACTTTTCCATGCAGAAAAAGTGTCAGTCATCTCATCATACGACATCTTTATAAAGTTGCCTCCGGCAAGTTGGTCCACTATGCATTGATTTTTTGTATTGATGCCTCGGTAGAAGGTTCGTTGTATTATAGCCTCGGTCATATTATTATTGGGGCATTCCTTCACTATCATTCTATATCGCTCCCAAATCTCATGCAAAGGTTCTGTGGGCTCTTGCTTGAAAGCCAATATCTCATCATGCAATCCTTCATATGCCCCAGCAAGAAAAATTCAGCAATGAACTAATCCGCCAACTCATCCCAAGTTGTGATGGAATGGTTGGGGAGTCTCCCTAGCCAATCCAATGCCTTCCCCTGAAGTGAGAATGGGAAAAGCCTCAACCCAAGAGCATCCTCGGACACATTCATCTACTTGCTCTCCAAACATGTATCCACGAACCCTTTGAGATATTTGTAGGGATTTTGATCCGCAGCGCCCGTGAAATACCCACGCTGCTCAACTAAGGTCAACATCACGTTGGTTATTTGAGAACTGCCCGCCCGGATTCGGCGTGGGACAATAGCACTTGCATAGCCCTGGTTTGGAAGCACTCTGGGAGCCACTCTTGGAGGTGGCGGAGGAGGATCTGGAATATTGCCATTCGGAATAGCATTGGCATTGTGGCATCTACGTTCTCCTTGAGGTACAAGAGGCACCTCATCTTCCCCAACATCATCTACCTCCTCCCCCGCAATCACATTTCCTAGGGTCATTACTATTGTTTGCTGCCATTTTAGTACCTGAGTAGTAACACAAACAAGTAAGTAACAAAGAAGGAAAGAAGAACAATACACAAAACTAACTAAATATATAGCCAAAACCATTAACTCCCCGACAACGGCGCCAAAAAGTGATCGCAGCCTACTTCGCACCACTAATAAGTAGCGAGAGAGGGTCGCAATAGCTTTTACCCGATTTTGAGACTGGATCGATTTTCATAGAGAGCTAAAAATGGAATGGTGTATCTATTCAGCTTAGGATTGCATAGAGTTCCAAATTACACTTCTCATAATTTTTGGAGGTTTCTTTATAATTCTACTTTTATCAAACTACAAATTGCAAATTAAGCTAAGAGTTAAATGTTACGAGTTGTTCAAATAGTTTAAAAGGCACTAGGTAAATGACATCTGCCTAGATGGTTCATCGATGGGTACTTGAGTATAGGGAACAATTTACATGAATGGGGAGTATGATATAACTATTGCACTACTTTACCCACTCTACACCTCTCAGTGGTTCAAGTAATTTCGCCCAATTGACTTTCTCAATACCAAATGGGTATACAAATTTGCAGAAGCAACTTAGGGTCTAAGTTAGGTATTACTCATCGAGGTTTAACCCTCTATTGGGGCTATCAATCACTTGAGTAAACCCCAATTACTTATTAAATCAATTTCGGAGACTTAGGCTCTCTTTCTTAAGTAGAACCCTGGTCAACTAAACACAAACTAGTATTTGCAACCACTAATTCAATAATTAACCATGAAATTGACAAAAATATCAAACGCCCATAGTCAATTTTGCCCTAAATTAGAAGACCCATCAATTACCCACACTAGGGATGAACCACAAACCTAGCTATGGGGTCTATATACTCATACTCAAAGAAGAAAAACAAAAAATAGATGATGATGAACACGTATTAATTACTTGCTAAATTAAATACAAAGATTCAATGATAAAAAGTAAGTAAAATTACCCAAAATGGCTACAAGAGTCATTCCCACGAGCGCAGCTGCTTCTAAAAACTATCTGATAACCTAAATATGGAAAAAGGTTCTATTTTTACTAAGCTGGAAAATCTGTAAAAAAATGCCCTTGCGGGGTTAGTGCGAACCGCACAAAATGGTCTGAGGACGCACTAGGCTTTTTACATCAAAATTGTACTCTCTGAACTTGGACTCCACGGACTGCACATAATGAACTGCGACCGCGGAGGCTTCTATTGCGGTCCACAAAAATTCGAGTGCGGACCGCACTGGCTTGAAAACTTCATTTTGCAGCTTTGCTGAATCTTTGCTCTATGAACTGCGTAGAATGATAGTACGGCTGCATTGCCTTCAGTGCGGACCGCACAAAACCTAGTGCGGCCACACTACCTCTTTTCCGTGAGCTTGACTTCTCTGAATCTCCTAGTGCGGACCGCACAAAGTGGTGTGCGGCCGCACTGGTCCTGTTCTGCTTGAGCTTGACTTGTCTTTGGCACTTGTTCAAGTTTCACTACTTTTGAACCGATCTTTGATATTTTGTCACTTTGTTAATCAAACCTGCAATCAAGCACAGCTTATGAGCCTTTTAGGACTATTTTGTATGAACTTCTAATCAAAGCATGAGCAAGGAGGAGTACATAATGCGCCAAAATACCTAGTTCTCACTGAACACACCTTCCACAAGGAGAGGGACTCCCCAGCCGACACACTCAATAATTAATCCATCGTCATTTGGAATTGTCGAGGAGCACAATCCTCTGATTTCAGATGTAACTTCAGATCCATGCTTAATTATCATAAGCATGTGTTGGTTACACTGCTAGAAACTCACATGCAAGACCATGAGTCACTTAAACAAGAGTTTGGGTTTTCACATTTGGATCAGTCACCAGCTCAAGGCATTGCTGGAGGTATAGCTCTACTATGGAAGGCTGATGAACTCCACCTAGATCAAGTAGCTACCACGAGCCAAGAAATCCATTCAATTGTCCAGGTATACCCCAACCCTAATCCTTGGTTGTTATTTGTTATTTACGCAAAAAATGATATACAAGCGTGTACTGTTCTATGGGACAATCTTCGTACTTTACATGAAAACATTAATTTACCTTGGTTAATTGTGGTGACTTTAACAAAATTATTAACTCAACAGAAAAAATTGGGGGCCTTCGTCTTCATATATTTAATAGGAGGAGTGCTAACTTCCTGACTTGTCTTAACCAATGTAATTTAATTGACTTAGGCTATAACCGTGGTAAATATACTTGGTCCAATAATAGACATATCTCCCATCGCATCTTGGAAAGGTTAGATAGATGTTTAGAAAATTATGAACGGTTTAACATTTTCCCTGAATTCTCAGTTCATCATCTTCCTCGAATGCACTCTGATCATAGCCCATTACTAATAAATCTAAAAAGCACAAAGCTCCTCATGACAAAATATTTCGTTTTGGAACATGTGGACCACCCACACCCAATTTCCTTCTCTAATCACCTATAACTGGACTTTTAATAAGCCCCTATTTGCTGTCGTTAAGGACTTTACCACTCATATCCAAGAATGAAATCAAACTACTTTTGGGAATATTTTTTATAAAAAAGAATTCTTTTCGCAAGGCCTCAAGGCATCCAAATTCTCCCAAATACATCAATAGTCAATTCTTACAAAACATAGAAACTGATCTAATAGCTCAATACAACGACCTACTAAAACTAGAAGAGGATTTTTTGAATTTAAAATATACAATAAGTTGGCTACAAGAGGGGGGCGCCAATACAAAGAATTTTCACCTTAATACTTTAAAGCGTCGTAGACGTAACCGCATTGCTACTCTGCAAGATTCAGTGGACAATTGGATCTAAGACCAAGGAGATATTAACTCTATATAGAGGATCATTGCCATAGCTTATTTTCTACCAACCATACCCACAATACCATTCAAAAGTTTCAAGCCACGTATCATACCATCACTCCTACTGATTTAATAAAGCTTGATGCACCACTTACATCTTTAGAAATCACTAATGCACTAAAAACTTTCCAACCTTTTAAAGCCCCGTAGCCGAGTGGACTCCGTTCATATTTTTTCCAAACATATTGGCCTCTTGTCAATCACTCTGTTGTATTATTTTGTAAGGAACTATTCCACACACAATAATTACCCCTTAAATTAAATAAAACCTATCTATTACTCATCCCACATAACACAACAACCTTCCATCATCACCTGATATTGTCCCATCGGCCTGTGCAAAACTATATGCAAGTTAATTACTAAAATTGTTATTTTTCGTATTAAGTCAATATTATCTACTATCATCAGTCCGGAACAATCAGCTTTTTTGCCTAACCAAAGGGCCTCTGATAATGCGCTTATTGTACAAGAAAATATGCACCACTTTAAGAAGAAAAGAGGTTCTTAATCTTCTTGTCTCCTCAAACTACACCTAGAGAAGTCCTTTTGATGAATTATAATGGGGATTCATCCATGAAACCCTTCATTACTTCAAATTTTCATCTAAGTTGATCAAATTAATTATGTCTTGCATCACAACTTCTTCAATATCCATTATCATTAATGGCCAACCATCACCTTTCTTCTCCCTTTCAAGAGGTATTAGACAGGGGGATCCTTTATTACCCTACATATTCATAATAAGTATGAAAATGCTTCACGCAAAATACATATGGAGGTGGACTACCAAAAAATGAAACCAATCAAATTATCCCGACAAGGACTATCACTCTCTCACCTTTTATTTGCAGACGACATTACTATTCTTTCTATAAATACTACCAATAGCATCAACTTTGTATAGATACCCTAAACCTTTTTATTCAAGTTTCTTGACTCACTATAAATTACAATAAATTAAAAAAATTCTTCTCAAAAAAACAAATCCCCAATTGCTAAAAGATATAGTGATTACTTACTTTCACATGAAGGAAGGATCCAAATTTGACAAATACTTAGGATATTCTATTTTCACAAAGAAGCCTAAGACTGCTGACTTCCAATTCTTATTAGATAACTTTAAGAATAGACTAGCAGGAAGGAAAATAAATTGCCTTACAATGGCCGGCAGAACCACTCTTATTAAATCAACCCTAAATTGCCTACCCAACCATGTAATGCAAATGATCAAGCTCCGCGCTCATATTACCAAAATGTTAGAACAACATCAGCGTAATCTTCTTTGGGGATCCATAACTCAACATCGTAAATTACACCTTATTAACTGGAAAATCATCCAACAACCAAAACCTAGTGGAGGCCTGGGAATATAAAACTTGGAGGCCAAAAAGAGGGCCTTAATGGCTTCCTAGCCTGGAGATTGTTTAATTCCTCCTTATCCCACTGTACTTCCATTATACTTTCCATGTACTCACACTCAGCCACTTCTACTCATACATCATCTACTCATAAAGCATCCAACACGGATGTGCCTCATGTCAACTTGGCATCCGCTAGCATGTTGTCAATGGTACCCACGTCAAATTTTGGACTGAGCCTTGGATCGGAACCAAACTCATACTCAAAAACTAAATTGTAGGACCTTTGCCCAAAAATGATCAATGCTCAACACTAGATTCTTATATACATGGGAACTTCCTCAACTTTTCTAAAATATCTTTTGAGCACGTTCAAGATTTAACTTCAAAACCACTATATCCCTTCCCTCACTAATCACCAATCTCATGATCACATTTATTGGAGTCTCACACCTGACGAGCAATTCTCAGTTAAATCCCTATATCGACAGCTACGTCCAAATTAGATAACACCTCTTTCCAATGGTTATGGATACTATAACTACCTCAAAATATAAAACATTTCCTTTGGCAAGTGTCCCACCATCGATTACCAACGACTAGTTACATCTACACTATCTATGTGACTCGCAATCCTTTGTGCCCAATGTGCAAATACATTGATGAAACTATAGCACATCTATTCTATGAATGTCACCAAGCAAAAACGGTATGACAACAACTAGTCATTCAACGTCAAAACATACATGTTCAAACACTCCATTAACAAACTGCTTTGAAACTTTTGTGTCTTATTATCCACAATAACCTTACTACCACTATAACAAGCTCTCCTACTATCATTTGCTGTGCCCTATGGCACATATGGAACAATCGCAATCGCCTAGTTTTTGACAATACCAATTGCCCTCCAAGTGTTCAGCACATTCTAGGTCAAGTTGCTCAGTATTTCCATCTATGTGTTATACATAGCACACACACTAACACTCCTACCTACGTAGATGTTAAGTGGAATCCTCCTTCACATAAGATGTATAAACTAAATTCAGACGATGGCTATAACTTAACAAACAGCAAAGGGGGTTTAGGGGTGTAATTAGAGATTCCATGGGTAATTAGGTTATAGGTTATACGGGTACAAGGCCAACAGGAAATTATCACTATATGGAACTCACTGGCTTACTAGAAGGTTTGCAACTTGCTCTACAACACAAATTCACACCATTGGAAATTAATGTGGATTCCACTGAGGTAATCTCTCTAGTCTGCCATCTTCATCCACATTAATTACTCATCTTTAACGCATGAATGCAGGTACCTCCTCCAACAGCTGGATAAACTATGGATCATACACACTTACAGGGAGCATAACCAAGTAGCAAATATGCTTGCCAAAATGGGACCAGATTTGCATGTAATGCTTCCACAACTGTTTTTGTGCAACCACCTCTTTTTGTGATGAATGACTTTCTAGCAGACCAATCGGGCGTGCTTCACAGACGTCCTTTATGTACAACTCTTGAAGTGGAACCTATCTCCTTTTGTCTTGATAATGCGACGAATATTAGTATGAATAATGTAGCAAACGCTGATCCTAGTAGGGATAATGTAGTAACCATTGGTGGGAATGATCAGTTATTTTTTAGTAATGCTGAATCCCCAACAGCATTACAAAAATGTAGCAAACGCTGGTATAATATATGTCTATTTATTGACCAAAAAAACTGTGTGGTCGCTCGTTGGAAGAGAACACACTTTTAAAGCGTAGTATATTATCGTTTTCTTCTATGGTGTGCCAAGTTTGCAAATTCACACCTATACACATGCTCTAGTGGTGTGCCTATATATATATATATATATATATATATATATATATATATATATATATATATATATATATATATATATATATATATATATATATATATATAGGTATGGCAACCTTGAGCCATAATATATGCATAGAAGGACTACCATCCAAATTGTATCCAAGTTAAAATAAAAAGGGCAGCTTATTCCGTATTCACATAGGGTCAGGGGAATGGCAATATCAAATGGGTATGATGTAGACAGTTTAATTTATTAAAGCATTAGTGGCTGCTTTCACGGCTTGAACTCGTGATCTATAAGTCACATGAAAACAACTTTATCTTTACTCAGAGGCTTCTTTAAAATGAATTAAAATATAAGAATATAAATTGCACGTGACAATATTAACTAATACCTTCGGAGGGAAAGTTCCATAAGAAAAAAACAGCAACTTCGTAATATCTCTAATCAAACAAAACTGTTCACTGAACTTTATTTTACATAGGAGGAACCATAATTGTATAATACCCCATCAGATTTACTGAGTGGACCTACAATAGAATTATGTACTGTTTTGATAATAGCATATTAGCAATTTAATACATATTCCTACATTTGAAATGGGAAAGACATACATTTGTCATATATAAGTTTGACTTGAACACTTACGTAACATTATCTTATTGTTCCCTCATGCCTATTATACTTCACATTACATTTAAACACAAAGGAAAAATGTGAAGTGGCCTGGTTAGATTAAATCTTTCCAGCCATGGGATATGTTGTCTTATTGCCAAAAAGAATTTGCTGTATATTTTTGCTTAAATCACATGGAGCCCAAGAAAAGTGTAATTTTTTCTTTGGTTTTTCATCTGGTGTTGGTACTCGTATTGGAGTCCGACTATATTTGGATTCGCGCCGGATAAGGCCCCACTCAGAAGTAGCGTTCTTTATCAAGGATTTTTCCATATCCAATACTCAAACTCGAAACATCTGGTTAAGGGAGGAACATCCCATCTACTGAACCATGAGTTCACGATAGAAAAGTGCAATTTAAGACATGATCACCTAAAAAGGACAAGAAACAAGAATAAAACATGGGTCACAATTGTCTGTCATTTTAGGATTTACAAGTGAGGAACAACTAAAAAGGGAATTAAAGGGAAGGTATGTCCCCTTCCTACATTATTCTGAATCTTAAATCCCTTTTGTTCTTTCCCTTAATATTAAGAAAAATTGTCCCCTCAAAAAATCCAATAAACTAGGTCTTCTAGCAACAACAAAAAATTCATAATTACAAATTTTTTCAAGATTTAGATCTAACCATTTTGTCAGATCACCGTCCAAGATTGCCTCAACTGGAAAAAGATCATTCCTAACATGTAATAATTGTATTATAAATGAAAAGTAAAAAGGTTTTAGAAAACATAATTGTGATGCACCAACAAGGCTTTGGGAAAATAGCAGATGAAAAGACCAAAGAGAATAGAAATAATAAAGAGTGAAAGAAGTTCATTAACCACCTAGAGCATTGGCGGAGCCCGGGTTTTTATTATGTCAAAATATATAGAAGTAAATATACTAAAAAATCAAAGAAAGTGAACATATAGTATATATGCAATAACATTTTTTTTACCTACTTACACGGTATATTTTTATCGTGAAGGAACGTCAATTAGCATCTCTTGCTATTAGGTGGCCCCGCCACTAATCCAAAGGTCGTAGTTTGAATCTTGAAAATGGAAAAACTCCTGATAGGGTGTGCTCTCCCTTTTAGTACGAGATGTAAATCAAGATTAGTTGAATTAGTGAGCTCCAGATGCTAAATGATTATAACGAAGAGAGACTAAAAAGATGTTAATTAAAACTTTTTATTTGCCCTTTTGGTACAAATCTACACTGCTTGTTGAAAAGACTACTATTAATAGAAGAAAACTCCAGTTGGCTTCTTCTAATTCCACAGAAGAAAAGCTGCACTTTTCATTTACTCGCGTGCCTTTTGTTTTATTTGACATGACATACAAATAAAATTATACACATTATTCTCACTAGCTCATAGGCTGTGCACCTCCTCTGTATTTTGCATTCAAAGTATTACAGCTCCTTATTAATGAGTCATTTTCAGATTTCAAAGCAATAAATATTTTTATCTTCTCTTCACCAGTTAAAACCCATGACCCTAAGTCCCCAATTCTGTCCTTTCACATTTACTCAAAGGAAAGTTTCCTACCTTCTTTTTCCTCTATGCATTGTGTTGGATCCGACTAATTTGAATTGGTGCAGTGGGGCCCATCAAATAGAAGCGTTCTCTATTATCAAGGCTCGAGACCAAAACGTCTGGTTAAAAATTGAAGGATCTTATTCATATCATGACACTCTATTATTTAGTGGCTTTTATAAGACATGTATCTCTATCATATTACGTTCTCTATTTTCAAGTCTCGGGGCTCAAACGTCTGGTTAAAAGTGAAAGGATCTCATCCATCTCACGATACTCTATTGTCTAGTATATGTATCCTCTATTTTCAAGACTCGAAGCGCAAACGTCTAGTTAAAAGTGGAAGGATCTCATCCATTTAATGACAACGCTCTATTGTCTAGTGCCTTCAATTTAATAAGATATGTATCCCTATCATATTACATTCTCTATTTTCAAGGTTCGAGGCACAAATATCTGGTTAAAAGCGGAAGAATCTCATCCATCTCATGACACTCTATTGTCTAGTGCCTTTAATTTAATAAGATATGTATCTCTACCATATTGCATTCTCTATTTTCAAGGCTCGAGGCGCAAATATCTTGTAAAAATTGGAAGGATCCTATTCATCTCGACACTCTATTATCTCGTGCCTTTTATAGACATGTATCTCTATCATATTACGTTCTCTATTTTCATCGCTCAAAAAGTCTAGTTAAAAGTGAAAGGATCTCATTACACTATTATCTAGTGCCTGTTATAAGACATGTATCTCTATCATATTACACTCTCTATTTTCAAGGCTCAAAGCGCAAAAGTCCGGTTATAAAAAGTGGAAGAATCTCATTCTTCTCATGACATTCTACTGTCTCTTACGTATCTATATTGCTTGGACTCTCCGAAAATATCAATGGGTGCACGGATCCTTTGAAAATATTCTTGAAGGATCTGACACTGATGCGGCAGCTGTTTTGGAGAATCAGAGCAACATAAGTGCGTAGTATAAGACATGTATCTCTATCATATTTAACAGCTTCTACCTGTCCCTTTGGTGATATAAAGTAAGGGGAAATAATGGCTATGTACGTGTATCCATGAGGTAAAAATTTAATTCCAGCTATTGAAAAAAAAGGAAGAACAAAAATTAAATACAGGGTTTTGGGTTGCTTTCAAAAGTACTATAAGATTAGACACGTTCTTTCTTTGTGTGGGAGAGCTGTATTGGTCTGTATAGATAAAAAAACATATGTTATTAACAGGTGTTTTTCATCTACATTCCTTTGCCTTTTTCATCAGCATTACCAACTCCACTCTTCTTCCTTTTAATTCATTTAAATGCACTACTCTTATTAATTCTTGTATTTTTATCATCCTTTTTATTTACTTTTGAGTGTTCTGCTTTTGGCACTGGAAATGGACTCTTCCAAATATTTTGGAGAAGCAGAAGAATGTAACAGCAGTGAATCAGGTTGGACACTGTACATTGGTTCTCCTTCAAATGGTGAGGATGATGATGAGCTGGAAAATGATGATTTTGATGAATTAGAAGATAATAATAAAGAAGTCATTAAGCGCGACGACAACGAAGATGGTGATACTGATGATTCCATGGCTTCCGATGCTTCTTCAGGACCAAGTCATAGGCAGTATATTGCTAAAAATGGAATGAGTGCTGGTCTAGCCAATATGGTTCATTACAAGAATCCAAAGAAAAAGGGTAAGGACTACAAAGTTTGCAGTTTGAACAACAACGACTCAGTAAAACTCCACAAAGTCAATAATTCAGTAAAAAGTGGTTACAAAAATGAAATCAAGGAAGAAGAGTCTGTTTTTACTGCAAAAGGAGAACCTTCAAATGGTGGTAATAAGGTTAGGAAAAGTATTTGGATGGGCAAAGGGAAGTAGTAATATTTATAGTTTAATTCTCATTTAATTTTAATTAGATAGTACTCGTACTATTATGTAGTAGTAGTATCTTTCTTTCTTCTTTCTTCTTTCTTAGTGCATGGAAAAATTATCAGGATGTTTTCAAGTAGAAATAAACACATTCTTTTTATTTTGCTGCTCCCTTGGTTGAGAACAAGACCAAAAAACTTATATTTTTTCTTCCTAAAAGCATAAGTATTACATAGGAATACGTGAAAATCTTAACTCTAGTCAATGGCGCATGCAATGTAATAAAAGAAAATTTCCAAAGTGTTTATTCTTCGTATTTAAGCTACTATAAATCATGAATGGACAAAGACGAAGGCAACCAAAAACAAGAAAGAAAAAGTAGCCAATTAATACACAGATTGCTAGCTAGCTAACATCAAGCATGCATGTGAATTGAATGTAAATAGTATAAGACATCTCAATTCGAGTTAATTACAAAATTCTCCCAACCTGTCAACAGACTGGAAAACGTGATTGTCACTTTGGCACCAAAGGATAAGGTACATATTTACTTCCTCGTCTGCAATCAGAGGCGGTCTCTAATTAATCATCTTTAGAGTAGAACATAGTCCATAGATATATAAATCATGAACCTATTTAAAGTTAAATCATGAATTCTCCCATGATCGGAAACATGATGTTTAGTCCGGCTTGGCTCTTCTTTTGTTATAAAACATGCATCTTCTTTTTTGACTTATCATGTTTTGAACGTTCTTTAATTAGATTCAAGTTACCAATGTGACATGCATGCTTAATGTATAGTAGTTGATTCATTGACTACTCTGTTTTGCTAAAAAGTTATTTGGTACTTAAATAGCTCTAAAACAATCAAAAATAATATGGATTAATCGGAATTCAAAGTAATATGATCTGAAGTGCATAAAATGACCCAGATCTGTGATTATAGTGAGAAAAATTCGAGATACAAAGGCAATAAGATAACTAATAAACTTTTCACAAGAGAGAGAGAATCAGATAGAGAGAGAGTTGTATATCTTCACTAGTAAAATACAAGTGAATCTTTACAAAGGCAAGGTCCCCTTTATATATTAAGGGACCTTCCTTGAAATAATCAAAGAAAAGTACAAGGATTGGTAGCCTCAGTGTACGAGTGTCAGAGCTCAAAACGACGTCGCAGTAAGTCATGTCACTTGGGCCGTCTACTATCTGAGGCCGGCCTTCCTCGAGTCGACCATAATTAAGACGCTTTCTTCACCGAGGACGTATGTCGATATCATAGGGATGTAAGGAACCAAATTTGCCCAATACAGATAGTCCCTCCGTTTATGGGAGACGTAGTCGAGAGGCTTCTCCAATGGACGGACATATACGCTCGACACTTCTGGAAATTTGGTTGTTCCTGTTGATACCCCTGTAAGAGATGTGCTCATATCTGAAGAGGTCAAATCGTTGACATATTACCTCCTTTTTTGGGTTCCTTTTTAAGATGACGTAATCGATCACGTGCGTGATCATTACTTCTGCTCCCGAGGCAGTTCAGGTTATGACGTGATGTTTTGGTTTCATGCGCTGGTTTTCGAATCATGCCCTTTCGATTTCCGTGTACCCTTTCTTACAAATGGGAGAGTTGAACTTGATTCATCTTTCGAACCTTTTCTGAGAGTATTTTCCCAATCCTTTTCCTATCTTTTTCTGGTGCTCGTTGTTCTTTCTTCTCTGAAATTTTCGTTCTTAGGAATCAATCTCGTGACCGGAAACACCTTTTTCTTATAAGTTCCGCTATGGCTAAGCGTCGTCATGATGATACCAGGACCAAGGACGTTGCTTCCTCTAGGGCTTCGTCATCCTCAGATGATGGGGAGGCCGAGGAAGTTTTTGTTCCGCTATCAACGGCTAACTTGCTCCCACTTGATATGGATAAAAGGAGTGACATTAAGAATAAGTGTAAACTCCCTCCTTGGGAGCACAGTGATCTGATGTCGTCTCACTTGGCCACTCTCCGGAAATTGTATAATGTCCCTAATCACGTTGAGATGGTCCATGCGGAGCTGGACCACGCTAATGTGCACAAGCCCAGGTACTGTGCTTTTTATGAGTACGCCTTTCGAATCGGGTACAGCCTCCCTATTTACCCTTTGACGGAGGAGCTCTGTCGGTGGTTCAGGGCGTGCCCGGCCCAACTTACTCTATACGCGTTGAAGGTGTGTAGGGTGCTCACCATATACGCGCCGAAGGCTGTGAAAGTGGTTACTGTTCATCACCTTCTACAAATGTTTAATGCAGTCTTTGTGAGAGGCTCGATGCTCTAGTTAAGGAGTCGGGGCAAGAAAAGCTTTGTGTTGCAGGTGGACGACAAGGCCAGCCGCAAATTCTGGACGAGATTTTTCTACGTGCGTACCGAGCACCTTGTGTCTAACTCTGAAGGGTTTCCAAAGGTGTGGAACGATGCATGTAAGTATTACCGTGCGTATCTTTTACTACGGCAATCTCACCTTGCTGGTTTTCTCCGTTGAAAATTTCCTTTTGCTTTCATGCAGTGACAGCTCGCTCTCCTAGAAGGGTTAATGACATTAGGTCATGGGTGCAAGCATTGATACCGTTTGCAGAAGAATGTTGCTCCTTGCCTGAATTCCTTTGGCTCTATGGTCTGGCAGGTAATGGCCTTACCTAATTTTTGTTATGGTTCACGGGGCCCCCATAATTTTCTTGCCTGTCTCATACATTCTTTGGCAGGCCGGGACGCCTCAAAAAAGGCGCAGAAGAAGAAGAAGCAGAAGAAGAAGAAGAAGAAGAAAAAGAAGAAGAAGAAGAAGAAGAAGAAGAAGAAGACCGTGGCCGGCCCTTCTAGGGAGGTATCCAACCCTGAGGAGGATTTGACCCTTTTTGGCACGTCCAAGGGTAGTGCTTCGCTCCCTCAAGGCAAGAGGTCACTTTAGAAGCAGCTTCGGAGACAATACCTGAGGCCGTGACGGGGGTTGTGCCTGAGATAATGCTTATGGAGGTGCCGGCGACGGTGCCTGATACCATTCCTGAGATTGCCCCACAGGGATGTCCACTGCTGAACCGACTCCCTCTGAGCCAGCTCTGCATCTCACGGAGGGGGATCGTGAAGAGGAGGAGACATTGGAGATGAGGCAGCGTCGGATCCTTATTGGGAAGGCTGTGGCCACTCAGACGGAGAAGGTTAAGCCATCCCTCCCTGAATCAAGGCCGGTTTTTATAGCAGAGGACATTCGCTCAGGGAAGTCCTCTCTTAGGAGGGAGGCCACAGAGAGAAGGAGCGAAGGCATGGATGTAGCGGGCATGGGGGCCGCCACGGAGGACGCGGGCAGAAGAGGTGGGTCCTTGGACTAGGTGGAGATGGTGGCCGGCCAGTTTTATCATCGCATAGTGATTCCCAGTCACTTTAATTTGTTGGAAAATTGCAAGGAGGCAGACACCAGTATGACACTCTTGTGTGCTGGTGCGGAGCGTGCGACCCTAGCGGAACTTAGAGACAAGGTCTTGGCCCAATGGGTGGCAGGTGCGGCGTTACAGGTATGCATTTGCCTTGATTGATGACCTTTCTTTTGTGTTAGTGGAGGATGATTTTCCTCGTACTTACTTGGTTTCTTTTCCAGACTCTTGTCCTAGATGCAGAGAGGGATCGACGCTAGAAGGAGAAGACAGCCAGATACAACAGGCTGGTATAGAAGAATAACAAGATGCGCGAGGCGCACCGGGCATTAGCCAATATGTATAAGTAGGACCCTAAATTAAGGTTGGTTCGTGACGGCCTCGTGGAGTCCGAGGAGCATTTGAAGAAAAGAGTGGCAGTGCTGGAGAATGTTGATGAATAGCATGACCGTTGTTTCTCGGGCTGCGGAGATGGAGGTCCTTATTCAGGCCAAGGACGAGGAATTGCAGCTTGGCCGTGTAGTGGCGGAGGAGGTGGCATAATTATGCACCCGGGTTGTGGATAATACGCTTAACGCTAGAGGGGGGGTGAATAGCGTTATAATAAAAATTAGCGTAAACTTGCAGAATTTAAAAATTGCAGGAAATAAATAAGTGCGATAAGTAAATAAATTAGAACAAACGCACCGATGTATCCTGGTTCACCACAACCCGTGGCTAGTCCAGTCCCCGAGAGACTCTCTCGAGATTTTCACTAACTTGTTAAGCTTACGGGTGCTCAACAAACCGTTACAACTTGAGGACACAAGCCTCAACAACCTTTGCTCGGAGATACAACACTCCAAGACTTCAAGCAAGGAAACACAAGTTCCTTCTTACAACACAAGGGACTAACACTTCCCTTCAAGTGTACAAAAACACTTAGCACTCAAACAAGACACTCCTTTAAGAGTAGATATGAGTAAAAAAATACGCTCAAGATCGCAACTACTTTCGACAAGAATTTGGCTCTCAAAAGCTTATGTAATGAATACAAAATGATAAGCAATAAAGTATGCAAGCTTTAGCAATTGTATGATCAGTTGTTGTAAGTTGTTGTGCTTAGAAGACTGATTTGAAGCTGTATTTATAGTTGCAAAACCTTGTATTACCGTTGCCTAATTGCCAATTAAGAATTGCTGATTTTACTCTGTGACAATCGATTGTCAAATTACCACAATCGATTGTTTGCCAGATCTTCCAAAAATCAATCCCAGATTTTACGCATAACAATCGATTGTTTAAGACTCACAATCGATTACTGGCAACGTTTAAAAAAACATTTCCAAATTTTACTTAAAACGATCGATTGTCAGAAATCTACAATCGATTACTCAGTAACGTTCAAAAAATCTTTTCCATATTTTAATTAAAACAATCGATTATAAGAAATCAATAATCGATTACCTGACGGTATTTGAAAATATTTTGGCAACGGTCAGTTATACAATCGATTATATTAAGTTAACAATCGATTATATATCAGTCTTGAAAAATCAATTTAGACACTGCCTCTTGACAATCGATTGTCATAAGTTCACAATCGATTATTTAATAACTTTGAAAAAGTTTGGAAGACACTGCCTCAACACAATCGATTGTCATATGTTCACAATCGATTATTTAGTGACTTTGAAAATCTGATGGACACTGTCTCTTCACAATCGATTGTCATTAGCTTCACAATCGATTGTTTTGAGCTTTGAAAAACTTTGATGGTCACTGCCTCATCACAATCGATTGTCATAAGGTTCACAATCGATTGTCATGCAGATTTGAGAAAATCTGATGCGCACTGCTTTAACACAATCGATTGTCATAAGTTCACAATCGATTGTCAAGCAGCTGACTTAAACATAATCGATTATCATAAGTACATAATCGATTATCTTAGTCCAGATTTTAGAGGCATGTTTAAAAATCATTTTGACTAAAGTAAATATGCATTATTTAAAATCATTTTGCTCTAAATTAAATATGCATGAATTGTTAAAAATATTTTTACGAGAGAAGCCAGGTCTTGAGTTTAAGTTGTCGGATCAAGATCACAATTAAATACCGACTCATATAAAACTTAATCTCGATCTTTGTCTTGTGCTTGAATCTCGTTATATATCAATTTTGCGCTTGTGCTTGGACCTCGTCATATGTCAATTTGCGCATAGTTTGTCATTCATCAAAACCTACAAATATGAACACACGTTTAGTATAATGCCTTGAGAACGTGTTTCCAACAATTTCCCCCTTTTTGATAATGGCAAACTTTAAGCGGGATATGCATATTAGGCAATTCATAATGACGATTCAAGACAAGTAAAGATATGCAACAAGTATATAGATATGCAATTTGTTCCCCCTCAATATATGAATTCCCCCTCAATTTATGCCGATAAGTATTGAGAGTGCATACCCGTTATCTTCCCCCTTTTGCCATTAGCAAAAAAATATAGAATAATTAAAAAAAACTTGTTTATTTATTAAATCTGCAATTTCAGAAATAATAACGCAAATAGTGTCAAGACAATCGATTATTGATATTGGATAATCGATTATATAAAAGAGAAATCGATTGTTCTGTGCGTCAAGCTTTAAAATTCCCCCTGCCTTTAGGGCGATACCTGTAAAAATACATTAGACGTCTCCAACGCTCAAGTTAGAAAACATGTGAAAGGGAAAATGCAATGCATGACTTAGATCAACGTGGAGTCAAGGATCCCGAGTTCACTACGAATTCGGAAGAAGGACTCTTTCTCTAAGGGCTTTGTAAAGATGTCGGCCAATCGATCTTTGGTTTCAACAAATTCAATTTCGACATCGCCCTTGAGAATGTGATCTCTTATAAAATGATGTATAATTTCAATGTATTTTGTTCGCGAATGAAGAACGGGGTTCTTCGTCAAGCATATGGCACTAGTATTATCACATCTAAGAGGGATATGATCAAGACTTAGGCCATAGTCCAAGTGTTGTTGTTTCATCCAAAGGATTTGAGCGCAACAACTCCCCGCGGCTACATATTCAGCCTCGGTTGTGGACAACGCAACACTTACTTGTTTCTTGCTAAACCAAGAAACGAGAGAGCTACCGAGCAAATGGCAAGTGCCACTAGTGCTCTTGTGGTCCAATTTGCATCCAGCAAAATCAGAATCGGAATAGCCAACAAGTTGGCATGAAGAACCTTTGGGATACCATAGACCCACATTTACAGTACCAACAAGATACTTCAATATCCGTTTCACCGCAGTTAGGTGAGACTCCTTCGGACACGATTGATAACGAGCGCATAAGCACACGCTAAACATGATGTCCGGACGACTAGCAGTAAGATAAAGGAGAGAGCCAATCATACCTCGATACTTTTTGATGTCGACTTCCTTACCTTTCTCATCTTTTTCTAGATGATCGGATGTGCTCATGGGGGTTGCCATTGCATTTGCATTGGTCATTTCAAATCGTTTCAGCAATTCTTTGCAATATTTCGCTTGGCAAATGAACGTACCTTCTTTCATTTGCTTTACTTGTAATCCCAAAAAGAATGTTAACTCACCCATCATAGACATCTCAAATTCGCTTGTCATTAAATCGGAAAATTCCTTGCACAAAACATTGTTAGTAGCACCAAATATAATATCATCCACATATATTTGAACTAATAAAATATCATTGTTTTTATGCTTAACAAAAAGAGTGGTGTCAACTTTCCCCCTAATGAAATCATTTTCCAATAGAAATTTACTCAATCTTTCATACCAAGCTCGGGGAGCTTGTTTTAAACCATAAAGAGCCTTTTTGAGTTTGAAAACATGATCGGGAGATTTAAAATCTTCAAAACCGGGGGGTTGTTCAACATAAACTTCTTCTTGAATAACACCATTTAGAAAAGCACTTTTCACATCCATTTGATATAAATTGAAATTCATAGAAGAGGCAAAAGCAAGCAATAAACGAATAGCTTCTAATCTAGCTACGGGACCATATGTTTCTTCATAGTCAATACCCTCTTCTTGATTATAGCCTTTTGCTACAAGCCTAGCTTTGTTTCTAGTGATTACACCATTTTCATCTAGTTTATTTCGAAAAACCCATTTCGTACCAATTACGGTATGATTTTCGGGTCTTGGCACCAAATCCCAAACGTCATTCCGTTTGAATTGGTTAAGCTCCTCTTGCATTGCCAAGGTCCAAAATTCATCCCCAATTGCTCTTTTCCATTGTTATGAATAAAACATTTACAACCGAATACTCTAAAATGGGAGATATTTGGTTTCCTTCCCTTGTAGAGTTCATAAGGGGTTTTCATGAGTATTGGCCTTATGGCTACTCTATTTAAAACGTAGCATGCGGTACTCACGGCATCCGCCCAAAAATGTTTGGGAATCTTAGCCTCTTCGAGCATGGTTCTAGCCATCTCTTCGAGATACCTATTTTCCTTTCCACCACCCCATTTTGTTGTGGTGTTCGTGGAGCGGAAAAGGTATGCTCGATACCGAGTTCGTCAGAAAAGTCCGCAAAGAGATTGTGATCAAACTCTCCCCCATGATCACTTCTAATTGAAGTGACGGTTGTTTCCTTTTCGTTTTGAACACGTTTGAGAAAATATTTAAAATTCTGAAAAGCATCACTTTTATGGGCAAGAAATAAAGTCCAAGTAAATCTGGAATAATCATCAACAATAACAAAAGCATAACGATTTCTACCAAGACTTTCAATGCGAGATGGTCCAAACAAATCCATGTGAAGCAATTGCAATGGTCTAGTAGTTGAAACAATATTTTTCGATTTAAAAGATGCTTTTGTTTGCTTCCCTTTTTGACAAGAATCACAAATAGAGTCATTTTCAAATTTCAAATTTGGAAGACCAACAACTAAATTTTGTGAAACCAATTTTTTCAAAAGATGCATGTTGATGTCAGCTACTCTACGATGCCATAACCAAGAATCATCATCTTTGCTCATTAAACAATTCACATATTCGGGTGAAGAATTTGCAAGATCAACCATATAAATGTTATCCATTCTAAAACCACGAAGGATAATTTTAAAATCGCTACGTCTAAAAACTAAGCATTCATCCGAATCAAATAAAACAAGATTTCCCTTGTCACATAATTGACTTATGCTCAAGAGATTATGTTTTAAACCTTTCACAAGTAATATATGCTTAATGGAAGAAGTTTCATCCTTACCGACCGATCCGATGCCGATAATCTTTCCTTTGTTGTTATCACCAAAAATAACACTTCCCCCTTCCTTGTGTTCTAGTTGAAGGAATTTGGATTCGTCTCCCGTCATGTGCTTGGAGCATCCACTATCAAGGTACCATAGTACACTTGATCCCTTCAAACATACCTACAAAACAGATTAATGAGTTTTAGGTACCTATGCCATTTTGGGTCCTTGGGGGTTAGGCAAATCATAGTGATGTGATTGAGTGTTATGTCTATGTCGTGTAAAACAAGCAGGAGCAATATGTCCAATTCGTCTACAATAATGACAAGTCACGTTAGGATTATGCATCCTTCTAGGTTGATAGTAATTGGACGGACGAAATTCATTTACTCTATTCTTGACAATATAACTATTGCGCAAATCATGAAAATCATTTCTCCTACCATTTGTTCTAGGATATGCATCATTTCTAGAATAGTTGTTTCTAGGTTGGAAGTCATTTCTAGGTGTTCTAAAAGGTTCAAAATTCCTTCTAGTGTTTGGCCTAGAATGTGCATTATTTCTAGCATGATTATTTCTAGGTTGCGATTGATGAAAACCATTTCTAGGTTTGTTGTATCTAGGATGAACATTTGTTTTATTTATCCTAGGTTGAGCCTTAGGTGGTTGGGGGTTGGCTTCAACTTTCTCTTTAAGCTCGTTTCTAAAACCTATGCCATGCTTGGTCGACTTCAAATTAACAAGCACTTCATTCAAATTTTTATGAGAAGAGTTAAACTTATCTAAGGTGCCCTTAAGCCTTTCTACTTCATTTTTGAGATGCATGCAAGAAGTACAATTTCTAGAACTCTCGGGCTTGTCGGTGCTTCTCTTGCCAAAAAATTTGTTTTCCTCTTTCAACTTCTCATTTTCTAAAAACAGTTTTTCCAATTCCTTTTCTTTAAAAGAGAGTTGTTTTTGAAAATCTTTTTCTTTTAAAGAAGCATTTTCTTTTATACTCTTAACAGTTTTTGAAGCTTTAATAAATTCGCTATACAACTCATCAAAAGCATTTTGCATTTCTTCAAGGGAAAAGAAATTTTTGGAAGAAATTTGACATACCTCTTCTTTGTTGTCTTCTTGTGCCATAAGACAAAGATTTGCGGCTTCGTCTTCTTCTTCCTCACTTGACTCGTCACCGGAGTCGCCTCCCCAAGATATGTATGCTCGTTGCTTCTTGAAGGGTTTCTTCTCCTTTTTAGCATTTGGGCAATTTGATTTAATGTGCCCGGTTTCTCCGCACTCATAGCACTTTATTTGATCTCCTTGCTTTTTGCCCTTTCGTTCATACTCTTTTCGCATGAACTTTTGAAATCTCTTGATAACGAGTCCGAACTCGTTGTCTCCGTCCTCATCATTTTGAGGTTGGCTTGTGCTTGCCTTGAGAGCGATTCTTTGCTTCCTTTGATCATCAACAAGAGGGTTAAGTATAGTAGATTCATAAGTTTTAAGATTACCTCTTAACGCGTCGATGGTGACATTTGAAATGCCAATGGATTCTTGAATCGCGTCGGCCTTGGATCGCCATTCCGGAGTGAGACTTCGGAGAATTTTTCGGACAAGTTCCTTATCCGTGAAGGTCTTCTTAAGAGCATGTAAATCATTTACGATTTTTGAAAATCGTTCAAACATCTCATCGACTTTTTCGCCTTCCTTCATGTGAAACAATTCATATGCATGGGTTAGGAAATCAATTTTGGCTTCCCTTACCTGGTCCGTACCTTCGTACGTAATTTCCAGCTTGTCCCACATTTGCTTCGCCGTTGTGCAACAAGATATCTTCCTGTAATCATCAGCATTTACAGCACAATATAATAAATTAATAGCTTTAGCATTATTTTGCACCTTTCGGATATCATCCGCATCGTATTCATCTTCGGACTTTGGGACCCATTCATTTTCAACCTTCTTGGTTGGAATTTGTTCTCCATTCATTATGACCTTCCAAAGATGAAAACTATTTGATTGTACAAATATTCTCATCCTCTCCTTCCAGTATGTATAATTTGTACCATCGAATAGCGGTGGTCAGGTGGAGCATTGTCCTTCACCTATTCCTGCAAAAGAATCACGAGTAGAAGCCATGGATGTTTCTCTCAAACGGTTAAGTCTTCAGAGAGTTGGGCTCTGATACCAATTGTTAGATAATACGCTTAACGCTAGAGGGGGGGTGAATAGCGTTATAATAAAAATTAGCGTAAATTTGCGGAATTTAAAAATTGCAGGAAATAAATAAGTGCGATAAGTAAATAAATTAGAACAAACGCACCGATGTATCCTGGTTCACCACAACCCGTGGCTAGTCAAGTCCCAGAGAGACTCTCTCGAGAATTCCACTAACTTGTTAAGCTTACGGGTGCTCAACAAACCGTTACAACTTGAGGACACAAGCCTCAACAACCTTTGCTCGGAGATACAACACTCCAAGACTTCAACCAAGGAAACACAAGTTCCTTCTTACAACACAAGGGACTAACACTTCCCTTCAAGTGTACAAAAACACTTAGCACTCAAACAAGACACTCCTTTAAGAGTAGATATGAGTAAAAAAATACGCTCAAGATCGCAACAACTTTCGACAAGAATTTGGCTCTCAAAAGCTTATGTAATGAATACAAAATGATAAGCAATAAAGTATGCAAGCTTTAGCAATTGTATGATCAGTTGTTGTAAGTTGTTGTGCTTAGAAGACTGATTTGAAGCTGTATTTATAGTTGCAAAACCTTGTATTACCGTTGCCTAATTGCCAATTAAGAATTGTTGATTTTACTCTGTGACAATCGATTAACAAATTACCACAATCGATTGTTTGCCAGATCTTCCAAAAATCAATCCCAGATTTTAAGCATAACAATCGATTGTTTAAGACTCACAATCGATTACTGGCAACATTCAAAAAGTCATTTCCAGATTTTACTTAAAACAATCGATTGTCAGAAATCTACAATCGATTACTCAGTAACGTTCAAAAAATCTTTTCCATATTTTAATTAAAACAATCGATTATAAGAAATCAATAATCGATTACCTGACGGTATTTGAAATTATTTTGGCAACGGTCAGTTATACAATCGATTATATTAAGTTAACAATCGATTATATATCAGTCTTGAAAAATCAATTTAGACACTGCCTCTTGACAATCGATTGTCATAAGTTCACAATCGATTATTTAATAACTTTGAAAAAGTTTGGAAGACACTGCCTCAACACAATCGATTGTCATATGTTCACAATCGATTATTTAGTGACTTTGAAAAATCTGATGGACACTGTCTCTTCACAATCGATTGTCATTAGCTTCACAATCGATTGTTATGAGCTTTGAAAAACTTTGATGGTCACTGCCTCATCACAATCGATTGTCATAAGGTTCACAATCGATTGTCATGCAGATTTGAGAAAATCTGATGCGCACTGCTTTAACACAATCAATTGTCATAAGTTCACAATCGATTATCAAGCAGCTGACTTAAACATAATCGATTATCATAAGTACATAATCGATTATCTTAGTCCAGATTTTAGAGGCATGTTTAAAAATCATTTTGACTAAAGTAAATATGCATTATTTAAAATCATTTTGCTCTAAATTAAATATGCATGATTTGTTAAAAATATTTTTACGAGAGAAGCCAGGTCTTGAGTTTAAGTTGTCGGATCAAGATCACAATTAAATACCGACTCATATAAAACTTAATCTCGATCTTTGTCTTGTGCTTGAATCTCGTTATATATCAATTTTGCGCTTGTGCTTGGACCTCGTCATATGTCAATTTGCGCATAGTTTGTCATTCATCAAAACCTACAAATATGAACACACGTTTAGTATAATGCCTTGAGAACGTGTTTCCAATATCCTGCACTTAGTCAATATTTCTGCTAAAAGTCGTCCGCGCATTTTTATTTAATTATCTAGGTTATTAAATTGTTTAGATTAAAGTTATCATGGAATATTTGAAAAGGGTATATTTCAGTTGGCTTGCCTAGCTCCGACAGTAGGTGCCATCACGACTCCCGATGATGGAAAAAATCTGGATCGTGACAAGTTGGTATCAGAGCACTAGGTTACTTAGGTCTCACAACTCACGGACAAACTCAGTAGAGTCTGAGAGATCGGTACGGAGACGTATGCATTTACCCATCAGAGGCTACAGAGTTACGAAAAATTTAACTTTGTTCTTTCTTGTTATGTGTTTCCGTTTCTAAAACACCTATTGAATTTTTACTCTATTCTTTCGTAGATGGCGAGAACATGTGCTTCCTCTTTTACTGCATAGCAGTCCTACTCTCCAGCAGCAGCTCCTATCAGAGGTAGAGGGCAAGGCCGAGGCTGAGGCCAGGGCAGAGCTCAGCCCCGAGCAGCAGCCGTAGAGGTGGAGCCACATGTTGACTACGATGAGGAGGTTCCAGCTCCAGCCATTTCGGTGGGCCCAGCTCAGTTCCAGAGGGGCTTATAGCCACCCCAACTCTTCAGGACGCTTGGGTCCGATTAGTGAATCTTGTTGAGGGTGGTATTCGAGCGGGTTTGCCTCCATGGTCTCAGCCAGTGGTAGTAGATCAGACGGGTGCAGCGGCTCAGACTAGAAATGGGGTCCCTTTTCAGGAGACGGCCAATGAGGGACGTGGAGTTGAGGTGGTACTGCCACAGGGAGGGGGTCATTGATTGGTTAAGAGGCCTCATCATGCGGGCAGATTTAGTGGTACCTCTTCTGGAGGTAGAGGTTTTTATAGTAGAGGCTATCCTTCCAGGCCCTTTAAGTCGGTTTCCTCTGCCGCTCATAGTACTTCAGGTGATCGTTTGGGTTGACAGGGCCAGCCTCAGTTTTCTCTGTTGCAGCTTGTCTGTAGGTGTTATGAGTGTGGCGAGTATGGTCACCTCAGGAGGGCCTGCCCGAGGCTGAGGGGTGCTCATCCGCAGCAGTCAAGGTTTTGCCATGCTTGTGGTGATCTGAGGCACGTGGTCAGATTTTTCCCTAAAAGCTCTGAGAAGCTCTCAGTATCAGAGTTATCGTGCTTGGCTTCGGGCATCAGAGGTTCCACAGCCTACCCAGCCGGCTAGAAGGGGGTAGAGGTCTTAAATGTGGAGTTCAAACCGCCAGCATTAGGGATCAGCCAGCGGCCAGTTTGGAGGTTGAGATTTCATATGTAGACATTACATGTATTGTTCCGATTTGTATTAGATATGCTTCAGCGCTATTTAACCCTGAATCTACGTATTTGTTTGTTTGTCCTGTTTTGCACCCCATTTGATTATGCCTAGTGAGGCCTTGGGTTTTCTGTATATGTGTCTACACCAGTGAGTGATTCTATAATGGCCGATCGAGTGCATCGTTAATGTATGGTAGTATTTGAGGGTTTGGAGACCCATGTTGACTTATTGCTCTTAGATATGGTGGACTTTGACGTTATATTGGGGATGGATTAGTTGCCCCCGTGCCATGCTATTTTGGGATTGTCGCACCAAGACCGTGACCTTGGCCTTACCTGATTTGCTCCATTTAGAGTAAGCAGGGATTTTAGATCATCTGACCCGCAGTGTGATATTGTATGTGAAGGCTCGACGCATGGTTAAGAAGAGGTGCTTAGCTCAATTGGCGTATGATCACCACTCCACCGCAGAGGTTCCTCCCATTGATTCTATTCCTATGGTTCGGTAGTTTTCCGAGGTTTTCCTTTCAGACCTGTCGGGCATGTCGCCTGACAGGGATATCAATTTTCGTATTGACCTGGCACCGGGCACTCAGCCTATTACTGTTTTGTCGTATCGCATGGCCCTGCCAGAGTTGGAAGAGTTAAAGGAGAAGCTTCAAGATTTGCTATGTAAGGGTTTTATTAGGCCCAATGTTTTGCCTTGGGTCGCACCAATGTTATTTGTGAAGAAAAAACACGGGTCGCATTGATTACCGGCAGTTGAACAAGGTGACGATAAAGAACAAGTATCTACTACCGAGTATTAACGATTTGTTCGACCAACTTCAGGGTGTTCTTGAAGATAGATTTGAGGTCTGGTTATCATCAATTGAGGATTAGGGCGTCTCATGTCCCTAAGATAGCATTTTGTACTCGATTCGGGCATTATGAGTTCTTGGGGATGTCTTTTGGGCTTACAAATGCCCTGGCAGCATTCGTGGAGTTGATGAACTGAGTGTTCAGGCTCTATTTGGATTTGTTTATGATTGTATTTATTGACTACATCTTGATATACTCCCGCAGTCAGGAGGAGGATGAGCAGTACCTCACAGTGGTTCTTCAGACTATGTCAGTTGTACGCCAAGTTCTCAAAGTGCGACTTTTGGTTGAGTTCAGTCGCATTCCTGGGTCATATCGTATCAGTAGAGGGTATTTAGGTGGACCCGAAGAAGATAGAGGCAGTCAAGAACTAGCCTCGACCAGCTTCGGCTACAGAGATCCGGAGCTTCTTGGGGTTAGCTGGTTACTACAAACGTTTCGTGGAGGGTTTTCATCCATCGCACCCCGATGACTAGATTGACCCAGAAGGGTGCCCAGTTCAGGTTGTCAGATGAGTGCGAGGCGAGCTTCCAAAAGCTAAAGACAACTCTGACTATGACACCGGTATTGGTTTTGCCCACGGGATCTGGGCCTTATACTGTGTATTTTGATGCTTCCATATTGGGCTTGGCGCATTATTGATGCAGAATGGCAAGGTCATCGCATATGATTCGAGACAGTTAAAGAGCCACGAGAAGAATTATCCAATTCATGACCTAGAGTTGGTAGCCATTGTTCCTGCCTTGAAGATCTGGAGGCATTATTTGTATGGTGTGATGTGTGGGGTATACACGGATCACAAGAGCTTTCATTACTTGTTCAAGAAGAAAGAGTTGAATTTGAGACACCGGAGGTGGTTGGAGTTGTAGAAGGACTATGATGTCTCTATCTTATACCACTCGTGGAAGGCAAATGTGGTGACCGATACATTGAGTAGAAAGTCCGGCAGCATGGGTAGTCTTGCCTATATTCCGGTAAGCCAGAGACATCTTGCCTTGGATGTTCAGGCCTCGGCCAATAGATTTGTGGGATTCGATCTTTCTGAGCCCAGCAGGGTGTTGGTTTGCACGGTTGCTCGTTCGTCATTGTTGGAGCATATCCGGGAGCGGTAGTTTGATGATGCACAATTATGTGTCTTGAGAGACATGACACAGCAGGGAGGTGCCAGAGAGATAACATTAGGAGATGATGGCGTGTTGAAATTGCATAGGCGAGTTTGTGTGCCCAATGTTGATGGTATTCGGGAGTCGATCTTAGCGGAGGCCCACAGTTCTCGTTTTTCTATTCACCAGGGCTTTGCAAAGATGTATCAGGATTTGAGACAGCATTATTGGTGGTGCAGAATGAAGAAAGACATTGTTTCATATGTGGCTCATTGTGTGAATTGTCAGCAGGTTAAGTACGATCATCAGAGGCTCGGTGGGTTATTTCAGAGAATTAAGCTTCCCGAGTGGAAATGGGAGGAATCACCATGGATTTTGTTACTGGCCTTCCGATGACTCGGAAAAAGTTTGATGCAATATGGGTTATTGTTGATAGGCTGACCAAGTCAGTGCATTTTATCCCAGTTGCCACCACCTATTTATCCGAGAGATATGCTGAGATTTATATTAGGGAGATCGTTCGCCTTCATGGGGTTCCCATATCTATTATTTCAGACCGGGGTCCGCAGTTTGCTTCGCATTTCTGAAGAGAGGTACAGCATGAGTTGGGCACCCAGGTCCAGTTGAGTACAACATTTCACCCCCAGATGGACGGTTAGTCTGAGAGGACCATTCAGATTCTCGAGGATATGCTCCAAGCATGCGTTATTGATTTTGGAGGATCGTGGGACTAGTTCTTGCCTTTAGCATAGTTTGCCTACAACAAGAGCTACCAGTCCAGTATTCAGATGGCTCCGTATGAGGCGATGTATGGTAGGCGGTGTCGGTCCCCAGTCGGATGGTTTGAGCCGGGAGAGGCTCGGTTATGGGTACAGATTTGGTACATGAGGCCTTGGATAAGGCCAAGATCATTTAGGACAGACTTCGGTCAACTCAGTCTAGGCAGAAGAGTTATGAAGATCAAAGGCCAGGGATGTTGCTTTCATGGTTAGTGAGCGAGTATAGCTCTATGTATCGCCTATGAATGGCGTGATGAGATTCGGAAAGAAGGTCAAGCTTAGCCCTATGTTTATTGGCCCATTTGACATTCTTGACCGTGTGGGGAAGGTGGCTTATCGACTTGCCTTGCCACCTAGCTTGTCAGCCGTGCATCCGGTTTTACAGGTATCTATGCTTCGAAAGTATCACGGTGATCCCGCCTACGTGTTAGATTTCAGCACTGTCCAACGATACAAGGATCTGTCATATAAGGAGGAGCGGTGGCTATTTTAGACCAACAGGTTCGACAATTGAAGTCGCGGAGTTTTCCTTCAGTGGGTGTTCGGTGGAGAGGTCAGCCTCCTGAGGCATCGACCTGGGAGTCCGAGTATGATATGCGGATCAACTATCCCCATCTGCTTCTCGACTTAGGTATTTTTTTTATTTTGTCTGATTGAGGATGAATAGTTGTTTTAGAGGTGGAGGATGTGACGACCCAAAGGGTCATCACCGTAATTTTCCCTTTATTGTGCTTCTAATGCCTTGATTGCCTTTTATATAGTTGCCTCAATATGCGTGCACAGTTTGGGCGCGAATCCGGAAAATATTTATTTGGAAATATTTGAATTCTGTGTTAAAAACTATGAATTCTGATAATAATATTGCTATAGTTGACTTTGCTCAACATTTTGGGTAAACAGACCCGGACCCGTGATGTGACGATCCCGGAGGGTCCGTAGGAAAGTTTGGGACCCGGGCAAATTCCCGGAATCAAAATCGGAGGTCCCAGGCTCTTCTACGAAATTTTTTTGTGAAATTATTTTTTGAAAATGCTTAAGGAAAAATGAAAATGAGATGTGATCAAAAGTAATGGTATCGGGCTCGTATTATGGTTCCGACGCCCGGTAGAATCTTAAATGAGCGTTAAGCACTATCTGTAAAGTTTGGCCTAAAACGGACGTCGTTTGACGTTTTTCGGACTAAAAATGGAAAATTTGAAAGTTTTGAACTTTTAAATGAAAATCACGAGTTTTGGTGGTTAATTCTTTGATTTTGATGTTATTTTGGCGATTTGATCGCACGAGTAAGTCCGTAGGATGTTTTTGAGGTTGGGTGCATTTTGGGTTGGATCCCTGATATCTGCGACTGTGCAACCTATACTTGGACGATTTCAAACATCACTTTTCATATTTTCAAAACTCAAACCTCCATTGGTGATTTTCTCTCGGCTCCTTCTCTCCCAAAGCAATTGTAAGTCAACTTTTACTTGATTTCTTCAAACTTTAACATCTTTTATCATGATTTCATGTTAAAAGCAAAGCTTTCTATGGGTAAAAATAGGGATTTAGCGTAGAACCTATGTTTTCTTAAAATTGGAGATTTGGACCTCAATTTGGGGTCCGATTTAAAAACAAATTGCATATATGAACTCGTGGGGGAATAAGTAACCTGGGTTTGGTTCGAATCTCGAGTTTTTACCACGTACGCCTGGGGGCATTTTGGGAATTTTTGGGTAAAACTTTGGGGATTTCATTCTTATGCATTCAAATTGATTTAACTATCATTTGTTGTTACATTTGAGTAAATTGTGATTAGATTCGACCGGTTTTGAGGCGAATTCGAGGGGTAAAGCTATTCTAGAGGTGTGAATTAAGTTTGGAAGCTTCTGAGGTAAGTTTTTGATCTAACTTTGGCTTGGGGGAATAGGATTAGGACAATATTTGCTATGTACTATGTGGAGTCGGTGTATAGGTATGGTGACGGTTACATATATGCACGAGTCAAGCATGACCGTGAGTCGTAATTGCCTTTAAATTCGAAAGAGGTGAAACAATAGAGTTAATTACTTGTTAAATATATTATGAAGTGATAATTGAGAAGCAAATCAGTTAAAGAAGGAAGTGTGGTATTTTCCCCTTGCTGGGACTTGTTGTTGAATTGTTTTCCCTTCCCGGGATTTATTGTTGAAATGTTCTACCTTGCCGGGATGATTAATCCTGTTGTTTATACCCTCGTCCTATTATTTGTGATCATTGTTTGGGTGAGGATGAGCGATAAAGCACGATGGGTGATGTCGTGTAACCATTGATCTTCTTATTATCATTGTTTGGGTGAGGAAGAGCGATAAAGTACGATGGGTGATTGCATGTAACCATTTATTTACTTACTATTATTGCTTGGGTTAGGCTGAGCGATAAAACACAATGGGTGATACCGTGTAACCACTGATTTACTCCATATTATGGACTGGGTGATGAAGAGTGATAAAGCACGATGGTTGATGTCGTATAGCCATGGATTTACTTTATGCTATTGATTGGGTGAGGAAGAGTGATCAAGCACGATGGGTGATGCCGTACACTTTAATTGATTATCTTGGTGAGGACGAGAGTAAAAGCACAATGGGTAGTGCCGTGCAACGGTTGATTTACTGGCTCTCTTTTATTGTTGTTAATTACACAGTTTCCATTTCGTTGTTTGTTGATTATATATTTGAAATGTTACACCCCACAGCATATTCCCCCTGTTATCTGTATAAATTTCGTATATCTTTCCGTTACTGCACAAATATCTGCACAGGTTAATTGTGGTAGGTCCGGTCTAGCCTCGTCACTACCTCGCCGTGCTTGTGTCAGACACTTATCATCACATGGGGTCGGTTGTGTTGATACTACACTTTTGTGCCTTTTGTGCACAGGTTAGGATACAACTTACGGTCCGCAGCATTAGCTAGGGAGCGAGCTTTCAGTACAAAGACTCCGAGGTAGTTCGTTGGCGTTCGCGGTCCCTGAGTCTCCTATATTTCTTCCGTTTGTTTTTATTGTATCGAAACATACTTATTATGCATTTTTCTTTCAGACTGATGTTTGTAGAACTCTGTTAGTAGTCCGTGAGTAGTGACACCAGATGTTGGGTAGTGCTATGTTATTGTCTTCCGCACTTTGTCATTATTTCTGTTAAAAGTCTTCCGCCCATTTTTAATTAATTATCTCGGTTATTATATTGTTTAGATTAAATTTTTATGAAATATTTAAAAATGGTATGTTTAAGTTGTCTTGCCTAGCTTCGACAGTAGGCGCCTTCACGGCTCCCAATGGTGGGAAAAATCCGGGTCGTGACACGATCCTCTTAGTATGCTTTTTGAGCATCCTCACAATCGTGGGGTCAGTCCCCGAGCCACTTTCACCAGGCCTTTCCAGCGCTGGCTTAGCATGCCAAGGGTTTACTGGTTTGGTTGTGTTTGGAGTTTTATTCTTACTCCAGAGCTGAGCGATGGCGATTTGCTGTGCTTGCAACATCTCGAATATCACTTGGAGGTTGACTCTCCCTTCTTCCATTCCTTGTGTTCTTTTCCCACCAGACCGTTCTTCCCTGCGTATATCTCCTTCAGGGTCCGCACGTAGATTTGGATTCAAAGCAATGTGTGAACTAACATCAACAGGTTCCACATTTGGCACTTCCTCTAGGTTTATCGGTAGTACACCGATTCCTGCATTGTTGTTTTCTCCAAGACCTTCGTTGTCATGAATGGATACGTTTTGTGAGCTAGACATGTTTCAGCCTCAGAATAAAAAATCTTGATAAGAAAAAAATGTAAAAGCAACATGTGTAATGAAAATTAGTAAAGAAATAATCACTATTATCTTTAGCCTCACGGTGGGTGCCAAACTATTTACCTCGAAAATAAGAGTATCAATTAAATTTGATTAGTGGTTTTAAAGATATGTGATTTAGTTCAATGCCAATTAATAATCAAGAAATATGAGGTAGAAATGAAAGATAGAAGCGAATCAAACTAATATTACTTAGCAGCAGTGACCTCGAGCTTAGTGACCTCGAGATGGCTCAGGGTAATAAGAACAATTAAAGAAGAAAAGTAAAATAAGAATAATAGAGCTAAAGAACAATGCTGATAAACAGTAGGCGAAAAGGTAGAGAGTATATTCTTTGCTCAATGATTAGATAATTTTACAAATGGTTGGGGTCCCATTTTATATAATAGGGGAATCCTTAAATAAGATATATTTCTATTTACAGTAAGGAATATTCTTGGTACAAGTGTCTAACGGCCTAGTATGAAATCGTACAATCATATTCCGGGATTTGCCATAACTTTGGGAACGTGGCAGGAATCTAGCTCATTCTAGTATAAATCCATAACGGTACTATTTCGGGGTCGAGCATACTTGGCTCGGTATTCCTCGAACTCCCATCCCCAGGTATTGCACTCTACCTTCGAGCTCAAACTCAGTCTTATCCAGCCTCGGACTTCGGACGACCTCTCGAGTATATAGATCGAAGGCATTCGATATCGATCGTATATAGTACTGATCGTTCATCGAAATTAATTATTTCATCGGATATCTATTACCTTCTATCATTTTAATTTACGCCCACTTAACTTTGACAAATGAAAAACTATTTTTAAACTTTGTGTTCACAAAATTCAAAATTCTTTTTACATTTCACAAATTTGAATTTTGTTTTTTATATTCAATTAGTATTCCATGATCGGAAAAGGGCCAAATATATCCCTCTACTATGATATATTGTTCAATTTTGTCCCCCGTGATACTATTGGTTTGTATATACCCTTACCGTTATACTTTGGGTTCAAATACACCCCTCATTTAAACGGAGGGGCACGTGTCAACGTCATGTTGGCCAACTCTAAGTATCTCCTAATTAATTAAAAAGACCCATTCTCCATACCCAAAAAATAATTTTCTAAAGCAATGTTTCTAAGAGTTCTTTTTTACTAAAAACTAAAGGAAAAAAACAGACATATTTTTTCCAATTTTTTTCAAAAAAACTGAAAAATATGTTCTAAAACAATACTTTTGTAAAAACAAAATAAAATCTAAAAATAGATTTTCTAAAGAAATATTTTTGTAAAAACTAGAAAAAAATCTATGTGTTTTTTACTAAAAACTGATAAAAGTAAAATATTTTTATAGTTTTAAGAAAAATATTGCTTTTAAAAAACTGAAAAATAATTTCTAAAGTAATATTTTGGAAAACTTAAAACAAATTGAAAAGCAATTTTCTAAAGCAATGTTTTTGTAAAAATTGAAAAAAAATATCTAGTGTTTTATCAGTTTTTAGTTTAAAAAATTTCAGCTTTTCTCCAGTTTTCACTGCTTTAGAAAATTGCTTTTCAGTTTATTTTCCCAGATTTTACAAAAATCATTGTTTTAGAAAATAAATTTTTAGTTTTTAAAATAATTTTTTTTGTCAAAACTTGATTTTTTTCCGCTTTTTCAATTTTTTTTACAGGTTTTACCGTTAAAAAATTGCTTTAGAAAATTATTTTTCGAGTATGGATAACGAGTCTTTTAATTAATTAGGAGATATTTAGAGTTGACCAACAGGATGTTGACACGTGTCCCTTCGTTTAAATAAAAGATATATTTGAACCCAAAGTATAACGGTAGGGATATATATAACCCAATAGTATAACGGGGGACATAATTGAACAATAAATCATAGTAAAGGGATATATTAGGCCCTTTTCCCTTCCATGATCGAATAAAACCAACTTTGATCATTTTGTTTTTATAAAAAACCCACGTGTTAGAAAGCTTGTGTTGTTAATCAATAAGGGTAAATTTAGCTCAGTTTGCAACATTAAGGATACAATTGATCCCAGCTATTAACGTAGGATAAGTTGAAACTATTTCGTAAAGCTAAAAGGACAAATTTGGCCATTTTGCTTTTTCTTAATCTTACGTCGATTTAATGGTTATTTCACTTTTGCCCCTCATCAATTTCAGTCTTTTGAAATCAACCCAGCAGAAAAAGATTTGCCATAAACCTCTTTTTTCTGCACTGTAGAGGAAGAGAACAGAACCATACACCCATTGTTGACTGTGAGCTAAGTTTTAGTCCTTTGTTTAGTAATGGTTGCAAATAAATGCAAACTCGAGATTTCCAAAACTTGCATTTCAATGGTTTCTTCATCTTTAGACACTGTTTTTAACTCCTCCATGCCCTCCGCCGCTCAAGAAGATCAGGTTCTCTCGCATACCCAGAAGGATATTTTTCAATAAATCCTATACCTGAATGTAATATTTTGCTCCTCCCCTTCCCATTTTAGTAATAGTAGAAGTGAATAATTATCCATATTAGTTGATATTTACTAGTTGGTAATTAGTTTTAGATTTGTTAGAGAACTTGTAATATTATTATTATTATTATTATTTGACATGAAGATGACATGAATTGATCTTAGATGGGAAGTAAGTATTCTTATAATATTAAAGAAATGGTTGAAAAGCCACAAACTTGAAACTTTTAAGTTGTTTAATAAATGTGAATTCTGGAAAGTTGTAGAGAAATAAATAGTGTCAAATGTTCTGGACGTCCCAAAATATAAAGTCTCATATAAATTGGGATCGTGGAGTGCAACTTAAAGTCGTTTGTCTTCTTATTTTTCTCTCTTCCCTTTTCTTGTTTGCCTACAGGAGGTCTCAAGTGTCACAGTTCTTGTTTGAGTGAGGCTGTCGAGTCTTGCGTATGAGAAGAAATCACCTAGTATTTTTGGTCTTTGCTAGAATTTGAACCCTTGTCTTCAAAGTTTTCACCTACATCAATGAACAATGACCACTAGGCCAAACCCTTGGGTGCGATTTTATGTTCTTATCTCTTGTGGTACTCCGTATTTATTATGTGTGTGTGAGATCATTGAGCTGAATGTTTTTGTGTTACTTCTTGCTTTGATTTTTTGTCTACATGGACATCTGTGAAGAATTAATTGGTAATATCATGATCTTACTATGAATTTAACCTGCTGTAACTTTTAAGAGATTGTGAGTTCGAGTCTCCCCAAGAGCAAGGTGGGAGTTCTTGGAGGGAAGGATGCCGGGGGTCTATTTGGAAACAGCCTCTCTACCCAAGGGTAAGGGTAAGGTCTGCGTACATACTACCCTCCCCAGACCCCACTAAGTGGGATTATACTGGGTTGTTTTTAACTTTTAAGAGATTCTCTTGCTATTGCATGGCCTCTTAGGTACTCTTTGTTAATCCTTTAGAGCTCTCATTGTTGGCTTTGGAAGAATACTTTAGGACATTGTTGGCTTCAATTGCCACAATCAGACATAAACAAGTACTGAACTGGTTGTTAACCCTTTTACTATGTAGCGATCGGTTAGTCGATATCCAAAATATATGTCGGAATGCGAGTTATGTGTTACAATTATTCTAAAATCTAGACAATGATGTATACTTACTAAAGGAAAATTTTGGAAAGTACCTCTCATCGCAAAGTTAGGAAGCACAAAGATACTTCTCTGTTTTACAATCTAAATTATAAATAAAGCATCAAATCTTCTTCACTTATCTATTATTTACCTACTTGCTCTTTACTCTTCTTTGTAATTCATTTGTAAAGCTCTTTAACTATCAATATTAGACACTATGCCTTTGAAAATTATAATTATGAGTTGGTTTTGAGCCTTTAGGTTCTCAAACCACTTGAAAAACTTGGCTTTAAGCTTGTAAGCTAGAATAGACCCAACAAGGTTTCTTGGCTAGTGGACAGTCTCATGTTTTCATGATGACTGTCCGAATCTGCTTTTCTGGCAGACCACAGAAGTGCAATCCGTCACATCACGGATTGATGAAATTTAAAACTTGTTAAGTGGCCGTTAATTTGTATCATCATGCATGTGTTTGTGTTTTATTGTCCCTAGTTCGACTAATAATAAACCGTTTATCTTCTCTATGCTGACAGCTGCATCCTTCTTTACTTTATTAAGTGTGCTTTTCATCATTTATAGTCATACAATCCGCGAAATATACTTCTTTAAACAGTTTATTTGACTTCCCTCTATGACCCGTCTTGCTGTTCTATCCAGGCTATGTTGTGGTAGCTCAGAGTTTCAATTTCATTGGAGTGGGCTTTTGGTGGGCCCAGTAAGAAGGGATTTTTTGTTTGGGCCATTCATTTGGAAAGTCTGAACTTCTGAGCTAGCTCCAGTAGTCAAAATTTACTAAAAAATGCATATTTGTTGTTCAAAATGCTCGAGCATCGGTATTATCTGCTAATTTATTTCTTTCTATAGGTTGGAATTTACTAATGTAATCTGACTTGCTAAATTATTCCCGCGCGTATATATAAGGATAGAGGGCTAAAACAGTAGGTTTCACTTCTGTGTTAGCGTCGCCGCAGTCTTGCAAGGTACCTAGGTTAATGCCAGCTTTCAATTTTATGAACTGATTAAAGTCTTTTTTTGTCTATTGAATGCGTGTATGAAATTTTACCTGTCTGGTTGAATGGAGATCCCAATCTCTTTTTTTTTTTTCCCCTCTATTCTTTTGCTGCTACATTTGTGATTAGATTATCCTGTGAAGGTTTACATGTATTTATCCATTTGTGCCTATTCCCTTTAGATTTTGCCTGGTTTATCAAGTTGAAGCTTTATGATGTAAAATTTTATCACATATAATAAATGCCTCTTTGCAATTGTTCTAATATGTCTGGAGCTTAACATATAAAATATGGCACCAATTCATCTCCTTCTTCCGGTGGGTTGGATTGGTGGTAACTAGTAAGAATGTTGACAAAAGATGCAATCTTAAAAATGATCTGAAGTTCTAATACTTTCCCAAAACGGATCAATAAGTACTGCTCATTTGGCTACCAGTTGCATTAGAGAAGCGTGTGACAGCTTGTATTTAAATAGACATTTATTAATTCTCTTTCATCATTCCAATTTGCTTCCGTGGGGCATGAGAGTATGTAAAATTGATACTTATCTTCCCTACAAAAAGAAACTTTTGGAATGCATTAATCACCTCTCTGTCAGTTTCCTATTATGTTACAAGCCTTCAATATCCTGCTATAGCACTCATTTCAATTTGTTCTAGTGTATGTCATCTAATCTACATGTTAAATGTAACTCACAAGGTCCCAACTTTCTGTCTCATCATGTAGCCATATGGAGCAGCAGCAGATTGAGAAGTTCAAGAGGTACGAAGTTGAGTGTAGGAGATATTTGATGTCCAAGTACTTCTCAGACAAGAATATCTTTGGAGGTAAACACTCCTTAGACACACGATGCATCTTGGTTATCAGTATTAGACCATAAGGGTTCAATTTTTTTATTGATTCACGCTGGGGTTTAATAATTGCATTTGTATGTCAATACGCACGGTGGTTAGTGTAAACTGCATTTGCTCACTTGTGGCGGATATTTGATGTCCAAGTACTTCTCAGACAAGAATATCTTTGGAGGTAAACACTCCTTAGACACACGATGCATCTTGGTTATCAGTATTAGACCATAAGGGTTCAATTTTTTTATTGATTCACGCTGGGGTTTAATAATTGCATTTGTATGTCAATACGCACGGTGGTTAGTGTAAACTGCATTTGCTCACTTGTGGCGGATACTCTTATCCACGTCTCAATTATGCGTTTCAGGGGTCAGAATAGCGTCCATTGGTTTTACCTCTCTTCCTGTACCAAAATTGAGTACCTTCATATATTTATTCTTATTTTAGTGTTTTATCTTTGTATCTACTTTTTCTGCTCTTTCTCCCTAAATACAGATGCTACTGTAGATTTATTTTGCCAAGAAAACTATTTAAGACATCCTTTTCAAAAAATATAAAGACAATACATTGAAGGAGCAGGGTCATTTATTGTCATTACTCATTAGGAAGTGCATATTCAATACTGTAGTTTGGTACTTTACTTTGGATCTGTTTATTCCCTTGCAACAACAACTCAGTGTATTCTCACAAGTGGGATCTGGAGAGGGCAGGATGTACGCAGCCTTATCCCTACCCTGGACGGGCAGATAAGCTGTTTCCGATAGACCTTCAGCTAAAGAAAAGTTTATTCCGTTGCAGCAGTAGTAAATTAATAACTATAGGATTAACTTCCTCGGACTGATGGCCTGTATAGTAAAATAATTTTGATTGAGAACCAGCACATATTTCTTAAGTCATAAACTTTTCCAACAGGGATGATCTTTTTGGTGAGTCTGCTATCTCTTTTGTCTTGCTCTTTGTTTTTTGACGTGCACAACAGAAGGAAATTTTTATTTTTGTCATGGTATAATTGTATATCTTTTATTTTAGATCAATTTCAGTTTGGCATTGATAATGTAAGAATTGTTTAGAATTCAGCCCTACCATTTTCTTCCCAAAAGCTTCAGGCATGATTGAGTTCACTGATAATTGTTTGCAGGAAACATATTTGATGTAAAAATGACTAAAGATGGAGAAACCACAAAAGTGAGCAGGTAATACATGTGAAAATATTGCATGTTCTAATCTGGTATATCTTTTGTTGCCTCATTAGCTCTTTTTGCTGTCTTTTATTTTTTATTTTTTATTTTTTCGATTTCGCCTCAGGTTTCCTGGTTACCAGTCCTATGTAGACCCTGCTAATTTTAATGATGGTAACAGTAGCAAGTCAAATTCTACAAGTGAAACTCATGCTAAGAGGAAGCAACCTTCAAAGAAAAATTACTTATCTTAGAATTTCTTTCCTTTTATTGGGCTATCCTTTTAATCAGTACCATGTATTGAATCTTAAATTTTCAAAGAATTTCATTTCATCCTTGTGGATTGCATAATTATTTTTATTTATTATTACAGTTGGAAGGTTGCTGAGCATATTACATTTTAAAATTTATACTGTAGAAAGAAAGCATTAACATATTTAAAATTATGTGACAGTATAAATTGTAAGTTTACATTAACCGCAGTCCGCAGCTAGTTTTAAATCCATCATCTAGTATAAGTTATATTGTTGTATGTTTTATATTTGGCCAAGTTGGAAAAATCAGTTTATTTGACGCAGTTTGTGTTTGGCTAATCACTCTAAAAAGCACTTTTGAGCAACAATTTATGTTTGGTCAAGCTTTTCAGAAAGTGCTTTTAAGTATCAAATTACGAATAAGGACATGAATAGATTTACTTAATAGTTAATATTATAAGTAAATAAATAATCTCAAAAATTTATTACTACAAGCAATAATTAATTCTTTTCATTTTATATAAGTAAAATATGAAAATAAAATTAAAAAGTACTTAATTATTTTAACATAAGCTACATATATTTTAAATCATTGAACAAATATAAAAGCATTCACCCCTAAAGTCACTAATATTAGAAAGCTATCGTAAAAATAAGAAGAAATACTTATACATTAATATTCTAAGTATTAGATTTTAACGATTATTTTAGTATATTCTGTTAAGGGTATTTTTGGTAAGAAGAAAAGTCAAAACTGCTTCTGCTTTTGGGAAGAAACTATTTTTTTGTTTTCTTTTCAAAAACACTTTTTTTCCCAAAAAATCTTGGTCAACACCTCAAGTTAGAGAAAAAACAATATCTTGGGGGGAAAAAACATTTTTGGCCTCTTGAAAAGCATGACCAAACAGGCTATTAGTCGAATTATAAACATAATACACGTTAAATTCAAAACCGCACAATGTATGTATTTAGTTAAGGGAAATAGGCCGCACGTAAAAGCATCCCAAGCGAAAGCTCTTAACAAATGATATAGCCATTTAAAAAGTTTACTAATAGTACATTTGTTACCCATTTTCCCCTTTTTTCCTTCCTTTTTTCTAATTGTGATCTTGATGCGGATGCATGTAATGTTTCTTTTCCGTCTGCCTAAATTTTGATAGATAAAATTATTTGATAATTGTATTTGTGAAAGATAACACGTATAACGTATTTGGTAAAATAATTAAGCTGTACAATACTGATCGAAATACCGCCATAATTAAAAAAATACAGCACGAGTAATGTGATTGACTGTTTTTCTTTTTTTATTAGAATTTTCTAGCTTTCATGTGGCTATGTTTAGAAAAAGGCAAACAACTGTTCTCTCTTTTCAAATTCCCAAAAATTAAAAATACCTAACCGAGTAGCCGGGGCCACGACTTAAAATAGCAAGACAGACATCCCATGTAAAATCCCAAAAACCTCACTTGCTTCATTCTCCGTACAGTCCAAGATACAATTCCAGAGGTGCACAGCAAATGATATATATATTTTTTTTAATTTGAGGTGAATATACAAATAAAGTTCACTAAGTTTGAAAATAGTAGGTAAACCTTTGCATTTTTCTCTTTATTTGAGCTAGGAAATCAATGAAACCACGCAGTGAGTTTACTAAAAACGTAATTTAATTCATGTTTGTTGTCTTTCGATGTTTATGACTTTGGACCTTCCCCGACAAGGAGAAAAGTTCACACTTTAATCTCGACATTTTTGTCTGTGTTATTTATTGTACGTTCTTTAGGGCATAGTCCACAGACCACATTCGACTAATTTCAAGACTACATCATCCTAGGTAAAAGTACTTTCAGCTGTAAGCTCGGACTCTTCTTTAAGCACATTTCATAGTGATCGCCAATAATTAATTTGAGCTTCAAAATGTTCTTTTCAACCAATTTTCGAATTTTTTTTCAACCAATTTTAGTTTTCATCAAAGATTGAAAAACGTTTGTCCAATGATGTTTGGTAAAATAGAATTTCAGCGTTTTCAAAAAGTGGAATGACCTTTGGGAGATAAAAACTTTTAAATTTGAGAAACGCCACAAAATTTCTTGCAACTGGTTGACATTTTACTTTATTTTAAATATTTCTTTAAAAAAAATCAAATTATATGTTAATTACCATCTCAACATGGAATAATTGCCATGAGAGTATTGAGATTGAAGATGGTATGCCGTAGTTTCGCGTAAACTGTGTGTTTACACCTCACTCAAAAGCAACAAATGACTTTAATTACTTGCGTTACAACTAGGGGAGACGAAGGAATATTTAAAAACGACTGGATCGATCGAACAGTACTGTATAGTAACAAACTGATTTTAAGTTTCTTTTAATAAAATTCTAAGTATTTATATAAATTTATAATGTGATGATAATTAGGGTATTTTTTTATTTTGTTAAAATAAACCGAAAAAATATCGAACCGTAATAAATTTATATGTAGAATATATATTTATATATTAAGTTTAAAAATAATAAAATATTAATTTTTTTTTGTAGGCCTTGAAATTATAAAATTGGTTACAAGCCAACAAGTAATTAACTCAAAATCCTGATTCCCAAATTTGTTATGCTACTCCTATTGAAACTAAATTATTTCCAACATATTCACTAACATGAGACTATTGGATTTTTTTTAATGACAAAAGAAGGGCGAATGTAAAATGGTGGGAAAAGAAATGGAAGGAAGTGAAATTTTGAATGAGTTCACTGATGCACTTTGTCCCTCATTGGTAGAAAGAAAGAAAATCTTGGTGTATATATAGAGAAGCTCAAATTTTAGCTCATCAAGAGCTAAGAAGAAGGCAAGCATCGCGTCATCATCGCTCACTCGCTCGGCTTCGCCTTTGTCAAAGATTGATTGATTAGTATTTTGGATGAAATTCTTTTCAAATTATTAACTAATTAAATACTGGTCCGGCCGGTTTTTCTTTCCGGATTATTTTAAATCCGTTTTAAATTTTCCCAAAAAATTTCCAACAACCATGGCTATTCTGAAACATTGTCACACCTGCTCCAACAGCCATGATAGTTTTGAAAGGTTGCAAACATTTTCAGAAACAACACCGAAATTGGCTATAAATACACCTTCAAATCCCAAAATATTTACTTACAAAAATTTTAAATCTTCTTCTTCTTCTGCACTAAATATTCCAGTGTGTTTTTCCTGAAAATGATATGAAATTTTGAAATAAAAATGAGTTAGAAAATATAGGTATCGGGCCCATATTTTGGTTCCGGCACACGGTACAGGTCTTAAATATGTGTTTAGCGCTTTATGTGAAGTTTGGTCTAAATCAGACGTCATTTGACATGTTTCGGACCCATGTATCTAAAGTTAAGAGTTTATGAAACTAGAAGGAAAAATGACGATTTTGAGGTTTGATTCATTGATTTTGATATTATTTGGCAATTTGACCGCTTGAGTAAGTTTGTAGGATGTTAGTGCGTTTGGTTGGGAGCCTCGAGGGCTCGGGAATGTTTCGGAGGTGGTTCGGGGTGTTTTTGGCCTTAGAGTTATTGCAGAAATGTTGTTTCTGGTGTTCAGGGATTTTGTTCTCTACGATTGCATTACCGGTCCTGCGATCGCATAGAGTCCTCCTCAAGCATCCCAAAATTCTTCTATGTGGTCGCATAAGCTCCCCTATGATCGCATAGTTTGGTCAGTCTCTTCAAGGTGATCGCATGTCCTTCTACGCAATCGCACAACATTAGGCCTCACCCAAAATTTCGGCTTCCCTTTCTTCTATACGATCTGATGACCTCTTCTGCGATTGCATAAGCTAACTTCCCACTCCTTTATGTGATCACATCAGTTGCCCCGCGATCTCATAGACTAAAAACGCCTAGTGATTTAAATTGCCCAAAACAGAACCCATTACGGGATTTTTCATCATTTTCACACGAACTCCTCTCCATATCACTCCATAGGCGATTTTGAAGAGCTTCTTTCTCCCAAGCTTCTTAAGTAAGTGTTCTTAACTTCCTTCCCTCTTAATTTCTTCCACTATTCACTAATTCCTAGCCCTAAATTATGAATTCAAAGTAGAAATTGGGGGGTTTTGGGTAGAGTTAGGATTTTGGAAATTTTAGGTGATTCAACCTTAATTTAGTATCGAATCTTGAAATAAATTATATATTTTAACTCGCGGGATTATGGGTGAACGGGTTTTGGTCCGATCCTCGAGTTTGGACCAAGTGGGTGGGGCCGGATTTTTTGTATTTTTGGAAGGATGCTAGGGACTTCATTTCTAGGCTATGGGATTTTGTTTTTGAGCCTTTATTGATATTATTGAATTGATTATGCCTAGATATCACTGTTTTGAAGTTGGATTATAAAGGACAGCCGGTATTAGAAAGTTGATTGCTACCCTTGGACCGAGGTAAGTGTTTGTCCTAACTATGGTTAGAGGAAATATGATTAGGATATTATTTGCTAACTGCTAAATATGTAGTACAGTGTATAGGCATGGTGATGGTTATCTATACACCGGAGTATAGCATGACCGTGGCTCATAAATGTGTTTGATCCAGACTTTGTGAAATATCTTTCTTGTCTAATTGCTAAGTTTCATATAAAGTGAACGAATGAGGAAAAATTGTGATCAGTATATTATTGGAGTGTTGTCTCGAACTATTGATAATTGAGAAAGAAGTGATTAAAAGAGAAAGTGTTGTAATTATTTCCCTTGCCGGGATACGTAGTCTATTATTGTTGTTGCTCCCTTGCCGGGATATTTGGGCTGTCAATTGTACCTTTGCCGGGTTAAATCGTTATGTTGTTGAACCTCCCTAATGGGGCTGCCTTTTGAAAGATTTATGTATTATTCACTATGGAATGGAATCATGTGGCGCGCCGTTCACTTATGAACTCTGATATCGGATCGTGTGGAACTCCGTCCACTTATGAGTTATATAAAAGGATCGTGTGGCGCGCCGTCCACTTATGAACTATGACATGGGATCTTGTAGCACGCCGTCCACTTATGAGTTATGAAATGGGTTCGAGTGGCGCGTCGTCCACTTATGAACTATGACATGGGATCGTGTGGAACGCCGTCCACTTATGAACTATGAAATAGGATCGTGTGGCGTGCCGGCCACTTATATATGAGTTATGGTATTGTTGTAGTTTCATTATTATATCCGTTAATCTGTTTACACTGTATCTCCCCCGAGTATGCCCCTTCCCCTTTGTTATTTCTCCCTGGGGTTAGGCCAGGCACTTACCAGCACATGATGTTGTCACGACCCATTTCCCGAACCCGATCGTGATGGTGCCTCTCGTGAAGACAAGGTCAGCCAATAGATTAACAATGCCTATTTTAACAGTTACTTAGCACGAATAAGTCAAAAACCATATTGTGCATTATCATAAATGCGGAAGAAAATAATAAAATAGGGAACCAGCCCACTCAGCCCGAAATCGGGGTGTCACAAGTCACGAGCATCTAAAGAAATCTAAACACCATTATAAGACCAATAATATGCATAATGGGATTTGGAATGAAAGGAAGAGATACGGTGCCGCAAACGCTGATGGTCACCTTGCTCAGCTACAATGGAAAAATCTCCAATTAGCTCAAAACCCGCTATCGGGTGAACAATTACCTGCATCTGCACACGAGGTGCAGGGAGTAATGAGAGTACACTGACCCAGTGAGTAATAAAGTTAAATAACAACTGAAACCATTAAATCCCATAAAGACACAATATAGCGCTATCTCAAGCAGTAAAACCAGTTATACAGCAAAACAGTGAGTATCACCTAATTCACTTTTTAAAATAGTGAAAACAACAATTTCAAAAGGTAAGGAATAATCAAAAGCATGCCCCTCGGGCTCAATAACAAACTCACAATACAGTATCAGCCCCACGGGCTCACTCCCAACTCACCAGCATACAACATCAGCCCCTCGGGATCACTCCCAACTAACCACACACACAAAACGGCCTCTCGGGCCCACTCCTAACTCACCTAGGTGCCATGCGCTTATTGGGAGTGTGTACAGACTCCGAAAGGGCTCCTACAGCCCATGCGCATATCATAATGCCTTAAAGCCTTCACACATCAGACTCGAGTCCTGAAAGCCTCCTCACATAACACTCGAGGCCTGAAAGCCTCCTCACATCACTCAACATATCCTCACAGATGGCCCTTGGCCTCAATCAGTCCAGAAAAGTAATCATAAGCCCCTTGGGCATCAGTAAAACAATAGTGTTCAGCTCATTAACATTAAATATATCAGTAAATCTCGAGTTGAGTATAAATGTAGCTCAGTTCACGAAATAATAAATTTCAATTGGACTGAGTTCAAGTAATATTTCAATTCGTGAGGAAAATAGTAATGTAAATTCATAAAAGATTTCAAATAATTGGCGCGAAGCCCAAGTACGGCAATAAGCCCAAATCATGGTGGAAAACAGTAAATCTTTATCAAATACGCGGCAAAATATCAACCGGGATGGACCACGTCACAATCCCCAATATAAATGACCCTGCGTTCGTCATACAATGCGTGTCTCATCTCAACATAGCAATATGTTGTGCAATTCAAGGTTTCAAACCCGCAGGGGATCCTTTAAAATTATTACTTACCTCGAACTAGTGAAATCTCTAGCTCGAGACGCCTTTTCCTGTCAAATCAGCCTCCACGCGCGTCGAATCTAGCCAAAACCACAACGAATACATTACTACGAGCTAATGAAACATCACCCAATCGAAAATACTCGATAAACACTAAAAATCACGAAGTTGGCAAAACCCGAGCCCCCGTCCCACTTTTCAAAAAATTATAAAAGTCACATCACCGTATTCCTCGTCTCACCACGAGTCCGTACATATAAAATTTACTTAAAATTAGAGTTCAAATGACCCCTCAAATCTTCAAATCTTATTTTCAAATCCCTAGGCCTAAATCCTCAATTTACTCCTCCAAAACATGTAATCTAGTCGGATTATTCGATGATAATTCAATATTATGGAGTAGAGTAATCACAAGTGACATACCTCAAGATTTCCCATGATTTCTTGCTAAGAATCGCCCAAAATCCATGTTTGGAAGTAAAAAAAAATGACCAAAAGTCGGGCTACTTGACATTAAATCTGTCCAGAAACTTTCGGTGCTGATCACGCGGGGTACTCTTCATGAGCGTGGGTCAGTGTTCACTATTCACCCGCGCGGTTACTGTGCACGCGCGGTTACTGCTCACTGCTACAGAAAATACAGCAGCTTTTTAAGAAATTTGCAGCACAACTATTTTTCACTAAAATGGCTCTAACTCCATCATACGAACTCAAAATTAGATGATTCTTGTTTCTATGAGTCACAAATAATAATACAAACACAACCATTAAATCGAAACTCAATTCGGAGCTCGTTTTCTAGTTCAATACCAATTTCTCTCTTTAAGCAATTAACTCACATTTCGCGTCAAAAACCCAATCACGACTTGATGAAATTAAACCAAAATTTCCAGATCAGTCCTATAATTCATGATTTAAATTATGGCAGTCTCAAAATCAAATTTGGATCCCTAGAACTAAAAATGAACCTTTAGATCAATACATTATGCTCAAAACGGCAAAAATCTTCCAAAAATGACCTGTTAGGCATCTGAAACACACCCGAGGCCTCCGGGACCCCGACCAATAACACCAACCAGTCCAAAATATATTACGGACTTTCTCGAGGCCTCAAATAACATCAAACAATGCTAAACCTATGAATTACACCTCAATTCAAGCTTGAAGAGCTTTGGAGTTTCCAACTTCTATTTCCAATGTTGAAACCTATCAAATCACGTCCGTTTGACTTCAAATTTTGCACACAAGTCCAAAATGAAATAACGATGCTACAGAAATTCTCGGAATTCCATTCCGACACCCGAATCAAAATTTTACCTATCAACCGGAAATCGCCAAAATACTAACTTCGCCAAAATAGGCTAACCTTTTCACCGGACCTCCAAAATTAATTTCGATTGAGCTCCAAAGCCTTAAACCATCCCCGAAACTTACCGAATCATCGGATTTCAATTCCGAGCCCTCTAACTCATAAGTCAACGTCTGATTGACTTTTTCAAATTAATTCTTCCTTAAAGAGACTAGTTCTCTCATTTCTTATCAAAATCACTCCAAATCAATTTTAACGCACCCAATACTGGTTATGAAACATAAGAAAGCCGATAATGGGAAACAGGGTAGTAACCTATGAGACGATGGGTTGGGTCGTCACATTCTCCCTAACTTAAACAAGCGTTCGTCCTCGAACGTGCCCAGAGTTTTTCCAAAAGCCCAACAATTGCTGAATAACCTTACCAGGTATAAATCGAGGGGTGATTCCACGTCACCCTATCTCATATAGGTCTGATAACACATTTAAATCAAATTTACACATTCCAGCATCGCCCATAAATCATTGAACTTCCTTTTTAATTCTGAAACCATCAATATGATCAAAATATCACACATATGCTTGAATAGTCTCGAACCAGCTGTAATACCCATACCTGCAACCTCGGTGAAATCATATGATATACTGCATAATCCAAGCACTCAAAACGATAATTTCTATTCACAGTAGTCGTCCACAACAACCAAATACCAATAGAAAATCCCTTATTAGCTAAAGTCGTATTCCAACACTTTCATACACAGCCAACAATAAATGAGGCACACGACAAACCATAACCATTTTGCAGATCAACCACTTATGAAGCCACTTTCCTTTTGACTAATACAACAATAGATTCCCGAGCCGAACCTCGATATTATCCTCTTAAAAAGCCAAAATCAAATATATTCATATTCATCACTGCCCCCAACGATCACCTCGAATCCAACACACAACTCTAGTGATATAACACCGCAATATAGGCCTAAGCCAAAACTTGCATAATACGCGCACCAATAAGAAATGGTTCGAACATACACAAATCATGAAAATGACTCAACTGAGAGAGTTGTACCTCAAATTCACTAGTACTACCGCAACACAAGGCTGAGACCCTGTCTCACATCATAGAAATAGGACACACAAATTAGACCTGTAAGGTTATGTTTCCACACAGCTTTGCTGCAACGCGCAATCTTATCCAAATACTACTCCACATGAAACACCTCAACGTCTGATTGACTTTTTCAAATTAATTCTTCCTTAAAGAGACTAGTTCTCTCATTTCTTATCAAAATCACTCCAAATCAATTTTAACGCACCCAATACTGGTTATGAAACATAAGAAAGCCGATAATGGGAAACAGGGTAGTAACCTATGAGACGATGGGTTGGGTCGTCACATTCTCCCTAACTTAAACAAGCGTTCGTCCTCGAACGTGCCCAGAGTTTTTCCAAAAGCCCAACAATTGCTGAATAACCTTACCAGGTATAAATCGAGGGGTGATTCCACGTCACCCTATCTCATATAGGTCTGATAACACATTTAAATCAAATTTACACATTCCAGCATCGCCCATAAATCATTGAACTTCCTTTTTAATTCTGAAACCATCAATATGATCAAAATATCACACATATGCTTGAATAGTCTCGAACCAGCTGTAATACCCATACCTGCAACCTCGGTGAAATCATATGATATACTGCATAATCCAAGCACTCAAAACGATAATTTCTATTCACAGTAGTCGTCCACAACAACCAAATACCAATAGAAAATCCCTTATTAGCTAAAGTCGTATTCCAACACTTTCATACACAGCCAACAATAAATGAGGCACACGACAAACCATAACCATTTTGCAGATCAACCACTTATGAAGCCACTTTCCTTTTGACTAATACAACAATAGATTCCCGAGCCGAACCTCGATATTATCCTCTTAAAAAGCCAAAATCAAATATATTCATATTCATCACTGCCCCCAACGATCACCTCGAATCCAACACACAACTCTAGTGATATAACACCGCAATATAGGCCTAAGCCAAAACTTGCATAATACGCGCACCAATAAGAAATGGTTCGAACATACACAAATCATGAAAATGACTCAACTGAGAGAGTTGTACCTCAAATTCACTAGTACTACCGCAACACAAGGCTGAGACCCTGTCTCACATCATAGAAATAGGACACACAAATTAGACCTGTAAGGTTATGTTTCCACACAGCTTTGCTGCAACGCGCAATCTTATCCAAATACTACTCCACATGAAACACCTCAAGTCAGTATGCTTGAAATAGACAACCATGCCCAATTGATGGCTGGATCCAGAGCAAATCATTACACCTACAGTGAAACAAATAACACATACCACGCAAACCTAATAGAACATAATTCAACTCACCTCGCCATTCAACCCGTGGCATTTTCGGCATTGCCCATGGCACAATAGTTCATAATTGCCTGACGCTAAGACAACCAGTCTAAATTCTGACATCACATACAAAATCTAACATACCAGCAAGTAAAGATCCACTCGAGCCTCCAAATCTTGATACTCGTTAAACAATACCGATGCACACAATCCACAACCACAATATAGCCTGTACATGAGAACTTCCAGTCTCCAACTCCATATAGCACACGCATCATCATACCTGACCTCAATATTATTGAAGTTTCATCAACTTAATCACATTGGCCTTTTTCTGAAACATGTAGCCTCTACAAATCTCTATGATTAGAAATAAAATTTCCTTAATCAACTGAATATTCTTCACCCTAATCATCTGAAGCTCAGTTCTCTAATCACCCAAAGCTACCCGTACTACCTAAGAATATTATGAATTTCTATTCAGAAATGAACCATAACCTTACACACGCAATTCTCAATCCTTCACAACATATCGCATATACTATATTATCCTAAGGTAACATGATGACTTCACCTCCCTTCTGAAACATGAACGTTTACGTACTCAAATCAAGAACTTCCATTGATTCCATCTAGAAGAAAAAATCGCTACACATCCCATGCTCTACATGACATACATATGTCTTGTTCAAATTCTTACAATACCGACATGACAGATAAGATCTATATAAATTCATACCACCATCGAATCAACAATTCATTGGGTCTACACTTCCGGCAAGAACTATCACCTCATTCTGAACCAAATAATGGTCTTAGCCCCCTTAAATTACTTCATATACTCAGATTGCACTGATCCATTGACTTCAAGCCGATTCTGATCACACTGAACTAGTCTGATAACCTTTTAAAGGTCCATAATAACTTCCATTTCCTTCAAAAAATACAAGAACAACCATCACAATCAGAGTAATCCTCCCCAGTATACAACCCAATATGCCAAGTTCCCTCCAGGCATGAATCTTTAATTTAACTACACCATCTCAAATTCATACTTGGTTTACATATTTACTCAATCAAGTGATCACATGTCACACTTATATAATCTTCCCGTGGAACACACTCCCACAACATACCACAATAATATCTGGAGCGTACCTCCAAATCACCGGCCGCACTAACGCTGAAGAGCGATCAAGAATCTTAACCAGGATGCAAAACCCTTCTTACAAAACACCGATCTTAGGTGACGCTGAAGACAATTCCAACTTACCGTAAACATCGAAACTTATCTCCTGCTCATTCGAGCTCATGACATCTTGTCAAAAATTTTCCTTCATTCATTCCATTCTCGACCTAATTTCCATAAGCAGAACTGATTCATCAGCATGCATCAAACTCGAACCAATATAGAGTTTAATAGTACAATCGCCCTATTTAATAGCAAACTCCCTAACTTGGCTCAAAGCCATAGATCAAAACGCACTTATACTCTATAGCTGTCATAATTTCATGGTGAGATTAACTCCCTCCATCAAAGCTCATGGAAACACTAATCATCAGAAATTTTAGCTCTTCTGCAATTTTTGCATTCACTCACACAACAGTTAAGCCCACTCTTTAGGCGATAAAATTTTACTAAGTCCCAATTTTTAAAAATTTTTTGGCAGAGTTTCCTTTGTAATTGGGCCTATCCACCTGCCAGAGAATCACCAAAACCATCCTAACAACACGTCCACAACTTGACAAAGTATCACAATGCATATCAATTACATAAATTTTAATACTACATGTATTATACTATCAAAATTGATACATGGACATGCGTTGCACCTATTTGAATCATAACACATAGAAAATACCTTTCAACCCTCCATTATTGGGCTATTCAACCAAGTAAGAACATATTCTTTCTTTAAAAGTTTTCGACCTTCAAGGTGGTCTCCTTGACCTAATGATTTCGTCATAATACATTTACAAAAGCGATCTCTGCTCCCAAACTTATCTAACTAGTATGCAAATAGATTCCCCTCATAAGCCAATTACCGACTAGTTTTACCTTTAGTTAATATTTTTGTATACCTCCCGCTGCCATACACATTACACAATCACTTACTCTTCCTGAGTCTAAATTCATACCGTAACATGAAAATTACTTCATTCCAAACAGGATACATGAAAAGATCTTCATGTGCCCATAACTTGGGGGCAACACATCCTATCACAATAGAAATCATACATCCAGTAGTCCATCTATCATCCAATAGACCTTCCTCGATACTTCCAAGTCATATAGACACACCATACAACCAACATACTCATCACATAGCTATCTAGCCACTATTTACACAATTAGGGACAATACCGAACATATAAGTTCATAATACCAGTTCGCAAAATCAGCACCTCGGTGCTCAAGCCATAGACGAATATTCGGCCTAAAGTCCTCCAAGCTGGCCCAATATCAACTCATAGAAATCACATCTCACCCCTCGATCGGGAATTACAATCCATCAAGGAAGATATAATATTGAGCGCTCATGTGCGCATACATACGCGAGGAAGGAATTTCAAGAGCTATATTCCAAGCTGAATCAAGTACGCACGATATGAATCCCAAGAATCTGAAGTTTTCCTATAGGTTCTGCAACCTCCCGAGGATAAATACAGACGTCTCCGTATCGATCCGCGAGACTATACTAAACCTGCTCATGACTCGTGAGACTTAGTAAAATAGGCTCTGATACTAACTTGACGCGACCCATCGTGATGGTGCCTCTCGTGAAGAAAAGTCCAACCAACATATTAATAATACCTCTTTTAACAGTTACTTAACACGAATAAGTCAAAACCATAGTGTACATTATCATAAATGCGGAAGAAAATAATAAAACAGGGAACCAGCCAGTCTGAGCACGAAATCAGGGTGTTACAAGTCACGAGCATCTAAGGAAATCTAAACACTATTATAAGACCAGTAATATACATAATGGGATTTAGAATGAAAGGAAGAGATACGATGCCGCAAACGCTGACGGTCACCTTGTTCAGCTACGATGGAAAAATCTCCAACTAGCTCAAAACCCGCTATCGGGTGAACAATTGCCTGCATCTGCACACTAGGTGCAGGGAGTACTGTGAGTACTCTGACCCAGTGGGTAATAAAATTAAATAACAACTGAAAACATGAAATCCCATAAAGAAACAATATAGCGCTATCTCAAGCAGTAAAACCAGTTATACAGCAAAACATTGAGTATCAGATGATTTACTTTTTTAAATAGTGAAAACAACAATTTCAACAAGTAAGGAATAATCAAAAGCTTGCCCCTCGGGCTCAATAACAAACTAACAATATAGTATCACACTCCCAACTCACCAGCATATAACATCAGCCCTTCGGGCTCACTCCCAACTCACCACACACAAACAACAGCCGACCCACTCCCAACTAACCAGGGTACCCTGCGCTCACTGGGTGAGTACAGACCCCGGAGGGGCTCTTACAGTCCAAACGCATATCATAAGGCCTTAATGCCTTCACACATCACACTCGAGTCCTGAAAGCCTCCTCACATAACACTCGAGGCTTGAAGGACTCCTCACATCACTCAACATTTCCTCATAGATGGCCCTTGGCCTCTATCAGTCCAGAAAAATAACCATAAGCCCCGTGGGCATCATCAAAACAATAGTGTCAGCTCATTAACAATATATATATATCATTAAATCTCAATTTGAGTATAAATGTAGCCGAGTTCACAAAATAATATAGTTCAATTGGACTGAGTTCAAGTAATATTTCAATTCGTGAGGAAAATAGTTATGTAAATTCATAAAAGATTTCTAATAATTGGCACGAAGCCCAAGTATGGCAATAAGCCCAAATCATAGTGGAAAACAGTAAATATTTATCAAATACGCGGTAAAATATCAACCGGGATGGACCACGTCACAATCCCCAATAGTAAATGACCATGTGTTCGTCATACAATGCGTGCCTCATCTCAACATAGCAATATGTTGTGCAATTCAGGGTTTCAAACCCTCAGGGCGTCATTTAAAATCATTACTCACCTCGAACCAGTGAAATCTCTAGCTCGAGACGCCTTTGGCCCTCAAATCGGCCTCCACACACGTCGAATCTAACCAAAACACAACGAATACATTACTATGAACTAAAGAAACATCACCCATCGAAAATACTCAAAATATACTAAAAATCACGAAGTTCGCAAAACCCGAGCCCCAGGCCCACTTTTCAAAAAATTACGAAAGTCATATCACCGTATTCCCCATCTCTCCACGAATCCGTACATATAAAATATACCAAAATTGGAGTTCAAATGACCCCTCAAATCTGCAAATCTTATTTTCAAATCTATAGTCCTAAATCCTCAATTACTCCTCAAAAATATGTAATCTAGTTGGATTATTCGATGATAATTCAATATTATGAAATAGAAATAATCATGAGTGACTTAGCTCAAGATTTCCCACGATTTCTTGCTAAAAATCGCCCAAAATCCGAGCTTGGAAGTCAAAAAATGACCAAACTCGGACTGCTGGACATTTAACATGTCCAAAAATTTTCGGTACTGATCACGGGGGGGCACTGTTCATGAGCGTGGGTCACTATTCACTGATCACCCGCGCAGTTACTGTTCACGCGCCGGTATTGTTCATTGCTGCAGAAAATACATAAACTTTTTAAGAAATTTGCCGCACAACCATTTTTTACTAAAATGGCTCTAACTCCATCATACGAACTCAGAATTAGACGATTCATGTTCCTATGAGTCACAAATAATAATACAAACACAACCCTTCAATTGAAACTCAATTCGGATCTTGTTTGACCAGGTCAATACCCATTTTGCTCGTTAAGCAATTAACTCACATTTCGCGTCAAAAACTCAATTGCGACTTGATGAAATTAAACAAAAATTTCCAGATCAGTCCTATAATTCATGATTAAATTTTGGAAGTCTCGAAATCAAATTTGAATCTCTAGAGCTAAAAATGAACCTTTATCTCATTACATTTAAGCTCAAAACGGCAAAAATCTTCCAAAAATGACCCGTTGGGCGTCCGAAACACACCCGAGGCCCCCAGGAACCCGATCAATAACGCAAACCAGTCCAACATACATTACAGACTTGCTCGAGGCCTCAAATCACATCAAACAATGCAAAAAGCATGAATTACACCTCAATTCAAGCTTGAAGAGCTTTAGAGTTTCCAATTTCTATTTCCAATAACGAAACCTATCAAATCGCGTCTGTTTGACTTCAACTTTTTCACACAAGTTCTGTGATTATTTCCCTTGCTAGGACACGTAGTATATTATTGTTGTTGCTCCTTTGCCGGGATATTTGGGTTGTTAGTTGTGCCCTTGCCGGGTTAAATCGTTATGTTGTTGAACGTCCCTAATGGGGCCGCCTTTAGAAAGAATTAATGTATTATTCACTATAAAATGGGATCGTGTGGTGCGTCGTCCACTTATGAACTATGATATGGGATCGTGTGGCACGCCGTCCACTTATGAGTTATGAAATGGGATCGTGTGGCGCGCCATCCACTTATGAACTATGTCATGGGATCGTGTGGTATGCCGTCCACTTATGAGTTATGTAATGGGATCCTGTGGCACTTCGTCCACTTATGAACTATGACATGGGATCGTGTGGCATGCCGTCCACTTATGAACCATGAATTGGGATCGTATTGCACGCCAACTACTTATATATGAGTTATGGTATTGTTGCAGTTTCGTTGTTATATCTGTTAATCTGCTTACACTTTATCTCCCCCGAGCGTGACCCTCCCCTTTTTAATTGATGTTCTCTGTTGTTATTTCCATTGTATTAGTATATATATCTGCACAGGTTATTTTTGATATGTCTTGTCTAGCCTCGTCACTACTTCAACGGGGTTAGCCAGGCATTTACCAGCACATGGGGTCGGTTGTGTTGATGCTGCACTTCTGTACTTTTTGCTTAGATTAATGTACCGGAATAGATTTTGGACCACAATAGTAGTGTTTTGATCGGGCGCTGAATTTAGTCCAGGGACTTACGAGATAGCCTAGCTGGCTTTCGCAGGACGGAGTCCATTTCCATGTTTTGAGTTTATTTTCATTGTGTCGAGATACATTATGTATTTTCTATTCTGACTTGTTTGTAGCACTCTTTAGCAGTCTGTGAGACTTCCGTATTTTGATTTCAGTTATATAAGCTTATAGTCTTCCGCTTTTATTTTAATTGCTTTTGTATATTTCTATTGTTGAGAAGTTATTAGAGAATGTTTAAAGTTTGGCTGGCCTACCTCTGTTAGTAGGCGCCATCACGACTCCTGATGGTGGGAAATCCGGTCGTGACAGTTTTACGACCATCGAATGGTTCGCCGATCACCAGAGTTTTAGGTACCGATACACTGGTGAGTTAAATCATTCTATCCTGGGAGGATATATTCCAGAACCCCTGGTACTTGAGGGGAATAATTTTCTTAAGGACACACTGTGTATTCAATAGGCTCGATTTGTTCCTACAACATTTTTCAGAATTTATTTTGTAGAAGTTCACTGTTTTCAGAATTTAATTTCTACTAACTTTATGTTTCTTTTTTCCGAAAGATTATTATTTTATATATTTACAGCAATACAACTTGATAACAATATTAAGAAAATTATTAATTATATTATGTATTCTATCTGAATTTTATTATTCTTGTTTGAAGATATAAAAACTTCACCGGAGTAATGAAATTCAGAAAATGATTTGAACATAAAAACGTCATCATTTTTCTGTCAAATAGTATATATAAAACTGTTTATTTATTACAATATTATTTATTGTTGTGATTTTGCCATTAATTGATCTCTTGTATTGTTGGCAGTAAGAAATGGTAAATGCGAATGGAATTCCTTCTGCGACTGTTGGTGCAACGACGATAGCCTCGTCAAGCCGCACTGTTGTTCCTCCGCTCGAGAAACCGGGAAAATTTTCTGGAACCAATGTAATGGTTGTTGACAGTATAAATAAAATTTTAGCTTCTTATTATTTATTGGAGTCAAATGATTTATGGCATATTCATTTAGGACTTATCAATTATAAAATCTTGCAGAAATTAGTTAATTTAGAAGTATTGCCTAAATCCGAGTGTAATAAATCGAAATGTCGAATATGTGTTAAATCTAAGTTTGTAAAACATCCTTATAAGTCTGTTGAAAGGAATTCAAATCCTTTAGACGTAATTTATACTGACATTTGCGATATGAAGTCGACATCATCTCGAGGTGGGAAAAAGTATTTTATTACTTTTATTGATGATTGCACTAGATATTATTATTTTTATTTGCTTAATAGTAAGGATGAAGCAGTTGAAGCAATTGAGGAATACAAGAATGAGGTAGAAAATCAATTGAATAGAAAGATCAAAATGATTAGAAGTAATAGAGGTGGAGAATATGAATATCTGTTTTAGAAATATGTTCGAAATATGGAATTATCCATCAAACTATTATACCTTACATACCTCAATCCAACGGAATTGCGAAAAGGAAAAATCGGGCATTAAAAGAAATAATAAATTCTTTATTAATAAGTTACGGATTACCATACAGTTTGTGGGGGGAAGCTATCCTTACAGCTAACCGAATACTCAATAGAGTACCCCACAGCAAAACGCAATCTATTCCATATGAAAATGGAAAGGAATAAAATCCAACTTGAAATATTTAAAAGTGTGGGGTTGTCTAGCAAAGGTACAGGTTCTTTTACCTAAAAGGATTAAAATTGGACCAAAAACACTAGATTGAATTTTCATTGGATATGCAACAAACAATAAAGCATGTCAGTTTTTTGTTCATAAATCTTATAATCCCGAGATACATGTTTATACGGTAATAGAATCAGATAATGCCGAATTTTTTGAAAACATCTATCCGTATAAAATTGAAAGCGAGTCGTTAAGTGAAAAACCTAAACGACCTCGGGAAGAACCCGAGGAAAATACTCCAACTATAGAATATCCAAGGCATAGCAAACATCAAAGAACATCACCTTCCTTTGGACCAGATTTTGTCTCATTCTTGCTTGAAAATGAGCTCAAACTATTAAAGCAGCTATGTCGCCTTATGATTCAGCATTTTGGAAAGAGGCAGTCAACAGTGAGATTTAATCAATTTTGGATAACCATACATGGGAATTGGTTGACCTTTCTCCAGGAAATAAGCCTTTAGGTTCGAAATGGATCTTTAAACGAAAAATTAAAGCTGATGGCACTGTTGACAAATATAAGGCAAGACTTGTTGTCAAAGGTTATAGACAAAAAGAAGGCCTTGATTACTCTGACACTTACTCGCCAGTAACAAGGATAACAACTATTAGGGTGTTAGTGGCACTAGCGGCCGTGTATGGTCTTGAAATCCATCAAAATGGATGTTAAAACAGCTTTCCTAAATGGAGAACTGGAGGAAGAAATTTACGTGGAACAACCTGAGGGTTTTGTGGTTCCTGGTAAAGAAAATAAAGTGTGCAAACTTGTTAAGTCGTTTTATGGACCTAAACAACCACCCAAATAATTGCATGCAAAATTTGACAAAATAATGCTGGCAAATGGATTTAAAATCAACGAGTGTGATAAATGTGTTTACATTAAAAACACTCCATGTCATGAAGTCATTATTTGTTTATATGTTGATGACTTGTTGATAACGAGCAAACGTTTGACAAATATAAATTCTACAAAACGCATGTTGGCTAGCAAATTCGACATGAAAGACTTAAGAGTTGTTGATGTGATCTTAGGAATCAAAATTCGCAAGACTCCACAAGGTCTAGCATTATCACAGTCTCATTACATTGAAAAGGTACTTGACAAGTTTAAGTATTTGGATTTCAAAATTGCCAAGACTCCAATTGACGTGAGTTATGCACTTCAAAAGAATGAAGGTGAAAGTGACCTCCAACTGGACTATGCAAGAGTATTGGGAAGTTTGATAGATATCATGAATTGTACGCGACCAGAAATAGCATGCGTTATTAGCAAACTGAGCCGGTTTAAAAGTAATCCCAATCAAATACATTGTGTGAGCACGTGATTTTTGCCCGATATATGAATTATTGCCAGAGAATTCAAAATAAAATAATTTTTAGTTTTCTTGCAATTTTTTGTGAATTTTGTGTTATTTTTCTTGTATTATTTGCATTTATCTATGCATGTTTATTCGTTAAATTAATAAAAAAATATAAAAATATATGTCGCATTTGCATTTAGGATTTAATTCTACAACTAGGAGTAATCAAGTTTGTTTTACAAAATAAAAATCACAAAAATAGGCATCTTTCGCATTTTTAGCCTTTAATGTCCAAATTGCGTGATTGTATTTTAATTATTATTTAATATTAGATGATAATTTTATTAGGAGTTAATTAGTACATTAAGATAATTTTTGATTTTTATAATTTAATCCTAGCATTTTAGTTTTATTAGAAAGTAAAACAAAAAAACCAAAAAAAAGAAGAACAAATTCGGGATTGGGCCTCTTCCTAAATTTTAAACTTAGGCCCAAAACACCTCTACTCAACCCAAAAAAAATCCCCTACCCAAGCCCAAAACCCTTTACCCAGTCCACCTCCCAAACAACCCAAAACTACACTTCAGACCTTAAGACATTTTGAAGATAAAAACCCTACTCATGTCATCTTCTTCAACTTTCTCCAACGAAAAACCCTAAACCACCCACCTACCACCCGTCTACCCCCCACGTCGACTAGCTCCCCCCCTTCTTCTATCTTTCTCTTCCACTACACAACCCCATCCCCCCGGTCTTCCCCAACTCACTAGAAATGCCACCCAAGCACCACCCCCCGCCCATCACCATCTCCGACAATAACGGTCATAGCCAGACGACCACAAGCTCCAAACGACCACCCATCACCTCTACGAAGCCACAACCTTCTGTCCAGCTCCAGCCTTCATCTCCAGCCCGTCACCCTCACCCCAACGGCTCCGCCGACCTTCACCAAACGAACCCCATCTTCCGTCAACCATAGCCAAACGACCTCACCCTCCTTCACGTCTGTTACCAGCAGTCCCCTCACGTCCCTTCCTCCATAACCAGCCATCAAAACCACAAAAAAAGGATTCCTACACATAGCTGAAAAAATGACCAAGAAACAACCAAAAAATGCAGCAGTGTTCATGTCCAAATCAAGCTGCGTTGCATCACTTGAATACAAGAGAAGGTTCCGTCGTTGGAGAGGTTTTTTCGATAGTTTCCGGGTAGATTTGTTTCCGCTCGAGTTTGTCATTGTTTCGATCCGGTTAATTGGTTTAAGTTTCATTTCTGTCCATATTTTTGTTTGATATTTTCAGATCTAAAATCAATATATGTTTTTTGTTCATTGTTTATCGCTTCTTGATTATTTCTTCAGTTTGTTTGATTCATTTGTTCTTGTTTAGTTTTAATATAGAAATATTTTAGTTTAATCACTTGAATTGTTTTTATCTTGACTGTAATGTTGTTAGATTTAATTTGAAGTTCAATTGATGATTAAGTTTAGTGAGTTGAATTTGTTTTATTATTCTGTTAAGTTTAATTTGAATCCGAGTTTAGTGATTTGAATTTATTCGTTTGTTATTGTTGTTGAATCTGAAAGTATGTTTGTTGTGTTAAAGATGTTGTTCAGTTAAAATAATTTTTAGTTGGTTCTTTGTTGTTCATCATATAATTTGAATTTGTTGAATTTGATTAAGAATTGGTTATTGTTGCTATATTTTGGTTAATTAATTTAGGTGAATTGGTTATAGCTGACATGGGTAAAATAGTAATTTTTAGTAGTTTCGGGGGGGTATTTTTGAAATTGAAAATTTGGATAATTTATTTAATTCAAGTGCTTTGTCCGCTAGATTAAAGTATTATTAAAATAATATAGTAGGAGACAAGACATAATTATGTAAATAGGGGGTAATAATGTGGTATTCATTGACCATTGAAAAAGGGCGGACTGTAGGGTCCGTGTTGACTACTTTTTGCTTAATTAAAATCAGAAATAGTATAGGTAATAATAAAAGGTTAAAAGATACACAGTGGAAGAATATTGGGGTGGAAAAGTAAAAATGGCTAAAAGGGTTAGAAATAATAATTTAAAAAATTAAAAGTTAATAGTTAAAAGGTAAAAGAAAGAGTTTTGCTTTGGGTATATAATAGGACTCATTTAACACTTAGAACGGGGACTGAATTTGGGGAGCGAAAAATTTTCACAACTTAAGAGGAGACCAAAACAGAGAATAAGAAGAGTCGAAAAAATTAGAGAGCTGAAAACACATCTTTTTATTTGAAGCTTCTCTTTTTGCTTCATTGATTTTATTTCTCTTGATTCAAATATACTAAGGCTCATCTTAACTAACTCTAGTGTGTCTTTGAGTTCATTTGGCTAGTGTTTATATTGTTGTGGGTTGAAGTTCATTTCTGTTGGTATTTTCTGGTTTGATTTTACCGGGTTTTGTTGAAATCTGTTGTTGGGGTAAGCTACCACTGTTACTTTTGCTTTGTTGATTAATGCCCTGCTAATTTATCACGTTCCTCTTCTCTTGTTTCCAATACACGGTACATGGCTATAACCTTGTCGATATTGTAAGTTGAAATGTGACAGCATGATTACATATGAAGAATGGAACTTTGAAGTTTTAATTTAGCTTTTCTTCTTTGTTTCTTTTACTGATTGTATTTAGGCTATTTTATGTATTATTATTCTGCAAATTTCTGTCGCTTTGCGTAACTAGGAATCTTGTTGTGACGCATTAAATAATACCCCGCTTTAGTTTGGGTTATTAGGTAGTATATGTTTAAGCATGCTTATTACTGTCAAACTGTTTAATAATTGGAATAAGTGGAAAATAACATAAGTTGGTCTGTAGTAAATCGGATTGGCAAAAAATAGTTAGTTCACTAGCTATGAAGGTTTTAATATTGTCAACGGTAGTTTAATCGTGAACATGTGGTTAAATTTGGTTAAAGCATGAATTTAAATTAATTCAGTGAAATATGCATTATGGCATGATTTGAGTTTTAAAAAAAAGACGAGTTAACGTTTAAGTTTAATAAACTTTTGAATATGCATTAGTAATTAAGATTGATTCTAATATCAAATAGTTGTAAATAATTAATTCCAACGGTTCAAGTCATCTAACAATACGAGTTTAATCTAGTTATAGGATAATTAGTTTCTTTTGAGTTTTGAATATATTATTTGTTGATTCCGTACTTTATTTATAATTTCAATATTAGTAATATCCCTTTCCGTAAACATTTGTCTCAATTAATATGTTATGCCTTTTTTCAAGCATGTAATTAATTATAATTTATTTTTCTCTTTTATTTTAGAGACGAATTTAAATAGAAATGTCGTTCCACAGTACATTACAAACTGTGGGGCTCTCAGTAAAGGTTCCAAAATATTAAAAAAATCGGGAAGGGTCGTTTAGCGAATTTCACGATCCTCCCAGAAGATTACAACGCACTAGACTCTATTAGGCGCAACTTTAATAAATTACATTCCTGAATACGGGTGGTCATTTTATGCGGCCCAAATCCAAATCCGAAAACGTTGGATAGATTCTGCCTAGGATTGCGGGCTCCGGCAATGCAATCCGAAAGCATACTTTAAACAACGTTCACTTTTTCAAATAAATATATATTAAATAAAAGCGATAAAAAGTAAAACTGGCACGTAGGTTCTTCATGTAATAAAATCAGCTAAAGTGAAATACAACAGTTGAGCGACCATGATAGGACCACGGAACCCGGGAATGCCTAACACCTTCTCCCGGGTTAACAGAATTCAATATCCGGATTTCTTGTTCGCGGACTGTGAACAGAGTCATCTTTTTCCTCGGTTCGGGATTCAATCGGTGACTTGGGACACCACTAATCTCCCAAGTGGTGACTCTGAACAATTAATAATAAATCTCGTTCCGATTGTCCTTTAATTGAAAAAACTCCTTTACGCCCCTGTTGCGGGGGTGTATAGTATGAAAATGAGGTGTGACAGCTCTGGCGACTCTGCTGGGGATAAAAACCCAGAACCACTCGAGCTTGGAATAAATTGTTATGTTTAGCTTTATCCCATTTTGTTACATGATATGTGCCTTATGTGCTAATTGAGTGCTTTTACCTCTTTGATATTTCGTGAACTGTATATAAATTGTGCCGAAACCCATCTCCCTTCTGAGTCTTCTGAGAATTAAAATTGGGCATTTGCATGACATAGCTCGATTTTTTTGAGATAGATGAGGTTCTTGGTACCCGGTGAAGGATTTTAGTCACACATGTTTTAGGCGGGGAGCGCTGCCAGTTAAACCGAAAAGCAATGCTACCGGCTACACTGGCCCTCTTCGGCTCGAGTTGTCTGCTCGGGTAGGCCAGGTCTAGAACAATAAACCCGGGTTTTTTACCTAGTATGACAAGACTTCATGTCGGATCCCTAGTATGAATGTTTATTTGCATCCTGTGCATTAAAATTAGGGGACTCAACACAGGGGCTGGGTCCGTCTAGGACAATCGACCTGAAGTAAAAAGACCATCCTGCTGCATCCTGTTTGTTTTATGCATTTGTTTGCTTCGGATTGGCATGCTAACCGGCTTTGAATATTGGAAAATTGAGAAAAAAAAGAAAAAGAAAATAAAAAAAACTAGCAGTGTAGAGTATTAGTTACATGTTTTTTAGAAAATCAATTTCCAAATAGTGGCGGAACTCTACCAAAGTTTTGAAAAAATGAAGAAAAAAAGAGAGAGTTGTTTTTAGTTTGATTTATTTGAAAAAAGAAAAGTAAAGAAAAGAGCCTTGTTTTCAAATTTAGTTTGTTCTCCTTGGCGAACTACGCTGGTTTGATTCTCACCGGGTATGAGATACTTAGGCAACCCTCATCGGGTCCAACCTCCCCTTTGCGAAAAATAGCAAAAAATATCAACATTTTTATTTTTCCTCATAAATAAGTCGGGTGATGCTGTTTTTGTCAGAGATAGCCAAATGTTCCCAAAATGGACCCCGGAAGGTTGACTTTACATAAACAACCACTTTTGGGTCATTTTTTTAGATTTTGGCCGGTTGACTCACACAGCCTAAAAATCTTCGTCGCTGAAGTGCTGAAAGGCCGTGTTTGCAAAACCATGCTTTTACTTTAATTTGGGAAAACAAGAAAAAGATTTAGTGGGCAAGTGAATGTCGTTTTGAATTTTTGGTCAAAATAAGCCGAGCCAGCTTCGGAAGTATCTTAAATTGTTCTTACCGAGATAGCCTTAGAGTATCTTTTAGTTGTCGAAAGACTGTTTTCGTAAAAGAATGGACAAGTTTGTAAAATAATCCTTCCCGGCCTCAAAATTCATGTGAAATTGAGAAGGGGCCACGTTTGCAAGAATAGCCATTTGGTTAGAATTGGCATATAGGGGAAGGAATCTGACCGTTTGTTTTTGAGTTTGCAATTCTTTTGATTAGAATACATGGGTTGTTTGATTTTTGAGTTTGTAGGTCTTCTTTAAACCTTTGAAATCCAGTTTGTTTTATCATGAAAATTAAAAATTCCCAAAACCAAAAATGTTTTATTGTATTGGCATGAACTACGTTTGGTCTGATTCATGCGGGGACATGATACGTAGGCAATCCACATAAGATTCGAACACCGCTAAAAATAAATAAATAAATAAATAAATAAAAGGGAGAAAGTGAATAAAACAAAAGAGAGGAAATAATGAAAATAATGGAGGGTTTTTAAAACGCTTGAAAATGGTATAAATAAAATAAGCCGGGATGATCCATGCGGTTTGAGCAAAAGCATATTAGAAATGGTTTACTGCCTAAGCACATTGCATCCCCCAACGTGAAATTATTATATCTGTTGAAACCCTGACGCTAACAAGTTTGTTGTTTTCCAATCAATACCAGTTAGTTTGTTAGAGCGTACTGGCACCGTACCATTATCAGACAAGATCGAAAGGGCTACCAAAAAGAATGTCGGATCAGACAACATCATTGAGTCAGAAAAAACAACAAATTAGATGCTGAAGGAAGCCATGGAAAAAATGGAAAAGATGAGGCTGGAAATGAATGAAATGTAGTTAGCCCTGGCTAAAGCACAAAAGGGGCCTGAGCTACCCATTACTCCTACTCTCCAACCAAAACACACACTAGAATACCCTTCCCCTGGTCCCTCAACGAGCTTCCCGACCCATCACTACTATCAAGGAAGAGATGCATATGACCCCCCAAGCCCCACCACCCAATCAGAACCCTTCTCCACCAAATGTCCCTGTCTTTGTGGTGCCTCCCCCTGCCCTATTGCACAGGTCATCTAGTGAGTCGTTGTTTCAAGCTCGTGATGCACAATATTACCCCATGAACTCACATTCAAAGCACCTGAGCCACAGACCTATCATCCACACTTTGAGGTCCCGTGGAGACTGTAAATCCGGCTAAGAGCTCAGAGAAGGACGAGGTGATGCGGAAGTATAAAAGCCTAGAGTAGTCCTTCAGGAACATGCACGAGTTAGGCAACCAGGTCAGCGTAGCTTACAAGTATCTATGCCCTTTCCCGGACGTCCAATTACCAGCAGGGTTCAAGATGCCCAAGTTCGATTTACACGAAGGGCATGGCGATCCTATGGCACACCTACGGGGATTTTGTAGGAAGATGAGGGGAGCACGAGGCAAAGACGAGCTACTGATAGTTTACTTTGGCTAGAGTTTGAGTGGGTCAGAATTGGAGTGGTATACGAGACAAGACCCAAGCTAGTGGTACACCTGGGATAATCTGGCACAGGCTTTCGCAGGACACTTCCAATACAACCTCGAGATAGTCCCAGATCTTCTCACATTGCTAAAGCTTGAGAAGAAACCCGGGGAGAGCTTCCAGGAATTTGGGTTCCGAATGGAGAGAACAGGCAGCCAGAGTTGATCCTCCAATAAGAGAGGGGGAAATGGTAGATTACTTTCTACAAACTCTAGAGCTAACTTACTTTGGTCACTTGGTGACATCGGTTGGCAAATCCTTCAACGAGGTAGTGAAAATAGGTGGTATGATTGAAGAGGGACTTAAGTCCAACAAGATCCTGAGCTACTTGGAAATTAAAGCAACCACTCAGGCCATTCAGAGTGGCACAAAGAAAAAGAGAGGAGACATCGCAACAATAGAGGCAGGTAACTGGTCCATATCTATAGGTCCTTTCCCTCATTAACAATCCAGACCCCATCACCCAAATTACCCGCTCGCTCCAAATTACCCTCCACAGCCTTACTACCCACCACAAGAACCACACTTCTCCGTCCATCAATCCCAAACATACACTTAGCCTTCGGCTCGCCCGCAATGGCGCGCGCCGGCTCCCCAAAACACATATCCACCTCCACAGAATACATATCCACCACCAAGGTCCTGCAGGAACCCTTCAGGGCCTGGTTTCCGTGGGAATTAGACTTTTCGAAATGAAAGGGTATAAAGAACATTTACTGAGTTAGGAGAAACCTATACTGCCTTGTTCCACAAACTAAGACACTTAGGTTTGTTGAGTCCTGTGGAGCCCAGATTGCCAAATCCCCTTCCCAAAAATATGGACCATTCGATAAGCTGTGAATATTGTTCGGGGGCTCTCAGACATGATACCGAGAAGTGTTGGAAGTTGAAACATGCAGTGCAAAATCTTATTGATACCAACAAGATTGAGGTTCAGACACCGGGGGCACCCAATATCAACCAGAACCCATTGCTAGCACACCACGAAGCCCACATGATCGAGCTAGTGCACGAATGAGGGAAGTTAAAGAAACCCTCACAAATAGTGAGGATGGTCCGTGCCGGTTCAAAAGAAAAGTCGACCACTGGAGAAGCGGTAGTATAGTTGGAAAAGGTAGATGACAAGCCTGTTATGGTGTTGGGATGAGGTTCCAGCGGGACAGATGTATAGTTTGTGGGGAATAGGACCAATATCGACAATTTGATGGGTTACTCCTCTTCCCGCCCGGAGGGAGTCTTGGTAGTAGGCTCTGATTTTTTTTTGTCTCGAGTATTCCAGAGTTGTAATCCACTTGTTTTGTTTTGTTTTGTATTCGGCAAAAGTGTGAAACTCTGTTATCCCGCATTTTAATCAAGTGAAACTTTTCTCTTCTTATTTTGTTTTAATTTTGTTTTCTTCATTCTTCTTTCTGAATAGTTCTCTTTAAGCTGGTTCTAATGACATGGCATGCACAACGGATCTCCATCCTAGTCTAAAATCAATCTGATTCCAATTTGCATTGTTGAGTTATCGCACTACTGTCCGCACTTCAGTAGATGTAACTCGTTATTCGTTTTGAAGTGGTAATACCAGCAGAGGTTGAAATTCTGTCCCTCTGGAGTATCGCTGAGGCTGAGATTAGTGATGATGAATGGGTCCAAGATCAATTGGAGCAGTTGAGCTTAATTGATGAAAAGAGATTGGCGGTAGTATGTCATGGCCAGTTGTATCAAAAGAGGATGGCAATAGCAAATAATAAGAATGCGCGTCCCAGGAAATTTGAAGCAGGGCAGCTAGTATTGAAATGGATCCTCCCGCATCAGGCCAAAGCAAAGGGCGAGTTCGCCCCGAATTGGCAAGGACTATTCATTGCGACCAGAGTGCTATCCAATGGCGCTTTATGTCTGACAAATGTCGAGGGAAGATGCATCGACATGGATATCAATTCTAACGCAGTCAAGAGATATTAAGTGTAACTTCTTTGATTTTAATTGTTGTTTGTTGGTTTGTTTGTACTTGGCATTTATCGAAGAATGAAATGATGGAGGCAATTCTTTCTTCTATCCAAACACTTTAACCTTTGCTTCCCCCTTTGAGCCTTATTTATTCTTTCATACCCCTCTTTTGGAATCATTGACGAAAATGATATATATATATATATATATATATATATATATATATATATATATATATATATATATATATGAAAAAAAATAGAAGAAGAGAAGAGAGAAAAGAAAAGAAAATAAAAATAGTAATAACAAAACAAAAGAAGGTCATAAAAAAAAAAGGAAACAATGTGAACTACGTTTGACCAGATTCCTCAAAGAGGATACGTAGGCACCTCACGGCTCGGTCATAGCGTGACAAAGTGTCACAAAAAAATAAAAATCACCCAAGCAAGAAAACTGGGGCAGAAGTTATGTTTTCAGATTTTGAAAAGAGGGTTGATTCCAAGAATTGTAATGTTTCACCCATCAAAGTTATTTTGAATTTTTATTTCCTTTTCTTTTAAGCCCCACATAAAACCCGTAGTGATGTCCAAAAAGGACCTCTCGATCAGTATCCGAGAGGTTCTAAGACAGACAAATGAAAGCCGAGAATAACATGCTGGTCCCCGATTGAATGAGGATCCTGAGCTGAAAAGAATAGATAGCCATAAGAATTTCCAGCAAAGAGAATCTTATCGGCTACACTCCAATCCCCAGCTGAGAAAATAAAATGAGAGAGTCTTATCTGTAAAAACCTTCACAGGCACCATAGAAAGTCGAGAGAAACAAAACCTGAGAGTCTCATCGGTGAAAACCTTTATAGCATCGTAAGGCGACGTAACCTGAGAGAAGCAAAATGAGAGAGTCTTATTAGTGAAAACCCCTCGAAGGGCACTATGAGGCGACGAGATAATATTGGCGGAAGGGATCCTCATTTTGTGAAGAGTTGGGAACTTTTTTATCCCCAGCAAGACATCAGAAAGATTGATTGATACAAGTAGACTGGGTTGATTAATCCGGAATGCACGACATGGTCGTTGGGATCGGTTATACCACCCAGATAATTTCCTTTCTTTTCTTTTCCCTAGCATTTGTTCAGAAAGATTTTCTTTTTTTTATCTTTTCATTTCTTTGTGTTAAAGACTTTTTCCAGAAATTTATTTTTGAGAAAGATCTTCCAGAGCTTACTACCAGTTGCCAAAATGGTACAAATAAAAATGGGAAGAGGACAGGCCAGAGACAAGGCAAAAAGAGGTTTGTTGCACGGTCGAATAATATAATGATCTAAATTGTCAAGGAAAGTATGGAGAAAAACAGGAAAATAACAGTTGAGAAAATGGTGGGCAAAATTCCAAGAGGATCCCCCGCAGATCATTGAGATGTAGGAGCATCCCCAACAGATTTTTGACCAAGTTTCAAGAGGGTCAGACAACACAGAATGGGGAAAGAAGAAATGGAAAATTCATCCCCATCAAAATAATCCACAAAAAGTTTTGATAACGTAATGAAACATAAAACAGGGAAGGAAGAAAAGGAAAAACCATCCCCACCAGGAGTGGAAAGACCACTCACCATGCTTTAAAACTAACAAATTTTCTTTGATTTGAAGCAGGAAAAGGAAATCTTATTAATGGCAAAAAAACATGCCACGAGGAAGAGCACCAAAACTGGGGTAGAACATTTTCTGCCATTGTCGAATCTTGGAGGAACGAGGAAATCAATTCAAGCTTTAAGGGATGGCAAGACAGCACAATTTTAAGAGAGATAATCAGAAGTAAGATAACTTCAAGTTTTGATAACGGGTCTATCCGCCCTCGAATAGGATAATTTGGGTTCATCCGCCCTCGAATAGGATATATTTAGGTTCATCCGCCTTCGAATATGATATTTTAGGTTCATCCGCCTTCGAATAGGATATTATAGGTTTGTCCACCTTCGAATAGGATATTTTGGGGGTTCATCTGCCCTCGAATAGGATATAATCAAATTTTCTACCTTCGAATAGGATATTATAGGTTTGTCCACCTTCGAATAGGATATTATAGGGTTGTCCACCTTCGAATAGGATATTATAGGTTTGTCCACCTTCAAATACGATATTTTGGGTTCATACGCCCTCGAATAGGATATTATAGGTTTGTCCACCTTCAAATAGTATATTATAGGTTTGTCCACCTTTGAATACGATATTATAGGTTCATTCCACCTTCGAATAGGATAGTTTAGGTTCATCCGCCCTCGAATAGGATATTTTGGGTTCATCCACCTTCGAATATGATATTTTAGGTTCATCGGCCTTCAAATAGGATAATTCTAGGTTCATCCACCTTCGAATATGATATTTTTGGTTCATCGCCCTCGAATAGGATATTATAGGTTTTTCCACCTTCGAATAGGATATTATAGGCTAGTCCACATTCGAATAGGATATTATAGGTTCGTCCACCTTCGAATATTGTATTATAGGTTTGTCCACCTTCGAATAGGATATTTTTGGTTCATCCGCCCTCGAATAGGATAATATAGATTTGTCCACCTTCGAATAGGATATTATAGGTTTGTCCACCTTCGAATAGAATATTTTGGCTTCATCCGCCCTCGAATAGGATATTATAGGTTCGTCTACCTTCGAATAGGATATGTTTGGTTCATTCGCCCTCGAATAGGATATTATAGGTTTTTCCACCTTCGAATAGGATATTACAGGTTTGTACACCTTAGAATAGGATATTATAGGTTTGTACACCTTCGACTAGGATAATTTTAGGTTCATCCGCCTTCGAATAGGATATTTTAGGTTTATCCGCCTTCGAATAGGATAATTTTAGGTTCATCCGCCTTCGAATAGGATAATGATAGGTTCATCCACTTTCGAATAGGATAATTTGGGTTCATCCTCCTTCGAATAGGATATTTTAGGTTCATCCTCCTTCGAATAGGATAATTTTAGGTTCATCCTCCTTCGAATAGGATATTTTAGGTTGATCCGCCTTCGAATAGGATACTTTAGGTTCATCCTCCTTCAAATAGGATAATTTGGGTTCATCCGCCCTCGAATAAGATAATTTTAGGTTCATCCATCTTCGAATGGGATATTTTAGGTTCACCCTCCTTCGAATAGGATAATTTTAGGTTCATCCGCCTTCGAATAGGATACTTTAGGTTCATCCGCCTTCGAATAGGATAATTTTAGGTTCATCCGCCTTCGAATAGGATAATTTTAGATTCATCCGCCTTCGAATAGGATTATTTAGGTTCATCCGCCTTCGAATAGGATATTTTAGGTTCATCCGCCTTCGAATAGGATAATTTTAGGTTTATCCGCCTTCGAATAGGATAATTTCAAGTTCATCCGCCTTCGAATAGGATATTTCAGGTTCATCCGCCCTCGAATAGGATAAATTGGATTCATCCGCTCTCGAATAGGATAATTTTAAGTTCATCCACCTTCGAATGGGATAATTTGGGTTCATCCGCCCTCAAATAAGATAAATTTAGGTTCAGCCGCCTTCGAATAGTATATTTTAGGTTCATCCGCTTTCGAATAGGATATTATGGGTCTATCTGAATAGCATATTATGGGTTCTATTCGCCCTAGAATAGGATATATCAGGTCTATCCGCCCTCTAATAAGATATTGAATTTAATCCTTCCTCAAAAAGACATTTAATTTATTTCGACCCGAATGATCATGCTTGTATAAACATTGCCAATATATATATTTCATAAATCATTGCCAAATGCACTTTATTTTCAAAGTTGTTGATGAAGTTAGGCGCCCACTTGAACAACAAGGGAATACTTTCATGTCTTTACCAATTAGGCTCCCACCTGTATAACAATGGAATATTTTGCAGTCTCAACATTTCAGGTCTTGAAATCATTAACCCACCGAAAGGCAGAAGGCTACAACAAAATATCCTCATCATAGTGAAGGAAGCAATATCCTCAGCGGACAGAACAAAATGAGAAAAACTTGTGTTCAATAAAGCAAAATGCCAGTATCAGCCCCGTCAGTTTTCGGAAGGAAAAAGTACCGAAAGAAACATAAGCCCACAAGAAAGCAAGGCAGCAAGAACAAGTTGAAGATAGATAAGATTTTATAATCCTAGTTTAGTCTAGCTTCTTGTTTTCTCTTAGCACAGTGTAATAAGGAGATCGGTAAAACAGTAGTAACAGTATGCGGCAGCAGTAACAGCAAATTGCAGTCCCATGGTAGTCCCAGCAGAGGTTCGGTCAAATCATTGAACGATTGCTTCCCACGAAGTATTCGAAACGGGCAAAAATCGCTCGTATCCGCTCACTTTATCTTTGAACGAAAACTCTTCGTACTTTCGGACAAAAAGGGACAGCTGTGAGCGTGTGATTTTTGCCCTATATATGAATTACTTCCAGAAATTCAAAATAAAATAATTTTTAGTTTTCTTGCAATTTTTTGTGAATTTTGTGTTATTTTTCTTGTATTATTTGCATTTATCTATGCATGTTTATTCGTTAAATTAATTAAAAAAATATAAAAAAAATATGTCGCATTTGCATTTAGGATTTAATTCTACAATTAGAAGAAATCAAGTTTGTCTTACAAAATGAAAAACACAAAAATAGACATCTTTTGCATTTTTAGCCTTTAATGTCCAAATTGCGTGGTTGTGGTTGAATTGTTATTTAATTTTAAATGATAAATTTATTAGGAGTTAATTAGTATTTTAAGATAATTTTGGGTTTTTATAATTTAATATTAGCATTTTAGTTTTATTAGAAAGTAAAAGAAAAGAAAACCAAAAAATAGAAGAACAAATCGGGATTGGGCCTCTTCCTAAATTTTAAACTAAGGCCTAAAACACCTATACTCAACCGGAAAAATCCCCTACGCAAGCCCAAAACCCTTGACCCAGTCCACCCCCCAAACAACCCAAAACTACACTTCATACCTTAAGACATTTTGAAGAAAAAAAGCATACTCATGTCATATTCTTCAACTTTCTCCAACCAAAATCCCTAAACCACCCACCTACCACCCGCCCACCCCCCACGTCGACCAGATCCCCCCTTCTTCCATCTTTCTCTTCCACTACATGACCCCCCTGTCGTCTCCAACTCACCAGCAATGCCACCCAAGTACCACCCCCGCCCGTCACCATCTCCGATGATAACGGCCATATCCAGCCTACCACAAGCTCCAAACAACCACACATCACCTTCACGATGCCACATCCTTCCGTCCAGCTCCAGCCTTCATCTCCAGCCCGTCACCCTCACCCCCAAACGAACCCCAACGGCCCCATCGTCCGTCAACCATAACCAAACGACCTCACCCTTCTTCACGTCTGTTACCAGCAGTCTCCTCACGTCCCTTCCTCCACAACCAGCTATCAAAACCACAAAAAAAGGCTTCCTTCACATAGCTGAAAAAATGACCAAGAAACAACTAAAAACTGCAGCAGTGTTCATGTCCAAATTGAGCTGTGTTGCTTCACTTGAATACAAGAGAGGGTTCCGTCGTTGGAGAGGTTTTTGCTATAGTTTCCGAGCAGATTTGTTTTCGCTCGAGTTCGTCGTTGTTTCGATCCGGTTAGTTGGTTTAAGTTTCATTTTTGTCTGTATTTTTGTTTGGTATTTTCATATCTAAAATCAGTATATGTTTTTTGTTCATTGTTTATCGCTTCTTGATTATTTCTTCAGTTTGTTTGATTCATTTGTTCTTGTTTAGTTTTAATAAAGAAATGTTTTAGTTTAATCACTTGAATTTTTCTATCTTGATTGTAATATTGTTATATTTAATTTGAAGTTCAATTGATGATTAAGTTTACTGAGTTGAATTTGTTTTATTGTTCTATTAACTTTAATTTGAATCTGATTTTAATGATTTGAATTTACTCGTTTGTTATTGTTGTTGAATCTGAAAGTATGTTTATTGTTAAAAATGTTGTTCAGTCAAAATAATTTTTAGTTGGTTCTTTGTTGTTCATCATATAATTTGAATTTGTTGAATTTGATTAAGAATTAGTTATAGATGCTATATTTTGGTTTATTAATTTAGGTGAATTGGTTATAGCTGAAAGGGGTAAAATAGTAATTTTTAGTAGTTTCGGGGGGTATTTTTGGAATTAATAATTTGGACAATTTATTTAATTTTAGTGCTTTGTCCACTAGATTAAAGTATTAGTAATATAATATAGTAGGAGACAAGACATAATTATGTAAATAGGGGGTAATAATGTGGTCTTCTTTGACCATTGAAAAAATGGGGATTGTGGGGTCTGTGTTGACTACTTTTTATTTAATTAAAATCTGAAATAGTATAAGTAACAATAAAAAGTTAAACGATACATCGTGGAAAAATATTGGGCTGGAAAAGTAAAAAGGGGCAAAAAGGTTAGTAATAATAATTTTAAAAAGTAAAATTTAATAGTTAAAAGGTAAAAGAAAGAGTCTTGCTTTGGGTATATAATAGGACTCATTTAACACTTAGAACGGGGACTGAATTTGGGGAGAGAAAAATTTTCAAAACTTAATAGGAGACCAAACAGAGAATAAGAAAAGAATGGAGAGTCGAAAAAATTAGAGAGCTGAAAACACCACTGTTTATTTGAAGATTCTCTTTTTGTTTCATTGATTTTATTTCTTTTGATTCAAATACACTAAGACTGATCTTATGTAACTCTAGTGTGTCTTTGAGTTCATTTGGCTAGTGTTGATATTGTTGTGGGTTGAAGTCCATTTCTGTTGGTATTTTCTGGTTTGATTTTACCGGGTTTTGTTGAAATCCGTTGCTGGGGTCAGCTACCGCTGTTGCTGTTTTGCTGTGTTGATTACTGCCCTGCTGATTTCTTACGTTCCTCTTCTCTTGATTCTAACACCAGGTACATGGCTGTAACCTTGTCGATATTGTAAACTGAAATGTGAAAGCATGAATACATATGAAGAATGTAACTTTGAAGTTTTAATTTAGCTTTTCTTCTTTGTTTCTTATACTGATGGAATGTAGGCTATTTATGTATTATTATTTTGTAAATTTCTGTCGCTTTGCACAACTAGGCATCTTGTAGTGACACATTAAATAATACTTTGCTTTAGTTTGGGTTATTAGGTAGTATATGTTTAAGCATGCTTATTACTGTCAAATAGTTTAATAATTGGAATAAGAGGAAAATAACATAAGTTTGTCTTTAGTAAATTGGATTGGCAAAAAATGGTTAGTTCACTAGCTATGAAGGTTTTAATATTTGTCAACGGTAGTTTAATCGTGAACCTTTGGTTGAATTTGGTTAAAGGATGAATTTAAATTAATTTCGTGAAATATGCATTATGGCATGATTTGAGTTAAAAAAAAGGCGAGTTAACATTTAAGTTTAATAAACTTTCGAATATGCATTAGTAATTAAGATTGATTCTAATATCAAATAGTTGTAAATAATTAATTCCAACGGTTCAAGTCATCTAACAATGCGAGTTTAATCTAGTTATATGATAATTAGTTCTTTTGAGTTTTGAGTATATTATTTGTCGATTCCGTATTTTATTTATAATTTCAATTTTAGTAATATACCTTTCCGTTAACATTTGTCTCAATTAATATGTTACGCCTTTTTTCAAGCATGTAATTAATTTGGATTTATTTTTCCCTTTTATTTTTGAGACGATTTTAAATAGAAATGTAGCCACTTTAGGATATCCTTAAAATAAAGGAGGCGTACCTCGCCACAGTACATTACAAATTGCGGGGCCCTCAGTAAAGGTTCGAATTATTTTGAAAATCGGGAAGGATCATTTAGCGAATTTCCTGATCCTTCCAGAAGATTACAACGCGATAGACTTTATTAGGCACGACTTTAATCAATTACATTCCTGAATACGAGAGGGCATTTTATGCGGCCCAAATCCAAATCCTAAAACGTTGGATAGATTTTGCCTAGGATTGTGCCCCAACGGCGCAATGCGAAAGAATACTTGAAACAACGTTCACTTTCTCAAATAAATATATATTAAATAAAAGCGGTAAAAAGTAAAATTGACACATAGGTTCTTCATGTAATAAAATCAGTTAAAGTTAAATATAACAGTTGTGTGACCGTGCTAGAACCACTGAACCCGGGAATGCCTAACACCTTCTCCCGGGTTAACAGAATTTCTTATCCAGATTTTTGGTTCGCGGACTGTGAACAGAGTCATCTTTTTCCTCGGTTCTGGATTCAATCGGTGACTTGGGATACCATTAATCTACCAAGTGGTGACTCTGAACAATTAATAATGAATTCCGTTCTAATTGTCCTTTAATTGGAAAAACTCCTTTACGCCCCTTTGCGGGGGTGTATAGCGTGAAAGGAGGCGTGACACATTGGATGGAAATGAAACGTGTTTTGGGGTATTTAAAACATACCCAAAATTATGCTTTGCATTACAACAAAATATCCTTCTATAATCGAGGGATATAGTGATGAAAATTGGATCACCGGGTCATCTGAAGTTAAATCCACGAGTGGGTATGCTTTCACAATTGAGGGTGGAGAAGTATCTTGAAAATCATCCAAACAAAAGCGCATCGCCCATTCTACAATGGAATCTGAATTCATAGCTTTAGATAAGGTCAGTGAAGAAGCTGAATGGCTCCGGAATTTCTTGGAAGATATTCTATTTTAGCCGAAATCTTTGGCACCTATATGTATACATTGTGATAGTCAAGCGACAATAGGTAGGGAAGGGAGCATTATGCATACAGGAAATCTCATCATATTCGATGGAGATACAATACCGTTAGACAATTACTCTCTAGTGGTGTTATCACAATAGACTACGTAAAGTCAAGAGATACTTGTCAGATCCCCTTACAAAGGGCATATCTAGAGAGGCGGTTGAAAGATCATCAAAGGGAATGGGGTTAAAGGTCTAAGACAAGTCATCATGGCGATAACTCTACCTAGCAGACTGGAGATTCCAAGATCTAGGTTCAAAGAGATCAAACAAAGTTATGAATGACGGTTCAACATTGTCAACTAACTCAACCCATTCTCGTGATGAACAATGTTAAAAAAATGAGGTAAACCATTAAGGAATTTTTATGAGTCAACAAAGCTTAAAGTTTTTTTAATGATTTGCTAAGTCTGGTAGAATATAACCAGATAGTGTGTCTTTAAGATTACACGTTTAGGAATCACCTAAGTAAGTGTGAAGTATAATCCACTTCAAGGAGAAGAGATGTTCTCTAAGCACTCATAAAATCAGGCGGTGTTCATGGCTGAAATGAACACAACTGTGAGAACTATAGATGTTTAAGGATTGATTGTGTGACTTATGTTGTCTAGGTATACAACAAAGCTCGATGGTTCAAATATATCAAATCTACAGATTGACCGAGTATATCTGATATAAGTTCACTACAGAAAGTTCAAAAGGAAACCTACGTATCCAGAGGCAATCAATTATTGCTTGTAAAACACACACGCGTCTGTGCATTCTTTTAAGTTTATAGCCATTCCCTATTCATATGGGATATTGTTAGATGTTGTTTAATAACAAAAGAAGGGTGAATGAAAAATGGTGAGAAAGAAATGGAGGGAAGTGAAATTTTGAATGAGTTCACTAATGCACTTTGTCCCTCATTGGTAGAAAGAAAGAAAATCTTGGTTTATATATAGAGAAGCTCATCTTTTAGCTCTTAAAGGCAAGCCTTGCACGGTCGTTGGTCGCTCGCTCGGCTTCAGCTTCGGCTTCGGATTCGGATTTGTCAAATTGATTAATCTTTTTGGACAAAATTCTTTTCAAATAATTAATAAATTTAAAAATTCAATTCCCAATGACCCGCGATCTGGTCCGGTCTGGCCCGCTTTTTCTTTTCCGAATTATTTTAAATCTGTTTTAAATTTTTCCAACAGCCATGGCTGGTCCGAAACACTGTCACACATGTTCCAACAGGCATGTCAGTTCTGAAAGGTTGCAAACTTTTCAGAAACAACACCGAAATTGGCTTTAAATACACCTTGAAATCCCAAAATATTTACTTATGGAATTTTTGAATCTTCTTCTTCTTCTGCACTAAATATTCCAGTGTGTTTTACGATCATCGAGTGGTTCGCCGATCACCAGAGTTTTAGGTACCTATACACTGGTGAGCTAAATCATTCTATCCTGGGAGGATATATTCCAGAACCTCGGGTACTTGAGGGGAATAATTTCCTTAAGAACACGCTGTGTATTCAGTGGGCTCGATTTATTCCTACAACATTTTTCAGAATTTATTTTGAAGAAGTTTACTATTTTCGAAATTTCATTTCTAGTAACTTTCTGTTTATATTTTAAGAAAGATTATTATTTAGATATATTCACAGCAATACAGATTGATAACAGACACAAGGTATTCTAGTGATTATGAGTCGCAAATTGCAATGTATTGAATATGTTCCTTTCATATGATTTAAATTTATCTTTTTGAGTATTTAATCTTCCATAAACTTTATTCTTGAGTTCCGGCTTAGTTATTATTTTTTCGTGTGATTTATATTTTTTTGTTTTTGCTTAGTTTCTTTTACGCCGCTATAGAATAGTTGATGGATCTATATGTTGGCCATCTTTCATGTTTTCTTATTTCATAACTGTTTAAACTATAAAAATATTTAGAAAGTTTTTCAAAGTCCTACAAAAGTACTTATGTTATTGCATTCTACTTCTACTAGTGTCTTTTATATGACATTTAAAAAAATACCAAAAATTAACATAACCATACCGATACCGAAGATAAATCGATATGATTGGAATAATTTTGAAAAGTCTAATTTCTATTATACATAATAAAATAATCAAAAAATTGGTATGGTAGAAATTTTATAAATTAGCTGGCCGAACCCAACTATTGACACCCCTAGTTACAACTTCTGTTTCTTCTCCCTCCTCGAGTAAAACTTGGCTTTAGTAATTAGTTTCTCAATGACTGCGCATAGTGGCGGATGCACGTTGGAATTTGTACCTGTCGAAGGTACTTCGAGGGATGTTCGAGACCAGGGATCTCCTAAATCAAGCGGGGTCTCGAACGACCATGTCCCAACTGAGATAAGTTCAATTGGGTACGATGAGACTAGACCAGTAGATGCACGCTCAACCTTTGAGAAGGCTCGGGGAAAAGCAGACTCGAGGATATATTCTCGAGGACGTACGCCCTCACATTCAGCGAAGAGGACACCGAGACCACTCGCTTTCACGAAGTCCTTAGTGATGACGTCATTTTCGCGATGCAGATGTTCGAAGTGATCGAAGCGTCCCATCGGTTCATTTTCCCAAAATATTGAGTGTGGGTTCTTAAGTACCTATTATCTTTGATCATATGTAGTAAATTTGCATAGGTAATGATAAAAATATGCATAAAAATATTGAGTGAGCATCCACAATTAAACTCATCTTTTCTCTTTTATTGGTATTTTTATCAATCAGCACCCATTACTTTAAAGTCCTGAATCAGCCACCAACTACGCACTCAAAAGAGAGAGACTACGGTTAAAATTAAAGAAAGCTTAAGAAATTGCGGAGAGACTTGGGTGAAAAACCTTGTGAAATTAAGTCATATACATCAACAATAACAACAACAACCTAGTATAATCCCACTTAGTGGGGTCTGGGGAGGGTAGTATGTACGTAGACCTTACCCCTACCCTTGGGTAGAGAGGCTGTTTCCAAATAGACTCCCGGCATCCTTCCCTCCAAGAACTTCCCACCTTGCTCTTGAAAAGACTCGAACTCATAACCTCCCGGTTGGAAGCGGGGGTTGCTTACCATCAGAGCAACCCCTCTTGTCTTAGGTCATATACATCGTCAGTTGTAAAAATATTTTTACAATAACGGCGTACATAACTTAAACTCAAACTTGTTTACAGCAAAGGTGAACAAGGAGCAGCCACTGATAAATAAAAAAATCAATGGGAGACCGTCCCCTCGTGTTATGGACTAGCTTGTTAAAAACCTAACTGTAAAGTTACAAAGGGTTATATTATCAAGCATGATTTTTAATATTTTCATCTTATTATCGAGCATGATATGTAGATTATTGAGTGATTCAAGACAGTTTACCACTTGCCCATGTTCTTCTCCTTAATTCTCCAATGTTTTGATTTTCACCCTGACTGACTCCCTTCAAAATTCTGTCCGTTAATCACCATACCTAGCTTTATTTTTATATTTATTTATACTGTTGGATCACGCAATTTCATACTAAACGCATTCTTTTGGCTTTGACAAAACTCCTCAATTCTCATGTTTAAATTAACAAAATTCGCATAAATAATATAAGGGGTTGGATCAAGTTCTTTGACTAGGATTAACTAAGTTTACCATTTTACCAAGAATTTAAACATGTGTTAAAACATAATTTTTTTAACCTTGAAATAGTACTTCTTTTGCCTAACATTTGGAGCTAACTCTTTTACCTAACATTTGGAACTAACTCAGAAAAAAATCTGGTGGAAATAGTATAATTAAACTTCAAATATTTTACTGATAATTAATATCATTTGCTTTTTTTAAGTTATCTTAGGTGCATGATCTTTCGTTTTACTATATACCAATCTAACCAAATTCATAGTGCATGTTAGCTATAAGAGTAGTGTTTTCTATATATGATTAGTGTACTTAATATTTTTCTCCATTTTTCATCCTTTCTGTGCCTTATAATGTAGTAATATTTTATGATGAGTCTAGTTTATATTCTACTTCATTTTTTAAATATTATCCTTTATGTATTCGATCAGGTTTTTGAATTTCCCCAGGTGCTTCTTGTACCCTAAACCATTTTTTATCAAGAAAAAGTTAATTAGCGGTTCATAACCCAAGGCTTTGACTTGGTTTTGAACTCTGAAATTTCTATAAATCTCCTGTTTTCATTCCATTTTCTTCCTCTCCATTGTTGAAGAGTGACAGACAAGCATACCCTTAGTAAAATAAAGAGAGGTCAAAAATGTTGTCATTAAGTTTTAGTAGCTTTATGCTTGTTCTGCTTTTCATGATTTTGCTAGTTATAAACGATGCTATTGCTCATACTGACAATGGTATATTACTACTGATCTTTTCTTTTTTGTCCTTTTAATATGTGTATATAATATAATTTTTCTTAACTTAGAAAGTTCCTTTCTACTGATATCTCATTAGTTGTCTATTTACGCCTTTCTGCAGTTAAACAAAATTTTGTGGTCGATGAAGCTGGAAATGGTATTGCTAAGACAAGTAGCAGCCACCTTAATGTGGAGAAGGTAAGAATTGAGTTTAACTTATATGCATTGATAGTGTAAGAATTGTTACACTATTAATGTAGTTTCATGTCAGCATAAAACTTGTCAATTCATGATGAATCCTCGTATTACAGATGTTAGTGTAGTTTCACCAGTTAAGCATGTCAGCTGCCTTATTTTTCATATCATTTGTTCCATTTATTATGAACATTTAGTTATAGTTAATTTTTGTGGCATGACCTTATATAGTATAAAACTTCTTTTTACATGTATATATAAGTTAAACTCATCATAAATAGTTGATTATACGAGATATTTTTTTAAATATGTATATATAGTAGTACATATTAACACCTGTTGATTTCTTCATGAGTTTATTTTGGCCCCTTAATAGTAATCTTGGCTTCGCCACTGTATGAGCCCTAATATTTTCCAATGATGAGAATTTTAAAAATTAACTGAAGTGGTACGTTCTTGAAATTCCAGGAAGATTTTGATGGTGTAACTCCAGAAACTATTCAAGTTGCCAGTGGCAGAATTGGAGGAAGAAAAAGAATGTTGGAGCAAAGGAATATGAGGCAAAGTAGGAAGAAAATTGAAGGTATGATGCCAAATAGAGGGCAAGGAAAGCTGAGAATTCAAAGTAAATTAAATGGCAAAAATAGCCATTCTGATAATGTGAAGGTCAATAGAGGAAGTTTCACAGCATTCAGTGCTGATTATCACATGCCAAGAACACACCCTCCAAAGAATAACTGAGCTACACAATTCTTGAATTTTTGTCCATCATCTCCACATTGTCTTATTTGATATTCTTTACTATTTATAGTTAGATGATCTTGTGAACAGGACGATTTATATATATCATGTATGTATCCAATATTGGAAATCAAGCAAAGGTCTAAAGGATTTTCAAGTTTTAATTTCCTACATATATGCAATAATGTTAATGTTACAGTTTTTAACTTTTGATTCGTGTTACACTTTTCTTATGCTAGAAATACCACTACTCAAAACAGGAATTAAGACCATATTTTTATGGCTAATATTTTAATATGGTCCAAATTGGACATTGCAATATCAACATGATCTCAACCATGTGAATTTTTGTGAACCAATAAATTTCGGCCAAGATCAAGTATTAATGCATGCTGATGTGGCAGTATGCATTCACTCTTAGCAAAAAGTATTTCACATAATAGTGACATAATAAAATGACCTTTTTGTTCGAAGTACTTTTGGTTTTCTATTATTTATAAATGAATAAAATGACTTATAACATAACTAGCTTTGCGGAATTTCTTTCACCCCATATAAAATGCTGGCAATTTAGTAAAACATGAACAAGAAATATAAGCAACTTAGTGAAACATAAATAAGAAATATAGATAGAGAGAAGAAAGAGATTTTCTTCTTCAATTGTGTGTATTCTCCTATCTATTACAAAGCCTTTATATAGGCATAAAAGTGAAGAAAATATGTCATGCAATATGTCATTGAACATACAAAATATGTCATTGAATATGTCATAAACCATTTGGGATGAAGATCATGGAAGAATAGTAGAATCCACCATAAATTACTATTTATCATAACACTCCCCCGTGGATGTCCATAGATAAGGAAAAAAATGTATGGGAAAAAAAATTCTAGTAAAGGAAAAAGAGTACACATGTATAGAAATATGCCTTTTTGTTGCCTCGTTAAAAACCTTGCAAGGAAAACCTAGTGGGACAAAGCCTTGTAAGGGAAAAAGAGTGCAACGCGCATTAACTCCCCCTAAAGAGAGCATCAATTCACCTCCTTGAGCCTTCGCATGCCAATCTTGTGCACTAGCTTTTTGAAGGTTGACGTCGGTAGAGATTTTGTGAACAAATCAGCCATATTATCACTTAAACGAATCCGTTGCACATTGATATCACCATTCTTTTGAAGATCATGTGTGAAAAACAACTTTGGTGAAATATGCTTTGTCCTGTCACCTTTTATGAATCCTCCCTTAAATTGAGCTATGCATGCTGCATTGTCTTCATACAAAATCGTGGGTAGTTTGTCACATTTCAAACCACATTTGTCTCGAATGTGATGTATTATAGACCTCAACCACACGCACTCTCGACTTTCTTCATGAATAGCAATTATCTCAGCATGATTAGATGAAGTAGCCACAATTGATTGCTTAGTCGATCGCCAAGATATGGCAGTGCCTCCACACATAAAAACATAACCTGTTTGAGATCGAGCCTTGTGTGGGTCAGATAAATATCCAGCATCAGCATAACCAACAAGACCGGACTGCAATTATTGCTATAAAATAAGCCCATATCGGTAGTCCCTTTTAGATACCGCAATATATGTTTGATTCTATTCCAATGTCTCTTTGTAGGAGCAGAGCTATATCTTGCTAAGACATTAATTGAAAAAGTTATGTCAGGCCTTGTAGTATTTGCAAGATACATTAGTGCGCCAATTACACTAAGATATTGTACTTCGGGACCAAGTAGCTCTTCATTCTTTTCTTGAGGTCGGAATGGATCCTTATTCACATCAAGTGATCGAACAACCATGGGAGTACTTAAAAGATATGCTCCATCCATGTAAAACCGTTTCAATACCTTTTATATATAGGCAGATTGATGAACAAAAATTTCGTTTGCCAAATGTTCAATTTGCAAACCAAGACATAATTTTGTCTTTCAGAGATCTTTCATCTCGAATTTCTTCTTTAAATAATCAATTGCCTTTTGGAGTTCTATGGGAGTTCCAATAAGGTTTATGTCATCAACATATACGGCAAGTACAACAAATTCCGATGTTTTTTTCTTTATAAAAATACATGGGCAAATGGCATCATTTATATAGCCTTCCTTTAATAAATACTTACTAAGACGATTATACCACATTCTTCCTGATTGCTTTAGACCATACAAAGATCTTTGCAATTTGATTGAAAACATTTCCCGAGTCTTTGAATTATGTGTGTTTGGCATTTTGAACCCATCGGAAGTTTTCATGTCTATCTCATTTTCAAGTGATACATATAGGTAGGCGGTAATCACATCCATTAAATGCATGTCAAGTTTTTCAAGGACAACAAAACTGATGAGATAACGGAAAGTTATAGCATCCATAACGGGTGAATATGTCTCTTCATAATCGACACCAGGCCTTTCTGAAAATCCTTGTGCAACAAGGCGTGCCTTATATTTTTGTACCTCGTTTTTCTCTTTTCTCTTGCGTACAAAGACCCATTTATAGCTAACAGGATTAACACCATTAGGTGTTTGAACTATAGGCCCAAAAACTTCACGTTTTACAACTGAATTCAATTCTGATTGGATTGCTTCTTGCCATTTTGGCCAATCAAGTCTTTGTCGACATTCTCCAACAGATTGAGGTTCAAGATCCTAACTTTCTTGCATAATGCTAGATGCAACATTATATGCAAAGACATAATCCACCACTATATCCACTCGATTAAAATTTGTCTCAATATCGATTGAATTTATTGATAGTTCCGTATTTTCTTGAGTCTCGGGCTCAATGGATTCTTCATGAATCTCAGAATTTATTAAATCGTGAAGTTCCTCATGACATTCTTTCGTAGTGTCATTTTGATCATTTTCTTTCCTTTTTCTAGGATTTCGATCTTTGGAACCTAATGGTCTGCCACGTTTTAGGCGTGCTTTCGGCTCATTAGATATGTCACTAGAAGATTGTCCAATAGGGACATCAATACGGATTGGAACATTCTCTGTGGGGATATGTGATTTTGTTATCCTTTTCAAGTCCGTAAATGCGTCTGTGATTTTGTTATCCTTTTCTAGAGGCATGTGGATCAAGATGAGATAATGATGGATTTTTCCACAAAATTTCCCGTTTGGTTTCACCAACTTCTCCCCCTAATTTTGGGAAAAGTGTCTCATCGAATCGACAGTCTGCAAATCGTGCAGTGAACAAATCCCCTGTCAATGTTTCGAGGTAGCGAATAATGAAGGGCGATTCAAACCCAACATATATTTCAAACCTTCTTTGCGGACCCATTTTGGTGCGATATGGCGGTGCTACAGGCACATGTACTGTGCATCCAAAAATTCTTCAATAGGATATATTAGGTTCATGACCCAAAACTAATTGCAACAAGGAATATTTGTGATAATTTGTCGGTCTGAGACGAACTAGCATTGCTGCATGCAAAATGACGTGACCCGAAACCGAAGTGGGAAGCCTCGTTTTCATGAGTAACGGTCTTGCTATCAACTGCAGACGTTTAATTAAAGACTCTGCAAGACCAGTTTGAGTGTGAACATGAGCTACATTATGTTCCACTTTATCCCAATTGATAAGCAATAATCATTAACTGCTTGGGATGAAAACTCAGCAAAATTATCTAGTCTAATAGACTTAATTGGATTATTGGGAAATTGTGCCCGTAATTGAATTATTTGTGCCATTAATTTTGCAAACGCAAGGTTGCGAGAAGACAATAAGCACACATGAGACCATCTAGAAGATGTGTCTATTAAGACCATAAAATATCTAAACGACCCACTAGGTGGGTGAATAGGTCCACAAACGTCCCCTTGTATACGTTCCAATAACGCATGTGACTCAATTCCAACCTTTGTTGGTGATGGTCTAATGATTAACTTGCCTTGATAACAAGAAGTGCAAGAAATATCATTATTTAAAAGAATCTTTAAATTCTTTAATGGATTCCCATTTGAGTTTTCTATAATCCGTCTCATCATAATTGATCCAGGATGATGCCAAAGTACGAAAGTATTGGAATCAGTAACCTTTTAGTTTATGATAGAATGTGCCTCAATTGCACTAATTCTTGTCCGATACAGGCCCTAAGATAAAGATGGGAACTTCTCAATAACCCTCTTTTGGCCAGAGACATTCTTTGTAATGATGAGATATTCAAGATTATTCTCATCTATTGTCTCGCTATGATATCCATTTTGACGGATATCTTTAAAACTCAACAAGTTCCTCTTGGACTTGGAGGAGAACATTGCATTCTCTATGATAAATATTGTTCCGTTAGGCAGAGTTATAGTAGCTCTTCCAGAGCCTTCAATTAATTTACTACTATCAGAAATTGTAGTAACATCTGCTTTACACATACTTAAATTAGAGAAATATTTCTTCTCTTTGAATATTGTATGTGTGGTACATGAATCAATTAAACAAATATTTTTACAATTGAATTTTGATCCAAGTTTGTTTTGTGCGATATCCATACTTGCATGATGGTTAGAGACTCGTGCTGATAACGTGATATAAAATGAAGACAATTTAGTAAAACATGAACAAGAAATATAAAGCAACTTAGTGAAACATGAACAAGAAATATAGATAGAGAGAATGAAGAGATTTTCTTCTTTAATAGTGTGTATTCTCCTATCTATTACAAAGCATTTATATAGGCATAAAAAGTGAAGAAAATATGTCATGGAATATGTCATTGAACATACAAAATATATCATTAAATATGTCATAAACCATTTAGGATGAAGATCATGGAAGAAGAGTAAACATCCACCATAAATTACTATTTATCATAACATCACCTTTTATTTTGGAGTCTTATTTCAAACAATGAGTTCAATTTATGTGCATTAGTAAGGAACTTAATTTTTGCATGGTTAAAATTTTTTAATCTACAACAATAGAAACTCCTGATATAACCAGATACGGTAACCTGACAAATCAAGTAATAGCATACAGCTATAAGTCTCCAATCAGTTAAATTATACCGATACTCTAAATTTTTTTAATCCCGTATGTGTCTATAACTTTTGGATAGATTTTCCATAAATCTGCTTCAGCTCAACAATTGCTAATTAAAAAAAAAAAGACTTGCACAATTTTCAATTTTAATCCAACTTCTGATAGAATTGTATTTGGGCTTGGGCCCCTTCCTAGGGAGAAATTAAAAAATAGCTAGATTTACAAGTGGTAATTTAAAAATAGCGACAATTTTAAAAATAATCAAAATTTAGTCATTTTTTATGTAAAGATGAATTTGAACGAAAATATTATTCAAAATTCGAAAAATACTTCTGCATAAAATACTAGAGTTATACTGCAACTTCAGTCTAATATACTGGAATTTCAATATAATATACCGATCGAACATAATATATTGGAGTTTGAAGCACTGCTGCTTCAGTCTCTAATATATTATACTGGAACCAGCAAAGTATATCGATCAAACATAATATATGGGAAGTTCATATACAGATATATCAAATTGGACCTGTTTCTGTTGCAACAAAATAGTAACTATTTTTCAATAACTTAACAAATATTTGATATTTTTGAATGAACAATAAAAAAAAATGGTTAGACCGTACTATTTTAACTCTTATCACGGAATTGAGGCCATGGACCGCAAATTTCCAGCAAGTGAGAAGGATCATTATCTACATCCCTATCTGTGAAGAAAACAACAAACGACGAGAACAATTCCGGCATTTTGTCGGAGATGGCGTCCGACCCGGAAGATACCGGAGCTCCGGAAATTCATCCAAACAAACGGATTAAAACCCTAACCCGAGTTTCACCTGAATCTTCTGCGTCCGCCTCCGACAAAGGCAAATCAAAGCTCGAAGTTTCGGATTGGGAAAACGAATGGAATTGCTGTGGAATTTGCTTATCTGAAAGTGGACATGGAACGGGTACGATCATCAGAGGTTGTATCGACTGTTGCGACCATTACTTCTGTTTTGTGTGTATAATGGAGTGGTCTAAGGTTGAGTCCAGATGTCCCATGTGTAAACGCCGTTTCTCCACCATCCGCCGCCCTCCTAAGCCTCCCGTTTTCCCTTCCGAACGTGTTGTTAATGTTCCTGTCCACGATCAGGTTCTTTACTCTGACTTTTATTGTCTTGAATTGTGCTGAATTTTGTTTTCTTTTTTGGTAAAAGATTTTTTTTCCTTCTAAAAGTTGTTTCTGATTTCCGAATTTTGTAAATAGTGATAACTCTTCTGAGCTCAAGTTAATATACCTTAATTTGATTCATTAATGTAGTGAAACCATAAGGCTCATGTCAATTTATGTTGAAATAAATTAAAATTTGGCCAATATTGCTGATGATTGTAGTTGACATGTGAATTATATACTTATATACATCTAAAGATAATAGGCTTGCATCAGGAAAAATTGTTGGTAGATCTATTTTACGATGTATTAAGCCTCATTACTGCTGATTTTTATCTCAGAAATTCGCGAACATTATTCTGTGTTAGTTGTATGTACTGTGGTAATTTGAAGAAAAGCTGTTGTTCATTTACTTTACGAAAAGCTATCCTCTTGGCCTATGGTGATTGCATCATCCTGCATTTAAGCTTTAGGTCCCGTGACCAAACTATTGTTTTCACATTAGGATTCATCTTTAGTTTCTGATTAATGTATTTTTAGCCAGTAGTCTAATAGTACCTCCTATTAATGATCTGCTACCTTTAGTTTTTATATGGTGAAGTTATGAACATTTGAGGAGGATAGTGTGTATGCAGACTTTATCCCTACCTTGTGAGGATAGAGAAGTTGTTTCCAATGGGCCCTCGGCTTAGAAAAGCATAAGTACCAAATTAATGAAACTATAGACAAGAAGGGACAGTACCAAGAAGCTATATAAAAGCAGAATAAAAATAATCAGATAGTAAGGTGATCAACAATGAGACAAATAACGGTTAGTCATTAAACCTACTACCAACAGAAAGCAAGACAGCGTGTCAATAATACTATTATGAGCACTCTTGACTACCTACTCTACTACCCTAATCCTCGACCTCAATACCTTTCCTATCAAAGGTCATGTTCTCGGTCAGCTGAAGCTGCGCCATGTTTTGGCTAATTACCTCTTCCCACCTTTCTTTGGCTTACTTCTACCTATCTGTTGGCCTTCCAATGTCAACCTCTCACACCTCCTCACCGGGGCGACTGTGGTCCTCCTCCTCCTCACATGACCAAATTACCTAAGTCGCGCTTTCCGCATCTTGTTCTCAATAGGGGCCACACTCACCTTGTTGTGAATAACCTCATTTCTGATCCCATCTAATCTGGTGTGCCTGCACATCCATCTCAACATCCTCATCTTTGTTACCTTCACCATCTGGACATGAGCGATCTTGACTGGCCAACGCTCAACCCCATGCAACATCGTTGGTCTGACTCCACTCTGTAGAACTTACCTTTAAGTTTTGGTGGCACCTTCTTGTCACACAAACCACCGGAAGCGAGTATCCATTTCATCCATCCCTTCCCAATACGATGTGTGGCATCTTCATTGCTTTTTCCTAACTGAGGCAACACGACCAGCATAAGCGATCACTTCAGCCAAGAAAGCACGAAGCAACGCAGAAGCGAAAAGCACAGAAGCGCTCGTTTCTTCAGAGGGGTCATTTTAAAATTTTAAAAAAAAGTTTAGGTCTTTGTTTTTATTATACAAAATAGACCCAAAGTGAAAAGACCATTCTTTCTCTTCTTCCCAACGTTAGCAGCCGCAACCAGCTAGGGTTCCAGCCAGGTAATTTTTCTTCTTTTATTCTTCTTTCTCATTTTCTCTTCTCTTTTTTAGTTTTTCTCGTCCAGTCGTCTACACAGCTGGGGTGGGCGCTGTTTTTTTTTTCCCAAACCCCTTTTATTCTTATTATTTATTAGTTTATAAAATTAATTTTATATATATATATATATATATATATGTATATATATATATATATATATATATATATATGTATATATATGTATGTATGTATTTTCAGTTTATTTGACTTTTTTAATGTGTATTCAAAAAAATAAAATTAATTATTATATATATGTTATATTTTAAGTTTATCTGATTATATATTTTCTTATATCTTAAAAGGGATTTAAAAATGTCCCAAAGTTCGAATTGCGCTTCACTTCAATGAAGCGTGCGCTTCTCTTTTGAAGCGAGGCGAGCCTCTGTCGCTTTTTTGCGCTTCTCGCTCTCAAAAACACTGGACCCAAGCTACCTAAAACTGCCTCTCCTAGGTATGACCTGCAAGTCCAGCCTTACCTCTCCTTCCCCTCCTTGAGTCTCGCCATTGAACTTACACTCCAAGTATTCTATCTTGGTCCTGCTCAACTTGAAACCTTTAGATTCCAGGATCTGCTTTCGTACCTCTAATTGCGCGTTCACACCATCTCGTGTCTCGTCAGTCAATACAAAACGTCTGAATGATAAAACCATTACTCTTGTCTATCTTAAAGCTTAGTATTTAAGTGGAGAAGGGTGAGGAGCGGACCCATTATCCGCTGAGCTTCAAATCTTGTGCAATTGGCCTTCTGTGATTTCTCGGTTATAAAAAAGAAGTGCTTCAAAAGTTTGGATGGGAAGACTCTGTATTTGTTTCCAGTTTTCTGTGGTTCATACGTTTTTTCATTGTAGATATTTTTAAAAATTCACTTGGTTTATGGTACCTAGACTAGACTAGGTATAATCTCTTGACTGTCTCTCATGTATTACTGGTGAAATTGCTTATGCAGGTTTACCATTACCTTGGAAATGCAACAACTGGACCGCAGGATCTATACGACGAAGTGCAATGTAACGTGTGCCATAGCACGGCCGATGACAGTCTCCTGCTGTTGTGTGACCTTTGTGACACTGCTTATCATACTTACTGTGTTGGCCTTGGTGCTACTGTACCTGAGGGTGATTGGTTTTGCGCAGACTGCTCACTTCTGAAGTCTGAACAGGCTCACGGTGATATAAAAAGTGATTGTGATGCTCAATCTAGTTTCGGTGACCACCATCTAGCAGAACCAGCAAGACATGTATCTATATGTGAAATTGTACGAGAGTCATACACTCCAACTGCTTCCTTGGATGCTACAGACAATTCATCTCGTACTGATACTGGAAAGCAAAGTACTTCTCAAAGCAGCTTGATTGGGCTAGGCTCGCTAAGACAAAATGGTGTTGCAAGACATGCCACTAAGTCCAATGCCAGAACACTGGGGCATTGCCGCAATGTCCATGATAAGATTCGCACATTGCGTGAACATTGGAATGGTTTTCGGAGTGGATCCTTGACATTCTCTTCAAGCAAAATGAGTATTGCTAATATTGCCAAACAAAAACCAGTGCGGGCCAGCTGTTCTGGTGAACGGCCTTTAGTATCTTGCTCGAGTCAACCAATGACATCACAGTCTCTTGATCAAAATAAACTGGACAGTAAAGGTTCAATAGAGGTGGAGAAGGCGTGGAAAATGATGAATATGGCCAAGGCAATAGAGCAAGGTCGTGACAAGAATAAAAGTTTCTTTCAGGCCTCAAAACATGCTGTGAAGAAGAATACTAGCTGCAAAAAAGCTGGTGAATCAAGCTCAAGGTCTGGTTCACTAAAGATCGAACAGCAGCAGCGTGTGTATATTCAAAATATTGGACCAGGTAGTCAATTCCAGAATCGTGCTTTTAAACTGGACAGTGAATTAGAAGGATCTTCAGGTGTAGATATAGGTTTTTCAATAGCATGTGGACCATCATATAGTGAACTTGTATCTTCAAAGGAGTCTCAGACTTCAGTTCAGCCAGATATCTGTCACTCGACCAATGGACTACCGCAGAAGAATAAGTTGTGTGCTGGGTCCACACACTTGATTTCTTCTCTCAGGTCGACATCAATTTCTACCACTGTAGGTTATGACAAACAGAACTGTTCTTCCTCGAGTAGCATTGTGAATCCTCCTCAAGAGAAACTCAAGGTCGAAAAGACTGTCATTAAGAACAGAAGTCAGGTGGAATGTGATGCCAAGACTGAGATCCAGTCTCTTGTGAAGCTCAACCTAAAAATTCTATGCAGAGATAAAAAGCTCGGTACGCCTTTTACTTTGACCTGTAGTTAGCTTATGCATGCATCACTTCATTGCATTTATATGGTAAATAACTACATTGTAGTATGATGCATCTGGTCTGAGTTTGCTATTCTTTCTTCTCGTATAACGACATATATAAAACAAATGGGACTCCATGCAATACCTTTGATGTGTGCTAATGGGTATGGAATTCATTCACAGTAAGTAAATCTGTAAATGCGTTTGTCTTTTATACTTTGGTCATTGTTAGCAATTGATAAGTCTTCGTAATCTGTAAGATCAAAGGAAGTTTTTACTGCTTGATATTCTATTTTTTTTGGAGTCCTGATATGATTTTAGTCGACTTTCATCTGTGCAGAAGTTGGTACATTTAAGCAAGTTGCAAGACTAGCCACTCACTCCATATTTGCTGCGTGCGGTTTGGAGCATCGAAGACCTGGCATTTCTTCCCTTCCAGAATGTGTGTGTATCCACGCCGAGGAAGTTAGAAAACTAAGGAGATCTACTCTAATGCCTAATTCTTGCCGAGAATGTTTCTTTTTGTTTGTGAAGAATGTGGTGAATACTATACTGCTCGACAACAGCTGAGAATTGGTAATTTATTTTTTACAAGGCCAAACAACTAAATGGCGATGATCAGTAGTTTATAACACAATTACACTTCCCTCTCTTCTGCTCTGGGGTGATATAGGCTACAACACCACTGACAGTGTGTGCGGTCGATACTGGGGGCCCCGATATCAAGACCTCTACGGCATGTCAAGCCCAATTTCGAAGGGCTCGGAGTAAAAACTAAAGTTCGACCCCGAAGCATGTCGAAGGCTCATTGCGGCCTCCTTCGAGGCAGTATAAAATCGATGACCGTCATGGAAAGGCGGGAAAACTCCCAAGGACGCGTGGGTAGAGCCGATAAGGTCTGCCAAGATAGTACAAGCCCGTACAAGTTTATTACACAGCGGTACCAATTGCAATTCTCTGTCATGATTAGACTTGTACTATGTTGGAATTCTCCCCTCATATATAAAGGGGACCCTGGTCATTTTGTAACGCATGAATATTGAATACAATAAAACATTCTCTGCTTTTCTTGTCTAAACGTGCTCAACAATTACTCTACAGATTTATCACTTGTTCATTTATTGTTCATCTATTGTTCTTCATTTATTGTCCATTATTAACTGTAAAACGTTATTTTCGAGTCCTTCGATATTATTGTTTTTTCGTCAATTGTTCATTACTAACTGCCTTAACTGGACCTCGAGGTCCAGTCTTGAGACAATATTGGTTTGCATATCTTATTCTCTTCACTTACTCTTAGCATCTACTGCCTAACAACTAGTATTAAAATAAATCACATATTTTTAGAATCACAAAATTAAATATAATTACTAATACCACTTTCAAGGTAAACAGATGGATTAGTTGTTATGTTACATTTTATCATATAATAGCATAGAGCGCTAATTTCCTTTGTCAAGTCGTACCTCCGTCAATTCTTATTTGATTTCCTCTCAGTTTAGTGTGACACTAATAAAAACATACAGAAACCCATCTATTTGGCTATAATAAAATATAACGTCTTGTAAGTTAAATAAATGATAAATATCTTACGTAATTTAGTTTAACTTATCAAAAATAAACATAGGTAATAGTAATTTACTTGGAAGTTGGAACAAAGAATATTTTTAGTCGTACAATAGAAAATTTTAATTTATGATTTGTGTTTAGCCTTCTTCAACTTCTAGCTATCAATATTCTAGCAATGTGTTTACTTGAGATTGTAGTGGTCAAAATTTGGACGACTTGATAACTGCAAACAAACAAGGCCGAGGATTAGGCCGACTAGGGAACAATGGAGATGATTCATCCTAAGAGGGTTTAGTGTCAAGGTCAAGTAAAGGGAGCAGGAAAACAACAGTAGAATAAATTTAAGAATAGAAAAAAAGAATATTTCATTGAATATTCTTTTGTGGCATTTTTTTAGGAAAATTCCTTATAAATAGGAAGAGATAAAAAATAAAAGGGGGACCTTTATTTTTCGAATAAGAGTACATTGTAAAGGGTTGATTACAAAGAATATACAAAAACTTTTCTTGTCCACTAATCACATGTTGGATATACACTTTTTATTCACAAGGTCGAAAGATACCTTGACCATCTTCTTTTTCTTTTTCTATTACTCACGTTATTTTCAGGAAGGAGAATCATCTAAGTCATTTAATAATTAGGTGATAAATTCCTTTTTATTACATTTATTGCATTATCAACATTTATTGCTTGCTTTTATTGCTACGTTTATTAACAATCTTTGAGTATTTGTAGTTGGTATACAATATTTTTGGATTCAATCCTACATCATACAACTAAATATTATATCTAGTGGTTATTATATTTAACTAAAATTCACCATTTATCTCCTATTTAATTAGTTTACAAAAAGGATTAACACTTTTTCGTAAATCAATTTGGCACCGTCTGTGGGGAGGTTCTAGTTAAAGTTTTAGTTTCTTCTAGATAAAAAAACGACAGCATCCATCTTTTTCTCGTTTGCACAAATTAATAATGGCAAGAAAAGGAGATGAAAGATTGAAAGCAGTGGTGGACGTCACTGCCAACCTCTAGAACATCATCAATGAGGTTGACAGAGAAGACGAGGATACTGTGATGTCGAGTGCTACACCCAGGTGGAGCGACTCACCTCCCCCTCATGGAAGTGTAACCGCTTCATGCGAAAGGGGAGCCTCCACGTCCACAACTGAGAAAGCGCCACCAGCAATAAAAAGACTACTAGAGACGTGGTTGACAAGTACTCTAAATAACATACTCCATAGACCCGTTCAAGGGGCGAGTAGAAGCGCCACACGAGCAGATGCTTCAACAACCACCAATGAGCAACCCGTTCTCGCTCCTCTCCTAACAGGTAGCACTCACACACACCACTGTTGATGCAGGTAATGACGCACTTGCGGCCATTTTGAAGAAAATCGAAGAAATGGAGAACGAGAATAAAGAGCTCCTCTACAAAATGAGGGAGCATCAAGAAAAGGTTGATAAGATACCGGACGTTGGCCGGCTTGCTCAACAATCGTACAGCGAGGAGGCAGCCCCACATGCCATACCCAAGACCTCTAAAATGACACCATATTTGAAGATATACGGTGGCACAACAGACCCCGAAGATCACATCATTCACTACGTCACAACAATGAAAGGCAATTACCTCTCAAAAGAGTAGGTACCATCAGTGTTGCTGAATAAGTTCGGCGAAACACTAACATGGGGAGCCTTGAAATGGTACTCACAATTACCAGCACGATCAATAACAACATTCGAAGAAGTGACTGACAAGTTTCATCACCACCCACGCTGGGGCTAAGAAAGCGGAGGCCATGGTGAATGATATATTCGCTGTAAGACAATCGCCTGGCGAGGGACTCGGGGCCTTCCTCATCAGATTCTACATAGTAAGAATGAGCTTGCCAAACATATCAGAAGGGATGGCGGTGGTAGTTTTCCAAAATGGGTAAAAACAGGACTGGGTCAAGGGTGATAATAAAATTGTTAAGAAGACTTATAGAATACCCTCCCACCACTTGGGAATAAATTTACAACGCTTATTGCGCTGAGGTGAGAGCAAACAAGTATGACCATAACGGTCCAACCCAACAGCTTATATTAGTTCAAACGGAGTTGAGGAAAGACCATCGTAAAGACGGCTGAAGAGACCATTCAAGCCCGCACCCCAATCTGGACAGGCACCAAGCATATGTCATAATGGCCATCACACCCCCTCATCGCCATATCTAAGGGACGCCCATGACACATACAGGGAATCGGCGAAACGAAGGATGTATGCCTCTACTCTTATCTGCTCACATTTTTTGTGTTTCCCTTTCAGAAATGGTGTACACACTAGAGAAGCTAGGCCCGAAGGTGAAGTGGCCATAAAAGATGAAGTTCTACCCAAGTACCAAAAAGGCAAGCGCCCTCTATGAGCTTCATCAGGAGTGGGGTCACAAGACCGAAGACTGCATAGCCCTACGGCAAGAAGTGGTGAACATGCTTCACAAAGGACACCTAAGGGAGATGATCAGCATCCGAGGAAGAGCCAACTTCGACCGCGGACAAGAGCAAAACCAAGGCCCTCCAAAGCCACCCTCCTCTGTCCGCACCATCCAAATTGTCATCGGCGGAGGCGATGAAACAATAATCAATCACGTGAAGTTTACCACCACATATAAACTGAAGCAGTCAATCATCCATGAATGATATGATGACCTCGAAGACAGTATCATCTTCGATAAGTCAGATACCCACGGTTTGACCCTTCTTCACTTCGATGCTCTTGTCATTACTTTATGTATTTGATATAGTGATGTAAAAAGAATAATTGTAGATGAGAGGAGCGACACAGGTATTATTCACCCTCGATTTCATGAACAAATGAGGCTCGAGGACAAGATAGTACCACGATGTATAATGCTAATAGGTTTTAACAATGTAGTTGAGCGAACCTCAGGCCGGGGGCGTCACCCTAGAAATACATTTCATGTCATGAACCAGGACACAACTTACAACGCCACCATAGGGCGACACTGGATACACGCCATGAGGGCCATCCCGTCCATCTTATATCAGGTAATCAAGTTTTCTATATTGTGTGGGATATTCAGCATCCGGGGAGAACATCGCACAGCCCAAAAATGCTACTGCATCGCCAAGATTGTTCATACACTCAACAGTTAAAAGGAATATACTTTGGAGCATAGAAATTATTAAAGTCGAGGCTCGAACTCGGTGAACAAAAAGACGTCATCAAGGATACGGACGCCATGGAAGACAAAATGTCAATAGTAGAAGACCTCGACCCCGTCCATATAGACAACAACAACCATAACAAAAAGGCTTACATCGGCCATAAGCTCTCGAACCGGGTAAATTTCATCATTTTTTAATTGACAACGCTGATCTATTTGCTTTATCCCATGCAGATATGCCAGTATCCCGAAAGTCATTGCCATGAACAAGTTAAATATTAACCCACTATACCTGCCTGTATGACAAGCAAAAAGAAAATTCAAAGTCGTAATAAATGAGGCCGTCAGTGATGAGATGGATAAACTACTCGCTAACGGATCCATCCAAAAGTCAAAATACCCCTAATGGATCACCAACGTGGTCATGGTAAAAAAGAAAAATAGAAAGTGGTGGTTGTGCGTGGATTTCACGGACCTAAACAAGGCCTTCCCTAAAGACTCCTTTTTGTTGCCTCACATAAATCAACTCATCAACGCAATGGCAGGGCACGAGTTTTTAGGCTTCTTGGATGCCTACTCAAGTTATAACCAAATCATCATGGAGGAGGAAGATGTCATGACCCAAACCCGATCGTGATGGCGCCCAACCATAACGCTAGGCAAGCCTGACCAACAATCGCACTCATTCGACAATAAATCTCAAAACCGACAATTTAAGGAGAATGTAATAGTTTTAGAATAATAATCCAATATTTATAGTAAAACATACGGAGAGATATGAAGTCTAATAAAACACTCCCATAAGATCTGGGGTCACGAGTCTAGAGCCTCTAAAACAAACTGGATAACAATTATCTGTACGAAAATACACAAGTCTTGAAATGTGTGTGTGTGTGTGTGTATATATATATATATATATTACTGTAAAATGAGGAGTAGTCAGGTCCTGCGAACGTCAAGTAGCTACCTCAACAACTCTGATAAGCTCTATATGTCACGACCCATTTCCAAAACAGGATGATGGCGCCCAACAACCTTGCCGGGCTAGCCAAGTGCGGAATATTATTAACAATCCTATAAGCTTCTACTCAATTTTTACTGAAATACCAATTAGCATTTGGATTTAGAAACTGAACCAGTATATGCGACGAGTAATATAATATTACAAACCCAAAAGATCAGTCTAATAAAATGTACATGCCAAGACCTGGTGTCACAGTGTAAGGGGAACTAGTAGAATATACACATCTCTACCCTACTGTCTTAAATAAGGGAAACACGGCAAAAATACAAAAGAAGACTCATCCGGTTGCCGGGTGATATGGAAAGGAAGCAGCTCACCTTAGAAAGTCTCAACGCCTACTCACTGGCGCGCGCCCTGATGGTATCCAGATGAATCAACCTCAGACCATGTACATTTAAGTACAAAAGCGTAGCATGAGTACATAAACAATATGTACCTAGTAAGTATCCCGTCTAATCTCGGAGAAGTAGAGACTAGAGGTAGACTTGATACCTTCTAGGTTTAGATAATATCATAATAATGGTGTACAGTATACAACATGAATAATGTAATTAGTTAACAGTTGCCACAGAAGTCATGGCATGCTCGTAGTTATATTTCCTTTTATCATGGTTACTCCTTTTTTATCCATTTAGCAATAAATCATGAAAAGCCTAAGCTTCAAGCACAAATATATAAATCATGCGCAACAATGCTGAGGTCGACGGCCCGCTCCAACAGAATATATATCTTTGTGCACTGCCGAGGGTCGAACGACCCGTACCATAGATGCATCTATTTCACCTAGGCGCTCGGCCCGATCCACAAATATCAAGACAATATCAGGAATGCGCAATAAGGCATCATGTATATACAAGGGAAAAAAATTCCTCCGAGTTCATAAATAAGAATGCGTTCATCTTTCATTCCCCTCTAATCTCTAGCAAGTCATACAAGACCATTTACTTAGTTCAAACAAGGAAAAATTCACAGTATGCATGATGTGGGTCCTAACTACCCAAACATTAACAATATAGTAGCTCGGACTCTCATCACCTAGTACGTGCGCAGCCCCCGCATTTAATAGCAAATTTTGTTATTTATTAACCTTAGAGGTACAATTCCCTCTCACGAGTTTAGAAAGGAGATCACCTTACTCCGAAGCGCTCTTTCAATAATGAGAATAGGCTCCAAGCTCAATTCGAAGCCTAACAAGCACCAACTAGTCAAATAAGGCACAAACTAATTAATAAGTGCTCACAGAGTTGAATCCTAACTAATGTAAGTGATTTCCCGACCTTTCCCGCAAGTTTCCTAAATTCCGACCGGGGGCCCACGTGCTCAGATTCCAAGATTTTTCGAAGGAAGTTATTCTCCATGACCTAAGGATAACTAATATGTGATTTTTAGTTCATTACATAGCTAATTAGATATTAAATCTTAATTTTACCAAAACCCTAGGTCTAGCTATAACCGTTGATTTTAATTGATTATTAGTGTTGAATCTATCTAATGCCCATGTATTTAGTGCTAAGAATAAGTGGGGATTACTTACCTTGTGATGTTATGTTGAAACCCTCTCTTTGGAAGTTCAAGAATTGCCCAAGTGTGGAGAAAATGGGAGATAAATACATTTGAGCTCGTATTAAATGAGCTTCACTTCCCTGTGATTTCCTCTTCTGCGGTTTGGGGACTGCTTCTGCGGTCCCAGATTTGCGATCAATTATCCGCTTCTGCGGTTTGAGACAAGGGGGAGGTCGACCGCTTCTGCAGTCTGGGGGCCGCATCAGTGGATTCTGCTTCTGCGGTTCCTTGGCCACTTTTGCGGTTGCCCTTGGGCCGGCCTTGGCTGCTTCTGTGATGAGAGGACCGCTTCTGCGGTCCAAGAGCCGCAGAAGTTGTTTTGCTAGAAGCAGCAGATTTTGTTCTTTTAAAAATTCTAACTTCGCTCGAACCTCGACCATTTGACACTCGAGGCTCCAGAGCGCTGTCCGAACATACCGACAAGTCTGAAATCACGAGGCGGACCTAGTCGCAACCTCGAAACTCCCGAAACAACACTAAATCAAGGAATCGGATGCCAAAACCTATTGATCAAACTTAATGAACTTTCAAGTTCTAATTTTCCTTCCAACGAGTCAAAACACCCATATTAAACTATTCGGATTGCCGCGAAATTTTACGAATAGGTCTTAACGGATATTTTGGACTTGTACCAAGTTTGGGAACCGAAATCTGAACCCGATTCCTAAGCTTTTAAAAATTAATTAGATTCTTTAATTCCTTACAACTTCGATTTAACAATTTCACATAAAAATTCCGTACTCGGGCTAGGGACCTTGGAATTCGATTCCGAGCATACGCCCAGGTCCCATATTTTTTCACGGACCTCCCAGGACTATCAAATCACAAATCAAGGTCTGCTTCTCAAGAAAGTTGACCGAAGTCAAACTTGACTTTTTAAGAAAACCTTAAGGGAATATTTGGTTCTTATTTCCACTCAAACTCTTCTACTTCCGAACTGATCGCTCCCGCAAGTCATTATTTAGTTAAGGAAGTTGTGGAAAGTTATTATTTAAGGGAACGGGGTTATAATAGTAAAATGACCAGGAGGGTCGTTACATTCTCCACCTCTTAAAGAAATGTTCGTCCTCGAATGGACATGAAAGAAAGGTACGTGGACTACTGAATAGGTGGTGATACCGGCTCCGCATGTCCTCCTCAGACTCCTAGGCCGCCTCCTCGATCGCTTGGCCCCTACACTAGACCTTTACCGCAGAAACTCTCGTGGACCTCAACTGACGGTCCTACCTATCAACAATGGAAAATGGCTCCTCCTCGTAGCCCAAGCTCTCATCTAGCTGAATGGTAATGAAGTCCAATACATGAGAGTAGCCGTCATGGTACTTTCAAGGAATCGATACATGGAAAACTGGATGGACTCCTGATAAACTGGGAGGTAAAGCAAGATCATAAACAACCTCACCAACTCGCCTCAACACCTCGAAGGGGCCAATAAACCTTAGGCTCAACTTGCCCTTCTTCCTGAACCGCATAATGCCTTCATTGGCGAGACTTTCAAGAGAACCTTCTCGCCGATCGCGAAGGATATATCACGCGCCTTCTGGTATGCGTAACTCTTCTGTCTGGACTGTGCTGTGCAGAGCCTCTCTTTAATCAATTTTACCTTATCCAAAGTATCATGTACCAAATCTGCACCCAATAGCTTAGCCTCACCAAGCTCAAATCACCCTATAGGAGAACGACAATACCGGCCATATAATGCCTCATACTGGGCCATCTCTATGCTGGACTGGTAGCTATTATTATATGCAAACTTTGCCAAGGGAAAAAGCTGATCCCATTGACCTCCAAAGTCAATCATACATGCTCTAATCATATCCTCTAGAATCTGAACTGCCCGCTCCGACTGCCCGTCAGTCTGAGGGTGAAATGTTGTGCTGAGATCTACGCTGGTACCCAAACCCTTATGGAAGGCTCTTTAAAAGTGAGATGTGAACTGAGGGCCCCTATCTGATATGATGGAAACCAGTACACCATGCAACCTGACTATCTCTTGAATTTAAACTTAAGCATACCTCTCCGCTGAATAAGTAGTCGGCACTGGAATGAAGTGGGCTGACTTGGTCAAGCTATCCATAATAACCCACATCGAATCAACCTTCCGCAAAGTCTGTGGCAACCCAACCACGAAGTCCATAGTGATGCGCTCCCATTTCCATTCAGGAATGGGCATCTGCTGGAGTAGGCCTCCTGGCCTCTGGTGCTCATACTTGACCTGCTGGCAACGCAAACATCTAGCCACATGCTTAACAATGTCTTTCTTTATCCTCCGCCACCAATAATGCTGCCTTAAATAATGATACATCTTCGTGGCACCGGATGAATGGAGTACCTCAAACTGTATGCCTCCTCTAGAATCCTTCTCCGCAAGCCATCCACATCAGGAACACATACACGGCCCTGAAGCCGTAACACTCCATCTTTGCCGATAGTAACCTCCTTGGCACCTCCCTGAAGCACCGTCTCTCTGAGGGATATCAAATGCAGATCATCAAACTGTCGGGCCTTATTCTGCCCTAACAACGAAGATTGAGCCACCACGCATGCTAGAACCTGGTTGAGCTCCGAAATATCCAACCTCACAAGTCTGTTAGTAGGGACTGAATGTCCAAAGCCAAAGGTCTCTCCGCAGCAGGAATAAATGCCAAACTGCCCATGCTCTTTGCCTTTCTGCTCAATGCATCAGCGACTACATTCGCCTTACCCTGGTGATAAAGAATGGAAACATCATAATCTTTTAGTGACTCAAGCCATCTGCGCTGCCTCAAATTAAGGTCCCTCTGCTTGAACAAGTGCTTCAAACTGCGATGGCCGGTATAAACCTCAAATGACACCCCATATAAATAATGCCTCCATATCTTCAGAGCATAAACAATCGCTGCCAACTCTAGAATCGTGCACAAGGTAGTTCTTATCATGAATTTTCAGCTGACGTGAAGGATATGCAATAAATCGTCCCTCCTGCATCAATACACATCCCAAGCCAATGCGAGAGGCATCGCAATAAACAGTAAACATCCCTGAACCGAAAAGCAACACAAGAATAGGAGCGGTAGTCAAGGCTGTCTTGAGCTTCAGAAAGCTCTCCTCGCACTCTTCGGATCAACGAAATGGGACACCGTTCTGGGTCAATCTAGTCAAGGGATAAGCAATAGAAGAAAAACCCTGCACAAACCGCCGGTAATAACCTTCCAACCCCAGGAAGCTCCTAATCTCCGTCACTGAAGTAGGTCGTGGACAACTCTGAACTTCCTCCACCTTCTTAAGATCCACCTTAGTACCCTCGTCGGACACAATATGCCCCAAGAATGCCACTTACTCTAGCCATAACTCACACTCAGAGAACTTGGCATATAGCCTCTACAATCACAAGGTTTGAAGTACTACTCTCAAATGCTGCTCGTGCTCCCCCAAACTGCTGGAGTATATCAAGATGTCGTCAATGAAGAGGATGACAAAAGAATCAATAAAAGGTCAGAACACCCAATTCATCAAGTCCATGAACAGCGCTGGAGCATTCCTCAACCCGAAGGACATCACCAAAAACTTGTAGTGGCCATATCTATCCTGAATGCAGTCTTCGAAACATCTGAATCCCGAATCTTCAGTTGATGATACCTTGATATCGAATCAATCTTAGAGAACACCTAGCCTCCTACAACTGGTCAAACAAATATCAACGCGTGGCAATGGGTATCTGTTCTTGATGGTGACTTTGTTCAACTGGCGGTAATCAATGCACATCCGCATAGTCTCATCCTTCTTCTTTACGAATAGCACTAGTGCACCCCAAGACGACACACTAGGCCTGACAAACCCCTTTGCTATTAACACCTCCAACTGCTCCTTTAACTCCGTCAGCTCTTTTGGAGCCATGCGATATGGTGGAATAGATATAGGATGAGTGGTTGGAGCCAACTAGACACCCTTTCTCAACCATACGCTGAGCCCTCAGAAAAGAAATAACCCTGCTAGGGGTATTAACCGTGGAATGTTCCACTCTAATCTCGGAAATCCTAGCATCGCTAGCGAAATAGTCTTGGCATGAGAATCAAGGACGGCATAATAGGGGGATAGCCAGTCCATACCCAGGATGATCGCAAAATCTACCATATCAAGCAACTAGAGATCTGCTCTAGTATTGTAACCACAGAAAGTAACCACACAAGACCGGTAGATCCGGTCCACAACCACAGAATCGCCTATGGGAGTGGACACATGAACAGGAACACCCAATGGATCAGGAGATATAACTAGAAAATGGGCAAATAGAGAGGATACATATGAATAAGTAGATCCTGGATCAAATAATACCAAATCATCCCTACCACTGATTGAAATGATACCTGTGATGACAGCGTCTGAGGCTAATACATCTGGCCTGGCGGGGAGAGAATAAAATCTAGCTGGAGCGCCGGCTGCCTGGCCTCCGCACGACTGAGAAGCATCTGACTGACCTCTCCCTTTTTGGCCTCCACATCATTGATGACCACTGCCAGTGTGGCCTCCACCCCTAGGTGGCTGGGTCGCTTGTGCTGGAGCCATTGGCTGTTGCCCCTGCTGTATAGCCTTGCCCCGAAGCCTGGGGAAGTACCTCCTCATATGGCCTGGGTCCCCGCACTCAAAGCAACGTGGTGCGGTGGACTGCTGCCCAGATGGCTGACTCTGAAAATCGGAAGACCCAGTAGAAGAATCCCGAATATCCGGCGGACGGTATGAACTCTCTTGCATAGCACTGTGATAAGAACCAGAAGAATCTGGAGGAACTGAATACCCACTGGAAGAACCCTGAACAGCCGATGGGCGATAAGAACTCTCTGGTTATGAACGCGCTAGAGCACCCCGAGCAGGTGGTGGTGCTAGAGTTGGGGGCCTACTGGACTAACCCTTACCAGTGTTGCCTCTACCCCTAGCTGGGGCGCCTCTAAACTCTCCGGAGAACCTGGCCCTCTTCTACCGCTGCAGCTTCTCAAACCCTAGCTGATAGTAACCCTCGATCATACGAGCAATCTCAAGTGTAAGCTCATAACCTATACCCATCTCCACCTCCCTAGCCATAGTGTTCCGGATAGTGGGATGCGAACCTGCTACGAACCGTCACACCCTCTCTGCCTCTGTGGGAAGTATAATAAGGGCATAGCGAGACAACTCAGAGAATCTCATCTCATAGTGGGTCACTGACATCTGACCCTACTGTAGCTGTTCAAACTGATTATGCAGCCCCTCTCTCGGTGGGTGGAATATACTGATCAAGAAATAGCTGGGTGAAATGATCCCAAGTGAGGGGAGGAGAACCAACTGGTATGCTATGAACATAGGACTGCCACCATCTGCGAGCCCTGCCCTCTAACTGAAAAGTGGTAAAGTCAACTCCATGCGACTCCAATGTCCTTATGTTATGCAGTCTGTCCCTGCACTTCTCGATAAAGTAATGTGCATCCTCATGACTCTGACCCCCGAAGACTGGATGGCTAAGTCTAGTCCACCTGTCTAGAAGTTTCTGCGGGTCACCTCCCACAGTTGGCACGGCCTGAGGTGCCACAACAGCAACTGGCTGAACCCCATCTGCGGGTAGTTCACCCTGAGTCTGATATACGGTGTCTGCACCTCCTTGAGCTGGAGCAGTTGTGCTCCCCCTCCTGCCTGTAAGGTGGCAGGCTCTGCTGGAAATAAACCAGCCTAGGTCATAGAATCCATGAACCATAGCATGCGGCCCATAATCTCCTGAAATCCTGGTGCTGTCATAAAGTATGCCGGGGTAGGCTCAGCTGCAGGTGCCTCACCCTGCTCCTCAATAGTAGGATCTGCTGGAGGAATAATTGGGACGACTCTGGGACGCCCTCGTCCCCTACCGTGTGTCGTTGCCCTCCCCCGGCCTCTACCTCGACCATTGGAAACAGGGGGAGCAGCCCCTCCCGGGTTTGGAACGTCAACAGCACGAGTCCACACCATCTGTAAGAGAATATAAACGGAAATTTAGTACACTAACCATTGCATGATAGGAGCTGAACTAAGAGTAGTTTTTCCTTCTAACATATAGCCTCTCAAAGATAAATACAGACGCCTCCGTAGCGATCTACAAGACTCTATTAGGTTTGACCGTAACACTGTGAGACCTACATGAACCTAGTGCTCTGATACCATGTTGTCATGACCAATTTCAAAAATAGGTCATGATGGCTCCCAACAACTTTGCCGGGCCAGCCAAGTGCAAAATATTATCAACAATCTTATAAGATTCTACTCAATTTTTACTGAAATACCCATTAGCATATGTATTTAGAAACTAAAATAGAAAATGCGACGAGTAATGTAATACTACAAACCCAAAAGATCAGTCTACTAAAGTGTACGTGCCAAGACCTGGTGTCACAGTGTAAGGGAAACTAGTAGAATATACACATCTCTACCCTACTGTCTGAAATAAGGGAAACACAGCAAAAATACAAAAGAAGAATTCATCCGGCTGCCGGGCGATATGGAAAGGAAGCACCTCACCGTAGAAGTCTCAACGGCTACTCACTGGAGCGCGCCCTGACGGTATCCATATGAATCAGCCTCAGAACCTATACATTTAAGTACAGAAGCGTAGCATGAGTACATAAACAAAATGTACCCAGTAAGTATCCCGTCTAATCTTGAAGAAGTAGAGACGGTAGGTCAACTTGATACCTACTAGGTCCAGATAATATCATAATAATGGTGTATAGTATACAATATGAATAATTTAATTACTTAACAGTTGCCACAGAAGTAATGGCATGCTCGTAGTTATATTTCCTTTTATCATGGTTACTCCCTTTTTATTCATTTAGCAATAAATCATGAAAATCCTAAGCTTCAATCACATATATATAAATCATGTGCAATAATGCCGAGGTCGACGGCCCGCTCCAACAAAATATAAATTTTTGTGCACTGCCGAGGGTCGAACGGCCCGTACCATAGATGCATCTATTTCACCGAGGCGCTCGGCCCGATCCACAAATATCAAGACAACATCAGGAATGCGCAATAATGCATTAGGTATATACAAGGGAAAAAAATCCCTCCAAGTTCATAAATAAGCATGTGTTCATCTTTCATTCTCCTCTAATCTCTAGCAAGTCGTACAAGATCATTTACTTAGTTCAAATAAGGAAAAGTTCACAGTAGGCAAGATGTGTGTCCTAAACTACCCAAACATTAAAAATATTGTAGCTACGCACGTACTCTCGTCACCTAGTGCGTGCACATCCCCCGCATTTAATAGGAAATTTTGTTATTTATTAACCTTAGAGGGACAATTCCCTCTCACGAGGTTAGAATGGAGACTCACTTTGCTCCGAAGCGTTCTTTCAATAATGAGAATAGGCTCCAAGCTCAATGCGAAGCCGAACAAGCACCAACTAGTTAAATAAGGCTAGAACTAATTAATAAGTGCTCACATAGTTGAATTCTAACTAATGTAAGTGATTTCCCAACATTTCCCGCAAGTTCCCTAAATTTTGACCCCGGGCCCACGTGCCCGGATTCCGAGATTTTTCAAAGTAAGTTATTCTCCATGACCTAAGGATAACTAATATGTGATTTTTTGTTCATTACATAAGGCTTTTATCATGCCACTAGGCATTTGATTAAGTAATTAGGTATTAAATCTTAATTTTATCAAAACCCTAGGTCTAGCTCTAACCCTTGATTTTAATTGATTATTAGTGTTAAATCTATCTAATGCCATGTATTTAATGCTAAGAATAAGTGGAGATTACTTACCTTATGATGTTATGTTGAAACCCTATCTTTAAAAGCTCAAGAATCACCCAAGTGTGGAGGAAATGGGAGATAAATGTATTTGAGGTCATATTAAATGAGATTCACTGCCCTGTGATTTCCGCTTCTACGGTTTGGGGACCGCTTCTGCGGTCCCACATCTGCGATCAGTTAGCCGCTTCTGCAGTTTTGGAAAAGGGCGAGGTCGACCGCTTCTGTGGTCTGGGGGGTCGCATCAGCAGATTCCACTTCTGCGGTTCCTTTGCCAGTTTTACGGTTGCCCCTGGGCTGGCCTTGGCCGCTTCTGTGATGAGAGGACCGCTTCTGAGGTCTCCGCTTCTGCGGTCCAAGAGCCGCAGAAGCAGTTTTGACAGATGCAGCAGGTTTTTTTCTTTTAAATAACGTCATTCGAACCTCGACCATTTGACGCTCTGCGCTCCCGAGCCTCGCCCAAACATACCGACAAGTCTGAAATCACAAGGCGGACCTAGTCGCAACCTCGAAACTCCCAAAACAATACTAAATCAAGGAATTGGACCTCAAAATCCTTTGATCAAACTTAATGAACTTTCAAGTTCTAATTTTCCTTCCAACGGGTCAAAACGCCCTTAAACTATTCGGATTGCCACCAAATTTTACTGGTAGATGTAAATGGATATTTTGGACTTATACCAAGTTTCGGAACTGGAATCCGAACCTGATACCTAAGTTTTTAATAATTAATTAGATTCTTTGATTCCTTACAACTTCGATTTAACAATTTTACATAAAACTTCCATACCCGGGCTAGGGACATCGGAATTAGATTCCGAGCATACGCTCAGGTCCCATATTTTTCCACGGACCTCCGAGGACTGTCAAATCACAAATCTGGGTCCGTTTTCCATGAAATTTGATCGAAATCAAACTTGACTTTTTAAGGAAACCTTAAGGGAATATTTGGTTCTTATTTCCACTCAAACTCTTCTACTTCCAAACCGATCTCTCCCGCAAGTAATTATTTAGCTAAGGAAGGCGTGGAAAATTTTTATTTAAGAGAACAGGGTTCTAACAGTAAAACGACCAGGCGGGTCGTTATATATATATAACTGAAATACGAGGAGTAGTCAGGTCCTGCGAACGTCAAGCAGCTACCTCAACAACTCTGATAAGCTCCGGAGACAACGACTGCTCAGCTAAGCCTCCGGTGCACCTGAATTTTCACACAAGGTGCAGGGAGTAGGGGTGAGTACTATCAACTCAGTGAGTAATAAGTATATAAAATGTCTAAAGATAAGAAATTCACGAAATGCCACAATGAAACGCTAAAACTAACAGTCCGACACCTTAACTACGATACAACAACAAAGCAATATCAAGTATATTATCCAAGTATAATGCAAGAATTCAACGCAATGCACATGACCCGCTGCGGCGTACAACCCGATCCATTTAACGTCGAGGGCGCTCACTAGGGGTGTGCATAGACTCTGGAGGGGCTCCTACAGCCCAAACACAATATCATCATATCATTACTGCAGCGTGGAGCCCGTTCCATACTCAGTCCACAATATGCATATGAGTCACATAACATATTCAATTAATTTCTCTGTTTCCAATTATTAAGAATATTATAATTTGTTATTTAACTTCAGGAAAAGTGACTTAGAATTTCATAACAGCGATTAACATAGGAATTAGATCAATGACTATACAAATCATGCTATCACAATGATATTCATCCTCTGAGGATTCTACAGATCGGCACAAGGCCCCAAACATGGCAATAAGCCCAGATATATTCAATACAGGGTGCGTATCAATCGCCAATATAGTAAAATTCTTGTTCGGGATGGACCTAGTTACTATCCCCAGTCATAAACAGCCTCGCACCTGCCATGGAGTGCGAGTCACACCCTAATATAGCGTCACCATGTGATAAACCGGAGTTTCAAACCCTCAGGCCATCACTACTCGCCTTTAGCCGGCCATAGACTGGTCCGCAATGCTTGTTCCTCTCGAATCTTCCTCTACGCACGTCGAATCTAGTCAAAATCACAACAAATAATTAAATATGGGCTAAAGAAACATAACTCAATCAAAAATACTCGAAAAGTACTAAAATTCACGAAGTTGCTAAAAGCCGAGCCCCAGGTCCACTTCTTAAAAAATTCCGAAAATCATATCAACGGATTCCTCGTCTCGCCACGAATCCGTACATATAAATGCCAAAAACGGAGTACAAATGGTCTTTCAAATCCCAAAAATATGTTTTCAAAAATCAAGCCCTAGTTCTTCACAATTTCAACCCACTTTCATGAATTTGAGTGTTGATTCTTCAATAAAATGGTGTTTCTAAGTCAAGAGACTTACATCCAATCAATACCCGTCGAAAACCCTCTTCAAATTGGTCAAAAAGCTCTCTTGGCGGAGTAAAAATGGTGGAAAAATGATGTGGGTCGCGGACCAAAGGGTTTTTAAACATTCTGTCCGACTACTGTAGCGACCTCTATGTGACCACATCAATTTCCTTGCGATCGCATAGAAAAAAAAATCCAGGCCCTCAAATTTCTCTAACGCAATCGCATGACAAGCTCTGCGATCGCAAATCACAGTCTTCCCCTTCTACGTGATCGCATAACTTTCTCTGCGTTCGCATAGAACAAATGTTGCAAGGGACCCCAGGTCCAAATTGCACTACGTGATCGCATCCCCGGAGTGCGAACGCACTGAAAAAATTCCCACAGCTACACGATCACACAGCCATTAACGCGATCACACAGAGAAAATTCATAGCCCCTACAAAACTTTCAATGCAATCGCAGCCCCAGGCTCGCGATCGCAGAGAGCATTTTCTGCTGCACCTTTCATGTTCAAAATTCCTTGGTAGCCATCCGAAATCATCCTGAGCCCTCCGGACCTCAACCAAATGCAAAGATATGTTCTATTACCTCATTCAAACTTGCTCGTAGCATAAAAACATTATCATAAACATCAAAATCATCAAATTACCACGGATTCAAGCCTAAGTCAAGCTAAAACTTCTGAAACTTGCATTTGATCAAACACCAGACCTAAACATCTCTGAATGACCTGAAACTTTGCACGCACACCTAACGGAGCTACTACAACTGTGGGAATTCCATTCCGACCCCCAGATCAAAATTTCACTTATCAACCAGAATTCGCCAAAATTCAAACTTAACCAATTCAAGCCTAATTCTATAGCTGACCTTCAAATTAAATTCCGATTGCGCTCCTAAGTCACAAATAATCACCCGAAACTAGTCGAATCATCGGAAATCCATTCCGAGCCCTCTAACTCATAAGTCAACATTCGATTGACTTTTCCAAACTAACCTTCTCATAAACAGACTAATTATCTAATTTCTAACTGAACTCTATCCGAATTACTTCAAATTCTCCAAACACATATAATGAAACATATAAATGCATAAAACAGGGAAAACAGGGCAGAGATACCTAAGACGACGGGTCGGGTTGTTACATCCTCCCCAACTTAAACAAACGCTCGTCCTCGAGCATGTGCAGAGTTGTACTAGGAGCCAACCAATTTCTGAATTACCCTACTAAACATATACCCGGGGTGATTCCACGTCACCCTAACTCACATAGGCCCGATAATACAACACAACTAAAATTTCATAGGCCATCTAGACCATAATCTTAGAACCACATTTCACCTCCGAAACCATACACAAGATCGGAACCTCACATCTATACTCAGAATAAGCCTGAACCAGCTGTAATAACTCATACCTGCAACCTCAGGTGAACCCATGCAACAAACCACACAATTCGATCCTCGAAACGATAGTCTCTATTCACAACAGTTGCCCAAAATACTCAATTATCGATAGGAACCTCTTATTTGCTAAGTTGTTATTCCATCACTTTCATATACTGCCAACGATGATGAAACACGCAATGAATTGTGGCAATTTCTCGGACCAATCATTCACGAAGTCACTCCCATTTTGGATACTATCACAATAGATTTCTGAGCCGAACCTCCATATTAACATACTAACAAGCTGAAACCAAATCCGTTCATATCCATTCATGACTCCAACAATCCCCTCGAATCCAACGTACCACTCTGGTGATAATACATCACAACACAGGCCAAATCCAGCACTTGCGTCGTATACGCACCAATAAGAGACGGTCCGAACACACTCAACTCATGGCAATTTATTCAAGTGAAAGAGTTGTACCTCAAGCTCATTAGTACCATCACAACACAAGGCTGAGACCCCGTCATGCATCATAGAAGTGGAATATCTGAATCCTCCTTAAAAGGTCATAATTTCACGTGGCCCCGCCACAACGCGCGATCCTATCCAAACACTGTTACACCTGAAACACCTCGAGTCACCATGCTCAAAATAGACAGCCACGCACAGGTTGATGCCTGAAACCAAGCAATGCATCACACCCACGGTGAAGCAAGCAATATACCATAAAATCCTCAAAGGACGCAACCGACGCGCTATTCGCCGAGCAATTCCCAATGCAGACTTTCCTGAGAAACTAAGAAAAAGGCATACAAATTAACATACAGAAACTATCCTCAACATCACACTGTTGCTGCAACCCGATCCAGATAACATACCCTGTGGTGGCGTTCCACCCGATCCTCTCAAATACCTCACATGAGGAGATGCACATCGAGCCGAATTTGCTCATTATAACAAAATACCGAGTTTCGGTCATAAGCACACTGAACGCATAATCATATCTACTTTGATGGTGTAAGCTACAAAACTCAAATTCCACTATGAATCTCGATAGCACCGCAATATATGTGCCACTGTCCACAAGTTATAACGCCTCGCACCACCGAAAAGCAACTCATAGATCTTCCCAGATCACTAGTAGATCCAATAACGATCGAATCAACCCATCCCTTATTAATATAATTTAGGACTAACCAAGCCAACACAAGGACAAACTCATTACCAAGAATCCTGAAGCTGCCTCTTCCACTACTATAACTCATGCCAAAGCCGTACGCGTACGGTTACCGACAACAAATATATACTAATGTCCCCCATCTCGCTCGGCGACATGCCCGGCCACAAGGAACACATCCAAAAAGGTCCGTCAATACCGAAACTGAATCAATGGACAAACCTCTGCACTGACATTTTCCACGAAGGCCCAAACAAGACATGCAATCCTTCTTAGCCGTCCGCTGGTCTTTGGAATGCAACCCACTCTCGCTATAACATCACCCGATTCACCATGCCACGCAACCTGTGGCATCCTCCGGCATAGCCCATAACATAATAGTCTAGATTAACCAAATAGTGAGGCTATGAGTCTACACCCAATCTCATATCCAAAATCTATCGCATCAACAGATAAAGATCCACAACCACGACATAGACGGTGTCAGAGAACTCCCAGTCTCCCCCTCCATATCACTATACCTGATCCCATGTTCCGCAGTATGAATACAGATTACACATCGAGTACCAAATCATTCCACAAAAGATATTCTAATATTTCCCTGTGCCATCAGCAAACTCGAATATTAGCAGTCGATCCAACAAGAAAATGTCGCAACACTACTGATGTATCATTTGTCTGATCACATTACCCTCCTTCCGAGACATATACTATCGTCAAATCACTTCAAATTACCAGTACCATTCCCTTGTCTACCTGAGGCTACTCGTTGCCTAAGAACTTTATGAACTTTCTTTCAGAACTGAACGGAAACCTCACACACGCCCGTCTCGGCACTCTACAACATACCGCACCAACCATACTTCCAGGGATAAAACAAGAACTTTCGTCTCCCTTCTGCGCCGCAGACTTCGACGCACTAAACTAGTCCATAACTTTCATTGATCCCATTTAGAAGAAAAATCATGACGCACTCCATGCTCCGCATATCCATAGAAATATACATCTCTAAACCATGATGAAACCCAACAAGAATTCTCTCCCAATTCCATTTGCACAAGCTAAACTGCCAGGATTAAATCCCTCTACCTGAACCAAGTCAAGCAGAATGTCCGTACTCACGAGCCTCACTGCCCAATGCTTGTATAAAATCATTACCTCGAACACATTCAAAGAATTGATCATATCTTTACCACACCGATTCGGTCCACTAACAAGCGACTTCATTTGTCTAGATCTCCTTCTGAAACATTTTCAACTTGATATACTCTCTTGTTGTAGCACCACAATGCCTCAACCCAGGCTTACCATACGAGACTCGAACGTAAGACCACACTATCTAAGACCAATAGGCCACTAAATACTCTCTCAAACGTTCCCAAAAATACCACCTTCTAAAATACCCTACTTTGAAGAACTTCTTGCGAATTTAAGTCCGCTACCTTTACTTCCTAGATACTGATACATAGAATCCCGTAATTAACGTAACAACACCACAAGTCTCGACTTGTTCTAACGGAAATACTGATTTGGTCACATACTCAACCTTAAAACACTTGAGTGTTACATACAAAATCTTGAAGACATTAAACCATTCTCAAGAGTCATCCACTCTTATACCCAATGCAAATTACTTGACTTAACGAATCGAACCGCTCGTGCCTTATCAGCACTTTGACACCGCATGACATAATCTCATTCCGCTACAACCAAACAACTTCCTTCTCTTTACACTAAGCATTCCTTATCCACAACTCAAGACATCCTATTATTTTCTCACATCTACGAACCACCATATGACCTTTGTCAAATTTTTGCTTCACTCGTGCCATCCTCGGCTCAATATTGGCAACCAGAACTGATTCACCTGCATGCATCAAATCGGAACTAACATAGTACATAACCGTACAATCATCTAATCAACATCAACCTCCCGAACTTAGCTCGAAGCCGTATATATCATAACACATATACTCTATTGTTGTCTTAATATCATGGTGAGATTAAACTCACTTCTTTCATAAGCTTGTGGAAACACGAATCATCAAAAAATTTAACTCTTCTGCAATTCTTGCATTCATTTATCCGATGGTTAATCCCCCTCTGTAGGCAACAAAATTTTATACTAAGTCCCAAATTTTTTCAAAAATTTCAGCAGAGTTTCCTTTGTAATTGAGCCTATCCACCTGCCAGAGAATCACCAAAACCATCCGAACAACACGTACAAAGCATCATAATTTATATCAACACCATTAATCTCAATAGTACATATATTATATTATCAAAAATTGATACATAGACATGCGGGTCACCTATTTGAATCAGAACACATGGAGAATACCTTTCAATTACACATGATATATTATGAGAAATACATAGGAACCGCATCACTTTAGAACACTCTACAGGAGATAAACCACCTGCTTCGCCGCAATATAACATCTCTGTATACCGTCCACTGTCATACACATTGCATAGCTACTTAGTTTTCCTGAGTCTGAACTCGTATCATGCAATTTACTTCACTCCCACTAGGATCCTTGAAAAAATTCTTCATATGCCTATATTCGGGCTACACATCGAACTATAATAGGAAACGAATCACTTAATAGTTCGTCTATTATCCAGCAGGCTACTTTGTCGCTACCAAGTCATATAATTGCATCTCGTTGTACGAACCTACTCAATCACCCGAATACCAAACTTCCATTCCAGCTAATAGCGACAATACCAAACATAGGGGTGTACAAAGAAAACCGATAAACCGCACCAACCCGATAATCCGAGTCAAACCGAGAAAAAAACCCGACTATGGTTTGGTTTGACTTGGTTTGGTGTTGGAAAAAAAAACCCAACCATAATTGGTTTGGTTTGGTTTTAACTAAAGAAAGTCAAACCGAAACACAACCAACCCGGCATTACATATATAGCAATTTTAAATATATTTAATATATAAATATAGTTATTGTAATGTAATTTATAAATATTTCATAAAAAATTTCATAATTTTATCTTTTAAGGTATTGTTTCAAGGTTTGATTTAGAACTTTTGAATGCTCCAATAAGTTTTATAGTCATTAATATTAGTAAATTAAATAATGCTAGCAATTAATACTAATGCAAACAAAAGACATTCAATTCAATATTACGAACGGGAATGTATTAAATGTCTATTTTTTATTTTGCAATAATTTAGATAAAAATACATAACCTATTTTTATTTTTCTTTAGCTTTTAGGCATATAACTAATACTCCCTCATTAGTCTATCTAGTTTAGCATGAATTAGTGCTTTTCGATTATGTTTATTTTTATTATTACTTTTTAATTAGCAATATTTATAGTACATAATTTTATTATTTTTTATTGTTGAATATTTTAGGATAATGCCATGAGTCATGACATATCTCATATTTCATATTATTTTCTTGAAAAATACTTTATATAGTTGTATTTTACTAGGATTAAAGAAATATTTTGAGCATACGTTATATATTTTGTTCTACGAAGATTTTACTGGAAAAAAATTCGAAAAAACCCGAATAACCCGAAAACCCGAGAAAAACCGATATTGAAAAACCCGAATTTATTGGTTTGATTTGGTCTTTATATTTAATAACCCGACACAATTGGTTTGGTTTGGTAATTTTAAAATCCGAACCAACCCGGTCTATGTACACCCCTAACCGAACATATGAGTTCATAACACAATCTCACAGAATTAGCATTCTGGTGCTCAAGCCATACGCGGAGACTCAGCCTCAAGTCCTTCCGACTGGTCCAACATCAACCTCACGAAGATTACATCTCGCCCCTTGATCGGGGAATCACAAGCCATCAAGGAACATCTGATACGGAGCGCTCATACGCTCATGCGAACACGTGGAAAGAATTTCAAGAGTTTCTCTTTCAAGCTGAATCAAGGACACACAATAAAATTTTAAGAAAGTGAAGTATTTCCTAAAAGGTTCTGTAGCCTCCCGAGGATAGATATGGACGTCTACGTACCGATCCGCGAGACTCTACTAAACTGGCTCATGACTCGCGAGGCCTAGTAACCTATGCTCTAATACCAACTTTTCACGTCCCAAACCCACTCGTGATGGCAACCAACCATAACGCTTGGCAAGCCGGACTAACAAGCGCTCTCAATTCGATAATAAATCCCAAAAGCGACAATTTAAGGAGAATGTAATAGTTTTAGAATAATAATCCAATATTTATAGTAAAATAATATGGAGAGATATGATGTCTGATAAAACACTTTCATAAGATCTAGGGTCACGAGTCTAGAGCCTCTAAAAAAACTGGGTAACAATTATCAGAACAAAATTATATATATATATATATATATATATATATATATATATATATATATATATATATATATATATATATATATATAAACTGAAATAGGAGGAGTAGTCAGGTCCTGCGAACATCAAGCAACTACCTCTACAACTCTGATAAGGCTGGACCTGAATCTGCACACAATGTGCAGGGTGTAGGGGTGAGTACCACCGACTCAGTAATTAATAAGCATAGAAAATGCCGGAAGATAAGAAATCCATGAAATGCAGCATAGTAAAGATAAAACTAGCAGTCCCACACCTTAACTACGATACAACAACAAAGTAATATCAAGTATATCAGCCAAGTACAATACAAGAATGCAATGCAATGCACATGACCCGTTTCGGCGTACAACCTGGTCCATTTAACGTTGACGGCGCTCACTGGGGTGTGTACAGACTCCGGAGGGGCTCCTATAGCCCAAGCGCAATATCATCATATCATTACTACGGCGTGTAGCTTGATCCATACTCAGTCCACAGTATGCATATGAGTCACATAACAGATTCAATTAATTTCCCAGTTTCCAATTATTAAAAAGATTATAATTTAGTTATTTAACTTCATGAAAAGTGACTTAACATTTCATAAGAGTGATTAACACAGGACTGTGATCAATGATTATACAAATCATTCTATCACAATGATATTCATCCTCTAAGGATGCTACAGATCGGCACAAAGCCCCAAATATGGCAATAAGCCCAGATATATTCAATACAGGTTGAGTATCAGACTATCAGTCACCAATATAGTAAAATTCTTGTTCGGGATGGACAAAGTCACAATCCCCAGTCATAAGCAGCCCTGCACCTGCCATGGGGTGTGAGTCACGCCCTAATATAACATCACCATGTGATAAACCGGGGTTTCAAACCCTCAAGCCATCATCTATACAAACTACTCACCTCAAGCCGGTCATATACTGGTCCGCAATGCCTGTTCCCTCTTTAATCTTCCTCTACGCGCGTCGAATCTAGTCAAAATCACAACTAATACATAAATATGGGCTAAGAAACATAACCCAATAAAAGTACTCAAAAAGTACTAAAATTCATGAAGTTGGTAAAACCCGAGCCTTGGGCCTACTTCTCGAAAAATTTCTAAAATCACATCAACGGATTCCTCGTCTAGCCACGAGTCCGTACATATAAAGTTTACCAAAAACGGAGTTCAAATGACCTTTCAAATGTCCAAAATCCGTTTTCAAAAATTAAGCTCTAGTTCTTCATAATTTCAACCCACATTCATGAATTTGAGTGTTGATTCTTATATAAAAATGGTGTTTCAAAGTCAAGAAACTTACCTCCAATCAATACTCGTCGAAAACCGTCTTCAAATTCGTCAAAAAGCTCTCTTGGCGGAGTAAAAATGGTAGAAAAATGGTGCGGGTCGCGAACCAAAGGGTTTTTAAACGCTCTGTCCGACTACTGTAGCGGCCTCTATGCGATCACATCAATTCCCTTGCGATCGCATAGACCAAAAATCCAGGCCCTCAATTTTCTCTTACGCAATCGCATGACAAGCTCTGCGATCGCGAAGCACAGTCTGCACCTTATACGCAATCGCATAACCTTCCCTGCGTTCGCATAGAACAAATGTTGCCAGGGACCCCAGGTCCAAATTGCACTACGCGATCGCATCCTCGGAGTGCGAACGCACTGAACAGATTCCCACACCTATGCGATCGCACAGCCCTTAACGCAATCGCACAGAGTAATTTCATGGCCCATCCAAACCCTTCTATGCGATCGTAGCCCCGGGCTCGCGATGGCAAAGAGCAATTTCTGCTGCACCTTTCATGTTAAAAATTCCCCGTTAGCCATCCGAAATCATCCCGAAGCCCTCGGGACCTCAACCAAATGCACAAATATGTTCTATTACTTCATTCAAACTTTCTCGTAGCATAAAAACACTATCATATACATCAAAATCATTAAATTACCACGGATTCAAGCCTAAGTTAAGCTAAAACTTCTGAAACTTGCATTTGATCAAAACCCGACCTAAACACCTCTAAATGACCTGAATCTTTGCACACATATCCAAAATCACCTAACGGAGCTACTGCAACTATTGGAACTCCATTCCGACCCCTGGATCAAAATCTCACCCAACAACCGAAATTCGCCAAAATTCAAGCTTAACCAATTCAAGCCTAATTCTATACTGGACCTCCAAATTCAATTCCAATTGCGCTCCTAATCACAAATCATCAACCGAAACTAGTCGACTCATCAAAAATCCATTCCAAGCCCTCTAACTCATAAGTCAAAATTTGGTTGACTTTTCCAAACTAACCTTTTTATAAAGAGACTAGTTGTCTCATTTCTAACCAAACTATATCCGAATTACTTCAAATTCCCCAAACACATATAATGAAACATATAGAAGCAGAAAACATAAAAAATGGGGTAGAGATACCTAAGACGACGGGTCGGGTCATTACAAAAGATCAGGAAAAGAACACTTTCATCACCCATCAGGGGAGGTACTGCTACAGAGTCATGTCATTCGAGTTGAAGAACACATGGGTGACTTATCAAAGCCTGGTCACTGAGATGTTGAAGGACCAACTCGGTAAAACAATTGAAGTTTACATAGATGATATGTTAGTTAAATAAAAAAGGAGGAAGACCAAGTTGACCACCTAAAGGAAGCCTTCGATATACTAAGGCGATATGGTATGAAGCTGAACCCCAAAAAGTGTACTTTCGGCATAACGTCAGGCAAGTTCTTCAGCTTTATGGTGTCACAAAAAGGCATCGAGTTCAACCCCGAGCAGATCAAAGCCATCTAGGAAATACCCGAAGTAATGATCAGCAATAAACAGGTAGGCCATATAGCCGCCCTGCCGAGGTTCATCTCACGATTCTTTGATAGATGCCACAAATTTTTCAACGTACTTAAAAGGAAAATGGGCTCCAACAGTATTCGAAATGCATCGAGGCCTTAAGAGAACTAAAGGCATACATGTCCTCGCCCCCGCTACTTGCCAAAGCAGAACCCGGCAAGCATCTTCTGATATACTTGGTCATATCAGAGGTCATAGTAAGTGCAGTACTGGTCCATAAATATAAAGGTATGCAATCTCCAATCTATTACATTAGTAAAACCCTAGTCGATTTCAAAACAAATTACCTCCACCTCGAAAAGTTGGCTTTGGCATTAGTCATAGCTTCACAAAAGCTTAGACCCTATTTTCAATGCCATCCCATATCTGTTGTCACAACCTTCCTTCTAAGGAGCATCCTACATAAACTCAAGCTATTAGGGAGATTGGCCAAGTGGGCCACAGAATTAAGCGAGCATGATATAATAAATCAGCCGCGAATAACAATAAAGTCACAGGTACAAGCCGACTTCGTCGCCGATTTCACTACCAAAATAATGCCTGAGGTCAAGCAAGAAACTTCTCGTACCTCTCCTAGGTTACCCGACCTATCGGTACCTATGGCGCTTCCAATGCGTCAGGATCTTGATTGAAACTGGTGCTCGAGGTCCCAACAAGCGAATTCATCCACCAGTCCATACAGTGCCCCGATATGACTAATAATAAGGTCGAGTACGAGGCCATAGTTGCAGGACTAAAGCTAGCTCTCAAGTACGGAGCAAGACAAGTCATCCTCCGGTGCGATTCAAAACTCATTGTCAACCAAGTCATAGAGACCTTCTAAATCAAAGAGTAGAGGATACAAAAGTACCAGGCAAAAATCCATAAACTACTGCCGGAATTCGGCGAATACCTCGAGCACAAAACATCGAGGAAGATGGCCTAGCAAAGTTAGCAGCAGCTACCAAAAACATTAAAAAAGAAAACATGGTTACCCTCCTCCACTCGTCAATAGACCAACTTGAGGTACACTATGTAAATTTAACTTAGGACTAGTGCAACTGTGTTATAACATATTTGCGGGAGGGAATACTCCCATCAACAAAAATAATCCAAAAAGCTTCGAAGGCAGGAGGCCAGATATAGCATCATAAACCATGACCTATACAAAAGAAATTCCTAGGGCCAAACCAAATAAGACGCGTCCGTGAGGAAGTACAAGAAGGCCACTGCGGTGCCCATACCGAAAATCGAGCCCTCATTAGATGCCTCATTCAAGCAGGCTATTATTGGCCCAACACGAAGAAGGAAGCTGGTGACTTTGTCAAGAAGTGCGAGCAATGCCAGAAATACGCTCCTATGATGCACCAAACGGGCGAGCACCTCCACTCGGTCACATCGCCATGGTCATTCATCAAATGGGGATGGACATCGCCGGATCCCTTCCAGCAGGACGACGTAATATACGATTTCTTTTGGTTTTAACTGACTATTTTTTCAAGTAGGTAGAAGCAGGTGCATTGCCCAAATACGTGAACAAGAAGTTATCACATTCATATGGAACAACATCATATGCCGCTTCGGCATCCCCTAAGAAATCAGTTGTGATAACGAACCTCAGTTCATCGGGAAAAAGACCACCAAGTTCATCGAGAAATGCCACATCAAGCGAATACTCTCCATGCCATATCACCCTGCAGGAATGGCCAAGGCGAATCCTCCAACAAAATAATACTAAATATCATGAAGAAGAAACTCTAAGACGCCAAGGGACTATGGTCAGAACTAGTACTAGAAGTACAATAGACATACTGCACCATGCCAAAAATAAGCACTGGAGAAATAACATATTCACTAGTCTATCGAACTGACGCAATTGTACCAGTCGAGGTCGGGGAACCAAGTCTGAGATACTCCAATGAGAGCGGAAAAAACAACAAGAAAAATAGAAAATAAGACCTCGACGAAGCGGAGGAGTGAAGAGACATGGCTTACATAAGAATGATAGCCCAAAACAGCAAGTAGAACAGTATTACAACAAAAAGGCAAAAGTACGACTACTCAAAGTCCGGGACTATGTACTCAAAGCCAAAACACAAGCGAGCAAAGACCCAAGCGAAGGTAAACTAGGAACCAATTGGGACGGGCCATATAAAATCATGGCAGCAGCAAATAAAGGATCATTCCAACTAGAAACAATGGAGGGAAAGCTACTATCAAACAATTGGAATTTCACCCACCTCAAATACTTTCACTTCTGATAACGGACACCCTCCAAGTCGTACTCTTTTTCCCTCACCCAGGTTATATCCCAATTGGTGTTTTCTCGGGAGGTTTTTAATGAGGCGACGAAGGGGACGTCTTGAAGTCCAAGTGTAGTTCTTCTCCCTGCCTGTCGACTACTTCTCCAGGACGAACGATGAAGGGACTAGGTAGACTGGAACTTCTCAAATGTATACATGGAACAAAAAAAAACATGTAATACTCTCCGATTAATGAAATAAACAAAGAAGCATGCAACATCTTTGCACAATTCCACCAAGTCATTTTACATTTTACTTCGAACTCACTTGAATTACTTTACATTCGACTCGCTCGAACTACTCGACATTCAACCTTGCTCGAATTATTTTACATTTGACTTTGCTCAAATTACTTTACATTCGACCCGCTCGATTATCTTACATTCAACCTCGCTCGATTTATTTTACATTCGACTTCGCTTGAATTACTTTACATTCGACTCACTCGAATTATCCTACATTTGTACCTTGCTCGAATTATTTTACATTTGAATTCACTTGAATTACTTTACGTTCCACTCGCTCAAATTACTCGACATTCTACATAGCTCGAATTGATTGAATTACCTTACATTCGACCGCTAGAATTACTTTACATTCGACTCGCTCGAATTATTTTTACGTTCGACCTCGCTCGAATTACTTGATTTTCAACCTCATAAACCTCGACCTTGTTCGAGCTAATTAATATTTGACCTAAAGTCGGTCTATGTTCGACTCTGCCAAAATTAACATCACATACAAACGGGAATCCCAAAATACATAGCAAAAGGCTATTGTTCCATTCCAATTGTCAGATTACAATACTTTTTACAAAGGGCTCGAGGACGCCCTCACAAAAATAGCAAAGCAAAAAAAAACTAAGTACAAAAGCTTTACGCCACATCATCCCTATTAGCATACTCATCATCATACCAAGCATAAGAGGCAAGCCCATCAGCGGCAACGTCATCCTCATCCCCTCCAAGTGTACCAGGGTCGTAACCATAAGCTTCACGGGCTGCCTGTCTTGATACAGACGCCCTCAAGCTCTGCCTAGAAAACTTTCTCGGAAGCCTTCAAAGACTCGTACACGTAAAGTTGAGCCTTGGTATGGACCCACATCTCATACAACTCCCGCGACACCCCAGGATCTGTAGAAGTGTGAGATGTAGATGGATGTGCCTGTCGTCGTGTCTCCTCGGCCCTCATGACAATGACTTGCTCATTTAACTCGGACAACTCCTCCTCTAAACCCTGGATCCGTTCTTCCAACCTCGCCATCTTGAGCGTCGACATCTCCGCCTTGTTAGCATGCTCGAACCTACAAATATGGAGGGCGTCATCTAGGGCTGTCGCCTCAGCTATAGCAGCCATTTTGACTTTATCAACTCAATCCAACTCTTCGATCTTAGCACTCAATTCATTTGTCAAATCGACGGCCCTTGCTCCCTTACTGGAGTTCAACTGTTAAAGACGCCACATGTGCCTGAAGATTAGTGTTCTCGGCTATCACTCTTTTGCTAACCTCGAGCTCGTCCTTTTTGGCCTTTAACGTTGCTGCCTCAAGCATGCTGCACTTGCTGATGGCCCTCATAAGTTCCTCGTCCCTCTCCCTCAGCTCTTCGTCCTTCTTCTTCAGCTCCCCCTCCCTCTGATTGAGCCCATCACAAAGTGATTGAAACTAGCCATCCTGGCTAAGAAAATTGGCCAACGTTTGGTGCTTAGTACGGTACTCTCGGTAATTGGAGGTCATCTTCTTAAATATGGCCATCCTCCGCTCCTCCCACCGATCACGCTCAATCTCCATAATAAGTGTCTGACATTAAAAAAAGAAGAGGTCAGTGTAAGAAAGGTACACGTACGAAACTAACCTAACATAGGAAACGAAAACTTACTCATAAGGCCATGCCAGATATACATAATGACATGTCCGCATCTTTTAGAGTCAATAGCATCCTATTCTCGAAAGCCGTGCACAAGGGAGCGAAGGTCGACACCGCTCGTTTTGAGTTGTCCAAAGGTTCGTACTCCACGAAAATGACTATATGCTAGTTATGACCCTCTGTCCTTATCCCCACATGAAAAGTCCTCTCTATGAAGGTCTGTTTCTCCTCAGGGTCGACGTCCGAGCTAGAGTCATCATCCCCCCTAGGGAAAACTCTACCTTCCTCGGCCGCATATGATGAGCCACCTTCACAGGCCTGCATAAGCTCTCTACTACCACGAACCTGTCAACAACAAAGGGCCTCCTCTCCATGACAAAACCTGCCATAGAAACGGCATCGGCGTTTGGTGTAAGCACTGATTTCGCTTCCAAAGCAATGAATCTCTTTGGATCAACACCAGCAACAATGGCCATCTCGGTCTCCTCCCTTCATATTTTCCTCAGCGATGCCTCTTCACCGTGAGATGACTCATCCACAAGATGAAAAATAGGCTGAGAAGAGATCTCATTCAGCAGGTTGAAAGTTTGAGGGGTGGAGTCCCTCAATGATGGAACCTGAGTCTGACCACCTTAAGCAGAATCAGCTAAAGCAAATTGCACTCAAACTAATGCGATGTCCTGGCAAAATGCAGGGACCAGAGCCCTCGTCTTTTGGAAACTCGCCGACGTAGCACCAAAGGAAGGTTGCATTAAAAGGCAATAACAAACAGTAATAAGTTGGAAGGGAAAAATAACACTTATTGGATGAAGTCTTGGGTCAAAAGCGCTTGTGAAAAGACGCCCAGTCATGAATTCCCACGGTGTGGGGTAACACGCCAGCCACCCTATCTTCAATATCAAAGACGGGAGAAGGTGCACGCCTCTCAGCTGAGAACAAGGAAGCCGTGAGTGAGTCGAAAATGAAAGAAGAAAGAAAATAACAAATATATGACAATATACTTATAATTATAGTTCCATTGCTCGGGGAACCCGGTCGGATTCGCCACTAGATGCTCGGTCTTGATGAAGAAATAATTTTTCCAGAATCGCCGGTTTGCCTTATCTCCATTCCGGCCACCAACCCTTTGGTCCCACGTTGCCGCAGATGTATCAATGTGTCTCTATAAAAGCTAGGCAAGAATAGACGCAGCAGATGGCGAATATTGACCTCAAGGCCGGGAAACTCTGCGACTTTGCCATCATGGGAAAAACTTTGTACAAATACGGGGAGAGTTGCGCCAGGCAGATGTTGTAAAAGCAGAAAAACTCCTCCGCTAGTGGGGGGAGAGAAAGAGAATAACCAACTAATAACATATAAACGTAGAAAGCACAATATCTGGGTCGGTGAACATGTACTATGTCGCCTCCCGCCGGAACAATTTCGACGTGAGAAGGAATAGAATATTTAGATCGGAGGTCGTCTATTTGAGGCGGCCCCATCTTAGAAAGCTCCTGAGCAAGAGCGGGAGCAAGTTCCTTTGGGAGGTTATTTCTAACCAAAGGGTTCTTGGGGACTGCCTCTGCCACGGTGGGGAAGCTTTCTTTCTCTTCAACCATGAATTCCTCACCGCTAGGAGGAAGGGCCACCGATAAAGGAGTGGTATCGGAGACTCCATCGTGAATATGAGGGAATTTTGACATATTTCTATAGTGAAATGTGTACAACAAAGTCAGAAGAAGAAGATATCAACTGGGAAAGAAATCAGGGACTGGAATTGAAGAGGCTGCAAGAAATTGAAAACAGAGATCAGAGAAGAAGATCAAAGAAGGACAATATGCTTACGAAATGAGAAATGCTGAAAATTTTCTAAAATGAAGACCCCCTCCCCATCTATTTATAAGGTTGGGTGACACCAGAATCGATGCAAAGGATCGTTAATGGCACAAAAATCGAAGTGACAAGCACATACACTGTATTGGGAAGACATGTAATGATGATGCACGTGACTATAGCTTCATCCCACGTTAGCCACACTAACCGCAGCCTCGCTGGCCACGCCGCTTTTTCGACCTCGACCGATTCAATTCAATCAATACGACCAAATTTCTTCGGAACGATTATAGAATGGATCCACTCATCGAGGACGTCCAAGATAACGATCTCAACAAATGGAGGGACTAACTGTATTGGTCAAAATTTGGACGACTTGATAACTACAAACAAAAAAGGTCGAGGATTGTGCCGACCACGACACAATGGCGAGGAATCGTCTTAAGAGGGATTAGTTCCGAGGTTAAGTAAAGGGGAGCATGGAAGCAACATTAGAATAAGTTTAAGAATAGAAAGAAGGAATATTCCATTGGATATTCTTTCTATTACTTTTTAGGATTTCCTAGGAATATCCGTTATAAATAGGAAGAGATAAAGAACAAAGGGGATCTTTATTTTTTGGATAAGAGCACATTGTAAAGGGCTGACTACAAAGAATATACAAAAGTTTGTCTTGTCAATTAATCACATTGTTGGACATACACTTTTTATTCAGAAGATCCAAAGATTCCTTATCCATCTTCATTTTTTATTACTCACGCTGTTATCAGGAAGAAGAATCATCCAAGTTATCTAACATTTGGGTGATAAGTTCATTTTCATCACATTCATTGCCATAATCAACATTTATTGCCTACTTTTATTGCTACATTTATTAACAATCATTGAGTATTTGTAGTTGGTATACAGTATTTTCGAATTCAGTCCTACATTATCAATATATCTAAATATTAACTTTAGTGATTAATATATTTTACTAGAATTCACACTCTATTCCCTATTTAATTAATTTACAAAAAGGTTTAATACTTTTTGATGAAACAAGGATCTCATTAGAAAAGGTTTTTTTTTCCTTTTTTAGCTTTGTAAAGTTTTTCTCCTTTGTTGTCGTTTTGTGTTTTGGACAATTACTGCATTATTGTTTCTTTCCTTCCTTCTCTAGTGTGTTTTTTCTTTAGAGATTTTTAGAGAAGAAATTAATATTTAAATATCATTCCTTTTTTTTTGGTCGGATTTAAATATCATTCCTTTAACTGCATTGTGCTGAAATTTAGAGAAAACTGCCATACTTCTCCTGCTCCATAATAGTATCGCATATCACGGATAATTGGGATATGAAAATTATAATGAATATAAATTATTAATAACGAACATAACGTTGATTGTTTTAACAAATATTAAATCTTAAAATGGCCGGTAGTTCAACGATATGAGATTTGACAATGGCATGTTGTATCAAATAAGATTAAATTATATTAAAATTATGAGGAACTAATTGATAAAGAGTACGCTGGGTCTTTGACAGATTATTATTTTTCATACTATTTTATATTCATAACTCATAGGAGCAAGGTTGAATTTTAAGTCGAGTTTAAGCTATTTGTGTTATAAACTATTTATATAATATAATTATTTATAAATAATTATAAATATTTATATTATAAGCATTAATTGCTAGTATAAGAGGTTAAACTACTCTATCAAATAAATAATGTTTGACTAACGTTTTATAATTTAGAGAAATCATAACGATAACGACTTTCACCAAATCCATTGCCGTTATACTAACGGAACGCCTATTAACGACGTTTCCTTGGAGCTATGGCCCCCACCGGCACACAAAACGGCAAGCGGAATGGCAGGTTAACGGCAGGGAATGGGCGCACGTGAGCGGCTGGTCACTTTCACAGCTCACGTGCGTCACGTAGCCTCCCACGTAATCCTAATTGTACCCGCAAATCTGGGCCTCTTGTTTTGGGCCCCCTTCAGCCTTCAGGAACCGTCCCATCCCATTCCATCATGTCATTATTTTGGTCGACCACCTCCCAATCACATGTCATAATCTTCACCCTCTAATGTACAAATTTTAGTGTAGATATCATCCCATGCATTTACACGTAATTGGATTGGAAAATATTAGGTTAGTAATATCAATATTTGAAGATGGTCTATCGGATACATAATATCTTTACTCTATCAGAATAAGGATAAAATTTAAATACGTATTATTCTCCATAAATCTTATTTGTGAAATCTTACTTGATCGTTTGCTGTTGTATCAATATTTGAAGGAAAATGAATAAATAACTATAATTACAAAATGTCATTAATGTTTATAATTGGTCTAATTAACTAGATATATATATTCAATAAAAAAAATTGATTTGGCATTGTCGACAATGCGTGGAGCAAGGTCCCTAAAATGATAATATATTTCAGATTTTGAGATTCAAATTTTTTTTCATTTTGATCGTGAATTCATATATAATACCTTGAAGTTTATTTAAATAAAATTAATATATTTGAATTTTTTTAACCAAAAATGCTATGAATTAAAATACCCAATAATATAAATATTTTAAAATACATCAAAATTCGTAATAAAAAAATACTCCATCTATTTCAATTTATGTAAACTTATTTGACCGGGCACGGAGTTTAAGAAAAGAAAGATAATTTTTAAATTTGTGGTGCAAAATGAAGCACATATATTTTGTGTGGCTATAAATCATTGCATAAAGATAAAAATTTTCTAAATAGAAAAAAAATCACTAAAAAAAATAGAATCACATAAATTAAAATGGAGGTAGTAACTTATTTGACCCTCAAAAAATTATCATTCATTTTTGGACGGGGGAGTAACTATACGAGTTCAAAGGCAAAAAAAGAATTTTAAAACAAAAGGAAAAGCAAAAAGAAGGAATATATTATGTTGCACATTTAAAATGAAAAAGAAAAAGAGATCTTGTATACTCAGGTGGGACCAGCCAATTACAACATGAGTTGGCCACGTGAATTGGGAGGCGGAACAGATGCGGTAAGTAAGCATTTGTTATCACGTGACTTTCTCCCCAATTCACGGGCTATACGACACGTTTGAAGTACGCGCTTGTTCTTATTTTAATAAAAAAAGATAAAGAGTATTCATATTAATTACGTACTGAATATTATAGTATTAATAAATAATCCTCTGACCGTCCTAAGGAAAAAATATTGTTAACTGATCCCTATAATGATACCTTAAGCAGAGAATGTGTGCAACAGCCAACACGGCAGCTAAAGAAGCTTCTTTTATATTCATTGAATTAAATATAATTCACCATTTAAATTAATTGTATTATTAAAGTAAGCTAATCATTGAACTTCTTTCCCCTATGGATCCTTCTCTTTTATTATCGTAAATATATATAATCATTAAGTATTTCATTTGCTTGATTTAAAGTCCGTTTGGACATAAGAATTTTTTTACTTTTTTTTCAATTTTTTATTTTTTTTAAATTAGTATTTGACCATAAAATTTTTAATTTTTATTTAAAGATAAATTTTGAATTTTTCAAAATTTTAAAAAACTTCAAAAAATTTTCAAAATTTTCACTCAGATCACTCACAAAACTTTAAAATAATCAAATATTATTTTCATATCAAAACATAACTCTAATTTTTAAATATTATTTTTATTTTATTTTTATATTTTAATAATTCTTATGTCCAAACGCTCACTTAAATCGCCTTGGTTACCTTTAACCTTGTGGTTTGCGTATTTACTATGACAAGATAATGAGCTATGGAAATTAACCTTAATCATTGTTCTATAACTGGATAAGAAATTGTAAAAAGGTAAAGAACAGCTAAAGAATAAATAATGTAGCTAGATAGACTCCAAAATAAAAGGACATATATAGAGTGAGTGAAACTTCTTTACTCTTTTTTAATATTATCCCTCTGTTCACTTATCTATTATTTAAAAATATATTTTTATTTTTGCTTGTTCATTATATTAAATCAAGAAAAAAGTAATTTTTTTCTAATTTTACCCTTATCATTAATTACTCATTTCCTTAATTATGTCCCAAGACTTTTAAAAAAGCTATCATTATTATGGGTAAAAACATAAAATATGTATTTCATTTGTTCTTTTTTAAGAAAATTAAAAAAGTTCAAATTATGGACAGCTAAAAGTTAATGGAGGGAGTATTATTATTGTTGTTGTTGTTGTGTAGCGGAGCTAAAATCTGTACAAAGGGGTGTCAAAATCTAAGGAAGAAGCCAAAAATTAGAAACTACGCTACAATAAGGAATCAAACGTATGACCTTCAATCACTTTTGACACCCCTTAACCGTTGCACTAGAAGATTGTCTTGTGTCAACGGTTGTCAACCCATAATATATATTTAAATTTTTTTAAACATACCTACCTAAACGGTGTTATTTTTCGACGAAAGGGTGTCAGTTGACACTATTAAGACAAGGGTAGCTCCGCCCTATTGTTGTTGTTGTTGTTTTTTCTTTTTTTTTTTCTGAAAATAATTTTTCTACTTTCGTAAGGTAGGGTAATATCAGGACTACGTACATACTATTCTCTTCAAATTTTATTTGTGGAATGAATTTACTATTGTTATTGTTATATTATTATTATTATTATTGCTTTTATTGTTATTTATTAACGAAATAACTAAAACTGTAATTAAATAACTAGTTGAGAAGGTAAGGTTGGAATTTTATTAACCCTCGATTGGATTTGTATAGTTTTGTTGGTATGTCAAAACTCTTAAATGCCCTAACTCACAAGACTAGACTATTGTAGGAGTAGTATTCTTTGATTTGTCGTTTTCTGAATAAGCACGTGATTTGCAGTGTCAAACTCAGGTGTCCCACCGTTTTTAATTTGTTCAAAATTTGTGACTCTGGCTGCTGCGCAATTTTACTTGTGCACTGTTTGGATTTATCCTAATTCTCTATTCACGAACTATCGTTATCCAAAATGCTGCCGCATAATGTAATTTTGGAGAATTATGACATCCATTCATAATATTTTTAGAGAATTCGAACTAATCTAGCTATTGTTTTCCCAAGGATGAAAAAACTTCTTGGGGGATGAGGAATTCAATGAATAAGAGACTGAAAAAACATGGGTCAATGTGTTTCACTCAAAAAAGATTTTTCGGTCAAAGTTAATATTTGAAAGAAATTGAATTACAGATAATTAAAATTTACTTTACTTTCTCAATAACTTGAAGAATAAATCAAGGAATAGAAATAATTGATAAAAGATAATGTGAAACATATTGATAAGCACTCCCAAAATTGTGATTTAGAACCTTAAGAATAAAGTAAAGAATAATTGTATCAATTTCAATAATTATTGGATGCCATTACAAATGAGGATTCAGTCCTTATATTGGAGCAAACAATTATAACAGTTCATTTACATAATTCGAGCTCGCTAATAGTATTAATTACCTTGATTGCCCTGTCATCTCATTGATAGTTCATGTATTGTACCTTGTGGCAATATTTTAAAGTTGTTATTGACCAAGTGTTTAGGCCTTCTAAAAGACAAGATACTTGTCAAGATGCATGCATCTTGCCTTGACAAATGGCAAAGTGCTTTGACAAATGTCAAAAAATTTGACAAATGGCAAGAGAAGCCTTATGCATTTTGCCGATAAAATGGTCCTACCTTAAAGCCAATTTGAATCATCAAAATGACATTCTCATACGACTTTCTCCTCTCTCTTCCAAATATTTTCCTATAATATTTAATTAATATTTCATATTAGTTGGTCTTCCTTTTTCCTTCTAGCTGGGTTTGTAATATTTAATTTTGCTGATTCCTGTATCCTTCCTAATAGAGGTAGGCTTGTTTAATCCTCGAGAAATATTTCACACTGCTGAAATAGTTTCTTAGAACAGTGCCCAGCAGGTTTCAAGCCAGTAGGTGTATTTCTGATAAAAAATTATTTTATTGCAATATTATTATTATTATTATTTACGGTATCATATACATACAATCTAATAAACTATGGCAAATAATACTGACACTGAAAATACTACTGATACCGCTAATATTGGTGTTACAGCTGTTGCTCAAACCCCCAGTTGCACTGTCGTATACCAGGCCATTTCCAGATGTGTCAAATATTAAAATAATTGCCAGTGAAAATTTCAAGTGTTGGCAATAACGTATTTTTTCGCTTCTCGATGTCCATGGTGTTGCACATGCACTGTTGCATCCACAACGTAGTGCAGACGCTGATAATAAAATAATGGAATCATGGAAATATGCCAACAAGGTATGCCGTCATACAATTTTTTAAACTATTTCTAATGAATTATTTGACGTGTACTACAGTTATAAATAAGCAAAAACTATATGGGAAGCTTTATTTAAAAAATTCACTGCTGAAGATGCTACAAAATAAAATTTTGTAGCAGGAAAATTTTATCGGTGGTAGATGAGAGATAATAAAGAGATGAACATACAAATCAACTAATTTCAAAAATTGTTAGAAGACTTGAAGGCCGAGGGGATGTCTTTACCTAAGAAGTTTTCTGGTGGAGTGCTAATTGAAAAGTTATCTGACTCATGGAGTGACTACAAAAATAATATAAAGCACAAATAGAAAAGTTTCAGCATTGAAGAAATTGTGATCCACATCCTAATTGAAGATTCCAACAAAAAAGAATCTGCCAAAGCTAGGATGACAGCTCTCAAAGCAAACTTAGTACAAAGCAACAACAACAATCGCAAAAGGTGCGAGAAGAAGTCTCAAGGTTGCAAGCCTAAAAATCCTAACCTTACAAGGAAAAAGGACTCTTGTTTTGTTTGTGGAAATCCAGGCCATCATTCCTTACAATGCAGGTACAGAACAAGAAATGACAAGGAAAAAACTAATACTTCTAATGCTAACTTAGCTGAAGGAGGTGATATTATTGCAGCTGTCATTTCTCAAGTAAACATTGTAGCACATGCAAAACAATGGGTGATAAACTGTGGGGCTACTTGACATATTTGCGCAAATCGAGAGTTGGATGATATAGAAGAATTCTATCTTGGAGACTGAAGTACTACCAAAGTCTTGGTTAAGGATAATGTTCTCCTGAAACTCACTTCGGGAAAAACTTTAGCTATTGTTGATGTACTGCATGTTCCTACTATGAGGGCAAACTTGATCGCTGTATCCTTGTTAGGAAGAGCCAGAGCATAAGTGTCATTTGAATCTGATGAGTCTATTTCTATATGGCATGCTAGACTAGGACATGTTAATGTCACATATATAAAGAAAATACAGTCACTAGGATTAATATCTAATTTAGACTCAAGTAATATTAACAAGTGTGAATTATGTGTTGAAGCTAAAAGTACTAAAAAGACTTATTTTACCGTAAATAGAGAAACTAAATTATTGGCTTTAATTCACACCGATTTAGGCGACTTGAAGTAGACTATGACTAGAGGTGGTAAAATATATTATGTGACTTTTATTGATAATTTTTCTAGATATACTAAGTTGTATTTTCTTAGAAACAAAGATGTTGCTGTTATTGCTTATAAACTGAGGTTGAAAATTAACTTAGTAGAAAAATCAAGAGAGTTAGATCAGATAAATGTGAAGAATATTATCTTTAAATGAATTTTATGAAAAATAATGAAAATATTCATGAAGTAGCTCTGCCTTATTCACCTGAGTCAAATGGAGTAGCTGAAAGAAAAAATAGAACATTGAAAGAGATAATTGAACTCTATGTTAGTTAGTTCTAATGCTCCTGATAATTTGTGGGGTGAGGCTATTTTATCTGCACGTCACTTACAAAATAGAATACCACATAGAAGTACTGGAAAAACTCCATATGAATTGTAAAGGGGCTATAAACCTAACTTGAAATACTTAAAAGTGTGGGGGGTGCCTTGCTAAAGTTCTTTTGCCTGAACCTAAAAAGAGAAAAATAAGTTCTAAAACTGCTGATTGCATGCTAATTGGATATGCAGAACATAGTGCTGCATATTTTTTTTATTTAAAAAGTGATGTGCTTTATTTTAATACTACAATAGAGACAAAAAATACCGAGTTCTTTGAATATATTTATCCATTATCTAATAAAATTTCTCATACACCCGTTGAAACAAATAATGAAATTACCTCTAGTGAGGAACTGAGAAGGACAAAAGGCCAAGAAAGAATTTTTTTCTTATGGAAATGATTTTCAAACTTTTCTTGTCAATAACGAACCATCAAATTATTTTGGAGCTATATCTTCTTGAGATGCTAAATATTGGGAAGAGGCAATAAAAGTTGAAATTAATTCCATTATGAAAAATAATACATGGGTTTTAACTGATTTATCCTATTGGTTGTAAATGGATTTTCAAAATAAAATTTAATCCAGATGGATATTTAGATTAATATAAAGCTTGGTTACTAGCAAAAGTTTTTTCTCAAAAACAAAATATAGATTATTTTAATACATTTGCACCAGTTACTAGAATTTCTTCTATTCGAGTTTTAATTGCGTTAGCTTCAATCCGTAAGCTTTTTATCCACCAAATGGATGTAATAACTGCTTTTCTAAATGGTGATTTAGAAGAAGAAATTTATATGGCTCAACCTGAAGGCTGTGTCATTCCTGGACAAGAAATAAAGTTTGTAAGTTAGTTAAATCTCTTTATGGTCTTAAACAAGCTCCAAAGCAATGGTATAAGAAATTTGAACAAGTCTTACTGAGACACAATTTTTCTTTAGTTGAGGTGGATAAATATATTTATACTAAAGTGATAGACAATAACTATGTGATAATATATTGATGACATGCTTATATTTCGTACAAGTTGAAATATTGTGCAAAGTACTAAATTATTCTTGTCTTCTAATTTTGATATAAAAGATCTGGGTGAAGTAAATACAATATTGGGAGCTAAAGTTATAAGGAGTAAAGATGGAATAATGTTGTCATAAGAACATTATGTTGAGAGACTTCTTAAGAAGTTTGAATATTTTAATGTCACGTCTGTGAGCATTCATTTTGATGGTAACTCTAAGTTGAAAAAGAATAATGTTGATTTCACGACCCCAACCCAGTCGTGATAGTGGCCTTACCCGACCAACACCTTCACAAATACAACGATTTAGCCCAAAGACGAAGCAATTTAAGGTAAAAGATGGCAACTTAATAATAAACTCCAAATAACTGATAAATGTAACTGTACGAATAGGAAAAACCACGACCAACAAGAACTACCAAGACTTGGGGTCACGAGTACAGAGCCTCTAACAATACTGAATACAAGCCTGAAAGGAAAGATACACGTGTCTAAATACAAGAAATAACTGGTAAAATCAGAGTAATCGGTCTTGCGGACGGTGGGAGCTACCTTAATACTCTGGAAACTGGATAAGAAATAGCAGCAACGCTAGACCTCTGGAGCACCTGGATCTGCACACAAAGTGCAGGGAGTATGGGGTGAGTCTACCAACTCAGCGAGTAATAAGCATGTATAAAAATCTGAAGACAAGAAAACACGAAATAACACAAAATGAAGCTATCTAGCAGTTTTATACAGTACCAGTCTCAGAGATATACAGAATAAGCAACAATAAATAAATGTATGAGATGCAATGCAATGCATGAACACTGCGGAACGTGCAGCCCGATCTATATGGGTACCCGCGCTCACTGTGGGGGTTCAGACTCCGGAGGGGCTCCTACAGTCCAAGCGCCATATCATACATTGCCAATAGTTACCACTGTTTTCATCACAATACACGGTGTCAATAGTTACCACCGTTTCCATTACAATACACGGTGTCCTTAGTTACCACCGTTTTCATTTAAAATACACAGTGTCCTTAGTTACCACCGTTTCCATTTAAAATGCACTGCGTCCATAGTTACCACCGTTTCCATTTAAAATACACGGTATCCATAATTACCACCGTTTTCATTTAAAATACACGGTGTCTTTAGTTTCCGCCGTTTCCATTTAAAATACACTGTGTCCATAGTTACCACCGTTTCCATTTATATACACGATGTCCATAGTTACCACCGTTTCCATTTAAAATACACGGTGTCCATAGTTACCACAGTTTCCGTTTAAAATACACGGTGTCCATAGTTACCACCGTTTTCATTTAAAATACTATACAGTCCAAAACTAGTGAGATAGTAACCCGAAATATCATCAAAAAATCATTTGAGTTTTCAAAACGTATAAATATGGCTGAGTTTTCAAAAATAGTATTTAAACCTGGAATGATTTCAAATAATATGAAAATCATGAAAATTCTAAGATAAAACGATCCCCGAAGGATCCTACAAGTCGGCACAAGGCCCCAAACATGACATCAAGCCCAAATATCATCAATATAGTATGTGAAGCAATCGCCAACATAGTACAATATATCCTTCGGATTGGACCGAGTCACAATTTCAAACATATACGACCCCTCACTAGCCATAGAGTGCGTGTCTCACCTCATAATAACGTCACAATATGATATACCGGGGTTTCAAATCCTCGGGTCATCATCTACACCCATTACTCACCTCAAGCCGGCCGCAAGCTAGCTCGAAATGTCTTTCCCTCGAGAATCAACCTCCGCGGATGCCAAATCTGGTCAAAACTAATAGGAATACGTCAAAATAGCCAATGGAATATAACCCAATCGAAATAACTCGAAATACACCCAAAAGTACGAAGTTGGCAAAACCCGAGCCTCGGGCCTACTTCTCGAAAAATTACGAAATTCACATTTTCAGAACCCTTGTCTCGCCCACGAGTTTGTACATATAAAATTCATCAAAATCAGAGTCCAAACGCTCCTCCAAATCCCCAATTTTCATTTGAAATTTCAAGCCCTAGTTCATCAACTTTTACACCCAAATTTAGAGAATTAATGGTTGATTCTTCAATAAAATGATGTATTAAGACCATGAGACTTACCTCCAATCACTTCCCGTTGAAATCCCCTTCAAGATCAGTCAATGAGCTCTCAAGGTATTGTAAAAATGGAGGAAATATGGCCCTTGCTCGCGGATGAAATAACTTAATTAAACACACTGGCCAGAAGCCCCCTCTTACGCAAACGCATGGCCAAGTCACGTCCGTGATGGCCATTTAACACTGGGAAAAATTCATTCTTCGAGAACGCGGTGACCAACCACGAAGGTGTACACCACTGCCACCTCCTTCATCGTGAACGCGGGCCCTAGCCGCGAACATGAAGGGTAAAGGGACCCAGACCTACGCGAACGCGGGACTGCCTCGCGAACGCAAAGGCCAATATGAGCCTGCAGCTATTGCTGCATTTCTGCAGCACTATTCAACCTCCAAACTCCTCGTTTAATCATCCGGAATCACCCCGAGGCCCTCGGGACCTCAACCAAAAGCACCAACAAGACTTAATACCTTATTCAAACTTTCTCGGGCCATAAAAACTCTATCTTTAACATCAAAAATCACCAAAATAATTGAATTTCATTCTAAGTTAAACTAGAACTTTCATAATTCGCATTCAATCCAAAACCCAATCAAACGACGTACGAATGACCTGAAAATTTGCATACATATCTAAAATCATATAACAAAGCTACTTCAACTTTCGGAATTCCATTCTGACCCCTGGATCAAAATCTCACCTATCAACCAGAATTTGCCAAAAAATCAAACTTAACTAATTCAAGCCTAATTCTACATCGGACCTCCAAATTTCAATTCCGATTTCGCTCCCAAGTCATAAATTACCACCCGAAACTAGTAACTATCAGAAATCCATTCTGAGCCCTCTAACTCACAAGTCAACATCCGGTTGACTTTTCCAACTTAAGCTTTCCCTAAAGAGACTATGGGTCTCATTTCTAACCAAATTCAACCTAACACACTTCAAAATCACCCAACACATATGTCAACACACAGGGAAGCATAATATGGGGATAACGGGGCTGAAATACAAGAGACGGCGGGTCGGGTCGTCACAGGTGACCTAATTGCTCAGTCTAAATATGCTCAGATTATTGAGGTCTGATGCATTTAATGAATTTTACAAGGCCTGATATAGCCAACGATGTGTGTAGACTGAGTAGATATACTCATAATCCCAACAGAGAACATTGGTCTGCATTAGAGAGATTAATGAAATATTTGAGAGGAACCATGAATTATGGTATCCTATATAGTGGATTTCCTTCTACTTTAGAAGGATACAGTGATGAAAGCTGGATCTCTAATTCAGATAAGACAAAATCCACTGGTGGTTATGTATTCACCCTTGGTGGTGGTTACAGATGATCATTGCTAGATAGACTATGGAATCAGAGTTTGTAGCTCTAGAGTTAGCTGGTTCTGAGGCTGAGTGGCTAAGAAATTTCTTAGCTAATATACCTTTAATAAAAGATATATTTCCTCCCGTGTCTATACATTGTGATTTCCAAGCAGCAATAGCTACTGCAAAGAATAAATCCTATAATTGTGAAAGTAGGACACGTGAAATTGAGACATGATGTCATAAAACAGCTGTTGCGAGGTGGAATGATTTTCATTGAGTGTGTGAAGTCAGAGATAAATTTGGCTAATCCTCTGACTAAACCCGTGGGAAGAAAATTAATTCTTCAAACCTTAAAAGAGATGGGGTCAAGGCCGAAATGTTGTCAATAAAGATGGTAACCCAACCTATGTGATTGGAGATCTCATGAAGTAGGTTCATCTGGGTAATAATAAGTCGATATTGGCACTGATGCACTAAAAGAGAGTGCTTGACTGCTACTAAGTGAGAGGCTGAGTTATAATTCTTAATGAAATTTATAGTCCTTAAGGATGGTGTATTTAAAAGCGGTATACACTTGATGAATTCACCTATATGAGAGTGAATTCACCTATATGAGAGTGGAGTGGGCCGATCCTATGAGATTTTGGCCTAATTTCTAAAGCTCTCATGAATAACCAGGCACGCAAATGGCCTATTGGGCACAAAACCGCATTGAACAGCAAAATTACCGGGGGTCAAAATGTGATTGATAAAATCTCTGACTTACAATAAGAATTATTGGTTCATAGAAATATTATATTTCAACATTAAATTTTATTGATCTGAGTTTGGTTCATAGTTCAGAATGATGGATTATAATAAGCAGCGGAAGCAATCCCGGTATCAAAATCACATGTAATCTAGACAGCTAGCATAAACGAAATTTCACTGGTTACCTATTGAAGCGTGAACATATCTCTTCTACCACGTGAGCCTTCAGTTTCATAACTTCTCAATGGAATCTCCATCACCAGCACAATCGTGATCCTTGAACGTTCCACGATCTTCTATTGTGTTACCCAAATAATACCGGAAAAAGCAATTTCGTCTGGACGAAAATTCTAGGAAAACTTGGCTGAAAATTTCAGCCACCATGTACTGCTCCCTCTAGATGGAAAACCTTATGTATTTATAGCACAAGTTTTAAGGGTCAAGACCCTTTTCCAAACCTGTTGGGTTTTCTCTTCCACCAGAAAAAAGATTCCTTTATTTCCTATTATTTAGGCACAGTAGGGACCACAAAATTTAATTAACAAGGCTCCACTTATATAATTAATTTCTAATTTTTAAAATTAATATCTACCATAATTAATTACGAATTATTCCACTAAAATCCGCAATTGCGCTCCTTATTCAATTTCGAAATTCATCCGTTAAATCTTATTCAACTCCCCATGCTAAGACTCAGATACTAATGAAATAAATTAAATTATTGATGATTTAATTGGTTGATTATTTGCTTTAGACTTTCGCTTAACTTATTTCATATGTGGGATACAAAATCCACTGGCCAGGTTTACACATGAATACTTATAAATTTTCATAAAAGTGTATCATCAATCTCTAAACCGAGACATGAATTCCATCAACTAACTATTACTTCACCAATGTACATTATTATTATCCAATTTACCAGGCATATTGACCCACATAAAAATCTCGCCTTTTAATAAATCAAAACAATAATAATATACACAGCTAATAGTAATTATATCAAGATTAAGAGTATACATACATTTAATGGCTAGAGAGTTTATTTTATTAAGTCAGTATAAAATATTTATCTCTACCTGGTTCGTTCAATACATATAAAATGTACTAGCACAGGAAGTTGGAATTAAATCATTCCCATAATCAAGATAAATTATATTTAATCTTGTGCTACATTAATTCCTGATGGTTTGTCCAATTCCATCATTAGATTGTGAACTCAAACTTTAGACTTATAAGAACTGATGATTTAATCTTTCGTGTTTAAGCTAAACTCTATACACTAAATCATCTACTATATAAGCAAAGGATAAAGACTAATATATGATCTATTTAAAACTTTATCAAAACTGAACAAACAGCTGTTTCATAATAAATATTATATCTAAACCAAACTCATGGTTGATAGTATATATCCCAACAATCTCCCACTTAGACTTTTAACCATGATAATTATTAGAATATACCATATCCAAATGCATTGTTAATAGTATATGCCCCAACAATCTCCCACTTAGACTCATAACCATGCATCTACAACTTTATCAAGTATTCTTTTACATGATTATTAAAAGTCTTCACCAAATAAGGTTTTGTTAAAGAATCTTGCCAAGTTATATCTGATGCAATATTTTCATGTAGTTCTTTGTCGTAACTATCTAGTTTGGTATTAAACCGAAACTATCCCAAGAATTACACCGAACTATGATTTTCTTTAGCTTTCTCCCACTACGACGAAGTACTACTAATATTACCTTCATTACCTCACGACATTGAAATATTAGTGACTTCTTATTATAGTGTTCAATGTTCAAACATCACTCCCACTTGATAAAGGCATATCATGTCTATTAACGTTCTCCCACTCCTTAAATACAATGGAACGTCAATTCTGACGTGTGGGTTTTGATGTTCTTGAACGTCTAGTTATTTCTTTGCCTAGTTCCTGTAAAAATAGTTTACTTCTAGAAACATATTTTATTAAACAGTCCTTATCTAGAAAAATGTAATTATTTTAACAATTGCCTTATATTCTTTAGGACAATAAAATAAAGCTCCATTCATTTTCTTTGATATTCGATAAACATGCACCTATCCATTCTTAGTTCCAACTTACATATCAGCTTTCCCTTTCAGCACATATGTGGGACAATCCATATCTGAACATGCCATAGACCAAGCTTACATTCAGTCCAGAGTTCTATAGATGTCCCAGGAATTAGCTTAAAAGGAACTAAATTCAGAATGTAATTTGCAGTTTCCAGAAAATATTCCAAAAACGAATAAGGCAAATCTGAATAACATGTCATTAGTCAATCCATATCCAAAACATACTTATTTCGTCTTTCTACTACACCACTCTATTTAGGAGTCTATGCTTGTCACGTCCCTAATCTTACCCACCATCGGGAGTCGTGATGGCGCCTGCTGTCGAAGCTAGGCAAGCCAACCTTTATAAGCATTTTCACAATTTATATCTAAAACATTTAAAAATTAGAATAATTAATTAATGCATGCGGAAGTCTTCTAATAACAATAATAATAAAACAAGATGCGGAAACTGACAACCCGTCTCTACTCACGGTCAACTAAAGAATACTAAAAATAATAGTCTGAAGGAAAATACAACTGGAGTCTGGTTGATACAAATATAACAAACTAGAAAAGATAGAGGAGACTCGGGGCCCGTGAACGCCAGCGAACTACCTCTGAGCCTCAGGACTGAAGGATCACTCTCGATCTAAAGCTGCGGTCCGTATCCTGGGTCCTGACCAGTGCACAAAAAGGCACAGAAGTGTAGTATCAGCAAAACCGACCCCATATGTTGGTAAGTGTCTGGCCTAACCTCGGCGAGGTAGTGACGAGGCTAAACCTAACCTATAGCAACCAACCTATGAAAATATATGTAATAACAGGAAGAGAGCAAGAAAGCAAATAAAGGGGAAGGGACATGCTGGGGGAGTAACAGTTCAATTATAACTTCTATAATCAAGAGATGAAACTAAACAAATAATAATTAAACAAGAAAGCCAATGAATCAACGGCTGCATGGCATCACCCTCCGTGCGTTTACTCTCATTCCTTACCAAAATAGTCAAATATAACGCACGGAATCACCCTTCGTGCTTTCATTCTCATTCCTCACTAGGAATATCAAATACGAGGCACGACATCACTCTTCGTGCTTTTACTCTCGATAAACAGTGCACGACATCACCCTTAGTGCTTTTACTATCAATAAATAATGCACGACATCACCCTTCGTGCTTTTACTCTCTCTCTTCCTCTCCCAAACAATGGTCACAGCCAAACGGGAACAAGGAAATATATATCTTTCAAGACATAATATCCCGGCAAGGGAGGACAATACAACAAGTGATCCCGGCAAGGGAAATACAACTCAACAATATGTCCCGGCAAAGGAATACAACTCAACAAATGGTCCTAGCAAGGGAATACAACTCAACAAATGGTCCCGGCAAGGGAAAAGACCAAAAATTCCTTTTTAGTTCATTTAATTCTCAACTTTCACTTCATGGTTCTTGTAACAAGTAATTACCACAATTGCTCACTTATTTCACAATTTAATAGAAAATATGACATCACGGTCATGCTTGACTCGAGCGCATAGGTAACGGTCACCATACCTATATACCGACCCCACATAGCACATAACAAATAACAATCTAATCATATTCCTTCAAGCCAAAGCTAGATGGAACACTTACCTCGAAGGCTTCCAACTCAACTCATGCCCTAGAATAGCTTCACCCCTCGAATTTGATTCAAAATCGGTCGAATCTAACCAATATTTACTCAAATGTATCAACAAATGCTAGTTGAATAAATTTAGATGCATAAGAATGAAATTCCCAAAGTTTTACTCAAAAATTACAAAAATGCCCCCGCGCCCACGAGGTCAAAAATCGAGGTTCGAACCAAAATCGGGTTACCCATTTCCCCACGAGCTCATATCTATAACTAGAATGGAAATCGGACATCAAATCGAGGTCCAAAAGCTCAAATTATAGAAAACCTAAGTTCTACCCAAAACCCCAAATTCCATTTTTTGAAAATCTTTGATTGAAGTAGAAATTATGTAAAAAGATGATAAGGAGGAATATTATGTTAGAAATCACTTACCAATCTTTTTGGAGAAGAAAAGTTGTTTAGAAAATCGCCTCTTAGGTTTTGGGTTATTGAACAGTGGAAAAATGGGTGAAATTTCGGATATATAGGCCTTTCTGGGGCCCTGGCGCGGACCGCACAAAAATGGGTTGCGGCCGCTCTGGTTACCCTGGAATCCCTGGCCTCAGACACAGCCACGTGGACCGCGCAGAAATGGTCGCGGCCGCGCAGCTCCACGCGGACCGCAAAGAAATGACCACGGTCGCGGCACCACGCGGACCGCATAGGAAAGGATCGCGACCGTGCAGCTCCACGCGGACCGCACATGAAGTGATGCGGCCGCGTGGCCCCCAGGCGGACATCATGGAAATGGTATGTGGCCGCACTGGTGCCTGCAACCATGAACCTGATATTTTTCCTAATTTTAAACCACCCCAGACCACCTCCAAAACACACCCGAGCCCTCTGAGCTCCAAACCAAACATGTACACTGACTCAAAAATATTATATGAACTTACTCGTGCGATCAAATCGCCAAAATAGCACCATTTACATAGAATTAAACCTCAAAATCATAATTTCACTCTTTAACACTTGAACCTCAAAAATTCCATTTTCAAGTACGAAACACGTCAAACGACGCCCGATTCAAATGAAACTTCACATATAGCGCCTAATTATTATTTATGACTAGTACTGGGCATCGGAACCAAAATACGAGTCTGATACCGTTACTTTTTGCTCATTTTCAAATTCATTTTCCTTAAACATAAACAGGAATCAATTAAACTAAAAAACTTTTTTTTCTCGGGCCTGGGACCTCGGATTCCGATTCCGGGAATACGCTCGGGTCCCAAATTTAATTACGGACCCTCCTGGACAATCACATCACGGGTCCGGGTATGTTTACCCAAAATATTGACCAAAGTCAATCATAGAAATATTGGTATCAAAATTCATAGTTTTTAACACGGAATTTAAATATTTTCACATAAAAAATTTTCGGCCTCATTCCCGAACTGCGCACGTAAATCGAGGCAACCCAGTAAGAGGTTTTCAAGGCCTCAGAAACACAAGGAAAGGGAGAATTACGGTAAGGACCCTCTAGATCGTCACATCCTCCACCTCTAAAATAAATGTTCGTCCTCGAACGGAAAAAAGAAGGAAGTACCTGAGTCGGGGAATAGATGGGGATAACGGCTCCGCATATCAGACTCCGACTCCTAGGCCGATGCCTTAGGAGGCTGACCTCTCCACTGAACACGCACCGAAGGAAAACTTCGCGATCTCAGCTGTTGAACCTGCCGGTCTAAAATAGCCACCGGCTCCTCCTCATAGGACAGATCCTTGTCCAATTGGACAGTACTGAAATCTAACACGTAGGTGGGATCGTCGTGATACTTCCGGAGCATGGATACATGAAAAACCGGATGCACAACTGATAAGCTAGGCGGCAATGCAAGCCTATAAGCCACCTTCCCCACACGGTCAAGAATCTCAAATGGGACAATATACCTAGGGCTAAGCTTGCCCTTCTTTCCAAACCTCATCGCGCCCTTCATAAGCGACAGACGGAGCAATACTCGCTCACCAACCATGAAAGCAACATCCCAGACCTTACGGTCTGCAACACTCTTCTGCCTATACTGAGCTGACCAAAGTCTATCCTGAATGATCTTGACCTTATCCAAGGCCTCCTGTACCAGATTTGTACCTAATAACCGAGCCTCTCCCAGATCAAACCATCCGACTGGGGACCGACACCACTTACCGTACAACGTCTCATATGGAGCCATCTGAATACTGGACTGGTAGCTGTTGTTGTAGGCAAAGAGCACTAACAGAAAGAACTGGTCCCACGAGCCTCCAAAATAATTAACGCAGGCTCGGAGTATATCCTCAAGAATCTGAATGGTGATCTCGGACTGACGGTCCATCTTGGGGTGAAATGTTGTACTCAAATGGACCTGGGTACCGAACTCATGTTGCACCACTCTCCATAAATGCGAAGTAAACTACGGACCCCAATCCGAAATAATAGATATGGGCACCCCTGATATAAATCTTTGCATACCTCTCGGATGAATAAGTAGTGGCAACTGGAATGAAATGCGCTGACTTAGTCAGCCTATCAACAATAACCCATATAGCATCAAACTTCTTCTGAGTCATCGGAAGGCCAGTAACAAAATCCATGGTGATCCTCTCCCACTTCCACTCGGGAAGCTCAATCCTCTGAAATAACCCACCAGGCTTCTGATGCTCTCACTTAACCTGCTGAAAATTTAGACAACGAGCCACATATGCAACAATGTCTTTCTTCATTCTACGCCACCAATAATGCTGTCTCATCCTGATATATCTTCGCGGTGCCTGGATGAATAGAATACGATAACTGTGGGCCTCCGCTAAGATCGACTCTCGAATACCATCAACATTGGGCAACAAACTCGCCCTACCAACCTCAATATGCTATTATCTCCCAGAGTCATCTCCTTGGCACCTCCCCTCTTAACCGTGTCTCTCAGGACACACAAATGAGGGTCATCAAACTGCCGTTCCCGGATACGTTCCATCAAGGATGAGCGAGCAATTGTGAAAGCTAACACTCTACTGGGCTCAGAAATATCCAATCTCAGTAATCTATTGGCCAAGGCCTGAACATCCAAGGCAAGCGGTCTTTGGCTGACCGAAATATATGCAAGACTACCCATGCTGGCGGACTTTCTACTCAATGCATCGGCCACTACATTGGCCTTCCCTGGGTGGTATAAAATATAAACATCATAATCTTTCAACAACTCCAACCACCTCCACTGTCTCAAGTTCAACTCTTTCTACTTGAACAAGTACTGAAGGCTCTTATGATCCGTGTACACTTCACACATCACACCATACAAATAATGCCTCCAGATCTTTAAGGCATGAACAATAACTGCCAACTCTAAGTCATGAGCTTGATAATTCTTCTCGTGGATCTTCAATTGCCTCAAAGCATATGCTATGACCTTGCCATTCTGCATCAACACTGCACCAAGTCCGATGCAGGAAGCATCACAACATATAGTATAAGGCCCAGATCCCGTGGGCAAAACCAATACCGGTGCCGTAGTCAGGGCTGTCTTGAGCTTTTGAAAGCTCGCCTCGCACACATCTGACCACCTGAACTGGGCACCCTTCTGAGTCAATCTAGTCATCGGGGCTGCGATGGATGAAAACCCCTCCACAAAACGCCTATAGTAGCCAGCTAACCTCAAGAAGCTCCGAATATATGTAGCTGAAGCTGGTCGAGGCCAGTTATTGACTGCCTCTATCTTTTTCGGGTCCACCTAAATACCCTCTGATGATACGACATGGCCCAAAAATGCCAAGTAAGGCCTGAACACTCGGTTCATCAAATCCAAGTAAGGCCTGAACACTCGGTTCATCAAATCCATGAATGTTGCTGGGGAATTGGTCAATCCAAACGACATGACCAAAAACTCGTATTGCCCATACCAAGTACGAAAAGCCGTCTTAGGGACATCAGATGCCCTAATCCTCAACTGATGATAACCAGACCTCAAATCTATCTTCAAGAACACCTTAGCACCTTGAAGCTGGTCAAACAAATCATCAATCCTCGGTAGTGGATACTTGTTCTTTATTGTAACCTTGTTCAACTGTCGGTAATCAGTGCACATCCTCATCAATCCATCACTGGCGCACCCCAAAGTGATACACTGGGTCTAATGAAACCCTTATCTAGCAAGTCCTAAAGCTGTTCTTTCAACTCTTTCAACTCTGGCGGGGCCATGCGATACGGCGGAATAGAAATAGGCTGAGTTCCAAGAGCCAAATCAATACAGAAGTCAATATCCCTGTCGGGCGGCATACCCAACAGGTCTGAAGGAAAAACCTCAGGGAACTCCCGAACAATAGGAACCGAGTTGATAGATGGAACCTCTGTGATGGAGTCGCGAACATATGCCAAACATGCTAAACACCCCTTCTCGACCATACGCTGAGCCTTGACATATGAAATAACACTACGGGTGGCATGACCTGGGGTCCCTCTCCACTCAAACCGGGGCAAGTCTGGCAAGGCCAAAGTCACGGTCTTGGCGTGACAATCCAGGATAGTATGATACGGGGACAACCAGTTCATCCCCAATATAACATCAAAGTCCACCATGTCTAGAAGCAATAAATCGACACGGGTCTCAAGACCCTCAAATAACACTACACAAGAGCGATGTACTCAGTCGACCACTATAAAATCACCAACTGGTGTGGACACATATACCGGAATACCCAAAGCCTCACTAGGCATAAGCAAATAGAGTGCAAAATAGGATGATACATAAGAATACGTAGATCCTGGATCAAATAATACTGAGGCACCCCTATCACAGACCAGAATAGTGCATGTAATCACAGTATCAGAAGACTCGGCCTCCGGCCTGGCTGGTAATGCATAACAATGGGGCTAGCCCCCACCTCCCTGAACTGTGTCTCTAGGACGATATGCTGCGGGATGACCCCTACCCTGGCTGTTCAAGCTCCACCTCTACGGTCTCTCCCTCCACCTCTATGATCCCTACCCACGCCTCTAGTTGGCTGGGCGGCCTATGGATCACCTGCTGCCTGAATCGCAGGGCGAGGACCTTGCTGCTGAGAACTACTCGAGGCTCGAGGGCAATACCTGACAATATGACCTGGGTTACCACAACTATAACATGCCCTCAGCTGCTGAGGCTTCTGGCCCTATCGACCTGTTTGTCCTTCCTTGACGCTCTGAACTGGCGGCGCACTGATGGGGGCTGATAGTGAGCTGAAGAGCTGCTGGTCAGAATACTGCTGATGACTACAGCCGCCTGGGGTACCATGAGAAACCTGAAGTGCCGACTGGAAAGGTCTCGGGGGATGACCTCTGTCATAGGAACCTCTACCACCAGATGAGGTACCACTAAACCTGCCAGAATGTCTAGGCCTCTTGTCAGAACCCTGATTACCTCCTTGAGCTAGTGCCATCTCCACTCGACGGGCTGCATTGGCCGCCTCCTGAAAAGTAATATCACCGCCAACTCCCAAAACCATCTGTAGGCGAATGGGTTGAATCAATCCATTAATAGACATTCGGACTCTCTCCCGATCTATAGGGAGTATCACTACTACATGGCATGCCAAGAAAACAAATCTGGTCTCATACTGTGTAACTGTCATAGAACCCTGATGAAGATTCTCAAACTGTCTACGAAGTGCCTCCCGCTGAGTGACGGGGAGAAACTTCTCCAAAAATAGCTCTGCAAACTGATCCCATGTCAAAGCTGGGGACCCTGCTGGTCTAGACAGACAATAATCTCTCCACCATGTCTTGGCAGAACCCACAAGACTGAAGTGAAAAATCGACCCCATTGGTCTCCACTATCCCCATAGTCCTGAGGATCTCATGACAACTGTATATAAAGTCACGGGGATCCTCCGATGAAGCACCGCTGAAAGTGGTAGTGAAAATCTTGGAGAACCGATCAAGTCTCCACAAAGCATCCAAAGACATGGCCGACCCATCTCCGGCCTGAGCTGTAATATCTGTCTGAGCTGCCACTGCGGGTTGAACCAAGGTAACATGAGTCTGGGGAGCTACCTGCTCCGGAGTATGTGTAGCAGGAGTCTGAGCCCTCCTCCAGCCTGAGAAGTGGCTAGTGCTACTGGCAGCAATCCTGCTCTGGCCACACTGTCCATGAAACCTGCTATGCGGACAAGAGCATCCTGAAGATCCGAAGAAAACATCGCCCCTCCTGGGACCTGAGCTGGGCCCACTGGAGCTAGGGGGAGGAACCTCCTCATCGAAGTCAATATGAGGCTCCACCTCTGGAACTGCTGCCTGGGGCTAAGCTCTGCCCCTTCCACAGCCTCTAGCACGGCCTCGTCCCCTGCCCCTCGCAAGAGCTCCTGCTTGGGGCTCGGGCTACTGCGTAGAAGAGGAATACACATGTGTTCTTGCCATCTGCGAAAGAACAGAATAGAATGAAAATCAATACTTGAGAAACAGAATCGCAGAACAAGAATGAACAAAGTGAAACTTTCCTAACTCAGTAGCCTCTGGGGGTAAATACAGACGTCTCTGTACCGATCCCTCAGACTCTACCGAGCTTGTCCGTGAGTTTTGAGACCTAAGTAACCTAGGGCTCTGATACCAACTTGTCACGACCAGGATTTTACCCACCATCGGGAGTCGTGATGGTGCCTGCTGTCGAAGCTAGGCAAGTCAACCTTTATTATCACTTCCACAATTTATATCTAAAACATTTAAATACTAGAATAATTAACTAAAGCATGCGGAAGTCTTTTAATAACAATAATAATAAAACAAGATGCGGAAACTTACAACCCGTCTCTACCCAGTATCTGGTGTCACAGCTTACGGTCAACTAAAGAATACTAAAAATAATAGTCTGAAAGAAAATACAACAAGAGTCTGTTTGATACAAATATAACAAAATAGAAAAGATAGAGGAGACTCGGGGCCCACGAACGCCAGCGAACTACCTCGGAGCATCTGGATTGAAGAATCACTCCCGGTCTAAAGCTACGGTCCGTAGCCTGGGTCCTGACCTGTACACAAAAAGGCAAAGAAGCGTAGTATCAGCACAACCGACCCCATGTGCTAGTAAGTGCCCGGCCTAACCTCGATGAGGTAGTGACGAGGCTAAACCGGACCTATCGCAACCAACCTGTGCAGATATATGTAATAACAGAAAGAGAGCAAGAATGTAAGCCAATAAAGGGGAAGGGGACGTGCTGGGGGAGTAACAATGCAATTATAACTTCTACAATAAAGAGATGAAACTGAATAAATAATAATTAAACAAGAAAGCCAATGAATCAACGGTTGCACGGCATCACCCTTCGTGCTTTTTCTCTCATTCCTTACCAAAATAGTCAAATATAATGCACGGCATCATCCTTCGTGCTTTTACTCTCAATTCTCACAAGGAATATCAAATACAAGGCACGACATCACCCTTCGTGCTTTTACTCTCGATAAACAGTGCACGGCATCACCCTTCGTGCTTTTACTCTCAATAAATAGTGCACGACATCACCATTCGTGTTTTTACTCTCTCTTCTTCTCCCAAAGAATGGTCACAGCCAAACGGGAACAAGGAAATATATATCTTTCAAGATATAATATCCCGGCAAGGGAGGACAATACAACAAGTGATCCCGGCAAGGGAAATACAACTCAACAATATGCCCCGGCAAAGGAATACAACTCAACAAATGGTCCTAGCAAGGGAATACAACTCAACAAATGGTCCCGGCAAGGGAAAAGTACCAAAAATTCCTTTTTAGTTCATTTAATTCTCAACTTTCACTTCATGGTTCTTGTAACAAGTAATTACCACAATTGCTCACTTATTTCACAATTTAATAGCAAATATGACATCACAGTCATGCTTGACTCGAGCGCATAGGTAACCGTCACCATACCTATACACCGACCCCACATAGCACATAACAAATAACAATCTAATCCTATTCCCTCAAACCAAAGCTAGATCGAACACTTACCTCGAAGGATTCCAACTCAACTCACGCCTCTAGAATAGCTTTACCCCTCAAATTCGCTCCAAAACCGGTCGAATCTAACCACAATTTACTCAAATATATTTACAAATGCTAGCTAAATCAATTTAGATGCATAAGAATGAAATTCCTAAAGTTTTACTCAAAAAATCCCAAAAGGCCCCCGTGTCCACGTGGTCAAAACTCGAGGTTCGAACCAAAACCGGGTTACCCATTTCCCCACGAGCTCATATTTATAACTAGAATGGAAATCGGACCTCAAATCGATGTCCAAAAGCTCAAATTATAGAAAACCTAAGTTCTACCCAAAACCCCAAATTCCCATTTTTGAAAATATTTGATTGAAGTAGAAATTATGTTAAAAGATGTAAAGGAGTCGGAAAATAGGTTAGAAATCACTTACCAATCGATTTGGAGAAGAAAAGTTATTTAGAAAATCGCCTCATAGGTTTTAGGTTTGTGAACATTGGAAAAATGGCTGGAATTTCGGATTTATATGACTTTCTGGGGCACTGGCGCAGACCGCACAAAAATAGGTTGCGGCCACACTGGTTACCCTGGAATTCCTGGCCTCAGACACAGCTATGCGGACCGCGAAGAAATGGTCGCGGCCGCGCAGCTCCACGCGGACCGCAAAGAAATGACCACGGTCGCGCGGCACCACGCGGACCGCATAGGAAAGGATCGTGGCCATGCAGCTCCACGCGGACCGCACATGAAGTGATGCGGCCGCGTGGCCCCCTGGCGGACCTCATGGAAATGGTATGCGGCCGCACTGGCCCCTGCAACCCTGAACCTGATATTTTTCCTAAGTTTAAACCACCCCGGACCACCTCCAAAACACACCCGAGCCCTCGGGGCTCCCAACCAAACATGTACACTGACGTAAAAACATTATACGAACTTACTCATGCGATCAAATCGCCAAAACAACACCATTTACATAGAATTAAGCCTCAAAATCATAATTTCACTCTTTAACACTTATAACTCAAATTTTCCTTTTTCAAGTACGAAACACGTCAAATGAAGTCCGATTCAAATGAAACTTCACAGATAGCGCTTAACAATTATTTATGACTGTACCGGGCATCGGAACCAAAATACAAGCCCGATACCTTTACCTTTTGCTCATTTTTCTAATTCATTTTCCTTAAACAATAACATGAATCAATTAAACTGAAAAATTATTTTTTCTCGGGCCTGGGACCTCGAATTCCAATTCCAAGAATACGCCCGGGTCGCAAAATTTAATTACGGACCCTCCGGGATTGTCACATCACGGGTCAGGGTCTGTTTAACCAAAACATTGACCAAAGTCAACCATAGCAATATTGGTATCAAAATTCATAGTTTTTATCGTGAAATTCAAATATTTTTACATAAAAAATTTCCGGCTTCATGCCAAGACTGCGCACGCAAATCGAAGCAACCCAGTAAGAGGTTTTCAAGGCCTCAGAAACACAAGGAAAGGGAGAATTGTGGTGATGACCCTCTATGTCATCACAACGCTGTAGTCAATTGAGATGCAATTCCTTATTCTGATATGTAACTAAAAAACTCTTTAGAGATGTGCTCGCCACTACAATCAAATTGTAGTAACTTAATATATTTCTTTGGTGCTTCTCTGTTTCAAGTCTTAAAACCTTGAATTGCTTAATTCGTTAAGACTTACCGTGCATCAAATAAATATATTAATATTTTGAGTAATAATTTATGAACGTCACAAAATACTCAAAAACTATCTCTTACGAGTATGTTTTTTTAATCAGACAAATCAGAAAGGATTCATTTTAGCTTATCACTAGTTTTATTTCCTTCTAAAGGGAAACATCTTTTTGTCAAATTTTCTTCCAAACAGGATCCACAAGTTTGTAGTGCCTCTACTTTCAATGAACCTTAAGTTCCATCCTTGACCAACTTGAAATCCTATCCAGATTGATATGACTTAGACAAAAGTGCACAAATAAGTTTTACTCAATTTTGAAGAACATATTCTCTTATGAGGTAGAATAATATTGTTCTATTCAAAAGAGACATCAATATACAATAACAAGGTCATGCATTCATGACCACAATAGATAAAATATTTGTTAAGCTCAACAACTCAATAGTTATTTAAAAAATAAAACAAATATTCATCTCTTATTTTGCCCAGAAATCGGAATTAAATTCCTCCTAATAAAAGTACATATATTGCATCCTTAAAACTAATGCTTTATCACTAAAAAATATTAATAAGTAATACGACCAATTGTATAAAATCATTGTGGAGTTGAGATAAAAACATTAAATAGATCATAATAAGTCAAAACACTGAATAGTAAAATTCAGACTGCATTCAATATGGATATACATACATGCATCTGGAATAATACATTTCGATGGGAAAAAAATTATTTATGCAAAGTATATTATATAATGCAAGAATTATACAATTCAAAAATAAATGGAACCAACTCAGATGAAGAGTATACTATTATTTTTAGTCAATTGTATATAACTTTTCAATACAAAAATTTTAAACACACTACACATATATGTCATGCATCTTAAATAGCAATTTCGACGGGAAAAGAACTACTCATGCAACATACATATGCAATGCCAGATTATTCACTCCAATAATTAAAACAGACCCAACTCAGATGGAGAGTATAGTGTTAATTTAAGTCAAGTGAACATCATTTTTAATAGCTCTAGTTCCATTGATCCAACATGTATACTCATATGGAGAGTAAGTACACGATATCAATTACTAGTATTTCACCTAGTGAGCTTACAATAAATTTATCCGATATGGAGGAAGATCTAAAGTCAACGCGTAAATTTATTAATCACTTAAAATTAATAGTGAAAGACCATAGAAATATAATTCTATCACCATTTAATCATGATTGTATTTTAGTTACAACATTGATTTAACCCTTAAACACAGATGGAGAGCTTATACAAGTTATCAATAACTAGTAACTATATCGAGTGAGATCATAATAAATTTATCCGATATGGGGGAAGACCTAATGTCAATGCGTAAATTTACTATCTCACTATAAATAAAAATAGAGACCATAGGGGTTAATTCCTATCACCGCTTTATCACAACCACGAACTTTTCTCTGAGGATTAAGTTCCATAATGTTTTTAAAAAGAATGCTCAATATATCATTTAAACAGTCTTAAAACACTAAAAATAATTTACACTGCATAGCAGTGATTATTGTTCATTGAACTGTTTCTGATAAATCTACCAAATTTCATATCAATCGGAGATCATTAAAATCACAATATCCAAAAGTTGTGACCAAATTTGAAAAATTATCATTTTAAGCATTTTTAAGAATTTAAAATGTGATCTATACTTCTTTTTATCATATACCTATTCATGTCAAATCAACATGTGTTATCATGTTCCAGATTAGACATAAATAAAATGATAGAAAGAATGATTTTTCGTATGTTAATCACATTTTAAACCGTCAAACCTCCAAAAAACTCATCTAAATGATCCCGAATAGTCAAAATACGACATGATTCACTGTATTGCAGCGAGTTCTCTTAAATGATCGTTTCCGATGATCCTACCAAATTTCAGGTCATTCGGAGATCGTGAAATTTATGAACGCCAAAACAAGACCAAATTCGAATAAATTATTTTTGACCTAGTCAATAAAATCTCACACCTCTATTATTGGATTTAATACAACAACACGTATATTTGCTAATAACCAATGTCTAAACCTATTATTTGACTAGCATTTAATCATAGGGACCATGGGGAGTCACCCCCACCACCACTGAATTAAAAAGGAATTAAGATTATTAAAAAATAATATCCAAAAAAGAGAAAAACATCCAAAAACACAATCCAAACGACCCCAAAACGGCGAAAAACACCACAATTCATTGCTAAAGTAGTGAGTTGTTTTCACCACGTTATTTCCGATGGACCCACCAAATTTCAGCCCAATCAGAGTTCGTCATGTTTGCTGACCTCCGAAAATACCGGTTATTCGGCCAAAAACAGGTTTTGTGTTTTTCTAGGGTTTACCCAAAAAAAATTAGATAATCTCAATCAAATATCATTAAGAAAACATATATCTCATGATTACAAGAATAATCCAAAAATTTTGTGCAGTTAATTCACAAATCAGCAGTGCAGTTTTTCAGAAAATCACATATACATGTAATTCAAAAAACGCACATAAAAACCATATTCTTGTTTCATGAAAAACCTAGTTATTTAATTTGATGTGAGTGGGCTCTGATACCAATTGATGGATTATAATAAGCAGCAGAAGCAATCCCAGTATCAAAATCACATGTAATCTAGACAACTAACATAAACAAGATTTCACGGCTTACCTCTTGAAGCGTGAACATATCTCTTCCACCACGTGATCCTTCAGTTCCATAACTTCTAAATGGAATCTCAATCACCCGCACAATCGTGATCCTCGAACGCTCCACGGTCTTCTACTGTGTTACCCAAATAATACCGAAAATAGCTATTTCATGTGGGCGAAAATTCTAGAAAAACTTGGCTGAAAATTTCAGCCACCATGTACTGCTCCCGCTAGATGGAAAACCTTATGTATTTATAGCACAAGTTTTAAGGGTTAAGACCCTTTTTCAAAACCTGTTGGGTTTTCTCTTCCACCCGAAAAAGGATCCCTTTATTTCCTATTACTTAGGCACAGTAGGGACCACATAATTTAGTTAACAAGGCTCCAATGAAGGAATTAATTTCTAATTTTTAAAATTAATATCTACCATAATTAATTACGAATTATTCCACTAAAAATCTGTAATTGCACTCCTTATCCGATTTCGAAATTCATCCCTTAAATCTTATTTAACTCCCCATGTTAAGACTCAATACTAATCAAATAAATTAAATTACTGACAAATTAATTTATTTATTATTTCCTTTAGACTTTCGCTTCACTTATTTCATGTGTCGGATACAAAATCCACCGGCCAGGTTTACACATGAATACTTATAAGTTTTCATAAAGGTGTATCATCAATCTCTAAACCGAGACATGGATTCCATCAACTAACTATTACTTCGTCAATGTACATTTTTATAATCCAATTTACCAAGCATGTTGACTCACAAAAGAATCTCGCCTTTTAATAAATCAAAACAATAATAATATACACAACTAATAATAATTATGTCAAGATTAAGAGTATAAGTACATTTAATGGCTAGAGAGTTTATTTTATTAAGTAATTATAAAATATTTATCTCTACCTGGTCCGTTTAATAAATATAAAATGTACTAGCACAAGAAGTTGGAATTAAACCATTCCCATAATCAAAATAAATTATATTTAATCTTGTGCTACAATCATTCCTGATGGTTTGTCCAATTCCATCACTAGATTGTGAACTCAAACTTTATATTTATAAGAAACGTTGATTTAATCTTTCGTGTATAAGCTAAACTCTATACACTAAATCATCTACTATATAAGCAAAGGACAGAGACTAATATATGATCTATGTAAAACTTTATTAAAACTGAATAAACAGTTGTTTCATAATAAATACTATATCTAAACCGAACCCATGGTTAATAGTATATATCCCAACAATCTCCCACTTAGACTTTTAACTATGATAATTATTAGAATATACTATATCCTAACGCATGGTTAATAGTATATGCCCAACACAGAATACACCAAACCTATTACATTTGGACCATACAAATGCAACAAGTTTATTTTGAGAGTCATTAAAATACTGGGGGGACTGTGGCAATATTTTAAAGTTGTTATTGGCCAAGTATTGAGGCCTTCTAGAAGACAAGATACCTGTCAAGATGCATGCATCTTGCCTTGACAAATGTCAAAGTATTTTTTAGAAATGGCAAGAGAAGCCTTATGCATTTTTGCCTATAAACTGGTCCTCCCTTAAATTTAATTTGGATCATGAGAAGGACATTCTCATATGTCTCTCTCCTCTCTCTTCCAAATATTTTTTTGTAATATTTAATTAATATTTCTTATTAGTTGGTCTTCCTTTTTCCTTCTAGCTGGGGTTGTAATATTTAATTTTACTGATTCCTCTATCCTTCCTAATAGAGGTAGGCTTATTTAATTCTGGAGAAATATTTCACACTGCTGAAATAGTTTCTTAGGACAGTGTTCAGCACGACTCAAGCCAGTTAGTGTATGTAACGACCCGACCCGTCGTCTCAGGTATCTCCGTCCCGTTTTCCCCGTTTTATGTTTCTATATGTTCAATTATATGTGTTGGGAGAGTTTGAAGAAATTCGGATGGAGTTTGGGTAGAAATGAGACAATTAGTCTCTTTATGAGAAAGTTAGTTTGGAAAAGTCAACCGAACGTTGACTTATGAGTTAAAGGGATCGGAATGAATTTCCGATGATTCGATTAGTTTTGGATGGCGATTTGTGACTTAGGAGCAAAATCCGAACTGAATTTGGAGGTCCGGTGTAGATTTAGGCTTGAATTGGCTTAGAAAGAATTCGGCGAAAATCTGGTTGATAGGTGATATTTTGATCAGGGAGTCGGAATGAAATTTCCCACAGTTGCTGTAGCTCCATTAGGTGATTTTTGATATGTGTGCAAATTTTCAGATCATTCGGAGGTGTTTAGGTCGGGTTTTTGATCGGATGTGATTTTTAGAAGTTCTAATTAAACTTAGGATATGATTGATGAAATTTGATGATTTTGATGTTAAAGGTAGTGTTTTGATGGCTCGAGCAAGTTTGAATAAGGTAATAGAGCTTATATGTGTCTTTGGTTGAGGTCCCGGGGGCCTCAGGTGAGTTTCGGGGTGGTTTCAGACCATTTCTAGGCCATTTTAACTGCTACATTTTTGTCTGAAGCAGTGTTCCATGCAATCGCGTACAATGGGTCACGATCACGGTAAGTAAAATCTGAGAAACTTGCCAGTGAATCGCCATCACGTAAGGCCTTCCGCGATTGCGGAGAAGAAATTTTCAGTTACATTGATCCCACTACGGAAGCTTATATCTCAATATTTATAAGAAATTTAGAGATGATTTAAAAAATAGAAGTTGTAGCCCTTTGTGTCTAGTTTCTAGAAATGTAAATTATTAATGATTTGGATTTGTGTATAGAAAGATATGTCTACTAAACTAAAAGGTATCTGGGAAAATGAAGAAATAAGTTATATTGAACATGAGCTGATATCTAGAAATATATAAGGAATTGGGAAATGATCAACACATGAAAGTTATAGATACTTGTGTCTAGTTTTCATAACATCCAACCATTTATCATTTGGAATTTTGTGAAAATGTTATGGCCATTATACTAGAGACTATTCTGAAGAACTAGGAATTTGCTCTCTGCGATCACGAAGCCACTTCCGCGATCGCGAAGGATAAATTTGGGCTGGAAAAATTTCTCTCAGTGATTGTGAAGCATTTTCCGCGATCGCGATGAGTAAATACCTGGGCAAAATATTTTAAAATCATTTGTTCGCTATTTTGGGTCTATTTTCACTAATGATTGCCCGTTTTTGGAGAATTTTGGAGGAAAAGAAGGAGGGATTCAAAGGGAAATAACTTGAGGTAAGAATCTTGGTCTCACTACTCATTTTTATAGTGAAATCCATCTAGAATTTTATGAAAATTTAGCAAAAAAGTGAAGAACTAGGGCTTAAGTTTTGAGATTTCATATTGAGGACATTAGGGGGCATTGTGGACCAGCCTACGGCCGATTAGAGGTGAGTAGTTTGTATAGATGATGGCCTGAGTGTTTGAAACCCTGGTTTATCACATCGTGACGCTATGTTAGGGCGTGACTCGCACCCCATGGCAGGTGCAGGATTGTAAATGATTGGGGATTGTGACTTGGTCTATCCCGAGAGCTGAATATGAACTATTGGCGTTTGATACGCACATTGTGTTGTTGATAATTGGGCTTGATGCAATATTTGGAGCCTTGTGCCGATCTGTAGTACCCGCCTAGGGCGAATATCTGTGTGACAACATGATTTGCATAATCATTGATCTCAGTCCTGTATTATTCACTATTGATAAATGTTAGGTCACCGTATTTCTGAAATTGACTAACTAAATTGTGTTCACCTTAATTAATTGGAAACTGGCAAAGAGTCAGATTGAACCTATTATGTGACTTACATGCAAACTGTGGACTGTGTGGTTGGCTCGGGCTGTATGCCGCAACGGTTATACATTGATATTGAGGCCGAGTGCATGTTCTTAACCGATACATGGCTGATATTTTGCTTGGGCTGAAGGAGCCTCTTCGGAGTCTGTACACACCCCCAGTGTGCGCCGTGGACATTAAATCATATGCATGGTTGGCTCGAGCTGCACGTTGCAGCGTATTCATGTGCATTGCATTGCATCTTTATCTGATACTTGGTTGCTGTTGTGATACTGTTTTGTTGTTACTTCGTAGCTAAATAATAGGATTGTTAGTTATAGCTTTGCCTTGTGGTATTTCGTGGATTTCTTGCTTTCAGACATTTACTATACTTATTATCACTGAGTCGGTAGTACTCACCCCTACTCCCAGCACCTTGTGTGCAGATTCAGGTACACCGGAGGCTTAGCTGATTCTCGTAGTCTCTAGAGATATTCCCAGAGTCGTTGAGGTAGCTGCATGATGTTCGCAAAATTTCCTGTTCTTCATTATTTTTATCAGTTCATTATTATTATTACATACTCTCCCAGATTTTTGTATGGTTATTCAAATACTTTTATTATTACTCAGTTATGTTAGAGGCTCTAGACTCGTGACCTGAGATCGTATGGGTATTATCAATTTTCATACTTATCAGTATCACATTATTAATATTCTTGGATTATTACTTTGTTAAATTCTCGGTTGAAACTTAAATGTTAAATCAAAGCGATTGTTGGTCAGGATTACCTAGCTTTAGGGCTGGGTGCCATCATGACCGGGTTTAGGTCGTGACAAGTTGGTATCAGAGCCTACGTTACTAGGCCTCACGGGTCATGATCCGGTTTAGTAGAGTCTTGTTTATGGGTGTGTCGTGCACGACACTTATAAGCAGGAGGCTACAGAACTTTTAGAGAACACCTCACTTTCTTGAAATCTTATCGTGCGTCCTTGATTCAGCTTGAAAGAGTAACTATTGAAGTTCCTTCCACGTGTTATCCTTCACGCATGAGCGCTCGGTATTATATGTACTTCGATGGCTTGCGATTCCCCGATTGAGGGGCGAGATGTAATTTTCGTGAGGTTGATGTTGGGCCACCCTGGAAGACTTGAGGCCGGATATTGCCTAGGGCTTGAGCAATGAGGTGCTGATCGTGTGAGCAAGTGTTTTAAACTTAGATATTCGGTATTGTCGCTATTAGCTGGAATGACAGTTTGATATCCGTGAGTATGACAGGCTGCAAGATGCAATTATATGACTTGGTAGTGACGAAGAAGTTTGCTAATCATGGATGAACTGTTAGTCTATTCGTTTCCTATTGATGTTCGATGTGTAGCCCGAATATAGACACATGAAGAATCTTTTCAAGTCTCCTAGTGGAGTGAAGTAAATTGCATGATAAGATATGAGTTCGGACTTAGGAAGACTAAGTAGTTGTGCAATGTGTGTGACGATGGAGGGTATGTAGAGATGTTATATTTAGGTGAAGTAGATGGGTTATCTCCTGTAGAGTGTTCTGATGTGATGCGATTCTTATGTATATCGTGAGAAGATTTCAGGTGTAATTGAAAGGTAATTTTTTTATGTGTTATGATTCGAACAGGTGCAAGGCATGTCAATATGGCAATTTTGATAATAGAATACATGTGGTATTGAGATTAATGTTGTTGATATATATTGTGATACTTTGACAAGTTGTGGACATGTTGTTAGGATGGTTTTTGTGATTCTCTAGTAGGTGGATAGGCTTAATTACACAGGGAACTCTGCCGAAATTTTTGAAAAAATTTGGGACTTAGAAAAAAAAATTTGTCGCCTACAGAGTGCTTAACTGTTGTGCAAATGAATGCAATAATTGCAGAAGGGTTAACAATTTCTGATGGTTTGTGTTTCCACAAGCTTATGAAAGAGTGATTTTAATCTCACCATGGTATTACGACATCAATAGGGTATATGTGTTGTGGTATATATGGCTTCAAGCTAAGTTGGGGAGGTTGCTGTTGTTTAGTTGATTGTACGGCTATGTACTATGTTAATTCCAATTTGATGCATGTAGGTGAATCAGTCTTGGTTACAGGAATTGAGCCGAGGGTGGCACGAGTGAAGCTAACTTTCAATAGAGGTTATATGATGCTTAGTAGAAGTGAGAAAATAATAGGATGTCTTGTGTTGTTGATAGATAATGCTTAGTGTAAAGGGAAGGAAGCTGTTTGGTTGTATCGGAATGAGATCATGTCCTGAGGTGTCAGAGTGCTGAGAAGGCACGGGTGGTTCGATTCGTTAAGTCAAGTAATTTGCAGGGGTATAAGGGTGGATGACTCTTGAGAATGATTTTGATGTGTTGAAGATTCTATATGTAGCAGTCATATGTTTTAAGGTTGAGTAGATGACCAAATCAGTGTTTTCATTAGAACAGGTCAAGACTTGTGGTATTTTTATGTCAATTATGGGATTCTATGTATCACTATCTGGGAGGTAAAGGTAGCGGACTTAGATTCACAGGAAGTTCTTCAAAGTAGGGTATTTTAGAAGTGGTATTTGTGGGAACATTTGAGAGAGTATATAGTGGCCTATTGGTCTTAGACAGTGTTGTCTTACGCTCAATTATCATGTGGTAAGCCTGGGTTGAGGCATTGTGGTGCTATAATAAAAGTATATCAAGTTGAAAATGAATCAAAAGTAAATCTAGACAAATGAAGTAGCTTTCTAGCGGACTGAATTGGTATGGTAAAGATATGATCTACTCCTTGTTTATGTTCGAGGTAATGAGCCCTTATGGGGTATTGGGCGACAGAGCTTTTGAGCTCGGACAGCTTGCTTAGGCTGGTGTGGATAGAAGAATTTAGTCCTGGTAGTATAGCTTGTGGTTAGTAAGAAGGAGATGGAGTTCTCATGTTACCATATTATGGTATGGTATGTGCGGTCTATTGTGGAGGATTGGGATTGTGTGTGTAAGGTACGCTTCAGTTTTGAATGGAAAGTCATTAAATTCTTAAGCAACTCGGGAAGCTGCATGTGATTTAAGAAGCGTCCCTCAGATGATTAAGGAAGATGGTATTACTATTCTAGTAATTTGACGAGAGTATACGTTCAGTAAGAGGGGAAGTGGATGTAAACTGACAACAATTCGGTGGGATTGCGACAGTTTCCTATTGGACCGACTGTTGGCATATTTATTCCTACGGCGAAATGTGGGACGAGGTATAGTGATTTGTATGTTATATGGAATTGGAGACTGGGGGTTCTCCGGTGCAGTCGATGTAGTGGTTGTGGATCGTGTGCATTGGCATCGCAAGCGGCTATTGGGATTGGGAAGCCCGAGTGGATCTTTATTTGTTGATATCTTAGGTTTTGGACATGATGTTGGGGGTAGACTAGTTGCCTCAGTGTTCGGTTAATCTAGACTATTGTGTTATGGGCTATGCCAGAGAATGCCACAGGTTGCGTGGCGAGGTGCATCGGACTATGTTCTAGCGGAATGGTTGTGTTTCAAGGACCAGTAGACGGCATGTAAGAGTTGCTTTCCTTAATTTGGCCTTTGAGGCGGGAGGCAATGTAGAGGTTTCTACCAGTGATTCAGTTCCAGCATTAAGGGACTTTTCGGATGCGTGTTCCAGTCTGAGTCGACTCGGTTGGCTCCGAATTGTATTGTCGAGGTATAAGTTGACTCGACCATTTCTGAGCTTATCAGCGATATCGAGAGATCTATGAGTTGTCTTCTACGTTGCGGGACGTTATGATTTACGGACTATGGGAACATATGGTATGACGCTATCGAGATTCATAGTGGAAGTTGAGTTTTGTAGCTTACACCGCCATAAGTAGATATGATTAAGCATTCAGTGTTCTTGCGACCGATACTCGGTACTCTGTGATATGAGCGAATTTGACTCGATGTGCATCTCCCTATATGAGATAGTTGAGTGGATCGGGTGGCACGCTGCCACAGGGTATGTTATCTGGATCGGGTGGCACGCCGCCATAGGTTATGTTATCTGAATGAGGTTGTGCGCCACAACAATGTGACATTGAGGATAGTTTCCGTGTGTTACTTCGTACGCCTTGTTTCCTGGTTTCTGAGGAAATTCTGTATTGGAAGTTTCTTGGAGAATAGCGCATCGACTGGGTTCTTTCAGGATTTAATGGTGTATATAACTCGTTTCACCATGGGTGTAATGGATTTCTTGGGTTCAGACATCAATCTGTGCGTGGTTGTCAAGTTCGAGTATAGCAACTCGAGGTGCTTCATGTGGAATGGTGTTGGATGAGATCACGCATTATAGCGAGGCTACGTGGAGATTAAACCCTTCAAGAAAGGTTCAGGTATTCTATTCCTATGACGTGAGACGGGATCTCAGCCTTGTGTTGTAACAGTACTGATGAGCTTAAGGTGGAGCTCTTTCGTTGAGTCAGTATCATGATTTGAGTATATTCAAGTCGTTCCTTATTGGTGCACATGTTATGTAAGTTGTGGCTTAGGCCGTATTGATGGGTCATGTCGCCAGGATGGTGTGTTTGGTCAGAAGAGACCTTTGGGGTCATTAATGGGTACGAACAGATTTGGTTTCAGCTTGTTGGAAGTTTAATATCGAGTTTCAGCTCGGAGATTTGTAATGATATTAGTCAAAGGGGAAGAAATGTCTTCGTGAATGGTTGATCTGAGAAATAGCTAAGGTGTACTGCGTGTTCATTATCATTGATAGAATATAGCAGTGTTGGAATAAGACTCCAGCTAATAAGGGGTATTATAGTCGGTTCAGGCTTATTCTGAGTATGAATGTGAGGTTCTGATCTTGTGTATGGTTTTGGAGGTGCAATGTTGTTCTACGGTTATGGGCTAGATGGCCGGTGAAATTTTTTAGCTGTGTTGTATTATCGGGCATGTGTGAGTTAGGGTGACGTGGGATAACCCCGGCTATATGATTGGTAAGGTCATTCGGAGATTGGTTGGCTCCTAGTGCAACTCTGAGCACGCTCGAGGACGAGCGTTTGTTTAAGTTGGGGAGGATGTAACGACCCGACCCGTCGTCTCAGGTATCTCCACCCCGTTTTCCCCGTTTTATGTTTCTATATGTTCAATTATATGTGTTTGGAGAGTTTGAAGAAATTCAGATGGAGTTTGGGTAGAAATGAGACAATTAGTCTCATTATGAGAAAGTTAGTTTGAAAAGTCAACAAAATGTTGACTTATGAGTTAGAGGGCTTGGAATTGATTTCCGATGATTCGACTAGTTTTGGATGGTGATTTGTGACTTAGGAGCGAAATCAGAACTAAATTTGGAGGTCCTGTGTAGAATTAGGCTTGATTGGCTAAGTTAGAATTTGGCGAAAATCCGCTTGATAGGTGATATTTTGATCTGGGAGTCGGAATGAAATTCCGGCAGTTTCCGTAGCTCCGTTAGGTGATTTTTGATATGTGTGCAAATTTTCAGATTATTCGGACATGTTTAGGTCGAGTTTTTTATCGGTGCGAGTTTTGGAAGTTTTATTTAAACTTAGGCTATGATTTGATGAAATTTGATGATTTTGATGTTAAAGGTAGTGTTTTTATGGCTCGAGCAAGTTTCAATAAGGTAATAGAACTTATGTGTGCCTTTGGTTGAGGTCCGGGGGGCCTCAGGTGAGTTTCGGGGTGATTTTAGACCATTTTAACTGCTAGATTTTTGTCTGAAGCAGTGTTCTATGCGATCGCGTACAATGGGTCGCGATCGCAGTGAGTAAAATGTGAGAAACTTTCCAGTGAATCGCGATCCCGTAAGGCCTTACGCGATCGCGGAGAAGAAATTTTCTGTTGCATTGATCCCACTTCGGAATCTTATATCTCACAATGTACAAATCATTTGGAAATGACGTAAAACTAAAAGTTGTAGCCATTTGTGTGTAGTTTCTAGAAATATAAATCATTAATAAATTGAATTTGTGTACAAAAAGATATGGCTATTACACTAAAGGGTGTCCCGGAAAATGAAGAAACAAGTTGTATTGCACATGGACTAACTTTGACGAATCATATCTAGAAATATATAAAGGAGAAATGATCAACATATGAAAGTACTAGATATTTGAGTATGGTTATGAGAATATTTAACCATTTACCATTTGGATTTGTGTGAAAAAAGTTATGGCTATTATACTAGAGACTATCCTGAAGAACTAGGCATTTGCTCTCCGCGATACCGAAGCCTCTTCCGCGACCGCGAAAAGTAATATTTGGGCTGGAATAATTGATCTCCACGATTTCGAAGCATTTTCCGCGATCGCGATGAGTAAATACCTGGGCAGAATATTTTAAAATCATCTTGTTCGCGATTTTGGGTCTATTTTTCACCCATGGCTTCCCGTTTTTGGAGAATTTTGGAGGAAAAGAAGGAGGGATTCAAAGGGAAACGACTTGAGGTAATAATCTTGGTCTCAATACTCGTTTATATTGTGAAATCCATCTAGAAATTTATGGAAATTTAGCAAAAAGGGGAAGAACTGGGGCTTGAGTTTTGAGATTTTATATTGAGGATTTGAGGGGTAATTTGAACTCCGATTTTGGCATTCTTTATATGTACGGACTCTTGGTGAGACGAGAAATCCGTTGATGTGACTTCCGTAATTTTTCGAGACGTGGGCCTGGGGTTCGGGTTTTACCAACTTCATGAATTTTAGTACTTTTCGAGTATTTTTGACTGGGTTATGTTTCCTTAGCCCATATTTATGTATTCATTTTAATTTTGACTAGATTCGACTCTCGAGGAGGTCGATACAAAAGAAAAAGGGCATTGCGGACCACTCCACGGCCGATTAGAGGTGAGTAGTTTATATATATGATGGCTTGAGGGTTTGAAACCCCGGTTTATCACATCGTGATGCTACGTTAGGGCGTGACTCTCACCCCATGGCAGGTGCGGGATTGTAAATGCTTGGGAATTGTGACTTGGTCCATCCCGAGAGCTGAATATGCACTATTGGCGTCTGATACGCACGTTGTGCTGTTGATAATTGGGCTTGATGCCATATTTGGGGCCTTGTGTCGATCTGTAATACCCGCCAAGGGCAAATATCTGTGTGACAATATGATTTGCATAATCATTGATCTCAGTCCTGTATTATTCACTGTTAATAAATATTAAGTCACCGTATTTATAAAATTGACTAATTAAATTGTATTCAACTTAATAAATTGGAAACTGGCAAAGAATCAGATTGAATCTGCTATGTGACTTACATGCATACTGTGGATTGCGTGGTTGGCTCAGGCTGCACGCCGCAGCAGTTATACATTGATATTGAGGCCGAGTGCCTGTTCTTAGCCGATACATGGCTGATATATCGCTTGGGCTGAAGGAGCCCCTCCGGAGTCTGTACACACCCCCAGTGAGCGTCGTCGATGTTAAATCATATGCATGGTTGGGTCGGGCTGCACGTCGCAGCATATTCATGTGCATTGCATTGCATCTTTATCTGATACTTGGTTGCTGTTGTGATATTGTCTTGCTGTCGTAGCTAAATTATAGGATTGTTAGTTATAGCTTTGCCTTGTGGTATTTCGTGGATTTCTTGCTTTCAGACATTTACTATACTTATTATTCACTGAGTCGGTAGTATTCATCCTTACTCTCTGCACCTTGTGTGTAGATTCAGGTACACCGGAGGCTTAGCTGATTCTCGTAGTCTCCAGAGGTATTCCCAGAGTCGTTGAGCTAGCTGCATGACGTTCGCAGGACTTGGCTGCTCTTCATTATTTTTATCAGTTCATTATTATTATTACATACTCTCCCAGATTTTTATATGGTTATTTAGATACTTTTATTATTGCTCAGTTATGTTAGAGGCTCCAGACTGGTGACCCTAGATCGTATGGGTATTATCGATTTTCGTACTTTTCAATATCACACTATTAATATTATTGGATTATTATTTTGTTAAATTCTCGGTTTGAGACTTAAATGTTAAATCAAAGCGATTGTTGGTCAGACTTACATAACCTTAGGGTTAGGTGCCATCACAACCGGATTTGAATTGTGACAGTGTATTTCTGCTCAAAAATTATTTTATTGCAGTATTATTATTACTATTATTGTTATTTTCGTTATCACATCCCTACGTATCTTTTATCCACTAATACACAATGGGTAATTCAAAAATATTATACCCCTTTCGGTGTAATCTTCTGATAGATATTGCGAATATTGATATAGTCGGATAAATAAAACTGAATGACTTTAATTTATCGTACCTTCAGTTCATGTTTGCCTAAAATAACAAGAGGTTACGTTCTTGAGTTGATGTGGGGCTTTCTTTATTTTGTCCATTGAATTTTGTCCATTGAATTGACAGTACTCAACATTCGTCCTAACTCTGCTTAAATACTCATGGAAACAAACAAGCATTGTTGGGAATTGCGATCACATGATTTGTTCTTATCTAGTCTTACACGATACATACATACACAATAATTATAACCAAATACGGTGAAAGCATAGTCCACCGTATTATAATTCTTTTGTAGTACTAGGTAGTATATGAATTTAGTATAAGCGTAAATATTTCAAAAAAAAATTACTACAAATATGTCTTTTCGAGTCAAACCCGAGGAGTACCCTTGCAAATAGTACATACGTGCTTACGTATACGAGTTCAACTGAATTTAGTTGCTTTGACTCAAATTCATGATTAAAATTTGAATTTAATCTCTAATTTACAACTAGTTCAATCTAAAAAATATCAAGATTAAATCTATCCCATTTAAATCTTGCATTTGTCTCTGATCCGTATACATATATACAATATGTACATTAGTGCTAGCATGCAATACCTTATTCTGTATAAAAATTGATAGTGTATATATTTGTATATGGATTGGCAGTTTCTAGCACTAAGAGAGGACTGCATGTTACCGACGTCATGATTTATTAAAAATTAAAGGAACTTCCAACGAGAATATATATATATATATATATATATATATATATATATATATATATATATATATATATATATATATATATATATATATATATATATATATATATATATAATAAAAAAAAGAAACATAATTATTGGCATAATGGGTTAAGGAAACCAATAGTTTGGTTATAATTAATGAAGATATTTAGATATGTCCAAATTGAACAAAAAATTTGAAAGGAGAGATGCAAGGAATATGTAGTGGAATAGATACAACCTGAGCGTGCATGGAGCTAAGCTGATAATACTAATTTGTTAAGTTAAAGAGAGGATCAGTGGACCAGCCATGCACGTTCCGCGCTATACTTTTCTTTTTCTAAAGGGAGTTAAGATAACAAAACAAATGATAAAGCAAATTAGATGACTGATTCATTAATTTAGTTAATTAATACAACTTTAATAATGGGAGACAACCTGTTCGGTTGTAGGAGTGCACCTTAATGTGAATGCTTGCTTTGATTGTCGGAACTAAATGCTTTCTATTTTGAAGCATGCTACATAAAGATTCCATCCTTTATCTCAATTATAAAGCATTTAAGGGTATGTTTGGTACGAAGGTATGGAAAATAAACGGTTTTATTATTTATTTTTTCGTTTTTAGTTTGTGAGTGATTTTTTTTTCTCAAAAAAATAATTTTTATTGTTTGGTTAGAGAGTAGAAAATAATTTTTTATGTTACTCTCCTCACCTCCTTTCCTCAAGTCCCCATGTAGGGGTGAGTTGGTAGGGGTAAGAAATAGGGTGGGAAAAGTTGAAAAAAAGTTTTGGAAAATATTTTTCCTTCCTTTAATAGAGAAAATATTTTCCTTCAATAGGAAAAAAGTATTTTTCAAAATATTTATGCTAAGCAAACATGAGAAAATTAGAAAATATTTTCCTTCCTATCAATTACACCTTAAATGAATTATTGATTTATGTTAAATGCTTGACGAAAAATTTTATTTTGTGTCTCATACAACTTACACTTGTTGTATCAGATAACTTTTTGTCTCACAGTTTGGTGGATCCAGAATTATGTGTATCCAGAAGTGTAAGATTGGGGTCTACAATTTTGTGAGACAAAAAACGCCCATACAACTAGTGTCAGTTGTACGAGACACAAAATAAAGCTTCTCAATGCTTGACCTTTGTTTTTATTGCGTCAGACTGCGGACCGAAACTGAATTGATAATTTTTTGGACTCAAAATGCTTTTTTAATGTTAAAAAAAAGTTACTTTTATTCCTATTTAGCAGTAATTTACTGCGAATTAGGTTAACGGAATTTTTTCCGTTAGTTTAATTCGCAGTAAATTACTGCGAATTAATAAATAAAAAATTAAATGTAATTTGCAGTAATTTACTGCGAATTACCGTTGACGAGGCGCCTCTTCAAAACCTGGGCCAGGCCATTTTTAAAATTATATTTCGTAGTAAATTACTGCGAATTAGTAATTTACTGCGAAATAGCCATTTAAAAATAACGTCGTCTGCCTTAATAGACGAGTCCACCATTTTTAAACTCATTCTCCCCCTTTCTGGTCCCCCCACCCCGTTTTTAATTAAAAAAAATTTTGGCCCCTCCCGCTCCATAAAGAACAAGGAGTGTAGGTCCCACACACTGTTGGTTGATTTCAATTCCGTGTTTCGGGTGCAAAATTTTAAATTCTAAAAATTTACATCGAGGTATTTCAATTTACTTTATGGCGAAACTCGTATATTTATGCATATTAGTATTTTTTAATATGTTTACATGTAAATTTATGTAATATTTGTAGTCTTTAATATACCCGGATTGATAAATTTGATACCCTTATGTATTATATTTGATTTATATACCTGAAAGCATGTTATTTTTTGTGATAAATATAGAGCCTTGTAGGGTAGTAAACTATAGTGACTTGTAGCGTTGTAAAATATAGTGACTTGTAGTGTTGTAAAATATAGCCTTTTAGCGATATAAAATATAGCCTTTTAGCAGAGTAAAAATGTAGAGTTTTTTAGAGCCTTGTACCATAGTAAAATATACAAGCCTTGTAGCGTAGTAAGGATAACTCGGTGCTACAGGGCCTATAAAATGAAGCTTTGAACCCATACATAATTATTCTCTCCAATTCAAAAATTTATAATAAGCTAAGAAAATTGTAAATATGTTGAAATTGAGAATAATAATAATTAACGATAATTCGGTCCTACCGGGCCAAAAAATAAAGTCTGGAACCCATACATAATTATTCTCTCCAATTGAAGAAATAAAGTCTGGAATCTATATATAATTATTCTCTCCAATATTAATCATAATTTTTAATTTAATTCTGTAAGGCAAGAAAACTCTAAAAATGTTGAACCCATATATAATTCGGTGGTACTGGATTGTTTAAATCAAGTCTGGAGCACATACACAACTATTTTCTCCAATATTAATCATAGTTAATTGTTTAATTTATTAAACTAAGACAATCAATTAATTATGTAGAACAAATGTATTTTAATTGCATTTGAACAACAATTTTACTTATACAGTACATCACAGCCACAAACATTGGTAACCTAAAACAAAAACAAACAGTTGAACTAACAAAATAACTTGACAAAGGAAACATGAAGAATCACTATCGAAATCACTTAACATGTCATTCTTTAGGAATGACCGGGTAGTATTCTCTCCTTCATCAAAAAAAACTTTTTTCGATCTTCTTTTTCTCTTTTTCCACCTCCTCTATTTTCGCCTTCAAGTTTTCAATTTCTTGCTTGGATTGACGCTTTCTATCCCACTGCCCCGTGCACACTCTATAAAGATAATACAACTTGCCTCTGTAGTATTCCTAGTCACATGGTTTATCAACCTATACCTTAAAGTTGCATATAGGTATGTTGGGCTGCCTATAAAACTTGTTCAAACAACCCCAATAACGTCAGCCAGCTTCTTCCTGTTGGACAATACGCTTTACGCTAGAGGGGGGGGTGAATAGCGTTTTAAAAATATTAAGCGTTTTAGTGCGGAATTTAAAAACTTTGCAGAAATTAAAACAAGTGCAGTAGAATAAACTTACACAATGATGTATCCTGGTTGGCCACAAACGTGGTTAGTCCAGTCCCCGAGAGACTCTCTCGAGATTTCCACTAAACTTGTCAAGCTTAAGGGTGCTTAACAAACCGTTACAGCTGAGGACACAAGCCTCACCTAGTTGCTCGGGGATCACAATCCCAAAGACTTCAATTGCTCGGGGATACCAATCCCAAAGACTTCAATTGCTCGGGGATAACAATCCCAAAGACTTCAACTGCTCGGGGATAACAATCCCAAAGACTTCAACTGCTCGGGGATAACAATCCCAAAGACTTCAACTGCTCGGGGATAACAATCCCAAAGACTTCAACCGAGGAATCACAAGTTCCTCAACAAACGAGAATCGCAATTCTCTTACAAACACAAAACACACTCACTTTACAAAGCACTCCTTAATGAGTAGATATGAGTAGAAATAGTACGCTCAAGATCACAACAACTTAGCTCAATAGAATGGCTCTTCAAAAAGCTTTATGGATGAATGGAAAATGATGATCAATGTAAGAAAGCTTTTAGCAATGAAAATACTCAAAGTGTATATGTTGTTGTTATGAAAACACTGAGTTGAAGCTGTATTTATAGGTGAAAAACTCAGTCTTACCGTTGTCTAATTGCCAATTAAGGATTGCTGAAATTACTCAGTGACAATTGATTGTCAAGACTAAACAATCGATTGTTTGCCTATCAGATTAAAAATTCAATCCCAGATTTTACGTCAACAATCGATTACTTCAAATCAATAATCGATTATTTATAACGTTAAGAAATCATTTCCAATTTTTGGCATAAAACATCGATTGTCCGGAAATCAACAATCGATTATTTTAACAACGTTCAGAAAATCTTTTCCAGATTTTAAGCAAAACATCGATTGTTAAATATCAACAATCGATTACCTGAAGGTAATTGAAAATATATGACAACGGTCAGCTTCAACAATTGATTATCAAATGGAATAATCGATTATTAATTAATTTCAAAACTCTCTGTCTCATATATAATCGATTATCAAAAGCCACAATCGATTATCATTTTATTTAAAATCACTGGGAGACATTTTTCTCATTCTAATCGATTACCATTAGTTCATAATCGATTTTTTATGAGTTTTGAAAACTTTGCCTCAGTTAACAATCGATTATCATAAGTACACAATCGATTGTTATGCAGTTTGCAAAAACCTGATTTTAACTGACTTACTCACAATCGATTATCATTAATTCACAATCGATTGTCATGCAGTCTTGGCTTAGAGATACTCGATTATCATAAGTACATAATCGATTATCTTAGCCCAGATTTTTGAGGCATGCTTGGAAAACATTTTAACAAATGTAAATATGCATAGTTTAAAATCATTTGACACTTAATTTAAATATGCATGATTTTGGAAAAATAATTTTAGTAGAGAAGCCATGTTATGAGCCAAGTTGAGGAATCAAGATCACAATTAATATTGACTCAATTATAACATTTCTAAACTTTGTCTTGAGCTTCTTGTAATGCATCCATTTTGTGCTTGTCCTTGAGTACTGCTATATATCGCTTTTTGCTTTGTTTGACATTCATCAAAACCTACAAAAGAACACACGTTTAGTATATTGCATTTGAAACGTGTTTCCAACAATTTCCCCCTTTTTGATAATGGCAAACATAAGCGGGATATATGCAATAATTATTTTGATAATCCAAGACAAGTGTAAAGTATGAAATTTGATGTTCCCCCTCAATTCATGTTCCCCCTCACTTTAAGCATGAATGAAGTTGAGAGTGATATAGCATACTTCTTGATATCCCGTTTCTTCCCCCTTTTGCCATTAGCAAAAATATATACAAGGGAAGAATATGCAAAAAAACATATGAAATAAACAAAAGTTTATTTATTGGAAAATAACATTACATGGGTGGAGCCAAACACAATAAAACGAACAACAACTAACCAACCAAGGAAAAACAAATCAAAAACAACAATTTCACATCATCAAAAACAACAATTTCATCATTCATCACCCCCATCCCCTTCATCATCATTGGGAGGCGCTTGATATGGCACCACCTGAGCATAGGCATAATGCACGTGATCAAAGTAACCATGGACCTCACGGGTTAATTGAGTAATTTGGTCAGAGATAGTCCGGAGGGTAGGCTCCTGAGGAGGATGAGCACGACGGGCTTGTCGATTTTGAGGAGGAGCGGGAGCATGATCACCATCATGATGAAAGGAAGACTCCGAAATTTCCCAGATTTTGGTGCTCTTTTTGAGAGGACCATTAGCAATATTGACCCCGGAAGCTTCAAGAAATTTCATTATTAAGAGGGCATAGGGGAGAGGTATGTCATCTCTGGTGGCATTGAACATATGAGATTGAATAAGCTTGCACCAATTGATTTTAACACCGGTGATAATGGCATGAAGAAATTTGGCATCCTCTTGGGAAATGGTGGTGTGATTGAGTTTACGGGGTTTGAGAACACGAGTGATGAAATAGAGAATGAAACGATAATTCGGGTCCATACCCTTTATGGTGGGACGACGGGAAGAAGACTCATCATAGGCGACTCCGGCTTGGCGGAAGAGATTAGCTTCATCAATCATGTCCCCGGCATCATTTATGTACTGGTAGATGTCTTCACCATCATGCGGAATGCCGGCAATGAGGTGGAGGTTATCTTCAGAAATTAGAATGGAAATGCCGTTAACATTGGTAACGAGTTCACCCTCATCATCTTTGTGAAGGTTGGAGTAAAAAGCTTCAACCAAAGTAATGTTGTAGTAGGGGTGAGTAAGGAGTAGGAAATTGAAAAGTTGGCACTCTCTTAGCATATTCGCGGCTGGAATGAATGGTGCAACAAGAGCGTTTGTTGAAAAGCGAGGAGGGAGAATAAGGCGTTTCTCAAATTTGGTTAAGAAACGGGTGAGCTCTTCATCGGATTCAAAGAATAGAACCGATCCATCTTGATATGGATGGCGAGAAGAAGAAGCACCTTGTTTGGAACGAGCACGTTTGGAGTTGCGGCTTGACATTTTTGAAAAGGATGTGCTAGGATTTTTCAAAGATAACAAGATAATTTGATGCTTGGGAGGCTTGAGTGAGTATACAAGAGCATATGTGCAGCCTATATATAGAGAAGGAATGAATCTTACACTTATTTGAAAAGATTTGAAGAGATTTGAAGAGCTTTGAAGTCTGAAACGGTAAAAATAAATTCACTGACCGTTCAATAATCGATTGTTTGAATAGAATAATCGATTGTCATTAATGAAAATGATCTGACACATCGATTACACGCCAGAACGGTAAAAAAAAATTTGAAAAAGATAGTCGATTGTCAAACTTGGTAATCGATTGTTTTTCATATTTATGACCTGACAGGAATCGATTGTAGAGCCAAAACGGTAACATAAGTTTAAAACAGATAATCGATTGTCAATATATAGTAATCGATTATTTCACTCACAGAGAGTTTGGATTTTGGCAAATAATCGATTGGCAGAACAAATAATCGATTGTTTGGAAGGGGGATGCTAAAATGATGAGACTTAATTCTATCAAGCAATGTAAACATTCAACAAGATTTCATGAAAAAAAAAATTGAATCAACAAATAATCGATTATTGATACTGATAATCGATTGTAAGCATAAATAATCGATTATGATCGATTTTTCTTGTATCAAGACAATTTATACTTTCCTCTTACCTTTTGGGGGATACCTGCAAAATAGAATTAAACATCTCCGACGCTCAAGTCAGTAATCTATAAATGAAATAATAACTTTGAAACTAGTGTAGTCGGGTGAAAAACGTGAACTCTTAAGAATTTTGTCCTAGGATGTTCTTAAGAGGGTTTAGGGTACTTACCTTCCCTTCGACTTTGCCAATTACCTGATTTTGAACATCCTCCGTTCATTTTGGTCTTTTGGCTCATTCTTCAATTTAAGAAGCTTCTTCCACAATTTTGCCTTTGTCTTCCTTGTATTTTGTCTTTTAAATTTTTCGAAAATACTTCCGATTTTGAAAAAAATGCCTAAATCGACTTTTTCGTCTCTTCCTCCTTCTTTGTGCTTTAATTTAAGGAATTTTGAATTCGTCTCCCGTCAAGTGTTTGGAGTATCCACTACACTTGATTCCTTCAAGCACACCTGCAAAACAAATCAATGCTCTTTTGGTACCCATGCCATTTTGGGTCCTTGAGGGTTATGCATACTATAATGATATGTTTGAGTAGCATGTCTATGTCTAGTAAAGCATGCGGGAGCAATATGACCAATTCGTCTACAATAATGACATGTCACATTTGGATTATGCATGCGTCTAGGCTCATAGTAGCTAGAATAATGCACATTGTTTACTCTATTTTCATTTCTCCTAATTTGAGCACCATAATCATTTCTAGGTTGAACATTTCGGGATCTTCTAGCATGATCACTGTTGTGCCTAAAATATGCATCATGTCTATGGTGACGATTGCTAGGCGGAAGGTCATGTCTAGGTCTCCTAATATTTTGTCTAGCATGCATGTTCGTTTTAGGAAAGACATTTTTGTTATTAATCCTAGATTGAGCTCTAGGTGGTTGGGTTTTTGCATCAACCTCTTCTTCATTTATGAAGCCTATTCCATGCTTGGTTGATTTCAAGTTATCAAGCACCACATTCAAGTTTTTATGAGAGGAGTTGAATTTATCTAGTGTGCCTTTTAATCTACCTACTTCATTCTTAAGGTCTACACAAGAAGCACAATTTTTTGTAGAACTCTCGGGCTTGTCAGAACTTCTTTTCCCATAAAACTTGTTTTGTTCTAGTAGCTTCTCATTTTCCAAAACCAATTTTTCCAATTCTTTTTCTTTTAATGAAAACTGTTTTTGAAAATCTTGTTCTTTTAGAGAAGCACTTTCTCTTAAACTAGTGACGGTTTTTGTAACTTTGAGAAATTCAGCATACAATTCATCAAAGGCATTTCTCATGTCATCAAGAGTGTAAAAATTTTGAGAAGAGATTTGACTTACCTCACTTTGATTTTCTTCCTGTGCCATGAGGCAGAGATTTGCCGCTTCTTCATTTTCTTCTTCACTGGATTCGTCTCCGGAATCTCCTCCCCAAGATATGTATGCTCGTTGCTTCTTGAAGGGTTTCTTCTCCTTTTTAAGATTTGGGCAGTTTGTTTTGATATGCCCTGTTTCACCACATTCATAACATTTAACTTGCTCACCTTGCTTTTTCCCTTTGCGGTCATATTCTTTTCGCATGAATTTTTGGAATTTTTTGATGATGAGTCCGAATTCGCTATCTCCATCCTCTTCAATTGGTGATTGACTTATGCTCGCCTTTAGAGCAATCTTTTGCCTTCTTTGTTCATCAATAACAGGGTTAAGAATAGTGGATTCATAAGTCTTAAGATTACCTCTAAGAGCGTCTATGGTGACGTTCGTGATTCCAATTGACTCTTGAATCGCATCGGCCTTTGATCGCCATGCCGGTGTTAGACTCCTAAGGATTTTTCGAACTAGTTCTTTGTCTGTGAACGTCTTCTTGAGCGCGTGGAGATCATTCACTATTGATGAGAACCGCTCAAACATCTCGTCTACCTTTTCGCCTTCCTTCATATGGAACAATTCGTAAGCATGAGTTAAAAAGTCAATTTTAGCTTCTCTTACCTGGTCAGTCCCTTCGTAAGTGACCTCAAGCTTATCCCACATTTCTTTCGCTGTTTTGCAGCAGGAGATTTTCCTGTAATCATTAGCATTAACAGCACAAAGTAATAAATTAATAGCTTTAAAATTATTTTGGACCATTCGATTATCCTCGGCGTTGAATTCCTCTTCTGATTTTGGCACCCATTCTCCTTCCACCTTTTTGACAGGAACCTCATTTCCTTTGGTGTACACCTTCCACAAGTAAGGGCTGTTTGATCTGACGAATATCTGCATCCTTTCTTTCCAATATGAATAATTAGTCCCGTTAAACAAAGGAGGTCTTGTGGGGCACTGTCCTTCATCAATACCTGCAAAAGAGTCTAGAGTAGAAGCCATGGAAAGATTCTCTCAAACGGTTAAGTCTTTCAGAGAGTATGGCTCTGATACCAATTGTTGGACAATACGCTTTACACTAGAGGGGGGGTGAATAGCGTTTTAAAAATATTAAGCGTTTTAGTGCGGATTTAAAAACTTTGCAGAAATTAAAACAAGTGCAGTAGAATAAACTTACACAATGATGTATCCTGGTTGGCCACAAACGTGGTTAGTCCAGTCCCCGAGAGACTCTCTCGAGATTTCCACTAAACTTGTCAAGCTTAAGGGTGCTTAACAAACCGTTACAGCTGAGGACACAAGCCTCACCTAGTTGCTCGGGGATCACAATCCCAAAGACTTCAATTGCTCGGGGATACCAATCCCAAAGACTTCAATTGCTCGGGGATAACAATCCCAAAGACTTCAACTGCTCGGGGATAACAATCCCAAAGACTTCAACTGCTCGGGGATAACAATCCCAAAGACTTCAACTGCTCGGGGATAACAATCCCAAAGACTTCAACCGAGGAATCACAAGTTCCTCAACAAACGAGAATCGCAATTCTCTTACAAACACAAAACACACTCACTTTACAAAGCACTCCTTAATGAGTAGATATGAGTAGAAATAGTACGCTCAAGATCACAACAACTTAGCTCAATAGAATGGCTCTTCAAAAAGCTTTATGGATGAATGGAAAATGATGATCAATGTAAGAAAGCTTTTAGCAATGAAAATACTCAAAGTGTATATGTTGTTGTTATGAAAACACTGAGTTGAAGCTGTATTTATAGGTGAAAAACTCAGTCTTACCGTTGTCTAATTGCCAATTAAGGATTGCTGAAATTACTCAGTGACAATCGATTGTCAAGACTAAACAATCGATTGTTTGCCTATCAGATTAAAAATTCAATCCCAGATTTTACGTCAACAATCGATTACTTCAAATCAATAATCGATTATTTATAACGTTAAGAAATCCTTTCCAATTTTTGGCATAAAACATCGATTGTCCGGAAATCAACAATCGATTATTTTAACAACGTTCAGAAAATCTTTTCCAGATTTTAAGCAAAACATCGATTGTTAAATATCAACAATCGATTACCTGAAGGTAATTGAAAATATATGACAACGGTCAGCTTCAACAATCGATTATCAAATGGAATAATCGATTATTAATTAATTTCAAAACTCTCTGTCTCATATATAATCGATTATCAAAAGCCACAATCGATTATCATTTTATTTAAAATCACTGGGAGACATTTTTCTCATTCTAATCGATTACCATTAGTTCATAATCGATTTTTTATGAGTTTTGAAAACTTTGCCTCAGTTAACAATCGATTATCATAAGTACACAATCGATTGTTATGCAGTTTGCAAAAACCTGATTTTAACTGACTTATTCACAATCGATTATCATTAATTCACAATCGATTGTCATGCAGTCTTGGCTTAGAGATACTCGATTATCATAAGTACATAATCGATTATCTTAGCCCAGATTTTTGAGGCATGCTTGGAAAACATTTTAACAAATGTAAATATGCATAGTTTAAAATCATTTGACACTTAATTTAAATATGCATGATTTTGGAAAAATAATTTTAGTAGAGAAGCCATGTTATAAGCCAAGTTGAGGAATCAAGATCACAATTAATATTGACTCAATTATAACATTTCTAAACTTTGTCTTGAGCTTCTTGTAATGCATCCATTTTGTGCTTGTCCTTGAGTACTGCTATATATCGCTTTTTGCTTTGTTTGACATTCATCAAAACCTACAAAAGAACACACGTTTAGTATATTGCATTTGAAACGTGTTTCCAACACTTCCCAATCACTATACATCATGGTCTTAACTCCACATTCGCACTTGGGGGGACGAAGAAAGCGTTGAGACATTTGTTGCAGGAAGCTTTTGGTTAATTGAAAAGGTCGTTGATAGGTTGTTGTTAAGTTTTGAAAATAACTTGAATCCGCTTTTTATTTATAGAGACTAAGTTCCAACAATACGTAGTACTTTACTACGAACTACAAGCACATTTTTCGGAAAAAAAAATAGCTCCTTCACATGGGTGTGAACTTTTTCAAAATAATATGAAAACTCAACAATACGTAGTATTATACTACGAATTACATGCACATTTTTCGGGAAAAAATAGCTTTTTCCACATGTATTTGAACCTTTTCAAAATGACATGACAACTCAACTATACGTAGTATTATACTACGAATACATGCATATTTTTGGCGCAAAAAATAACTTTTTATACATGGGTTTGAACCTTTTCAAAATGATATGACAACTCAACAATACGTAGCAATATACTACGAATTATTGCTGGCCATCCTTTATTCTCTTCATTGTTAATCATAATTTTTAATTTAATCATAATTAAATATTTAATTTATTAAACTAACACAACCAATTAATTTTGTTTAAATTATAGCAGACGTCATGGCCTTTCCTCCGTTTGCACATTCGGACCTGTAGAGGATCAACTATTAGTGCTGCATGGTGACCATAGGTCCTCCCATGTGTGGGAGGGACAGTTGTCAGAGCAGGCTCTACAGCCCAGGAGACCTGATGATCTTTGGGATTTTATTGCTGGCCATCATTTACACGGGCGCGTAGTACACATCCTTTAGGATCGCTCATCATGGCCTTCGTGGAGCGGTGGCGACCGGATATGCATATATTTCATTTGCCCACAGGAGAGGCTATTATCACCTTAGAGGATGTCCATGTGTTATACGGACTACGTATAGACAAACTCGCCTTGACACTGCCCGACTATATTATAGCAGCGTCACGTGCATAGTTGGCGGAGCTGATGGGGCAGTGGACTGGACTTAGACCTGAGGGTCGGCAGGGGGCGTTCGCATTGCTTTATTAGCCATCAGAGATCATATGGCGGATTCGTACCCTGATATTACCCACCAAACGAAGGATCTCTAGATAGCCAAGTACACATGTTATGCATTGCTCTTGCTCTTCAGGTGTGTCTTGTTCCCGGACACTTCGGGAAGTAAAGTGAGCATGCGCTTCGTTCATCATATAGTAGACCTGGGTCAGGTATCCCAGTACAGCTGGGGTGCTAGTGTGCTGGCGTACTTATATAGGAGCATGTGCCGGGCGAGCATGGGTCCAGCGGTTGATATATGCAGTTTTCTCCCCCTCTTACAGGTGACAAAATTTCCAAATATTCTGTTCTTTACTTCAAATTCGATATCGCTAAATGACACATAAATATTACATCAACATTTTATATTAGGTTTGGGCCTGGAAGTAGATCATGCCGTAGCAGCCATCTACACCAGCACTTCCGCTTGGTCGGCATTATCCATTTCTCCCTCTAGCTATCAGATGGATTGTGCGACGTTGGCTATACCGAGGGAATGAGGCTCACCATAATCTCCCCTTCCTCAGGGATGTCTTAGATATGTTGGTGGACGTACATGTAAATATGTACCTACGGTTGGTTTTTCCGAAATGAGTAGCATTTTGCGTACTAACATTTATGTTATTATTTGGCAGTTCATCTGGATGCCATACAACATCGAGTTGCTTGCTGAGCTACCAGCTTGTTTCTCAGTCGACCGGCTTATTTGGAGAACCTCCGTCCCGATGATATTCGGGGATTATGTTGAGTATCATGCCATGGAGCGTGTCCTTCGACATTTTGGCCGGCCCCAGACTATACCGAGGGAGCCTGTATGCGTTGCTACTCATTATCAGCGCGGTGATCATGGAAACATGGACGGGCAGTGTGTGGAGTGGCTACAGCAGTAGCTAGTCGGTTGGGACGAGTGAGCTAAGCGTATTCCGCCACCACCTACTATATTCCAAGAGGCAACTATTCATCTGTATCCTAAGTGGTACCGCCGTCAGACTCGGCTGATGATCGGGAACCCTGTGCATGTACTGGGCGAGTGTTACAGACCGTACGCTGGGAGGCACGAGGCATTGGTATGTTTTTTGTCTTGTTAACATGTAATAATATTAAAATAGTATTATTTAATTACAACTTTAAATGTTTCACAGGCTATTGGTCATCATGGCTTCTATCAGTTGGGACAGCAGATGCCGCAGCTTACCGAAATTCCTGAATTGGTAGACTTTGGCCGGCAGGTAGTACAGATGGCTCGCCTGACACTGTTGCAGTCAAGAGATGCCGAGAGGTTTGACCACGAGGCTCAGTATGCAGTGCCAGAGGCGTACTAGAGAGGTAAGTTGCTCCCACGAGGCAGGGGAACCCCACGAGCCAGGAGTGCTAGACGGGGTCGCGGGGGACAACGAGGAGGTGGTCAGCAAGGTGGCATTGAGGTACCTGTCGACCCACTTGCAGAGGGACATTGTCAAGACCCGGATTTTTTCCACCATCGGGAGTCGTGATGGCGCATACTATCGGAGCTAGGCTATCCAACCTTTTTAATCATTTTCACTAAACTTAGATCTAAACAAGTTAAATACTAAAATTATTAATTAAAACATGCGGAAGTCTTTTAACAACAGTAGCGATAACAAAATGAAGAAATAAACAACATCCTACTACCCAGTATCTGGTGTCACTACTCACGAATGACTACAGAGTACTAAAAGCAATAGTCTGAAAGAAATTCATCACATGTCTGTTTGATGCAATAAAAACAAACTAGAAGATATAGAAGAGACTCGAGGCCCGCAAACGCCAGCGATCTACCTCAGAATCTCTGGACTGAAGGATCGCCCCCTAACTACTGCTGCGGTCCGTAGGCAGCGTCCTGACCTGTGCACAAAAAGGCAAAGAAGCATAGTATCTGCACAACCGACCCCATGTGCTGGTAAGTGCCTGGCCTAACCCTGACGAAGTAGTGACAAGGCTAGACAGGACCTACCACAATTAACCTGTGCAATAATGATGTACTAGTTCGGGAAAGAAACAATAGCGAAAGAAACAATAGCAATATAAATACGAATAAAACTGGGGGGGATACAAAATAAAGATGGAACATCAGTAACAACAATAACTCTATCTCAGCTTTTCATGATCTACTCATCTACAGTGGACAGCGCGCCACACGATCCTCTTGTGTAGCATACAAGTGGACGGCGCGCCACACGATCCCATTGTGTAGCATACAAGTGGACAGAGCGCCACACGATCCCATAATGTATGTAAATGGACAATGGGCCACACGGTCCCGTGATGTATTAAATAAGTGGACGGTGTGCCACACGATCCCATGTTACAATTGAATAACTCTAACACTCTCCTCAAAGGAGGCCCCATTAGGGAAATTCATCAACATAACAGTTAAACCCGGTAAGGGTACAACTAACATTCCAAGAATATCCCGGCAAGGGAGACTAAATCAATAGCAAGTCCCGGCAAGGGAAAGATAAATCAAAAATAAGTCCCGGCAACGGAAAGATAAATCAACACTAAGTTCCAGCAAGGGAAAGATAAATCAACAATAGGTCACGACAAGGGAAAAACACCACACTTCCTCATTTAACTCATTTACCTTTCAACTATCACTCCATAATTTATTTAGCGGCAAACTAACTCAATTAATTCAGATCTTTCGAATTTAAAGACAATTACGACTCACGATGATGCTAGACACCGATGCATAGATATCGTCATTTAGCAAATAGCAATCAAATACTCTAATCCTATTCTCTCAAGCAAAGTTAGATCAAACACTTACCTCGAAAGCTTCCAACTCAACTCACGCCTCTAGAATAGCTTTACCCCTCAAATTTTCTTCAAAACCGGTCGAATCTAACCACAATTTACTCAAATGTATCAACAAATGCTAGTTAAATCAATTTGAATGCATAAAATGAAATTCCCAAAGTTTTACCTAAAAATTACCAAAATACCCCCGGGCCCACATGGTCAAAACTCGAGGTTCGAACCAATACCGGGTTACCCATTCCCTCAAGAGATTGTATCTATGATTATATTTGAAATCGGACCTCAAATCGATGGTCCAAAAGACCAAATTATTGAAAAACCTAAATTATACCCAAATCCCCATTTTTTACCATGAAAGCTTTGAATTAAGGATGAAATCATGTTAGAAGATGTTAAAAATTGAAGAAAACCAATAAAAGTTGACTTACAAGTGGTTTGGGGACGAAGGGGTTTGAGAGAAATCGCCTATGGAGGTTTTGGGTTTTTGAAAATATGAAAAGTGAAGTTAAAATCGGCTAAGTATAAAATGCACAGACGCAGGTATCGCAATTGCAAGAAAGAAGTCGCAATTGTGAACTAGCAAGAAAAATAGGGAACCTCGCATTTGCGAGAGATGGTTCGCAAATGCGAACTGGACAGGAAAATGGGGGAACTCGCATTTACGATAAAAGGTTCGCAAATGCGAACACGGGCTAAGGCTGGGGGACATCGCATTTGAGATTGAGGTCTTCGCATTTGCGAAGACTTGCTGGTAAAAGGGGTCATCGCATTTGTGATATTTTACATCGCATTTGCGAACTGGGCAGTCAAGGGGAAGTCTCACATTTGCGAGGCTGGCTTCGCAATTGCGAAGCCTGCAGCCCAGGCATACCAACAGACCAAACATGAAACCAAAATAAACTCGCGGCCTATCCAAAACTCTCCTGAGCCCTCGGGGCTCCAAACCAAACATGCACCCCACCCCGAAAACATCCTAAGGACTTACTCGTGCGATTAAATTGCCAAAATAACATCAAAATCAAAGAATCACCCTCCAAATCTTCTCATGGGTATTGGAATAAATTCGACACCCCGGTCCATCAATGCTGAGGCAGTTGCATGCCTTTCGAAAAACCTCTCCATGCTCTATTTAAATGTCATGTGGACCATGGTAGTGACAGGCAGTCCATGAGCAGATTTCAGCAAGTCATTGAATGACTCAGACACGTTTGTAATCACCGCTCCCTGTCGTCTGCCGCCATCAGCATGCAATGTCTACATGTAAAGCTCATGCCCCATCAACCAAGTATAGGCTCTTGGTTCAATCTGTCGGATCGCTTCCATGCGCCTAGTGAATTTGCATTGCTGGTGCTCAGTTGCAGCCATCCACATTAAGTCATGCAGTTTCTTGTCAGGAAATTTCTTCTGAAAATTGGACTTCAGGTGCCACACACAGTAACACTGGTATGCATATGGTTCCTGCCATGCAGGAAAATGACGTACAGAACTTAAAATACTACCATACCGATCAGATATTAGACAAATACCTGAACGTTGTTTGACAACGTGCTGCTTCAAGTAGTTTAAAAAAAGCGTCCAGGTATCTTCGCATTCATTAGCACATACGGAAAAAACTAATGGAAATATTTGCCCGTTGGCATCTACAGCAACTGCAATCAAAAGCATAATATCATACTTTCCATAGACATGAGTACTGTCTATGGAAATAACCGGACGAAAATGCACAAAACCATCAATTTCCGGTTTAAATTACCAGAACATATAGTTGAAAATATATTCGGGTCTGTCCGGACTCCACTCACGCCTCCATTCAACAATAATGCCGGGGTTAAAGTATTTCAATGCGGCCATGTACCTGGGCAGATTTGAAAAAGACTTATCCCAGTCGCCATACATAAGTTCAAAGGCACGTTTGTGACCGAGATATGCCTTTCTTTTCATTACAGTACAACCATACTCCTGATGGAGGGCTGTAATACACTCTTTAATCTTGAACCTAATGGATACCTCCAAATATGGAATCAAGACAAGAGAAATCAAGTCGTCATCCAAGTTGAAGTGATTCTCATTGTATGTGTCATTTCACATTTGTGTTCGCTAATAAATTTACCCACTTTCCACAAACCTGATTTCTTCTTGGTGGCATGCAACATCCAATGACAACCCATAAAATATCTACGACATACAGCCTTCTATTTATCCGTAGTTGACTCATGTACTTTCATCTCACGACACTCTTTCATGATGTAGATTTTTACTGCCCTAATTAGGCGAGTTTTATCGGGGAAATACATGCCCTTAGTCAGAATAGATGGCCTGGATTCATCCCACATTTCTGACCAAAATTCATCATCGTCCCTTGTGAGGGCATCCGCGTTCAGCAAGCTTGGAAAATTATCAAGGTAGGGGATATTCCGTTCATAGAATGGCACATGGGACTCGTACACTCTAGATCACACGGGAGGTGGAGGAACATGCTCCCTCGTGGTTCAGGTTCAACATTCATTTCTTCCTCTTCATCACCAACCTCGAAAGAGATAGGTGTGCCATCCCTAGACTCATCCGCATTATTGTCGTAGTCACTATCATCTTCTTGACTCTGTGTATCAGCCAAATCACGAGTAAATACGTCGTCTATGGGAAGTTGTGTAAGGTCAGGAGCTTCAAGAAATTGTTTTTCACTGCACAAAAAGAAAAAAAACATAAGTTACCTAATACTGCAAAAATAATACTTTAGATATAACTATATCACTTTACTTACAAGTGGTATTGTCTTGACATTTCTTGTTGGTGATGACTCCCGGATGGACCACCGTGGTCCAATACTCCAGAACTACGCATATTCCAACTAGGGGTAGGCTCATAACTCGTAAAATTCATATCCGAACGATACCCGCTATAAGAAATATGACCGTTAATACAAATCCAATTCAAATGTAAAATAAACTGCGCTAAAGCGTAGCAAAATTGAAGTTTACCAGTCCTCTTGGTGATTATATAAAGTCGATAAATTATTTTGTGCCCGCTCATTCGCTGGTGGTGACAAGTTTAAATCAAGGTAAGCTCTTTCTTCACCAATCTGTCCGGCAAAAATTGATCCAGAATAACCACCCGATGACTGGGGGTTATTCATGCTATGCACGCCCTCTTCCACATTGACGTACATTTTCAATAATTTTATTACAATAAATTCCCTATATTCCTTTGGAATCCGCAAAAAATCTCTAAGAGTATCATCATCCTCGATGGTAAACTCCGATTAGTAAGCAAACCCCAGCGGAGTCACTGAATACGGAAGTCGACCGGTCACTTTGAAGTTAACTGAACTACTCCTCTCGCTCATTTTTTACGTAAAAACGATACCAATGTATCGTACTCCATATTAAGCGGCAATTTAACATGACAATGTGGAGGTGAGTTGTACCTCACAGAGTTATTCTCCAGCACAACCTCACCACCCCAATATAGAGAAACCCTTAGTTTTTGCACTTCAGACATTGTAAAAAAGATTGATGAGAAGAAGAGAGAAGTTTAATGAATGAATATTCATGAAAATGGAACTCCTATAAATAAGGCAAGTCCGAGCACATAAAATTTTTCAAATGAATTCGTAATAAAATACTGCGTTTTACATTTTTGAATTATTGTTGTTGTGTCAGTTAAAATAATTAGGTGGGGCCAAAAAAAGGAGACAATTCACAGTAAATTAGTGCGAATTAGCAATTCGTACTAATTTACTGCGTAATGTCTCCATTTTTTGGCCCGACATAGGTGCTTGGTAAAAATAATTATTTGCATGTAATTCGCAGTAAATTACCGTGAATTACATTAATTTTTTTATTAACGAAAAAAATTTCATTAACCTAATTCGCAGTAAATTACTGTGAAATAAGTATAAAGGTAACTTTTTTTAACATTCAAAAAGCACTTTGAGTCTAATAAATTATCATTTTAGTTTCGAACTCGTCGGACTTCTCTGCTAGGGAGGAAATCTTTTCTTGTTTTCACCTTTTTTCTCTTAAAATGCTGGTAAAATTGAAAATTAAAGTGAATGAACCACTTCCACTTTTAAAGTAATTAGAAACATATTTTTTATGTTTAGTTTGTAATAGGACTGAAATGGCAATCTAATTACTGCTTCCTTTGTTTCAATTTATGTGAGTTTATTTCATTTTTGGTATGTTTCATAAAGAATAACCCATCTAAATTTGATAACAATTTAGCTTAAACTTACAATTATACTCTTAATGAAAAGCTTTTATAGCCACACAAATATTATGGGTCCTTTTTTACTTGTTTATGACCACAAATTTCAAAAGTCTTTCATTTTTCTTTAAGCTCCGTATCCAATCAAATATGTTCACAGAAATTAAAATGAAGGGAATATAATTCTATGTTATTACTACATAGGTATATGGTAATCCATATAATTTGAGTTAGAGAAAAGCTTCGTTTTTCACGTTCAATACGTACGCCAACTTATAGTAGTTCATTTAAATCTAAAAAGAGCACTAGTCAGTAGTCACGTATTGATATATTGCACAGGTAAAGGTTAAGTCTCCTTACACGGTGGCGTAGTAAAAAATTTCATTAAATGCGTTTAAACTTTAAACAAATTCATAATTTGTCGATAAATAGTGTACCAAATTATAGATCATACTAAGCAACATTTAGCTAAACAATAAAAACTTTTAATAAAACTATAATTTTATAATCAAAATTAAAATAACAAAAAGATAATAAATAAAAATCTATATTATTTATTACAAAAACATGAATCTTAAAGGCGGATTACCAAAATAACCTTAAAATATTAAGTATAATAACTCATAATAAAAGGACATAATTGAAATTCTAGACATTAGCTTTGTAATCTTATTAGTTTTATGACATAATACTACACATTAAGAATTCTACATGATTACCTTTAAAAATCTTATTAGTATAATTATTTTTTGATATAGATATTAGCCTTGTAATCCTATTACTCTTAGGATATAGTTATGAATTTTAATTAATATCCATCGAATTGATAACAAGTTGGTCGACCATAATTGGTTAATGGTTACCAAACGCATAATATAATATTTTAACAATATTTCTTTAGTTACAACTTTTAGAAAATAGAACCTGATACAATCATAATATAACTATTGATACCAAGTTGTACATTAAGCATTTGAATTTAATTATTATATTCCTCTTTAATTTTATTATTCCTATTTTTTGCACTTATTTAACAAGCGATTCTTTGAATAACGAAAAGAATGTGGAGGATTTACATGAGCATGTCGGCCCCAAGCTTGCAGATGGACAATAATCATTGTAGAAAAGGTAAAATTAAAAATAAAAATAGGGTCTATCTATATCTATATCTATATTATTATAAAGGCATAAATAAAATATTAGATTAGAAAAATAACCTTTTACTATTAAACATAATAACTCACTATATAATATAAGAACATAATCGAAATTCTAGACATTAGCCTTGTAATCCTATTAATTTTAAGAATAATACTATTCGTAATCCTACATGACTACCTTTAGGAATTCTATTAGTATAATTATTTTCGGACATAGATATTAGTCTTGTAATACTATTACTTTTAGGATATACTTCTTAAAATCCTATTACTAATTTAATTTGAAAATGTATTATATTATTTAAATTAATTTAGAAATAGAGGAGCATATATTATTATAAAATTACAAATATAATATTAATAGACCAAAATACCCCTAAAATATTAAATAGAAGAACTCATAGGGAAAGGACATAGTTGTGATAACTTATTTTTTTGGACTACAATAACTTCTATATAATATTTTTAATGCCTAAGATTTTAAAATCAATATAACCTTATCGATTGAATTCTTATTAAAAATATACAGGAAAATTTTCCATATTGGTAATACATTACAACATTATAATATTTTATTTTTAAAAAAAATTAAGGATTTCCATTAATCATTAATGAAATAGCTTCACAAAACCACAGTCGAGCTTCAACTCAGCTGACTGTCTAGGGATTAACATACATACTATTTCAACTTTCTTAACTATCTAGCACTACTATATGTGAAGTTGTTGTAATATTTGTCTAATTTTTGGGGTACCTCTAACGTTACAATTATACACTATGTCTCTTAGTAAGGCAGTGTTACGTCGGAATATTTTGTTGAAGACTCTGGTATTGCTTTCCAGCAAGATAGCATATGCAAACTCAGCTGTGACCAATTTGAAGATGGCAGCTCGTGGTGTTCGCCCTTTGGTTTTGCTTATCAACCATTGCATTTTCTGGTTCCAATCAGATCTTGGTGTGTAGGTTTCCTGCAGCCAGTTCATTGTTCTTTCCCATAAATCCACAGTGACAGGGCAGTTCATTAACAAATGATCTCTTGTTTCCGGGTGGTTTTGGCACAATGGGCATTGTTGATCAATAGTCATTCCCCAGCTGTGTAGTCTGTCGTTGTTGGGAGTCTATCCTGGAGGAATAGCCAAAAGTTGATTGTTGCTTTTGGCCTAGCTTGATTCTGTATGATTAAATTCTTCCATGGAACTCTTGGCACTGTTTGCATCTGTGAATGGTACAACTGTCTTGTCGAGCATTTTGTTAGAATATACGCTTAACGCTAGAGGGGGGGTGAATAGCATTATAATAAAAATAGCGTAAACTTGCGGAATTTAAAAATTGCAGGGATGAAATAAGTGCGATAAGTAAATAATAAGGAACGAACGCACCGATGTAATCCTGGTTCACCACAACCCGTGGCTAGTCCAGTCCCCGAGAGACTTCTCTCGAGATTTCCACTAACTTCGTTAAGCTTACGGGTGCTTAACAAACCGTTACAAACTGAGAACTTGAGTCACACAAGCCTCAACAACCTTTGCTTGAAGATACCACACTTCAAGACTTCAACCAAAGGAATCACAACGTTCCTTCTTACAATACAAGGGATTAACACTTCCCTTCAAGTGTATAAAAAACTTTGCACTCGAAACAAGACTCTCCCCAAGAGTAGATATGAGTAAAATAAATACGCTCAAGAACGCAACAACTTTCGTCAAGAATTTGGCTCTCAAAAACTTATGTAATGAATAGAAAATGATGAATAAGAGAGTGTGCAAGCTTTAGCAATAATATGATCAATTGTTGTACTTAAAAGACTGATTTTAAGATGTATTTATAGTGTTGAAAACATGCACAACCGTTGCCTAATTGCCAATTAAGAATTGCTGATTTTGTGCTAAAACAATCGATTGTCTAAGATGCATAATCGATTGTTTTCCAATCGTCCAAAAATCATTCCCAGATTTTACGCATAATAATCGATTATCTAAATCGTATAATCGATTATCTGGCAACGTTCAAAAAAATCTTTTTCAGATTTTACTTAAAACAATCGATTATCAAAATCATATAATCGATTACTTGGCAACGTTCAAAAATCATATTCAGATTTTACTTAAAACAATCGATTATCAAAATCATATAATCGATTACTTGGCAACGTTCAAAAAATCATATTCAGATTTTACTTAGGATAATCGATTATCAGAATCATACAATCGATTACCAGACAGAGTTTGAAAATATTTTGGCAATGGTCATTTACATAATCGATTATGCTATATGTTAAATCGATTATATTACAGTCTTGAAAAATCGAATAGACACTACCTCAACACAATCGATTGTCATAAGGTGAACAATCGATTATTTTGTAGCTTTGAAAAATCTGATGGACACTGCCTCAACACAATCGATTATCATAAGGTACACAATCGATTGTCTTGCAGCTTTGAAAAATCTGATGGAAATTGCCTCAACACAATCGATTATCATAAGGTGCACAATCGATTGTCTTGCAGCTGCCTTAACATAATCGATTATCATAAGTACATAATCGATTATCTTTGTCCAGATTTTAGAGGCGTGTTTAAAAATCATTTTGGTTAAAATAAATATGCATGATTTAAAATCATTTTGCTTTAAATTAAATATGCATGATTTGATAAAAATGATTTTACGAGAGAAGCCAAGTCTTGAGTCAATTGTCGGATCAAGATCACAATTAAAGAACGACTCATGTATAACTTTATTTCTTTGCTTAATCTTGATCTTTGTTTGTCTTGTGCTTGAATCTCGTTATGTATCAATTGCGCGCTTGTGCTTGGACCTCGTCATATGTCAATTGCGCATCGTTTGTCATTTATCAAAACCTATAAATATGAACACACGTTTAGTTTAGTGCCTTGTGAGAACGTGTTTCAACAATTTCCCCCTTTTTGCTAATGGCAAACCTTAATCGGGATATGCATATTAGATAATTCATAATGACGATCCAAGACAAGTAAATAGATATGCAATAAGACAAGTAAATAGATATGCAATTAATTCCCCCTCAATATATGAATTCCCCCTCAATTTATGCCAATAAATATTAAAGTGCATAGCCCTTATTCTTCCCCCTTTTGACATTAGCAAAATAGAATAAGCAAATAACTTGTTTATTGATTAACTAGAATTGCAATTTCATAAAAGGAATAATAAAACAAATAATGTCAACATAATCGATTAGTGATACTTGATAATCGATTATATATTAAAGAGAAATCGATTATTCTGAAGAGGAATCGATTATTCTGCACCAATCTTTTAAAATTCCCCCTGCCTTTAGGGCGACACCTGCAAAAATAAGTTAGGCTCCTCCGACGCTCAAGTTAGTAATTATGTGAAAGGGAAAATGCAATGCATGACTTAGATCAACGTGGAGTCAAGAATCCCAAGTTCACTACGAATTCGGAAGAAGGACTCTTTCTCTAAAGGCTTTGTAAAGATGTCGGCCAATTGATGTTTGGTTTCAACAAATTCAATTTCGACATCACCTTTGAGAACGTGATCTCTTATAAAATGATGCCTAATTTCAATGTGTTTTGTTCTTGAATGAAGAACGGGGTTCTTCGTCAAGCATATGGCACTAGTATTATCACATCTAAGAGGGATATGATCGATACTTAGGCCATAGTCCAAGAGTTGCTGTTTCATCCAAAGGATTTGAGCGCAACAACTCCCCGCGGCTACATATTCAGCCTCGGTTGTGGACAACGCAACACTTACTTGTTTCTTGCTAAACCAAGAAACTAGAGAGCTACCGAGCAAATGGCAAGTGCCACTAGTGCTCTTGCGGTCCAATTTGCATCCAGCAAAATCGGAATCGAAATAGCCAACAAGTTGGCGTGAAGATTCTTTGGGGTACCATAGACCCACATTTACAGTACCAACAAGATACTTCAATATCCGTTTCACCGCAGCTAGGTGAGACTCCTTAGGACATGATTGATAACGAGCGCATAAGCACACGCTAAACATGATGTCCGGTCTACTAGCAGTAAGATAAAGGAGAGATCCAATCATACCTCAATACTTCTTGGTGTCGACTTCCTTACCTTTCTCATCTTTGTCTAGATGGTCGGATGTGCTCATGGGAGTGGCCATTGCTTTTGCGTTGCTCATTTCAAATTGTTTTAGCAATTATTTGCAATATTTAGCTTGACAAATGAAGGTTCCTTCTTCCATTTGCTTTACTTGCAGCCCCAAAAGAAGGTTAGCTCACCCATCATAGACATCTCAAATTCGCTTGTCATTAAATCAGAAAATTTCTTGCACAAAGCATTGTTAGTAGCACCAAAAATAATATCATCCACATAGATTTGAACTAATAAAATATCATTGTTTTTGTGCTTAACAAATAGAGTGGTGTCAACTTTTCCCCTAATGAATTCATTTTCCAAAAGAAATTTGCCCAATCGTTCATACCAAGCTCGGGGAGCTTGTTTAAGACCATAAAGTGCCTTTTTAAGCTTGAAAACATGATCGGGAGATTTAAAATCTTCAAATCCTGGGGGTTTTTCAACATAAACTTCTTCTTGAATGACACCATTTAGAAAAGCGCTTTTTACATCCATTTGATATAAATTGAAATTCATAGAAGAGGCAAAAGCAAGTAATAAATGAATAGCTTCTAACCTTGCTACGGGTGCATATGTTTCTTCATAGTCAACTCCCTCTTCTTGATTATAGCCTTTTGCTACAAGCCTAGCTTTGTTTCTAGTGATTACACCATTTTCATCTAATTTAATTCGAAAAACCCATTTCGTACCAATTATGGTATGATTTTCGGGTCTTGGCACCAAATCCCAAACGTCATTTTGTTTGAATTGGTTAAGCTCCTCTTGCATTGCCAAGGTCCAAAATTCATCCCCAATTGCTTCGGAGGTGGTTGAGGGTTCAATTTGAGAGATGAAAGCAGTATGACCTAAGGTGTTCTTAAGAGCGTTTCGAGTACTTACCTGTTGTTCAATGTCGCCAATTACTTGGTCGAGAGGATGGTCTTTGATTGTCCTCCACGCGTTAGGCAGTTTTGTTTCTTTTTCCAGTTGTGGCGCTTCCTCCGATAATTGTTCCAAGATTTCATCTTGAATTTCCTTAGGAGTTTCCTCTTGTACTTTGTCTTGAGGACTTATTGAGTTTAAAATACCTGCAAGATCAAAGTCAGAATCTTTTCTTGCCAAGCGAGCATTATTTTTGGAAAACACAATATGAGGGGATTCCTCCACAGTTTCGGTTCTATTATTGAATACTCTATATGCTTTGCTACGTGAAGAGTAATAAAAATTCCTTCATCGGATTTTGCATCAAATTTTCTCAAATTGTCTTTTCCATTGTTATGAATAAAACATTTACAACCGAATACTCTAAGATGGGAGATATTTGGTTTCCTTCCCTTGTATAGTTCATAGGGAGTTTTCATGAGTATTGGCCTTATGACTACTCTGTTTAAAACGTAGCATGCGGTACTCACGGCATCCGCCCAAAAATATTTGGGAATCTTAGCCTCATCGAGCATGGTTCTAGCCATCTCTTCGAGACACCTATTTTTCCTTTCCACCACTCCATTTTGTTGTGGTGTACGTGGAGCAGAGAAGGTGTGCTCGATACCGAGTTCGTCACAAAAGTCCGCGAAGAGATTGTGATCGAACTCTCCCCCATGATCACTTCTTATTAAAGTGACGGTTGTGTCCTTTTCATTTTGAACACGTTTAAGAAAGCATTTAAAATTATGAAAAGCCTCACTTTTGTGAGCAAGAAATAGTGTCCATGTAAATCTAGAATAATCATCAACAATAACAAAAGCATAACGATTTCTACCAAGACTTTCAATGCGAGATGGTCCAAAGAGATCCATGTGGAGAAGTTGCAAAGGTCTAGTAGTTGAAACAATATTTTTCGATTTAAAAGATGCTTTTGTTTGCTTCCCTTTTTGACAAGAATCACAGATAGAGTCTTTTTCAAATTTCAAATTTGGAAGACCAATAACTAAATTTTGTGAAACTAATTTTTTTAAAAGCTGCATGTTGATGTGAGCTACTCTACGATGCCATAACCACATATCATCTTCTTTGCTCATAAGACAATTCACATATTCAGATGAAGAATTTTCGAGATCAACCATATAGATGTTATCCATTCTAAAACCACGAAGAATAATTTTAAAATCGCTACGGCTAAAAACTAAGCATTCATCCGAATCAAATAAAAGAATATTTCCCTTGTCACATAATTGACTTATGCTCAAGAGATTATGTTTTAGACCTTTAACTAGCAAAATATGCTTAATGGAAGAAGGTTCATCCTTACCGACCGATCCAATGCCAATAATTTTTCCCTTGTTGTTATCTCCAAAAATAACGCTTCCTCCTTCCTTGTGTTCTAGTTTAAGGAACTTGGATTCGTCTCCAGTCATGTATTTGGAGCATCCACTATCAAGGTACCAAAGTACACTTGATCCCTTCAAACATACCTACAAGACAAATTAATGAGTCTTTGGTACCCAAGCTGTTTTGGGTCCTTGAGAGTTAGGTGTAACATGCTGTTGTGCTTGACATGCAGTTAAGTGTCTATGTCTAGTGAAACAAGCAGGAGCAATATGTCCAATTCGATTGCAACAATGACAAATGACATTAGGATTATGCATTCGTCTAGGTTGATAGTAGTTGGACGGACAAAATTTGTTTACTCTATTTTCGACAATATGACTATTGCGCATTTCATGAAAATCATTTCTCCTACTATTTGTTCTAGGATATGCAGCATTTCTAGAATAGTTATTTCTAGGTTGAAAGCCATTTCTAGGTGTCCTGAAAAGTTCAAAGTTACTTCTAGTGTTTGGTCTAGGATATGCATCATTTCTAGAATAGTTATTTCTAGGTTGAAGGCCATTTCTAGGTGTCCTAAAATGTTCAAAGTTTCTTCTAGTGTTTGGTCTAGCATGCATGTTGATTCTAGGATTGTTATCTCTAGGATGAACATTTGTTTTATTTATCCTAGGTTGAGCCTTAGGTGGTTGGGGTTTGGCTTCAACTTTTTCTTTAGGCTCGTTTTTAAAACCTATCCCATGTTTGGTCGATTTCAAATTAACAAGAACTTCATTCAAATTTTTATGAGAAGAATTGAACTTATCTAGGGTGCCCTTAAGTCTTTCTACCTCAATTTTTAGATGCATGCAAGAAATACAATTTTTACTAGAGCTCTCGGGTTTGTCGGCGCTTCTTTTGCCGAAAAAATTGTTTTCTTCTTTCAACTTCTCATTTTCCAAAATCAATTTTTCCAAATCTTTTTCTTTCAAAGAGAGTTGTCTTTCAAAATCTTTTTCTTTCAAAGAAGCATTTTCCTTAGTGTTTTTAACAGTTTTGGAAGCTTTAATGAATTCACTATACAACTCATCAAAGGCATTTTGCATTTCCTCAAGAGAATAGAAGTTTTTGGAAGAAATTTGACATATCTCTTCTTGATTGTCTTCGTGTGCCATAAGACAAAGATTTGCGGTTTCGTCTTCTTCTTCCTCACTTGACTCGTCTCCGGAGTCGCCTCCCCAAGATATGTATGCTCGTTGTTTCTTGAAGGGTTTCTTCTCCTTTTTGACATTTGGGCAATTTGATTTAATGTGCCCGATTTCTCCGCATCCATAGCACTTTACTTGATCTCCTTGTTGTTTGCCTTTTCGTTCATACTCTTTTCGCATGAACTTTTGAAATCTCTTAATAACGAGTCCGAACTCGTTATCTCCGTGCTCATCATTTTGAGGTTGACTTGTGCTTGCCTTGAGGGCGACTCTTTGTTTCCTTTGATCATTAACAAGAGGGTTAAGTATAGTAGATTCATAAGTTTTAAGATTACCTCTTAATCCGTCGATGGTAACATTTGAAATGCCAATAGACTCTTGAATCGCGTCGGCCTTGGAGCGCCATTCCGGAGTGAGACTTCGGAGAATTTTTCGGACAAGTTCCTTATCCGTGAAGGTCTTCTTAAGAGCATGTAAGTCATTAACGATTATTTAAAATCGTTCGAACATGTCATCTACCCTTTCACCTTCCTTCATGTGAAACAGTTCATATGCATGGGTTAGAAAATCAACTTTAGACTCTCTTACCTGGTCCGTACCTTCGTACGTGATTTCCAACTTATCCCACATTTGCTTCGCCGTTGTGCAATATGATATTTTTCTGTAATCATCAGCGTTTATGGCACAATACAATAAGTTGATGGCTTTAGCGTTGTTCTGCACTTTTCGGATATCATCCGCATCGTATTCATCTTCGGATTTTGGAACCCATTCATTTTCAACCTTTTTGGTTGGAATTTGTTCTCCCTTAATTATAACCTTCCACAGATGAAAATTATTCGATTGAATGAATATTCTCATCCTCTCCTTCCAGTACGTATAGTTTGGGCCATCGAATAGTGGTGGTCGGGTGGAGCATTGTCCTTCACCTATTCCTGCAAAAGAATCACGAGTAGAAGCCATGGATTGTTTCTCTCAAACGGTTAAGTTTTTCAGAGAGTTGGGCTCTGATACCAATTGTTAGAATATACGCTTAACGCTAGAGGGGGGGGGGGGTGAATAGCGCTATAATAAAAAACAGCGTAAACTTGCGGAATTTAAAAATTGCAGGAATGAAATAAGTGCGATAAGTAAATAATAAGGAACGAACGCACCGATGTTATCCTGGTTCACCACAACCCGTGGCTAGTCCAGTCCCCGAGAGACTTCTCTCGAGATTTCCACTAACTTCGTTAAGCTTACGGGTGCTTAACAAACCGTTACAAACTGAGAACTTGAGTCGCACAAGCCTCAACAACCTTTGCTTGAAGATACCACACTTCAAGACTTCAACCAAAGGAATCACAAAGTTCCTTCTTACAATACAAGGGATTAACACTTTCCTTCAAGTGTATAAAAAACTTTGCACTCAAAACAAGACTCTCCCCAAGAGTAGATATGAGTAAAATAAATACGCTCAAGAACGCAACAAATTTCGTCAAGAATTTGGCTCTCAAAAACTTATGTAATGAATAGAAAATGATGAATAAGAGTGTGCAAGCTTTAGAAATAATATGATCAGTTATTGTAATTAAAAGACTGATTTTAAGATGTATTTATAGTGTTGAAAACATGCACAACCGTTGCCTAATTGCCAATTAAGAATTGCTGATTTTGTGCTAAAACAATCGATTGTCTAAGTTGCATAATCGATTGTTTTCCAATCGTCCAAAAATCATTCCCAGATTTTACGCATAATAATCGATTATCTAAATCGTATAATCAATTATCTGGCAACGTTCAAAAAATCTTTTTCAGATTTTACTTAAAACAATCGATTATCAAAATCATATAATCGATTACTTGGTAACGTTCAAAAAATCATATTCAAATTTTACTTAAAACAATCGATTATCAAAATCATATAACCGATTACTTGGCAACGTTCAAAAAATCATATTCAGATGTTACATAGGATAATCGATTATCAGAATCATACAATCGATCACCAGACAGAGTTTGAAAATAATTTGGCAACGGTCATTTACATAATCGATTATGCTATATGTATAATCGATTATATTACAGTCTTGAAAAATCGAATAGACACTGCCTCAACACAATCCATTGTCATAAGGTGAACAATCGATTATTTTGTAGCTTTGAAAAATCTGATGGACACTGCCTCAACACAATCGATTATCATAAGGTACACAATCGATTGTCTTGCAGCTTTGAAAAATCTGATGGACACTGCCTCAACACAATCGATTATCATAAGGTACACAATCGATTGTCTTGCAGCTGCCTTAACATAATCGATTATCATAAGTACATAATCGATTATCTTTGTCCAGATTTTAGAGGCATGTTTAAAAATCATTTTGGTTAAAATAAATATGCATGATTTAAAATCATTTTCCTTTAAATTAAATATGCATGATTTGATAAAAATGATTTAACGAGAGAAGCCAAGTCTTGAGTCAATTGTCGGATCAAGATCACAATTAAAGAACGACTCATGTATAACTTTATTTCTTTGCTTAATCTTGATCTTTGTTTGGCTTGTGCTTGAATCTCGTTATGTATCAATTACGCGCTTGTGCTTGGACCTCGTCATATGCCAATTGCGCATCGTTTGTCATTTATCAAAACCTACAAATATGAACACACGTTTAGTTTAGTGCCTTGTGAGAACGTGTTTCAACACACTTCTGTTCCTTCCAATTCTGAATCCTTTTTTGAACTTCTCTGGCTTGGATAATTTTTCTCACCATCCAACTAGCTTGGGCAGGAATTGGAATGGATTCTATTGGTCTGTGTTTGATGTAGTATACAGTGATCCACCTAATCCACAGCTTGTCCTTTTTATGTGCTAGGTCCCAGCAGGTCTTTGCAATGGCAGCTTTGTTCCAGAGCTTTAGGTTAGTAAGGTTCATCCCCCCAACTAATTTTGGGGTACACATTTTGTCCCAAGAGATGTAGGCTTTCTTAGTTACAGTGTTCATCCCGGACCAAATGAAACTCCTACAGATGCCTTCAATCATTTTGAGTACTTTCACAGGCAATATAAACAGATGTGCCCAGTAAGCTTGGATACCAAAGATAACAGATTGTACAAGCTGTAGCCTCCCAGAATAAGACAATGTCCTGGCAGTCCAGGATGTGATTTTTGCTGTGATTCTGTCCACTAATGGTTGCCATTGCAGCAATGTGATTTTCTTGGTGGACAGTGGAACTCCAAGGTATTTGAAAGGCAGTTGACCTTGTTCATAGCCCAGGTGATCAAGAATCTGTTGCTTTATATGCACTGGTACTCCTTCAAATAGACTGAGCTTTTGTTCAGATTGGCTTGAAGTCCTGAGGTTGTTGAGAACTGTGTGAAGCAATTGGACAGTGCCTTGACAGAGTTGAGGTCACTTTTAGCAAATAGAAGTAGGTCGTCAGCAAAGCACATATGTGTGATGTCCATTTTCTTGCATCTCGGATGGAATTTGTAGGTTGGATCATCCTTTAGTGAGGAGCAGGATCTGCTTAGGTACTCCATGACCAAGGCAAATAAGAAGGGGGAGATGGGGTCCTCTGGCAGCAGCAAAAGGTATGGTATGTTCACCATTAACTAACACAGAGAAGGTGACTGTTGAGATGCATTCCATGGTCCATTTTGTGAAGATGTTGGGGAAGCCAATCTGCTCCATAACTTGCTGCAGGAATGCCCATTCGACTGAATCATATGCTTTCTGGATGTCTATTTTAATCATGCATCTAGGGGATACATGCTGCCTAGTATAGCTTTTTACAAGCTCATGTGCTAGGATGATGTTATCCTGAATCTTTCTTCCTGGGATGAAACCTGCCTAAGCTTCACTAATAATACTTGACATTACCTTCTGCAGCCTATTTGCAAGGATTTTTGAGATGATCTTGTATAGGACAGAACATCAGGAAATAGGTCTGAACTCTTTGAATGTGGTTGGTTTGAAAATTTTAGGAATGAGGGTGATAGTTACACAGTTGATTGGTCTGTACATCCTAGAAGATGTGAAAAACTGTTTGATGGCAGTGTTGACTTGATTACCAATAATACCCCAGCTCTTTTTGAAGAAGACTGCATTGTAACCGTCAATCCCTGGGGCTTTGTCATCTCTAATAGCCTTAATGCTCTCTGCTATTTCTTTATCAGTAACTGTTGCACATAGTTCATGTCTGTTGCTGTGTCAGCTTTGGACCATTCGACATATACATTTGGTTTATAGCAGGCAGATTTCCTGCAGATGTGCCCATAAGTGCCTTGTAGAAACCTATGATTTCCTCTTTGATTTCCTCAGTTGTAGTGAGTTTGGTGCCCACTGCATTAGTAAGCTCAGTAATCTGGTTGTCCTGGTTTCTTTCTTTCATTACTGCAGTGAAGTATTTGGTATTGGATTCCCCAAGTTGTATCCACTTAGCTCTTGCTTTCTGTTGCAGAACACTCTCCTCAATAAGTGACCATTTTTCTAAGTTCAGGACCAGTTCCTTCTCCCTCTGTTGTAGGTGATCAGTGTATGATTGGAGCATTTGGGCTTGTACTGTTTCCAGGTCCTTTTGACACTGCTGAATTTCCTGTGAGATTGTCTTGAATTCCTTACTATTCAGGTTCTTCAAGGGGTGCTTCAGTGCTTTGAGTTTACCCCAAATTGCTTTCATTGTATCTGCCTTTCCCTCTTGCCAAACTCTGGATACAATCTGCTGGAAGTTCTCATGGTCAGCCCAGACATTAAAGAATTTGAAATTCTTCTTTCCTTGCCATGAAGTTGAGGACAGTGTCAGCACCATGGGGTTATGGTCTGAGATTAGGGGAAAATCATAGTCAGTGACCACCTGGCTCCATTTGATCATCCAGTCATAGTTACCAAAGGCTCTATCTAACCTGCTACATACTCTGTCCACACCTGTTTGTTTGTTTGTCCATGTGTAGTATTCTCCCCTCCAAGGCAATTCAGTCAGTCCAGCTTGTTGCAAACAGCTGTTGAAGTCTAGAGTTTCAGGGAGTCTGATTGGCTTGGTAGATTGTTTGTATTTATCACATAGAACTGCATTGAAGTACCACGTAACAACCTAAGGACCCTGTATTCCTGCTGCCAGTGCTTGTAAACTAGTCCATAATGATCTTCTTTGTTTCAGGCCATTGAACCCATAGACCACAGTGAGGAACCCTGTGAATTCCCCTGTTCTGCTGGAAACCCTGCTGTGGATCAAGTGGCTTTCCTCCAGAACACTAGCGACTATGAAAATTTTTGGATTCCATAGGATCCATACTCTACCCTTTTCACCAGAGATACACCCCAGCCTGGAGCTAGCAGATTAGCAATTCTGCTAGCACGGACTTGTTTGACCTTAGTTTCTACTAATCCAACTAGGTTAATATTGTTTTTCCTAATATATTCCCTAACCTCTTTTTGCTTATACTTTTTATTTACACCCCTCATATTCTATATTAACCACTTCATTGATAAGATGTTGATGTTGTTCCCTCTACCTCCACTGGAGGACCTTCTTTACTACCAGAAACTGCTACAAATCTGTTACTCACAGTGATGGGGGATAAGGGTGGAAAGTTGGAGATGTTGAGTGCTGGGCTCTAGGCTTGATTCCCTTTATCACTGCCCTTATCAACTCTGTGATTCTGGAATGTTCTGGCTTCATATACAGTAGGTTGAGTATGTGGGTTACAAGCTGCTGTTGTGCTAGCCTAACAGGGCCTTTCGTTCTCCATTCCTGCACCACCTTTGGCTTCCACACTTGTGTAGTCTGTTTTGGTTTCTGCTTTTGTTGGACTGCACAATTGTGTACTATTATTTGGCATTTCCCGCAATAGGAGGGCTTCCATTAATACTCCACATCCTGCAGGAAATTCTTACCAGCTGGGTCCATAACCCATATCTCCGTAGGCAATTCTTTGGTGACAGTCACCTCTATGAGCATTCTGGGATAAGATATCCGTGTCTGTTTTGTGGTACACTCATCTGCAAAGATTGGTTTTCCAACCCACTAGCAATTCTGCTAAGGGACCTCATCCCCCAGCACGACATTGGTAATCTTGGAAACTTTACCCACAGGGGAACTTCTGTTGGAAATTCTTCAGAGAAATCGTAGTCAGGTGTCCATTGTTTGAGTATCATGGGCCTATTGGCGATGGAGTAAGGACCAACACACATTATCTCTTTGGCATCAGCGACAGTCTTGAATTTCAGGATGTAGTACCCTTCGTCATGATAAAACAAATCTGGTTCAGGGACTTGGGACCAGTGATGACTAATGAATCTTCTCATTGCATTGAAGCCAGGACCGTCACCCAGGATGTACACCACTAAGGCACACTTCCATTTAGCTTCCTCCTCCTCCACTTCAGCTTTTTCCAGTTGTACCATAGGTTTCCCATAGACTATCATTGGGGGAATGTATCGAGAGCCATACCGTGTGTCGCAAAGCGATTCTTCTGAAAGAGCGTTGACCAGCTCTTCTTAGGTTCTTCTATTATGGCTTCGGTAGGTCCTGCTTGCTCCTCTGGTGGTAATGTCGGTTGCATGGTGGTCTCTGTGGCATGAGTAGCTTCTAATGTACTTGGAGTGGTTGATAACCCTTCAACCTCTAGTGTCTCATGCGCTGCCATAATCGTTTCTACTAGTGGAACTGGTTGCGTTATCACCGCTTTAAGAGCTTGCTCGCCGGAGTCCATGGTGCCTAGGGTTTGCGTTTGGGGCAAAATCTGCACCTCCTTTGCATTGTTCTTCTCCATAATCATTAGATTCAGTTTGTCAAAAGTGTCGATTGGGATTTCCCTTGGGCGTCCCCTTCCTCGTGCTCCACCTTTCGCCATATCCACGGAGCTCGGCGTACGTCATGCTAACGTGCGCCGAGAGATTTTAGAGAGAGAAAGAGCCGAGAGAGTTTTAACTTTAACATTATAATATTCAATACCAAAAAAATAAAAGTAATGCTAAGCAGACGGCATAAAGCGTTGAAATTGAGAAAAAATTCCCAAGATAATATATCACTATATTATATTTGAAGTGCTTTCTTGTTCAAATAAAAAAATTATTACTAATTTTTTCGTGTAATATAGAAAATAATACCCTATTATTAAAGAACAACTAAGTGAGGAATATAAATGTGTGAGAAAAGAAAGAAAAAATATTAGTAAGAGGCAACAACACTAATGATTTTGCAAACATAAAAATATAAAAGCGGAATATCATCTATCATTTTACTCTTTGAAATAGGATTTATGGTGGATGAAACTATAAGCACGGTTAAATATTCAAAAATGAGATGAACTAATATTAAGAGTCAAAACGGAAAATAAATTATATTTTATGTTAAAATCAAATAATTAAATCTTTAAATTAATTATTTAGAAAGAGAATCCAATTAAATTATTTCATAAATTAATCATATGAGTAAAATTATTTTTTAAGTTGAAAAAAATATAATATTAAGAAGGTCATATAAGAGTTATGAGGAAGCACAATCAAAGAAAAATCCTGAACAAGAATAAGCTTTCAAGACTATATTATAAAAAATCGATCATGGTATAGCGAGATTATCCTTTTCATATGCCTCCGCGCGGAATCGAAATAATATTTCTATGTCATGCATTACTTGAAAATGTCAGATTTGGAGGCATGATATTGTTAGCAATAAAAATAAGTGGTGTACCAACAACGGTTTTATTATGAGGCCACACAACTCACTTTAGATTAATTACCCCTTCAAATAACTGAAATAACCATCACAAATATACCAAATAATATCTATAGTACTATTTTTATAGGGAAAGCAAAAGTTACAATATGGGATGAAATGCTTTTGGCTAAGCGTCAGACAATCGAATCAATTGCCCATAGTTTTTGGCAATATATTGGAAATCAATGAACTGTTTTGTAGAAAAGTAATAGTTTGGGAGGTGATTTTTGTCAAATGCGATCAGTTGTTCCACAATTGATCAAAGCATAAATTAAATAAGCTAACTTGTCGAAATTATACTTATGATCTCATATGAAAATATTCAAATGATAAAAAATGTAAAAGTAAGAACCGATCTAACATTCAATGACTTCTTGGCTCGCGTCGGAAAAAAGAAGAGCATCCAATAAAAGATGATTTGGTTCTTCTGAAATACTTGATTATCGACCCCAATGGTAATAATTGACCTTCAATTTAATATAGGTTTATGCTCGTCATGCTAATGAAAACATAGATTCGCTAAATAACTTATGTAATAATACACATATGGTATAAAGAAGTCTTTACAATAATATCATACATGCAGAACTTATGATATTGGTCCATGTGCGTCTAAGTAGGTGTTTATCCCCAAAATCAACATTCGTCTTCCGAAACTAAAGAATATCCTTTTGAATTTGTGTGAAAATAATTTTCAGTATGTTTATGTTGTGTAATTATAATAAATAAAGCACGAGGACAAACATCCTAAATATTGAACTATATTTAACACAATATATTTCCGTACACAAATAATTATATATGTTGCATTTTTCAAGAGAGGTATCAACATCGACGACAAGTGTTCTGGTTTTAGAAGGAAACATATACAAAAAAAATACAATCTATAAAGAAGTGTTCGGTAAGATATCATCACATTAGATATATTTATATTATAATACATAATTATGTACTTAACATGACTGAAATTGATCATTTATGTAAGTTCCGATGATATCCTTTCATTTTGTATTTACGTATTATGCTAATGTAATAATATTTTTTGGCATTTACATTATTATTGTAGTATTATATATAAAAAAATTTTATTAATTAAATTTTATTATTTTTTCATATAAGTAAATATTTAAACCATCATGTGCCATTATTAACGTGCAACGCACGTTTATAGATACTAGTTTTACTAATAAATATATATGCATAAAACCAAAGAAAAAAGAGAGTCGGGAGGATTTGTAGCTTGTAGAAAGCTTTATTGAAGGAATTTTTATAGAGCTTGACTTTAAATTATAAAATTTATTTAAGAAGTAACTTTTTATTAAAAAATTACTTTTAAGATTAGTTGTTTATTAGTACACAGATTTAAGTTTTAAGAGTTATTTTTATTAGGGTATTGTTTTGATTGAAAAAGAATCAAAGTAGACCACACATAGTGGTCTCCATTATGGGTAGAACTTTGAATCCGTTAAAAATATGTCACTTTGAATACTCTAAGCCGCTGAACTGCATTAATCAATAGTGTTAAGAGTGTTCAAAATATAATATGTAATCATATAAAGTACTCTGAGTATTTAACTTATATGCACAGCATAATTTTCAGCGAAGGGTGTTCGACTGATCACCCTTGGCATAGGGTGGCTACACCATAGCCTGTACAACCAAATACAAACAATTACTCCCTTCCTTTTAATTTATTTGTTGTAGTTTAATTTGACACAAAATTTAATAAAAAAAGGAAGACTTATGAAACTCGTAATCTTACATAAATATAAAATTTTTATAACTATAATTTTTTACGGCTGACAACATCCTTGATTCGTTTAACTTCTGATACTTGTTAACCACCCTTATACACCTTTGTATCATTTAAGACAAATAGGATTAACTTCTTACCATCTTAAATCTCTTCTTGAATTTATGTTGACTAACTTATGGCTTAAACTAACATAAGTGAATATGGGTTGTATTAGCCTCCGCCCCAGGAACATTCGTCCTCGAATGTAGGGGTTTATGGGGAGTCCAAATCATCGTAGATTCCAACAGAAATTTCTGGTCAATTTCCCCTATAAAATGATCACTAGCCAAACGTGCAAGCAGTTTAGCACAAAGTATGCCCTCACAAGGTTATATAAAGCATAATGGATATGTACATTATCTACATAACCATTTTGTATTAATGAAGAGTATTCTCAAGCTATTGCTTACCTCATAGAGCCATTTCACCTTCTAGTGTGTCAGGCGTTCCCCTGGCATCCTCTTCATCTTCCTTCTAGAACATGTAAGGGTATCTAGAATTCATCTCCTCTTCTACTTCTCATGTCATTTCTTCCATATTTTTTTTCCTCTACAATACTTTGACAAAAACTACATATTTTGCTCTCAGCTTGGGTACTTGTCGATCTAATATAGCCACTGCATTTCTTCATATGATAGATCCTCTGTAACTTTTACATCTTTGATAGGGACGACTCGAGAAAGGTCTCCAATACATGTTCTCAACATGGATACATGGAATACCGGATGGACAAATTCCAATTTGGATGGAAATCTAACTCATAAGCAACCTGCCCAATTTGTCGACTAATTTAATATGGACCGATATATCACGTACTCAGCTTACCCTTCTTCCCAAAACGGATAATACCCTTCATCGGTGAGATCCTCAGGAAAACCCAATTACCAAGATCACGACATCATACATCGTAATAATACTTTTGCCTACTTTGCGCCGTCCTCAGTCGTTCTTGTATCGCTTTCCCCTTCTCAATGGCTTGGTGAATTAAATCTAGCCCATATAATTCTGTTTCACCGACTTTAAACCATCCAACTAGTGATCTACATTTTCTCGCATACAGTGCTTCATACGGAGCCATTTTAATACTGGAATGGTGGCTATTATTGTAGGTAAATTCTATGAGTGGTGGTTGGTAATCGCAATTCCCCTTGAAATCTAGAACACATGCTCGTAGCATATCTTCAAGTGATTGAATGGTAAGTTCAACCTGTCTGTCAGTTTGCGGATGAAATGCAGTGCTGAGATTCACTTATGTGCCTAAATCTTTCTGAATAGACCTCCAAGTGTTAGCTATAAATTGAGCGCCTCGGTATGATATAATAGATTCTGGCACACCATAGACCTAACAATCTCCTTGATATACAACTTTGCATAATCTTCCGCCGTGTAAGTTGTCTTAATTGGCAGAAAATGGACACATTTTGTAAGTCGATCAACTATCACCCAGATGGAGTCAAACTTATGATAAGAGCGAGGTAATATAATAATGAAGTTCATATTAATCACCTCCCATTTTCAGGTCGTAATCTCTATAAATGAAGTAATCAACTGGGCTTCTGATGTTCTATCTTTACTTGTTGACAATTGGGACACTGGCTACAAATTCTGCAATAGACTTCTTCATGTTATCCCACCAATACTACTCTTTCACATCATGATACATCTTGGTAGAGTCGAGGTGGATGGAATATCGGGATTGATGAATCTCATTCATAATATTCTCTCGCAACCTTGTCATACTAGGCACACATAATTGGCCCCGCTGTCTCATTGCCCATCTCCTTCGATCTTAAAAGCCGTAATTTTACACTGCTGAATGTTCTTTATCAATCGTACTAAGATAGGATATATATATATATTGCCGTGTTTTTACCTCGGCTACCAAAGATGACTCTGATGTATTTCTGTACAGTAACACCTCAATCATCAGAGTGTAACAATCTGATTCTCATATTGGCTAGCTGATAAAGCTCTTTAGTCAACCCCTGTCTACCTGCCTCAATATGTACTAAGATTCCCATTGACTGATGGCTGAGAGCGCCTGCCACAACATTAGCTTTACCGGGATGATACAATATCTCGACATTGTTGTCTTTCAGTAATTCAAGCCACCTATGTTGCCTAAAATTCAGATCCATTTTCTTGATGATGTATTGTAAAATCTTGTGTTCTGTGTAGATGTCAACATGGATGCCGTATAAGTAGTGCCTCCATATCTTTAAAGAATATATTACTGCAGCCAATTCCAAATCATGGGTCTGGTAATTCTTTTCATGTTTCTTAAATTGTCTTGATGCCTAAGCAATCACCTTCCCACATTGCATCAATGCACACCACAAACCTATACTTGAGGCATCACAATATACCACATAACCTTCTGTTGCTTCGGGTAGAGTGAACACTGGTGCAGATGTCAATCGATTCTTTAGCTCCTGAAAACTTCGTTCACAAGTGTCAGATCATTGGAACTTGGTAGCTTCCTATGTTAACTTAGTCAATGGTGTTGTTATAGAGGAAAACCATTCTACAAATTGCCTACAATATCCTGCTAGCCCCATGAAGCTATGGACTTCTGATGTCTTCTAAGTGTCGACACTAATACCCTCGTCAGATATCACATGGCTAAGAAATGCTACTGAGTTCATCCAGAATTCACATTTGGAGAGCTTAGCATATAACTTACAATCCTGGAGAGTCTATAATACTATCCGCAAGTGGCTCGCATGTTCCGCCTCCGAATGAGAATACACCAATAAAGATAGGGTCTGAATACAGTATTCATGATATCCATAAAAGCTGTTGGGGCATTTGTTAGCCCGAACGACATCACCAATAACTCAAAGTGCCCATATCTTCTCCGGAAGGGTGTCTTTGGAACATCCTTCTCCTTAACCCTCACCTGATGATACCCTGGCCATATGTTAATCTTAGAGAAATACTTGGCACCCTGGAGTTGGTCAAAAAGGTCATCAATCCTTGGAAGTGGATACTTGTTCTTTATAGTAAACTTATTCAACTGTCGATAATCAATACATATCCTTAACGACCCGTCTTTATTACACATGAACAAAACTGGCGCACCCCAAGGTGAAGTGCTAGGCCTAATGAAGCCCTTATCAAGAAAGTCCTGCATCTGAGCCTTCAATTTTTGCAACTCTGCCGGGGCCATTCTGTATGGAGGGATAGCGATCGGTTGAGTGTCAGGTAACACATAAATGCTAAACTCAATCTCCCTTTCAGGAGGAAGGTTTGGGAGTTCATCTAGGAAAACATCTAGAAATTCAATGACAACAGGTATTGATTGTAGTGTAGGCGGATTCGCCTCTACATCCACACACGACGAGATGATAAATATAACCTTTTGAGATCATACTCCTTTCCTTAAGATAAGAAATAAACCTACCTTTCGGCATAACAATGCTCCCCTTCCATTCAACGACGGGTTTACCAGGAAACTGAAACCTAACCATCGTCGTACGACAATCAACATTTGCACAGTATGAGGCAAACCAGTACATCCCCATTATCACATCGAAATCAACCATTTCTAACTCAAATAAATTCACCTAGGTTTGATGACTACAAATCATCACTTTGCAACCTCTATATACCCTCCTAGAAATCACAGAATCTCATATCAGAATAGATACCACAAATGGATTACTTATCAATTCAGGTTCAACGCCAAACTTATTAGCCACAAAGGGTATAACATATGATAATGTAGATCCCAGATCAATCAGCGCATATACATCATAAACAACACATACAACATACCCGTAACAACACCTAGAGATGATTCGAGATCCTGTCGACCTATTAGAGCATAGGTTCAATTTTGAGCACCACTCAAACTCGGCACTGCACCTCTATCTTTACACGACCTGTCAACTACTAAAAACCACGTATTAGAGGTTGAACTGATGAGGAAGAACCAAACACAAATCCAATCGGCTAAGCCATACCACCACCTCCTACGTTAGGACAATCCCGCATCATATGGACAGGTTGTCCGCAAGAATAGCACACACCAGAATCTCGACGGCACAGTCCAAAGTGGGACTTGCCGCACTGATCACAACATGGTGTTGGGGGTCTCGTATTACTAGTGTCCATGTGATGTTGCGAGCCTAATGCCCACAAACTTTGAACTGGACTAGAATAGGTAAATCGATCATATTGAGGCCTCTAAAACTGTGGAGGAACACTAGCTATAGGTGGAGCCTAACTCTTCGAGGACTGGGCTTGACACTACCTCTAAAATCATGAGAATACCCTGCAAATCTCACTCTCTTATGTTGTCCCCTATCCTATTTCCTTTCTATCCTTTGCTGGCACATACGATCCTCTAGGATCTGGCATAAGCCTGAATATGGGAAATATCCATGCCCTCCACCAATAAGGCTGTTGTGCACTCATTTATCAGATGCGGCCCCAACCCATTCACGAACAGATGCACCCTATAGCTCATCTCAGCCACCATATAGGAAGGATACCTTTCTAAAGAATCAAATTGCATATTATACTCTCGCACACACATGTTACCTTGTCGAAGGTTCAAGAACTTATCAAATCTAGCTCGTCATATCTCAACTGGCAAGTAGCAATGAAAAAAGGCCTTAGAAAATTCCTTCCACGCAGTTGGAGGAGCGCTCGGACCCCTGGATCTCTCCCAACTATCATACCAGAAAACTGCTAAATCTCGTAGCTGATAAGAAGCAAACTTTACTTGGGGTCTGATCAATAAAAGACTGTGGATCCTCCTTGGGGTCTGATCCAATAAACACTGGAGGGTATAGATTAATAAATTCACGAATTCTCATAACTAACCGACTCATCAACAGCACCTTTATTCTGCCTCAGAGCCTGAGCAGCTAGAGTCAACAACTGCACCGCATTCTGCATATCCTAATCTGTAATGCCAAATGGAGGAACTGGTGTTGGGTGCCTCCTAATATCCTTTGGAGGAGACAGAGTAGATGAGGTATGAGACGACATCTCATTTTGAGCCTCACATAGGCATGCTTTGGCTTGGAGCACCTGACTGGTACCCTCTCCTGCAACGGTATCGAGTCGTTTACTAATTGTTTGCTTCGTAGGCAAAGGCATCACTGAAAGAAAACAAGGTGAATATTAGAGACGAACACTTCTAGTCAACACTATGCACGATCTAGATTCAGGAAGAAGGTAACCACCCTAGATGTTATGTAGCCTCCTAATTATAAATGTGGTGCGCTACACATCTATTATCAAGACTCTACTAGACACGGCCTATAGACAATCTCTAGGAGAGACTGTCTCCGATACCAAGTTTGACACAACCAAAACTGTATGGCCATGACTAGCACCAGCCATACTTGCCGAGCACCAACATATATTTTATCTAACATTCCTTATTATCTTTTAGGGCCGATGAGATCAATATAAATGATAGACATAGATCATGGAAAACCAATAATGAAAGATTATGGTATGAACATATATAACATGGGATGACCAGACAATCAAGAAACTATATATAAGGTACGAGCTACCACGCTACTAGGAAAGACTATACAATAAAAATCAGCCGACAACGCATACCCAACTATACACAAGTCTACACCAATCCATGAGCCTCTAAAGGAACATAAGTGCTGAAACATTGCCGGAACAGGGCCCCGATATACCTATGATATCTACAACAAAAATGTATACTAAGACAACGATAAGTCCAGAGAAGGGATATCGCCAATAACCCCTAAACTTGACAACCTACTATGGTGGGTGAGCTGCGTCTACCCGTCTATCAAGACCTGCAGCACGACATTCAGTATTGACAAATAACAAGGATGTCAGTACAAATAAAGTACTGAGTATGTAAGGAAGAATAGCATAAGTATGAGCAGTAATGTAAACATGGATAGAGAATATAAAACCTATAACATCTGGGTACCTCTTAGGGATACTGACATGAAATGCATGACACATACATATATATATAAACTTTTAAAACGTACGGCTCTGTGGGCATCATCATCATCATGCCGTACCTAGCCATAATAGGCTCGGTAAAACTGTTACCCACCATCATAAGGCTCAGTAGAATCATACCCGCCCACGTGGAGCTCGGTAAATCCAACTGACTAGTGGCTGTACAATAGGTGTCGTACCCGACCGACTATAGCGATGCTCGGTAGGGTAAAATAGATACATGTATATAATGCATGTTTGACTGATGGAATCATGTTCTAAACCTTTCAGAGTGACGTAAGGTCAGTTGACTTCGTTAATATTTTGGGTAAACGGACACGTAGAGGTAATTTGATGGTCCCATATGGTCTATAGGAAGATATGAGACTTGGGAGTATGCCCAGAATCAAATTTCTAGGTCCCAAGCCCGAGAAATGAAATATTAAAGAAAATGTTTTCTAAAATTAATTATGAGTTTTGGAAGTGAAATGTGTTTAAAACTTAAGGGTATCAAGCCAGTATTTTTGTTCCGGCGCCTGGTACAGGTCTTATATATAATTTAATATAATTCTGTGAAATTTGGTAAGAAACGGATTTGAAACAAAATGAATCGGATCGTATTTGTGAAAATTGGAAATATTGAAGTTCTTAAGAAATTTCATGATTTTGATGTTAAATTCATAGTTGTTGATGTTATTTTAGTGATTTGAATGCACTAGCAAGTCCATATGATATTTTTAGGTTAGTGTGCATGTTTGGTTTGGAGCCCCGAGGGCTCGCGTGAGTTTTGGAGTGGCTACAGGATGGATTTTGGAATTGGGGAATTGCAGGTTTTCAGTTGGTGTGAACATGCCTGCTGGTTTCGCCAATCCTGGCTCGCAAATGCAAAGGCTGAGTTGCAAATGCAATACAGCGCAGGCATGCCCTTCCACACAAATGCGAGATGTTCCTTCGCGGATGGGAAACTCCCCAATCTAGGCATGTTATCGCAAATACGATAATGTGTTTGCAATTCCGGCCTTGCAAATTTCGTTTTCCCTTCGCAAATGCGAACATAGCAATAATTTCTACAACCTGCAATTTTTATAACTTAGCCGAAAATCTCTCATTTTTCACACTCTTTCAAAAGAGAAATACTCTTGGCCGATTTTTCAAAGACAACTTTTCTTTCAAACCAATTATAAGTCAATTTTAACTCATTTTCTTCAATCATTAACATCTTTTTACATGATTTCAACTCAAATCAATGATTTTTATGGGGAAAATTGGGTGTTTTGGGTAGAACCTAAAATTTTCAAAAATTGGGGATTGGGACCTCGATTTAAGGATCAATTTCAAAACAAATTATATATTTGGATTCGTGGGGAATGGGTAATCGAGTTTTGGTTTGAACCTCGGATTTTGACCATGTGGGCCCAGGGGCAATTTTTGACTTTTTGGGTAAAACTTTGGAAAACTTCTTTTCATGCATTGGAGTTTATTCATTTAGCATTTATTGATGTAATTAAGTAACTTGTAACTAGATACGAGCGAATCAGTGGTGGAATCAAGAGGTAAAGCGATAGTAGAGACTTGAATTGTGTTCGTGGTATCGAGGTAAGTGTTTGGTTTAACTTTAGCTTGGGGGATTAGGAGTCGTGTCTTAGTTGCTATGTGTTAAATGTAGAGTACGACATATAGGCATGGTGACGAGTATCTATACGTCGGTGTCAAACATGCCCGTGAGTCTTGTATTGTAATTGTTATGACCACATTGTGGTTTATTGCGCTTCACATGTTATTATCATTATTTTCCCTTGTCGGAATGTTATTATCAATATTGTTCCCTTACCGGGATGTTATGGTCATATTATTGTTCCCTTGTCGAGATGTTTATTTTGATATTATTGTTCCATTGTCGGGACGTTGTTGAAATAATATTGTTCCCTTGCCGGGATTCTTTTGTGATTGTTGTTGAATTGTAACTGGGATCATGTGGCACGCCGCCACGGAAACATATGAAATGGTAGCGGGTTGCACGTCTACAATGAGATATATGAAATGGGATTGGGTTGCACGCCTGCAACGAGACATATGAAATGGGATCGGGTAGCACCCCTGCAATGAGATACATGAAATGCGATCAGGTTGCATGCTTGCAATATGATGTGAAATGAAAGTGAATTCTAAACTTGTTTCTTTATCCTTGTTAGTATTTGGATTTCGATTTCTTTAGATTCCTCTTGATATTCCATTGTTATATGTTATTCCCGAAGCATGTTTTTGCTTTTTCCCATCTTTAACTATAATTATCTACCTTTTTTTGCTATATATGATTTAACTGTACATATTTATTTGGTAGTCGGGTCCTAGCTTCGTAACTACTTCGTCGAGGTTAAGCTATGCTCTTACCAGCACATGGGGTCGGTTGTGCTGATACTACACTCTGTACTATGTGTAGATACTGATACCGGAGCGCTTGGACCACATCGACGGTGTTGTCTTCGGTCCATACAGGCGACCCAAGGTAGTCCTACAGACGTCCACAGGCCTTGGCATCACCTCCTATCTTTCCTTTATTCCTGTTTCATTTCCTTAATTTGGAAACATTGTATCGTTTATTTATTCAGATAACTTTCTGTATTTCTTTCGCTTATTATAAATTCCGCTGTCTACACGCTTCGCTTTATAATCGTTAAAGAGTATAAAATGGATAAAGAAGTAACTATTCAAATAATTGGCTTGCCTATCTCGCATTAGTAGGCACCATCACAACTCCCCGGGGTGAAAAATTTGGGTCGTGACAACACGTTTTAGGACTAATTCTTCATCATGAGTCTTGTAAGAATCAGGAAGTACCAACAACATCGATAAGATAAGAATAAGGGAAGAAACATTAACATTTATCGTTCAATAAGAATGTAAAGAATGTAAGTACTGCTAACTTCTAAGAGTAGATTATATTTGGATGCTCGTTTATTACATCATGTACAATTGCAGTCGTACAAAAGAAGTAAAGGGATAGCCTCACTGTAATGATCTGACTGGTCGTTTTGAGCTTTTGCACTTCACTTGCTAGTTCTCGGGAATGACTATCCCGGTTTGATGTATTATGAATTATGTAAATCGTTGGTTTTGGTTTTCAGGGAATTCAGATTGAATTTGGAAGAGTAGTTCTCATTTTGAAGCTTAAAATTTTAAAGATTTGACCAACTTTTGACTTGTTAGTATATGATCTCCGGTTTGAATATTTATGATTTGGTTATCTCCTTAGGTGATTTGCGACTTAGGAGCGTGATCAGAATGCATTTTGGAGGTTAGTGGAAGGTTTAGGCTTGAATTGGCAAAATTGAGATTTTGGTGTTTTCCGGTTGATAGTTGAAATTTTGATATAGAGGTCGAAATGGAATTCCGAAAGTTGAAGTAGCTCCGTTGTGTCATTTTTGACGTGTGTGCAAAATTTCAGGTCACTCGGACGAGGTTTGGTAGACTTTTTGATCGAAAACAAATTTTGAAAGTTTATGGAATTTTTAGGCTCGAATTAAATGATGATTTGATGTTTGGATGTTGTTTTGGGTGTTTCGAAGGTTGGAATACATTTTAATGGTGATATGTGACTTGTCTGTATTTTTTGTTGAGGTCGCGGGGGCCTCGGGATGATATTGGATGGTTATCGGAAAGTTTGGAATTGGAGTTGTGTTGCAAATTTTTGTTGTTCCTGTCATTTCTGCACCTGCAGAATGGGGACCGCAGGTGCAAGGTCCGCAGAAGGGCTTATATAGTGCAGGTGCGCAGGAAGGGTCCAGGTGCGGTCTGGTCCCCGCATTTACAGTGATCGTAGGTGCGGTCAGGAAACCGCAGAAGCAGAAATTGCCTTTTAATGCAATTCCACAAAAGCGGAGCATTTTGCGCAGATGCGTGATAGGGACCATAGATGCAGAAGTACTGAGCAAAGTGTATATAAAGGCTCCTTTGCGAGTTTTCGGTCATTCTTCATGATTTTTGGCCGGGATTTGAGCTTTGGGCAGTGAGTTTTAAAAGGAATCAAGGAATTTCAATGGGGTAAGTTACTTGGGCCTTATTATTTGTGTTTATGATGATTTTTCTGGTGTATAATCATGCAATTAGTGGGAGATTAGAGAAAGAGTTGGGGAAATTAAGGCTTGAAATTTGAGAGTTTAATTGGGGATTTGAGGGGTCATTTAGACTCCGATTTCAGTGTTCTTGATATATATAGACTCATGAGAGGATAAGGATTTCATTGATGTTAATTCTATCAGATTCCGAGATGTGGGCCCTGGGGACCGTGTTGGAGCAATTTCGTAATTTTTTATGCAAATTGGATATTTACGAGTGGGATTTGTTCCCTTAGCATATTTTAATAGTTATGTACTGATTGGGGCTAGATTTGGAGCATCGGGAGGTCGATTCGTGAGGGCAAAGGTATTGCGGGCTAGAGTTTGGACAGGATCGAGGTAAGTAATGATTGTAAATACTGTCCTGAGGGTTTGAAACCCCGGATGACACATCGTTGTGTTACTTTGAGGTGACGAACACGCTAGATGACGAGCGTGAGTTGTGCACCATTGGGGATTGTGACTTCGTCCGTCCCCTACGACTGTTAAGTCGCGTATTTAATATTTGAATCTTATGATATTCCAGTTTCAAAGATTTGTATTATATTTTGGGTTGTATGACATGTTTGGGGCCTTGTGCCGACCAGCTGAGACTCTTAGGGGCACTTTCACTATTTTTCCTCACACTAGTTGTTTTGCAAGCGTATTCTCAGTAATGTTTTACCTGTTAAAATGTTAAAACTGGTTTTATCACTTTACTCCTAATTGTGAGAACTGTCTGGGCCGAGTTCCCTGTTTTAATGATGGTTCGAGTGATCGTGAGGTTGATGACTGAGATAGACCGAGGGTCTGATTGTGAGGTTGATGACTGAGATAGACCGAGGGCCTGATTACGAGGTTGATGACAGAGATAGACCGAGGGAATGATTGTGAGGTTGATGATAGACCGAAAGTTTGATTGTGAGGTTAATGACCGAGAGAGGCCGATGGCCTAGGCTGCACATCCTAGCGATATGTTGGTTCGGTTTGCATACCGCAACGATATAGCGCTTGGGCTGTAGGAGCCCCTCCAGACTCTGCACACTCCCAGTGAGTGCAGTCAACTATATATATATATATATATATATATGGATTAGGCCGCACGCCACAGCGATATATGAATCGGGCTGCACGCTGACCTATTGAGTGTGAGTGTTTAGTGAGAGCGCTGATTGGTAAGAGTTGAGTCTAGAGTGACGAAGAGTCTTTCCCGAGGGGCTATAGATATACATGTACATGAGTGATGCTTTACCTGAGGAGCCTGTTTATGAACTTTCTATTTTTCACTCCTCCTTAAAGTGAGTTTCTACTAAATATGGTGAATTAATTACTGCCCTCACTCATCTTGAAACTGAGCCTCTATTGAAAATGTTGAACAAATATTTCAAATAGCCTTTCATTTAACTGAAGTTTTTAAGTTACGGAACGAGTTGTGAATTTTGTTATGCCGAGGGGCTATATACGAACTAAGTTTTTGCCGGATGGGCCGATTATGGTTTTCATCTATTTTATTATAAATGGCATCGAACCCTCATTGAAGCTGTTGAAAAGCATTTTTAAATGATTTTTACCAAAATCGGGATTTTAAATGAGACGACTGACTCGTATTCTGATTGAAAGCTCGTTGTGCTTGTTGAGTTATCATATTTGTGGATTCATTGTTTCCTACTGCTCCATCTTTATTTACTCTTATTAATTACTGGGTTAGAGTACTCACATTACTCCCTGCACCTCGTATGCAAATTCAGGTATTTCGAAATCCAGTAGCGGGAGTTGGTTGCTCAAACGTGGAATCATCAGAGATAGCAAGGTGGCTGCACGACATTCACAATATTGCTTCCTTCCTCTCATTTTCATTTATGTACTTAGTAAATTTTGAATGTTTTTGTTGTATTCAAACCTTGGTAGATGCTCATGGCTAGTGACACCAGATGCCAAGCTTGTATTTTATTTGTGCAATATTCATTCAGACTTATATCATGAAATATTGTTTAATTAAAGGCTTAAAAATGACTCTAACTTATTAAAGGGTTAATATAGGTGTTGTCGGCTGGCCTTGTTTTAATGAGAGGTGCCATCACGACCGAGCAGGTTTGGGGTCGTGACACTCACATACCTTGTATATCCTGCCCAACCTCAAGCCATGTAAACGTCACGACTTCTTAGTCTACAATAGGAGAAATGACATTATCGTTAACGTTTAAGTATCGTAACTATTATGTACCGATCACAACCTATTTTACAATGAAACAAATAGCACCTCCGCTATTTATATTACTTCTTACAAGTAAAAATAATCACCAAACAACCCAAAAAACATCAATGTTAATCATATTGAGCCTCCAAAAATAATCCACCAACCGATAACATTATTACCAAGCTTTTCGATATATATTTTACAAGTTCTAGCTTCAATGAATTAGCCGCAACTCGGATAATATTAAATACAAGTAAAGTAAGAGGTTGCTTGACTTTATGCAAAAAGAACAACTCCAATTCCTTAATTGTCCCCGAAATAACCCTCTAATGCTGCAACAATAAGGAAGTGAAACTAACAATCAATCAGGGTTTTTCGGTACTAGAATCACTTTAGAAGACTTGAAATCACCTAGGGTTGATATTAAGAACTTGAGGGAGTATATACAGAACATAAACTCCTTAAAACAACCTCCCACACGAGCTGGAACAACACAAAGATGAGCAACAACAAGAAGAAAAAGAAACTTACTAGCGCCAAAGGATTCACGCCATTTGATTTGTGTTGTTTGTCCTTTGTATGAGTCTTGAATCTTGAGAGAACCTTGAGAGGGTGTTTCTAGGGTTCTAAGTTCTGAATATACTGAAACAATGACTTAAAACAGGTTGGAGGCATCATATATATATATATATATATATATATATATATATATATATATATATATATATATATATATATATATACACATATACACACACACACACCTTGAGAGGGTGTTTCTAGGATTGTAAGTTCTAAATATACTGAAAAAAGGACTTAAAACGGGTTGGAGGACACCATAAAGAGATGCTTGGCGCAGTCTCACAAAAATGCAAATATCTCTCTACTATGAGATCACATCGATAAATAATTTAATGCATTGGAAACTAGACTCATGCATCTTCAATTTGATGCGTAAATTACCCTATAATTCCATGAAAATTGGGATGAAATCTTAGTAAAAGTTTACATAATGTTTAAGTAAAATTATGAACCTAAGTTGCGATAGTTTTTGTTGACTTTTTCTTCATAACTCGTTTGATTTCAAGACTTATGATAAGGATATTATATGACTCAAATGCCTTAAAGCACGACCTCTTTAGTGTGTTAAGCACCTCTAGGTTTACCCAAAAATACGGCTGACAACATCCTTGATTCGTTCAACTTCTTATACTTGTTAACCACCCTTATACACCTTTGTATCATTTAAGACCAATAGGATTACTTCTTATCATCTTAAAAATAATCTCTTCTTGGATTTATGTTGACTAACTTAACTCTTAAACTAACGTACATGAATATGGGTTGTAACAATATTGCTTCCCTAACCTGAGATAAATTGATAAATGATGAACTATGAATTATTGGAAATCTATTACTATTAAAAGAATTGTTACCTGCTTCATGATTTAATGAGTTTATAGATGCTTTACAAAATCCATTATTTTCCTCATTATTGACATTTTATTATTAGAACACTAGTAAGTGTCGAAGCCAACTTCTCGTTACTACTTCTTGGATATTAGAGTGGATACTTACTGGTACACATTATTTTCTTACTCATACTACACTTGCTGTGAATTTTATTGCACATGCACTTGCATGTTTAGTGGCTGCAGCACAGCGTCTTGGTTGATACAGAGACTTAGGTGAGATGCACACTTCGAGACGACTCACATCCCGCAGAGTCTCCTTCAGAGTATTATATTCTTTTCTATCCAATTTGTATTCCGAACAGTTATTGTATTACATTTTATTTTTTCTATAAATTGTTCATGCACTTGTGATATCGGGTTCTGAGATTTATATAGTATTATTCAGTATTTAAATTTGTTAAGGACATCAATGTTTATTCAATGAAATTTATTAATTATTATTTAATGTATAAAAGAAATAATTTCAAAAATATTAAAATGAGAAATTACTAGTTATTTGGTATTGGCTTGCCTGACAGTGGTGGCCGGCACCATCTCGACCTTTGACGAATTTTGGATCGTGACATCCGGAGTCCTCAAAAAATCTGTCAGAGTTTCATTGTCTTCGATGTTAAACTCAACATAACAAGAAACCCCTTACGGAATAATAGAATACGAATATCTTCTGATTACTTTAATATTAATCGAACATTTCCTTACACACTCATTTATTTACATAACAACGGTACCAATCTATTGTACTCCATTATAAGTGGCAACTTAACATGACACTGTGGAGAACAACTATATCATAATGAGTTATTCTCCACCACAACATCAATCCCCCCATTATAATGAAACCCTAATTTTTCGCTTTTCGGTCATTATAACAAAATTCAAAATAAGTTAACGAACAAATATTTCAGAAGACGTGAAAGACCCTAAATGGATTTTTACCAAATTCTTAAACTGCTTAAATAAGAAAAAATCAGTCTCGAGGGTAAAATAATTGAGGGTATAGCGTGTGCATAATAAATGCTACATGTATAGAGCCTATTATGCATGCGCTATACCCTCAATTATTGATGGCTTAATAAAGTTTAGATGAATTATTGGTAGGGCCGAAAAGTTTATATATAGCGCATGTTTTCAGCGCGCGATACTTTAACAAAGAAACATACCGTTAAGTGATAGCGCGGTAAAAAAATCGCATTACATATAAAATGGTACTCAGTTAATTTTTTTTTACCTATTTTTATCGTTTGAGTCCAAAAAACAACACTTTAGTTCTGTACTCCACTTTCTTTAGGGTGCTTATGATTTGATTTAGTTCTATTTTATGTATCAATAATTTAGTTTTTTTGAAATATGCATAACTTTACCAATCAAAATGATGGATAAGTCACTAGTAGTTAGCTCTAATATAGAAGAATGCAAATCTCAAGCAAGTATTATGGGAAGGTTATTTCATTATATTATTTATTAGGAAAAGGGTCAATCAAAAAAATATTTTTTAAATTGGGGTGATAGCTTTGAAAAAATAAATTGTCAATCTATTTTTTCATCTCGAGATTTTTATAGCTGAAATATAATCGTTTTTAATGTTCTGTCAAAATAAAACACAATTTAAGTTTGGTTAAATTTTTTGGCTTCATGAACACTTAGAGCCCGTTTGGACATAAGAAAATTTTCCTTTTCTCTAATTTCTTCTAAATAGTGTTTGATTATTCAAATCTTATTATTTTTTCAATCTCACTTTAAAATACATTTTTAAATTTGAAAAAGAGAAGATTGCTAGTTTTTAGTTGAAAAATATGTTGAAAAAAATTCTAAATATGTTGCAAAATTTATAACCAAACACAATTTCATCAACAATTCAAATTTTAGTGAAATTTCAAATTTGAAATTCTTTTATGGAATTCTTGTCTTGACGCCTACTTTTAATCCTCTGTAGCTTCACACAAGATCTTATGACAGTGTTACTCATGCTAGGGATGTACATGGACTAGATTGGTTCGATTTTTATTAAAACCAAACCAAACTAACTATATCATATTAGATTGGTCGGTTTTGTTGGGTTTTTCGGATTCTTTTGTTACATGACTATTATTTTAGTCTTACTTTGTTAAACTTTTTATAAATAAATATATGTTTAGTAAAAATTAAAAAAAAATTGACAAACATATGATCTATTAAAATATTTATGGTAGAATTTTGTTAATAACACATGATAGTTATTTTTTTGTCGTCTTACAATAATTTTTCGTTGATGTATACTTTAAAGGTTAAATGAATTTAATAAGTAAACATAAAAATCAATATGATATCTAATTAATGATAAGTTCTATTTAATTTTACATTATCATAATACCACTTCAAATTCGAAAAAGATGTAAAAATTTGATAAATCTTGACATATGAACATGAAAGAACAAAGAAATTAATGTATTTCAGTAATACTTAATAAAAAAGTGATCATGTAACTCATTATTTAAGGTTAATAAAAAGGAGTACTTTATATTCTATTAATATTATATTCCATAAGAGAATTTCAAATATTTCTAGAATTTTTATAAATAAAATTATATATAAAGTCTATATATATATATATATATATATATATTGGTTTGGTTCGAATTTTTTTTACTCGATACCAAACCAAATCTAATCGAGTTTTTAATCAATTGATTTGACTTTTTAATTTGGTATGATTTTCCGGTTCGACTTGTACATCCCTAATTCTTACAATAGGATAACTGGTAGGGATTTGTGCTCTAATCATAGTCATTAAGTCCTTAAATCTATTTAAAAGAAGTGGGGTCAATGCCAACTCACTCCTCTTCTATGTGGATTGCGCATGTACCGGTCACGTGACATGCCATCACATTTACAGGCTTACAGCATTCGCTGTACTGATATATATTTTTATAGGCAGAAATCTCATAACATATTTAAACTTACAAATTTCAAAAATTTGTTCAATCATATTACGTCGAGATGAAATTAAAAAAAACAGTAAGACAGTTAAAACTTATAATTTTAAATATATCATAATATTTGTGGGACTGTGAAGGTCTATCATTAAGGTTTAGTTGCTTTTAAATATAAAACATACTATTATTTTTCCGGTTAATTAATAAGAAAATAATGTTACTATATAAATTTAATAAGAGGGAGCAATATATTGTGCAAAGTAAAATATATGAGTTTACATATTACTTTATCGTCTCCGGTGTAATGTATGTTCTTTTATTGGACAGAAAATTTCATTTAAGGTAAAGATGCTGAGAGAAGTATATCCGAATATTACATTGTAAAATAATTCAATTACACCATTACCGTACAAACCACCCCCTGCCCCCAGTTGCACACTTTCCAGTTTCCTCCAGTGAATCCAACGCCGTTAGTCCACCGCATTGACGTTACCTAAACGACGTTGATTCCTAACGGAGTTAGCACGTAACAGCCAACGACAACGAACAACGTTTACCTTTAAAACATCTCTCACCAAAGAGGAACAGCGAGAGAGAGAGAGAGAGAAACTCCTCTGATCTCTGAGACCCATTTTCTCATGTATATTTAAGAAAGGAAGCAATCGAGACGGGTGTTGTTCATCATTTTCTACGTTAATCAAGACGAGGGCCTACCATTAATCCCTAAATAATTCACTGCTTGGATTAACTCATCATTACGCTTAGGGAATTGAGAAATTCTGTTTTCATCAATTTACGAGGAATACCAGCAGAATTATGCATTATCCATTACTAATTCACATCAAATGTACGTATCTCCCTCCTTTTTCCTTTTGGATCTACCATATTATAAAATTCTTAGTTTTTTCCTGCATAATTCAGTTGAATTTTGATTGGCAGATTTGGCTGAATAGACCTGCAACATCCTGTTTCTCACAGAGCCGAATTGCCTGCAGCTGAATTTGTTTTTTTGTGGAAGACACGGAATATGTATATCGAGGATTCTTATTATCAACCTTACTTGTTGGAGACTGAGACATAGTTATTGTTGTATGGTGAATTATTATCGGTAAACATTAGGCAATTTTTTAGTTTTGTTGAAAAGGAACGGCTTCTAATTAATGCGCGTTCGATCCCCTGTTGGAGGCGGTTCTGCTTGGAATTTGAAGAGTTTTCAGTTTGAAATTGTTGAATTAAGCAACGACTTTTGGAAATTCAGTTGAATTTTGCTGTAAAGCGTGGCAATTTGGTCCCTTTTGTTTCTTCGAAACACAGAATTCTGGCTTAAATGGAGCTGCCTCAGTCCAGAACTTTCCGCCCAGAAGGTAACAGTTAATATTAATTCATTTGTGCCAAAAAAAAACTGGAATTTTGAATGGAGAATCTTAGAGACGAAGTAAAAATTTAAATTTTACTATATATATTTTTGGTGGCAGGGAGGAAGAAGACGCATGACTTTCTTTCACTGTATTCACCTACTGAACAAGATCCAAGACCTCCGCAAGGTAAATCTTCCGTACATGCAGGGGTTTATCTTTTCTATTTAAAAGTCTTTTATCCCCTTTAGTTTTTTTACTGTAACTGTTCTTTCCTCAGTCATATTGTTTTTTACTGTAATTGGTCTGGATTTAGAAAGTTTACGGGATCGAATTTAGTAAATGAATGGAGATTTGGAATTTCAGATCAATGTGATTTCTGATGTAAATTGTGGCGGGGATAGAAGGGAAAATTCATATAAGCCACTCACGAGTGTCGCAATTAATACACCCGTCACCCTAACGCTGATTGCTGCATGCGTAGAGTTAGGCCATCTTGTGGGCCCTCGACTGTGATAAGCAGCAATTGTTGCATGAGATTTTTTGTGTCGAATTTACTGTCTACTTATTCCCGTCGATATACATAAATTATATACATACTATATAAGAATTTTAGATATATTATATATTCGTTAGCTGTTTTTAGCTTGAACAGGTTATTGTCGCATGCGACGGTATTTATGTTTCTTATGTTTACATAATCATTTACGTTATTTCTGCAGGATTACTTATGCTTTGTTTTGTTATTGTGTTTTGTCTTGCCTTGGTTCCTAACTTTATCTTTGTTTTCCAATGCAGCTTTTCATTCTGTCCTATGCGTCGAGGGTCGCTTGGAAGCAGCCTCTCTGCCCTTTTGGGTAGGGGTAAAGCTGTCTACATATTACCTTCCCCAGACCCCACCTGGTGGGAGTATACTGGGTAGTTGTTGTTGTTGTTGTTTTTAGCTTGAACAGATCGATAGGCGGCCATTGAAGTTAATTCTTGTTGGATGGGAATTATACCTCATTATTTCGGTGAAATATTTGTGTTTTTATTAAATCAAACTAATTTACTGTGGTTAAGTCCAAAATTAAGGTGAGAATGAAATTAATTATATTTGGTTTAGTAATAAGAGCGTATGAGTAGACAGTGTCTTGAAATAATAGGATTGGGAGTAAAATATGAGTGCGCATAAATTTTTATGGTGAAGTAAATATGAACTCACAATAAAGACTCATGCTTCTTTTTTTGATTTGTCAGAAAATCTATTTCTTTCTTGAAATTGGAAACCTTCTTTTTTGTTGTTGATCACATCTTAAAAAATTAATTAATTCTTCTTACATCTTTTTAAGTCCTTGGCTTACCTAAAAGTATAACTTTACTTCGACCTCCCCATATTTAGATGTTCAAAACTAGATTTGTTAATGATTTAAAAGGAGGAATACTATAATAGAAGTAAAAGCCTCCAATTTTCTTTAGTCGTAAGTACAAACGGGAGAAAGAAAATTCATGTAATAGAAGCGGTACCAGATAGTTGCTTTAGAATAGAGGTTAATTTATCCAGTGATACTCTTTTCAGTAGATTTTCCTCAGTTGTTTGCTACCACCTCTTCGTTGTTTGTTGCTCGTTTGTGATATCAATTCTGAAGTATATTGGGATTGGGAAGAAACCGACAGGAAAAAGGTTAAGATTGGCAAATACGTTGTCCCTATTTGCCAGATTCAACTTCCCGTTTGATTTACCTATACACAAAACAGTGGCGAATCCAGAAAATTCAAAATGGCGTTCAATGCTTATTTTTTTATTAGTGGGCTATGCAAGAGTATTTAAAGTCTTTTTTTTTTAATTAATAACAAGTAATATCTTACCATATTGTATAATTTTTCGGCGAATAATTTTGAGTTGACTACCTTTGATCACACATAGCTTCGCCCTAACACAAAAAGGAGGAGCATATCATATTTCATTATTGTGCATGGTATTTAACATGGACAATTATATCTTCTAGTACCTTAATATAATCTCATCTCGCCATGGCTACTAAACAGGTGGCTACCTAAAAACTCATGATTTCTTGCAACCTCTGGAGCAAGCAAGGAAGACAGTTGAGAAAACAGAGACTAAAGTTGAGGTAGAGGCTATAGAAAAGACTCCTTCAGCAGCACATATTCTTCCTGGTGGTATTGGCACCTATAGCATTTCTTATTTACAGCAAAGGATTCCAACGCCAGAACCAAATATATTTGCTGTCACACAGACTAGTAGTACTGATAGAGAAGATAGAAACTCAAACTGCAGTTCTTACTCGGGGAGTGGTTTCACAATATGGAATGAATCTGCCATCAAAAAGGGAAAGACAGGGAAGGAGAATCTCGCCGGAGATAGACATGTTCTAAGAGGTACATTTTCATTTCCTTTGTTTCTACGTACTTCCATGTCTTCCTTGAAAGTTGAATTTTCTGCAAATGAAAACCATCTTGCTAAGACATATATAGATAACAGTCTCATAGTAACACAAAGACAAAGCTTTGAATGACATTGCATTTTCGCTCTTTGGTTTCCATTGAGATCACTATTGTATTATCCATGGAGAGTTAAGCTTGAAAATTTCAGCTCCATTTAACACTTATTATGTTGGCAGAAGGAGGTATCAACATTAGAGGAGGTCAATCCACAACATCGTTAGAACGGCAATCACAATTGCCTTCAAATCATAATCATAACACTGCAACCTTGAGCACGCTCTCATCTGCTCCGTAAGTGACTTGCCTTCATTATGCTTCTTATTTCTCTTGATTTTTTGTGTTTATACTTCCACTTCTAACTCTCTAAGTTATGGCACAGGCAACCATCAGCTGTCGAGAATCAGAGTTTTCTACATATGATGAAATCAGCTACGAATGCACATGAAGATGATGATGACGAAGAGGAAGAGTTTATTGTCAAGAAAGAATCACCTTCACACTCCAGAGGTTTGTCTTGCATATGTCTGATAATTGCTTCTCTCAGTACACTGAATTTGTCATTTGTAATGGAAAGATAACTACTTGTATAGGAAATTTATCAGTGAAAGTCGATCGAAAAAGCAGCGATGAGAAGCCAAATACTCCACGCTTGAAGCACTCAGCTACAGAGCAAAGAAGAAGAAGCAAGATCAATGACAGGCATGTTTACAATGATACAATCATAATTTAGAGCTTTGATAAAATAAAAGAAAAGAAATTTTGTGATGTAGTGACTACTTTTGTGGAGAGGAGAATGGTTGTGTGATGTGAGGCATATCAAGAAGCTCTCTCTGACGCGATATCATGTTTTAGTTTGGAAGTGTTATTCCCTTGCTAAATCGATACTAGGTTTTCATGTTAATATTTGCAACTATGTTACCGCATTAATTAATGGTCACAGTGACATGATTGTCAATCAAAATTGAACTATTGCCTTTGAAACTTCTTTATCAGATTTCTGAAGTTGAGAGAGATCATCCCTCACAGTGACCAGAAGAGAGACAAAGCATCATTCTTGCTGGAGGTACTTGAATGACATATAAGATTAAGTGCTCTGTCTATCATAAAAACTGTATACCGACTAAGTAAAAAGTCTTCTGTAGGTTGTCGAATATATTCAACTCCTACAAGAGAAAGTGCACAAGTATGAGGGATCATATCAAGGCTCAGAGAATAAAACTTCAATATTACCATGGGTAAGTCCCTCTTTGGTCTTTCTCATTGTTTTCTCTCCTTTCTTATATCTTTAGTTTTAATTATTCTGCCTTTAAAGAGGTCATTGGACTTGGATTCACAGTAGTTAGGACATAAACCTCAACATTTCATTTAATATTGTGTATTAAGATGGAGGAGTTGGTCACCAACCGATAAACAATTAAGATGCTAAGTAGGAGACACATTGTTTATCTAGCACTTGAAAGATGATTTGAAGATATGTTTAGTGCCGTACCTGTTTGTGAATGTCCACCACCTCCTATGTGGCTTTGGGAGTAAATATGGTATCAGTGGGATTTTTCTTTTTAATGTACCAATGGGATTTTGCTTTAAAATTCAGTGGTTGAAATGGTCGAACTCTATTTACTTGTACATATTGCAAGAATGAATAAATAAAAAAGAACATGATATATAGTTATTCAATTTGTAGATAGCATCCAGTCCATATAAGATGCCTATTCTCTTAGTACATTCATTAATGCAATCAGTGACTGTTCTTCATTCATGAAAGCAGGATAAGTGTCATCCGATGACTAAAGGTTTCATCGATCATTTTCAAGGCACAAACAGTGCATCTAGTCATGGAATTGTATGTGCTGGAAAGCTTGACGAGAGTAAAATTGCAATCTCTGCCAGAAGTCCTGTCAATGGACAGACACTAGAGCCAAACAGAATTTCCGCTGTGAAACAAAGTAGTCAGCTGTCTGAATTACCAAACAAGGCAGCAAAACATTGTGAGCAACCAAATGCATTTCCATTTTGTGGGAGTACTAGCATAGTATCGCTACAGTCTAGACTGGCACCTGATGCCGACTCATTGGAAAAGAAGTCCCAGTCACAATTTTGGCTAAGCAAATCAATGAGTGATTGTGCTGTTACAAATGATAAGCTAAAAGGCCAAGAGGTGTCTATAGAAGGTGGTACAATCAGCATTTCCAGTGTCTATTCTCAAAGGTAAGAATTCTCTAATCTTGGAAACATTTGTGATCTAATCTTTCCAAAGCAACCGTTGATATAAATCCAGATACTTTGGCAGTGCTATTACAGAATATAAGCTCATGTTCTGGGTACCAAGGATCTGAAACTAGATTCAGTTACCTTCGATATGCATAAAACGACGATGTTATGATTTTCCACTAGGAAAAAATGGTCATATACTCTGATGGCAAGCAACTCCCAGTTCTAACCGAGAGGTTGTGAGTTCGAGTCTCCCCAAGAGCAAGGTGGGAAGTTCTCGGAGGGAAGGATGCCGGGGGTTATTTGGAAACAGCCTCTCTACCCAAGGGCAGGGGTAAGGTCTGCGTACATACTACCCTCCTCATACCCCACTAAGTGGGATTATAGTGGGTTGTTGTTGTTGTTGTTGTTTATTGGATCTCCTTACTACGCATAATTCTGCGATCTAATCAAAACCTTTCAGGTTGTTGAACGCATTGAAACAAGCACTGCAGAGTTCCGGAGTAGATTTGTCGCAAGCCAGTATGTCAGTGAAAATTGATCTTGGGAAAAGAGTAAATGACAGTTTAAATGCTTCAGTGTCCAATTTTAAGGTACCTGAACTTCTTTTAGTTCCACTAATTTTCTAGTTCTTGATTATAGTATTCTGAAACTTAAGAATATGAATCAAGCCATAAGTAACAACCTTAACTTTGACATGATTCCCAGGGTGACAACATTTCCACAAGCAATCGACCAAATCAACAGTTGATAGATACAAGAACAAGGGAGGATTCTGTCCATGCCTTCAAACGGCTCAAAACAAGTTGAAGCTAATTTAACACACACGGGTTCTTTTGCAATTTATTTAATTTAAATTTTTTTTTACCTTCCCCTTCTGGTTCTGAAGGGATATTCATATCTATACCTGGTATAGAAAATCTCACCTAATCGGATCATAAGCCACTGTAAATGTAATTCTTTTTCTTTTTCGCCCCTTTTTTCTCTTTATTGTCTGGCTGCAAAGGTTGTTTCCGACTAGAGTTTGATATTTTACTATTTGTAGTAAATTATCTAAAATCATGTATCATATCACATTATATGAGGTTTCCATGTTCATGTTGAGAAGCCGCTTTTTAATTTAAGGCTTCCAATCATTTCCATCTTAAGTTTCTCGAACATCTTTCTTGATTATCTTTATATTATTAGAATATATTGTGTGTATCTTTTTATTATTGATAAAATATTCTATCATTATTGTACAGTCCTATAGTTGGTAGGATTTGATTTCTTTCATTATTGTACAGTCCTATAGTTGGTAGGATTTGATACCTCTCTGTACTCTATATATACTTTTGTGAGCAATACGAGAAAATCAATTCTCCCAAAACTCTCTACATGGTATCATACGCCAGTGGCTTATCGCCAAAGAAACCCTAATTCTTCCCTACCCGCGCCGCCGCCGCAGCTGCACTAATCGGCAGTCCGCCGCTGCCGACCTTCTCGGTCCACAGCCTCTCTCCGGCGTCTTGCTGCGCCACCGCTGCACTAATCGGCAGCCCTCTCTCTCTCGACGTCGATCAGCGCCTCTTCTGCCTCGCGCTTCATGGCCGCTACGACATCCAATGATCTTCTCCAGCCGATTGCCATCAATGCATCGGCTTAGATCCCACTTAAATTGGATTCCACCAATTACCTGGCGTGGAAATTCCAATTCCGAACCCTTCTTACGGGTCACGACCTCCTCGGCTTCTTGGACGGATCCAAGCCGTGCCCACCAGCCACTATCGTCGACAAGGAGGTAACTTCTCCCAATCCAGCATATCCTTACTGGATTCGCCAGGACAATCTTATTCTCAGTGCCATCATCTCGTCGATCACACCGACGTTCATCTCCTTTATTGCCGCTGCGGAAACCTCTAAAGAGGCCTGGGACATCCTCGCACGCACATACGGCACTGCTTCTCATGGTCGTATCATAGCTCTCAAACAGCAGCTCCATAATTCGGTAAAAGGTTCTAAATAGGTTACTGATTTTATGCACGGTATTCGCGTGATTGTGGATGAATTATCTCTCCCGGGTGTTACTGTTGATTCTGAGGATCTTGTCATTAAGGTTCTAAATAGTCTTGATGATCCGTATATGGAGCTCTCTCATGCCATCCAAGCCCGTGAATCTCCAATCTCTTTTGCTGAATTACATGACAAGCTGTTAAGCATGGAGGCTCAGATTACTGCCCTTGCGCCGGCCACCTCCGCCACATCTGATTTGGCTCCGTCGGCTGCCTCCGTCGCCGGACAGCAGTCCGGCCGTAACTGCTTCGGTGGCCGCGGGCGTGGCAGCCGTGGTTTATCCTCCGGCCGCGGTGGTTACTCCAACAATGGCAATCTCGCGGGTACAATGGAAAGTGCCAGCTTTGCAGTGAATTTGGCCACTCCGCGCGCCGCTGTCCGTCCTATCCTATTTCCGGCGCAAATCAGCCCCCTTACGGTGGACCACTGCCGCGACCAGCATACGCTGCGTCATGTTATCCGGCTGCTCACACAGCCCATCACTCTCCATCTGATTGGATCCTGGACTCTGGTGCCACTCATCACATAACCAATGATCTTGCCAGCATGTCTCTTCATAGTCCTTATACTAGTTTCGATGATGTGGTTATTGGTAACGGTGAAGGCTTAAAAATTACCTATACTAGCCAACTTTTTAGTTATTCATCTCTTTTATTGCCTGGGGCTCTCTGTGTTCCACATATTCGTAAAAATTTGATCTCTGTTGCTCAATTATGTCGTCACAATAATGTTAATGTTGTTTTTTTATACTGATTTTCAGGAAGGATCGTCGCATGTGGGCAACACTCGTCAGCGGCCCACGTAGGAACGACGCCTACTACTGGCCGGCGGCTTCCCGTCTACCGTCCTCCCTCACGGCACAAAAGCTCCCTATGTCATTGTGGCATTCTTGGTTTGGTCATCCGTCAGCTAAAATCCTACGTCATTTAGTGTCTTCTAGCAGTATAGCGTCCAGTAGTGTGTCTGATTTTGCTTGTGTCTCGTGCAAGCTTCATAAGTGTCATAAGTTACCTTTCTCTGAGTCAAGTTTATCTTCTACTGCTCCGCTGGAGCTTTTCTGATGTATGGACCTCTCCAATTATTTCTAATGAAGGATTTAAATATTATGTCATTTTTTGTTGATCATTTTTCTAAGTACGTTTGGTTTTTGTCTTTATGCCGTAAATCTGATGTCTTGCAAATCTTCCCCACTTTTAAGTCCATTGTTGAAAAATACTTCTCTACTAAAATCATTACTCTGTATACTGATAATGAGGGTGAATTCCTAGCTTTACGCTCTTTTCTTGCCTCCCATGGCATCTCACATCTCACTTCACCTCCTCATACACCTCAACACAATGGCTATGCTGAACGCCGTCATCGTCATATTATCGATACTGGTCTCACTCTCCTTCATTATGCCTCTGTCCGTCTCATTTACTGGCCTTATGCCTTTGCCACAGCAGTCTATCTCATTAATTGTCTTCCCAAGACAAATCTCTCGATGCTCTCCTCCTTTGAGTCTCTCTTCCATAGGCGCCCCAACCTTGCCAAACTGCGTGTCTTCGGCTGTCAATGCTTCCCTTGGCTTCGGCCCTACACCTCACACAAAGTGGAACCTAGATCTCGTGCATGTGTCCTCTTCGGCTACTCATCTACTCAAAGCGCATATCTATGCTTTGATCCCTCAATGTCTAAGATCTTCGTCTCACGTCATCTCACCTTCCATGAAGATATCTTCCCGTTCTCCAAATTGTCTAACCCCGAGTCTCCACTCGTACCCATCCCGGTCACCCTAGAAGTCCTTCCGCTACCTCCGCCAGTACCTGCCGTCGCTCCCACTAGCGATCCTTCACCGGACGCACTTCCGGCACCAATGCCCGAGCCGCCAGCGCCTCTTACGGCACCGCCAGCGGCCCCCGCCGCCGCTACACCCACTATGCCGCCACCTTCCTCCTCTCAGGGTGGTCATCACATGCAAACTCACAGCAAAAATAACATCTTTATGCCCAACAAGAAGTTTGGTATGTCTGTTGTATCCTCTCCAGCTGTTACAGAACCTCAGACTTTGGAGCGTTGGTGCGCTGCTATGTCATTGGAGTTTGATGCTCTGCTACGGAATGGCACCTGGGATCTTGTTCCTCCTGATTCTTCACAGAATGTTGTGGGATGCAAGTGGGTTTATCATATCAAACGAAAGCCTGATGGTAATGTGGATAAGTTCAAAGCCCGACTTGTTGCGAAAGGCTTTCATCAACGACCAGGTGTTGACTTCCAGGAGACTTTTAGTCCGGTTATTAAGCCGGCAACTGTGCGTTTGGTTCTCAGTCTAGCTATATCCAAGGGCTGGCCTCTTCGTCAAATGGATGTGAACAATGCATTTCTCCACGGGAGGCTTACAAAGGATGTCTATGTGGCACAACCACCGGGTTTTGTTGACAAAGCCTATCGAATTTATGTCTGTAAGTTACAGAAAGCTATTTATGGTCTCAAACAGGCACCCCAGGCATGGTACAGTGAGCTCTGCCAATGCCTTTTGGCCATGGGTTTCGTCAACACTACCTCTGCCACTTCGCTCTTCGTCTTTCAGCATTCTGGTATTATAGCCTATTTTTTGGTATATGTTGACGATCTCATATTGACTGGTAATGACTCTGGCTTCTTGAACCGTGTGATTGACTCTCTTGGGACTAAATTTTCTCTTAAAGACATGGGTGATCTAAGCTACTTTCTTGGTGTTGAGGTTCTGCGCAGCTCCAAGGGGTGTTTTCTCTCTCAGCGTAAGTATGTTGTTGATCTTTTGAGTTGTCATAATATGCTGGAATCCAACCCTGTTCAGACGCCAACAGTGGCGTCCACCCGCCTTCATCTGGCCGACGGCTCGGCCCCTGCCGACGCATCCGCCTATCGACAGGCCCTTGGGGGCCTCTAGTATCTCTCCTTCACTCGTCCTGATATCTCCTTTGCTGTGAATAAATTCTCACAGTTCATGCACGCTCCTACTGTCACTCATTGGGGTGCAGTTAAGCGTCTCTTCCGGTATCTGAATGGGACGCGTGACTTCGGAGTCTGGCTGCGTCCTTCATCTGCTATATCTCTGCATTGTTTCTCTGATGCTGATTGGGGTGGAAACTGTGATGACCGCTCCTCAACTGGTGCCTATGTTGTCTTTATGGGGCCTAATCCTATTTCCTAGAGCTCCAAAAATCAGCGTTCTGTTGCACGATCTTCTACTGAGGCTGAATATCGTGCCATTGCTTCTGCTGCCGCTGAAGTCCGTTGGCTTCATTCACTGCTGCGCGAGCTTCATGTCCCTCTTCCGGCTGCTCCTGTCATTTACAGCAACAACATTGGCGCCACTTACCTCTGTGCCAATCCTGTGTTTCATTCGCGCATGAAACACATCTCCATTGATTATCACTTTGTTCGTCAATTGGTTCAGAATGGGTCTCTTCGTGTTGCTCACGTATCCTCTGCTGATCAGCTTGCTGATGCTCTCACCAATCACTTATCTCGTCCTCGGCTTCTTCTGCTGCTGTCCAAGATTGGCGTGTCCTCCGGCACTCCATCTTGAGGGGGCGTATTAGAATATGTTGTGTGTATCTTTTTATTATTGGTAGAATATTCTTTCATTATTGTACAGTCCTATAGTTGGTAGGATTTGATTTCTTTCATTATTGTACAGTCCTATAGTTTGTAGGATTTGATACCTCTTTGTACTCTATATATACTTTTGTGAGCAATACGAGAAAATCAATTCTCCCAAAACTCTCTACATATATTACTTGTGGAATTCTTGAACAACAATGGCATATCGATGTAATTTAAATTATGTAATTCAGTTTTTAACTATTTCTTTTTCTTTGGTTCTTGTCTTCTACTTTTGTATTTACTTGCTCCAGAAAAAAGCGAAGGTTCCTCAGAAGCATAGGTTGTAGAATATTCTTTTCATCACCGATCTGTTCTAACATAATGATGTATTTTTCTCATAAATAATGGAAAGGTAGTAGTGTAACCCTTATGATATAGTTTAGAGGTTCTTTTATGTGGGGTTTTCTTGGAAAGTAGTGTATGGTTTCGGATTTTGTAGTAAAATTGGCTTTGTTTTGTTCTGAAAGAACAATTTCCAGTGACAAACTTGAAGAACCACGGGATCTATACACAAATAGTCGATTATATTTATTATTTAATTTTTCTAGTCATATATATAATATATAAATTGTGCCATATATTATACCTTTACCGATTAATTTTAGTTTAAGCATGGGTTCATGGGAAGGCTCTAAAGCTACATTTTACCGTCCATCTTGAAACGAATTTCTTCTTGCATTATCAAGCATGATGAACTCCATCTTTATAGCTTGCTTACTTTGATAGTCTCAAACTAAAATATAGGTGGAGAGTTATGGTAAATTCACAGAGCTAATCCATTAATGATGAATTCTCACAGTACAAATAAATATCGGACTAAGATGAGTTTAAATGAAGCGAGATGGGCTGTGAGATCATCTTTGAATTTGGCCCATATTTTACTTGCTCCTCTAGGCCCAATACATGCTAATTATATCAACGCAAAGCTATCGAGTTCATTCCTCAAATGGTCACTCAACTATCCCAAATTATCTTTAAAAATACTGTTCTTTCATTTGTAACAACATAGTTCAGTGGCCTATTGTACTCAGAAGGTCACTCAATTGGATTTTTCAAATTTTGGATTGCCAAATACCTATTTTACCCTCTAAATTATAAATATTTATCTTTTTTAAAAAAATTTAAACTTTATAATATTATGTTCACATTATGGACTTACCTATAAAATAAATAATATTTTATTTATAAATTAAAAATGAAAAATATTTAAGCATATATAATGTTCGAATTATAAATAATGAGCATAGTAAAAAAGTTTAATTAGAATAATTTTTTAGTAATAATAATTTTAGTATTAATAAATAAATTCAAAAATTTATTTACACGATTCAGAATGAAAGAAAATAAAGATTGTAAAATATATATTCCATATACGTAATATAAAAATATTTATTTAAATAAAGATATTTCTATAATATACGTCTCTTTATTCTTGTTGACCGACTTATGTGTCTCATACATATACTCACTTGATGTGAAATATCTCGAAATAAACAATTACTAGTAATATAGAGTCTTTTAGAAAGTTAAACAAAAGTTTAGTCTCATCAAACATCACTACCTAGGACCTTTATTTTAAAATGAGGAATGTATAGAAATTAGTTAGTAAAATTTTCTTGGTTTGCAATGTTTATTTTTTAAAAAATACTTACCTTTTCATGAGGAAAAAGTGCTATAAATAATTCATATACCAAGTGGATCTAATTGAGTCCAGAAAATCAAGTCAATGATTAGTGTTATGAGTTCATACTCTCTTGGGGAAAAAAAAGAGAATTCAAACTCGCTAATTTAATCTTTTTATGCTCTTTTTGTTAACAAACATAAAAAAGTTTAGCCTGCCTGTATGGCTTAAATGCTTTCTGTCCAATGAGAATGTGGTCAAAAAATTATAATAGAGTGTCTGACCCCTTCAACTTCAAGCATATTAGATTACTTAGTAAAAAATACTAAACAATCATCGTTAAGTAATAACAGTAGGCTTGATAGTATTTATTTTTACACTTGTTTATTTATTTTTACACTTGTTCTAAATAATCTATCAGTAAACTAAGGGCTTGTTCGGTACAAGTGATTAGGCATAATTAATATCGTATTTAAATTTGAAATGAATTTATCTTATATTTGGTTGGGATAAAATTACGATATAACTAAGCTTAGGATTGTAGTATTATTTTTATCCTTATAGAAGGGTAGGGTAACAATCCGGAATAACTAATCCCAAATAATTAATTATAGGATAATTTGTTTCCCAGCTAAACTACCTCTAAGAGATCGTTTTGGTACGAGGGATAAGTGGTAATTAAGCCCGGATCAAATTTGAGTAGGGTTTATCTCACATTTGATTTGATAAAATTGTGGAATAACTAATTCTGGGATTGTATTGATTTTTTTCACCCCCAACAGAGGGTGGGATAACTAATCTCAGGACTAATCCCGGGACAATTAATGATGGGATAACTTGTTTTCCAATTAAAGGATGGTTTGGTTGGAAACAAGTTATCCCCGGATAATTTATTTCACCCTCTCATAAGGATAAATAAACACTATAATCCGAATTAACTAATCTCGAATTAATTATACCACAATTTTATCCCAATCAAACATAAAATAAATGCATCTCAAAATTAATTCCAAAATAAATTATCTCTTATCCTGTACCAAACGCTGGAGTTACTAATGCTCTATTGATTTTGTTTTTGTTTTTGTTTTTGTCTTTGTTTTTGTTTTACTGTTATTTTTCCTTTTATCATATGAGCGGGGGGTCGATTGAAAACAGTCTCTCTGTCCTTTCGGATAGGAGTAAGGCTTGTCTACATATTACCAGTATACTGGTAGTTGTTGTTGTTGTTGTTGTTATCCTGTACCAAACGAGCCCTAAAGGTGTAATTAGAACCTAGAGTCATACTTGTATTGATTGATAGGTAGAAATAGTCAGCTTCTAAAAGATTCGAATGCACTTAAAACTATGAGGAGAATTGAATTTTTTTACTAAGATTCCTACCTCGAGGTTGCTTTTATTTCTTGGATCCTTCATTTATTGATAAGAATAACACTATAATTACCACCTGTTAATAGTGAGTAGTAAATCATTGGCAGCAATTTCTTGGGATTGCCTATCTTATTCTAACATGCCAAATGCCAAGCAAGATCCCAATAATTCGTGAAATTGAATGAGCCCATCTAGACCGTTACGTCTTTTATCGTCGTTTTCCAATTTTTAATTTTATTTTGTTTGATTCGAATCATATCAATAACTTAGGATTAAGTTTTACTCATGTTAATATAATTATTTTCGGTCAAATGTTCTTAGTTTTTTTAGACACTTTTATACTAACATAGTATATAAAGAATTCCTAGTGTTAGTGAAACTAATAAATTTTAATATCAGAATAAGATTAGATAAAATGAAGCGGCGTGAACAAAATGTAGTTATTTGGGATTAATTCGTTGTAGTTTGTTTAGCTCAAAAGTTATACTCGCACTTTATAAGCTTAAAAACAATAAAAAAATATATAAGGGTAAATCGCAATCAAATATTATGAGCCCTAGAGACGATTATGGTGTATAAGATCGTTGTAAATCTGAAAGTGTGAAGAAAATACACGTAGCTTAAGAGAGAAGCAATAGTTGGAGACCAAGAAAGAGATAGAGATAGAGAGAGAAGTTGTATTATTCGAGAATAATAACGATGCCTATTACAATGTGAATGTCTCCTTTATATAGTAGGAGATCATCCTCGAAGTAATTAAAAAGTACAAAAGTTGGTGGCTTCCACTCAGTAAAGAAGTAAGGCACTAAACAACGTCGCTCCTACTTTACCAACTAGGTCGTGCCCTTACTTGGGTCGACCTCATCATAATGGACGTGCCCACTCGTCGTGGGGACGTTAAGAGCCAAATTTTACCCTATGCAGTTACTTAGTCCCTCCGTTAATTGGAGACGTGCTCGATGACCGTCTTAAATGGACGGACATGTGTATTTCGCTTTTACGAAAATTTGGCCGCACCCACAGGCGCCTTTTTCAAAGGGCATGAGCGTGTGTAATATTGTTGAGCCGTTGTCATACGGCCCCTTTTTTGGAATGACGTCACTGGTCGCGTGTGTCATCATTATACTTGTTCCCGAGATTGTTCAGAGCATGACATGACTTTTTGATTTTTCGTGTTAGTTTCTGAATTGTGCCTTTTCGATTTCCGCGTACCTTATCCCTATAAGTAGAGGAGTGGTTCAACGAGATTCATCTTTCGAACCTTTGGAGAGTTTCCCTTTATTTTCTTTCTTCATCTTTCTTTCTGGTAATTGTTGCTTCATTTGAGAATTACCATTTCTGGGGATTGTACCTCTTGTTGACCTTTCCTCATAAAATATATCATGGCGAAGCGCCGTCAAGAAAGCAAAACGACCAAGGATAATGCCCCTTCTAGGGTTCCGCCTTCTTTCGATGGTGAGGGGGAAGAAGTGGAGATAACCCTCGTTCCCCTAATGGTATAATATTCTTTCGAAGAACCTGAGTGCTCGAACTGACTTCAACTCGACATGCCCCTCTTTTCCATGGGAGCGCAATGAGTTATTGCAGTCTCACCTGGACGCCTGCAGAACTACGTACAACATCCATGGCCATGTTGAAATGGCTCCGGCTGGGACGGACTATGCCAATGTGCACAGGCCCGGGTTGTGTACGTTCTACGAATATGCGCTTAGGATCAGATACTTTTTTCCGCTTAACCCTCTAACGGAGGAGCTTTGCCGCTTTTATCGCGTATGCCTGGCTCAGCTACACCTTATGCCCTGAAGGTGTGTCGAATTCTCACCACGCTTGCGGGGGCGAGGCCGGTAATGTCGTTTCTGTTCATCACCTGCTGCAGATGTTCATCCCTGGCTACATGAGAGGTACCATGCTCCAGTTGAGAAGCCATGGTAAAAAGAGCTTCGTGGTGAGGGCTGACGACAAAGCTAACCGTAACTTCTAGTGCAAATACTTTTATATTAGGACGAGCGATCTGGTGTCCAACCCCGAAGGGTTTTCGGAGACGTGGAACTCGGGATGCAAGTATTTTTGTCTGTGATTTCATGATGCATTGTTTTGACCGATCAATCATTCTGATTCACTTTCCTTCCTTTTGTAATGGTGGCTTGCCCGCCTCGTCCCGTTGATGACATTAGGTCGCGGGTGGCGGAGCTGATACCGTATGCCGAAATATGTCGTACCTGGGCTGAGTTTCATAGATTGTATGGCCTAACTAGTAACAATCTTTCCTATTCTTTTCTCTTACGCTCTATTTTTGCTTGGAGACCCCTTTATTCAACGTACTCTCATTTGGCAGGTCGGGGTGCTTCAATAAAGGTGAAGAAGAAGAAAATCGTTTTTGGCCCGTCTAGGGAAGAGTCTGACTCCGATGGGGGATATATATTCGTGGGAGGCTCGCCTAGAGACAGTGCCCTTTCGACCTCACTGTAGGGGGCTGCGCCGGTGGCAGCACCTGAGCCGGTGCCAGAGGCTGCTCCAGTCGTGATTCCTGAGATCATGCCAATAACGACGCCTAAGGCCGTGCCTGTTTTGGCGCCTGAAGCCAGTCCAGCGGAGACAGCCTCTGAAGACGAAGAGCTACCGGAGAGAAAGAGGCGGCGACTGATTATCGGCAGGGGAATTGCAACTGAGGGCGTGAGGCCTAGTGAGCCCCGCCGAGAGACGAGGCCAGTTTTTATAGCTGAGGCCATTCGTTCAGGGAGACTGGCTCCTCAGAGAACAGCCGCTTCTACCCGCTCGGCCCGTGCCCTAGAAGGCGGGTCGTCTTCTGTATTTAGGGGAGCGAGCGTGGAAACGGAGAGGACGGGCTCTGAGGTAGCTCTTGGAGAAGCAACGGGGGGCTCAGCCCGCATGGAGATGAGGACGGGCAGGTCTACTCGCCAAATCGTGATCCCTAGCGGGTATAATTTGTTAGAAGATAGCGAGCAAGCCGCAGCGAACATGACCTTGTTATGTGCGGCTGCAGAGCATGAAACACTGAAAAGCATTAGTAACAGGTATTTGCCGAGGCGGATCACCGGAGCAGCTTTGCAGATAACTTTTAGTTTTTCTTTTTTGAGTCATAAAAGCGACTTTGGTACATACTGAAGTGTTTCCTCTTTTCTTTTCTAACCCCCAATTTGGAGGTGCAGAGGCGGTGGCATGAACAAAAGAAGGCAGCTACCTTCAATAAAATGGCGAAGAAATACAAGAAATGTTGTGCCAAGCATCAGGCGTTGGCAGACGTACTCAAGTAGGACATTTAGTTTCGTACGTTCCGTGAGGGTCTTGAGGAATCAGAAGCTTTGTTGAAGAAGAGAGCGGCCAAGCTAGAGGAGATTGATGAGCAGCTGATGGCTTCTTTGGCTAGAAACATCGAGCTGGAGACTCTCCTTTCAGTCAAAAGAGGAGGAATTGGAGATACGCCGTGGGGTAGTGGCGGAGGCTACGAAACTGTGAACCCAGGTCACGGCTTTCACAGCTGAGCTTGATGCTAGGACGATCGAGGTTGAAGTCCTCAAACAAACTGCCCTACAAGACGCTGCGCATCGTGATGCGCATGGGTGTACCATGATGCCAGATTAGTAGTATTTGAGGAGTTCTAGGCGGCAGGTCAGGCTTAGCCCGTGTTGCCCATGAAGTAGGTAGTTACAGCTCCGACTCGCCAGATAGGGAGGGCTGTAACTCTGAGGACGTCAATCGTTTGGACTCCAGTTCATGGATTTTTAAGACTTATCATGCCGGTCGTGATGGGCAGAGTGGTGAAGGTTCTTATGACTTTGTGTATATATTTTTGTGTAAACGGAGCCTTTTTCTAAGGTCAGATGCATGTATACTTGTGGAGATAATGGAATATGACTTTTTGCTATTGTTGTTCCTTAAATATTTTATTGCGTTTCCGATTGCTGCTTTCGCGCTTCCCATCGTAGTTTAGGCTAGGTCGGCATGGTTGGTTTCGACTTTTGTCGAATTACTTTTTCATTGTAACCGAACTGGGTCGACTACCGGTGTTGACGGCCTTAGCCGGATTTAGATTAGCGACCTTAGTCTTGATGGAGCCGACGGCTTTTGCATTTGGCCATATAGGTGACTGGTTGTCATCGTCATTTGCTTGCCGTAGTCGAACTAGGCTGACTGTTTGTTGCGATGGCCTTGGCCAAGATGAAGTCGATGAACTTTGGTCATAACTTATAGCTAGCCTTGGCCGTATGGTTGATTTCGACTGTCGTCGAATGATTTGCTTGTCGTAGCCGAACTAGATCGAATGTTGGCGGCGATGGCCTTAGCCATGATGAAGTCGATGACCTTTGGTCATAGCTTGTTGATGGCCTTGGCCATATGGTTGATTTCGAATGTCGTCGAATCGTTTGTTTGCCGTAGTCAAACTAGGTCGACTGTTGGCGGTGATGGCCTTAGCCATGATGAAGTCGATGACCTTTGGTCATAGCTTGTTGATGGCCTTGGCCATATGGTTGATTTCGACTGTCATCGAATCATTTGCTTATTGTAGTCGAACTAGGTCGACTGTTGGCGGTGATGGCCTTAGCTATGACGACGTCGATGACCTTTGGTCATAGCTTGTTGATGGCCTTAGCCGTATGGTTGATTTCGACTGTCGTCAAATCATTTTCTTGCCATAGTTTAACTAGGTCGACCATTGGCGGTGATGGCCTTAGCCATGACGAAGTCGATGACCATTGGTCATAGCTTGTTGATAGCCTTAGTGGTTGATTTCGAGTGTCGTCTAATTATTTGCTTGCCGTAGTAGAACTAGGTCGACCATTGGCGGTGATGGCCTTAGCCATGACAAACTCGACGACCTTTGTTCATAACTTGTTGATGGCATTAGCCGTTTGTTCATTGGAGATGGCCGTAGCCTTTTATTCATTGGAGATGTCTGTAGCCTTTCATATATTGGAGATGGCCTTAGCTGTTTGTTCATTGGAGATGGTCGTAGCCTTTCATACATTGCAGATGGCCTTAGACATTTATACATTGGAGATGGCCTTAGCCGTTTGTTCATTGGAGATGGTCGTAGCCTTTCATTCATTGGAGATGGCCATAGTCTTTCATACATTGGAGATGGCCTTAGCAGTTTGTACATTGGAGGTGGCCGTAGCTTTTCATACATTGGAGATCAAGCTAGTCCAGTCCCTTTATCATGTTAGCCTGGAGGTCGTATGGAGAGGCAGTTATGGTAAACTTGTGCCGCAAATATCTCAGAGTGTCTCCTTTACCGCCTCTCTTAAAACCTCCCCGAGAAAACCCAATTGACACAAAACTCGGGTTAGGGAAAAAGAGCAGGACTCGGGAGACGCCTTTTAAAAGTGGAAATACTTGAGGTGGGCAACGTTCCAGTTGTTTTGGAGCGTTTTTCCTTCCATTGTTTCCAACTGGAGTGCCCCTTTGATGGCTACTGCTGTGATTTTGTAGGGTCCTTCCCAGTTGGTGCCCAATTTTCCTTCACTTGGGTCTTTGGATGCCAATGTCTTGGCTTTGAGGACATAGTCTCCCATTTTGAGTGGTCTTATCTAGACCCTCTTGTTGTAGTATCTTTCGAGCTGTTGTTTTTGGGCCACCATTCTGATGTGGGCCATTTCTCTCCTTTCCTCAGCTTCGTCGAGGTCTTGGAGCCTATTTGTGTCGTTTTCTGTTCCACTGGTGTGTGAATATCTTAGGCCTGGTTCACCGACCTCGACGGGTATGACCGTGTGGGTTTCGTAGACCAGCGAGTACGGTGTTTCCCCTATGCTGGATTTGGGTGTGGTCCTGTGCACCCACAACACTTCGGGTAGTAGCTCGGGCCATAGCCCTTTGGCATCCTCGAGCTTCTTCTTCAGTATGTTAAATGTTGTTTTATTGGAGGATTCTTCCTGGACGTTAGAGGCAGGGTGATATGGCATGGAAAGTATCCATTTGATATGCCATTTCTTGAAGAATTTGGTCATTTTTTGACCGATGAACTGTCGTCCGTTGTCACAACTGATTGCTTTTGGGATGCCAAAGCGACATATAATATTTTTTCATATGAAGGCGATCACCTCATGTTCGCGTATTTGTACGTATGCACTTGCTTCCACTCACTTAGATAAAGTCACTTAAAATTAGTAAAAATCGTACCTTTCCACGTCCTGCGGGTAGGGGGCCGACTATGTCCATTCCCTATTTGATGAAAGGCTAAAGAGGTGACTGAATGGAGGGGTTCTCCTGGTTGGTGTATCATGGGAGTGTATTTTTCGCATTGTTTGCATCGGTGAACATATTCTACTGCCTCATTCTTCATGGTGGGCCTGTAGTAGACGGCCCGTATGATGCACCGTACGAGGGTACGGTTACCTGTATGGGCACCACAATGGCTCTCGTCCACTTCTTTGAGTACCGTCCTCGTCCGGTGCAGCCCTAGGCACTTGGCCAAGTGTTTGCCAAACGTTCTTTTGTAGAGGTCATTGTTTATTAAGCAATACCAAGCAGCTTGTTCGCGGAGTTTCTCTGCCTATTTTTTGTCGAGCGATAGCATTTCGTTCTGCAGATAGGATACAAACTGGTTGTGCCAGAACCAAGTCAAATTTAAAGAGAATACCTCAGTGTGATCAATGGCGGAGTGGAGGATGGTAACCACGCTTTCTTTGTTGAAGTTTTTAGTGACCGTAGCCAGCTTCGCTAGACCGTCTGCTTCGATATTTTGTGCCTTCGGAATATGTTTGAAGCGGCATTCGTCGAACTCAGCCATTAACCTGCGGATTTCTGACTGGTATTTTTGCAATCTTTGTTCTTTAATCTGATAAGTCCCAGTGACTTGGTTTACTACGAGTTGGGAATCGCATGGATGAGTCGGTGAGCCCCATATTTGATGGCCAGTTTCATGCCAGCAATAACGGACTCATACTCGAACTCGTTGTTAGTCATTTCAGGGCATCGTATGGACTGGCGAATCATTTCTCCCGTCGGAATCACGTGGACGAGTTACATTCCTGATCCTGATGCATTGGCGGCGCCATCAGTGTAGAGGACCCATAGGTCGTTATTGGTAGAGGCATGTTGTGCCTCAAGATCTGCCTTTGGCAGGATTTTTGCGCTAAAGTCGGCTATAAAATCGTCCAGAACTTGAGACTTGATGGAGGTTCTTGGAAGACATGAGATGCCATGCTCGCTGAGCTCAATGGCCCATCTGGCGAGCTGGCTTGATAATTCATGCTTGTGTAAGACGCTTCTTAATGGGAAGATCGTTACCACTTTTATGGGGTGGCATTGAAAATAGGGCCGTAGCTTACGTAAAGCTACTACCACTGCCAGTGCCAATCTCTCGAGGTGTGGGTATCGTGTTTTGGTGTCCACTGAGGTATTGCTAATATAATAGATAGGGATTTTGTACCTTTTCTTTCGCGAACTAGGATGACACTAACAGCACCTCAGATACAGCCAGATACACCAGTAGGGGTTTGCCTGGGCTCGCTTTGACCAGCAGGGGCGGAGAAGACAAGTACGCCTTCAGCTTTCTCAAGGCTTCGACGCATTCCTCATTCCACCATAGCCCTTGGTCTTTTTTCAGCACGTTGAAAAATTTATGGCACCTATCGGATGACCGTGAGATGAATCTGTATAGGGCGGCTATACGCCCCGTCAGCTTCTGTACCTATTTCTTGCTACTCGGTTCCTCAGGTATTGCGTCTATCACCTTGATCTGGTCTGGATTGATCTCGATGCCTTGGTGCGATACAAGAAACCCTAAGAATTTTCCTGAGGCCACATCGAAGGCGCATTTCTCGGGGTTCAACTTCATCCTGTACCTCTTTAGTATCTCGAAGACCTCTTTTAGGTGGCCGATGTGGTCTTCTTTCTTTGCCGATTTTACCAGCATATCATCGATATAGACTTCCTTGGTCTTACCGAGTTGATCTTTGAACATCCTGCTGACTAGCCTTTGGTATGTGGCTCCTGCATTTTTGAGCCCGAAGGGCAATACCTTTTAGCAATATGTCCCCTTGTGGGTGATGAAAGTTGTTTTTTCCTGATCCTCCTTGGCCATCATGATTTGGTTCTAGCCAGAGTATTCATCTATGAAACTTAGCAGCTCATGCCCTGCGGTCGCATCTACCATCTGATCGATGTGGGGTAGTGGGAAAGAATCTTTCGAGAATTCTTTGTTCAAGTCGGTGAAGTCCACACACATTATCCCCTTCCCATTTTTTCTTTTTAACCATGACAAATGTCACACCTCCTTTTTTCACTATACACCCCCGCAAAGGGAGCGGAAAGGATTTTTTCTAATCAAAGGACAATCGAAACGGAATTTGTTTATTTAATTCAGAGTCGCCACTTGGGAGATTTATGGTGTCCCAAGTCACCGGTTGCATCCTGAATCGAGGAAAAGATTGACTCTGTATAACAATCCGCGAACCAGAAATACGATAAGGAATTTTGTTTACCCGGGGGAAGGTTTTAGGCGTTCTCGAGTTCCGTGGTTCTAGCACGGTCGCTCAACTGTTATATTCGGCTTATTCATCTGATTTTTAAACATGTTGTAACTTATGTGCAAATTTTAACTTTTAGCCACTTTTACTTAATATTATTTATTAATAGAATTGCAACGTCGTGAGAACATATTTTAAAACCTTTACAGAGGGCCCCGCATTTTACATATTTTTATTTGGCGAGGCACGCCTCACTTTTAAAGGCTAATCCTAAAATGCCTACATTCTTCTATTCTTGTCCGTATCTAAAAAAGAGAAAAATCCTAATTAATTACATGCTAAAAATGCAACATTAATTACTAGATTAAGACAAATATTAGAGGAAAGTAAAAATAAAAAAATTCGAAATTTTAAATAAAAATTGAAAAAATCAAAATTATAAATAAACTACGAAATTTGACAACTAATATTCAAAAGCAATCAATTATAGCTAGATTAAAGATCACATTGTTATATAAAAACTATTGAGATTAATTATTCACATCTTTTGCAACAAACTTTAACTATAATTACTAAAGCTTGAAAAATTATTAAACTTAAATGTTAACTCATATTGCTCAAATTCGTTCCTTATGGATTAATATTCTTACCCTCGCTACGTTGAATCACACATTAAACATCAAGCCTGTTCATTCCACGAAATTACTGGCATGTTATATTTGCCTAATATTTGCAGATCTTTATTACTAACAAAATTCAAAGATTAACTAATTCATAGCTGGAAAATATATATAACCAATGTTTAACTAAAATACAAATGTACTACAACTAAGTACATAAATTTCTGCTATTTCATTTCATCTTCAAGGCGTACATCAAAGTGATTCAAAGTGGTGTACCTAGTATTGGAATACAAAGAAGATGAAGATCAGTAGGAAGCAATAGCAGCACACACACAGCAACAACAGTTCAGCAACACAAGAGTAACCCAGTAACAGCGGGAATAACAGAAAACCTAGGAGACACACCAATAAAGAAGTATCCAGTTGCCAAAAAATAATTTCTGATTTTTGTCACTCAAGAAAAAGAGGCTTGAAGCTTTAATGAACCATAGCAGTTGATGTTAATTGTTAACAGTGAAGAAGAACATATTGTTTCTTTAACTTCTCTTTCAAACACTCAACAATTCTTAAGATTCAAGAGTCTTTTTCTTTGTTCCCTCTAGTACTCCAATATTTTCTCTCTCAATTTCAGTCCCGTATTGAAATATTTTTTCTATCTCTCAAATCCCGTCCCCTTTAAGTGTTCAAAGACTGCTATTATATACCCCAAAATACAAGAACCTTTTCTACTCCGTTTAATTATTATTCCTCCCTTTTTATTGTTACCTACTATTTCTGATTCCCAATCAGCAAAAGCTGTCAAACGTGGACCCCACACTCCCTACCCTCTTTTAATTTAATGATTACGCTCCCCACTATTTTTTTTTAAATAATTCTTTATATTTTCAATTCTAAAAATACCCCCGAAAATGTTAAAATTACCACTCTACCATTATCAGCTATAACCAATTCACCTAAATCAATTAACCAAAATATAGCAACTATAACAAATTCTTAACGAAATTCAACAATATCTGATGAACAACAAAGAACAAAAATTATTTTGACTGAACAATATTTTTTAACAATAAACATACTTTCATATTAATCAACAGTAACAAACAAGTGAATTCAAATAACTAAACTCAGATTCAAATCAAACTTAACAGATCAAACAAATAAATTTAAATCTCTAACTCAGATCCAAATTTAGACATTAACACAACAATAAAACAGATTCAAATCACTAAACTCTATAATCAATTGAACTTCAAATTAAATCTAACAATATTGTAGCCAAGATGAAAGATTTATTAAACTAACACACTTCTCTATTAAAACTAAATTCTATTAAATAAAAACCAGCTGAAGAAAATAAGCAAGAAAATGATAAACATGAATGAGAACATAATCAAACATATACTAATTGTAGATCTGATAATATCAAACAAAATATACGGACATAAATAAAACTTAAACCAATTAATCGGATCGAAACAACGACGAACATGAACGAAAACAAATCAGCCCGGGAATTTTGGAACCCTAAATAACTCGAATTTTCCTGAAATCTCGACAATGTTGTATCATTTGTTGCTTCAAGAACATTAGTAGCTTCCTCCACCGAATAGGAGTGCACAAATGCAAATCCCCTCGAGACGTGAGTGAACTTGTCTATGAAAAGACGAAGATCCTTAATAGGAGTATGTTTATAAATTCATAACGAAGCATCTCCTCATATGCATTTTCATCTAATCCACGGACAACTAAGACATGTGTGGGACCTGCTTCGTTTGGCAGTAGGGTGGACCGACGGGCTGGAGGAGATGGCAGTGGGGTGGAGGCTAGGGTCGTGAGGGCTGATTGTTTGGTGTGACTGGAGAAAACGATGATGAATAGCTGGTTCACGTCTTTGGTTGGCGGAGCAGTTGACGGACAGTGGGGCGGTAGGGTGGTCGAACGATGGATGCAACATGGTCGTTCATGGCTATGGGAGGACGACGAGGAAGGGGCTGAGCTGGTCGATGGAGGTTTTTGTTCGCTATGAAGGTAAATGAAACTGGGCTGTAGCGGCGGCATCAATGGCGGACGATGGAGGAATTGGGTGACAGAGAGGTTCAAGCGGGAAGGTACGGACGGGCAGGAGGCGTCACTTGGAGGGGGCAGCCATGGTTACGTGAGGGAGGGGCTGTTCGGTTATGTGAGGAAGATGGAGGAAGAAGATGATGAATAGTGGGGGTGAAGGCTAGGTATAGAGTTTGAGAGGATTAGGATTTTTTTTTGGTTAAGTGAAAGAATGAAAAACAAAAAATCTGAAAAATAAAAAATGGAGGGGGGGGGTCTAAATGGACCGAGTCGGGTTGTAGGTTATTGAACTAGGTCGTTGGGTAATTGGGCATCATTTTGGGCATGTGGTTTAGAATTAAGGAAGAGGCCCAATTCGATTTTCTTCTTCTTTTATTTCCATTTTGCTTCTTTTTCTTTCTCTTAAAATAAAATTAAAAACTCTAAAAATTCTAAATTAACTTATAGAACTAAATTAATTTTTAAAAACACTAATTAAATTTTAATAACAATTAACACACACAATTAAATAAAATCACACAACTTGGACATTAAATGATACAAATGCAAACGATGCCTATTTTTGTAATTTTCATTCTTGTAAAACAAACTTAATTATTCCTTATGGTAGAATTAAATCCTAATTGCAAATGTGACATATTTTTTATATTTTTTTTATTAATTTAAAGAATGAACATGCACATAACAAATGCAGATAATACAAAGAAAATAACACGAAATTCAAAAAATTTGGAAGCAAGCTAAAAGTTGTTTTATTTTGAATTTTATGGGAGTAACTTATATATAGGGCAAACATCACGTGCTCACAGCTGCCCCTCTTTGCTCTTGAACTCGAAGAGTTCTCGTGCAAAGATAAAGTGAGCGAATACGAGCGATTTTTGCCCATTTCGAATACTCCATGGGAAGCATTTTTTAAAAGATTTGACCGAACCTTTACTTCAAAGGTTTTCTACACATCCCTGCCTAAAAGAGAATCAGGTCAGTATAGTTCGGGGAGTTTTGGTAGCTGGGACTACCATGGGACTGCAATTCTGCCGTTACTACTGTTGCATGTTGTTACTACTGCTTACTGATCTCCTTATTACACCCTGCTAAAAGAAAAATCAAGAAGCTAAGTTAGACTACAGATTACAAGATCTTATCTATCCTTCACTTGTCATTGCTGCCTTGCTTTCTTGTCGGCTTGTGTTTCCTCTGGTGCTTCTTTCTTCCGAAAACTACTGGGGATGACACTGGCCTTTTGCTTTCCTGAAGACAGGTTTCATCATTTCGTCATGGCTTTTGGGAATGCTGCTTCTTTCATTAAATGCTTGTTATGCTGGGGAATTTTATTGTAACCCTCCCCATTTCTGACTTTTGATTTGATCTTGGGTTATATTCCTCTGTTCTGCAGGCGGGCTCCTGACTTCATCAGCAACACAAAGATAAATCAGCCTCCATTTTCTAGGCGGGCTCCTGACTCCATCAACTTAAAATAATAACAACCTCCATTCTACAGGCGGGCTCCTGACTCCTCTAACTTAAAATAAATACCTCCGTTCTACATGCGGCTCCTGACTCCTCTAACATAAAATAAATACATATGTTCTACAGGCGAGCTCTTGACTCCTTCAACTTAAAATAATAATAACCTCCATTCTACAGGCGGACTCCTGGCTCTTCTAACTTAAAATAAATACCTCATTTCTACAGGCGGGCTCCTGACTCCTCTAACTTAAAATAAATACCTTTGTTCTACATGCGAGCTCCTGACTCCTTTAACTTAAAATAAGTACCTCCGTTCTATAGGAGGGCTCCTGACTCTTTTAACTTAAAATAAGTACCTCCGTTCTACAGGTGGGTTCCTGACTCTTTTAACTTAAAATAAATACCTCCGTTCTACAGGCAGGCTCCTGACTCCTTTAACTTAACATAAATACCTTTGTTCTGCAGGTAGGTTCCTGAGTCATTTATCTTAAAATAAATACCTCCGTTCTACAGGCGGGCTCCTGACTCTGTTAACTGACAATAAATACCTCCGTTCTACAGGCGGGTCCTTGACTCTTTTAACTTAAAATAAATACCTATATTCTACAGGCGGGTTCCTGACTCTTCTAACTTAAAATAAATACATTCGTTCTACGGGCGGGCTCCTGACTCTTTTAACTTAAAATAAATACCTCTGTTCTACAGGCGGGCTCCTGACTCCTCTAACTTGAAATAAATAACTCTGTTCAACAGGCAGGCTCCTGACTCTTTTAACTTAAAATAAACACCTCCTTTCTACAGGCCGGCTCCTGACTCCTTTAACTTAAAATAAATACCTCCATTCAACAGGCGGGCTCCTGACACCTCTAACTTAAAAAAACACCTCCGACTTCAACAACTTAACAATAACGCCTTCGTTCTACGGCCAGGCTCCCGACTTCAACAACTTAAAATAAAGCCTTCGTCTACGGGCGGGCTTCCGACTTCAACAACTCAAAAATAACGCCTCTGTTCTACAAGCGGGCTCCCGATTTCAACAACCTAAAAATAACGCCTCCATTCTACAGGCGGGCTCCCGACTTCAACAACCTAAAAATAACGCCTCCGTTCTACGGGCGGGCTCCCAACTGCAACAACTTAAAATAATGCTTCCGTTCTACGGACGGGTTCCAGACTGCAACAACTTAAATATAACGCCTCTGTTCTACGGGCGGGCTCCCGTCTGTACATCTTAAAAATATAGCCTTCATTTTACAAGCGGGCTCCCGACTGCAACAACCTAAAAATAACGCCTCCGTTCTACAGGCGGGCTCCCGACTTCAACAACTTAAAAATAACGCCTCCGTTTAACGGGCGGGCTCCCGACTTCAACAACTTATTGATAACGCCTCCATTCTACGGGCGAGCTCCCGACTTCAACAACCTAAAAATAACGCCTCTGTTCTACGGGCGGGCTCCCGACTGCAACAACTTAAAAATAATGCCTCCGTTCTACAGGCAGGCTTCCGACTTCAACAACTAAAAGATAACGCCTCCGTTCTACGGGCGAGCTCCCGACTTCAACAACTTAAAGATAACGCCTCCGTTCTATGGGCGGGCTCCCGACTTTAACAACTTAAAAATAGTGCCTCCATTCTACGGGCGGGCTCCCAATTCAACAACTAAAAAAATAACGCCTCCATTCTACGGGCGGGCTCCCGACTGCAACAACTTAATATAACGCCTCCATTCTACGGGCGGGTTCCTGAATGCAACAACTTAAAGACAACGCCTGTGTTCTACAGGCGCGCTCCCGACTTCAACAACTTAAAAATAACACCTCCGTTCTATGGGCGGGCTCCAGGCTGAAACAACTTAAAAATAACGCCTCCGTTCTATGGCGGGCTCCCGACTTCAACAACTTAATAATAACGCCTCTGTTGTACGGGTGGGCTCCGGACTTCAACAACTTAAAGATAACGCCTCCGTTCTACGGGCGGGCTCCCGACTTCAACAACTTAAAGATAACGCCTCCGTTCTACGGGCGGGCTCCCGAATAATGCCTCAGTTCTACGGGCGGGCTCCCGACTTCAACAACTTAAAAAATAACGCCTCCATTTTATGGGCGGGCTCCCGACTTTAATAACTTAAAAAATAACTCCTCCGTTCTACGGGCGGGCTCCCGACTTCAACAACTTAAAGATAACGCCTTCATTCTGCGTGTGGGATCCTGACTTCAACAACTTAAAATAATCTTACCTCTGACTATTTTTCTTAAACATGTGATGTCTTCTTATCCCTTAAAACTTGCATTGATTTCCTCGTTCCTCCGAGAAAATTCGACAATGGCAGAAAATTTTCTGCCCCAGTTTTGGTGCTCTCCCTTGTGGCATGTTTTTCTGCCTTCAATGATATTTCTTTTTCCTGCTTCAAATCAACGAAAACTTTGTTAGTTTAAAATGTGGTGAGTGGTCGTGCCACTTCTGCTGGGGATGGTTTTTCCTTCTCTCCTTTTCCTGTCTTGCATTTCATTATGCTATCAAAACTTGCTGGGGATGATATTTCTGCTGGGGATCTCTTTTCTTTCCCTCATGTTCTCTCTCTCTCTCTCTTTTTTTTCAAAACTATTTCCTTCAAAATTTTCATTTTCTCTCAACACTGTTGGGGATAAAAATGTCATCAGCTGAGGATAACGTTGTCGAGGATAACACTGCTGAGGGATTTCCATTCCTTCAAAACCGGTGCTGTGCTGGGGATAACATTGGTTCGAAGACGATTTCCCTTTTACACTTGTCTTATTTCCCTTTTTCCCTAAAGTGGATACCTAATTTTCAGAAAATTTTCAAAATGAAAAGAAAATTTCTACCCCAGTTCGCTAAACCTCCCTGCATCATGCTTCTCTGCCATCAATGACATTTCACGTCCCTGTTTCACATCAAAGAAAAGTTGGGTCAGTTTAAAACGGGGTGGTTGGTTGTGATTCTCCAATTGGGATGATTTTCTTCTTCTCTTTCCCATGCTCTGGGCTGTCCGACCATCTTGAAGCTGGGCTGATAACTCCTGACCTACTTGGCGATTTCTTATGCACAAACTTCTCGCCATTATTTCCCATACGACCCCGTATCGTTACCGCGACAGCTGATCTTCCTTGACGATTTTTCAAGGTTTTGCTGATAAACCACTTTCTCTGGGGATATCCCTCTTAATTAGTGGCACAGCTCGGGAACTGGCATTTTCCGGACCCTTGAGTCTCACATGAATTTTCCAAATCATGCCCATCGCTCTCTACCCTGTTCTTTGTCCACGGGCCTTGGCCTTGAGGTCGAAAACCTTTGATTCCTGCAGGATATCTTTCTTCACACTAGTCAGTCCTTTCGTCAATCTCATTTTGCTGGGGATATCCCGACACAGGCCTCGCGCTTGTTCCTTCCTGACTCATACCCCTTGGATGCACCAGTTAGATCTCGTCTTGCCTAATTGGAAGCTGATGGCATATTTTGAGGTCATTTCTCACTTGTTTTGACCAAACAGACTCTATTGGGGAATTTTCTATGAAAGGATAAAGGTAAAAGGAAACAAAAATAAAAGAAAAGAGATGACTCTCTAACAAGAGAAAACTATAAAATAAAAATCTATCAAACGCGGATACCGACTCTAATGGTCATGACATGCACACGTGGCCTATCCTCCGTCGTTAATCGTCTTTCTAGATCTTCATTTGGCGATTCCCCATCTGATTCTCACCCTCATTCGACTTGTAGTGCTCGAAGGTTTTCGCTGTCAAGCCTCTCTCATTTTGGATTTTTCTCTCAGCTTTCATCGTCTTATGGTGCCTGTGAAGGTTTCACCGATAAGACTCTCTCATTTTATTTCTTAGCCGGAGATTGGGGTGTTACCAATAGGACTCTCTCCTGTATATTCTTTGCAGGGGACCAGAGTCTTTTCTGCTGGGGTCGGAGTCTTTTCGTCAGGGATCAAAGTGTTATGTTCTGATAATACTCTCCCATTTGCCTGACTTGGCCTCTTTTGAAGACTGATCGGAAGGTCTTTCTTTGGACCGTAATGTGGGTTTTGGATAGGTTTAGAAAGAAAGGATATTTAAAGACTCAAAAACACATCAATTTGGGGTTCAAAATTACAACCTTCGGAACCATATCTATTTACAACAAGCGCAACACTTTCCCCAGTTTCTTGCTTGGGTATTTTCTTAATTTTTGTTACACTATGACCGAGCCATGAGGCGCCTACATATCCTCTTTGAGGAATCAAGTCGTACGTAGTTCACAATTCTTTGTTGTTACAGTTTTCACTCATTTCTTATTTTTCTTTTCTTTTTCTTGTTTCTATTCCTTTACTCGTTTCTATTTTCTTTTTTGTTTTCTGTTTTTTTTTTCTCTTTTTCTTCTGTTTGTATTTCTACTCTTTGATACTGATTCTGAAAGAGAGGTATGAAAGAAAAAATAAGTATGGCTTAAAGGTCTAACGAGGATAAAGTGTTTGGATAGCAGAACAAAATACATTTGTCATTCCAATCTCCAAAACACGCCAAGTACAAACAACACAGTTAAACATTTGCCACATCTTTAAAGCACTTTGGGGCAACACTCTCATTTTCATTACCGCGAACGAACCCCATGTCAACATGGCCAACTTTCCATTACGATTTTCTTTACATTTACTTGCCCAGTTTCTCATGACTCGGGCTCCAAGTAATCTCAAACCGTTCTTATTCCTTTAAATATCCCGATCACCTCCCAATGGTTTTATGATCAGCTTTAAAGATTACGCCCAAATGTGCGCGCATGTCATGTTACTAGAATCGGCGCTGAATAAAAGACACAACAAAATGATAAAAGAACTAAACAAAAAGATTACTAGAAATCATAAAAGATCGGATTTTGCATTAGACTAACAGTGGAGCTGTTCAAACAACAAAACAAACAGTTACAACCCCAAAACCAACCCAGATAACACCAGATTAGGTACTAGACAAATAAAAGGATAAGGGGGTTTGACCACAAGACAATATCTGGATTGCAACCCTGAAAATAACCCGGGCAACAGAAATGACAATGAAACGAACCACCAAAGCTCCACTTCGGCTGACCAGAAGATGGAGCATCTTTCCAATTACCAAGTACGGCATCTTAGCCACTAAATTTCTCATCAAAATTACCATATCTTTCTCCAATTTCGGTCAGCGAGTTCCCAAGAGGATTCTCATATCCCATGTCAGCGGGAATTATCCCCACATAGTGTGCATCATCATGTGCATGTAGAGGATTCGGCGGGATAATATGGGTATCACTGTTTTGAATCAAATTTTCCTGGATCATCCTTTCTGTTTCCCTTTTCAAGTCCCTACAGCTTTCAATATTATGCCCCTGGGCATTGGAATGGTATTCACACATTTTAGAAGGGTCAAAGCTTCTTGCGCGTGGGTCCAGGTGATTTGGAGGGATGGGTTCAATCATGCCTTGCTACTTTAATCTTTCAAACAAGCTTGCATAGGACTCTCCTATTGGTGTAAAACTATCTTTCAACCTTTTTTCCTTCTGTACCCCTGGCTTGGATGTGGGTTATAAGGTGCTTGGAAATTTTGCGGAGACTGGTGGAGATCTTGTGATGCTCGTGCTCGCTTTCTTGGGTGACTTGATGGTTGAACAACATAATGGAGTGGATCAACAAAGTATGATGGGTTCTGAGGTTGATAGTAATGCTTAGGGTCATGGAAAACCTGATGAGGCTGCACATACCTTTGGGGTGTTCTCTTACGACCTCTTCTTGACTCTGATATCATCATGATTTCTTCATCCCTCTCATTCGTGTTACCAGATTCAATTTGGACAGCCTGAGCTGCAGCTTTGAGAGCTGTTTGACTTATAATTCTGCCTGTCTTAAGACCATTCTCGACCATCTCCCCCATTTTGATTGCTTCCGAGAAAGATTTACCCACTGAGGACGTCATGTATTGAAAATAGTATGGCTCTTGAGCTTGTAGAAAGATAGTGATTAACTCGTGGTCATCCATAGGTGGATTATCTCTAGCTGCCTGCTCTCTCCATTTGATGGCATATTCCCTGAAACTTTCAGTTGGTTTCATTTTCATGTTAGAAAGGGAAATGCGGTCTGGGGCGACGTCGATGTTGTATTGAAATTGTTTGACAAAGGCTCATGCCATGTTATCCCAGACGTACCAGCAAGATGTGTTTTTATCCAAGAACCATTCGGATGCTACTCCCATGAGTCTTTCCCCAAAATAAGCTATTAACAATTCTTCATTTCTTCGCACACCTCTCAACTTGTTGCAATACCTTTTCAGGTGGGCTATGGGGTCTCCATGTCAATCGTACTTTTCAAATTTGGGAATCTTAAAACCAGACGACAAGTGGAGATCGGGAAACATGCATAAATCTCTGAAAGCAACACTCTTTTGACATGCCATTGCTTTTGTGTCTTTCAACTATTGTTCTAATCTCTTCATTCTCTGGGTTATTTCTTCACGTACCCTTGTTCGGGCGGGATTCTAACCTTGAGTCTCTTGAGTACTGATAATAGCTTCGCTGTCAGTCATCATTTTTTTGGATCATGTGTTTCCAGCTTACCGCAAACCGATCACCTCAACTTTCGTTACAATTCAAAACAAAACATGTTAGAACAGACTCAGTCGGTCCTTATTATCAACAACATCTTTTTCTCTCTTTTTTCGTTTTTTTCTTTCTATTTTTTTCTTTTCTTTTTCGTTTTTTTGGTTGTGGTCGAATCTTATAGAGATCACCTACGTATCATGACCCCGCATGAATCAGAACTAGCGTAGTTTGGACCAATAAAAGATAAACAACAATGAAACACTTTATTTGAATTTTCAACTTTCATAATAAAACCAACTTTAATTACAATGTTTTAAAAACATACCAAATTATCAAAATTTGACGAAACGACAACAACATACGGACTCGAAAATCAAACAACCCGCATATTCCATCAAAAGAATTACAAACTCACAAAAACAAACGGACAGATTCATTTTCCTATTTGCCACTTTCAGCCAAATGGCTATTTCTGCAAACGTAGCCCCTTCTCAATTTCACATGAATTTTGAGGACGGGAAGAATTATTTTACGACACTATACAAACTTGTCTGTTTTTTACGAAAATAGCCTTTCGACAATTGAAAGATACTCTAAGGCTATCTTGGTAAGAACGGTTTAATACATTGCTGAAGCTGGCTCGGCTTATTTTGACCAAAATCCAAACGGCATTCACTTTCATGCTGACTCTTTTTTTTCAAATTAAAATAAGAGACTTGGTTCTGCAAACACGGCCTTTTAGCGCCTCGGGGGCGAAGATTTTAAGGTTGTGTGGATCAACTAGTCAAAATCTAAAAATGACCCAAAGGTGGCTGTTTAGACAAAGTCAGCCTTCCGGGTCCCTTTCAGGAACATTAGGCTATTTTTGGCAAAACAGCATCACCGGACTCATTTATGACGAAAGTTACAATTTTGACATTTTTGGACATTTTCGCAAAAGAGGAGGTTGGACCCGACGAGGGTTGCCTACATATCTCACATCCGGTGAGAATCAAACCAGCGTAGTTCAGGCAATAAACTAAACTATATTAAAATATGACTCTTTTTTTATTTTCATTTTTGGCAACAAATAACAAAATCATTTTCAAAGCACAACTCTTTTCATTTTCATTTTTCATGGCAAAACAAACTTTTTAAAAAAAAAACAGGACAAAATAATGACTCTTTTTTTTCTTTTCATTTTCAACAAAACTAAAACAACCTATTTTCCCAAACTAAAAACAAAGACTCTTTTTCTTTTTCAACAAATAATAAATCAACCTATTTTTTCAAGCTAAAAATAAACACTCTTTTTCTTTTTTAGTAAAACAATCTATTTTCTTTTCCATTGGAAAATAAACTATTTTGAAAACAAGAAAATCCAAAAATAAGGACTCTTTTATTTTTTTTTTCTTTTTTTTTCAAATAAATCAAACTAAAAACAACTCCTCTTTTTCTTCATTTTTTCCAAAATTTTGGTAGAGTTCCGCCACTATTTGGAAATTGATTTTTTAAAAACATGTAACTAACACTCTACACTACTTGTTTTTTTTCTTTTTTTTCACAATTTTCCAGTATTCAAAGCCGGTCAGCATGTAAGTCTGAAGCAAATAAATGCATAAAACAAACCGGATACAGCAATATGGTCTTTTTACTTCAGGTTGCTTGTCCTAGACGGACCCAACCCATGTGTTGAGTCCCCTAAGTCAAATGCACATGGTGCAAATAAACGTTCCTACTAGGGATTCGACATGAAGCTCTGTTTTAGTAGGTAAAAGAAAAACATAGGTTTTGGTCTAGAGCTGGGGAACCCGAGCAGACAACTGGGGCTGAGGAGGGGGCGACGTAACGGGAGCATTAAAGTCTTCCCGGCCTTGTCGCTTGCCCTACACTCACTCTATTTGGAATAATTTTTCAAAAGGCGGGCTACACGAACGTATGCACCATTTTCAGAAGACTCGGAAATAAGTAGGGTTTCGTAGCAGTTTATGTACACATTTCAAATAATATCAAAGCGGTAATAAGCAACAATTTGCACATTAAATCCAAAATAAAATGTAATAAACATCAGATAATAGAGAAAGCCAAATACAATAATTATTCCAAGCTCGAATTTCTAACCCTGAACCGGTGGTTCTGGGTTATAGTGTTATCCCTAACAGAGTCGCCAGAGCTATCACACCTCCTTTTTCACTGTACACCCCCGCAAAGGGAGCAGAAAGAAGTTTTTCTAATTAAAGGACAATCGGAACAGGATTTATTTATTTAATTCAGAGTCGCCACTTGGGAGATATATGGTGTCCCAAGTCACTGGTTGAATCCCAAATCGAAGAAAAGATTGGCTCTGTTTAACAATCCGCGAACCAGAAATCCGGATAAGGAATTCTGTTTACCAGGGAGAAGGTGTTAGGCATTCCGGAGTTCTGTGGTTCTAGCACGGTCGCTCAACTGTTATATTCAGCTTATTCATCTTATTTTTAAATATGTTGTAACATATGAGCAAATTCTAACTTTTAGACGCTTTTATGTAATATTTATTTTTTAAAAGAATTGCAACGTCGTGAGAACATATCTCGAACTGCGTCACATAAATGTATATGCAATTTTCAATATGTTCCGACTTCGTTGGGATTTGGATTTGGGTCACATAAATGTATACCTGAGTTTAGGGAAGACAACATTATTAAATACGCGCCTAAAGATGCTACCGCATTATTATCCTTTGGGAGGGTCGTGAAATTCGCTAAACAATCCTTCCCAATTTTCTAAATATTTTTAAACCTTTACTGAGGGACCCACATTTAACATATTTTTATTTGGCGAGGCACGCCTCACTTTTAAAGGCTAATCCTAAAGGGGCTACATTCTTCTATTCTTGTCCGTCTCTAAAAAAAGAGAAAAATTCTAATTAATTACATGCTAAAAAAATGCAACATTAATTGCTAGATTATGAAAAATATTAGTGGAAAGTAAAAACTAAAAAAATTCGAAATTATAAATAAAAATTAAAAAATTGAAATTATAAATATACTATGAAATTTGACAACTAATATTCAAAAGCAATTAATTATAGCTATATTAAAGCTCACATTGTTACATAAAAACTATTGAGATTAATTATTCACAACTATTTGCAACTAACTTCAACCATAATTACTAAAGCTTGAAAAATTATTAAACTTAAATGTTAACTCATATTGCTCAAATTCTTAGCCTTGTTACGTTGAATCACACATTAAACATCAAGCCTCTTTATTCTAGGAAATTACTGGCCTGTTATATTTGCCTAATATTTGCGGATCTTTATTACTAACAAAATTCAAAGATTAACTCATGCATAGCAGGAAAATATATATAATCAATGTTTAACTAAAATACAAATGTACTACAACTAAGTACATAACTTTCTGCCATTTTATTTCATCTTCAAGGCGTATATCAAAGTGATTCAAAGTGGTGTACCTGGTATTGGAATACAAAGAAGATGAAGATCAGTAGGAAGCAATAGCAGTACACGCACATCAACATCAATTCAGCAACACAAGAGTAACCCAGCAACAGCGGGAATAACAGAAAACCCAGGAGACAGACCAATAAATAAGTATCCAGTTGTCAAAAAATAATTTCTGATTTTTATCACTCAAGAAAAAGAGGCGTGAAGCTTTAATGAATAATAGCAGTTGATGCTAATTGTTAACAGTGAAGAAGAACGGATTGTTTTTTTAACTTCTCTTTCAAACACTCAACAATTCTTAAGATTCAAGAGTCTTTTTCTTTCTTCCCTCTAGTACTCCAATATTTTCTCTCTCAATCTCAATCCCGTATTAAAATATTTTTTCTCTCTCTCAAATCTCGTCCCCTTTAAGTGTTCAAAGACTGCTATTATATACCTCAAAATGCAAGAACCTTTTCTACCCCCTTTAATTATTATTTCTCCCCTTTTATTATTACCTACTCTTTCTGATTCCCAATCAGCAAAAGCAGTCAAACGTGAAACCAACAGTCCCCACCCTCTTTTACTTTAATGATTATGCTCCCCCACTATTTTTTTAAACAATTCTTTATATTTTCAATTCCAAAAATACCCCCGAAATTATTCAAATTACACTCTACCACTATCAGCTATAACCAATTCACCTAAATCAATTAACCAAAATATAGCAACTATAACGAATTCTTAAGCAAATTCAATAATTAATCTAATGAACAACAAAGAACAAAAATTATTTTGACTGAACAGTATTTTTTAACAATAAACATACTTTCAGATTAATCAACAGTAACAAACAAGTGAATTCAAATAACTAATCTCGGATTCAAATTAAACTTAACAAATCAAACAAATAAATTTAAATCTCTAACTCAGACCCAAATTTAGACATTAACACAACAATAAAACAAATTCATATCACTAAACTCTATAATCTATTGAACTTCAAATTAAATCTAACAATATTGCAGCCAAGATGAAAGATTTATTAAACTAACGCACTTCTATATTAAAATAAATTCTTTTAATATAAAAACCAAGTGAAGAAAATAAACAAGAAAATGATAAACATGAATAAAGAACATAATCAAACATATACTAATTTTAGATCTGAAAATATCAAACAAAATATACAGACAGAAATGAAACTTAAGCCAACTAACCAAACCGAAACAACAAAGAACTTGAACGAAAATAAATCTGCCCGGGAATTTTAAAACAAAATAACTCGAATCTGCCCGAAATCTCAACAATGTTGTACCATTTGTTGCTTCAAGAGCTTTAGTAGCTTCCTCCACCGAATAGGAGTGCACAAATGCAAATCCCCGCGAGACGTGAGTGAACTTGTCTCTGACAAGACGAAGATCCTTAATAAGAGCATGTTTATAAAATTCATAACGAAGCATCTCCTCATCTGCATTTTTATGTAATCCACAGACAATTAAGACATGTGTGGGACCTGCTTCGTTTGGCAGTAGGGTGGATCGACGGGCTGGAGGAGATGGCAGTGGGGTGGAGGCTAGGGTCGCGAGGGCTGGTTGTTTGGCGTGACTAGAGAAAACGATGACGAAGGTTTGGTTCACGTCGTTAGCTGGCGGAGCAGTAGACGAACAGTGGGGCAGTAGGGTGGTCGAACGATGGTTGCAACATGGTCGTTCATGGCTGTGGGAGGGCAACGAGGAAGGGGCTGAGCTGGTCGATGGAGGTCGTTGTTCGCTATGAAGGTAAATGAAACTGGGCTGTAGCGGCGGCATCAATGGCGGACGATGGAGGAATTGGGTGACGGAGAGGTTCAGGCGGGAAGGTGACAGACGGGCTGGAGGCGTCACTTGGAGGGGGCAGCCATGGTTACGTGAGGGAGAGGCTTTTTGGTTATGTGAGGGAAATGGAGGAAGATGATGATGAATAGTGAGGGTGACGGCTAGGTGTAGAGTTTGAGAGGATTAGGGTTTTGTTTTTTTTTTTTTTGGTTAAGTGAAAGAATGAAAAACAAAAATCTGAAAAATCAAAAATGTGGGGGTGGAAATGGACCGGGTCGGGTTGTGGGTAATTGGACTGGGTCGTTGGGTAATTGGCCATTGTTTTGGGCATGTGATTTAGAATTAAAGAAGAGACCCAATTCGATTTTCTTCTTCTTTTATTTCCATTTTGCTTCTTTTTCTTTCACTTAAAATAAAATTAAAAACTATAAAAATTCTAAATTAACTTATAGAACTAAATTAATTTATAAAAAAATAATTAAATTTTAATAACAAATAACACACACAATTAAATAAAATCACACAACTTGGACATTAAATGGTACAAATGCAAATGATGCCTATTTTTGTAATTTTGCATTCTTGTAAAACAAACTTAATTATTTCTAATTGTAGAATTAAATCCTAAATACAAATGTGACATATTTTTTGTATTTTTTTAATTAACTTAAAGAATGAACATGCACATAACAAATGCAGATAATACAAGGAAAATAACACGAGATTCACAAAATTTGCAAGCAAGATAAAAGTTGTTTTATTTTGAATTTTATGGGAGTAAATTATATATAAAGCAAAAATCACGTGCTCACAATGACATTGGCGACCCATTTAGGGTGGTCTGATTCCCTGATGAAGCTGTTAGCCAGAAGATTTTCCACTTCCTCGCTGACAGCGGCGTTGAATTTTCTTCGCATTTGCCGCATAGGCGGGTGTAATGGGTCGACGTTCAGCTTGTGAGTGGTGATTTCTTGCGGGACCCTTGGCATATCACACTGGGAAAAAACAAACAGGTCTGCATGTTTAAACAAGAATTCATGATACTTACTTGGATTTGAGAGGCCGTGCCCGATGTAGGCTTTCCTTGTAGGTCGTTGTTGTCTAGTTGGACTGAGTCGAGGTCTTCGACCGTGGCCTTGCAGGTTTCTATTTCATGAGGGTCTCTAATGGCATTCTCTGTCGGATAAACCTTAGTCCCCGACATAGCTGATTTTTATGCATCTGCCCTAAAGCATCGTAATGAGGAAAAGACAATCCGTCGGCATCAGACTTATCGAAGGTGATACTATCTTCGAATTCGTCATACCGTTCGTGGACGATGGTTCATTTTAGCTTGTGCGTAGTGGTGAATTTGACGTGGTTGATCGCCAAGTAATCGCCGTCTCCGATGATCATGTTGATCATGCGTGTTGGTGAAGGTGGCTTGGGCTGTCCGTGGGGTTGCTCCCGTCCATGTGCAAAGATGATTTTTCCCTTATTACTGAGCAGCTCTCTGAGGACCCTTGGTTCAGCATCCTGACCACCTCTTGTCGTAGGCCTATAAAATCTTAGGTTTTGTTCTCTCATTCCCGGTGGAACTCGCACAGGGCATTTGATTTTATGGTGACGAGATCTGCCTTCATCTTTGTTGTCCATTGCACCTTGTTGCCCAGCTTCTCAAGAGCATACACTATCTCTGAAGGGACACATAACAGTTATCGGCAAATAATAAAGGTGGCATACCTCTATCATTTCATAGTGGAGCGATATATTGTTGTATTGCGTCCGCGTGCATGGGTAGCGGTGGGTGAGAGAATCTAATGTAGGGTTGGTATCTCTCCCTATTGGTAAGTGGGACTTATCCCTGTCATCCTTCGTTACGTCTGTCCCTCCTGATTTCTGGGTGTATTGTTGATAAACGTTGGGTCAGCCCGTTGAGGTCGTCCTTATCTGCATGTACCTCAGCGCAATAGGCATTGTGAATCTCTTCCTACGTGGAGGGTGGATACTTCATGAGGCGACTTAGTAGTATTTGGGTTTCCCTCGAGCCATCCCTACTTAACCCATTCTGAAAAGCAGCGACCGCCATGCCTTCCGACACGTTTGGTAGGCTCATCCTTACTCTGTTAAACTTGTCAAGGAAGTTCCTGAGTCCTTCTCCTGTGGTTTGCTGAACAGCGAAGATGTCGTTGACTCTCGCTTCTGCTTTCTTTGCTCCTGAGGACCAGGTGAAAGCTCCTAGGCATCAGGTTTGCAACGATAGTGGGGTTCGGCGCAAACATGGACATTTCAACCGCGGTGTGCCATTTGTGGTAGAGGACACTTGGGACAATGCTGAGCCGATTTTGATGCTTGTTATACATGTGAATGTCTGGGGAATGTGATGTGAGATTGCCCAAATAGAGATTCTAGGGGAATGGAACAACCAGCGAATTCATCAGCGCGATCAGCTAGGTCTATGCATCCTTCAGGGTGCATTCTCAGTCTTCGGCTGGTGAGGTCGAGGCAAAGGTAGAGGTTCCAGTTTAGGTGGTAACCAGAATCGTACCTGTGCGCTAGCAGGTCGACATGACCAAGAGTCCTCACCAGACTTTGTGACAGGTATGTTGTCCATTTGTTCTCATGATGTATATGCCTTGATAGACTCAGGATCTACTTTATCATGTATTACCCCATTTGTCGCGAGAAAATTTGGCATAGTGCCTGAAATGCTATGTGATCCTTTTGCGATATCTACATCGGTCAGAGAATCGATTATCACTAGATGGGTTTATCGAGGCTGTATGGTGACAGTTTGCATTCGTCAGACCTTAGCCGACCTAGTTGAGCTAGAGATGTTGGATTTTGATACTATCATGGGCATGGCCTGGTTAGCAGATTGTTATGCCACAGTTGAGTGTCGAGCAAAGGCAGCCAGGTTTTATTTTCCAGGTGAGTCAGTCGTTGAATGGGTAGGTAATACAGCGACAACTAGAGGTTGGTTTATTTCCTATCTGAAGGCGAGGAAAATGATTGCAAAAGGGTGCATTTATCATATTGTGCGAGTTAAAGATGCAGATGCTGAGATACCTACACTTTAGTCTATTCCAGTAGTCAAAGAGTATGCAAATATATTTCCAGATGCACTTCCTGGTATTCCTCCAGAGTGAGAGATTGATTTTGGCATCGACTTGCTTCTAGGAACACAAACAATATACATCCCTTCGTGTAGAATGGCACCTACTGAATTGAAGGAGTTGAAGGAGAAGTTAAAATATTTACTGGAGAGAGGTTTCATCAGACCCAGTACCTCACCTTGGGGGTGCATTGGTACTGTTTGTACGGAAGAAAGACAGCTCGCTGAGGATGTGTATCGATTATAGGCAACTGAACAAGGTAACTATTAAGAATAAGTATCCACTTCCTATGATAGACGACGTGTTTGATCAGTTGCAGGGATCTAGATGCTTTTCAAAGATAGATTTGAGGTTGGGGTACCACCAAGTCAGATTTCGGGAAAAAGATATTCCCAAGACAACCTTCAAGACCCGATATGGCCACTTTGAGTTCCTTGTCATGTCCTTCGGGTTGATGAATGCATCTGCCATACTTATGTACTTGGTGAATAGCCTATTCTGGTCATAGTTGGATCTATCCGTGATAGTCTTTATTGATGATAGGGTCGTGAGGGCTGATTATTTGGCGTGACTGGAGAAAACGATGACGACGGGCTGGTTCACGCCGTTGGCTGGCGGAGCAGTTGACGGACAGTAGGGTAGTAGGGTGGTCGAACGATGGTTGCAACATGGTCGTTCATGGCTGTGGGAGGGCGACGAGGAAGGGGCTGAGCTGGTCGATGGAGGTCTTTGTTCGCTATGAAGGTAAATGAAACTGGGCTGTAGCGGCAACATCAATGGCGGACGATGGAAGAATTGGGTGACAGAGAGGTTCAGGCGGGAAGGTGACGGACGGGCTGGAGGCGTCACTTGGAGGGGGCAGTCATGGTTACGTGAGGGAGGGGCTTTTTGGTTATGTGAGGGAGATGGAGGAATATGATGATGAATAGTGGGGGTGACGGCTAGGTGTAGAGTTTGACAGGATTAGGGTTTTTTTTTTTTTGGTTATGTGAAAAAATGAAAAAATCAAAAATGGGGGGGTGGAAATGGAGTGGGCCGGGTTTTGGGTTATTGGACTGGGTTGTTGGATAATTGGGCATTGTTATGGGCCTGTGGTTTAGAATTAAAGAAGAGGCCCAATTCGATTTTCTTCTTCTTTTATTTCCATTTTGCTTCTTTTTCTTTCGCTTAAAATAAAATTAATAACTCTAAAAATTCTAAATTAACTTAGAGAACTAAATTAATTTATAAAAAAGCTAATTAACTTTTAATAACAATTAACACACACAATTAAATAAAATCACACAACTTGGACATTAAATGGTACAAATGCAAACGATGACTGTTTTTGTAATTTTTATTCTTGTAAAACAAATTTAATTATTTCTAATTGCAGAATTAAATCCTAAATGCAAATGTGACATATTTTTTGTATCTTTTGAATTAATTTAAAGAATGAACATGCACATAACAAATGCAGATAATACAAGGAAAATAACACGAAATTCATAAAATTTGCAAGCAAGCTAAAAGCTGTTTTATTTTGAATTTTATGGGAGTAACTTATATATAAGGCAAAAATCACGTGCTCACAACGGCATTGGCGACCCATTGAGGGTGTTTTGATTTCCTGATGGAGCACTTGGCCAGAAGTTTGTCCACTTCCTCGATGACCGCTACGTTGATAGCGGCGTTGAATTTTATTTGCATTTGCCGCATGGGTGGGTGTAATGGGTCGACGTTCAGCTTGTGAGTGGTGATTTCATGTGGGGTTCTTGGCATATCTGAATGGGAAAATGCAAACATGTCTGCATGGTTAAATAAAAATTCACGATACTTACTTGGATTTGGGAGGCCGTGCCCGATGTAGGCTTTCCTTGTAGGGTCGTCGTTGTCTAGTTGGACTGGGTCGATGTCTTCGACCGTGGCCTTGCAGGCTTCTATTTCATCAGGGTCTCTAATGGCATTCTCTGTCGGATAGACCTTAGTCCCCGACATAGCTGATTGCTATGCATCTGCCCTCGCCCCTTTAAGTTGCTTTTTGTGGGCACAATCTTAAGCTATTTCATAGCATTCCTGAGCGGTGCGAGGCTTTCCTCGAATGCTGAATACTCCCCACGGGGTGGGAAATTTGATATAGAAGCTCGACGAGACCGCTCTCATGGCATGTATCCACGGGCGTCCGATGATGGCGTTGTATGTCGTTTCCTGATTCATCACGTGAAAAGTTGTTTCCAGCGTGACCCCTCCTGCCAGGATAGGTAGTGATATCTCCCCGGAGGTTCGTTCTACTGCATTATTGAAACCAGTTAGTGTTATGCAGCGCGGTATTACCTTATCCTCAAGTCCCATTAGTACGAGACCCTCGGGTGGACAATACAGGCGCCACTACCGTCATCAACAATGATTCTTTTAGCATCCATATATACGATACTTAAAGTGATAACTAAAGCATCGTAATGAGGGAAAGACAAACCATCAGCATCGGACTTATCGAAGGTGATACTATCCTCGAAATCATCATACCGTTCGTTGACGATGGTTCGTTTCAGCTTGTGCATAGTGGTGAACTTGACGTGGTTGATCGCCGAGTCATCGCCGTCTCCGATGATCATGTTGATCATGCGTGTTGGTGAAGACGGCTTGGGCGGTCCGTGGGGTTGCTCCCCTCCATGTGCAAAGTTGATTTTTCCTTTGTCACTGAGAAGCTCTCTGAGGAACCCTTGGTTCAACATCCTGACCACCTCTTGTCGTAGGCCTATACAATCTTCGGTTTTGTGCCCTCGTTCCTGGTGGAACTCGCAGAGGGCGTTTGATTTTCTGGTGACGGGATCTGACTTCATCTTTCCTGGACATTGCACCTTGTTACCCAGCTTCTCAAGAGCGTACACTATCTCTGAAGGGGTCATTTCATAGTGGAGCGATATATTGCTGTAGTGCGTCCGTGTGCCTGGGAGGCGGTGGGTGAGAGGATGTGATATTGGGTTGGTGTCTCTCCCTATTGGTACGTGGGACTTATTCCCTTCGTCCTTCATTACATCGGTCCCTCCTGATTTCTGGGTATATTGTTGTTAAACGTTGCGTCGGCCCGTTGAGGTCGTCCTTATCTGCACGTACCTCAGCGCGATAGTCATTGTGAATCTCTTCCCACGTGGTGGGTGGATACTTTATGAGGCGACTTAGTAGTTATTTGGTTGCCATCGAGCCGTCCCTACTTAACCCATTTTGAAAAGCAGCAACCGCCATGCCTTCCGACACATTTGGTAGGCTCATCCTTACTCTGTTAAACCATGCTAGGAAGTCCCTGAGTCCTTCTCCTGTGGTTTGCTGAACATCGAAGATGTCGTTGACTCCCGCTTCTGCTTTCTTTGCTTCTGCATGAACGGTGGCAAATTGTCCGCCATTTCCTCAAATGTAGAAATGATCTTGCCGGTAGCTGGGAGTATCAAGTTAGGGCTCCTCCTGTTAGCATTTTACGAAACATTTTTAGCAGCACTGATGGTACATGTTCCTTTGATAGATCGTTGCCCTTTACGACTGTGACATAGTGGATCAGATGATCCTCGGTATCTGTGGTTCTGACGTATACTCTTAGGTAGGGCGTCATTTTGAAAGTTTTTGGGATGGAGTACGGTGTAGCCTCTTCCGTGAAAGGTTGTTCAACAAACCTCCCCACGTCACGCTTTCGAAGCAGCTTGGGAGCACCGGGGATCTTGTCTACCCTCTCCTGGTGTTCCTTCATCTGGTTACGAAGTGACTTGTTTTCGTTTTCCATTTCCTCCATCTTCTTGAGGATGGCTGTGAGCATGCCACCGTTGGCCCGAGTATCGATGAGCGCATTGTTTGCTCGTACGATCTCGGGTTCACCTTCAACTGTAGCAAGGTCTGATGTTGGCACATGTCTGACGTTGTTTTGGGGTGACTTTTTAGCCAAGTCTCTTAAAGTACTCGTTAACCATTCTTACAGTAGTTTTCTGACCTCTGGGGGTGCTTCTTCAGTTGTAGATGTAGAAGCGCCCTTTTCCCGCAATATCGTTAGATCTTCAGGTGGGGGGTGGGATTTCTCCGCTTGTTGTGGTGCTTGGGGTTGCAACTGAAACACCCTCTTTGCCGGCTTCGTTGAGAGGACCAATGAGGTTGGTTGCAACATCTGCTATTGCTTTCATTCTTGCGTTATTGTTAGCCATTTTTCGTTTGTGTGTTGTAGAGAAGGGTTTTCGATGGTTCTCTAGGTGCAAATTATGGTTTTGATTCTCGAAATCCCCATAGACGGCACCAAATTATTTAGCTCAAAAGTTATACTCGCACTTTATAAACTTAAAAACAATCAAAAATATATAAGGGATAAATTGTAATCAAATATAATGATCCCTAGAGATGATTATGGTGTTAAGATCGTTGTAGATCTGAAAGTGTGAAGAAAATAAACTTGGTTTAAGAGAGAAGCAATAGTTGAAGACCAAGAAAGAGATAGAGATAGAAGGAGAAGTTGTATTATTCGAGAATAATAATAATGCCTATTACAATGTGATAGGAAACCCTCCTCGAAGTAATCAAAAAGTACAAAAGTTGGTGGCTTTTACTCAGTAAAAAAGTAAGGCACTAAACGACATCGCTCTTAGTTTACCAACTGGATCGTGCCCTTACTTGGGTTGACCTCATCATAATGGACGTGCCCACTCGTCGTGGAGACGTTAAGAGCCAAAGTTTACCCTATACATAGTTATTGCATTTAGTCGTCGTAGTGAAAAGAAGTTGGAGAATTGAAACTAAGGGAGGATTGAGGTCTTAAAAACTTTTCTTTCTAATTATTTTGGCATTTGGAAATTGGTTGAATAGAGCCACTGCCAGTGAATAATGGAGCAATAATATATGAACAAAAGTTGGAAATTAAGCAAATAATAACCCTTTCAACAAGGACGCACTAAAGCACTGGTGTTAGAAAGAATAATTGCTAAAAACAGATTAATTTAGTGGAGATTAAGTGCTGAAAGTGGCTTTGCTTTAGTGTTTAGGCTGTTAGGGTCCTCTCGCTAACTATATGAATACGAAAATAATGTGGAAATAATTTTTTTTACGGATCCCAGATTTCTTTTTTATTTTTCTTCTAGAAGATTAAGGTATCAGCCGACCTACATGTGAATTATTAATCATAATGATAATGACTATGCACGCCACCTATCCACTATGGCCTCTTATTAGGGCGATTATATTATTTTTCTTTAAGCATTTGACGAAAATATCAGAAAAGTAAAACAAAAAATAAACATCTTTATTTCTGGTTGCCTTTGTTATCTTTCTATTTATTTATTTTTTCATATATAAGGTATATTAGATATGTTTAATGCAAGTGAGCTGTAAAGTGCTTTTATTAAAATCAGTGGTAGCTGAGTTTAGACAAGAGGGTTGCTCTGATGGTAAGCAACCCTCACTTCTAATCGAGAGGTTGTGAGTTCGAGTCTCCCCAAGAGCAAGGTGGGAAGTTCTTGGAGGGAAGGATGCCGGGGGTCTATTTGGAAACAGCTTCTCTACCTAAGGGTAGGGGTAAGATCTGCGTACATACTATCCTCCCCAGACCCCACTAAATGAGATTATACTGGGTTGTTGTTATTGTTGGTAGCTGAGTTTAGTGACATCTAATTTCAGCCATAAAGTTATGTATATTTAAGGACGAAGAGAATTGTGAGGATGAAATAAACAAAATCTTTCCTTTTTTTTTCTTTTTTTTTGGGGGGGGAGGTTATTTAGTAAGATAATGTCCAGCACTCAAATAAACTACTATCAGCGATGAATATGATTACAACAAATTCAGTGTAATTTCTAGAAGTGTGGTTTGGGGAAGGTAAGATAATGTGTACGCAAACTTTATCTCTACCTAGTGAAGGTAAAGAGGTTGTTTTCGATATACCCTTGGCTCAAATAACAATGACAAAGAAGCAAAATCCAAAAGTAGGGAGATGAATATGATTACATACGAACGAAATGTATAAAAAAAGACATTATGGGGTAAACATAAAAAAAAAAAAAAAAATGGAGAAGAAACAAATATAGCACACGAGATTTAAGAAAAAAGAATGGAGGAGCCTAAATGGAACTTCAAATTTGAGCAAATCCAAAAGTTCCTGCAAAACAAATCTATATTGTACTACCCCCTCTATGTATACTGCCATTGACAATGTATATCCCTGAAATGGCAGGACAGTTTCTATTCAAGTATTCGATTATTGGGTTTCTGGAAAAAAAAACATTCATATATAACCCTCTCAAATGCTTCCGAGTTCTTCTCAGGATTCGGAGGGCAACACCCTCTTTACTTCAACAGCCGCCTTAAAGCAAAATCCCGCCCAATGTCTCCCCGCGTTGACAACTATTTTCCTCCAAATATGTCATAGAAGTGCGCGGAAGTATCTTTTCCTAATCCGAATGTTACCACCAACCATGATTTATATGTTGCTTAACGTCTCATCCTCATAAGATGGTTCTAAGCACTCCCACGGGTTGGAGTAAAAATAATCTTCCTCTTTAGGTCTGTCTGGAATGACTAATCTCTTCGTAGGGTTGCCCATACGTTCAGCATGAGCTTCCTTAACAGCCGTAGAAAACTCATCCCATGTCAATGATCCAGCATTATGTTGGTCTATTAAATCCACCAGAAGTCTTCTGTGCAACAAGATAGTTTTCTTGTATCCAAGATATCTATATAGAATAGAGAACATTCAGATAAAATCAAGATTGTACAAAAACCAGCAAACCGACTAAACCCCACGCGTAATGTGCATCCCTAATATATCATTTACGACTATTTGGAATATGAAGTCGTCCTTTTATCATTGCAATTGCTATGATCTATTAAAAACGAATACCTGCGATGTCCTTCGACAACTTTAGCCATGTTTCCATCGTAAGTAGGAACAAAGATATCGCTCTCCAGAGAAACGAGATAATCTAATGCTGCCATCTGGGAGGAGTGATTTTGAAAGAATCTCAACTCAGAAGGCTCTAGTAGTGTCTCCTTCCTTACCTGTTAGATAACAAAGTAGCAAAATGATGAGTCTGCAAATTCAGTGATCATATTCAGAATCTTAAAAACTAACTAGATCTTTCCAACTTACCAGATTTGGATAAGCTGCAGCAAGACTAGCCATTCTCCTTTCTCCACCATAAATCTCTCCAGCAGCGATGTAAACTTGAATACTAGGATCAATGTCCAATGCCCTTAAAGTAAGAGCAGTTTCCTCAGGTGTCAAAGGACAGAGACCATCTCTTCTTTTCAAATCTGAATTTATAATTTTTTCTTTCCACCACGGATAAGCATATCTGGAGAAAGGTATAAATTAATCAGCCAGAGAACTAAGGATGTTAAAGCCTCCAATGAATACGACGATTTAACTTCACCTCATTCTAGTCAACTCTTCAACCTCCTCCTTGTTGCATCCCTGAGTACAGCCAGAGAAAGCTAACATATCCATTTCGTATCTCAGGTGCAGAACCATAAAAGGACCCTCTTCTCTGAGAAGTCTTATAACCTTTCTACCCAACTCTTCTATTTGAGGGGTGAATTTCAATGCACCAAAATTAACTCGGCATCGTAGCTTTTGAGTTTCCATAGGTTGTCCATTATTGGCAAGCCGAGCATCAGTCCTGTTCAAATGAACTACTTTATGCTTCTGAATTAAGGGAAGAATCTGTATCCAGAAAATGACCATCATTACACTGGAAAAAGGATGCAAGAATTAACAACAATAACAAGATACAATTTATTTAGCAATAAACCACAAACCTGATTATGGTAGTAGGAAATGTCGGACCAACTAATAGGAGCCATGGTATGAATCGTTCCTAACTCTACTCTCCTCTTCAATCTTGGAGGTAGCTCCTTTAATATTCGAACTTCATCTCTCAAGGATGTAATAAAATGATCAATATCAAATATGTCTTGAAATTCACTGCAAATAAAAAATGTTGTTAATACAAATCACCATGTTTTCTTTCTAAAGAAGAATTCAGTAATTTGAAAGACAAAAAACAAGATAATTGAGTGGACACACCTCGGATCAGCCCAAAAGGAGGTTTTATCCAGCTCAGGAACAATAAGAGTCGCATTCAAATATCTTGCTATAGCAACCATATCACATATCTGCAACAAGAACAGAGAAAGAACAAAGGGAAAAAAAACACTTGACAAAATCATCCCACGAGTCAAATTCACAATTGTCTAAATTAATTACATTTGTAAGTATGTGGTAGTGAACTGATTGATCAAAAGCAAGCTACTAACCGCTGACCGCATTTGATTAAGCCCACCATTGCATGAAACCATGAGGTAACCATTATTCCTATAAACCCCTGAGATTCACAAATAATCATGACATCCGTCAGTCTGACAAACCGTTCAGATGTGAAGTTATACCTCTAAATTCAACCGCTGGAACTCCCAATACTGTAGGTCAGGAAACAGATAACCGCTGAAAGACTTGCAAAACTATTTTGTTCTTAAATTAGGGTAACCTGAAAGTTTGATTAACCTGAATAGGACGATGTAGTATGTGATTTCAATAATATTCCAAAGCCAAATACTCAAAAAATGGATCAACATACTTTCAAAGTATACCAGTTATAGTTAGCAGAATAGTAGAATAACCTGAAAATAGGTAAAATTCCTTCAATAACAAGTCCTCCAACTAAAATATGCATAAAAGGCATTATGCTATACACATTAATAATTCCACTTCCCAACTAAGATGACTATCTTTATGACACAATATGCACCGTGATCTCTTAGTTATCGAAGGCGACGCCAAGATTTCACCTTTATGAGTTCTGGATTTTAGAACAATGACTTCAGTGCTAATAACTGGATTCTAAATTTAATTTCTATACATACTTAATGAATATTTTGACACAAATACACTATTTGAACAAAAGTAACTGGGTTCGGCCTCCAGCCTTATTGGAAGGCAAGGGGGAAACAAGTCAACAATGCTGATTACATGGACATGAAAACACACACACACACACACACACACACACACGCAAACACACAGGGTCAAAAGGATACTCACTCTTTGGTGGAAGAACTCTAGCAGGGAGCGCAGGAGACGATTTAACGACGAGTAGTGCAGTGGATTCGTGAGAAAAACAAGAGGGCCAGCCTTTTAAAACCCTAGGACCCCAATTCTCTCCCAATATAGTCAATTGAACCAAACAAATCCACAACAGCACAGATGTAGTTACCCTTATAATCCATAGCTTCATTCTAGACCTATATACTATACAATTCTTCAGTTTCTCTACACGACTTTCCCCTAAAGCTGTCCCTTTTAACCCCATTATTCTTTATGACCAATCCCCCCGCTCCCTACAATTCTCTGCCCATAAAATCACTATTCAAATCTCAAAGTTTGTATTTTTTTTCCTTTTTTAGCTCAATATCTCATCACACACAATCAATATACCCCAAAAAGCTCATTTATTTGGATAATGTAGGATCTAAAATCAATCAAGATCCCACTGTATTTGAGACCCACAATTTTGCTTCATACAAAAGAAGACGTGGGGTTATAAAATAGTTAAAATCCGAGCAACAACATTGGAAAAGTTAAATCTTTAACCTAAATGAGAAGAAAATTTCAGAATATTCCTTTCAGAAATTTGAGCAAAACTGCAAAACTTGGATTCTGAAAAAGAAAAGGATGTGAATGAGAAAAGGAGAAAGATGATGATACACAAGTGGGTCGGATTTAGGGAGTGATAATATATGGATCGGGTCTTGACTCTGTTGATTGGTTGAAATGGTTATGACATGCCAAGTTGGAAACAAATTTATGGATATTGAATGTTTACACTAAACTAAACTGTAGTTGATTTATTATGGTTAAATTAATTAACATAATTAATGTAAACTGCTTATTAACTCCATTTAAGTAATAACAACATTTATCAAAATATATATTACTCTTATTATGTACCAACAACAACAACTATCTAGTAAAATTTCACTAAGTGGGTTCTGGGAAGGGTAATGTATACGCAGACCTTACCCCTACCCGATAGGACAGAGAGAGTGTTTCCGATAGACCTCGGCTCAGAAAGACGGAAATAAAAAACAGGAAAAGACAACTCATTAGTAACTCCAGTAGAAACCGTAATAGTAACAGAAGCATAACAACCAAATGATAAATGACATGCAATAATATTAACTAGTATCTAAAGTCCAGGACTCAGATAAACAGCAAGTATAGTGTGTATTCAACATAAACTGCAATCCATCTAAGATCAACTCTAATCCAACTCCGTCTCATCTCCGGTATGAAGTAAGGAAAGTTCTACTACTCCCTAACCTATAACTCTAATGTTTGACCTCTAGACCTTCCTATCAAGAGCCATGTCCTCGGAAATCCGCAGTCGTACCATTTCCTGCCTGATCACATCTCCCCAATCCTTCATACGCCTCCCTCTACCTCTTCTCGTACCCACCACGGCCAACCGCTCACACCTCCTTACCGGCGCATCAAGGCTTCTCCTCTGCACGTGCCCGAACCATGTGAGTCTTGCTTCTCGCATCTTGTTATCCTCAGGGGCCACGCCTACCTTCTTCCGAATGTCTTCATTCCTAATCTTGTCTATCCTAGTGTGCTCGCACATCCACCTCAGCATCCTCATCTTTGCTACCTTCATCCAATGGATATGGAAGTTCTTAACCGGCCAACATTCTGCCATATACAACATGGCTTGTCTAACCACAACTCTATAAAACTTACATTTGAGTGCCAGTGGCATTTTCTCGTCACACAAAACTCCATATGCAAGCCTCCATTTCATTCAGCTCGCCCCTATACGATGAGTGACGTCCTCGTCGATCTGTCCGTCCCCCTAAATCATCGACCCAAGGTACTTGAAGCTATCTCTCTGCGGGATGACCTGAGGTCCAAGTCTCACGTCCCTGCCTACTTCCCTCGACTCAGCGCTAAACTTACACTCCAGATAAGTATTCATTAATTTAATTTAATAGAAATACCACATTTGCCTCATGCTTAAGCTCTGTTTTTGTCTGTGCTTCTTTTCCAACTTAGTGATTACTTCTTTTTTAATAGCACTTTTGTGTGATCAATGATTATCGCATGGGACAAAATTATCTTGTATTGTTAATACTGATCTCCATTTTTATCTTTTCTTATTTGAAAATAGTTTGATGGACAATAAAATTAAATTTGGTTGAATCGATTGGTGGTTTTCTTTTTTCCGGTTATGAGTCAGATTTAATAACATTAGACTAATTCTTATTTTTTAAAGAATACGAGTATACAACGCAAACAATCTAGGTGATAATCCAACCTTATAAAATCGATGTTACTTTTACAATATCAAGATTTACATACTATAGTTTAGACAATGAATTTAATTTTACATTTTTTTTAAATGTAAAGGATAATTATAGTACTAATAATAATATTAATCCCATGACATTGTCCTACCGGACATGTCCCATAGGGCCAACATAGTTACATACTTGTTCTATGTTCGTTTTCAAGTGATGCCAAAATATTATATGCCAACAAAGTATATTCCCTAATATCAGTCCTTCCCTCCTTGTCTTTTAAGTACATTTTGTTCACAAAATTAGGAGGTTCCCTAATAAAACTACTTGTATTATAGGTTGATTGAAGTAAAGCTTCCTTGGCCAAGAGATGTGCCACCTTGTTTTCTTCACGAAAATTATGCTTCAATCTGATGTCCCTCCTCTCTATGAGCTTCTAAATTAAGTATTTACATTCATCAAGCAAATTCTTACAAGTAAGGTAGCCCTCTTCAAGAAAATGTATTACCGCTGTAGCATTTGTCTCGATTCGCTGCATGGCTATGCGCAAAGCTTGCCGAAAGGCAAGTAGTATTGAGTGGATGAATTTAATTTTACATTTAATAGAATAAGAGACTAGCTACTTTGACTAATAGTTTGAACTAAAAACTAGTTTAAAAAATACTTATTATAAATGAAAACAACTTTATTGCTTGTTATATTCTTTTCTTAGAAAATACGGTTAAGGGTCAAATATATCCTTGTACTATTAAAAATAGGCCATATTCATTCTCCGTTTGAATTTTTTATCAAATATGTCCCCACCGTTATACATTAGGGTCATATATATCCCTCACCCGTTAAAACACCATCCCATATATTTTTAGTACGGTTAAGGGTCAAATATATCCTTGTACTATTAAAAATAGGCCATATTTATCCTCCGTTTGAATTTTTTATCAAACTATTGTCAAACCTTCAGTGGCATAATGGGCCTCATTTAGTAGTCAAATTAAGAAGAAAGTAGATATTTTCACAAGAGGGTACTAAGCTCCAAAATAACTCATAAGCACAGTAATAAATAAAATTATTTAGTATAACAATTGGAATACACATTCTTATTCACTTGAGGTTAGAACTAATACTAAAGAAAATTTAGAAAGCCAAAAATCAGAAAATACAAAGAAACGTGAAAGGGACCAAGGAAAGTAGAAAGAATAACTTAACATGTTATTATGAGTATCCTCCAAAAGAATAATTCTCTAAAAGTTAAAATATTTCTAGAAAAATTGTACTAATTCTTCAGTATTACTGAGCAAATCAAAATAAACTTATTGACAGAGAGACGCAAAATGGACTGCTATTATTATTGTTGATATAATATCGATATTTAGATCCTTTCGAGTTTGTAGTTAAAAATACATATAATATCGATACATTCAATTATTAAAATAACGGTTAAGGGTCAAATATATTTGATAGTCTATTGTTCAAATAAATGGGGACATATTTGATAAAAATTCAAACGGAGGATAAATATGGCCTATTTTTAATAGTACAAGGATATATTGACCCTTAACCGTACTAAAAATATATGGGAGGGTGTTTTAACGGCTGAAGGATATAAATGGCCCTAATGTATAACGGTTGGGATATATTTGATAAAAAATTCAAACGAAAAATAAATATAAACTATTTTTAATATTATAAGTATATATTTGACCCTTAACTTAACCCTAGAAAATATAAAAGTTTGTCGTTAGGTTGAAGTTTTGACAGTCTAAAATTGGTAAAACAGAACAAAAACAATGTCATTGGGTTGGTAAAACGCAACTAGCTAAGTCAATGGATGTCAATCCTTTTTTTTTTTTTTGGGTGTATGTATTTGGCCTTAGAGTCCTACAGGGAGGCGAGAAGAGAAGCTAAGATGGCAGTCACGGAAGCTAAAAACGCGGCGTTCGGTCGCATGTATGAGGAACTAGGGGAGAAAGGTGGGGAAAAGAAGCTATTTCGGCTGGCTAAAGCAAGGGAAAGGAAAGCCCGTGACCTAGACCAGGTCAGGTGTATCAAGGACGAGGATGGTAGAGTTTTGATGGGGGAATCGCAAGTCAAACAGAGGTGGCAGGCGTACTTTCGGGACCTTCTTAACGAGGAGGGGGATCGGAGCATAGAGCTAGGGGAGCTGGGGCATTCAGAGCGTCATAGAGACCTTGGGTACTGCAGGCGCATTAGGGTGGAGGAGGTCTTAGGGGCGTTGCGCAGGATGAGTAGGGGTCGAGCAACCGGGCCTGACGAGATCCCGGTGGGTTTTGGAAGTGCATGGGTAAACCTGGAGGGGAGTGGCTCTCTAGGCTATTCAACGTGATATTCAAGACTAAGAGGATGCCGGATGAGTGGCGGTGGAGTACAGTGGTGCCCTTGTACAAGAACAAGGGGGACATCCAGTGCTGCAACAACTATAGGGGTATTAAACTAATGAGCCACACGATGAAGGTTTGGGAGAGGGTGATTGAGGCGCGAATGAGGGGGGCGACGAATATATCGGGGAACCAGTTCGGTTTCATGCCGGGCCGCTCCACCACTGAGGCTATTCACCTAGTCAGGCGGCTGGCGGAACAATTCAGGGATAAGAAGAAGGACCTGCATATGGTGCTTATCGACTTGGAGAAGGAGTATGACAAGGTTCCGAAGGAGGTGCTATGGAGGTGCTTGGAGGCGAAGAGTGTGCCAGAAGCCTATATCAGAGTTATCAAGGACATGTACGATGGGGCTAAGACTAGGGTGAGGACGGTGGGTGGCGATTCAGACCATTTTCCTGTGGTAATGGGGCTCCATCAAGGATCGGCGCTGAGTCCCATGTTGTTCGCCTTAGTGATAGATGCTCTAACCCGTCATATCCAGGGGGATGTGCCCTGGTGTATGCTCTTTGCTGATGATATAATATTGATAGACGAGACGAGGGCCGGTGTTAGTGAGAAGTTAGAGGTATGGAGACAGACCCTCGAGTCTAAAGGTTTCAAGATAAGCAGATCTAAGACAGAATATCTGGAGTGCAAGTTCAGTGACGAGCCGAGTGGGGTGGGCAGGGATGTGATGCTTGGTTCTCAGGCCATCGCCAAGAGGGACAGTGTCCGATATCTTGGGTCTGTGATTCAGGGGGACGGAGAGATTGACGGGGACGTCACCCATCGGATAGGAGCAGGGTGGTCGAAGTGGAGGCTTGCTTCTGGGGTCCTGTGTGACAAGAAAATCCCACTCAAACTCAAAGGGAAATTCTACAGAGCCGTGGTTAGACCTGCGATGTTGTACGGGGCAGAGTGCTGGCCCGTGAAGAACTCCCATGTCCAGAGAATGAAGGTTGCTGAGATGAGGATGCTTAGGTGGATGTGTGGGCACACCAGGCTGGATAAGATTAGGAATGAAGTTATTCGACAGAAGGTAGAGGTGGCCCCAATGGACGAGAAGATGCGGGAAGCGAGGCTGAGGTGGTTCGGGCATGTACGGAGGAGGGGTCCCGATGCCCCGGTGAGGAGCTGCGAGCGGCTGGAGATTGCTGGTGGTCGGCGGGGTAGAGGGAGGCCTAAGAAGCATTGGGGAGAGGTGATTAGGCAGGACATGACTAAAATGCAGGTTACCGAGGACATGACCGTCGATAGGGGAGTCTGGAGGTCTAGAATCAGGGTTGCAGGATAGGGGCTCTTAAAGTCCTTCGTTCGCCTCACCCGGGGTTGGGTGTGGGATAGTAGGGTTACCCATCGATGTCTAGTGTTTTAGCCTAGGTCCCCTCTTGGTTGCGACGGTATTTATGTTCCTTATGTTTACATAACCATTTACGTTATTTCTGCAGGATTACTTATGCTTTGTTTTGTTATTTTGTTTTGTCTTGCCTTGGTTACTAATTTTGTCTTTGTTTTCCAATGCAGCTTTTCATTCTGTCCTATGCGCCGAGGGTCGCATGGAAGCAGCCTCTTTGCCCTTTTGGGTAGGGGTAAGACTGCCTACATATTACCCTCCCCAGACCCCACCTGGTGGGAGTATACTGGGTAGTTGTTGTTGTTGTTGTTGTATTTGGCCTTAGATTTGGTGTCAGTGGATCTTGCTAAAATTAATAGGGGAGAAATAAACATGAAAAGAAATGAAAATAAGGAAAGGAATCACCAATTAATGCCGAAAATCAACAATAAATGTAAACCATTTAAATTGCTAATCCAGCCTGGCCCATTACTAGCTTAAGTATACATTACACGTGTCAAAAATCAAGATATTTATACCTTACACGTGGCAAGATGAGATGATAGTACAACAACCTCCGTATCGCCGAAGTATAAGCACAGAGATTTCTAGGACCCTTCAAATATCTGTTTGTCGAGAGCCACCAACGATATTTGCCTATATTCCGGAAACAATCTTACCTCTCATAGATTTACCTGACTTGAATGTAAATTAAGCCAAAATATTACACCACAATAATTATAGAATGAGTTAATACCCTAAAATTTCTCTAAATTATTATATTTTTATTAATTTTCTATTTAAATTATCCGATGTCCCCAAACATCCCCGAAATATATATTAAAAACTACTCATTGCATTTTTGCAGGTACGTGTAGTGCACGCTCTTAATTATTTATAAAAAGGTTCCATGTAGCATTACACACAGATACTAAACTCAGCCAGAAACCAACCTAAACTATTTTTTTTTGTCAATTGCCTACTTAAATTATCGAGGGTCCTCAAAAACCCCTTAATTGTTATGAAATCTCCTATTTAAGGTGAATGTCTATAATTAGAGAGATTCTAGAGTTCTATTCTTGGTAGCTAAATCACCCCCCTCCCTATAAATAAAGGGGTCTTCTACCATTGTAAACCATCCCTAACAATCTCAAAGTATCAATAAGAAGACTCCTCTACCTATTCTCTCTATATTGCTCTTGTTCTTGTATTATTGTTCTTGTTCTTATATTATTTCATAACACGTTATCAGCACGAGTTTCTAACCAATTGAAATTTTCAATTGTTTTAACTTTTGTTTGTGACCTGTATTTTGATGGCAGGTAATGACTAATGGAAGATAATAATGGTGGCTTCCATAGCTGCTGGAGTTCAATTCGCCAGTTGTGGGTTATTACAGTGACAATTGCACTACCTTCGATTTTGTGTTTGTTTGTTATTTTTGTTCTTTCAGTTTTGATAGAACCGAAACCAAATGATGAGAAAATTTCTACACTCACGGCTGGCAGCACATGCATGTTCAAACTTCTGGCCGAGGGCAAGTATAAATCATGGGCTAGAAAATTCAGAAGATTTTCTATACGGAAAATAGAAGAGATGGTATATCATAAACTAATGGAAACTCAAGAGGTATATTTGATATCACAACATTTACTGGTATACCTTAAAGGTAAGTAATTTACTTTTCCCTTTCAAATTCTTGAAATTCCACGATTTGATTTTATATACAAACATAGACAACAAAGTTTGATTATAACTCTAATGGAGTTTGTAAGAAATTGTAACCACATGAAGTGGTAAAATCTCTATGTCCTGCCATGATTAAATTCATGTATGATTGTGGGCAAAGAATTGAAAATCCGTCCCATTGAATTTGCTCCATTCCCTTTAGAGAATGTGGAAGCAGTATATGATAAGTCTGAAAGAAGACAAAATTATTACCATGAAGGTATCAATGAATGTGGACGTGGTAAAGAATTCCGTCCAATTGAATTTGCTCCATTCCCTTTAGAGAATGTGGTAGCAGTATGTGATAAGTCTGAAAGAAGACAAAATTACTACCGTAAAGGTATCAATGGATGTGGACGTGGCAATAGACGAAATTATAATCGTCATTATTGTGATAATGAGAATAATAAAGATTCTCAAAATAATCTTTCACTTTATGAAAGTAATATTTGACATGAGATTGTGTAAAGCATATGATTATGATCCATTCCCTGAAGTGAATGTGATAATTGTAATAGAGCCCGCAAGTATGAACACGCTCTTGATGTAATTTTGTTTTATGTCTGACATTATGAAAAGAAAGTTCGTTGCCCTTGAAATTTCGGGCAAGAACTATATGACATGGGTGTTGGATGATGAAATCCACTTAGATACTATGGGTCTTGGAGACGCCATTAAAGATAGAAATAATGCATCCACCCAAAACTATGCGAAGGCCTTGATTTTCTTGCGCCATCACCTTGATGAAGGTTTGAAGATTGAATATCTCACCGTCAAGGATCCACTCATCTTGTGGAATGGCTTAAAGAAAAGATATGACAACCTGAAGTTGGTCACTCTGCCACAAGCACGATACGATGAGAATCCAAAAGCAAATAGTTTATAAACTATATATTATCGTTGCGGTGGAAACGGGCACTGGTCAAAGGCTTGCCGTATACCAAGACATTTGGTTGACCTTTATCAAGCATCTCGAAAGAGTAAATCGCCCTGAAACGAATTTTGTCTCTGACGACAACTTTGACATCACCCACTTGGATGTGGCAGACTTCTTTGAGCACCCTGAGGGGAAGATAGACCACCTAATCGATGATGGATCGGTGATTAAAGAAGATTGAGCAGTTTGATATTTATATATTTACGCAAGTCAAACAAAAAAAAATTATTAAACATACAATATTCTGTATTGTTGGAACTTGATTATGTCTTATGAATAAATTTGGTGGTTGATACATGTAGTTATGATTGTGTAATAATACACAGTTTTATTAAAACTCGATTTGATATACACGTATAATTTACGTCTTTACTGCAGCTAACAATTAACGATTCAAAATTATTTATTCATCACATACTACTTGGCAACTATTGGTTAAAGAAATAAAATGATATATTATTTAAAGATATGTGATTACAGATCATTATAACGCATAAACTGTTTAATTTAGTTATATTTTTCTCTAATATGTGCATACTGTGCACACATTGAGCAAACACTTATTAACTACGACCAGAATAAAAATTAATGATTTTATGTTTAGTCGACTAACCTCAGCAGATTTTGAAAATATTATTTAAATGTGACACAAACGGATTGAAGTTGTTTATTCTCATGTTCGTATATTTTCTTCTGTATGTCAAACCATGGGAAGTAAATTGATCGAAGGCTCCGGAAGAGCAACTGTAACTCTGCCCAAAGGCACGACGTTTATCTTAGAGAATAAAATGTTCTCCTCCAAGTCTAAGAAGAACTTGTTGAGTTTTAATGATATCAATCGCAATGTTCTCCTCCAAGTCTAAAAGGAACTTGTTGAGTTTTAAGGATATCATTCAAAATGGATATCATATTGAGACAATAGATGAGAATAATCTTGAATTCTTCATGAAAACGAGGCTGCCCATTTCGGTTTGGGTTCACGCCATTTTGCATGCAGCAATGCTAGTTCGTCGGCTGCCCACTTTGGTTTAGGGTCACGCCATTTTGCATGCAGCAATACTAGTTCGTCGGCTGCCCACTTCGGTTTGGGGACACGCCATTTTGCATACAGCAATGCTAGTTCGTCTCTGACTGACGAATTGACACAAATATTCCCCGTTGCAATTGGTTTTGGGTCATGGACCCAATATATCCCATTTAAGAATCTTTGGATGCGCAGTATATGTGCCTGTAGCACCGCCATCCCGCACCAAAATGGGTCTGCAAAGAAGGTTAGGAATATATGTTGAGGTTGAATCGCCCTCCATTATTCGCTACCTCGAAACATTGACATGAGATTTGTTCACTGCACGATTTGCAGACTGTCAATTTGATGAGACACTTTTCCCAAAATTAGGGGGAGAAGTTTGTGAAACCAAACGGGAAATTTTGTGAAAAAATGCATCATATCTCATCTTGATGCACATACCTCTATTTGTGAAAGAGGCACAAAAGATTATCCATTTGCAAAGAATAGCAAATCAAATGCCTGACGCATTTATAGATTTGAAAAGGATAACAAAATCACATATCCTCGAAGTGAATGTGACAACATCTGATACATATTCATTATTGGAAGAATATGAACATGAAATTGGTATTAAATATACCACACTCACCCCTAGAAGGAGGTTTGAGATGATATATGGCATGAATGATCGTTGGTCACGTACCTATTGTACGCCAAAGTATTTTGGAAATATGATTATTAAAGGACAACGATAATGCAAGAAACATATCTTGCATATAAGTTTGACATGACCATAATGGTATAACTTTCTCTTTAAGAAAGATATTCACCACATGGATGTTGATGAATCTGTGGTAGTACAAAATTAATTGAGAGCTCTAGAAGAGCCAATTATTACTATGTAGGAGAACACAATTGAGTATTGTGCTGTAGTAAGTCTCAAAGAAACTTATTCAGTTTCCAAAGTACACGCGAAAGCGATTGATTATATTGAGACTATTAATAAAGGAAGGCTTTGATATCTCCTATTACTACAACTTGTAGCGGGGTAATTTGTATATGAAAAGCTACCCGCTTTGTTCTCCAGTTTGTACTACACAAACGAAAGAATGCCACAATAAAGTGGATATCTATTGGTATAAAACCCATGTCATAATAAACCTGAAGTTTATTGATAAGTGCACATGTCATGGTGTAAATTTGAAGTTTACCAATATTGATAATTTATTCAGTTGGCATTCGTGTTAGCCATCTCATTTTATGTATGATGTGCAAATTCACATAGGTGAATAATAAAGAACTAGAAAGTTCTTTACGAATTCTCTTGTATCACTTGTTCTCATTAATGAACTGACCAACTAAAGAGTTCGGGTTGAAGCCCATAAATTCTGGAAATATCAAAGGTGAATATGGGCCCATTCACCTGCCATGTATACCACATATGATGCATCTATGAAATGGTTACATGCGCAATTGTTATTAACCCGCAGCCTGGCCGGTGCTTGCGAGGTAAATTGCTCAGTAATCTAACTTCGAGCATAATTTCCAGATTCTCTACTCAAGATAGTTCATCTTGATAAGTTGGTTTATATCAAAGTTGGTTTAGCAAGATAATTATTGAATGCTTCCACTTAATAGCTAAACTGTTTCTTATGAGAACAAAGTTATATATATCAGTTTGATATACGTTGTATACGATAGTATATTATATTCTCCCCTCACAAGTGGTTCAGGGTCAGGAACCAAATAATTTCATCTTATTATTAATGTGCCGTGTATATTGACATAATAATGCACAAAGATGATTTCCCAAAGTTGGGGAAACAAGTTAGCTTTACTAACATGAAGGGGAGACATGATAAACACTTGAGAAAAGGTTACATGGGATGAATTATCATTTGTATATGTATATCCCCGAATATCATGATATGAACCTGAAGTTCATAAAAGGGATAATTCAATTGCAACATATTGCAAAGCATGCTATACGCATTTGCTGACCCAAAGAAAGTAACTAAATGGAAGAGATACAATTCAAGAAGAATTGATTCCATATGAAAGACATGTAGTTTTGAACCTATAGTTCAAATGCTTGAAAGTATAAAAGTCAAAGGTATGTATAGTCAGCTTTTGATATCTTATTTGTCTAGCATGACATGGAAAACTTGATATGCATCTAAAGTCTATTATATGGCTTATATGACTTAACTTGAAAGATTTAAGTTGCTTGAAGCATATGCAATTCTTGGTCCTGAAGTACCACATCCTTAGTACAATTTGTGTACATATGTATCTTGCTATAACTATAAGCATGATGGCATTGAGAATGCATTTATGGAGATATTGAAGAGTTATTCCACGACATTATATGAAGATGTTCATATCTATCAAGAATGATGATTTCAAGGTGCGGAATATTTATTCAAGTCAATATGCTTGATTTATTTATCAAATCTCTATCAAAGATCGTTTTGAAGATGATGCACAAGATTGGAATGCAAATGCTCAAGGATATAAATTGATGTACTCATTAGGGGGAGTTAATGCGCGTTGCACTCTTTTTCCCTTACAAGGTTTTGTCCCACCGGGTTTTCCTTACAAGGTTTTTAACGAGGCAACCAATAGGCGCATATTCAAACATGTGTACTCTTTTTTCTTTCTTTAATTTTTCCCATTGGGTTTTGGTTTTAAGGTTTTAACGAGGCACATTGTTGAATAGACATTCAAGGGGGAGTGTTATGAAATCTCCTATTTAAGGTGAATGTCTATAATTAGAGAGATTCTAGAGTTCTATTCTTGGTAGCTAAATCATCCCCCTCCCTATAAATAAAGGGGTCTTCTACCATTGTAAACCATCCCTAACAATCTCAAAGTATCAATAAGAAGACTCCTCTACCTATTCTCTCTATATTGCTCTTGTTCTTGTATTATTGTTCTTGTTCTTATATTTTTTCATAACATTAATTATATTTTTCTATATATTAAAACCATATGTTGGACTTTTAAAAGTGCGTCTATTTAGCTATATTAATTTATGGTTTGTAAAAAAGTTTTATATAGTTTACTCATTATGTATTACTCTCAGATGATTGATTAATTAGGAGTATTGGCCAGAATAATATTTAATGTATTGTGTAATTTTAGGTTTAATTGTGATTGTACTTTATGGTAAGCTCCAATTGAATACGTTCTTATTTATATTCGCTTTATAGCACCAGTAAAAATATAAATAAAAGCATATAGTGTTGTATTTCTTTAAAATCAACTTATATTACATAAAAAAAAGATTATACAAAATAGCATTTCACAAATAAAAAATCAATTGGTCAACAATAACATTTTCTAATCTAGATTACATAAAGAAGGTTCAAGATATTCAACTTTATTCTCTACAAGGTGTTGAGTTAAATAAGAATATTTAAATTGATATTCTTTTAATAATATGTGTAAGACGTGAAAGAAGATTAAAACAAGAAAAAGAATAAACCATTTCAGAGGAAACAAGAGGGAATTTTTTTTTCGGAGGAAACCCATATAGGGATTTGAAGAAAAAGGGTTAAAAATGAAGAAGGAGGTAAAAAATAAAGAAGAAAAGGTAAAAAAAGGAATAATGGCAAAAAAAATAGGAAAGAAGGTGGATATAGCTGAAATAAAGAGCACATTTATTAGAAAAATTAAATGTGAAAGAGGGTTAGGCTAATTAGCCATTATATTTAGTCATATGAGCCATTTTAATGACCTTTTTTAGCTGTCACGTGCTCCCAAGTGATTGTTTACACACGTTATGTTAGGACAACAACAAAGGAGTTTTAATATGAAGGATAATATAGTTCTGAGGGGTTTTGATGACAACGAATAGTTTAAGTAGGAAATTGACAAAAATATCATAGTTTAAAGGGGTTTTAGGGTATTAACTCTTATAAAGTTGATACTCTCTCCGTTTCATATTATCTGTCATAATTCTCTTGTATACGCCCCTTAAAATAATAATTATGATGAGATTTTGACTACTTTATCCTTATTCATATCTTAATATTTAATCTTTCTTTATTGATATTTGAACAAAATTATTCATAATTAAAGTGTTTATAGTCTTTAAAGATAATTATTACTAAGGGTAAAAAGGAAAAAATATATATAATCAATTTTATCTTGAACTTCTAAAGTGATAAATAATTTAAAACCACTATTTTTAGTAATCAGCTCATAATGTAATGTAAGCGGAGGAGACTTGCTCAAACTTTTCAATCCAATCTCAATCGTTACTTCACCAAATGAGTCCAAACATGAAATGAGAACTCTAATCAACACCGATATCAAACCCCAGTACCCAAATTTTACAAGCAACAACAAAATCAAAAGGCCCAGTCATAGTCTTCTTCCAATAGACCTCAAAAGTTTCGAACCATACTCCAATCGACCTAAATCCGTAGATTTCGTTTCACAAAGAAAGTTTCAACAAAGATTTCAAACACCCAATTAATTTCGACCTCTAATTTTCAGATCAAAACAACTCAGCTTCTTCCACGATATTGAACAATGAAGAACGATGGAGCATAAACTCGGATTTCAAGAGTTGTGTTTGATTTCAAAGATTTCGTTCCAAATTTGAAGTCTAGAGCACCAGATAATAAGAACAAAAATGCATGAACAAAACACTCAAGCAAATTTTCTATTTTTTTTTTGTACTTAATTAATTTTTCTAATTTTCAGATTTGACTACTGAAGAAATAATTTCACGCGCTCAAGACTTTGTTAGCAAATACGCATATAGAACATCAGCAACGACGTATTTACTTGATAAATTTAATAGTTACTTGAAATGTCTAAATAGTGAAGTGGTCAGTTGGAGTATCTGTCTAATCGTTAAAGACAATTTATATAGACCGTTTATGTATTTCGCTTATTTTATATAAAACTTATATATCCATTTATTCTTATTATAATACAAACGCTGTTTGTAGATTAAAAGTTCATTTCCACACGAAAGTTGTGTCGGTATAGGCATCTATAGATCTCATGAGTCCGGAACTCAATTGTGATCTTTTTGAACAAATATGATATAAATATGTGTAAAAAAAAAAGAGTGACCAGTTTATATATAACACGATTTTATACCGTGCTATACTTTAACGGTGTTTTTGATTGTTAAAGTATAATACAGTAAATAACCTTGCTATACCCAATATTTGCATTTTAACGCATAGTGCCTTAAAAAACAATGCTATACCTTTTTGAAAAATATTGAATTCCTAAGATATAAGTAGTATATTTACCAAACCCTGAAAATTAATTGTGTAATGAGTGGCCTATTGCTGTGTTCAACTTCAACACACGAAAGACAACTCTTTTTAAGAAATCATTTTCATCCTATTTCTACATCTACAAAGTGAGTTGCAGATTTTTTCTTTATTTGACTTTAGAAAATTATGTATAACCACACTCACATTCTCATATTCATGCATGTGTTAAAACTTAAAACAAACTTTCTAAGAAATTACCCATCTAAATTAAAAGTTGGGAAAATGTTTCAACCACCAACCGTGAAACTGATGCAGACAAGTGATCTCAAATTCAGTTTGGAGCTAATTTTGGCCATTTGAATTGAGTAGTAATTAAATGTAGATTTCTAGACAAAAGATGTATAGCGTTATTCTTTAAGGCGCTATGCATGTTCCGTTATTTACCGTGCTATACTCGCGTTATATATAAAATGGTCGCTCTTTGTTTAACACATATTTATGTCACACTTATTCAACAAGATTATAATTGGATTCCGGACTCTAGATCTCACCCCCACCCCCAAAAGTACTATGTTTTCTTTTGTTTTATCTGTAGTTAATTCCTCTACCAGGTACGTTATGATCATATGGTTTGATAACGTGAAACACATAAGCGAACTGAAAGCAATAATGCTGGAAAACCTACTGATCTTGACCCCTTCTAAAAAGACCGACTTAGTAGCCGAACTACTAACTCTAAATGAAATTAATTAAGGAAATCAAACCTAGGGGTGTGCATTCGAATCGGTTTATCGATAAATCGAATCGATTATTTTCTTATCGGTTTATCGATTTATCGATTCGATTTCGATTTCAAAAATTTTCCTTATCGGTTTATCGATTCGATTTCGATTTTGGCCATTCGGTTTATCGGTTTATCGGTTTATCGATAAATCGATAAGATAAATTTAAAAGACAAATATACCCTTATTTTATAATACTATTACTACCCTATCCCTATTCCCTTCGTTGCTTTGCTGCTTGCATATAAATATAGTACTGATATCATACTTAAGTTAACCCTTTTTTTATTTTTCAATCCAGCGCCGCTTCTCTTCACTCTTCACTCTTCAGTTCAGTGACTGAACTTCCGTCACCAACTCACCATTCTCTTTAGCGCCGGCCGCCTCTCTGTTCTATCGCCACTCTCCAATCGTCGTTGTCGTTGTTGTTCCATCGCCACTCACCGCTGTCGCCGACTCGCCGTTGACTCAATCTTCAATCTTCACTTGCTGTCAGGTTTTACAAATAAGTTTGATCTTTGGTTTGAGTGTATTTTTGATTTGATATGTGGTGTTGCTGTATTGATAATAGTTTTAACTACTCTATTGCTGTTGGTGATCTGCCGTTGGTGTTACTGTTGTCTTGCTGCTGCATAATTTCTTTTCTTTTGCTTTCCCCTAATCAATTCGAATTATAAGAGACGGACGAAATTGGAAACGCCTCTTGGCTTATTGATGTTATCGATAACCGAATCGATAAGCCCCCAAAATCGATAAATCGAAATCGAAAAAATCGAAACCTTATTGAAACGATAACGATAAGCATATATACAAATCGATAATCGATAAGCAATTATCGATAAGAGTCAAAATCGAATCGATAAATCGAATGCACACCCCTAATCAAACCAGAAATATATGGTCATAATGAAAACTTGTCTTCACATAATTAATACTCCTAGCAGAGTAGAGAAAACACAACCACAAAATAATGGTCAAAAAGCAACGAGAATTCAATTATGTGAAGTACAAAGAAATTTTTGTAAGCGATATCAAAATTTATAAAAGAAATGAAATAACCAACAGTTTAAAGTGTACAAATTGAAGTAAAAGTATATCATTTATTCTCTGTCATGGCCTTTAATTTTCTCTCTTTCCCTTTTCATGTACATTTGAGGATATGTTATAATTACGTATTTTAGTCGCTTATTACATTTTAATTTACTGTACTTTAATTGAGTTTGAGCTTTAATCGCTAGTGTTTTGCACTAAATGTGTGTTTTATACCTTGTAGGAGTTATTCCGATATATGTAGATATTATGGAATGAATCCAAGATATTCTTGAGCTTTAAAGTATGAGTAAAAGTCTAAGGATTAAGTTGAGATCGTGTTCGGAGATCAACGGATGATAGTACACTTTAAGAACGAAAAGAAGAATCGAGCAGGCATACTGCCGCATTGTCCTGTAAAATGCACATAACCTTTCCCTCATAAATCCGTTTGGACTCTACAATATATCGTTGAAAAGATATCTAAAAGAGCTACAACATTCATCTTTTACATTTTTCCGAATTTCTACAGCTGCGACACGTGGGGTAGAGCGTCGCGTGCCGCGGCTGCCTATTTTGCTCCTGCCTTGAAATTGCAAGGTTCCCAATAAAGTCCACTAGCACACCGCGTAGCGTGTGGCCCCATGCAACACTCCAATATCTCTTGCTCAACTAGGTCGTCTCGGGTCTGGCAACCACAAATTGTCATTGTACAATCTCGGTAAACCCGTCTAGCGATAATCAATTCTCCGACCGGTGTAGATACAGCAAAAGGATCAATTAGTATTTCAGGCACTATACCAAATTTTCTCGTGACAAAAGCGGTATCAGAGCAGTTCTGTCCTAAGGAGTCTACAAGTCGTGTCTAGTAGGGTCTTGTTTATAAATGTGTGTGCACCACATTATATAAGCATGGGACTACAGGGAATTTAGGAGTTGGTTACCCTTCTTTCAAATCTAAATCATGCTGTAGCACTGAATTATAGAAAATTTGAGTTAAACTTACGTGTTGACGTTTGCATGCACAAATGGCGGTAACTAGGAAGACTACGACTAGCCAGAGGAGAGAAACAACTGCAGATGAGGGGGCTAGAATGGTACCCCCAGTAGATGGGGCCTAATCGGAGTCCCAAGGAGAGACTCCTACCTAGTAATTACCGGCTCCCCCGCCACCTGAGAGATTCCTGGGGAGGCCGCACATCCAGTCCGCCCTCCGCTTCTATCAAATTAGGACTTAAGGAATACGGTGCATTTGTTTGCACAGTTGGTAGCTACCCAATAACAGACTAGGGCATCTGCTAGTGCAGGACCTTCTGAGAGATTTGGGAGTTCAGGGGTCCGAGAGTTTATTGCTTTGAGTCCCCTAGAGTTCATGGGGACATATCAGAGGGAGGACCCGTAGGATTTCATAGATCAGCTTCATAGGATCTTTTGGGTTATGCATGCCACAGAGAAAGAGGGAGTTGAGATAGCAGCTTTTCGACTCCGAGATATAGCCATTATTTGATACAAGGGATGGGAAAGGTCCAGGGGATGGGATGTACCTCCAGCTATTTGGGAGAATTTTTCAGATGCCTTTCTTGACCAGTACTTTCCACGGGAGATCGGAAAGGCCCGAGTCGGTATGTTTCTAGCCCTCAAGTAAAGCAATATGAGTGTTCAAGAGTATAGTCTCCATTTTGACTCATTGTCCAGATATGCACCATCGATAGTTGCTACTATGCGGGATAGGATCCATAGGTTTATAGCAGGGTTGGCCCAGGAGTTCACTGAGGCATATGCCACCGCTACATTGCAGGATAGTATGGATATCTCCCGGATTCAGGCATTTGCCCAGAATATAGGGTTAGGCGTCGACAACAGGGTGTGGAGAGGACTGAGTCAGGACAACGTAAGAAGATGAGATTTGCCAGGTCTTAGGAGCAGTCTCAGGGTAGTTACAGGGCCCAGTACTTTGAACGACCACCTAGGCCTCTACTACCTCAGCTACAGGATTACAGGTATGACCGCTATACTCATTCAGGACCAGGTGAACTCTCCAGGCATCAGGTTTGCAGCGATAGTGGGGTCCGGTGCAAACATGGCCATTTCCACCGTGGTGTGCCATTTGTGGTAGAGGACACTTGGGCCAATGCCGAGCCGATTTCGATGCTTGTTATACATGTGGATGTCTGCGGCATGTGATGCGAGATTGCCCAAATAGAGATTCTAGGGGTATGGAACAACCAGCGAATTCATCAACAGGATCAGCTAGGTTTGTGCATCCTTCAGGGTGCGTTCTTAGTCTTCGGCTGGTGAGGTCGAGGCAGAGGTAGAGGTTCCAGTTTAGGTGGAAACCAGAATCATAGTTATATGCTAGCAGGTCGACAGGACCAAGAGTCCTCACCAGATGTTGTGACAGGTATGTTGTCCATTTGTTCTCATGATGTTTATGCCTTGATAGACTCAGGATCTACTTTATCATGTATTACCCCATTTGTCGCGAGAAAATTTTGTATAGTGCCTGAAATGCTAAGTGATCCTTTTGCGATATCTACATCAGTCAGAGAATTGATTATCGCTAGATGGGTTTATCGAGGTTGTATGGTGACAGTTTGCAGTCGTCAGACCTTAGCCAACCTAGTTGAGCTAGAGATGTTGGATTTTGATACTATCTTTGGGCATGGACTGGTTAGCAGATTGTTATGCCACAGTTGATTGTCGAGCAAAGGCATCCAGGTTTTATTTTCCAGGAGAGCCAGTCATTGAATGGGTAGGTAATACAGCGACACCTAGAGGTAGGTTTATTTCCTATCTGAAGGCAAGGAAAATGATTGCAAAAGGGTGCATTTATCATATTGTGTGAGTTAAAGATGCAGATACTGAGATACCTACACTTCAGTCTATTCCAGTAGTCAAAGAGTATGCAAATGTATTTCAGATGAACATCCAGGTATTCCTCTAGAGTGAGAGATTGATTTTGGCATCGACTTGCTTCTGGGAACAAAAACAATATACATCCCTTCGTGTAGAATGGAATCTACCGAATTGAAGGAGTTGAAGGAGAAGTTAGAAGATTTACTAGAGAGAGGTTTCATCAGACCCAGTACCTCACCTTGGGGTGCATTGGTACTGTTTATACGGAAGAAAGATGGCTCGCTGAGGATGTGTATCGATTATAGGCAACTGAACAAGGTAACCATTAAGAATAAGTATCCACTTCCAATGATAGATGACTTGTTTGATCGGTTGCAGGGATCTAGATGCTTTTCAAAGATAGGTTTGAGGTCGGGGTACCACCAAGTCAGAGTTCGGGAGAAAGATATTCCCAAGACAGCCTTTAAGACCTGATATGGCCACTTTGAGTTCCTTTTCATGTCCTTCGGGTTGATGAATGCATCTGCCATACTTATGTACTTGGTGAATAGCCTATTCTGGTCATATTTGGATCTGTCCGTGATAGTCTTTATTGATGATATTCTGGTTTATTCACGTTCAAAGGATGAGCATATGGACCACCTGCGTACATTACTCCAACCCCTTCGTGATAATAAATTGTATGCTAAGTTTTCTACGTGTGAGTTATGGTTTAAGTCTGTAGCATTCTTGGGGCACATTGTATCCAACGGAGGTACTCAAAAGATTGAGGATGTGAAATCCTAGCCTAGACCTACCACTCCGATAGAGATTCGTAGCTTTCTAGGCTTAGCCGGATACTACCAGAGGTTTGTATTGGGTTTTTCTTCTCTTTCAGTATCATTAACGAAGTTGACGCATAAAGCAACTAAGTTTCAGTGGACAGAGGCATGTGAGAGAGTTTACAAGAGCTTAAGAACAGGTTGACCTCAGTGCTAGTTCTAGCACTTCCAGAGGGTCTAGACGGTTATTCCATGTTGTCGGGTTAGGATGTGTCCTGATGCAACATGGGAAAGTAATTGTGCATGCTTCAAGGTAGTTAAGGAAGAATGAGCGGAATGTTGTCCATGAACTTAAGATATAGTGGCATTATTTATATGGTGTACATGTTGATGAGTCCACATATCATAAAAGCCTACAATATATCTTCAAGCAAAAAGAGTTGAATTTGCAACAGAGGTGATGGCTTGTGTTATTGAAAGATTATGATGTTAACATTCTCTAACATCCAGGGAAAGCTAGTGTTGTAGCAGATGCCTTAAGTCGCCGATCTATGGATAGCTTAGCACGTGTAGAGGCCGAGAAAAGACAATTAACAACAGAGATTCATCAATTGGCTTGTTTGGGGGTTCGGTTAGTAGACTCTGGCAATGGAGGAATTGTACTCCAAAATACTGTGAAATCATCTCTCATAGCTGAAGTAAAGGAGAGGTCGTACGAGGACCAAGAGTTGGTCGAGTTGAGAGAGTGAGTTCCGCAGCAAAAGAAGTCGTTGTTAGAACTCAAGGGAGATGGGGTTCTGAGATACAAGGCCGTTTGTGTGTTCTAGATATAGCAGGGCTATGAGACATGATTATGTCAAAGGTACATTATTTCGTACTGACGTCCCTTTCCCGGGGCGCTGCATTTAAGGCATGCAGGTTCAGACAGCCAGATGGGTTGACCTTCTCAGTAGGTGTTGTCCGATTTCAGCTTTATAGGTATGCTCCTCATTCTTAAGAGTTGTCGGGTCTAAAAGTTTGGTGTATATCTTGTGTATATATGTAGATTGGTTATGGGTAGATTGGTCCCCTGTTCCGATCACAATACATTTATCCATAGAGGCTTGTATACATATCCTGTCAGTTAATGCAGTATGTTGGGCTTGTAGGCCATGTATGTATATTTTGTTAGCTTGTCAGTTGTAGTAATTATGACGGCCTTGCCAGCTTAGCTTTATGTTTATATTTAGTCAGCATTAGTCTCTATTCAGTTTTATATTTTGCATCGCACATTATCTTATAATATGAACCATGGCCAAAGTATGAAATAACAAGTTCAGAGTCTCTTAGTCGCAAGTGATACGCAAGGATAGGTGAGCAACTGGGTGCCGGTCTCGCCCCCAAGCTCGGGACATGAAAAAAGTGGTATTATAGCAGTTTTGTCCTAGGGAGTCTACAAGTCGTGACGGGCGCGGGGTTATGCACCGTTGGAGATTGTGACTTAGTCCATCCCAAATGACTATTTTACTGCTTATGTGATTGAAAATTGTTTGTTATCATCATGTTTTGGGCTGATTGTCATGCTTGGGCCTCGTGCCAACTGTTTTGGACATTTAGGAAATTTTTATTCCTCACTGTTTTGATTTTATATCTGTACTCACTCATGCTATATTCTACTGTTTTCATAACTCTTCCATGTTTACTCTATTTTAACACTTTAAATGATATTTTGGGTTGAGCATCATATTTTACTGTGCCCGAGTGACTTTTAGAGATTTCTGACTAAGTAAGGCCGAGGGCTTGTGTTGTGAGGATACTTTTGGGTCGGGCTATACGCCACAGCAGTGATACACTGATTTATGATTATGAGGTCAAGGGCCTGAGTTGTACGCCACAAGGTGGCTTGATATGACACCGAGAGCTTATTAATTATGCCACGAGGTGGCTTGATATTGCGCTTGGGCCGTAAGGGCCTCCAGGAGTCTGTACACCCTAGTGATCAGGGGTATGCTGAGTGAGTGATATATTGAGTATGCCACGAGATGGCTTGTTATTGCGCTTGGGCCGTATGGGGCTCCTTTCGGAGTATGTACACCCCCAATGAGCGCGGGTAGCCAGTATGAGATGTGATATAGCCCGAGGGGCTGATGTTGTTCCATGTCATTGTCTGAGGGGCAGTTCTTCATTTATGTTATTCCCGAGTGGCTAATTTACGAGTGATTGCGAGGTAGCCCGAGGGGATGGTTTTGATGATATTATATCCAAGGGGCGGTTTATGGTACATATTTTTTTCGGGGGATTGTTTACGTTTCTATCATGTTTATTCACTGTTTTATCACTCGTTTGAAAACTATTGATAAGTGTTTTAAGAATATTTTACCAAAACTGAGCATGATTTACAAAGTAAATGATTTCTGTACTGTGTTAAAAATATCCTGCTTTTGTTGTAGCATTTTGACGTGGTTTATGTGTTTTCGTACAGCTCAGCTTTCATTTACCTTTATTACTTACTGAGTTGGAGTACTCACATTACTCCCTGCACCTTGTGTGCAGATTTAAAAATTTTCTGAAACCGATAGCGGGTGTCGATTGCTCCGAGGCAAAGTTATCGGAGTTTAGTAATGTAGCTGTCCAACGTTCGCAGCACAACTTTTCTCCCTCTTGCTTTCATTAGACTGTATTTAATACATTTTTCAGACTTTTCTGTTGTATTCAGACCTTAGTAGATGCTCGTGACTTGTGACACTCCGATGTCGAGCTTGTATATTATTTTCGCACTATTCATTTAGAATATTATGAAACATTTGTTTAAATTAAAGGCTTAAACATGATTCTTATTGATAAATGGTTAATTTGGGAGTTGTGTCGGCTGGTCTAGTTTCACGATAGGCGCCATCACGATCGAGTTGGTATTAGGGTCGTGACAAGACCGACAAGACAACACACAAAAAGTAGTCCACCACCACCTATACACATTCACTTTTTCTAAAACGAACAGCTTTTCCGCAGTCGGTCGGCTTTTTAGACCGACTAGACAACATATATATATATACATATATATATATACATATATATATATATATATAATTTACAAGAAATTACCTTAGATAAATAAAGAATTTTGAAAAAAGTCAGGCCCACTTAGGCCCCCTCCCCCTCCCCTCCCACACACACACCACACATATACCCGTAGATAAAACAATTCGTCAAGGCCTATCTAGGCCCGTTTTGGTCCGTTTGGGCCTAGGTCCAACCCACATAGCCCGAGACCATTGCTACACGGTTTCGGTATCAGTCTGGTTATACCCAAAAGCCCATGAAGCCCAGGTCCATTTAAGTCCGACCCACGAAGACCGGGTCTGTTTGAGTCCGGACCGTTTGAGCCCGACCCACGAAGCCCGTTTGGGATTGGACCCGGACCGGATGCCAGCCTTACATGAAGCTCACCTAAAATAGAGAGATTTCAACCCAACTTATCTAGAAATTTACTTAATTCCTCAATCATTAGTTTTTATACCTAAGTTTAATAATGAGAATCAAGATATTTATGTTTTAAGGTGTGTTTGGTATGACGGAAAACCAAAAAATATTTTTCCATTTTTCACTGTTTGGTTGCACAAAGTTGTTTGAAATTTTTTTTCTCTGCATCATTTTTTTTTTTACTTTTTTTTTATATTTAAATTTTATGTTTTATGTTTTTTCATTTTTCTGCACCAACCCACTTGTGATTTTTTTTAGTATTTTTATATTTCTGTTTTCAATTTTTTATTTTTTTGCACCGTCCACCCATCCCAACCTTCATCCCCCACCTTACCCACAAAATATTTGTCAACTTACACATTTTAAATATTAATTTTTATTTAAAAGAATATTTTAATTCTCAAAATATTAATAGTATTATTTACCTTTTTATACATAGGTGTACAAAAGGTAAAAAAGTTTTGTTTATGTAGATGAACATCGTTCTAAAATATGGGTTAAGTTGAACGAGTTGGGCTATGACCTATTATCTTGATCCAGCTCATTTTAGCCCAAACACATTATAGGCTGTGTTGGACAATGACCGACATAACTCATCATCGAAAGTTTCCTTCTAGTTAATTAAAAAAACAAGGCCTCTCTGTGTGTTCTTTAGAGCAATTTCACAGTGTCAAAGCGCATTGACTCAGACATAACATAATTGCTTGAGAGAAAATGGAAATGAAGGAAAAGTTAGAGCTACTGGGTTTTTGTTTGGGATTTTACACAAATAGCCGGCATAATTGTTATACAAATAGCCGGGTCAGATCCAGTATTTACTTTTTCTGGTCGGTGCATATCGATTATACATTGATTATGTACAGTTATACATATATTATATATGAATTATGCATATATTATACATATGCCGACTATTTTTAATTTAAGAGATTAAGTGAACGGCTATTTGGGTTAATTCTTCTTTACTCTTTTAGCCATATACTCAATTTATACAGTTATATATAATTATACACATATAATACATAAATTATATGTATATTATACCTCTATCGACTATTTTAATTTAAACGGTTGGGTGGGCGGCAAGTGTCGGCAAGGTGGAGTATTAAGGTACGGCCCAATATGCTATAATAGATTGGGCTAAAAATATAGAAACCCTTGTACTTTGTAGATGAAACAGATACTGTTACTTATTGCTAATCAATAAGGAAACCAAGTTTAGTTAATAGTATTGCACTTGCAATATTCCCTCTGGTTTTTGTAGATTATTTAATTATAGATGTTATGAAATAATATAAGACCAAGAACAATAATACAAGAACAAGAATAATAGAGAGAAAAGTAGAGAGATGAGTATTCTTATTGATACTTAGGGATGATTTACAATGGGGTAAGACCCCTCTATTTATAGGCATAGAAAAGACTTAGTCTCAAAGTAAAACTCTTCTATAAGATAGACATTCACTCTAATTAGAGTTCTATTTATAACAATAGAATAATTTTTTACTTGGTCAATAAATATTTATGATATCTAGATTATATAGAAATAGTGGATGATCATAGGCTAATAATAATAGTTTCATATAAAACCACTCTGGCCAAATAAATATATAAATCTTCAATGACTATTGCAAATTCGCATTAAAAAGTCCTACACCCTATCAAGTATCAATTCCATTCTTTAATATTGTTGTTCACTTCGTACTTGCCTTGTGGCCATGCCATGTATAACCATTCCTCTTTCACTGTTATACACATACGTCTCAATCTTAAATTAATTAATCGACTTTTTTCTTTTTTATTTGAATTTATTATAAGAGAAAAATTTAGTTGATTTGACTTATGGGTACCAAACTTATTACAAACTGTTGAGAGTATGATCTACTATTGGAAAAGATGAGGAACAATTAAAATAATTTTCGGTGGATGTTGGTAATTTGACATGTTTTTCCAAGTTTCACTTCTCTTTTCCTCTTCGTTTTTATTTTTAATGAATTTCAAATTTCAACCGTTCTATTAATTTTTGTCCTTTTCTCTTTTTTGTGATGGAATGCTAGGATTAGATAAGCACCACATGTCATTTTTCATGAGTGACATAATTAATTGTCGATTAAGCATGTAATGTTGGCAATGACATTCGTGTACCAATTCAGCACAGATCCACGATTGAGAATTGAGATATATTTGAATATCATGTCCAGATTATTATTACGGGACTAGAGTGAATTGTTCTTGTAGTACTATCTAATATATGTGTCAAAGAGCGAATTCTCTTGCAGCGGATACAGATTAGGTGGATTTCGTGCCATAAGATAATGTACTTTTTTCGCAATTGCTTAAGAATAAATTCACGCTCTTTTTGTTACGGTAATTAAGTGTTGCAATTGAATCGGCTCTTGATGCAATAGAATAGGAGTTCTTGGTGTAAGCGTAATCGCAATTGACTTTATAACCAACAAACTCCTCTCATTTTTATTGGTTTAACATTTTATAAATCTAAAAAAATGATGAGTGATAGAATGATAGCAATGATAGTTTGCAAACCCAAATCGTGATAGTTTGCAAACCCAAATCAAGATTTACAATAGCTGTTCGTTTTCTGGCCATACCCATAATATGGATTAAAAAAATTAATTATCAGTTAAAAAATAAGTTGGATAATAAACTCTTTTAAAATGAATTAAATAAATATAGATAAGATACATATTGTTCGCTTAAAAAATACCTAATGGATAATTTATATGTTTAATTTTTTCATTTGCAAAATCTTAAATGGGGGTTCCTCGCGTTAGGGAGACAAAAAATTTTCTCAAAAATGAACACATTCAAGAAATTGTTAAATACTATGATATCCATCGATTAACCCATTTTCTGTCCGTATTAAAATATAGGCGGACCGAATATTTTATCCGTATTTGCATTCGTTTTCGACCCGCCATTTGCCACCGTTAATCATGATACTCTCATTAATCTAGGAACATGATATTAAAGCCTTTTCTGAATTGGGCAAATTAAACAAATAAAACCACGACTGCTTGCTTATTCTATCTGATTGTATCCAACAAGCAAACGACATTCTTTCTGCATTTTCATTCATTTTTATCCCAATTTGCATGTCTAGACCCCTTGAAATAGTTCTACCTAATGTGACTTGCCATTTTTTGTTATTGTCATAAATCAACGGTTACTTCAATTCTTCTACTCTCCGATATACAAATAAAAAGACATCGAAAAAAGGGGGAAAATTGCAAACCACTAAAAGGACTCTCTCAACCTAGTTCCTAGACTTCTTCTGTTATTTCTAGCTAGGTCCTAATAACAGAAGATTGTTATTATAATATAGAGAGAATATGGAGAGAGAGAGTATTCTTATTGATATTTGGGATGATTTACAATGGGGTAAGACCCCTCTATTTATAGGAAGATAAATGACTTAGCTTCAAACTAAAACTCTTAGACATTCACTCTAAATAGAGTTCTATTTATAACACTCCCCCTTGAATGTCTATTCAACAAAGTGCCTCGTTAAAACCTTAAAACCAAAACCCAATGGGAAAAATTAAAGAGAAGGAAAAAGAGTACACATGTTTGAATATGCGCCTATTGGTTTCCTCGTTAAAAACCTCGCAAGGAAAACCCAGTTGGTACAAAACCTTGTAAGGGAAAAAGAATGCAACGCGCATTAACTCCCCCTGATAAGAACATCAATTTATATCCTTGAGCATTTGCATTCCAATCTTGTGCACCATCTTCAAAACAATCTTTGGTAGATGTTTGATAAATAAATCAACCATATTGACTTGAATAAATATTCCGCACCTTGAAATCATCATTCTTGATAGATATGAACATCTTCATATAATGTCGTGGAATAACTCTTTAATATCTCCATAGATGTATTCTCAATGCCATCATGCTTATAGTTATAGCAAGATACATATGTACACAAATTGTACTTAGGATGTGGTACTTCAGGACCAAGAATTGTGTATGCTTTAAGCAACTTAAATCTTTCAAGTTAAGTCATATAAATCACATAATAGACTTTAGATGCATATCAAGTTTTCATTTCATGCTAAACAAATAAGATATCGAAAACTGATTATACATACCTTTGATTTTATACTTTCAAGTATTTGAACTATATGTCCAAATCAACATGTCTTTCATATGGAATCAAGTATTTGTCTATACGCTTTAAGCGTATCAAAGACTTTGTCCTTCTGGGACTTAATATGAGCATTTGTAGTGAGAATATAGTCACTTTCTTTGGGTCAGCAAATGCGTATAGCATGCTTTGCAATATGTTGCAATTGAATTATCCATTTTATGAACTTCAGGTTCATATCATGATATTCGGGGATTTACATATACAAATGATAATTCATCCCATGCAACCTTTTCTCAAGTGTTTATCATGTCTCCCCCTCATGTTAGAAAAGCTAACTTGTTTCCTCAACTTTGGGAAATCATCTTTGTGCATTATCATGTCAATATACACAGCACATTAATAATAAGATGAAATTATTTGGTTCCTGACCCTGAACCACTTGTGAGGGGAGAATATACTCTCGTATACAACGTATATCAAACTGATATATATAACTTTGTTCTCATAGGAAACAGTTTAGCTATTAAGTGGAGGCACTCAATAATTATCTTGCTAAACCAACTTTGATATAAACCAACTTATCAAGATGAACTATCTTGAGTAGAAAATCTGGAAATTATGCTCGAAGTTAGATTACTGAGCAATTTACCTCGCAAGCACCGGCCAGGCTGCGGGTTAATAACAATTGCGCATGTAACCATATCATAGATGCATCATATGTGGTATACATGGCAGGTGAATGGGCCCATATTCACCTTTGATTTTTCCAGAATTTATGGGCTTCAACCCGAACTCTTTAGTTGGTCAGTTCATTAATGAGAACAAGTGATACAAGAGAATTCGTAAAGAACTTTCTAGTTCTTTAATATTCACCCATGTGAATTCTCTATTATTGCACATCATACTTAAAATGAGATGGCTAACCCGAATGCCAATTGAATAAATTGTCGATATTGGTAAACTTCAAATTTACACCATGACATGTGCACTTATCAATAAACTTCAGGTTTATTATGACATGGGTTTTTATACCAATAGATATCCACTTTATTGTGGCATTTTTTTAGTTTGTGTAGTACAAACTGGAGAATGAAGCGGGTAGCTTTTCATATACAAATTATGCCGCTACAAGTTGTAGTAATAGGAGATATCAAATCTTTCCTTCATTTATAGTCTCAATATAATCAATCGCTTTCGCGTGTACTTTGGCAACTGAATAAGTTTCTTTGAGACTTAGTACAGCACAATACTCAATTGTGTTTCTCCAACATAGTAATTGGCTCTTCTAGAGCTCTCAATTAATTTTGTACTACCACAGATTCATCAACATCCATGTGGTGAATATCTCTTTTAAAGAGAAAGTTATACCATTATGGCCATGGTCAAAATTATATGCAAGATATGTTTCTTGCATTATCGTTGTCCTTTAATAGTCATATTTCCAAAATACTTTGGCGTACAATAGGTACGTGACCAACGATCATTCATGCCATATATCATCTCAAACCTCCTTCTAGGGGTGAGTGTGGTATCATCTCAAACCTCCTTCTAGGGGTGAGGGTGGTATATTCAATACCAACTTCATGTTCATATTCTTCCGATAATGAATATGTATTCGTGAGTCAGATGTTGTCACATTCACTGCGGGGATATGTGATTTTGTTATCCTTTTCAAATCTGTAAATGCGTCTGGCATTCGATTTGCTATTCTTTGCAAATGGATAATATTTTGCGCCTCTTTTTCACAAATAGAGGTATGTGGATCAAGATGAGATAATGATGTATTTTTCCACAAAATTTCCCGTTTGGTTTCACCAACTTCTCCCCCTAATTTTGGGAAAAGTGTCTCATCAAATTGACAGTCTGCAAATCGTGCAGTGTACAAATCCCCTGTCAATGTTTCGAGGTATCGAATAATGGAGGACGATTCAAACTCAACATATATTCCTAACCTTCTTTGCGGACCCATTTTGGTGCGGGATGGCGGTGCTATAGGCACATATACTGCGCATCCAAAGATTCTTAAATGGGATATATTAGGTTCATGACCCAAAACCAATTGCAACGGGGAATATTTGTGTCAATTCGTCAGTCAGAGACAAACTAGCATTGCTGCATGCAAAATGGCGTGACCCCAAGCCGAAGTGGGCAGCCTCGTTTTCATGAGTAAATGAGGTATTCAAGATTATACTCATGTATTGTCTCAATCTGATATCCATTTTGAATGATATCTTTAAAACTCAACAAGTTCCTTTTAGACTTGGAGGAGAACATTTTGACTGATATCATTAAAACTCAACAAGTTCTTCTTAGACTTGGAGGAGAACATTGCATTCTCTAAAATATCGTTCCTTTAGGCAGAGTTATAGTTGCTCTTCAGGAGCCTTCAATCAATTTAATTCCCATGGTTTGCCATACAAAAGAAAATATACGAACATGAGAATAAACAAATTCAATCCGTTTGTTTCATACTTAAACAATATTTTCGAAATCTGCTGAGGTTATTCGACTAACTAAATCAGATAGTCGATTATATGTTTTCCATAATCGATTACTTTGCAGTTCGAAAATTTCAGTTTAAGCATTTTCTTAAAATAATCGATTGTTAAACATACACAATCGATTGTTGAACATTGACAATCGATTGCTAAACACACACAATCGATTATTTGCTATTTTGAAAAACATCAGATCACTGTCTTAAGACAATCGATTGTTGAACATACACAATCGATTGTTGAACATTCACAATCGATTGTTAAACATACACAATCGATTATTTGCTATTTTGAAAAACTTACAGATCACACTGTCTTAAGACAATCGATTGTTAAACATACACAATCGATTATTTGCTATTTTGAAAAACTTCAGATCACACTGTCTTAAGGCAATCGATTGTTAAACATACACAATCGATTGTTGGACATTCACAATCGATTGTTAAACATACACAATCGATTATTTGCTATTTTGAAAAACTTCATATTACACTGTCTTAAGACAATCGATTGTTAAACATACACAATCGATTGTTGAACTTTGACAATCGATTGTTGGACGTACACAATCGATTGTTATGCAGTTTTAATGCGAAATATTAGATAATCGACTAACTGTTAGGTTAGTCGATTACCGCTACTGGAAAATAAAAATATTATTGAAATCTGAGCATATTGAAACATTCTAAAGAACTAATACTTAAAATTATATCATAAACTAACTAATACGAGCTGATACTAATGACTATTAGTTTATTCACTAACTATTACAAATAAGTGAAATAAAATCAAACAACTCCATCTTCTTTCATCACAGATCCATCACCGATTAGGTGGTCTATTTTCCCATCGGGTTGCTCAAAGAAATCTGCCACTTCCAAGTGGGTGATGTCAAAATTGTCGTCAGAGACAAAATTTGTTTCAGGGCCTTTACTCTTTCGAGATGCTTGATAAAGGTCAACCAAATGTCTTGGTATACGGCAAGCTTTTGACCAGTGCCCTTTTCCACCGCAACGATAATATATAGTTTATGAACTATTTGCTTTTGGATTCTCATCGTATCGTGCTTGTGGTAGAGTGATCAACTTCAGGTTGTCATATCTCTTCTTTAAGCCATTCCACAAGATAGCTGGATCTTTGACTGTGATATATTCAATTTTCAAACCTTTATCAAGGTGATGGCGCAAGAAAATCAAGGCCTTAGCACAGTTTCAAACCTTCATCAAGGTGATGGCGCAAGAAAATCAAGGCCTTAGCATAGTCTTGGGTGGATGCATTATTTCTTTCTTTAATGGCGTCTCCAAGACCCATAGCATCTAAGTGGATTTCAGCATCCAACACCCATGTCATATAGTTCTTGCCGGAAATTTCAAAGGCAACGAACTTTCTTTTCATAATGTCAGACATAAAACAAAATTATATCAAGAGTGTGTTCATACTTACGGGCTCTATTACAATTATCATATTCACTTCAGGGACTGGACCATAATCATGTGCTTTACACAATCTCGTATCAAATATTACTTTCATAAAGTGAAAGATTATTTTGAGAATCTTTATTATTCTCATTATCACAATAATGACGATTATAATTTCGTCTATTGCCACGTCCACATTAATTGATACCATCATGGTAATAATTTTGTCTTCTTTCAGACTTATCACATACTGCTACCACATTCTCTAAAGGGAATGGAGCAAATTCAATGGGACGGATTTTCAATTCTTTGCCCAAAATCATTCATGAATTTGATCATGGCAACACTTAGAAATTTTACCACTTCATGTGAGTGTAATTTCTTATGAACTCCATTAGAGTTATAATCAAACTTTGTTGTCTTTGTTTGTATATAGAATCAAATCGTAGAATTTCAAGAATTTGAAAAGGAAAAGTAAATTACTTACCTTAAGGTATACCAATAAATGTTGTGATATCAAATATACCTCTTGAGTTTCCATCCCGTTGCATTACTTTATGATGATACCATCTCTTCTATTTTTCCGTATAGAAATTAGAAAAAGGCGGCGATTGAGTTGAGAGAGCCGAATCGGCTATGAAGCAAAAACCCTACACAAACAAAAGTTAAAATAATCGAAAATTTCAATTGGTTAGAAACTCGTGCTGATAACGTGTTATGAAATAATATAAAAGACAAGAACAATATAGAGAGAATAGGGAGAGAGAGGAGTATTCTTATTGATACTTGGGATGATTTACAATGGGGTAAGACCCCTCTATTTATAGGAAGATAAATGACTTAGCTTCAAACTAAAACTCTTAGACATTCACTCTAAATAGAGTTCTATTTATAACAAAGATTAAGTTATATCCATTGAGCAATGTATTATTTTTTTCCATTATGATCATCAGAGTAGTTTAATTTGCGATAACGCCTTAGTTACAATTTTATCAGACTACCAATTATTACTTATCACATATATTTACTTGTTATAATAAGCGATTTGATTCTTGAAGTATTTTGTAGAAGAATAAGCATACATAGCCAGTTACCCAACCGCATAAACTTAAAATAAATGACAGATATATAATATATGTATAACCGTGTAAAATTAATGTATAATTTATATATACTGACAAGAAAAAGTAAACAATACATCCGACCAACTTGTTTGACTCAAAAGTTGTAAAATACTTTTTAAGCAAATCAATCGAAAGAGGATGAAGGGGTAAAATGTAATCGAAGATAGTAAATCCTAGAATATGCTTTGTGAATGAACCAACGATAATGCTAGTACAGTTGATAAAATAAAATGTAGAGAGAGATGTAGAGAGAGAAGTAGAAAGCTTGTCTATTAAGTCAAATGCCTTTTTCAAAGCTCGGATCCCTCTTATATAGTAGGGGATCCCGACCTAAAAATACAAGTGACACAAGAGAGGAGGGAACGATGGGATTACAGGGTCGTTGCCCTTGTTGAACTTGGGTCGTCCTAGTGCCCCAACCGGCGTGCGGCAAGTAGATGGACATGATGTTTTGGGGACGTGACCGATCGAATCCACCCCCATACACTTAGTCCCTCCACTCGTCGGGATCGCAGCGGAATTCGTTCTCGATGGGCAGAATCAGTGCTTCCTTTCGGGGGGAATTTGACGTACCCAGAGGAAACGACGTGACCATTGAAGAACTGCAATTATAACGGTCTGGGCACCAAAAAAAAACACCTTCCTTCGTATGGAGTTACCTCCCGCATACGTTATCATGGCGCCAGTTTTCGAGGCAAACTGCCGCTTGGTTTCCCTCATTGATTTGACGTGTGACGCTTCGATTCCGATGCCACCCATCCCTATAAATAGGGGGAAGGGTTTTATTTGGTTTGAAGTTTTGTCATTTGTGAGAGCATTTCAGTTCTTCAGTCCATATTTTCCAATTTTGGTGGTCCCGCCCTTAATCAAAACTCTTATACTTCTTCAGTGAACTTTGTGTGGTTCCTTCTTTACTGAAACTATGTCTAACCCTCACTTATATGATGAGAGAGTTTCGGCGGAGGCTCCATTGAGTGTGCCACCCAATCCAGACGGCGGGGTGATGGAAGATGAATACGAAATTAATCCTCTTACTGTGGAAGCCCTATTACCGAAAAATCCTTCGTTACGGAATGACTTCAACAAGGATATGCCTGTTACGGTGCCAGAGACTTCCCAATCGCGGCAGAAACACTTAGACGATCTCTGTGTAAAATATGGCGTACCCTTTCATGCTGAGGTGGTTCCCACCAGAGAGAAACTCGTAGATACCCATAGGCTGGAGTACTGTGCTTTTTACGAGTACCCTTTCGTAATCCGCTATGGTCTTCCCTTACTTCCTTTGGCTGAAGGACTTCGCAGGTTCTACAACGTTTTCCTGGATTAACTCATGCGATATACTTTGAACATGCTCTTGCTACTATCCAAATATGCGAAGTTGGCCGATTGTGAAGTATCTGTTCACCACTTCTTGCAATTGTTCAGTGCCAGTTACCTGAGAGATACCATGGTGCACCTGAGAAGCTGTGGTATGAGAGGACTAGTGGTTGGATGCGACGATCGGACGAGTCGTGGGTTCTAACTTAGTTACTTCTTCATCAAGACCGAACACCTGGTCGCCAACCCTATCAGGTTTCTAAAGAGGTGGACCTCATCACGTAACTGTTGCGACCTGTTGAATGTCTTGCTAATTATTGTAGTGGTGATTCTAACTCTTCTCATTATAGCCATAGCTTATCCACCTCATCACGTCGTCAGCCTTAGGAGGTGGGTCGCTGGTTTGTTACCCCATGCGGAGGCGGCCCATACGTGGCCCTCCTTCCTGCAACGATATGGCCCTAATGTCCCTGCAGGTAAATTGTTACATCTTTCCCTTGTGAATTTTGCAACTCTGCTCACGTGCGCTTTTTGTTGTAACAGGTCGAGGTTCATCAAGGAGGAGGGCACCGGAAACCACTTACCGATAGTCCGATGTTACCCAGGAGGATCATGATGTGCTGTGCGAGTCAGTTCGGGAGGGTCTCCTCCTTCATCTTCTCAACTAGGGATTGCGTTCACGGCTGTAGCCATGTTGGAGACGACATTACCTACGTCGGCCTCATAGACCGCCGTCGAAGCTTTCGATGGTGAGGAGCCGGCAGAGAGTAAGCGGAGGAGATTGGAGATAGGAAAGGGGGTGGCTGCCGAAGCCGATGAGGTTGCGTTTCCAGTGATGCTGAGGCCTGTACTCATGGCTTACACCATTAGATTCGGGAGGTCGACTCAATCGGGCAGAGTCTGCGCGATGTTAGTCAGTGCGCGTTGCTGGAGAGGGGCCATCAACCAGTGTTGGGGGATTAGACAAAGAGGCGGGGGCGAACTCCAACATCGCTCAGGAGGATGTGGACGAGTTTTTGGATGGGCATACCTACGTTGAAATGATGATAGAGGGGTACGACCATCATATCACGATCTCAGGATCTTACTACTTGCTTCAAAATAGCGAGCAGGGTGCATCGGCTCTTACCATGCTTTGCATTGCCCCTGATAGCGAGATGCTTAGCACTGTGACCGATGCAGAGTTATCGTGCAGGGTGGTTTGAATGGCGTATCAGGTATTCATTCATTCTTTCTTTTTTTGGCCTTGTAGTATTGCTCCGAAAGCGTGTTTACTTATACTTTTTTTTCATACTCTTGTTTTGGAGGTGGAGATGAGCCGTTGTGAGCAGAAGAAAACGACCCTCTTCAAGAAAGTCCTGAGAAAATATCAAAAATTTTGCTTTATGAACCAAGCAGTGTCGACCTTTACCAGCAGGACCTCGAGTTTCAGGCATTCCGTGAAGGGCTCGAGGAGAGGGAGGCCCAGTTAGAGCGCATGGGGGCCGAGCTTGAGGAAGCGGACAATGAGCTGATAAGAGTTGTGGACTATAATAGTGAATTGGAGGCACTTCTTAGAGAGAAACACAAAGAGCTTGAACTGAGCCGTGGGTTGGCAGCGGAGAACGTTGGCCTTCAGTGGAGGGTGGCAGAGTTGACTGTCAAGCTCAACGCCAGGGTGATAGAAATAACCGGGCTCAAGGGAGAGTTGAAAGTCAATGCCGATGAAGTGGTAGAGTTACGAAGGCAGGTCGCTCTCCCGAGGTCAGAGGAAATGGGTTCGCAATCCCAGCCCTCCTCGTCTCACCCCTCGTCCAGTCGAGGCTCACGCCGCAGTGCATATGAGATGTGGGTCTTTGCGGAGGCCGAACTTGATGTTTATAAAGACCTCCACTCTAAGGGTCGAGCAACGGAGGAGGAGGTTCAGGCCAGACAGACCGAGGCTCGTGCCGCTTGTTTGGCGTGTGGGTATTACCCCGACTCCCCTGATAGAGGGGATTCCATTTCCGGGGATGTCAACCACCTTGACTCGGAGTGTCGGTAAGATTATATTTATCCTCGGGGGGCGATGAGATGTGGGCTTGTGAATTTGTATATATAGTTTTGGCTCGTGGGATGTACGAAGGCCCGTTTATGTGGGCTGATGTAAACATATTTTGGTTGTAATATAAATTTCACTTTTGCTGCCTTGTCAATTTGCTGCTTTTTCTCCTTGGTTTTATTTTTTATGATGCTCTGTCCCAGTAGGGATTTTTGTTATTCATTACGAGTGCTTCGCCGTGGTTTGAACGAGATCGAACTTGTATTTATGGCCTTAGACAATAAGATTACTTCTACCGTCATCAAGGTATCTGTCGTGGTTCGAGCGAGGTCAAATTTTCGATGGTTGTAGCCATTAGTCGATGGCCTTAGACATTAAGATTACTTCGACCCTCATCAAGGTATCTGTCGTGGTTCGAATGAGGTCAAACTTGTCGATGGTTGTAGCCATTAGTCAATGGCCTTATCCATTAGGATTACTTTGACTGCTATCGAGATATACGTCGTGGTTCGAACAAGGTTGAACTTTTTGATGGCTGTAGCTATTAGTCAATGGCCTTATCCATTAGGATTACTTCGACTCTTGTTGAGATATTTGTCGTGGTTTGAACGAGGTTGTACTTGTCGATAGTCGTTGCAGAAGTCGATGACCTTAGCCATTAGGATTACTTTGGCTGTTTTCGAGATATCCATCGAGGTTGGAACGAGGTCGAACTTGCCGATGGCCGTAGCCTATAGCCTTAACCATTAGGATTACTTCAACTGTCATCGAGATATCCGTCGTGGTTCAAACAATGTCGAACTTGTCGATGGCCGTAGCCATTAGTCGATGGCCTTAGCCATTAGGATTACTTCGACATGTCGTCGAGATATCCATCGTGGTTCGAACGAGGTCGAACTTGTCGATGGACGTAGCAATTAGTCGATGGCCTTAGCATTAGAATTACTTGACCGTCGTCAAGATATCCGTCATGGTTCGAATGAGGTCGAACTTATCAATGGTCGTAGCGATTAGTCGATGGCCTTATCCATTATGATTACTTTGACTATCGTCGAGATATCCATCGTGGTTTGAATGAGGTCGAACTTAATGATGGTCGTAGCCATTAGTCCATGGCCTTATCCATTAGGATTGAATGTTGTCTAGATATCCGTCATGGTTCAACGAGGTTGAACTTGTCGATGGCCGTAGCCATTAGTCGATTATTCATAGGAGGATTCCGTTTATATAATAGAGATTTCTATTCGTGCGATGGAGAACTGTATGTACAATGGAGAGTTGTTTATACAATGGAGATTTAACTAGTGTAGTCCCTTTATTACATTGGCCCAGCGACCATGTTGACTGGCCGATGTGATGAACTCGTGCTCAGATACCACCGGGTGTCCCTTTCGCCGCCTCGTTAATAACCTCCCCGAGAAAACCCAACTGGGACAAAACTCAAGTGAGGGAAAAAGAGTGTGACTTGGGAGATGCCTTTCAGAAGTGGAAGTATTTGAGGTGGGAGACGTTCCAATTGTTTTGGAGCAATTTTCCTTCCTTATTTTCTACTCGGAACACTCTTTTGTTGGCGATGACCATGATTTTGTATGGTCCGTCCTAGTTGGTTCCTAACTTCCCATCGTTCGGGACTTTTGATGTAGTGTTTTGGCTTTGAGGATGTAGTCGCCGACTTTGAGTGGTCTTGCTTTGACCTTTCTGTTGTAGTATCTTTCTGCCTACTATTTTTGGGCCATCATTCTTTTATGGGCCATATCTCTTCGTTCTTATGCTTCGTCCAGGTCTTGCAGCCTGCTTTCATCATATATGCTCCGCTGTTGTGGGATTATCTTAAGCTCGGTTCCCTGACCTCGACGGGTATGACTGCATCAGTCCTGTAGACCAGCGAGTATGGTGTTTCTCCCGTGCTAGTTTTGGGGTAGTTCAATATGCCCACAGTACTACGGGTAGTAATGCGGGCCATAGCCTTTTGGCTTCCTCGAGCTTCTTTTTCAAGATGTTCAGTATTGTCTTGTTGGAATACTCATCTTGGCCGTTGGCGGTGGGATGATACGGAGTGGAGAGTATCCGTTTAATCTGCCACTTCTCAAAGAACTCAGTTATTTTTCCATTGACGAACTGGGGCCCATTGTCACAGCTTATTTCTTTGGGAATACCGAAATGGCATATAATATTTCCATATTAAGGCGATGACCTCTTGTTCGCGTATTTGTGCGTACGCACCTGCTTCTACCCATTTAGAAAAATAGTTGGTTAAAACCAAGAGAAAATTTACATTTCCTTGTCCTGCTGGTAGAGGGCCGATTACACCCATTCCCCATTTTATGAAGGTCCATGGCGAGGCTACTGAATAGAGAATTTCTCCCGCTTGGTATATAATGGGGGCGTACTTTTGGCACTGCTCACATTTCCGGACATAATCTGCCGCATCTTTTTTATGGTGGGCCAGTAATACCCTGTGCGGATAAGGCATCACACGAGGGCGCGATTTTTTGTATGGGCACCGTAATGACCCTCGTGCACCTCTTCTAGCACTTTTCTCATTTCGTTCGGTCTGAGGCACTTGGAAAGGGGACGGTCAAACATCCTTTTGTAGAGATCATAATTTATTAGGCTGTATCAGGCGGCTTGCACCCGGAGATTTTTGGCCTCTTTTTTGTCATGTGGGGTGTTCCATCCTGCAGATAGGATACAAGGCGGTTGCTCCAGTCCCAAGTTATGTTTAAAGAGAGTACCTCGATGTGGTCGACGGCCGAGTGAAGGAGAGGTAAGCACATTTTCTTAGTTGATGTTTTTGGTGGCCGCAGCTAGCTTGGCTGCCATCTGCCTCGATGTTAACGCCCTGGGGATTTTCTTGAAACGACACTCATCAAACTCGGGCATTAGCTTGTGGATTTCCGATTGATATTTCTGTAGCCTCCGCTCCTTGATTTGGTAAGTCCCGGTGACTTGATTCATGACGCGTTGAGAGTCGCAATGGAGGACGAGTTGTCGTGCCCCATACTTGAGAGCCAATTTCATACTTGCAATTATAGCCTTATATTCAACCTCGTTGTTAGTCATCTCGAGGCATCGTACGGACTGGAAAATTACTTCGCCCGTAGGGACTTCGAGTATGAGTCCCACTCCCGATCTCGAGGCATTTGAGACACCGTCAGTATATAGAGTCCAGAGGTCGGTATTAGCGGAGGCACGGAGGGCCTCCTGTTCCGCCTTAGGTAGTATCTCTGTGCTGAAGTCAGTGACGAAATCAGCAAGTACTTACGACTTGTTGGCGGTTCTGGGATGATATGTTATGTCATGCTCGCTGAGATATTTAGCCCATTTGGCGAGCCTACCCGAGAGTTCGGGTTTATGTAGGATGCTCCTTAGGGGAAAAGTGGTTATCACTTTTATGGGATGGCAGTGAAAATAGGGTCTAAGCTTTCGTGAAGCTACGACCAGTGCGAGAGCTAATTTTTTGAGGTGTAGGTACCTCGTCTCAGCATCTATTAATGTTTTGCCAATGTAATAAATAGGGAATTGAGTATCTGCTTTGGAGAATAACGGTGATGAAGATAGGTATGCCTTCAGTTTCTTTAGGGCGTCGATGCACTCCTCGTTCCATTGTAGCCCATGATCATTCCTCAGTACACTGAAGAATTTGTGGCATCTACCTGAGGATCGTGAGATGAATCTTGATAGGGCGGCTATTTTCCCAGTCAGTTTTTGCACCTGCTTTTTGCTACTAGAACCTCAGGTATTGTATCTACGGCCTTGATTTGGTCTGAGTTGACTTTAATCCCATGTCGTGACACAAGAAAACCTAGGAATTTTCCAGAGGCTACTCCGAAGGCGCATTTTTTGGGGTTTATTTTCATCTTGTATCGCTTCAATATCTCGAAGGCTTCTTCTAGATGGCTGATAGGTCTTCCTTCTTTGCTGATTTCTTTAACATGTCGTTGATATAGACTTCCATTGTTTTGCCGAGCTGTTCCTTTAACATTTTGGCGACCAACCTTTGGTAGCTCGCGCATTTTTGAGCCCGAAGGACATCACTTTATAATAGTACGTCCCTTGGTGGGTGATGAAAGTCGTCTTTTCTTGGTCCTCTTCGTCCATTAGGATTTGGTTGTAGCCGGAGTAGGCATCCAAGAAACTCAATAGTTCATGCCCTAATGTTGCGTCGATCAGCTGGTCGATGTGAGGCAGTGGGAAGGAATCTTTGGGGTACGCCTTGTTCAGATCGGTAAAATCTACGCACATTCTCCATTTTCTGTTTTTCTTTTTGACCATGAACACATTGGCGATCCACTGGGGGTACTTCGATTCTATGATGGAACCATTGGCTAACAACTCGTCCACTTCCTCCTGATCGCCTCGTTGATTACAACGCTGAATTTCCTCCTCATTTATCGTACTGGAGGGTATATTGGATCGATGTTCAGCTTGTGGGTGGCGATGTCTTTCGGGATTCTTGGCGTATATGAGTGGGAAAAGGAAAACAGATCCGTATGGTTAGTAAAGAATTCATGGTACTTACCTACGTCGGAGAGGTTGTGCCCGATATAATCCTTCTTGGTGTTGTCGGTACCATCCAATTGGACCGGGTCGAGGTTTTGGATCATCTCTTTGCAGGATTCCGCAATGTCTGGGTCTCTAATGACATCTGGCGGCAGGATGACTTTGGCGCCTATATGGTTGATTTCTATGCTTCCGCGCTTTCCCCTTTTAATTATTTGGTGTTCGTACAATCTTGGGTGATCCGGTAGCATTCTTGGGCGGTGCGTGGCTCACCTCGGATGGTGTATATCCCATATGGGGGTGGGAAATTTGACTACTTGGTAGAAGCTCGAAGGGACGGCTCGCATGGCATGTATCCATGGGCACCCTATGATGGCATTGTAGGCCATTTCTTGGTTCATGACATGGAATGTGGTTTCCATCGTGACTCCTCCTGCCAAGACTGTTAGTGATATTTCTCCGGGGTTTCGCTACACTGCATTTTTAAAACCTGTTAGTGTTATGCAATGCAATATTATCTTAACCTTGAGCCTCATTTGCGTGAGGACTATCGGATGGATAATACACATGCCGCTTCCATTGTCTACTATAATTCTTTGTAAGTCAGTGTCAACAATGCATAAGGTTATAACTTAAGCATCGTAATGAGGGAAAGACAAACCGTCGATATCAGACTTATCGAAGGTGATACTATCTTTGAGATTATCATACCGTTCGTGAGCGATCGCATGCTTCACTTGTGTGTGGTGGTGAACTTTACACGATTGATTGTCTAGTCATCACTGGCGCCGATGATCATCCATATGGTGCGGGCTAGAGAAGGCGGATTTGGCAGCCCTTGGGATGGGTCGCGCCCTCTGGCAAAATTAGCCTGCCCTTTATCACCGAGCAGTTCCTACAGGTATCCTTGATTCAGCATCCTTACCACTTCCTGCCGTAGACCTATGCAATATTCAGTCTTCTGCCCTCTTTCCTGATGGAATTCACATAGGACGTTCGACCTCCTTGTTCTTCGATCTGATTTCATTTTCTGGGGCCAGTGCACCTTCGTGCCCAGTTTCTCCAGTGCGTACACTATTTCTGAAGGGGAGACACAAACGTTATAAGAAGATAATAATGAGGGCATACCTCTTTCATTTCGGAATGGTGCGACGTGTCGTAACACGACGTCTGTATGCCTTGGTGGGGGTGGATTGGGAGTCCTGATATGAGGTTGGTTCCTTTCTTTGTTGAAGCATGGATGCTGTTCCCTCTGCCCTTCGATGCGTCGATCCCTCCTTATCTCGGATTGCACTGATGTCAATCGTTGGGTTGGGCCATTGAGGTCGTCTTCGCCTGCTCTTACTTCGGTGTAGAAGGCATTATGAATCTTCTCACACTTGGAGGGTGGATACTTTATGAGTCTGCTGAGTAGCTTCTTGGTTGCTTTTGATCCGTTCCTACCCAATATGTTTTTGATAGCTGCGACCGCCATTCTTTCTGATACATGCGGTAATCCCATTCTTACCCTGTTGAATTGAGATAGGAAGTCCCAAAGTCCTTCTTCCATCGTCTGCATGATGGCAAATATATCGTTGACCCTAGCTTCAACTTTCTTTGCTCCTGCATGAGCGGTGGCGAATTTACCCGCCATTTCTTCGAACGTCGATATTGATTTGGCCGGTAGTTGAGAATACCATGTCAGCGCCTCAACTGTCGAAGTTTCACCGAACTTCTTCATTATTATGGACGGCACTTGCTCTTTTTATAGTTCATTGCGTTTTACGGCAGTGACGTAGTGAATCGGGTGGTCTTCCGGATTTGTAGTCCTGTCGTATATTTTCAAGTATGGTGGCATTTTGAATGTTTTTGGGATCGAGTGAGGAGCAGCTTTTTCAATGTATGGTTGTTCAACGAACCTTCCGACATCGCGCTTCGGCAGTAACTTAGGAGCGCCGGGTATCTTGTCAACCCTTACCTGGTGCTCCTTCATTTGGTCGCGGAGCACCTTACTCTCGTTCTCCATTTCTATCATTTTCTTAAGGATGGTTGAGAGTGCACCATCGCTTTCGTCGGGAATGATATGGGCATTGCTTGTTCGTGCAATGTTTGTACCATCAGCAGTGGCAACGATCTCTGCCGATGGAGGATCTTCGGCATTTCACTGAGGGGATTTCTCGAGCATGGTACTTAGGGTTCGTCAGCCATTCTTCCAGCAGTTTCTTGACTGTTGGAGGTGCTTCTTTTGCAGCAGATGTAGTGGCTTCTCTTTCACGCGAGATCGTTAGATCTACGAGTGAAGAGGGTGAGATCTTCCCTGTACAATACCTGGTATTACGTTCACGGTATTTTCCATACTGACTTCATTGAGGGAGTCTACGAGGTTGGTCGTGACGTCTTCTATCATCTTCGATCTTGCTTCATTTCCGGCCATTGCTGGTTTCTATGGAGTATGAAGAGCAGAGGTTGTTGTTCTTGATATCCTAGTATGAACCACGATTTCGATTACTGAAATCCCCACAGACGGCACCAAATTATATACCTCAAAAGTTATAAAGTACTTTTTAAGAAAACCAATTGAAAGAGGATGAAGGGGTAAATCGTAATCGAAGATAATAAATCCTAGATTATGCTTTGTGAATGAATCAACGATAATGCTAGTAGCAATTTATAAAATAAAATGCAGAGAGAGATGTAGAGAGAGAAGTAAAAAGCTTGTCTATTAAGTCAGATACATTTTACAAAGCTCGAATCCCTCTTATATAGTAGGGAATTCTGATCTAAAAATACAAGTGTCACAAGAGAGGAGGGAACGACGGGATTACATGGTCGTTGCCCTTGTTGAACTTGGGTCGTCCTATTGCTCCGACCGGCATACGATCAGTACATGGACATGATATCTTGGGAACGTGACCGGTCGAATTCATCCCATACACAACTCTGTATAAATATCCCTTTTACGCCGTCAATACATAAAACTAAACCAAAAGGTTTGATTTTCCAGTACATTTGATGGCCACATAAGCCTAAATGCTTCTGTTGTATGTTGGGGCCAAAATAGCTACCATTATAATAGAGAGGACCCCTTATTGAAGGAGATGTCTTCACTCCAACCGACTAGACCTTAAGGGGCCAACATCAAAAGTTGTTGGCTTCTCGAAAATGACTACCATTTTTCGGCATTTGCACACAAGTCCACAACTCACAAGCAATGGAAAGAAAGAGAGGACCCAACTCAATGGTCTCACAATATCTTCCCAAATCTCAAGGGACTGAGATGTATGATCAGAATGCACGCCCCATTTTGCTTGTATCACCGGCCGAACGAGAATTTGAAATTTATAGATTCTGAATTTGTTATCGAACTCATAATTTATTTAGTTATTGAGTTCACAATTAAATATTTATACATATTTAATTTATTTCTAATACTCCTCCCGTTTCAATTTATGTGAACCTATTCCCTTTTTGATCCGTGCAAAAAAGGATGATTCCTTTCCTTATTTGGAAACAATTTACCTTTATGCAATGATTTATAACCACACAAAATATATGTGCCTCATTTTACACCACAAGTTCAGAAGTCTTCTCTCTTTTCTTAAACTCCGTGCCCAGTCAAATGAATTCACATAAATTGAAACAGAAAAAGTATAAAACAAGATCTAAGCAGAAGCTATTGGGTTCATGTGAACCCACTATGGATACATTACCTCCGCCCCTACCTTCTGTGACAAATAAGGCAAAGGCAATATATCTGCCTCTTTGTGTGTACATATTTTATAGGTTGTACATCTTTCTTTTTATCCGGTATTCCGCACTCATATTGGAGCCCGATTATATTCCGATTCGCACCGCATAAGATTCCATTCGGGAATAAGCGCTCGTTACCAAGAATTTTTTATATCCAAGTTCGACCCGAAATCTCTGGTTAACGAAAAGCACCCCCATTCGTTGCACCACATCCTATAGGTTGCACATCTTACTGTTTCACATATAGGAGTTTATGTCATGTTCATTAACATTGTATAATTTTTTTTATGACGATAGTGTAAAATTCAAGTTGCATGAACCTCAACTATTTACTAAAATACATGTTACTTTTTATTATTTCATTGATCTCTAGGTCAACCTAAGGTTTCCTGGCGCAAAATGTGACTTTCTATAATAAGTTTAATTTGGTAACTTACAAATTTAAAAAGTAAATTGTTATAACAAGTAAAAATACAGTGATGGGGTAAAAATCAATTTGACTTTCAGTGCACATATATGTGTAAATAGGGAACTGTTGAGGATAGGGGGAGGGGGTGATGTGGACAATTACCAGAAAGGCCTAATAATTTAGGAGCCCCCACCAATTCTCTGTGCATGTGAGCATTTGCTCCTATCACAAATCACTAGTCCATTTTATAAAGGATCAATTTGTAGTTTTCGCCGGAGGCGGATCCACGGTTTAAAATTTATGAATTTTTAGAACGATCTTAAATAAATATATAATAAATAATTGGGTTCACAATCAAATATTTATAAATATTTAATGAATTTTTTAATACACATATAAAATATATGCAAAAGCTACTGAATTCACGGGAATGAACGTTCAATAGGCTGGATCCGCCCCTGGCTTACTATATTCTGTGGTGTGCACAATTTCCTAAAAATTAATGTTTGGTAGATGTGGATTTCATAGAGTGAAAAAAAAGTAGGACGTACTATATATATTCGAAACGTACAAAATATAAAAAATAACAACTTAATTTAGTAGTAGGAGTTACAAAGTGTCTTGGTGGTGATTTTTGGCGCACTCTTGTTGATTCGTGAGATATCATAGAGGAAAAATGATGTAGGCTCTATTGATTCTCACTAACTGAAGCAACGTATCGATCAACTTAGTTGTGATGGTCAGATATATAAATCCAAAGAAGTGTAACAAATGTGGAACCGAACTGTAACAATGTCTGCACTATTTTGCAAATAATAGGTTTTTCAAAGTCCTTCGCCTTAATTTACGGGTCTTGTGTCCTTTTCCATTTGGTTTCAAGCACAGTGTAAAGCTACTATGGAGTGTACAAAGGACATAGAATATGTGACCTTCCAACCATGTATATTTCCATGGATGGTGACTTCGTCCTCTCCCTTACTGTTCCTTATTAGTCCAAAACTTCCTTGTCCTTTGTCTGCTTCATTTGTTAAGATCGTCCCTCCCAAAATAACTGTGCAATTTCTAATCTTCAACAGTTTGCACTTTGCTTATTAAGTTGCATAAGAATGAGCTGTTTAACCAAAAATATATTATTTTGTCAAAACTAAACTTTTGAGAGAAGAAATCGGGTTACTGATAATCAAGAGACCAAAAAGAATAACAGGCTTTCTGAGAATATAAAGCAATAAAAAGTTTATATTTCAATGTGATGTGAATGATTTTCATGTCCCTACAAATAATGAAACCTCCTCCTTTTATAGATGATAATGAGTAATGGTTTAATCTAAATAATAAAGGACATTTAATGAGACGTCACACAATCATTTCTATTAAATATTGATTCTATAACATATCAGGCATTTAATAATGAATTTAGACTACTTTTTCCCACTAGATTCTCGTCTTCACCGCTCTTTTTATCCGTTGGCATTAAATGACTAGAATTGGTACGAAACTCGTGTCTAAACTCCTTTCCGTGCCTGTTTACATTTCTCTTCCCGTATATGTCATCTCCCGTGCCTTTTACTGGATTATTACACTTTGACTATTTGACCAGCCCACGTGTCATGCCGCGTCATTTTAATTTAAATTCAGTTTTTTTCCCAATACAGATAGTCCCCCCACTTTTCATTTATTTATCAATTAATTAATAGGAAAGTGGATCTTCATAAAAAAGGGAATTTTTTGTCACAATTAATGCGTTTGACAAAAGTGGATCCCTAATACAGTTGTCTCTCTCAATTAATGCTTCTTACACGTGTCATCCTTTGATTGGATCTACAATTTTACACCCTTTTTGTAAGTACTTACTTCACTATTCACGAAGTGATGATTACCTTTATTATAGGCTTTTCATAATTACACTTCTTAGTTTGACGGTTGTCATTGTATACATGTTTAACATTTTTCTTTCTTTGTCTTCTTCTTCTTCACAAATCTTTAGCAAATACTCTCTTCCTTACTTTTACTTTCTTTTCAACCCATCTTTGCTCAACAATGGCATCTTCAAACCCTAACCCCAAAAGAGTTCTAATTTTGGACAAACTTTCCAATGCCCCTGTTTGGCATAGAACAAGCAGAGGCGGTAGACTTCGACCAGAATCTATTCGAGGCGGCTCTTCCGGTTCCTCTTCTAGGAGTTCTATTTCGAAGACACCTTCCTCTAAAGGTAAATAAGTCTCTGATTTCTATCGAGAACCTTCAGTAGATGAAATCGTACCCGGCGATTTATCTTTTATCAGTGGTAGACAATCTCTTAAAAAACAAGTTGCTGGTTTGGATAAAGACGATACTTATCGTACTTTAGTGATTGGACTCACAACCCCATCCATTAGAAAATACTGTAACTGGAGAAATAGCCTTAGAATGTCTATTCCTACCCCAAATCAAAGAATTTCTTCTTTCAGGATTGAGTATTCTTTTGTTTCCACTTACCCTTTTACTTTGGGTTTTAATCCTCCAATCGACCCGGTTATTCTTGATTTTTGTTGTTTCTTTAATATTTGCTTGGCCCAACTTGGTCCCTTGGTATGGAGGACAGTGACTTGTGTAAGATTTCTATCCACCAAAGCCAACGTCAATTTTACTTTTTCTCACCTCATTCATCTATACCATCCTAACTTAATATACCATGGGTTTTTACCTTGACTGCGAGGAGTAAGACGGTTTTGGTAAGTCCAAAAGACGACAAAGATCGAGGATGATATGGCCGTTATGTTGCTGTTCGTACGGTGGATTTGCTTGGCGAAGCAAACATTCCCTTCCCTTAGAAGTGGAGTTTTGCACGTAAGTTTTTCTTATCAGATCGTACCTATTTTGTTGTAGAATTTTGATTCTGACTTCACCTCTTTTTAGTTTTTTGTAGCAACCATGGGAGATTTGGAACCTGTTTCCAACTTTCGTAGTTGGGTAGATTCAGTTTTGAAGATTGCTCCTAAGGAGCAAAGATCTTGGAAATCAATTTGTGCCATACATGGCTGAAAAGTCAAAACACATGGTACCATACCTCTTTCACACATGCTTTACGCCTTAAGCACCTTTTTCTTAATTTTGATTGCATATCCTTCTTTTGATCACGATTTGGCTACAAAGGAATGGCAGCCGAAGTAGCTATGGCCATTCGTATGTCTGGCAATGATGCACTAGATTTGGACAAGGCTCGAGCCTTGCTCCAAAAAAGAAAAACTATATCAGAAGGTATGGAGAATAAAGAAGAGGAAGTTACCTCGTTAATAACCAGGCCAAGGGTTAGAAGAAGAGTCATCCATGATGATGAAATTGAAGATATTCCTCTCAACCTTCCACCACCGAGCCTGTCTTGATTCTTTCAGATGAGGATACTGTGCCAAAGATACGAGTGAACCAACTCAGCCCCCATTAGATTGTGGCTTTTGGAATGGCGAGCTCAGAACTGTTTTTGATGAAGCCCCTCTTTCTTCATTCGTTCCTATTTCTTCCATTCCTTTGACAATTGTAAGTGTTTCATCATCACCAATGATTGCTGTGAGCACGTGATTTTTGCCCTATATATGAATAATTCCTATAAAATTCAAACAAAAATGATTTTTCTTTATTTTACAATTTTTTGTGCATTTTGTGTCATTTCCTTATAATTGTTGCATTTTTATTTTTGCACGAAAATTCATAAAATACAAAAAAGATTATACATTTGCATTTAGGATATAATTTCATCTTTTTAGGAATGAGTACAGGTTAATTTGTTTTAGAACAAAACATGAAAAATTACAAAAATAGTTCTTTAGCATTTTTATTGTTTTAATTGTGAAATTGTCGCAAAATAGTTATGAAATAAATCTTAGGCATTAATTAGTTTTAGTTTAATGGTTAGTTTAATTTGCATATTTATAAAAAATTAGAAAAATTATAAAAATTACAAAATGGAACAAAAGGAATTAAAAAGAGAATAAAGGGAGAAAATAAATTAAAGAAAAGGGCCTTAGTAAGGTGCTTTGTTGGGGTCAATTTTCATGAAAATTTTGGCTAAAATCCCCAGGGCCACGTCAAACCTCGTCCAAACACAGCCCAAATGCCCCATTCTGGTTTGCCTGTGTAGTCAACGAAATGACGTCATTTCTGTAACACCTCATCTCAACCATTGATTGTATGAATCCAACGCCAGGAACTGCCTATGATGTTTTATATAAGACTATCCGAATACGACCCTACCCCCACTTCCCATAGTCTCCTTCCCTCTCCGAGAAAACCCTAGAGACACCGCCACCAAATCCCACCGCCTTAGGGTGGCAGAGCCACCCCCAAATCCAGCCAAATTAACACCAGATGCTCTCCTCATTCTCCTCTTTACAACCATACACACCGTTTCCTTCGAATCGTTCCAGAGCTGTTCGAATCATGGATCGAAATTCCGGTCCAGATACAAATCCATCTAAAAATCCCCAAATCCATACCCTGTACTCCCCACCCCTTTATCACCACTAATCCATACCCAAAAACCCTCGAATTTCACTGAAGCTCAATGAATTTCAAATCTAGGGTTCCTAACGGCTCGAGTCTGTTTTAAGAGTCTTAGAGGTCGGCTGGTTTCTCGTTAATATTATGTGCTTATTTATGAATAAATAAGCATGTAATATTAACTGGAAATCAATTTCGAAAGGGTTATATGAAGTCTGATTCCAGTAAGTTTTCTAATTCGATTCTTCTTTTCTTGTTCGTTTAAATCATGCATAAATTCAGTTTTAGTTAGTTTTAGTCTCATTGTGGTAATTATCTATGTTAATTTAGTTTTTAGTTGATTCTTCATTTCTTCTGTTAAATTCTTATTTGATTTAGGATAAGTTTAATTGGATTTCGTCTGTTGCTTGACTGTTGATGAGGCCTTAGTGGTTGATCGATTGGTTTATTTGCATGAGCTTCTTAGTTTAACTAGTATCCAGATTAGATTGCCGTTAATCTAGAAAATTTAGGGTTTGTTCTTGTTGATTTCCTTTTGCCTGTTAGTTCTTCTGGAATTAATTTGATGTTAACTGCAATTTGTAATTTGATTTGTTAGTTGGCAATTTAATTAGTGAAAATTAGTATTGACTAGCAAATACTTAATTAGATTCAAGTTTGGATGTAGATGTTAAATCCTTTAGTAGATAACTTTAGTTAATTAACAAGGGTAAAAAGGGTTTGGTTTCGGTTAATTAAGGTTTGTAATTTTCAGATGGTAGTAAGGGCAATTTAGGCATGAGAAAGGGCAGAATATTGAGAATCAGTAATTGAAAGGAAGGGTTAAGGGTAGTCTAGGAATTGTACTGCTCAAAGAACCTCTTAGAATCTTCTAGAATAGGGCTGTAGTGTAGATTTCAATAAAACTGAGGTAGTTACTAGGGAAACAAGTCAGAAATGAGGGGTTAAAGTGAAAAATAAATAGGGACTAATAGTGAAAAACTGAAATTTGGGGGCCGCCCTACTTTGCTGCTATAAAAAGGCATTTAATGCCTTGTAAAAGGGTCTCATCCCTTTCAGCCAAAATTCCAAAAAATATTGCTCACTTTTCAGATTTAAAATTGAGTTCTAGATTAGAAATTAGCTCTTAGCTTCCTTAGATTCAAAAAACCCAAAACAAATAGATAGGAAACATCGAAAATCCAAAAAATACTGTTCTATAGAATTTTAGGTTAGTTTCAGCTGTTGGGTGTTGATTTGCTGGGTCTTCCAGTTCAGTTTTTGAGTAATCCGATTTTAGAGGTCTATTGTTTGGGTTTCGATTGGTTTTGGTCTTAATTGGTTTGTCTTGAGGTCAGCTTCTCTGTTTTATGTGGCTGTGAAGTGATTTGGGTGCATTTACAAACATATCTGGGTTATTTAGAGTGGTTGTTGGACAATTTTAATTGCTGGGAACATTCTATAGTTGCTGAGTAGAGTTAGTGTTCAACTGTTTGGGTTTCATTTGGTTTCCAACTTCCCTGGTCATTGATGTGGTTTCTAGCTGTTTTATCTTAGCGCATAGCTGATGTTGTTGACTGATTGTGCTTCTTCCTATTTCAAAATTCCAGGTACACGCTCGAATCATAGTTGAAGTAGCATTGAAATTAGAGTTACTTGAACATGACATCTTCTTGTAAAGTTGCTGGACAGTCATGTGAATTTGAACCGTATGCATGACATGTTTATGTATTTGTATTTGAGTTCTGTTGGTTATGTATAATGGAATGCATGACTGGAACTATTTAGTGTCATTTTGGACTGTTGATTTGTGGTGGGTTGGATTGCATTTAGGATAGTTCATCGCTTAAATTTCATCATCTAGAAGTTAATGCACAAATTCGTAATGCATACTCTTTGTGTATTAGTTGAGCTTTGAACTGTTAATCCCCAAATGGTGGGATATGTAAACGTATGTCTTCCCAGTTTTAGTTAAGTTCAGGTTTAAAAGTAATCCATGTTTTGATGATAGTTTTATTTTTTTCGAAGTTCGTTTCTAATAGAAGAGCACAGCTAGTTTAATTAATTTTCGTTAGTTTGTTAGTATTAGGATCATTTATGAACATGTTCGATTCACTTTCAATAGCCTCTTTTCCCGATTAAGATAATTTAGTTAGTTTAATAGGAACGATTTCTGTTTAGGTGATCTCACAGTGAGTTTTCTTTTTTATAATAATCAATGTTTTGAAAGTTGTCTTCGTTAGTGTGACTTAAATGACTGAGTTCTACTTGTTCTAAATTATTAAATCGTTCATTACCATTGGTTGAGTTATTTTGAGCATCTGACTGAGTTCAACCATGTTTGGGCTTCTAGGAGTTAAAGGTCATGAAACCATATTTGTATTTGAATTTCTGCTCCAGGGAGTCGATCCCTGGGCTAAGGATGTCCACAATTTTGTTTTAGTTTGGACCACGTTTTGGGCTGATCTTCTCGAATGTGACTTGCTTGTAGTGGATAATAGCCCAAGAATTTTTCTTTCTTTTAGAGACAAGTAATTAGATAATGCAGCCATATTAGATTGACCTTTAATATAAATAACGAGACAGCCTCGCCAAACAATAAACAAATGGCGGGCCCTCGATTAATAATTATAAGAATTGATTTAGAATATGGGAGGGCCATTTAGCGAATTTCATGGCCTTCCTCAAATAATAATACGTTAGAATCTTTAGACGCGTTTAATTAAATTACTTTCTTAAACTCGGGTGTGCATTGATGCGACCCAAATTCAAATCTCGACGAAGTGGAAATGTGTCGACAATCACGTGTACACTGGTGGTGACGTGATTAGAAATACGTTTTCACGACGTCGCAAGTCTTTTAAAATAACTATTGGTAAAGCGGTTTATAAATAAAAGCACCTAAGTTTGCATGTAATAAAATCAGATAAATGAAATACAACAGTTAAGCGACTGTTCTAGAACCATGAACACGAGAATGCCTAACACCTTCTCCCGGGTTAACTGAATTCCTTATCCGAATTTTTGGTTCGCGGACTGTAATACAGAGTCAATCTTTTCCTCGGCTCGGGATTAAATCGGTGACTTGGGACACCATAAATCTCCCAAGTGGTGACTTTGAATAATTAATAACCTAAATCCCATTTCGATTGTCCTTTAACTGGAAAAACTCCTTTACGCCCTTGCGGGGGTGTATAGACAGAAAAAGGAGGTGTGACAGCTGTGGCGACTCTGCTGGGGAAAAGAACCCAGAATGTTTTGTTCAGCGTTCAGAATTCGAGCTTAGATAAATTGCTGTATTTGGTTATATCTGATTTTCTTACATGCTGTATGTGCTAAATGTTACCGCTTTCATATTATTTGAACTGTATATAAATTGTGCCGACACCCTTCTCTCTCTACCTCCGGGGACGTGGTTACTAGTTGTGACTCCCTATTCTGTTAGTGTCATACCTTGAAATAAGAAAGAGGCTCGGATAAGTTACGATGCCGGATGGCCTTTTGGTTCCCGGTAAGTTGCCCCCTCCTCGACTCGAGTTTTCCGCTCGGGTACACTGTCTAGAACACCGACCCAGGTTTTGAACATAGAATAACTTGACTTCATGTCGGATCCCTAGAAGGAACGCTTATTTGCATCATGCTGCATTTGACTTAGGGGACTCAACACAGGGGTTGGGTCCGTCTAGGGCTAGCAACCTGAAATGAAAAAGTCCATCCTGATGCATCCTACTTGTTCTGTGCATTTATTTATTTCGGACCCGAATGTTGAATGGTTTTTGAATCTCGTGAATGTCGGAATTTGAGAAAAGAAAAAAAAAAGAGAAAATGGGAGGAATAACAGTTAGGGAGTTAGTTGATTATTTTAGAAAAACCAATAACCAATTACTATCGAAACTTTGCTGAAATTTTGAGAAAATGAAAAAGAAAAAAGAAAAATAGGAAAAGAGTCTTTTATTTTTGGAAAGTTGTTTGTTGAAAAAGAATTGTAAAAAGAAAGTCGTTTATTTTTAATTCGAAAGAAAAAGGTTGATTTATTGTTTGTAGAAAAGGAAAAAGAGTCTTTGTTTTTAGTTGGGAAAAATAGGTCGCTTTGTTTGTTGAAAATGAAAAGAAAAAAAAACTCGTTATTTTGTCTTGCATTCAAAAATAGAGAAAGGAAAATAGTTTGTTTTTGCCATGAAAATGAAAAGAAAAAAAAGTCTTGATTTTTCTTGTTTCAAAATAGTTTATTTGCCAATGGAAGAAAATAGGTTGTTTTATTATTTGATAAAAAGAGAAAAAAAAAAGAAAAAGAATCTTTTATTTTTAGTTCAGAAAAAAAAAATAGTTTGCTTCATTGGAATAGAAAAGAGAAAGAGTCTTTTATTTTTAGTGCGAAAAATAGGTTGTTCTATTAAAAAATAAAAAAAGACTTTTATTTTTAATTGGGAAAATAGGTTGTTTGTTGAAAAAAAGAGAATCGTTATTTAGTCTTGTTTTTAAAAAATAGAGAATGAAAAATAGTTTGTTTTGCCATAGAAAATGAAAAGAAAGAATCTTTTATTTAGGCTATTTTATTGTTTGTTTAAAAAGAAAAAGAAAAACCAATCTTGTTTTTAAAAGTAGGTTTTGTTATTTGCTTATAAAATGCCAAAATGGAAATAAAAAATGTCTTGTTTTAAAATAGTTCGGTTAATTTTCCCGAACTACGCATAGTTTGATTCTCACAGGGTGTGAGATACGTAGGCAATCCTCATCGGGTCCAACCTCTCCTTTACAAAAATAGCCATTAAAAAAAAACAACAACAAAAGCGGAAAAACAAAGGCGAGAATAATAAAGAGAAAGAAAAGAGCGGGATAGATTGGAAAATGAAAGAAAAAATGCCGGGATGATACATGCGGTCGAGCAAATACATAATAGAAATGATTAACTATATAGGTGCATTCATGCCAACGTGCGGTTATCAAATCTATTAAAACTAATCATTAACATAGTGGTTGCTTAAATGTGTGAGTCCAGGCAGGTGGTTTGTTCATCGACAGTTCTGGCAACTCACCCGTACAACACCCGGTCGAAAGATAAGATGACAGGACGAGAATCTGACTCCAGTATTGTGGACCCTACAAAAGAGGTCGAGGTGAATGATGTGGTTGCCATGAAAGAAGAGATGAGGAAGTTGAAAGCACAGATGGCTGAAATGTACCAAGCTTGGTCTCAAGGGCACCCGGCACCTTTGTACCCCGCCAACCCGTCCTATATCCCACCTTTTGAGCAAGCCCAGGAGCCTCCTACTCCTAACACATGTCCATCCTTCCCATATCATACCAAGGTCTATGCTACCACTTCATACGCTCCTCCAGCTCCACCACGCAAACAGAACCCCCATCCACCTTTGGCTCCAGGCTTCGTGGCACCTCTTCCAGCCACATTACTAAGATCATCTAGTGAGCCACTGTTCCAAGCTCACGATGCTCAATATTACCCTCATTAACCCACTTTTAAAGCTCCTAAGCTGTACACCTATACCCCTCATTTTGAGATCCCCGAAGAAGTTGAGAAACCAGTCAGGAATGCAAAATAAGAGGAAGTAATTCATAAAGTCAAAAGCCTGGAGCAATCCTTCAAGAACATGCATGGTTTAGGCAGCTATGTCAGCGTGGCATACAATGACCTATGTCCATTCCCCGATGTTCAATTGCCTGTAGGGTTTAAAATGCCAACGTTTGACTTGTATGAGGGGCATGGTGACCCAGTAGCCCATCTGCATGGCTTTTGTAGTAAGATGAGAGGTGCTGGGAGGAATGATGAATTGTTGATAGCCTATTTCGGTCAAAGCTTAAGCGGGTCAGCGCTGGAATGGTACACCAGACAGGTCCCTAGCCGATGGTACACTTGGGATGACCTGGCACAGGCGTTCATTGGCCACTTTCAATATAACCTCGAGATAGTCCCTGATCGGCTGTCATTGCTGAAGTTTGAGAAGAAGCCAGGAGAAAGTTTTAAAGAGTTTGGGTTTTGATGGAGAGAGCAAGCTGCAAGAGTGGATCCCCAATGAGGGAAAACGAGATGGTAGATTATTTTCTACAAACGTTGGAACCTACATACTTCGGTCACTTAGTGACTTCTGTGGGTAAATCATTCAATGAGGTAGTGAAGATGGGCGCTATGATTTAGGAAGGTTTGAAGTCTAACAAAATTTTGAGTTATTCAGTGCTGAAAGAAACCACACAGGCCATACAAAGCGGTAATGGTGGTGTGATAGGTAAGAAGAAGAAGGAAGATGTGGCCATAGTGGAAGCTAGCGCCTGGTCCAGGCCCAGAAATCCTCCACCCTACTATAGCCAACCAAGACGCCACCACCCAAATTACCCATACACCCCATACGGCCCACCACAACACTATTACCCACCACTAGAGCCCCACTTCTCTGTCCACCATGCCCAGATATACATGCAGCCCCCGATCCATCCACAATGGCATGCGCCGGCTCCCCAAAAATCATATACAGATCCACAAAACACCCATCCACACCCCAGGGCTAACTGACCAGGACCCAGCTTCCGCCCGAACCAAAATTTTCGGGATGAGAAGGCCCAAAACAAAAAAACTTTTACCCCATTAGGAGAATCTTACACCGCTTTATTCCATAGTCTGAAACAGTTGGGAATGTTAACCCCAATTGAGCCCAAAATACCAAACCAACCTTCCAAAAACCTGGACCGATCCGTCAGTTGTGAGTATTGCTCGGGAATGCCAGGGCATGAAACTGAAAAATGTTGGAAGTTGAAGAATGCAGTACATGAGCTTATTGACAACCGCTGAATTGAAGTACAGGCCCCAGAGGCACCGAATATCAATCAGAATCCGCTGCCAGCACATCACGAGACTAACATGATTGAGTTAGTACACAAGGATGGGGAAGTGAAGAAGCTCTCACAAACTGTGATGATGATTCGTTCTGTTGAGGATAGTTTAAGAGAAAAGGCGACAGGGGAACAGAAAGGGATTAAGTTGAAAGGTACAAATGACAAACCAGTGGTAGTAATTGGGAAAGAATTATCTGTTGTTGCAAAGAAACTAGAACCGGTTAATTTGATAGTGCGGGGGGCGTCACCCGCGCCCGTAGTTGTTGTAAAAGGTGCTTACATCGAGCCAGTGATCATCAAGCCAGTGGTTCAGTTACTCGTGGTTGATAGCAAAGCTGTGCCATGGAAATATGAGAAGGTGATAGTAATATACAAAGGAAAAGAAATTGAGGAAGAGAGCTGTGAGGCACAAGGGTTGACTCGATCAGGCGGTTGCTTCACTCCCGAAGAGTTGAGAAAGGCTAGGGCTACTAAAGACAGTCCATCATTGGTCAAGAAAGCTGTTACGGAGGAAGAGGCAGAGGAGTTTCTAAAAAAAGATGAAGGTACATGACTATTCTATTGTGGAGTAGTTGAAGAAATACCAGCCCAGATTTCGATGTTGTCATTATTGGTACACTCCAATGAACATCGCCGAGCTTTGATGAAAATACTAAATGAAGCCCATGTGCCTGATAAGATTCCAGTGAACCACTTGGAAACAATTGCTAATAGGATCTTCGAGGTAAACAGGATAACGTTCTCGGATGATGAGTTGCCTGTAGAAGGAACCAAGCAAAATAAAGCCCTTTACTTGACAGTTAATTGTGAAGAATCAGTGGTGACCAGGGCATTGGTAGATAATGGGTCTAGTGCCAACATTTGCCCGATGTCGACATTGAACAAGTTAAAGATTGATAATGATAGAATCCGCAGAAACAGTGTCTGTGTTCGAGGTTTTGACAGGGGCGGAAACGACACGGTGGGGGACATTATCCTTGAGTTAATCATTGGCCCAGTTGAGTTCACCATGGAGTTTCAGGTGTTGGACGCGGCAGTGTCATACAATCTTTTGTTGGGAAGGCCATGGATCCATGCAGCTAAAGCAGTGCCTTCTTCACTGCATCAAATGGTCAAATTTGAATGGGATAGGCAAGAGGTGGTACTACACGGAGAAGACCCCACTTGCACTACAAGTGGTGATATTGTGCCCTCTGTGGAAACTGATGACGATAAAGGGCCATGGATCTAACAGGTTTTTGACACGATCAATGTGAGTAAGGTACGAGAGGGGAAAATCATCCCACGTCCCCGAGTAGCAGCCGAAACTGTCATGGTGGTTTCAGAAATGATGGGTAATGGGTATGTCCATGGAAAAGGTTTGGGTGCCAAGCTTCAGTGCATTGTTCAGCCCGTGTCCTTGCCCAAGAATTTAGATACCTTTGGGTTGGGGTTCAAACCAACAACAGCAGATATCAGAAGGGCTTGCAAGTTGAAAAAGAAAGGTTGGGTTCTTCCTAAACCAATTCCGCGTCTGTCCAAGTCCTTTGTCAGGCCGAGGGTCAAAAAATGCAGTTAGCAACGCAGGCGATGAGTTCATTGATGGGAGCAGAGGGTAATTTGGATGAAGTGTTTGATAGGGTATTCGCAGAAGTAAACATGTTTCATGCCGGTGAAGGTTCCAGTAATGCAGACATTCAGTACGTTGGGCCACATGCTAGGATCAATAATTGGGAGCCACTCCTCTGCCCTTTCGGGGGGAGGCGCGGTAGTGGGACTTTGTTTTTCTTTTTGTTTTCATCTGGATTATTCCAAGGTTTGTAATCCTTGTGACTATGTCCCGTCTGTTTGCATGATCTAAGCCCTGTTATCTTTACGTTTTAATGAAATGCAATTTCCTTCTTCTTTCCTAATTTTGTTTCCATTTTTCTTTCTTTTTTGTACAGTACTTTTTATGCTGATATCAATGACATGACATGCATGAGGACTTCCCGGGCCGGTCTTATAAGCCAACCTAACTCAGAAATAATAATACAAGAAATTGAATGTGATGATGAAGAGAAATATGATGATGAAGTATATGAGGAAATTAGTAAGGAATTAAAACACTTTGAGGAAAAACCCAAATCGAACTTAAATGATAGAGAAGCAGTTAACTTAGGGGATCAAGATAATGTCCGAGAAACTAAAATACGTGTTCATCTGGAGCCGCAGCTCAAGGAAGAAATAATCGCGGCGTTGTTGGAATATAAAGTTGTTTTTGCTTGGTCCTATGATGATATGCTGGGTTTGAGTACCGATTTGGTGGCCCACAAATTTCCTACCTACCCATCACTCCCACATGTTAAGCAGAAATTGAGAAAGTTCAAAACAGACATAAGTGTGAAGATCAAAGAAGAAATCACTAAACAGTTCGATGCAAAGGTCATTCGGGTCACACGATATCCCACCTGGTTAGCTAATGTTGTGCCTGTACCAAAGAAAGATGGCAAAACCAGGGTGTGCGTTGATTATTGAGACCTCAACAAGGCAATTCCAAAAGACAACTTTCCATTGCCAAACATCCACATAGTTATTAATGATTGTTCCAAAGATGAGATTAGTTCTTTTGTGGATTGTTATGCGGGTTACCATCAGATCTTAATGGACGAGGAGGATGTAGAGAAGACGACATTCATCACGCCGTAAAGAACATACTGCTATCGGGTCATGCCATTTGGTTTGAAGAATGATGGAGAAACTTACATGAGGGCTATGACAACAATCTTCCATGATATGATACATAAAAAGATTGAGGTGTACGTATATGATGTGATTGTGAAATCAAGGAAGCAGTCTGACCATGTCAGGGGTTTGAGGAAATTCTTTCAAAGGCTACGAAGGTACAATCTCAAGCTCAATCCTGCAAAATGTTCTTTTGGTGTGCCATCGGGAAAGTTGTTGGTATTTATAGTCAGTCGCCGGGGTATTGAATTGGATCCATCGAAGATTAAGGCCATTCAGGAATTGCCGCCTCCAAAAAACAAAACCGATGTGATGAGTTTATTGAGAAGGTTGAATTACATTATCAGGTTCATTTCTCAGCTCACAACTACTTGTGAACCCATTTTCAAGTTACTGGAGAAAGATGCTGCGGTTAATGGACGGATGAATGTCAGAAAGCCTTTGATAAGATAAAGTAATATTTGTCGAATCCGCCCATGTTGGTTCCACCAGAACCAGGGAGGCCTTTAATTTTGTATTTGACAGTCTTGGATAATCCATTTGGCTGCGTACTAGGGCAGCATGATGTCACAGGCAGAAACGAGTAGACAATCTACTATCTCAGCAAGACGTTTACATCTTACGAGGTTAAGTATACTCATCTGGAAAGGACATGTTGCGCCCTAACTTGGGTGGCACAGAAGTTGAAGCATTATTTGTCATCCTACACTACTTACCTCATATCTCGGTTGGATCCACTGAAGTATATTTACAGAAGCCTATGCCCACGGGGAGGCTTGCACAGTGGCAGATCTTGCTTACAGAGTTTGATATTATATATGTGACACGGACTGCAGTGAAAGCACATGCCTTAGCAGATCATTTAGCTGAGAACCCAATTGACGATGACTATGAGCCTTTGAAATCTTACTTCCCTGATGAAGAGGTAATGCATATTGATGAGTTGGAGCAGGCAGAGAAACTAGGATGGAAATTGTTCTTTGACGGAGCGGCAAATATGAAAGGCGTAGGGATAGGAGCCGTACTTATTTTCGAAACAGGTCAGCACTATCCTGTTACAGCTCAGCTTCATTTTTATTGTACAAACAACATGGCGAAATACGAAGCATGCATTATGGGGTTGAGACTAGTAGTAGATATGGGTGTCCGGGAAGTCTTGGTCATGGGTTACTCAGACTTACTGGTACACCAAATTCAAGGAGAGTGGGAAATACGGGATTTGAAATTGATACCATATGGACAGTGCTTTCATGAGCTTTGTCAACGGTTTCAGTCAATAGAGTTCAGACACATCCCAAGGACTCATAATGAGGTTGCCGACGCTTTGGCTACTTTGCCGTCAATGTTGCATCATCCAGATAAGGCTTACGTAGATCCATTGCATATTCGGGTCTACGATCAAAATGCTTATTATAATGTGATAGAAGAGGAACTTGACGGTGAGTCATGATATCATGGAGTATATTAGGATGGGAGTATACCTGGCACATTCCACCGGTGATCAGAAAAGAGCTATTCATCGATTCGCAAGCGGATATTTCTTGAGTGGAGGAGTGTTGTACAAAAGAACACCAGACCTCGGACTTTTGAGGTGTATGGATGCGAGTCAAGCCACCACTATCATGACTGAGGTACATTCTGGAGTCTGCGGACCGCACATGAGCAGATATGTATTGGCGAAAAAGATTTTACAGGCAGGGTATTATTGGCTCACAATGGAGCGGGATTGCATCAGCTTTGTATGCAAATGTCATCAGTGCCAAGTGCATGGAGATTTGATTCATTCACCACTGTCAGAATTGCATACGATGTCTGCGCCATGGCCTTTTGTTGCTTGGGTCATGGACGTTATTGGGCCAATTGATCCGGCGGCATCAAATGGGAACAACTTTATTCTGGTAGAATTAGAATATTTTACCAAGTGGTTGGAAGCAAAGACGTTCAAGGCTGTGACTAAGAAAACTGTGGTGGATTTTGTGCATGCCAACATTATTTGTTGGTTTGGGATACCAAAGGTGATTATCACGGACAATGGGGCTAAACTCAACAGTCATTTGATGAAGGAAACATGTGAGCATATCAAGATTACTCATCGTCACTCTACTCTGTACCGCCCTAAAGCAAATGGAGCTGTTGAAGCGGCCAACAAGAACATAAAGAAAATACTGCGGAAAACGGTTGAAGGGTCTAGACAGTGGCATGAGAAATTGCCTTTTGCATTGTTGGGATATCGCACCACCATGCGTACTTCGGTGGGGGCGACTCCTTATTCATTGGTGTATGGAACCGAGGCAGTGATACCCCCAGAAGTGGAGATCCAGTCGCTTCGAATCATTGTGGAGGCTGAGATCGACGATGATGAATGGGTAAAGACCCGTATGGAACAATTGAGTTTGATCGATGAGAAAAGGTTTGCATCAGTGTGCCATGGTCAGCTGTAGCAACGGAGGATGGAAAGAGCGTATAACAAGAAAGTGCGTCCGAGGAAATTCAAAATCGGACAGTTAGTTTTGAGGCGGCTTTTTCCTCATTGGGCTGAAGCAAATGGAAAATTCACTCCGAACTGGCAGGGTCCATTTGTAGTAACCAGGGTGTTGTCAAATGGTGTATTGTATTTGACATACGTAGAAGGAAAGTGTGTAGAAATGACCATCAATTCTGATGTTGTCAAGAGATATTACGTATGATTTCGTTATTCTAAATGTACTTGCCTGTATTTGGCATATTTTAAAGATTGAAATGAAGAAGGCATTTTGTTCTGCTATCCAAAAACTTTTATCCTTTGTTATCCCTTTGAGCCTTATTTATTTTCGTTCATACCCCTCTTTAGGAATCAACATTACAATCAAGAAATGCAGATGCCGAGCATAAAGTAAAGAAAAGAAAAGTTAAAGAAAAGAAAAAAAAGAGAGAAAATAAAGAAAGAAAAGTAAAGGAAAAGGAAAATGAAAAAAAAGAAAAAGAAAGAAAAAGAGAAGAAAAGAAAGAAAAGAAAAGAGAAAAGAGAAAAGAAAAGAACAAAAAAAATGAAGAAAAAAAAGAAAGAAATGAAAAGAAAAGAATCACGACAAAGGTAAATAAGATAAAGTGAACTACGTTTAACTTGATCCTGAAAGGGTACGTAGGCAGTCTTACTCCGAGGTTCAGTCATACCAAAGTAAAATTCCAAAAGTCCCCAAGCAAAAACTGGGCCAGAAGTTGTGGTTTGTTGTAAGAAATTGGATTCTGAATCTTGTAATTTTAGCCCATTTTTAAAATTTTTGAGCCTCTATATCCTTCTTTCTAACCCATCCCAAAAGCCTACATTACGGTCCAAAGAAAGACCTTCTGATCAATTTTTTGAGAAATGCCAAGTCAAGCAGGGAAATGGGATTCGCAACAGGGGCAACACTCTGGTTCAATCCAGAAAGTAAAAATAAATAAAATGAGAGAGTCTTATTGGTGAAAACCCTCACGGGCACCGTAGGGTGACATGAGGTGAGGAAAAATACAAATAAGAGATTCCTAGCTGTGAAAACCCTCACGGGCGCCCTAGGACGAAAGTGAGCTTAAGAATTGGCAAGTTGAGAAAGTCTGTCGGTGAAAACTGTGGCGTGGCATCGCAGTTCAAATGAGGTTAAGGTTTGGGTAAAATAATCAAGCGATGGAAGTTTTGGGAAATGAAGCATAACAATTGAAGAGCTGGTTAGTTGGATTGGTTGAGACGGTTAGTCCAAAATGCATGTTATGAATATTGGTGTCAGCTACTTCAATCAGATAAGTTTCTTTTCTGTTTCTTCTTCAACAGTCATCCGGTTTTGGATTCTTCTTATCCTTAACTCATAAAATTATTGCATTTTATTCTCTTTCGGGGATTTGTTTGTCTAAAGTATTTCAATGTCAGTTTTGTTCAAAGGGGAAAAGGATTTCAAAGCCCACTACCAGCTTCTGAAAATGGTGAAGCATAAGGTGGCCAGAGCATGTCAGCAACTACGGGATGTAAAGTGAGATAGGGGAAATCGCCGGAAGTTTCATCGATAGAATATTTGGGAAATGTTGGGAAAATGAGGAGATACAAGAAAAACATAGTTGGGAAGATGGAACAACATTGGGAACAGGTTATCAGGATTGGGGAATGTGAAAGTTGGTCAGAAAGTCAGGCATTTCAGAGGAAGCCCGGCAATACAAAGCAAGGCAATGGAAGGATGATGCAATGAAGAATGCCATTAACTATCCATCATTTTTAAACTAACAAAATTTTCGATGATTGAAATAGGGGCAGAAAAATTGTTTGTCAGGTGGAATCCTCCCTGAAGGAAAGCATGCAGTAATCAAGTTCAATCGCAAGTGTGGCATGGAGAAAATGCAATAAAATTAGAAGCGGCATGAAGAGGTGTTGAAGTCAGGAGCCCGCCTGGAAAACAGAGGAGTACATTTCAGTAGTTAAATGTTAAACGCAACGCTCATTTTCATCGCAATTCAAGTTTTAGTTTCAATTCAAGTCTTAGTTTCATCACAATTCAATTTTTTAGTCTTAGTACGTGGTAACAAGCCCAGTTTTTCCAAACCGGGGCAGAAAATTTTCGTTGTCTTGTCTATTTTGTGCAATCAGGAGCCCGCCTGGAGAACAGAGGTCAACATTCAAATTTAAGCAGTTAGGAGTCCGCCTGGAGAACAGAGACATATATTTCAATTTAAGTAGTCAGGAGCCCGCCTGAAGAACAGAGGCATGCAATCCAAATTTCAGCAATCAGGAGCCCGCCTGAAGAATAGAGGTGATACAAGTCAAGTTGTTAGTTGTAAATCAACTCATTTGTTTATTTCGGTAGTCAGGTGCCCGCCTGAAGAACAGAGGTCCGCATTTCAAATATTAGAAATCAGGAGTCCGCTTGGAGAATAGAGACGCGCATTTAGAACTGTGGAAATCAGGAGTCCGCCTGGAGAATAGAGACATATGCTTCAAATTTTAACAGTCAGGAGTCCGCCTGGAGAACAGAGACATACAATTCAAGTTTGGAATCAGGAGCCCGCCTGAAGAATAGAGGTGATATAATTCAATTTTTTAGTTTTTCATCAACTTCCTTGTCTATTTTTAAGTTAGGAGTCCGCCTGGAGAATAGAGGAATACTTTCCTATTCAAGTTCAGCAGTCAGGAGTCCGCCTGGAGAACGGAGACATACAACTCAAGTTCAGTAGTTAGGAGCCCGCCTGAACAATAGAGGTGATATAATTCCAATTTTAGTTTTTATCAATTTTATTTTTTATCTTGAAGTCAGGAGTCTGCCTGGAGAAGAGAGATATACAATGAAAATTTACGAAGTCAGGAGTCCGCCTGGAGAACAGAGACATACAATGCAAATTTCAGAAGTCAGGAGCCCGCCTGGAGAATAGAGGTTTTAAATTTCAAGTTGCAGTTGAAGTCAGGATCCCGCCTGAAGAACAAAGGTATTTCGAGACAAGTTCTAGTCAACATTTTATTGAGATCTGGTAACAGCGGCCAGTTTCCAAACTAGGCAGAAAGTTTTCTTTGTTTTGTCTATTTTTGTGAAGTCATGAGCCCAACAGGATAACAGAGGAATACAATCAAGTTCAAATTCAGCAATCAGTAGTCCGCTAAGAGAACAGAGACATACAAATTCAAGTTCAACAATCAGGAGTCCGCCTGGATAACAGAGGAATGTATTCAAGTCCAATTTCATTCAAGGTCAGCAATTGGGAGGGAAGGAACAACACTCTAGCTCATGAGTTGAAGTAACAACAAGAGAAGATACGAGACAACAAGACAACAAGGAAGTACAAGAGCAAGTTTGAAGAGTTTAGATAGGACTTTATTATTTGTAGTTCATAGCTTAGGCTAGTTCCTTTTATTTTTGTCATGGTGTAACAAGGAAGGTCAGCGAGCAGTAGCAGCAGTAGCAATCGCAGTGAAATAACAACTACTGGTAGTCCCAGCTATCAGACACTCCCGAACTACACTGACCTGATTCCTGTTTAGCCCAGGATATGTAGGCAATCCCTGAAGCAGGGTGCGTTCAAAACTTTTCAAAATACTTCACAACAGACGGGCAAAAATCGCTCGTATTTGCTCACTTATCTTTGCCCGAAAATATTTCATGTTTCCAAGCAAAGAGGGGCAACTATGAGCACGTGATTTTTTCCCTATATATGAATCATTCCCATAAAATTCAAACAAAAATGATTTTTCTTTATTCTTTGTGTCATTTCCAGATAATTGTTGCATTTTTATTTGTGCACGATAATTCATAAAAATACAAAGAAATTATGCATTTGTATTTACGATATAATTTTATATTTTTAGGAATGATTAGGGGTTAATTTGTTTTAGAACAAAATATGAAAATTACAAAAATAGTTCTTTAGCATTTTTATTATTTTAATTGTGAAATTGCCGCAAAATAGTTATCAAATAAATCTTAGGCGTTACTTAGTTTTAGTTTAATTGTTAGTTTAATTTTGCAATTTTATAAAAAATTAGAAATATTACAAAATGGAACAAAAGGAATTAAAAAGAGAATAAGGGAGAAAATAAATAAAAGAAAAGGGTCTTAGTAAGGTGCTTTGTTGGGGTCAATTTTCATGTAAAATTTGGCCCAAAATCCCCTGGCCCACGTCAAACCTCGTCCAAACCCAGCCCAAATGCCCTAGTAGGGTCTGCCTGTGTAGTCAACGAAACAACGTCGTTTCTGTAATGCCTCATCTCAGCCATTGATTGTTGAATCCAACGGCCAGGAACTACCTATGATGTTTGATATAAGACTGTCTGAATAAGACCCTACCCCCAACTTCCCATCGTCTCCTTCCCTCTCTCAGAAAACTCTAGAGACACCGCCACCAAATCCCACCGCCTTAGGGTGGAGGCGCCACCCCCAAATCCAGCCAAATTAACACCAGATGCTCTCCTAAGTCTCCTCTTTACAACCATACACACCGTTTCCTTCGAATCTTTCCACATCTGTTCGAATCTTGGATCGAAATTTCGGCCCAGATACAAATCCATCTAAAAATCCCCAAATTCATACCCTGTACTCCCCACCCCTTTATCACCACTAATCCAAACACAAATCCATCGAATTTCACCGAAGCTCGATGAATTTCAAATCTAGGGTTCCTAGCGGCTCGAGTCTATTTTAAGAGTCTTAGAGGTCGCCTGGTTTCTGGTTAATATTAGGTGCTTATTAATGACGAAATAAGAATGTAATATTAACTGGAAATCAATTTCGAAAGGTTTATATGAAGTCTGATTCCGGTAAGTTTTCTAATTCGATTCTTCTTTTCTTGTTCATTTAAATCATTCATAAATAAAGTTTTAGTTAGTTTTAATCTCATAGTGGTAATTATCTATGTTAATTTAGTTTTAGGTTGATTCTTCATTTCTTCTGTTAAATTCTTATTTGATTTAGGATAAGTTTAATTGGGTTTCGTCTGTTGCTTGAATGTTGATGAGGCCTTAATGGTCAATCGATTGGTTTATTTGCATGAGTTTCTTAGTTTAACTAGTATCCAGATTAGATTGCCGTGAATCCAAAAAATTTAGGGTTTGTTCTTGTTGATTTTCTTTTGCCTGTTAGTTCTTCTGGAATTAATTTGATGTTAATTACAATTTGTAATTTGATTTGTTAGTTGGCAATTTAACTAGCAAATGTATAATTAGATTTAAGTTCCGATGTAGGTGTTTTATCCTTTAGTAGATAACTTTAGTTAATTAACAAGGGTAAAAAGAGTTTGGTTTCAGTTAATTAAGGTTTGTAATTTTCAGATGGTAGTAAGGGCAATTTGGGCATGAGAAAGGGTAGAATATTGAGAATCAGTAATTGAAAGGAAGAGTTAAGGTTAGTCTAGGAATTGTACAGCTCAAAGAACCTTTTAGAAGCTCCTAGAATAGGGCTGTAGTGTAGATTTCAATAAAACTAAGGTAGTTACTTGGGAAACAAGTCATAAAATGAGGGATTAAAGTGAAAAATGAATAGGGACTAATAGTGAAAAACTGAAATTTGGGGGCTGCTCTACTCTGCTGCTATAAAAAGGCATTAAATGCCTTGTAAAAGGGACTCTTCCTTTTCAGCCAAAATTCCAAAAAATAATGCTCACTTTTCAAATTTAAAGTTGAGTTTTAGTTTACAAATTAGCTCTTAGCTTTATTCAAAATACCCAAAACAAAAATAGATAGGAAACATCAAAAATCTAAAAAATACTGTTCTATAGAATTGTAGGTTAGGGTGTTGATTTGCTGGGTCTTCCAGTTCAGTGTTTGAGTAATCCGATTTCAGAGGTCTATTGTTTTTGGTTTCGATTGGTTTTGGTCTTAATTGGTTTGTCTGAGGTCAACTTCTATGTTTTATGTGGTTGTGAAGTGATTTTGGTGCATTTACAAACATATTTGGGTTATTTAGAGTGGTTGTTGGACAATTTTAATTGCTGGGAACATTCTATAGTTGCTGAGTCAAGTTGGTATTCAACTGTTTGGGTTTCATTTAGTTTCAAACTTCCCTGGTCATTGAAGTGGTTTCTAGCTGTTTGATATCTGCGCATAGCTGATGTTGCTGTATGATTCTGCTTCTTCCTATTTCAGAATTCCAGGTACACGCTCGAATCATAGTTGAAGTAGCATTGAAATTGGCGTGACTTGAACATGACATCTTCCTGTAAAGTTGCTGGACAGTCCTGTGAATTTGAACAATATACATGACATGTTTATGTATTTGTATTTGACTTTTGTTGGTTATGTATAATAGACTGCATGACTGGAATTATTTAGTGTCACTTTGGACTGTTGATTTGTGGTGGGTTGGATTGCATTTAGGATAGTTCATCGCTTAAATTTCATCATCTAGAAGTTAACGCACAAATTCGCAATGCATACTCTTTGTGTATTAGTTGAGCTTCAGACTGTTAATCCCCAAATGGTGGGATATGTAAACGTATGTCTTCCCAGTTTTAGTTAAGTTCAGGTTTAAAAGTAATCGATGTTTTGATGATCGTTTTAATGTTTTTGAAGTTCGTTTCTAATAGAAGAGCACAACTAGTTTAATTAATTTCCGTTAGTTTGTTAGTATTATGATCATTTATGAACTTGTTTGATTCACTCTCAATAGCCCCTTTTCCTGATTAAGATAATTTAGTTAGTTTAATAGGAACGATTTCTGTTTAGGTGATCTCACAGTGAGTTTTCTTTTTTATAATAATCAATGTTTTGAAAGTTGTCTTCGTTAGTGGACTTAAATGACTGAGTTCTACTTGTTCTAAATTATTAAATCGTTCATTACCATTGGTTGAGTTATTTTGAGCATCTGACTGAGTTCAACCACGTTTGGGCTTCTGGGAGTTAAAGGTCATGAAACCATATTTGTATTTGAATTTCTGCTCCAGGGAATCGATCCCTGGGCTAAGGATGTCCACAATTTTGTTTTAGTTTGGGCCACGTTTTGGGCTGATCTTCTCGAATATGACTTGCTTGTAGTGGATAATAGCCTAAGAATTTTTCTTTTACTTTTAAAGACAAGTAATTAGATAATGCAACCATTTTAGATTGACCTTTAATAAAAATAACGAGACATCCTCGCCAAACAATAAACAAATGCGGGGCCCTCGACTAATAATTATAAGAATTGATTTAGAATTCTGGAGGGCCATTTAGCGAATTTCATGGCCTTCCCCAAATAATAATACGCTAGAATCTTTAGACGCGTTTAATTAAATTACTTTCTTAAACTCGGGTGTGCATTGATGCGACCCAAATCCAAAGCTCGACGAAGTCAAAATGTATCGACAATCACGTGTACACTGGTGGTGACGTGATTAGAAATAGGTTTTCACGACGTCGCAAGTCTTTTAAAATAACTATTGGTAAAAGAGGTATATAAATAAAAGCACCTAAGTTAGCATGTAATAAAATCATATTATATCAAATACAGCAGTTTAGCAACCGTTCTAGAACCACGGAACCCGGGAATGCCTAACACCTTCTCCTAGGTTAACAGAATTCCTTATTCGGATTTTTGATTCGCGGACTGTAATACAGAGTCAATCTTTCCTCGGCTAGGGATTAAAGCGGTGACTTGGGAGACCATAAATCTCTCAAGATGCAACTTTGAGTAATTAATAACCTAAATCCCGTTCCGATTGTCCTTTAACTGGAAAAACTCCTTTACGCCCTTTTGCGGGGGTGTATAGATAGAAAAAAGAGGTGTGACAATTTCTTCTGTTCCTTCACCAATTTTGAATACTTCCATTCCCATTCTTGAATCAATTTCTACAGCTTCTCCTTCCATTTTGCTTCAATTTCTACGACCCCTATGGTGTTTACTTTTTCTACTACTCCCCCATCTACTGTTCCATCTTCATCCACTCCTCCAGAAGAGGTTAACTCCAGTAGTAAAGGCGTGGCTATGAGGAATGTTACCCTCGAAGTTCCTGCCACTCAAAGCCTTTTAAGAAAACTGGAGTTGCAAATACTTGGCTCGAGCCTCTTATCGGGGATATTGAGAGGAACAACATGCATAGCCACAACTGTTACACCTTGATGAATGACATAGTTCATTCAACTTTAAAGGTAATTTTCTTTACCTTGAATGTTTTTCTTCTTTTCATTTCTAAGTCCTCACTTTTATGTTTTATAATTGTAGGCTAATCTCATTGGGACCGAGCTGATGGGGCGAGTCCTTTTGTTGGAGAAAAAGGATCGTGAGTCCACAAAGGCTATCTCCGAAGCTAGGAAAATAGCTGAGGATGCCATACTTGAAGCAGCGAATTGGAAGGATCAATTTGAAAGTGCTCAAGGGACTATAGAGGAAATACAGGGGAGCAAGGTTCATTTGGAGCAGCATAATCTTAGTTTATCCTCAGAGTTGAGAATTGCTAACGCCTCATGGGGTCAACTTAAAAAGGATAAAGAGATTTTAGAATGCTCTATATCTAAAGCCACCGATGACGTTAAAGAACTCAAGGCTCTTTTGGCAAAGAAGGAGGAATACGCAAGGGAGTTGGCAGAGAACCTATCTTGTGCTCAAAATGATCTGAGGATTTCATCAGAGAAAATTTGTATCTTGGAGAATTCTCATGCCTCTCTTGAAGCTTCATTGGATTCCCACCTAGCTGAGTACCAAATAGCAAAAAATGATATTGCTATGTGGGAAAAGGAATACAAGGCTTTGGAGAAAGAATACAATGTCCTTGAAGAGAATTTTAACATAGAAGTGAGTTGGGCTTTTCTGAATTCTCGCTGTGATGTCTTGATGGAGGTTACACAAGAAAATTTTGATTTACAATCTGAACTGGCCAAAGTCATGGATACTATCGAGAAAAGCCAACAACTTGCTGATACTCCTTCTCCAGCCCTTGGAAGCATTGGTACCCCTTCCCCAGCTCTTGAAGTTCATGGAACAGATGAGTTATTGAACTGAAAATCAATTACTGATGTGGGTGAAGCTACGATTCCAGTTTTGGAAGGTGAAGCTTCTACGGCAAAGTCTATGGGAATTGAAGTTCCCATGACTACTACTAACCTTCCTGAAACTGTGGACTTAACTGAGTCAATCCCTATTGCTGCTTCTTCGGAAGTTGTTACCGTGCAAATTGTTGCCTATGAATGTGAAATTTCAACTTCTGAAGTTCCAACTCCCTCAGTGAACAATTAAGTTCTTACTATTTTCGTTCCTTTTTTTTAGTACTGTTGATGAAGTCCCCAATTACTAGAATGGGGCATTTGTGAACATATATTTTTGATGACTAAGTTTGTTTCTTAGTATTTTATATTAAGAAGGTTTATGATTTTTTCTTTATATTCTTATTCTTGCCTATTTATTTACTTAGGACTTATAGAATAATTTTTTACTTACCCTATTCTTGCCTATTTCTTTTATAGGACTTAGAGAATAAGTTAGCATTTTTATCTTTTTGGAAAATTCTTTTATGACTCTTCTCATGGATTATCATCGTGAGGAAAATAAAAGAGGGCCCTTTTATTTATCGATACTTAATGAAGAAGACGTCTCAACTTCATAATGGTGTTATAATACGATGAAAGAAATAGGAATATACATGTATTGTATGAAATAACCTTTGACAGATTTTTATTCATGAACTTTGACAAGTTTGAGAATTACATGTATTGAAGTACATCTACAACTTTCTCGTAACTGTTTTCTTTCAACAGATTTATAAAATATACAAGGTTTTTTGTAACATGTTTTTAATACATAGTCATGACCCTGCCTTTACATATTAGGAAGGTTTTAAGAAGTGACTTCGTTGCTTCATACTTGACTTCTTGTAGCTTGATTTTAAATCTTGCTAATTCATATCTATTCTTCTGCATATACTCGTGTGTATATAGGATATTCCCCTAAGTGCTTGAGCGCTGAAGTATGAAGCCTCGGGCACTTGTGTGTTTTTCTCCCAACTTGGTCCTTCTCCTGAAATGAAAAAATGTGCGGGACTCGAAGGTGAGATTATAGATGAAGACTGCCTAACTCGTGTGTATTTTCATCAGATTAATGTAACCCTGGGTTAGGAATTTAAAAATATTCCATTTTGCCGTGCAGGCCATGACTCATCATTTGGCACGAGTCAGGGTTTTTGCGTAGCATCTAAATCATTAGTAAAATTCTAACAGTTCAAAGAAAATAAATTTTTATATGACGATACCTGACCGTGGGTACTTCCTTAGAAATAATATCTCTTCAAGTGAACTGCATTCCAATGCGAAGGTAAAACCTTACCATCCATTGTTTCCAATTTGTATGCTCCTTTCCCTGCAATTTTGCGAACTCTATAAAGTCCTTCCCATGTTGGACTTAGCTTTCCCGAATTAGCTGTCTTTGTAGATTAGAACACTCTTTTTAGCACGAAGTCCCCAATTTTAAAGAACATAAGGCGTGCCTTCCTGTGTAATTTCGCTCAATTACTTGTTTTTGAGCTGCCATCCTTATTAACGCAACTTGTCTTCTCCCTTCGAGTAGATCAATATTTACTCGTAGCTCTTCATTGTTCGAGTCCTCCTCGACTTGAACATGACATGTACTAGGTTTGCCTATTTCAACCGGTATTAAAGCTTCCGCACCATAAACCATTGAGAATGGTGTTTCTCCCGTACTTTCTTTGTCGTTGTTCGATATTCCCATAATACTGCTGGTAGTACTTCAGGCCAATTACCTTTTGAGTCTTGTTACCTTTTTTAGGTTATTAATGATTAATTTGTTTGTAGATTCTGTTTGTCCATTACCCACTGTATGATATGGTGTTGACGTAAATCTTTTGATTTGCAACCTTTGAAAGAATTCTGTGACTTGTGCCCCTATAAATTGTGGTCCATTATCGCACACAGCGGCAAATTACATTTCTCCAAATGAAATCTTTAACTTCTTTCTCTCGTACGTGTTTAAACGCTCCTCCTTCTACCTATTTAGTGAATTAATCAGTAAGCACAAGTAGAAACTTTACCTATCCTTTAGCCTGGGGTAGTGGACCTACAATATCCATACCCCATTTCATGAAAGGCCATAGAGCTATAACGGGATGTAATACCTCAGCTAGTCTGTGCATGTTGTTGCCGTACCTTTGACACTTATCACATTTAGATACTAAGTCATTTGCTTTTATTCCATTTTAGGCCAATAACATCCTACCTGGATCAGCGTCTTTTCAAGTGATCTATTTCCTGCATGATTTCCACAATGTCCCTCGTGTATTTCTCTCATCACATATTCTGTTTGAGAAAGCCCGAGACACCTGGATAATGGTCCACCAAATATTTTTCCGATAAAGGTTCCCTTGGTATAAGCAATAACGAGCAGCTTTCTTTCTACGCGCATGAGCTTTTATTTTATCCTCAGGTACGGTTCCATGTTGCAAAAAAGATACGATTTCGTTTCTCCAATCCCAAGTCAAGTGATTAAAATTTACCTCATTTATATCAGAGTCAAGAATGGAATGAAATAAATGTATGACTGATGCATTTGCATCTTTCCCTATATCTGCTGCGGATGCAAGATTAGCTAAAGCATCTGCTTCCACATTCTCTTCTCTTGGGATTTGTATTACCTTCGAAGTCTGGAACTGTCTTATCAGTTCTCGTACCTTTCCAAGATACTCTTGCATTCGAGTTTCTGTGGCCACGTAAGTCCCCATCATTTGATTTACTACAAGTTGTGAATCACTTTTGATTATGATTTGCATGATTCCGAGTTCCAGTGCTAACTCTAAACCTGCAATCATAGCTTCATACCTGCTTCATTGTTAGTTATAGGGTGACATTTTATAGCTTGTCTAATTATCTCACCCGTAGGAGGTACAAGAATAATTCCTGAGTCTGCCCCGTTTACATTAGTTGAATCATCAGTAAATAATGTCCAAGTCCCCGGATTAGATCCATTAAAAATCTGCAACTCTTTTTCTACTTCTAAATGCATTCCTTGACTAAAATCAGCTACGAAATTAGCGAGAACTTGAGATTTAATAGCAGTTCGAGATTGGTAAATTATTTCATATTCACTTAACCCTATGGCCCATTTTTCTAATCTTCCTGATAGTTCATGTTTATGCAAAATATTTCGTAATTGAAAATTAGTAACAACAACAATAGGGTGACATTGAAAATAAGGCCTTAATTTTCTAGATGCCATTATGAGAGCTAATGCTAACTTTTCTAGTTGCGGGTACCTTGTCTCAACGTCCAGTAGTGTTTAACTTACATAATGATTTCTTAACTTGGTCCTCACGAACTAAAACAACACTTATTGTTACTTCTGAAACTGCCAAATAAATGAGTAGCTTTTCACCTTCCTTAAGTTTTTCCAGTAGAGGAGGGTTTGACAAGTACACTTTCAAATTTTTAAGGGCTTGTTGACAATCCACTCGAAATGACCTTGTTTTTTTAGCGCATAGAAAAATTTGAAACACTTTTCTGAAGATTTGGAAATAAATCTCCCTAAGGCCGCGATTCTTCCTGTTAATCTTTGAACCTCCTTTTTATTGGTAAGAACATATGCTATTTCTTCTGTTAGGATTTGATCGCATCTCCTTTGGACACCGTACCTTATCTCCCGCACTCCTTAGAACAGCTATGAGCTCAAAATTAGTTACATTGAAACTATGACCAGAAATCGTGCCATTAAATTCCTATTATCATCTCGTGGCTCTTGGTTGTTTCGATCGCCCCTGAACCTGGATGAAGACCCGGTTCGCCTGTCTCTTGATCATTGGTCATAGTACTGGTTGTTCTGTCTAGATCGTGAATCTTTCCCTGCAAGTCCCATATATGGATCATACCTGTTTTTACCTGATCTTTTTTCTGCTTCTGATCTTCTAGATCCGCTCCTCTCTTCATGCTGATGTTGAGGTACAGTATCCTCCTGGATTCTAAGTTTTGTACTGTAGATGTTGTAAACATCGTTCCAAGTGGTTGCAGGAAACTCACGAAAGCTTTCTTTAAGCCTTTTCATGGCTTCTAAATTTTTTTCATTCAAATTACTTGCAAAAGCTATCGCTACATAATTATCCGGTACACGAGGTAGAGTCATTCTTTCACGTTGAAATCTATCAACAAAATCTCTGAGCTATACAGAGTTCCCATGTTTGATTTTAAAGATATCTTCCATCCTTTTCTCAACCTTCTGAGCTACCGAGTGTGCTTTAATAAAATAATCTGAAAGCTCAACAAAAGAATTTATAGAATTTTCACGTAAAAGAGAATACTAGGATAATGCCCCTTTGGTTAGTGTCTCCCAAAACATTTTGACCAACACTGACTCAATTTCTTGCTTGGTCAAATCGTTGCCTTTCACTCTTGTTGTAAATGCAATTATGTGGTCGCGTGCGTCTGTTGTACCATCATATTTTGGGATATCAGGAATTTTGAATTTCTTTGAAATTGGTAGGGGAGCTACACTTGGTTTCCAAGGTTGTTGTGAGTATCTATCCATGTCTACTATTTTTATCACAGGCGTAAATCCAGGGATTTGCTCGATACGCTCGTTTTTCTCATTGAGTTGTTTCTTCAAGGTTAGTGCTAAATTTGAATATGAGAATTACCTGAATTACCTGGTTCTCCTTTTTGTGAGTCACTGGGGGTTGCTTCATTACCAGAATTAACTAGGCCAGAGCGGGGATTTTCCAACGTGTTGTTATTAGGCATTGTTGGCGTACTAGGCAATCGACTAACTAAATCTTCCAAAGCTTTGTCAATTCGTGCATCAATTATTTTTTGTAAAAGTTCATCTCTTGTTTCTACTTCTCCGTCAGCATGCTCAGACATATCATTAGGAGTTCCTTCTCGAGATCCACGTGGAGAAGCTTGAGGGATTACATTATTGAGTTCATCGCCATCCACTTGATGTATCTGGTTTTCCTGAGGTTGTCATTGTTATTTGACATGATGTTAATAGTGGGTAGAATTTAGAATAGATGGATTATCAAATTCCCAGTAACAGATCAAATTTGTTTAATAAAAAAATATTACTTGGTCAAAGCTAAACTTTTATGAGAAGAAATCGGGTTACTGATAATCAAGAGACCAAAAAGAATAATAGGCTTTTCCGAATATAAAGCAATAAAAAGTTTATATTTCAATGTGATGTGAATGATTTTCATGTCCCTACAAATGATGAAACCTCCTCCTTTTATAGATGATAAGGACTAACGGTTTAGTCTAAATAATAAAGGACATTTAATAAGACGTTACACAATCATTGCTATTAAATATTGATTCTATAACGTATCAGGCATTTAATAATGAATTTAGACTACTTTTTGCCACCAGATTCTCATCTTCAACACTCTTTTTACCCGTTGGCGTTAAATGACTTGAATTGGTATGGAACTCGTGTCTAAACTCCTTCCCATGCTTGTTTGCATTACTCTTCCCATATCCGCCATCTCTCGTGCCTTTTACTGGATTATTACACTTTGACTATTTGACCAGCCCACGTGTCATGCCATGTCATTTTTAATTTAAATTCAGTTTTTATCCCAATACATGAGCAAACTTAAAGAACAGTAAATATACTTGTTTAGCTCAAAGTTATCACATACTTTGCAAGCACAAAACAATAAAAATAAATTGAGGGCAAATCATAGCAGACCGTAATAATCGATAGACGAAATGAAAGACATAAGTGGCAAGTGTTATATGTTAGAAAGAAACGTGTAGAGATCTTTTATTGATAGTATTGATTTGGTCTGCCTCTCCATGGCGAGGTTTAGAGCTTTACAATCATGTTCTCTCTTTTCTTGAGAATAGTGATGAAGAAGGAAACATCCCCCTCTCTAGGGTTTCTTCTCTTAGTATTTATAGATGTAAGATGTATGAGCTGGCAAAGATGGTTGTGACTATGCTGAGGTTCCATCCTTACGACGGCGGATAGGCTGTAGTCTTAATAATCTAGTCAGCTGATGATCAGGTATCGTGATTAGTAAGTGGTCACACTATTCATTAACTATGAATTAGCTTAGGATATAATTAATCTCGTTAATTATTTCGGGATCATATTTTGACCCATATAGTGAGTCCATCTGCTTATTGAGGTCGTACTTTGACCGAGCTCGATGAGCGAACTTTTTCGGATGCGGCTTCGGTCGAGGTCAATAATGGTCATAGCTGTTTTCATGTGAGAGATTATGCCGTTGAAATCGATGGCCTTAGCCATTTTGTGTTGATGGCCTTGGCCATGCAGGTGACTTCGACCGTAGTCGAGTCACTTTGAATACGTATTTGGGATAGTCGTAGCCATTTACTCATTGGAGATGGCCGTGGCCTTAATACTGTGGACGCCTTCAGCCCTTCATACACTGGAGATAGCCATAGCTTTAATGCTGCGAACGGACTTAACTGTTTATATACTGGAGATGGCCATCTCCTTACAATCATGAACGGCCTTAGCCACAATGGAGTCGAGTTGGTGATCTTGGTTGCATGTTGTTGAAGGTCTTAAATGTTCATTCTTGGGAGAGGGTCGTAGCCGTATATGCGTTAGGAATAGCCATTTGTCCATATGGGGGGGGGGTGGTCATGACCATTTATACCTTGGCTTATTTTGTCGACGACCTTTACCCTTATATGGTGTCGATGTTATTTAATCATCACGGCTAGGTAGGATACGTACCTACTTGTCATGCTTTTTGGCGACGTCCAAAATTTTGGAGGCACGCGGGACGTTCTTGAAACGTACTCGGGTCATTATAACCGTTTCGAAGGCAAAGTGTTGGTTGGCGACTGAAAAACTGCTTCATGGAGTCTTGTCATCATGACACATGTTTCTGTAGAACTGAACCATTTCGTGGTTGGTCAAGTAGTCTATGATGACTATTGGAATTCGTGAGAGCCACTTGTGTTGCTTATAAATAAGGGTTTGAGGCATTTGCCTCTCACTTTTTGTTATTCGTTTAAGAGAGATATCTGAAGGATTTTTCTTGCTTAGTAAGTTCATCTTAGCTTTTGCTCTTCGATTGTCGTAATCTTCACCTTTCTTCGTTGATTCATACTTCATTCCGATTTTTTAATCAAAAATGGCAAGTAGCTCCTCTAGAAATGCTGCTCGGGGGAGTCTTCCGGCCAACCTCATGCTGGTGGAAGAGCATTCTCCGATAGTAAGAGGTGCAGAACCAGTAAGGCCGATGGGGATCCATCGGTGACTGACATCTTGTCCTTGCCCGGAGGCCCGATGATCAATTTCATCGCTGATGAGGGGGAAGATCAGGTGAATGAAGCCCCACTGATAGGAGAAGTGGGGATTGGTTAGCTGCGGGAGCAGTGGGGCATTCCCTGCTTTGCTGATATTTCTTTCGCTAGACGCAAGGAGAGGGTCCACATCGACGGGATTACTGTGTTTTCTACGCTTACCCTTTTAGATTGGGATTCGGAATCCCTCTTCAGATGTTGGTGGTGGACTTTTGCCACTATTACATATTTTTTCTTGGCCAGCTGGTTCCCTCCCTCTACACGTTTTTTGCTATGCTCATAAAATATGTGGAGTTGGCCCGAAGGGAGATCATGTTGCAGCACGTGCTGACCCTCTACGCCCCTCACAGAGTCTGTGGTATGATGATTCGGACTGTTCCTCGTGGAGCGAGGGGCTTGACTACGGTGTTAGATAATGCGGTCGAGCCTCACACTTATGAAAATTTCTTCTACATCAGAACTGAACATTTGGTGACGTGTGCTACTGAGTTCCCAAAGACATGGAACCATGCACGTAAGTCCTTTTATTCGTCAGATTCTGCATTCCATCCTCTCTCTTTTTGTCTTATTCGGATAAGTGTTAACTTTGCCTCCTCTTGGTAGCTGAATGGCCGCCGTTGTCTCCACTACCCAGCATTCGCGAAAGGATCGAGACTGTGCTCCCTCACACATCGGGGATTTGTACGTGGCCGTCTTTCTGGGAACTGCATGGTCGTAGACCTATTTCTGGTGAGAATTTTAGATTTCTTTTGTCTATGTTTTATTCCCTTTTTCTTCTTCTCAACGTTGTTCTTTCTTTGATTAGGGAGGGTATGCCGCGTGAGGGCTCCTCAACTAGCCTTTCGCAGACCGGGTGTGACTGCACCACTCGTGACAATGCCGGTGCCACGTCCAGTTCCGAGGTCGACTTCGATTGAATGTTCGGTGGCTCACTCCCCAGCACGGTCTGCACCTCGGGCTGAAGAGCCTTCGGGGATCGTACTACCTAGGGCAAAGTTGCTTTTGAGTGAGGATGAGGAGGAAGTGGACATGCCCCTGGTCAGGCGTGGGGTCGCATTTACTTCAACTCCTATGGTGATAAATTTGGATTCGCTACCATCGAAGGTGGAGGAGAATGCAGCGGCGGCACCTGCCCTTGAGGGCGGGCACTCACTGGGGGTTGCCTTGGTTGGCTCAGACCAAGGTGACACTATTGCTTCGGCGATTCAATTAATAGTTCCAGTTGCTGAGAGGCGTGGTAGTTCCTCAAAAACTGCTTTGGTTGGAGAATCAAGTGCGAACATGTTAGCGGGGGCGGGAGCCTCAACTACCAATCGATGGACGGAGGGAGGGGCACCGTAGGCGAAGGGTCTGATTCCGAGTCCGACCTGGACCCTGACAACATCCGTATGCTTTAGGACGGCCACACCTGCACAATAGTGCATGCGGAAGGGTAGTTCTGCTATGTTGAGATTCCCACAGAGCAGAACTTGCTGCTTCAAGAGGAGAAATTGGTGCTGTTGTTCGAGGTGTTGTGCTCTGAGCCGGAAAGCACGTCGCTGAGGGGCATAACAGACGTCGGGCTAATGGGTGAGGCGGCCGCGCGGGGACTGAAGGTACGTGTAGTGATTTTTAGTTTGTCTTTTTCTTTGTTTTACTTGGTTTATTTTTTGCTCTTATTATTGCTTAGTTCTTGTATCTATTTTTGTTGGAGGTGGAGAGTATCCGCTGAGCTAACATCCACTGGGGGATTTGCTTGCGGGCGCTGGAGAAATACCGTCTCTATCGGGACCGGTGCCGCGAAATGTGCGAGCGCATGAGGAATGACCCCCTGAGCTAGGACCTCGTCGAAGAGCTGGCGATGCGAGAACTTCAAATGCAGCAGACCTTTGGTAGGGTTAACGCTCTTGGAGAGTAGCTTCGTCGTACAGACGAGGAGATGGAGGTCGAGATGAGGGCTGCTGCTGAGAGGGAATGCCAGGATCGGGCCAAGGCAGTAGAGGCCTTTAATACTTTGACCAGGAAAGTGGTTGCTTTGGAGACCAAGGCCGCTGCCTTGAGGCTGCAAGCAAGGGACCCCGTGTCGAGGGTTGGGACGTTAGAGATGGAAGATCGTGTTCATGAATAGGAACATGAGTTGGAAAGGGCTGCGGTAGCCTTTCGGGAGGGAGCGCTGGAGGACCGCATTGGCGTCTATGAACGAGACACCCAGATTGTGGCAAATCAGATTACGGCCTTACAGGCCAAGAATAATTGCTTGAGGGATGAGGCTGCCTCTTTCGGCCTGGCTCGTGATCTTTGGACGTTTTCCGAGGCTCAGCTTGATGTGTAGAAGAGGCTATGGGAGACCGGCATTGTGCCTGAAGACTCTTATGAAGAGGCCCGTCAAAAGGCTCATGAGGCCCGTGCCGACTGCAGCTTTGATCCAGCTTCGCCAGGGGTTGACAATGGCGCTGATAGTGCTGGTGGTACTGATGGTGGCGTGGACGACGCTGAGTGAAAGGCTTTGATGTATTTTTTTATTTTGTCCGCCATTGGGCGTTTGGATATTTTTAGAATTTTCCTTTTTTCTTTATTTTGTACTGACCGGCCTTGACCGAATGTAAGCAGGCGTTTCCCGCACAAGACTTTAAATATGTGTATATATAAGCTTAACTTTTCCACTGTTGGTGTTGTTCTTATTCTGAGTTTTCCCTTGTTCTTTGGATTTTTCTATGCATGAATTCAAAGGGTGATCTGCCTTAGAGTGAGACTCTGGTAGGCGTGTTTGTCCCTTATGTCTTTTGGTCATAATGATGCTGGCGGCCTTGACCATGATAATGTTGGTGGCCTTGGCTAGGTAGGTGACTTCGACTGTCGTCGAGTCACTTGCTTGCCTTAGTCGGGAATTAGGTTGGGTTTTTAGCAGTGATGTCCTTGGCCATGATTAAGCGCTTCTTGCTTATCGCTTTCTTTTACTTTGTGTAAACAAGTTGTGGCCATTATTTGGTGATAGTGGCACTTAGCCTTAGTCCCAGTTCGGGCATGGTCGAACTACTGGCCGTGATGATATGAAACGCGGCCTTGTACTTTGACCGGGGCCGAACTTTACGTGGCCTAAATATTAGCTCGAGTTGGGTGCACTTACTTGAGTGGCGAGGGAGCTTAACTTGTTTCTCCGTCCGTTGCTCTTTAGATTTGGGGGCGAAGGCATTCGACTTTGTTGCTTGAGCGAGATTAGGCTTGTGATGGTGAAGGCATATGGCCTGAGTCTCAGTTCGACTTGTAGTTGAGATTTTCGGTGAAGGCAACATAGCCTAAACTGTTGCTCAATCATAGTTGGATCTTGTAATGTTTTGGTGGCAAAGGCACATGGCTTGAGTCCCAGTTCAACCGTAGTTGAACCTTGATAATTTTTTGTGCCGAAGGCGCATGGTCTAAGTCCCGGTTCAACTTGTAGTTGACCTATTCGGTGAAGGCACGTAGCCTGAGTCGCTGTTCAACCGTAGTTGAATCTTGTAATTTTTTTTGGTGAAGGCACATGGACTGAGTCCCAGTTCAACTTGTAGTTGAACTTTCGGTGAAAGCACGTAGCCTAAGTCGTTGTTTAACTATAGTTGAATCTTGTAATTTTTTGTTAGGGAAGGCGTATGGTCTGAGTCCCAGTTCAACCGTAGTCAAACCTTGATAATGTTGTGGCGAAGGTGCATGGCCTGAGTCCCGGTTCAACTTGTAGTTGAACTTTTCGGTAAAGACGCATAGCCTGAGTCATTGTTCAACCGTAATTGAATATTTTAACTTTTTTTTAACGAAGACATATAGCTTGAGTTCCAGTTCAACCGTACTTGAACCTTGATAATTTTTGTGGCAAAGGTGCATGGCCTGAGTACGGATTCAACTTGTAGTTGAACTTTTCAGTGCAGGCACATAGCCCGAGTCGCTGTTCAACTTAAATCTTGTAATTTTTTGTTGGCGAAGGCACATGACCTGAGTACCGGTTCAACTTGTAGTTGCACTTTGTGGTGATGGCACGTAGCCTAAGTCACTATTCAACCGTAATTGAATCTTGTATCTTTTTGTTGGTGAAGGCACATGGCTTGAGTCGCAGTTCAACCGTAGTTGAACATTGATAATTTTTGTGGTGAAGGCGCATGACTTGAGTCCCAGTTCAACTTGTAGTTGAAATTTTCGGTGAAGTCACAAACCCTGAGTCGCTGTTCAACCATAGTTGAATCTTGTAGTTTTTTATTGGCGAAGGCACATGGCCTGTGTTGCAGTTCAACTTGTAGTTTAACTTTTCGGTGAAGGCACGTAGCCTGAGTCGCTGTTCAACCGTAGTTGAATCTTGTAACTTTTTGTTGGCGAAGGCACATGTCCTGAGTCCCAGTTCAACCGTAGTTGAACCTTGAGTATTTTTGTGGCGAAGGCACATGGCCTGAGTCCCAGTTCAACTTGTAGTTGAACGTTTCGGTGCAGACACGTAACCTGAGTTGCTATCAACCGTAGTTGAAACTTGTAACTTTTTGTTGGCGAATGCACACGGCCAGAGTCCCAGTTCAACCGTAGTTGATGCTTGATAATTTTTGTGTCGAAAGCGCATGGCATGAGTCCCGATTCAACTTGTAGTTGAACTTTTCGGTGCAGGCACATAGCCTCAGTCGCTGTTCAACTGTAGTTGAATCTTGTAACATTTTGTAGGAAAAGGCACATGGCCTGAGTCCCAGTTCAACCGTAGTGTAACCTTGATAATTTTTGTGGCGAAGGCGCATGGCTTGAGTACGGGTTCAACTTGCAGTTGAACTTTTCAGTGAAGGCACATAGCCCGAGTCGCTGTTCAACTTAAAAATTGTAATTTTTTGTTGGCGAAGGCACATGACCTGAGTACCGGTTCAACTTGTAGTTGAACTTTTTGGTGATGGCACGTAGCCTAAGTCACTATTTAACTGTAATTGAATCTTGTAACTTCTTGTTAGTGAAGGCACATGGCTTGAGTCCCAGTTCAACCGTAGTTGAACCTTTATAATTTTTGTGGCGAAGGCGCATGGCCTGATTCCCAGTTACACTTGTAGTTGAACGTTTCGGTGCAGACACGTAACCTGAGTTGCTGTTCAACCGTAGTTGAAACTTGTAACTTTTTGTTGGCAAATCCACACGGCCTGAGTCCCAGTTCAACCGTAGTTGAAGCTTGATAATTTTTGTGGCGAAGGCGCATGGCATGAGTCCCGATTCAACTTGTAGTTGAACTTTTCGGGGCATGCACATAGCCTCAGTCGCTGTTCAACCGTAGTTGAATCTTGTAACTTTTTGTTGGAAAAGGCACATGGCCTGAGTCCCAGTTCAACTGTAGTTGAACCTTGATAAATTTTTTGGCGAAGGCGCATGACCCGAGTCCCGGTTCAACTTGTTGTTGAACGTTTCGGTGCAATCACATAGCCTGAGTCGCTGTTCAACGGTAGTTGAATCTTATGAATTTTTGTTGGCGAAGGCGCATGGCCTGAGTCCCAGTTCAACTTGTAGTTGAACTTATTGGAGAAAGCGCATAGCCTAAATCTTGTTACGTCGGTGTTTGATAGCTGAAGTTCGATTTTGATTCGAGATCTTGAGTAGATCACGCGTTATCTTCCCAATCGGGGTATGTAGGCTAGCTTGAGGTGACTCTCAGTTCGAGATATCTTCATGCCGATTTTCGGCTGGATCCCGCATCAGGGATGCGGGAGGTGCCTTACAGAGACCCTCCCTCCGGGGGGGGGTTGTTTCCTTCTTCTTGCTTGCGTTATCCGAGAGAGGAGTGACACAGGAGTTGGATTTTGATTCGAGATTTTCTGGTTCCGTTTGTCCAATATATTGCTTTAGCTTATTTGAGCTGGGTTGTTCTTTGGTATTTCTTTCATTTTGGTCCCGGGAAGAACTACGTGATTGTGCTATGAAATCCCCATAGACGGCGCCAAATTGTTTAGCTCAAAGTTATCACATACTTTGCAATCACAAAACAATAAAAATAAATTAGGGCCAATCATAGCAGATCGTAATAATCGAGGGAACAAATGAAAGACATAAGAGGCTAGTGTTATATGTTAGAAAGAAACGTATAGAGATCTTTTATTGATAGTATTGATTTGGTTTGCTTCTCTATGGAGGGGTTCAGAGCCTTACCATCATGTTCTTTCTTTTCTTGAGATTACTAATGAAGAAGGAAACAACCCCCTTTCTAGGGTTCCTTCTCTTAGTATTTACAGATGTAAAATGTATGAGCTGGCAATGACGGCCGTGACTATGCTAAGGTTGCGTCCTTACGACGTCGGATAGGCCGCAATCTTAATAATCGAGTAAGCTGATGATCAGGTATCGTGATTAATAAGTGGTCATACCATTTATTAACTATGAATTAGATTAGGATATAATTAATCTCGTTAATTATCTCGGGGTCATATTTCGACCCATACAGTACTGTCTTTATCTTTCCAACATGCCCCAATGTTGGCCGAGTGCAGTGGCGAAGATAGAAATTTCTCCAAGGGTGTCCAAATCTAAAAAAAAGTTTAAAAAAATTCTCGATAAATGGTATTCAATACTCCCTCTGTTCCCGTTTATGTATACTTATTTCCTTTGGTTTGTTCCAAAAAGAATTGACTCATTTCTAAATTTGGTACCAATTTAGCTTAAACTTAAAATTTTACCTTTAATGAGAAAGGAAGGAGTACGTGTTATATACCTCTAAAACGTAATGTTTTACCTCCGTACACAGTGTAATTTTTCGACGAAGGGTGGTCAGTTGACCACCCTTATGACCATGTGGCTTTGCCACTAGCCGGGTGGTTTCCCATATGGGAGACTTGTGATTGATTTCTCTCACCATCAACCTCCTCATTCAAAGCTCGTCACATATGGCATGTCTAGTACGATTCTCATTCAAAGCTTGTCACATATGGCATGTCTAGTACGATTTATATTTCCTGTGTGGTTCATGAACTATTGCATAGGAAGCGAATTACCCAATGCGCACCCAAAGTGTAACGGCTGTGGGTTTCCTTGATTTTTTTTTTTTTTTTGTTTGAAAAATCTATCTTTCAACATGAATAGTAATGAGCATTTCTCTTTTCTTTATACCTATTTATTTATTTATTTATTTTTCACATATACAAAAAAGTTTGATCCTAGAGACACATCATATTGGTTCGACGGCAGTATTATACGTATAAGCTATTTCTATTCATGTGGAATTGATTACTGCAATGAAAGCTTCTGATTCTTCTTCATTTTTTTTCTAGTTAATTTTTCCAAAATTGGTTTTTCTTTTTCTATTCCGGATGGGTAGCCGAGAAGTTTTATTTTGTGTCTCACACAATTAACACTAGTTGTATGAGATTTCTTTTTATTTCATAAAATTGTGGAGACCAATCTTACACTTCTGGGTCCACAAAACTGTGAGACAAAAAATTACCTCATATAACTAGTGTAAGTTGTACGAGACACAAAATAAAATTTTGCTAAGTAGCCTAATTCTTATTTCTTTTTCTATTACATCATGAACAGAAGAATAAAGGTTTGGTACCGCCCAAGACTTTGTAACAAAAACGAATAAGAATTGTCATTTTCATAATAGAGTTGTCTAATGAATTGACCTATCATATTTAACACTATGCCGATTTAAGTACGATGATTAGTTTGACTAACTTCTCTTTGAAAACCATAACGTCTAGTCTAATATACTATTTGCACCGATAAAAACTTCCTGACTATATATGTTTTATCTTAAATATTCCTATAATATTTGAACAAAATAAAATTTTAACGTCGTTCTAAGTTATAACACCGTACGGAAATTGAATCTGTTTTGAGTGTTTGACTTGCACTAAAATTTAAGGATTGTCAAATTAGTGTTTGCTTTTGACCTTCTTAATATATTGCAAATTTTTGCAACTAGTCTATTTCTAAGGAACATAACCATTCTTTCGGTTTAAAAAGGCATGCTCCATTAATTTCTTAATTATTCAAATAACACACACTTATTTCTATTTTTAAATAGGCAAATTTTTAGTTATTCGTCTCTCGCAACAGCTGAAGCCTGAAACTATCTATCCATGCAATTTAAGACTTCCTCTCCATTTTCTGGGCACAACTATTACGTTGATACAAGCAATATACTTCTTTACGTTCATTTTTACTGGTTTACTTTGGACTTTTCACACTTTTTAATAAATAATAAATATAATATGTATTTTATCATACGACCCCTAATAATGATAGCCTTTCAAAAAGTTTTGGGGTAAGTTTGAAAATGAGTAATTGAGGGTAAGACATGAAAAAACAATTCTCTCTTTTTTTTATTTAATATAGTGGGCAAGGAAAAGTAAAAATATATTTTTAGTATAGTGGACAAGTTGTTACCTCGAAAATACGAGTAACAAACTTATTTGTGGTTTTAAAGATGTGACTTAATTCAATACTAATTAATAACCAAGAAATGTGATGAATAAATGAGAGAAATAAATTAAATCAAACTACTGTGCAAGCCAGTCTCGACTTCGAGCTAAGGTGGCCTCGAGATGGGTCAAGAACAGTAAAGTAAGAACAATCAAGTTAAAGAACAATTCTGATGAACAATGAACAAGAAAGTAAGAGAGTATATTCTTTGCCAATGATTGATTCTCTTACAAATGAATGGGCTCCCTTTTATATAATAGGGGAGTCTTAATTAAGGTAAAAATTTAAAAGGGAATCTAATTGGATAGTTGTCTAATGGCTTAGTATGAGTTCGTACAAATCCATTCCGGAATATACACCTTGATCTTTGGATCATTGCGGGAATCTCGCTTTTTCTAGTAAAAAACCACAACGGCATTATCTCGAGGATGGTCATGCTCGGCCTTGATATTCATTGAACACTTTGATCTTCGAACTTCCAACTCTGCCATCAGGCTCGAACCCAGTCTATTTCGGACTCACTCTTGAAGTGACCCTCAATCCTATGAAATCAGGTAGCCCCAATTCCTATGGTATACAGATGGTCCCCTCATTTTTTGGAGTATAACGACAAGAAACAAATTGAGCCCTAGATGTTTACACCGATTTGCTACGGCATCATCATCGTGACATAAGCAACTAAGGAAACAAAAGCTTGGAAGCTGGCCTTTCCCGAGGAAGACTCTGAGAACTCGAGCGAGTCCGGCAGTGTAGAAGATTCTAAGGGTGAAGGCACTTCTGCCGATAAGAATCGTGCTGCTTAAATTTGTGCTCTTCGTAATTTTTTTCTTTTGAGGCTGATCGTCCTTTGCAAGGAACTCTTGATCGTGACCAATATCCCTTGTAAAAAGGTTTATACAAAGCTTTTTTCCTTCCATGGGCTATGAATCTATTACTCTTTTGTGCGGGTCAAAACGCCTTAGCATCTTTTGGATGTCCAAAGTTTGAGATGGTAATGAGCGAGAATAAGTACTGCCTTTGAATGTTTCTGATCAATAGTCCCTGAATGACTATCTGAACTTGAGTTTGAGTAGCTCCAGGCTCAATAGTCGATGAGGTAAGGTAGCCCTTGGGCTTAGAATTCGAGTGAATACTTGCTCGAATTCAAAAATGAAAATAGCTCTTAGGCTTTATAGTCGAGTGAAGATTTGCTCAAAATTGAAGTAAAGTTAGTCTTTAGGCTATATAGATAGTCCCCGAGTGAAGGTTTGCTTGAACTCGGGCTAAGATAGCCATTGGGATTTTATAATCGAGTTAGGACTTACTCAAACTCGAAATGAAGTTAGCCCATAGGCCTTATAGTCGAGTGAGGATTTGCTCGAACTCAAAGTAAAATTATCCCTTAGGCTTTATGCATAGACCCAGAGTGAAGGTTTGCTCGAACTCGGGTTAAGATAGCCCTTGAGCTTTTATGAAATAGTGAGGGCTTACTCAAACTTGAAATGAAGGTAGCCCATAGGCTTTATAGTCGAGTGACGATTTGCTCGAACTCAAAGTAAATTTAGCCCTTAGGCTTTATAGATTGTCTCGGAGTGAAGGTTTGCTCAAACTCGGGTTTAGATAGCCCTTGGGCTTTTATGATCGAGTGAGGACTTGCTCTAACTCAAAGTGAAGTTAGCCCTTAGGCTTCAGAGACAAGTGACGGTTTTCTCGAACTCGAAGTAAAGTTAGCCCTTAGGCTTTATAGATAGTTCCCAAGTGAAGGTTTGCTCGAACTCGGGTTAAGATAGCCCTTGAGCTTTATGATCGAGTGAGGACTTGCTCGAACTCGAAGTGAGTTGTCCCTTAGGATTTATAGCCGAATGAGTATTTACTTGAACTCAAAGTAACGTTAGACCTTATGCTTTATAGATAGTCCCCGAGTGAAGGTTTTCTTGAACTCGGGTTAAGATAGCCCTTGGAATCTTATGACCGAGTGTGGACTTGCTCGAACTCGTAGTGAAATTAGCCCTTAGGATTTATAGTCGAGTGAGGATTTTCTCGAACTCGAAGTAAAGAAGTTAGCCCTTAGGCTTTATAGTCGAGTGAGGATTCGCTTGAAATCAAAGTAAAGTTAGCCCTTAAGCTTTGTAGATAGTCCATGAGTAAAGGTTTGCTCGAACTCAGGTTAAGATATCCCTTGGGCTTCTATGATCGAGTGAGGACTTGCTCAATCTCAAAGTGAAGTTAGCCCATAGGCTTTATAGTCGAGTGAGGATTTGCTCGAAATCGAAGTAAAGTTAACCCTTAAGCTTTGTAGATAGTCCCCGAGTGAAGGTTTGCTCAAACGCGGGTTAAGATTGCCCTTGGGCTTTTGTATTTGTTATGGATTTCAGACGTCTCCCCTATACATTAATTTGGTCATAGCCTTTTTAGTTAGGAACTCGCCCTATGGGATTATTTTCTATTTCAGTTCGAGCAATCCCGAAGTGTCAGTCCCCGAGTGGGGTGGCCGTGGCCTGTAAAATCGAGGGTCGCCTTTAAGGTCTTATGGTCTTGAAATTTTAGTAGTTTGATTCAGTTTGTATTTCGGATGGCAATCCTCACGCGCAAGGTTAGTTGTTTGGAATTCCATCTCGGTCGGCCCTTAAGCCTGTTTACACAATAGATTAAGAGTATAAAATAGGAAAATTTTCTAAAAGCATGAGATATCAGAAAGAATAAATACTTCTCACAATATATGATTATACATGCGCGCATGTTTGGTGTTAGGTCTCGAGAAACCTATACGGGTACGGTTCATCTTACCATTTGACCCTTACAACATTTTCCTATTGGGACCCGCTGCCACGAAGTGATTTCCTTACAGCAAGATAGATATTCAAGGGTAATGCCCTCCAGTACTTGAGGCTTATTGTAGGGAACCTCAGTTACTGTTGAATTGCTCTAAGTTAACACGAACAATAGTTGCCTCGTTAAAAACCTCGCCAAAAAATCCATTTGGCACAAAAACCAGTCTAAGAGAGAAAGAGTGCAACGCGTGCTTTAAGGTCCAAAGCTTCGAGCTGATCCTTGTTGAAATTCTGCAAGTGTTAGTCAAAAAAATAGAAAGGACTTGACGAGGGTCATACCTTTATTCAAATTTTGGATATTTAATGTGATGTTCATCGGCATCAAACCCCCGTGAATTTTGACCTCGATATCTTCTCCACTCATTTCATGCGAAGCTTTTCCCCGACCCGCTGGCTCTACGATCTTCTTTATATGGTTGATATCTATCTCTATTTGAACTCGGCTCTTGATCAATGTTCATTTTAAGCATATCCATGGTCCTGATAGGATAAACAGACCCCAAAAGGGTCCCTTATTGATCATCCTCGACTCTAATCTTCAACTGATACTGATTATGTACATCGGCCCAAGTGACAGCCAGGTACTCGAGTAAACTTTGCTTCAACAGATGTGAAGCTATGGAACTCTGACTGTTGAGACCTTAAGTGAAAGTTCGAACAACCCAGTCATTGGTGATCGAGGCAAATCCATTCTTTCCGGTTGGAACCGAGATACGAATTCCCTTAGCATCTCTTTATCTTTTTGCCTTACCTTGAAAAGGTCCGACTTTCTTGTTGCAATTTTAATGGCTCTTGCATGTGCTTTAACAAAAGAATCTGCAAGTATAGCAAATGAGTTAATATAATTAGGGGGCAAGTTATGATACCATATCAAGGCACCCTGGGACAAAGTCTCCCTGAACTTCTTCAGGAATACGAATTCAATTTCATTATCTTCCAAGTCGTTTCCTTTGATGGTGCAGGTATACAAGGTGACGTGTTCATTCAAATTGGTCATCCTCTTATACTTGGTAATCTCGGGCATACAAAACTTCTTGGGGATTGGCTTCGGAGGCGCACTAGGGAAGGGTCTTTGCACGAACTTTTTAGAATCTAGTCCTTCCAAGACCGGGGGTGCTCCAGTATGTGATCAACACGGGAGTTGTACGTTTCCACTTTTTTGTCATTATCCTCAATCTTTTTCTTCCCTGACTCAATTCTTTTGGCGAGCTCCTCAAGCATCCTCATAATCATGGGATCACTCCCCAAGCCATTGTCATTCGATCTTCCAAGCACCGGCTCAGAACGAAGAGCGATTCTTGGTTCGACCACACTCAGAGTTTTATGCTGACTTTGAAGTTGAGCGATAGCAATCTATTGAGCTTGTTACATCTCGAATATCACTTCGAGGTTGACTCCCCATCTCCTTATGTATTCCTTGGCAACCAGATCTGACTTCGCTGCGTATACTTCCCCTAGGATCTGCGCCTAAATCTCCTTTAAAGCAATGTGTGAACTAACATCACCTGGTTCCACATTTGGCAGTTCCCAAGGGTTAATCGGTGGTATATCGGCTCCCAGAGAAGCTACATTATCATTTTCCCATAAAATCCATGACCATCATCGCCGTGTACAGATGCTTTTTGTGAGTTTGACATGTTTTATCCCGAGAACAAATACATTATCATTCTCTTCTCAATGATTGATGTGTTACAAATAATTGGGTCCCCTTTATATAGTAGGAGAATCTCAAATAAGGTACACTTCTAAATATAATAAGAAATCTTATTAGACAGCTGTCTAATCTCCTAGCATAAATCTATTGCGGAATTTACACCATGATCTTTGGGCCACTACAGGAATCTCACCCTTTCTGTTATGAAACTATAAATGTATTATCTCGAGGTCGGTCATACTTAGCCTCACTATTCATCAAGCGTTTCGATCTTCGAAGCTTGTACTTTTCCATCGGGCTCACACCTAGTCTATTTCGAACTTGTTCTCGAAGTGACCCTCGAGCCCACAAAATCAGACATACCTGGTTTCGACCGTATAGAAATAGTACCTACGGTTCATAGAGTAAGATGATAAGAAACAATTTAATCTTCGATCCTCTGATGCCTCGATCATGATGTCAATCTTGAGACGTCAACAACATAAATGATTAAATGGTCGTGTTTGCATAGTTCCTAAGGCTGTTAATTGAAAGCGGCTGACGGTCGGCCATTGGCTTCGCCAAATTGTTGAAGCGGCCACTATAAATATGTCAATTTCACAACTTTTACAATCTTTACTTCTCAAACCTTTCTCAAAACCTTACTAGAACCTTCATTTTCTCAGAATTCATCCTCTCTTAAATTTTCTCTTGTTACAACATCAACTTCTTCTCTTCTTTTGAATTTCTCAACAACGATAGCTAAAACATTTAAAAGAATTCCTCAGAAAGAAAAAGCCTCCTCATCATCACGGTCAGGTGGTGGTAGAACGACGGTGCCACCTCGTATCGAGGAGTGCATTCTTGGGCCATGCGAGCTATCGTTCGATTTCAAAATCGATAAGCCTGCATCAGTTCCAGGCTAATGCAAGCCCATGTCCCGATACATCTTCTCAATAACTGAAGACGATCTTGAGCAGATGAAAAAGGATTGTAATTGGGAGGATGAGGAGGTTGTGATTTCTTCCACCGAAGAGAACATCACCACTTATGTGGAAGGATACTTAAGCGGATATACCTATCCTCTCACACTAGGTCTTGTAGATCTAGTACTTGGTCCTGTAGATCCATTCATTCTCGATTTCTATCACCAATATCGGGTGACCCTTGGTCATATCTACCCTTGTTTCAGACTCATCGTCAATTTTCTCAGGTACTTCTCAGTCAAGGTCAAGGGGACCACCAGATCAGACTATACGAACCTTGCCTGTATCGAGGTAGGTTTGATAAAGTTTCAGCGTCGATCCTCGAAGGTACTATTCTCTAGTATCGATAACGACAAGGATTGATGATGGATGGTCCGGTTTGTCCGAATCAAGACCTCTGACTTAATTCACGCTGAAAGGATGTCATTCACCGAGGAATGGAACATGAAACGTAAGTACAACCCTATCAATGAGGCTCACTACTCCGTTTTCTCTATTATTCCTCTATCTAATTCCTGTTCGATGGTGCAGCTTCCCCTTGATTTCCTGGTGCGATTCTCAAAGGTTGGGTTCGACAACTAGAATCCACTTCTTCACATGTACAAAGTTGTTAGTGTGATTTGGCCAAGAGTTGATGTTTCTCTGTAAATTACTTACTTTCCCCTTGCGCATGACTCAGAGACACTGTTTTAATGAGGTTGCCTCTTCCTGATGAAAAGGAAATCCTGAAGCCAGCCAAGGAAAAGGGCTTCTCCAACAAGTTCCCCAAAGACGAAGAAAAATAAGGCTCGAAAGCCTAGGGCTGATCCAGCAACCCTATTTTTAGAAGTGGTCCAACACCTTCGAGATGATGAGGAAAAGGGAAAAGATGCCGATTGTTTGTTGGTAGCTCGGAAGAGGAGGAGCACTGAAGCTTCAAGGGGCCACTGAACGGGCAATGGCTGATGTGGTTCAATATCGAACTAAAGAAATCTCGGAAGGGAGCTCGAGCAGAGTCTTCGAGCCATCGGCCGACAAAAAGCGCACCTCATCTTGGAGGACATATGTCGGGTGAGCCCGAAGAGCCTAATTCTAAGACCCCCCAAAGAGAGGAGAATGTACCAAGTGAATTGGATAATTAACATAGATGAATCACCACTTGGCTCTATGTTATCTAAAGGGCAATTCCGAGATGCCCAGGCCATGAAGACTCCCAACATGAGAACAACCCACGAAGGGAATGATACTTTTTCAGGAATGCTTTGTAGAGGTTGAAGATGGTCCTGACTCGAATGTTTTATTTATTTTTGACAAGGCTTAGCGTCTTTTTAAACAAGTAAGTTTTTTGCCTCCATAATTATGTTCGTGTTTTACTCTCATTTTTCTGAATCTGAGTTCTTTTCTTTGTGTGAAGGCTGTAATGCTCTATTGACAAGAGTTCTCCAAGTATTGAGCTGAGCTTGCCCGATGCGAGGCCAAAATCAAGAAGCTCGTAGAAGGGAGGGACAGTCTTAAACTCTTCTATGCTAAAAAAGAGAAATAGATCAGAGACCTTCGAGCCGATTTGATGAAGGCTCATTGAGAACAAACCAAGCTCATTGAGCAGGTAATGCAACTTTTTGGGTGCTTGCTATGTGTTTATTTGATTTAGGGACTAACATTTTGACTTTCCAGGCTCAGCAGAAGGGCGAGCTGGTGGAGCACCTTAGAGAGGAGATCAAGGTGAAAGGGGCCAACACCCCGGGGTGGAAGAAGCATATGGATCATCTTGCTTCAGAGGAGGACACGTTTCGGGCCCAGATGGCTTCTGTTGAATGTCAGCTTCAAAATGAGAAGGTGGAAAGCTTGGCTCGGAGTCGGAAGATTGAGGATCTAGAAGCTAAGTCAGCCATCAAAATTGTAAAGGCTAAATCTTAGGCAGAGGCATTTGTGACCTCTTATCAAGTTGACACCAAGGCTTCCAACATTCAGGCACAAGAGCTCTCTAGTGCTGCTGAAGTCAAATTGTCATGCGCTGTCGACCACACCAAGTGACCATCCCAGAGAGACGCTCTCGAGGAAGTGCATGCTCATGTCTTTGACCTCTCAGCTAATATTAAAAAGGCAAAAAATTTGAAGGACGAGAGTGCCGCTTTACTCTCCGATGATGAAGACTCTTCTAGTAGTTCCGAGAGCGGAGGAGATGAGGATGAAGCCCTTGAGGAGGAGGTTCTTGAAGATGTGGCTCCTGAAGGTTCACCTCCTAATGTAGACTAGGCCCTTAGGATTTCTTTTTGTGTAAGGATCCATGTGGGCATTGTAAATATTTCCATTTATATTTTCCTTTTCGTTTCGTCCCTGATTTGTTGTGAAATCTGCTTTGTTTTTGTTTTTTGAAGAATTAGTTTTTGATGTCATAACTTAAATAATCAAATGAGCACCAGCTCCGGCTAAAGTTAAACAAACCCTCAGTTTTTTAGTAATCCATGAGAAATCTTATAATAGAATACCTCTTAAGATTTTTTGGTGAATCCTCGATCTATGCTTAAATTGATTTTATGTGAGCTCAGGATAGTGAGACCCTTAGGTCCGATTGAATGAGAACAAGGTCTCAAACTCTGAATGTTTTGACCCTTAGGTTCTTTTACGTTGGGTCGATCGGCCCTTTACGAGATGACTATTATTTCCTTTTTTCGGCTTAAAAGACTTAGTTAAAATTTCTGCATGCCTTGGCATGCATTTTTTACCCATTGGGTTTTTTGAAGGTTCAATGTCGATGAGAACCCTTTTATTATTAGTGCCTTAGCACACGTTTTTATGTGACTAATTTGATATCTCTTAAGGTTTTTAAGGGTAGCCTTTATTAACCGATTTTCAGAGAATTTGAAGGCCTGTTTTTATTGCAGGATTTAGATGTCTCCAAACCGCATTATTTTAGTCTTAGCCTTTATTTTGGCCGTAGCCTTCGGGTATGTCTCTTGGACTTGTTTCCTGATAGCATTTAAAACTTGTTCGAAAGGTTAGTCGCCGAGTATGATGACCTTCGCCTTTACATCAACGGATGCCTCTTTGAGGTCTTACGAAATTCGAGTTTAGACAACTCGAATATGTTGACAGTCGATGACAATCCCGAGCATTCGAGGTGTATTTATGTTTTGGCCCTTGAGCCATTTCTCATAGGATCACAAGTACGAAGCTCTTATAGTAGAAAATTTCTTTGGGACACAAAGTGTTTGATATAGAAAGAATGCTTCTTTGAATAATGCGTACATGTTTTACCATTAGAGCTACACTATTCTATATGGACACAGTTCATCTTACCGTTTGGCCCATTACAAAGTTTTCCTATCGAGGCCCTCATTGGCATGAAGTACTTTTCTAAAAAATATAACCTCCGAGGGTGATTCCCCCCAGTATTCGAGGTTGATTGAAAAGAATCCTTGGATACTATTAAATTCTCCTTAGGTAGCACATAGTTTTTGCCTCATTAAAAATCTCGCCAGTAAAACCCATTTGGGATAAAACCCAATTTAAGGGGAAAAGAGTGCAACACATGCGTCAAAACCTAAGGTCTTTGCATAGAAGGGTTCTCTCGACGTTTTCGATCGAACACTTGTAATAAGTTAGTATCAAATACAAATGGAAAAATTTCATATCTTAGCAATAATATCATTTGAGTAGCGATATATTCCAATTGTTCGCCTTCCACCGTGCCAAGTTTGTAAGATCCCTTTATGATGACTCGATATGGTCCTTCCCAATGCGGCCTAGTTTCCCTCCAATTAGGTCTTGGGTATTATGGGTGTCTTTACTTAAAACTAAGCCCCCGATTGTGAAGTGTCGAAGGTTGGTTTTCTATTACAGTATCTCTCGATTCTTTGCTTCTTCAAACATCCGAATAAGTGTAGCTTCCCATTTTTCATCTTGTAGCTCGAGGCTAGTATATATAGCCTCGTGATTTGATTCCTCCGATGCATGTCAAAATCTAGTGCTAGGTTCCCTGACCTCGACTGGAATTCAGGTCTCGGAGCCATATACTAAAGAGAACAGGGTTTCCCCCATGCTGGACTTTGATGTCGTTCGATATGCCCAAAGAACCTCGTGTAGGACCTCTCTCCATTTCCCTTCAGCTTCTTTCAACCTTTTTTTAAGTCTTGAATGATAGTCTTGTTTGTTGATTCGGCCTCTCCGTTTCCACTCGGGTGATACGATATTGATAAGATCCTTATTTTGGGTGCTTCAAGGAACGCTATTACCTTGTTTCCGATGAATTACTTCCCATTGTCACATATTATTTCGATAGGTTTCCCGAATTGACACACGATGTGGTCCCAGATAAAGTCTATAACTTCTTTTCCTCTAACCTTCTTGAAGTCCTGTATGATCACCCAAAAGGTCATCTCTCGTTTTAAAAGTCAATTCTGCGTTCCGAGGCCTTAAAACCTCCTTTTGTCTTACCTTGATTTGCATGCGCGGTCGGGGCATATATCCGGAACGCTTTTATATGAAAATTTAAAAAAAGAATGCTAATTTTGCCTTAAAAACTTAATTTAAGTTGACTTTGGTCAATATGTTAACTTGCAAGTGTTAAGAGATTAATAATGGAAAGGGTAAATTAACCGGAATAGTTAGCTTGCCTAGCTTTCACTAGTAGGAACCATCACGATCCCGACGGAGGAAAAATCCGAGTCATGACAAGTTGGTATCAGAGCTCTAGAATGCTTAGGTCTCACAATTCACGGAAAAGCTTAGTATAGTCTGAGAGATCGGTACGGAGATGTCTGTGCTTATCCTCCAAAGGCTATGGAGTTTAGGAATGACTTCACATCTATTCTTTTCTGTCGTGCGATTTGGTTTCTCAATGCTAGTTGAACTTCTACTCTGTTCTTTTACAAATGTTGAGAACACGTGCTTCTTCATCCATTGATCAGCAACCTGAGCCCCACGCAGCAGCTCCCATGAGGAACAAATAATGAGGCCGAGGCTTTTCTAGGGGCCGAGGTAGGGGCAGAGCTTAGTCCAGAGCAGCAGCACTGGCAGCGGAGCCTCAAGTAGAGGTTGATGATGAGGTTCCAGCCCAGACCGTTCCAACGGGCCCAACTCAGGTCCCAAAAGGGTTCATTGCTACCCTGGTACTCCAGGATGCTTATATTCATCTAGTGGCCATTATGGAGTGCGTCGCCTAGGAAGGCTTACTTCCTGTAGCACCAGTCGTCTCTAAGGCTGGGGAAGGAGCATAGACTCCCGCTACCCCCACTCCAGAGTTGATGGCTCCTCAGTTTCAGGCTCCAGTAGTTAGCCAGTTGGGGTAGTTCAGCCGAGTGTTGTGGCTTTGACCGGTGATGGAGCAACAATGTCTGCTGATGGTTTGTGGAGGTTGGACAGGTTCACCAAGCTCTTCATTACTACTTATGGCAGTATATCTTATGAGGATCCCCAGGACTATTTGGACAATTGTCACGAGGTTCTTTGGAATATGGGGATAGTGGAAACCAATGGGGTCGGCTTTACTGTTTTTCATCTGTCAGGTTCCGCCAAGACTTGGTAGAGGGATTATTGTTTGGCTAGTCCAGTTGGGTCGCCTGCTTTGACTTGGGATCAGTTCTCTCAGCTATTTCAGGAAAGTTTCTTCCTATCACTCAGAAGGAGGACTATCAGAGGCAGTTTGAGCATCTCCGATAGGGTTCTATGATTGTCACTCGGTATGAGGCCAAATTTATTATTTTGGCCCATCACGTTCTTATCATACTTCCCACCAAGAGAGAGAGAGGAAGGAGGTTCATTGAGGGACTCGCTAAGTCGATTCGATTGCAGATGGCTAAGGATGACTTGGAGCGAGATTTCTTTTCAGTATACGACCAATGTTTCCAGGAGAGTTGAGATGGTTCTATCATAGGGGAGTGGTAAGGGGTCTGAAAAAGGCCCCATCATTGAGGCAGGTTCAGCGGTGCCTCATCTGGAGGCAGGGATTCTTTTGGTAGGGGCCATCCTTCCAGGCCATTTCATTCAGCACTTCAGGCTTCTCAAAGTGCTTCAGGTAGCTGTGGCTCTCATATGCAGTATTCTGATAAGTTGTCCTATAGTGCACCAGCACTCTAGAGTTTTCAGGGTGGTTATTCAGGTCGTTAGGGTCATCACTCTCAGCAACCGAGAGATTGTTATACTTGTGGTGATACGAGGCATATTGCTAGATTTTTTCCTCGAGCATCGAGCATATCTCAGCATCATGGTTCATGTGCCATGGTTCAGGAACCAAGTGTTCCACCGCCCGCTCAGCTAGTTAGAGTTAGGGGTCGAGGTGTTAGAGGTGGAGGTCAAGCCATTAGATTTGGAGGTCAAGTAGCTAGAGGTAGAGGCCAGCCTTAGGATATAGTTCAGAGTGGTCGGGCCCAACCCGATGTTATGCGATTCCAGCCAAACCTGAGGCTGAGGTTTCCGATGTAGTTATCATAGATACGGTTTTGGTATGCAGCAGAGAGGATCTTCAGTTTTATTTGATCCAGGGTCTACATATTCCTATGTGTCATCTTATTTTTCCCTTATCTGGTTGTGCCTCGTGATTGTTTGAGTGCGCCTGTATATGTGTCTACACTGATGGGTAATTCTAGTTTTAGATCGAGTCTATCGCTCGTGTGTGGTTATCATTGGGGGTCTTGAGACCCGTGTGGATCTCTTACTTCTCGATATGGTAGACTTCGATGTCATCATAGGGATGGACTGGTTATCCCCTTATCATGTTGTATTGGACTGTCACACCAAAATCGTGACCTTATCTTTGCCAGGTTTTTGTTGATTGGAGTGGAGAGGGACTCTCAACCATTCTATCAATAAGGTTTTTTTTATATAAAGGCTTGGCGTATGGTTGAAAAAGGGTTTTTGGCTTATTTGGCGTATATTCGTGATTCTTGTGTCGATGTTCCTTCTATGGATTTTGTGTCGGTTGCTCGTGAGTTTCCTGAGGTATTTCCTTTAGGCCTGCTGGGGATGCCACCCGATAGGGATATTGACTTTTGCATTGATGTGGCTTCGGTCACTCAGCCCATTTCTATCCTGCCATATCGTATGGCCCCTCTAGAGTTGAAAGAATTGAAAGAACAATCGCAAGACTTGATTAATAAAGGATTTATTAGGCTTAGTGTCTCGCCTTGGGGTGCACCGGTGTTGTTTGTTAAGAAGAATAGTAGATCGATGAGGATGTGCATAGATTATCAACAGTTGAACAAGGTCACAATCAAGAATAAGTATCCATTGTCGAGGATTGATGATTTATTTGACCAGCTTCAGGGTGCCAAAGTATTTTCGAAGATTGATTTGAGATTTGGCTACCATCAATTGAGGATTAGGGTATCTGATGTCCCTAAAATTGCTTTTCGCACTTGGTACGAGCATTCTGAGTTCTTAGTGATGTCATTTGGGTTGACAAATGCCCTAGAAGTTTTTTTGGACTTGATGAACCGAGTGTTCAAGCTTTATTTGGATTCCTTCATTATTGTCTTCATTGATGTATTTTGATATGTTCCTGCAGCCAGAAGGAGCATGAGGTGCAACTTTGAGTCGTTCTCCAGACTCTGAGGGACAACCAGTTATATGCTAAGTTTTCAAAATATGAGTTTTGGCTGAGTTTAGTTGCATTCCTGGGTCATATTGTATCAGAAGACGATATTCAGGTGGATCCTAAGAAGATTGCGGCAGTCAAGGACTGGTCTATACCCACATCAGCCATAGAGATCTGAAGTTTCATGGGTTTGGCAGGTTATTACGGTCGAATTGTGGAGGGGTTTTCATTCATTGCAGGCCCAATGACCAGGTTGACCCAGAAGGGTGCCCAATTCAGGTGGTCAAATGAGTGTGAGGCGAGCTTTTAGAAGCTCAAGACAGGTTTTACTACCATACCAGTGTTGGTATTGCCTATAGGTTCAAGGCCATATACAGTGTATTGTGATGCATCGCGTATTGGACTTGGTGCGGTGTTGATGCAGTATGGCGAGGTTATTTCATATGCTTCGTGACAGTTGAAGATCTACAAAAAGAATTATCCAATTCATGATTTGGAGTTAGCAGTCATTATTCACGCGCTGAAGATTTAGAGGAATTATTTATAAGATGTCGTATGAGGTGTTCACGGATCATAAGAGTTTGTAATAATTGTTCAAGCAGAAGAAGCTAAATTTGAGGCAGATGAGGTGGTTGGAGCTATTGAAAGACTATGATATCACCATCTTGTATTATCTGGGAAAGGCCAATGTAGTGGACGATGCTTTGAGTAGAAAGTCAGCTAGTATGGGCAACCTTGCATATATTCTAGTCAGCGAGAGACCAGTTGGTTTGGATGTTCAGTCTTTGGCCAATCAGTCGTGAGGATAGAAATTTCTAAGCCCAGTCGTGTGAAAGCTTGCACAGTTGCTTGTTCTTTGTTATTTGAGTGTATCATAGATCGGCAGTATGATGATCATCATTTCCTTGTCCTTAGGGACACGGGGCGACACGGGGGGTGCCAAGCAGGTTACAGTTGGAGATGATGGAGTTTTGAGGATGTAATGTCGTACTTGTGTGCCTATTGTGGATGGACTTCATGAGTTGATCCTAGAGAAGGCCCATAGTTCCTGGTACTCTATTCATCCGGGCGCCGCTAAGATGTATCAGGTTTTGGCAGCATTATCAGTGGAGGAGGATGAAGAAGCACATTGTTGCGTATGTAGCTTGATGTTTGAATTGCCAGCAGGTAAAGTGCGAGTACCAGAGACCTGGTGGTTTGTTTCATAAGATTTAGATTCCGGAGTGGAAGTGGGAGCGTATCACTATGGATTTCGTTGTTGGACTTCCACGGACTTATTGGAAGTTTACGCAGTATGTGTTATTGTGGATAGGCTGACCAAGTCAGCGCATTTCATTCATGTGGAGTTTTTCCATTCCTTGTAGCGGTTGGCTGAGATCTTTATTCGGGAGATTGTTCGTCTTCATGGTATACCCGTGTCTATCATTTATGACCCCCGGTACGCAGTCTACCTCGCATTTCTGGAAGGAAGTAAAGAGTGAGTTAGGTATGTAGGTCGAGTTGAGCACAACATTTCATCCTTAGATGGACAGACAGCCCGAGCGTACTATTCAAATTATAAAGGATATGCTCCTAGCACGTGTTATTGACTTTGGAGGTTATTGGGATCAGTTCTTTCCATTAGCAAAGGTTGCCTACAACAATAACTACCAGTCGAGCATTCAAATGGATTCCTCTAAGGCACTATATGGTAGGTGGTGTCGGTTGGGTGGTTTGAGCCGGGAGAGGCTCGATTGTAGGGTAAAAGTTTAGTTCAGGATGCCTTGGAAAAGGTTAAGATAATTCAGGATAGGCTTTGTGTTGATACCCAATTTTTTCCTAGGTATTTTATACCCAAAATACTTCCAAAATAACATATATGTGCATATATAAGAACACCCAAATACGTCTCCAAATTTGTAATGATTTTTTAAGCCAATTTATTGCCTATTTTCATACCACAAAATCCAATAATTATTCCCAAAATTATCATTTTTGGTGAATAGCTTATTTCATTCCCATATTTACTCCAAAATACAATTAAGGTGATTTTTGCATAGTTTTACAAATTTGTTTGGCATTTTAAAGCTAAATTGCATGTTATTGCAATTATTGCCTATTTTATGATTGTAATTATTTCTAGTATTTTTAAATTAATATTTATATAGTATTGTTTACCCAATGTTGACGCCCTCTTTTCCTAAAGAGAAATTAGGCTTATGACATTATGGGAGAGACAACTCTTATTCCCTTTGGGGGAATGGGGTTATAGAATATTGAGAGTCATCACCTAATAATTATAGTGCATTAGGACACTTTTAAAGAAAAGAAGAAGATTTTGAAAAGAAAAAAATCAGAGTTCGGGTAAGGGCTTGAGATTATCTCAAGGGGAAGGTGTTAGGAACCCCGCAAGATCCACTAGAGTGGTTCTCGGCCATGCTTTAATTGTGACTTTAAAAGAAGTAGAAGGAAACAAACAAGATTTACATATAGTAATTACAAATAAGTTTAAGGCTTTGAAAAAAAAAGGGAAGAGTAGACAGTCTTTTAGAAAAAGAAATTGGTGAAAAGGAACAAAATTTAAGGAAAACATTACAAAAGAAAAGAAAGGAGGTCCTAGGGTCAAATACAATATTGATCACATCAATGCAATACCCGGCGCACACTCCTCGGGAGAGGGGTCGCACGTGATATTAGTGCATCTGTCATCATCTCCATATTCTACCATTCCTACCTTGTTAAGATATTTAAATGCGATAAGTCTCGTTTACTTATTGCATGCTAGTACCCGTCCCAACCTATCAGTCCCGGGGTATTAGGACTTCTAATCCTAAAGAGGAAGAAGAGGGGTAAGGCATATATGGGGTTTAAAGAACAAAATATTAATTTCGACAACCAAAACAAATAGCAAGTAAGGGGATTGACAAACAAACATTCAAGGCTCACATAAAACCCCATATGTCATATACCATATAGTTTAGCATGCCTTGCACATACTGATTTGGTCTTTAAATTAAAACTTAAACAGCGGATGGACTAGTTTAACACATAAAATTAGATAAAAAGTCTGCATTAGGTAACTCGGATCTAATTGTCAGAGATTGAAGTATTTTAAGAGAGTTGTTCTGTAAAAGCACTGATTTCAGATAAGAGCCTAATGCAGAAGAGTTAAAACAGGAAGTGGAAAATTGCATAAGTTCATAAATGATTTTAAAATCAGCAGATTTGTTTGAGTGAAAATACAGTAGGATTGTGAAGAAGAGTTTTCGAAAATGAAAATACCTTAAGAGAAAGAGTGAGTGAGAAGACCATTTTGAAAGATAGCTTCAAGAGATGAATAGAATTTAGGTGGAAGATTTAAAGGAATTATCTCAGACAGATTTGCAGAATTTTTAAAAGCATTACAAGTTTATAAGAGTTCTATTGAAAACATAACACTGAACGTTAAGGCCAGTTAACAGGTTGTTGCTACTTAAACAGATTCAGCGAGTTTGGGACAAACCACTATAGGCAGACTTGTGCTGGGTTTTAGAACTTATTACAGAGTCGGTAAATAAACGGCAGATTTGATTATCATATAGTTTTGCCTAACGCGTATGCATTTCCTATAGACATGGTTTCTATATTCAACTTCATAAACGAATATTTAGTACTATAGGCAGGATTTCTGGTGACTTGCAATATGATTGAATATTAAACGTTATAGGCAGAATTTCAAAATGACCGGATTATGCCTATTATGCGTTAATTCAATAGACATGGTATCTAGACGATCGAGTTAAAAACATTAAACTTATAGACATGATATCTAGGTGATTAAAACATTAAAACTATAGGTATGGTATCTAGGTGACTGAATTACAACATTAAACCTATAGGCATGGTATCTACCCTTTGATGCAGTAAAATAATCCCCTCCCATACCCTTTTACTAGTATTTCCCCGAGTTCTTTCATGCAGACATATTACAGAATCAGAAGAAAGAAAAAATAATAAAAATACATCACAGCCTACAGCTAGATCTGAGAAGCCTAATTCAATCTTAATGCCCAATAACATGTGTTTACCAATTCCGGATTCCAGATATCCAAGGCCTTCTCTTATCCAAAGCGTTTCAGAGTTCCAAGGAGCCTTAAGGGCTCCAGGAAGTGCTTACACTCTGGATAATAATATAATTGAATGGTGCAGTGTGGAATAGACAGCCCTCAGGCATCCAAGTTCAGAGGGAACTCCAGGGTCCCAAAGCATGGCTTTCCAAAGCGGGGCAGAACTAAGAAGCTAAGAATAAGTGTATAGTGAGAAAGGGGTTAGGGAGCCATTGCAAAGGGTGGTCATGTCCAGCCATGGGTATAGGCTGGCACACCCCTGACCCTTTGCTAGGTCCAAACAATTAAGAGCAGACTTTAGAAATCATACTTGGGTCTAGATGGTGATTAGGACACCACCAGACTTGAGTCAAGGCTCAGCACATAAAAGGGAAGAAGGGAGTGGGGATTGATTTGAGTAGAGGTTCAATATAAGCTAGTTCTAAGTCACGAATAGCAATAATGGGACGATGCCATGACTCAGAACTGTACTCTCACACAAGAGGGGGTCAAAAGTAAGGGACTCACATAGAAAATCAATCTACAGAAATCGAAGAAAAGAAAGAAAGCATAACAGGTTCAGGGCGCAGAAACATAAGGAAAGAGGCATAACGGTCTAGGATGAACACATAGTGAAGAATGCATAACAGAAGAGAAGAAATAAACTAGTTTAGAGGGTATTATTTAACTAGAACGACATACCACATTCATTTTTTAGAACAGCAAAACAAAAAAAGCAAGTAACAGCCAGAAGTCAGCAGGATCAAAAATCCAAATTCCTCTGCAAGCACTTGAGAGTACAAGAGAAACTCAAGAATGTTTCAGCCAATACAAGGAGAAGAAAGGCAGAGTGCTCAGTTTTAGAAGTAGAGAAAGTAGTAGTAGAGCGAGTATTTGCAACTGTATAGTGTTCAATAGTGAAAAGTATTCGATGTGTGTTTGAAATCTGAAGTGTCTGTGTGTGTTCGTGTTAATAGAGGAGTAGGTATTTATACTTGAAGTCAGGAAGGTAAGAAAGGCAAGAAAATAATCAAGTATTAATTAAAATCAATCAGTAGCAGACATTCCTTTATTTAAGGAGTCCAAAGACCAATAAAAAGGGTTAAGGAAATGGGATCAAATAAACACATGGTGCACATCATACAAATAATAGGTAAATACATAGGGGAGAAATCGAAATACATGGCTAAGTAAATAAGGCAAGAATTAAATCAATTAGTACATAGTAAATCAGGGAATTAGAGATTCCAAATCACTAATGAACAAAGTCAAAAATAGGGGAATCGAGAGGATAAAGAGAGTCTTCAAATTATACAAGGGAAGAATCAATCAGGCTAACACAAGGATGTCTGAAATCAGCCCGAATATCAGAGGTTTCTCTAAGAGGGAAATTCTACCTATAAGGAGTGCATATACTTGAAACATGCAAGGCTGGATTCAAACAAAGAAAAGTGTCATGCAACCAAAAATCAATGGGTAGTGGACTATAGGTAAGAGGGAATATCAGACAGCATGCAAAAGGTCGGGCAAACGGTCTTGCAGAGATTAGCAAAAGTTAGATCCATGTGGAGAAACAATGTTGAAACAAAGATGAAACAACTTCAGGGACTCAAAAATTAGGGCTTTGAAACCAAACTAGTTCAGCGATGAGAAGCAAACAAGTCACATACAAGTGGCCTCAAGAACTCGAATGAAACCCCCCAAATTCTAGTTTTTCTGCCATTACTCGAATGTAGAGACAAAAGCAAGTAAATCAGGCAGGCATAACACTGAAATAAATTTAGAAAACCCAAAGGAACTAAAACCTTAAACATTTTATGAAAACATGAAGAACAAGATATAGTAAAAGAAAACACATAGCAGTCGTAGAAGATAGACGGTTTTGAGCATGTGAAATTAAAGAAACCCCTAAGTCGGAGAAGATGGACGGTTTTGAAAACAAAGTTTTGAAAGAAACTTCGAGAAATTGTTTGAAAACCTTAAAATAAACATATATCTAGAATAGATCTAGAGAAATTAGGAGAACCTTGAAAGGCTAGGGTTTCAGAAGAAACCTAGAGGCGAGAAAGGCCTGGAAAACGTCTGATCTGAGTTGGATGAGTAAGAGATAGGCTCATAGGACCAGGACATGCCGGAGCAACGTCGAAGATGGCCGTGAAACTCGAATCGGCAAAGATCTGATGGAAATCCTTCAAGGTCAGACCTTGAATCTTCAATTAGATGATGTAAAGAGTACGTGGAGGTGAGTACAGGTCACCCAGGGTTTGGGACACCAAGGATTCCGGTGAAACGGGGTGGAAACCAGTGAGGAAAGATTAGGGTTTCGGTGAGGGCTAGAGATAGTTTGAGAGACGAAGGGAGTTCAGAGGTGACTTTCTTTGGATAAATGAACTAGGGTTAGGGCAGGGTAGAATTAAAATGGTAAGTATGAAGGAGGGCCGTTGATTAAAATGATCAACGGTCAAGATTAAATATACAACCGGGCGGATTTAGTTAATGGGTCAGGGATCGGGTAAAAATTGAATTGGGTCTTCAATTAGGGGGTTGAAATTGGGCTTAATTGGGGTGCAATTCTGGTTAAAATTGTAACAGAATAAAGCTAGATTTTAAATTGCCACTTCTCCCTGTTTTATTTTATAAAAACTAATAAAAAGATTTCTGAAACAAATTGATGGTACTAATTTAATAAATAATATACAAAAATTAAATTAAATATACTGGAACTAATTTTATAATTATAAAATGCTATTAATTACAAAATAGACTATAATTATAATTATATGCAATTTAATTTTAAAAATGCCAAATAAATTGGTAAAAATATGCAAAAATCGTCTAAATTATATTTTGGTATGAATATGAGAATGAAATAAGTTATTCACCAAAAAATGATAATTTTGGGGATAATTTTGGATTTTGTACTGTTAAAATAGACAATAAATTGACTTTTAAAAATCATAAAAATTGGGGAAAAATAGTAGAACTTGTAGGCATGCTTATATATGCATACATATGCTATTTTTGAAAGTATTTTATGTATAATAAATATATACGGAAAATTGGGTATCTACAACTGTCCCTCTTTACCTGAGGAGGATGAAAGAGTTGTCGGGTAAAGACAAGATGACCAAATTTGACCGAAAACGGCGATTGAAAAAGAACTTTGACCCCGCTATGGCTTCCGAGTTGCCTATATATCTCTGGTTTTACAGGAATCTGACCACATGTAGTTTAGGAACCATTGATGGAATGTGCCGATGGAGATTCGTAAAAACAGACGCGATGGTCAAATTTAAACAGCTGTTTGGAGATAAACAAGTTGCGGAGAACAACAACGGGATTGCTCATGCTGAAGCGGCCGTTTTCTAGTCGGTGTACCTGTAAGTAAACAATGTGTGTATTTGTGCATAATTAAAACATAATGCAAGTTCTCTTTGGACCATGAATATTGTCTTCGGACAGTTAGGATGATGACGTCCTCGGACTATGATGTCCTGGGCCATAAAGAGCCCAAAAGTAAAGATTTGGAGGCAATAAAATGGTTTCTTGGGCTATGCAGATGGTGCCTACGAACTATGACACATTTGAATAAGTTTGCAATCTTTCAGCCCATGAGAAGGTGACAATCTTTCTGCCAAATGAATGCAGATCAAGAATTTAAATACAAGTGGCGATATCTCAGCCAAAGCGAGAAGTTGAATGCAAGTTGCGATATTTCATCCGTTCAAAAAAAATAAAGTGGCGATATTTCATCCATGCAGGAATGAGACAGAGCTTAGTCTCGAAAAGCAGATAAGTAGCCTTATGCAAAATGCATATGGAGATAGAGCTTCGTCTCGAAAAGCAGATGAGTAGCCTTGTGCAAGATGGAGGTAGAGCTTAACCTCGGAAGGCAGAAAATAGCCTTATGCAGAAATGACGATGCAGACAGACCTTAGTCTCGAAAGGCATATAAGTAGCCTTATGCAGGATGGAGGTAGAGGTTAACCTCAGAAGGCAGAAAATAGCCTTATGCAAAAATGCAGATGGAGACAGAGCTTAGTCTCGAAAGGCATATAAGTAGCCTTATGCAGGATGGGTGTAGAGCTTAACCTCGGAAGGTAGAAAACAGCCTTATGCAAAAATGCAGATGGAGACAGAGCTTAGTCTCGAAAGGCAGATAAGTAGCCTTATGCAGGATGGAGGTAGAGCTTAACCTCGGAAGGCAAAAAATAGCCTTATGCAAAAATACAGATGGAGAAAGAGCTTAGTCTCGAAAGGCAGATAAGTAGCCTTATGCAGGATGGAGGTAGAGGCTAACCTCGAAAGGTAGAAAATAGCCTTATGCAAAAAGGTAGATGGAGACAGAGCTTAGTCTTGAAAGGCAGATAATTAGCTTTATGCAGTGGAGGAATGTAAAGGAGTGAACAGTAGTAAGTTTTCTTAACTTATAAACGGTTACGATATTATGACTGCTGGAGGATGTTGGGTGTAGATATTAGATTTGTGAACGAGCGATCGTTCCGAGAGTTTCAACCATGAAGAGCGAACGTGTTCAATGATTTGAGACCAGGCTGCCTGCATCCAAAGAAAAATCGTGAGTTCTGTAGAGGGGTGGGTTAGTTCGTATCCCCTTCCTCTTGACGTCACGTATCATTGGGGTAGCATTGCTAACGTCGACGATGTAAATGATATTTATGCATGATTTAACAGATATAATGTAAGTATACATTTGAAAAATGATTTTAGTTTGGATGAACCAATAATTGCGACGTGGTTCAAAGACATGGCAACCTTGATTGTTTCGAAATTTTGAGGGTACTCTTCAAAATTCCGCCCCAATTTACCCGGATGGTGATGATGACGGCTGGGCTGAATGACTGAAAATGGATCACTTTCGAGAGGGCCCCCTCAAAATTCTGCCCCAGTTTACTGGGTTGGCGATGATGAGAAAACTGACTTCGGAATTTTGAGGGTCCTTCTCAAAATTCTGCCCCAGTTCCAGTAGCGGGGGAAAATGGAATTTTTTATTAAAATGTGACCGAACCCATAAGGCTGCCTATGTATCCCCTCTTAAATGGGAATCAGGTCAAGCGCAGTTCAAATTACATCATGAAGAAAAAGTATATGATCAAATATAGTATCGTTTCACTGTGTCTGAGTTGATTGGCTTCGGCCAGACTTCTCCATCTATTTCTGCAAGAATAAAAGCTCCTGCAGTTAGAACCCGGTGAACCATGTACGGACCCTGGTAGTTGGGAGAGAATTTCATTTTGGCTTCATATTGATGTGGAAATATTTTATTAAACACCAGGTGCAATAGCGTAAACTTCCTCGATTTATCTCTCTTGTCGAAGGCTCTTGACATTCTATTCTAGTATAACTGACCGTCGTAGACTGCATTCATTCTCTTTCCATCTATAAGGGCTAACTTTTCATAGCGACCTTTTATCCATTCTGCGTCGTCTAACTATGATTCTTTTATGATCCTCAAAGAGGGAATTTTTACCTCGGCGGGAATGACCACTTATGTACCATAAACAAGCATGTAGGGAGTTGTCCCGGTCGATGTGCGAACTGTGGTACTATAACCCAATAAGGCGAATTGTAACTTCTCATGCCATTGTTTGTGCCTTTCGATCATCTTCCTTAATATCTTCTTGATGTTTTTATTGTCTGCTTCTACATCTCAATTTATCTGAGGTCTATAAGCTGTAGAGATTTTGTGTTTGATCTTGAATGTTTCACACACATCATGTCGTTGTTGAGATTGGAACCGTTGTCGGCGATGATCGATTCTAGGATTCTGAACCGACAGACAATACGGTCGCGAACGAAATCCGCTACAACTTTCTTGGTCACTACTTTATATGATGCTGCTCCAACCCATTTGGTAAAGTAATCAATTGTCACCAGGATGAACCTATGCCTATTTGATATGGTAGGCTCGATTGGTCCAATAACATCCATTCCCCAAGCGGCGAATGGCCATGGTGAGCTTATTACAGTAAGCTTGTTCGGAGGTACTTTTATCATATCTACATGTATCTAACAACGATGGCACTTTCGGACATACTAGATGCAGTCTGTTTCCATAGTCATCCAATACTACCCTGCTTGGAGAATCTTCTTTGCTAAAACAAAACCATTCATGTGCGGTCCGCAGGTCCTTGTGTGCACTTCCTCCAATAGTTTGGTTGTTTCTTTTGCATCGGCACATCTTAGCAAACCCAAATCGGGAGTCCTCCTGTACAAGATTCCTTTGCTGTGAAAGAAATTGTTAGATAACCTCTGAAGCGTGCGCTTCTAAGTAATTGGCAAGCTATGGCTATTCTTCTATTGTCAAATATTCCTTGATCTCGTAGAACCATGGTTTCTCATCGGCTTCTTCCTCAACGTGAGCACAATAAGCGGGTTGGTCATAAATCTTGACCTAGATGGGGTCAATGAAATTTGTATCTGGATGCTTGATCATGGATGACAAAGTGGCTAGTGCATCAGCGAACTCATTCTTTATTCTGGGAACATGCTGTAATTCCATTTTTCTGAATCTCTTCCTTAAATCTTATATATGATGTAGATAAAGTAGTATCTTAGGATTCTTAGTTTCCCATTCTTCTCGAACCTGATGTATGGGTAGGTTCGAGCCTCCGATCACTAGTAACTCATGGATGTTCATATCGATGGCCAGTTTAAGCCCTAAGATGCAAGCTTCATACTCGGCCATGTTGTTGGTTCATGGGAACCTGAGCTTGGTGAATACCAGGTAGTGCTAACCGGTTTTTGATACTAGGACCGCTCATATACCAACTCCCTTGAAATTTATGACTCTGTAACAAGACATCCTCCAAGCATCATTGGATTCTACAATGTCTTCCCCTATGAAAGCTAACTCTTCATTAGGAAAATACGTCTGTAGAGGCTCGTATTATCCTTCCATAGGATTTTCGGCGAGATGATATGCCAGATCTTGTTCTTTGAATGCCTTCCGAGTGACGTAAATAATGTCAATTTCTCTTAGCAAGATTTTCCATTTGGCGAGTTTGCCAGTAGGCATGGGCTTCTTAAAGATATATTTTAATGGATCCATCTTTGATATGAGATAAGTGGTGTAATCACAGAAATAGTGCCTCAATTTCTGAGCACCCAGGTCAGAGCATAACAGGTGCGTTCTAATAAGGAATACCGAGCCTCGTACGAGGTAAACCTCTTGATGAGGTAGTATATGGCTTGTTCCTTTCTCCCCGTTTCATCATGTTGTCATAAAACACAACCAAACGCTCCGTCAAATACTTCGAAATAAAGCAGAAGGGGTCTTCCTGGTTCAGGCGGAACCAAGACTGGCAGCATAGACAAGTATTCCTTAATTCAGTCAAAAGCCTTTTGACAATCACCGGTCCATTTGGTGGCAGCATACTTCTTTAGCATCTTGAATATATGTTCACAAATAATAGTGGACTGAGCTATGAATTGGCTGATATAGTTGAGCCTTCCTAGAAAGCTCATCACATCCTTCTTGTTCATTGGCGGTGGCAACTCTTAGATGGACTTGACCTTTGATAGGTCCAATTCTATTCCTCGGCGACTCACAATAAAACCCAATAACTTTCTGGCAGCAACCCTGAATGAACATTGGGCGGGATTCAGTTTCAAGTTGTATCTCGTCAACCTGTTGAAGAACTTTCTCAAGTCTTCCAAATGATCTCTAGCTTTCCTGGATTTGATGATGACATCATCTATATACACCTTGATTTCTTTTTGTATCATAAGATGAAAGATAGTAGTCATGGACCTCATATAGGTAGCACCAACATTCTTTAATCCAAATGGCATAATTTGGTAGCAATACATCCCCCACGGTGTGATAAACGTTGTTTTCTCTGTGTCTTCTTCATCCATCCATATCTTATGGTATCCAGCGAAACAATCGACGAATGACTGCAGCTCACGCTTGGCGCAATTGTCAATGGGAAGTCATCTTTGGGACTAGCCTAGTTGAGATCCTGATAGTCGACAACGACCCTTAATTTCCCTTCTTTCTTCGGTACCAGCATGATTTTGGCTAACCATGTTAGATATTCTACCACTCTGAGAAACTTGGCTTTGACTTGCTTGGTTACCTCTTCTTTGATTTTCAAACTCATGTCTGGTTTGAACTTTCTGAGCTTCTATTTCACTGGTGGACATGTCAAATCTGTTGGTAACTTGTGAGCTACAATAGATGTGCAGAGCCCAGTCATATCGTCATAAGACCATGCAAAGATGCCTCATACTCTTTTAGGAAATCGGTGTATTCTTTCTTTTCTAATGGCGACAAGTGCACGCTGATGTGCATCTCCTTGACATTCTCTGCATCCCTCAAATTAACAACCTCAGTTTTGTCCAAATTAGACTTAGGCCTATTCTAAAAGTTCTCGGCCTCCCTGACAACCTCTTCTGTTATATCATTTTCTTCTGAATCTATGTCCGTTTGCTGCGTTGCCTCGTTGCAAGTCACAGTCGTTAGTTCATCATCAAGATATGTAATAGTAATGATATGTAAAGTAAAGCAAATAATAAAGAAAAGTAATGAGAGCGAGATATATAATAAACTTGGAAATGCTTTGATTAAATTCATAATTGTTCGAAGCATCAGAGCTCTTTTCAAAAGCAAAGACAATGTGAAAAGAAAAAATATCAACTAGTAAAATAAATATGCGATGCATAATGCTCATTTAGCCTTGCTACCCCCGAAGCTTTCGGGGCATTGGTGGTCCTGACCGACCAATTGGTGAGGCATTCCCCTCGGTTCGCAGCTTGAATTGAAAGGCCTTCCTCCCCTTCCTCATCGAATATAACACAAGAGTCCATGTCATCTTCCAGAAACAGGTTCTTCATCGCTGCCAATGCCTCGTCTTCCTCTGATCCATATATAATGTTAGCTGGTTGAAAGGTCTGCTCCAACTGAGGTATAGGGTGTTCTAGCGGGTAGTAGAGACCGCGACATGGTGGCGAGAAATGGTTGAACTCTTCACAAGTGTACTCATACCCTAAGTCAAAAATGGTACCATGCTTCTTTAGTTTGATAGGTTTGGTGATACCCTGGATATTCTTGCCAAGTCTTTTTCTAGGTTCATACCCGCTCCAATTCAGGATGCTCCCAATCTTGATATCCCACCACTTGTCTTTGTCCATGGAATTGACTCGCTCGATGTGATGCTATGTTTCTCCGCCTATTCTCCTTATACCCCCAATCATTGAGATGGTTTGACAACTGTATATCGGGTTGCTACTGTCGCCATGAATGATCACTTCCTGATGATTCCATTCAAATTTCACATCTTGGTGCAAGGCTGATGCCACAGCCCCAGTGGCGTGGATCCAGGGTCGCCTCAACAATAAATTGTAGGAGGCTCGCACATCTATTACTTAAAAGTCAACATCGAACCAAGTAGGTCCATCTGCAAGCACAAGCTAATCTCTCCAATAGTAGATCACTGAGACCCATCAAAAGCTTTAACATAGATAGCTCCATCTTTGATCTCATGCAAACCTTTCCATAATGTTATGAGGGTTATAGTGTACAAATGTTAAGGCTGGATCCTCCGTCGACCAGGATCCTGGTGATGAAAAAAATCTTCGCATTGCACGGTGATATGTAATGCCTTGTTGTGACTAAGTCCTTCTGGTGGTAACTCATCCTCGTGGAAGGTGATCTTGTGGCTTTCCAGCACTTGTCCTACCATATTTTCCATTTTTCCTCCCGTTATGTTGCTGGGAACATAAGCTTCACTTAATATTTTCATCAAGTCATTTTTATGTTCCTCAGAGCTTTGCAGAAGAGCCAGAATGGAAATCTGCGATGGAGTTTTGTTCAGTTGCTCAACGACCGAGTATTCTTTGGCCTGTATCTTTCTCCAAAGGTTATCGAGTCCAGTTTCAATAGGCCGTCCAGGGGCTTTCTTGCTGAACTCAGCTAAATGTTCTGGAGTGTATACCTAGCCTGTTCTGGTCATGCCCTTTGCGGCGATTGCTTCTCCAGTATGTATTTTTCCTCTTCTTCTAGCCTAAACCGTGTAATCCCAAGGTATGGCATTTGGTTTGAATGGTGTCACTTCTCTCATGGAAACTGGGATAGGCACTCTCGGGGGTAACACATAAACTTCAAACGGTTCAAGTGGTTTTGGGATCCCGAACTCAACCTCAATTGGTTTTGGTGTCTTTGCAGGAGGTGCCTCGAACTCGAGAGGTACCGACACATTTACTTCATCGCACTCAGAAGGTTGGATCTGAACAATAATGGGGTTGAGGGTGACTGCTGTCTTCTTAGGCTCATCTCCTTCAGCGATCAATTAGATTGACCCTTTGGGTTCCCAATCATCTTCTATCTCAATCATATAGATGCCTCTACCCTTGTGGTCAGACAGAGGGTCGTTGCGGACATTGGGAGCAGGCTCCTTTGCTATAATGACCTTGTTGTCAATTAATGTCTCAGTGAAGAAGGCTAGGATCCACACCAGACTGGCCATGGTAACCAAGACCTTGATGGAAGGGATTGGCGGGCAGCCTTTCAGTAAAGTGCCTTTGATCATTGCTGAAATATACCGAGCCCTGGACAACTGTCAGCAAATGGCCAACCATTTTGAGGGTTGCAACTTATTACTTCAGCTCTGGCTCATGGAGCACCTCCAGAAAGGTGAATACCGGCAAGATATCCTACAGAGAGATAGAGTTGATCACATTTCCTTCCACCAGCCAAGCCGTATGAATTATATGCCTAACATGTTCGCTCAGCCAGATGACGCTGGAGGATGGGTAGAATTGTTTGAAAATCTAAAAGAAGACCAGGTATAATGGATGTTCGAGTGGTTTCCTACGGAGGAATTCATTGTTCGATCTCGAGACGCACCGTTTCTCATACTCATTGGTCTGAGAGGACCTTATCCCTAGGTTCCCCTCCGAGCCATGAGGTAGGCTGGAAGAAAGCAAATCATACCAACGATCGACAAAATGAGTCACTTCAGAGCTGACTTCTAGGAGGATGATAGCCCTCACAAGTGCCAAGCTCAGCACATGTGGCACTGCAAAATGATACTGGGGAAGGATTCCATTGAGCCAGACAGGTATCACGCTGGCTGTGCACCACACTATTCAGGTTGGTTGGAAGATAATCACCATTTTATGGGTCAGCCCGGGTTCATTCGAGGTCACATGGTCATCGACGAGAAAGATAAAACACTGGTTAAGTATAATCAATTGCACAAGAGAATTTGGGAATGTGAAAGTAAGCACTAGGAAATACAAGAAGCCCATCAGAAGTTGATCGAAGAGTGGAATAATATGACCATAAGCGGCATAAAGCAACTAGGGACATCTGGCCCGAGCTTATTTGCTGCTAGGACTACGCGAGCTGATGAAACAGTTCGAGGGAGACAAAGATGCCAAATCTGGGGAAGGTTCTTCTGGGACCAAATAGTTAGGAGTCTTTTATTTTGCTTTAATGATGTAACAAGGTCAATGGTCACTACTGACATTTAACTTTCTGTCATTTAGTGTTGTTTTGATTCATCATATTTTATCAATAAAATAAGGCTTTAGCATTCTAAGTTCTCCAAAAACTATTTGTCGCTAGGCCTACCCGGGCAGAACAAGGCACCCAAATTAAGACGTGATTTAAATTCTTACACAATGTGTTTAAATACTGCAACATTTTTATTTTCAATATCCGCACTAACTTATTACCTTTTTGTTTTTATTTTATTTTTATTCCCCTCCCTAAAGGTTAGTTCGTGCATTCTGACATCATCATCATACAGTACGAGATTCAAGGGACCTCCACCTCCTCCTCTTCCAAGTCCTATCAGAAATAAGAACAAGTCTAAAATGGAAGACTTGAACAACATCAGAAAGGAGAACTCGGGTGAATGAACAAAGGTTACTAAGGGTATCCAAATCTCCAAGGAAAGTGCTGCCCAACTTGAGCAGAAATTATTCAAGTTCCGAGAAGAGCTGGACCAGGTTCGAAACTTGGCCAACTTGTCATTCTCCCTTACCACTCTCGATATCAACTTTCTCAACACCCAAAAACACGCACCTCCACAGAACACCCCACAACCATCTAAACAACCCACTCATACTCAACACATGCCACACTCCCAACTACACTCCATTACTCATCCCTGAACCGTTGAACACAACAAATGATCCTACCCACAACACTCCCATCTATGTGGAGACCATACCCCACTATACTCAACCAATTTCAAATGCACCAGTGAGTGATGACAAAGACTCAAAACCTAGCCGCATAACTCAAGAAGTTGACCAGCCGAGTCTAGGGTATTGAAGGAAACAAAGGTATTGAGGGGCTGAATTATGAGGACCTCTGCATTCAGCCATATGTTGAACTTCCGGAGGGATATAAACCTCCTAAGTTCAAAATGTTCAAAGGCACGGGAGATCCTAGGGTCCATTTGAGGTCATATTTCGACAAACTGGTTATAGTCGGAAAAGATGAGAAGGTACGTATGAAGCTCTTTATGAGGAGTTTGAAAAGGGATGCTATATCTTGGTACATCAACCAGGACCAACCCCAAGAAGAGGACAAGCTGGGTAGGTATGGCATCAGATTTCATGGATAGGTTCTGATTTAATACAGAGAATGCTCTAGATGTATTCTACATCCAGAATTTGAGGAAGAAACCTACCGAGACATTTCGCGAGTATGCTACTCGTTGGAGATCGGAGGCTGCTAAGGTCAAGCCGGCCTTAGAATAGGAACAGATGAATAGATTCTTCATCCGGGCTCAAGATCCACAATATTACGAGAGGTTGATGTTGATCGAGAGCCAGAAATTCTCTTATATTATCAAGCTGGGGGGAAAGAATTGAGGAAGGCATTAAGAATGGTATGGTTACTCATCTTGAAGCATTGCAGGCCACCAACAAGGCTTTACAGTCTGGTGGCATGTCTAAGGAGAAAGATGTGAGTGTCGCGATGGTCATACAGGGAGCTAAATCACCACTGAAATACCACACTTACCCATCACCACTTACATATCAGCCAATTCCAAATTACCAAACACATGCACCCTCTTACCAAATCCACAACTTGTTAATCAATCATCTCCACCTCTCACATATCAACTCACTTCATCCAGATACTCTCAACTTGCACCTATCTACCAAGATTATAATGCTCAACCCTCTCACTACCAATCACCTCCCACTCGCCAAAATATCCCAAGACCTAGACTAAATTTTGACCGCAGACCTCCCGGACAATACACATCCATTGCCGAACCAATTGACCAGCTGTATGAGAGACTTAAAGATGCTGGTTACGTCACCCATATCCCTGCCACAGCTGTAGAAAATCCTTTCTAGTGGGTCAACCCTAATAAGACCTGTGCGTACCATTCTTGCATGAAGGGACATACCATTGACGAATTGCGCTCATTGAAGGACAAGATTCAAACCCTGAATGACAATAAGGTCATTGTAGCAAAGGAGCTTGATCCTAATGTTCACAATAACCCTCTTCCTGACCACAAAGGTGGAGACATTGACATGATCGAGATCGAAGATGACTGGGATCCCAAGGGGTCGATAGGATTGATTGCCGAGGGTGATAAGCCAAAGAGACCATCGGTCACACTTAACCCAATTGTTGTGCAGAATCAACCCTCTCGGAATGCTGAAGTAAACATGTCTATGCCACTCAAGAGAAGTAGACTTAGAGAATATTTTAAAGGCTAAGGTTAAATTCGCTCTTAATTGGCTTTTTTATTCAAACCGTAGAAGTAGACTTAGAGAATATTTTAAAAAATGTGACGAATATGGCCTTAGAGAAAGAAAGGTACCTAAACCTTGCCCGACTAGGTGGAACTACATGTACGAAAGTTTAGTAGTGGCGTACGAATATAGAAATCCAATTAACGCTACTTATAATTCTCGGGATTGTGGAGAGGAAGATAATGACATGTTAACTAATCAAGATTGGACTAACGTTAAAATTCTGTTAGATTTTTTAGAACATTTTCATGTGGCTACAAATGCTTTATCTGGCCAATACTATCCAACTATTTCTAGGAAGATAATGACATGTTAACTAATCAAGATTGTGCTCATTCCATTGGGGGAAGGAAGACTAAGAAAGATATGCCATTTTGGTCAATAAAAACGCTTTTTATCATATCCTTGAATATATTTGTCTCAATATTTTTTTGTCTTTACTTCTATATCAATCCTTGAATATTTATATAACATATAATATATAACATACAACACATAATACTAACGACAACATTCTTTTATCAATATGTATTACTTATATAAAATTTATACTAATTACTAACTACTACACAATATACAAAATATACACTACTTATACACAATATATACTAATTTCCAAACACAATATATACTATACTAAGAACATAGTACACCATATAAAAATATATTGTACAATATACTAATCACTACTATACAAGATATTGATTTAAAAAAAAAAAAATTTAAGTCGGAATCGCCGGGAACCGCCTGGAACCGCCAGACCCGCGGTTCCGGAATCGCCAGACCCGCGGTTCCGGAATCGCCAGAACCGGAACCGGGCGGTTTCGGAACTGTATGGTAGCGATTCCGGCTCCGGAACCGGAACCGCCAGAACCGGAACCGCCAGAACCGGAACCGACAGACCCAAATAGACCCAGAACCGGAACCGGATACAGCCTTAGTCCCAAAGAAAACTTCCCCTTTCCGAACATGCACATTCTTATTAAAAACTGCGCCAAGCATGAGTTTTAGTCTTTGTTGATTGTTTTGCTGGGTATCATCAGATATGGATGGATGAGGAATATACATAGAAAATGGCTTTCATCACGTCGTAGGGAATGTACTGTTAGAAGGTGGTGCCATTTGGTTTGAAGAATGCTGGTGGCACCTATATGTGAGCCATGATTACTATCTTTCACGATATGATACACAAGGAGATCAAGGTATATGTGGACGACGGCATCATCAAATCCAAGAAATCCACTAATCATATGGAAGAGCTGAGAAAGTTCTTTAACAGACTCAGGAGGTACAATCTGAAACTGAATCCTGCTAATTGTGCATTCATGGTTCCAGCCGAAAAATTACTAGGTTTCATTGTGAGTTGTCGAGGAATAGAATTGGATCCATTAAAGTTTAAGGCTATTCAAGAGTTTCCGCTACCAAAGAACAAGAGGGACGAGATGAGTTTCCTGGGAATACTCAACTATATCAGTTGATTCATAGCTCAGTCCAATATCATTTGTGAATCCTTCTTTAAAATGCTGAAGAAGGATGTTGTTACCAAATGGACTTATGATTATCAGAAATCTTTTGACAGAATTAAGGAATACTTGTCAACGCCGTCAGTCTTGGTTCCGCCCCAACCAGGAAGGCCTCTATTGCTTTACCTTGCGATATTGGATGGAGCATTCGGTTGTTTTGGGACAACATGATGAAACGGGGAGAAATGAGCAAGCCATCTACTATCTCAGTAAGAAGTTAACCCCGTACGAGGCCCGATACTCTTTTCTAGCGCACTCTTTGTGCTCTAACTTGGGTAGCTCAGAAATTGAGGCATTATTTCTCGGCCTATGCTACTTATCTCATATCCAGAATGGACCCACTAAAGTATATCTTCCAGAAACCCATGCCCACTTGCAAGCTAACCAAGTGGAAAATCCTGCTAAGTGAATTCGACATTGTTGACGCGACTCAGAAGGCAATCAAAGGGCAAGCCTTGGCGGATCATCTCTTCGAGAATCCGGTAGATAGAGAATACAAGCCTTTAAAGACGTATTTTCCCAATAAAGAGGTATCTTTCAGAGGAGAAGATATTGCAGAATCTTATGATGGTTGGAAATGTTTTTTGACGGAGCTGCAAATTTCAAGGGAGTTGGAATAGGGGCAGCTCTAGTATTAGAAACTGACCAGCATTATCCGGTATTCGCCAAGCTCAGGTTTCCATGCATCAAGAATATGGCAAAATATGAAGCTTGGATCTTGGGGCTCAAAATATGCATTTCCATGAACATTCAGGAGTTGCTAGTAATCGGGGATTCAGACTTGCTCATACATCAGGACCGAGAAGAATGAGCAACCAAGAACCCCAATAATTTCATCGATCCCATCCCAATAAAGATTTATGATCATCCAGCTTATTGTGCTCATGTCGAGGAGAAGCAGATGAAAAACCATGGTTCTATGACATCAAGGAGTACTTGACAACAGGAAAATACCCAGAACTTGCAAACACCACTCAGAAGCGCACGCTTCGGAGCTTATCTAACAACTTCTTTCACGGTGGGCGAATCCTATATAAGAGGACTCCCGGTTTGGGTTTACTAAGGTGTATTAAAGCAAAAGAAGCATCCAGCATATTGGACAAAGTGCATGCAAGGACCTGCGGGCCACACATGAATGGTTTCGTCTTAGCTAAGAATATACTCCGAGCAGGGTAGTTTTGGATGAATATGGAAAGAGACTGTATCTAGTATGTTCACAAATGCCATCACTGTCAGATACATGCAAATATGATAAAGGTGGCTCCAAATGAGCTTACTGCAAGAAGCTCACCATGGCCATTCGTCGCTTGGGGAATGGATGTTATCGGACCTATCGAGCCTGCCGCATCAAACGGGTACATGTTCATCTTAGTGGCAATTGACTATTTTACCAAATGGGTCGAAGCAGCGTCATACAAAGTAGTAACCAAGAAAGTTGTGGAAGATTTTGTTCGTGATCGCATTGTTTGTCGGTTCAGAATTCCTGAATCAATCATCACTGACAATGGTTTTAATCTCAACAGCAACTTGATGAAAGAAATGTGTGAGACATTCAAGATAAAACACAATAATTCTACAGCCTACAGGCCTCAAATGAATGGAGCTGTAGAAGCATCCAAAACGAATATCAAAAAGAGACTAAGGAAGAAGATCGAAAGGCACAAACAATGGAATGAGAAGTTATCATTTTCCTTATTGGGATACCGCACCACTGTCCGCACATCGACCGGACTACATGCTGGTTTGTGGTACAGAGGCGTTCATTCCCACCAAGGTAGAAATTCCCTCCTTGAGGATCATACAAGATGCAGAGTTAGATGACGCAGAATGGTAAAAGGTCACTACAAGTAGTTAGCCCGATGGGAAGAGAATGAGTGCAGTCTGCCATGGTCAATTGTATCATAACAGAATGTCCAGAGCTTTCAACAAAAGAGTCAAGCCTAGGATGTTTACACCAGGGCACCTAGTGTTGAAGAAAATATTCCCATATCAAGATGAAGTCAAGGGGAAGTTCTCTCCCAACTCGCAAGGTCCATACATGCTTCATTGGGTTCTGACATGAGGAGCCCTCATACTTGCAGAAAAGGATGGAGAAATCTGGCCAAAGCCGATCAATTCAGATACAGTAAAATGATACCATATGTAATCATATGCTTTCTCTTTATGATATAATTTGAACTACGGCGGACTTGATTCCAGTTTAAGAAGGGATACGTAGGCAGCCCTACGGGTTCAGTCACAATTTAATAAAAATTCCATTTCCCCTGCTATAGGAATTGGGGCAGAAGTTTATGGAGGACCCTCAAAATTCTGAAGTTGAAAAGGCTACCTATCTGCCTTTGTATTATGGTTATAAAGATATGTGGTTTAATCCAATGCTAATTGATAAACAAGGAATCAAAGGTATAAATTAAGAAGTAGAGCAAGTCAAACTAGTGTGTAATCAAGTCTCGACCTCGAGCTAAGGCGGCCTCGAGGTGGGTTAGCAAGAACAATAAAATAATAAGGCAAATAAGATGAGTCGTATGCAAGAATGTGAAATATGTATATTCTCTTCTCAATGATTGAGGTAAACTTCCAATTGTAGTAAAGAATCTTATTATGCAGCTGTCGAACCACCTAGTACAAATCCGTTCTGAAATTTATGCCGTGATCTTAGGGCCATTGTGGGAATCTCGCACTTTATATTATGAAACCATAAGTGTATTATCTTGAGGTCGGTCATACTAAGCCTCAGTGTTCACTGAGTGCTTGGATCTTCGAAGCTTATACTTTTCTATCGGACTCATCCATGGTCTATTTCAAACTTGTTCTCGAAGTGACCATCAAGCCATAAAATTGGGCATACCTGATTTCGACTGTATACAATGTATGATATAGATTAACTATAATAAAATACCCATTAGTAGTTACAAGACAAATTGTTATAGGCCTAACTTATTTTATTTTGTTGTGTATGATCGAATGTACGAGGAGCTAGGGGGAAAAGGCAGGGAGAAGAAGTTATTTAGGCTAGCCAAGCTGAGAGAGGAAGGATCGAGATTTAGACCAAGTGAGATGCATCGTGGACGATGATGGTAAAGTATTGAAGGAAGATTCCCATATTAAGAGAAGATGGTAAACTTACTTTCACAAAATTCTAAATGAAGTATGGGATCGGTATATTGTGCTAGGTGAATTGGAGCACTCCAAAAGTCATAATGACTCGAGGTACTGCAGGCACATCAAGGTTGAGGAGGTCATGAGAGCTATGAGTAAGATGAGTAGGGGCAGAACGACCGGGCTTGATGGGGTTCCGATAGAATTTTTGAAGTATGTGGGGAATGCAGGTTTGGAGTGGTTGACTAGGTTGTTGAATGTTATTTTTAAGGCGAAAATTTTGTCGGTTGAGTGGAGGTGGAGTACGGTGGTCCCATTGTATAAGAACAAGGGTGATATCCAGAGTTGTACAATTATTTGGGTATCAAAATACTGAGTCATACTATGAAAGTTTGGGAGAGGATGCTTGAAGCGAGGTTAAGGATGATGGTGTCTGTTTCTGACAACCAGCTTGGATTCATGCCGGGTCGTTCTACTACAGAAGCTATACACCTTGTTAGGAGGTTGGTTGAACAGTACAGAGATAGGAAGAAAGACCTGCACATGGTGTTTATTGACTAAAGAAAGTGTATGACAAGGTTCCTAGAGAGGTTCTTTGGAGGAGCTTGGAGGCAAAAGGCGTGTCGGTTCCATACATTATGGTTATTAAGGACATGTATGATGGGGCTAAGACTCAGGTTAGGACAATAGGAGGTGACTCTGAGGATTTTTCGATTGTTATGGGGTTACACCAAGGTTCTGCGCTCTGTCCGTTCTTATTCGCCCTGGTGGTGGATGCGTTAACACACCACATTCAAGGGGATGTGCCATGGTGATGCTATTTGCTGATGACATAGGTCTAATTGATAAGTTGTGAGCCTGTGTTAACGAGAGACTGCAGGTTTAGAGATATGCTATTGAATCTAAGGGTTTCAAGCTTAGTAGGACGCAGACAGAATTCCTGGAGTGTAAGCTCAGCGCTAATTAGGGAAAAGTGGGCGTGGATGTGAGGCTTGAATCACATTTCATCCCATGTAGAGGCAGCTTCAAGCACCTTGGGTCGTGTATCTAAGGGGAAAGGGAGATCGATGAGGATGTCACGCACTGTATTGAGGCAGGATAGGTGGAGTGAAGGTTAACATCTAGAGTATTATGTGACAAGAGAGTGCCACCGATACTCAAAGGTAAGTTCTACAAAGCGGTGGTTAGACTGGCCATGATGTATGGGGTTGGGTGTTGGCCGGCTAAGAATAAACATATTCGGAAGATGAAGGTAGCAGAAATGAGGATGTTGAGGTGGATGCGCGGGCATACTAGGCTATAAGATTAGGAATGATGATGTTCGGGAGAAGGTGCCTGTGACTCTCATTGATGACAAAATGCGGTAAGTGAGGCTTAGATGGTTCGGGAAGGTTTAGAGGAGAACCCCAGATGCTCCGGTAAGGAGGTGCAAACGGCTAGTTGTGGAGGGCATGAGAAGAGGTAGAGGGCGGCCTAAGAAGTATTGGAGGGAGGTGATCATGCAGGATATGGAAAGACTCTAGATTTTCGAGGACATGACACTTGATAGGAACATGTGGAGGGCGAGTATTAGTTTTGAAGGTTAGGAGGCAGTTGAGTTTTTGCCTTACATCATTACTTTGAGAGACTAGTTTGGTAGGATACTGTTTTGCTTTTGCTTTGTATCTTTCTTCTGGCTTTCATGTTGTTCCTGTTTTTTCTATGATTAATGTGGTGTTATTGATATTGTGTACTTTTTTTCTTTTTGTCTTGAGCCAATAACAGCCTCTCTACTTTCTCGGGGTAGGGGTAAGGTCTGCGTACACACTGCCCTCCTCAAATCCCACTAGTAAGATTTCACTGGGTCATTGTTATTGTTATTGTTACTCGGTAAAAGCTCAATAGTTCCCAGTTAGGGAATAAGAGACTCTTCGCTTGACAATGTATTTTCATTCTTTTAATCACGACGAATTATTCGTTTCGATTTCACGTTCAGCTGATGTTTCCTTATTCCAGACTTTGTGAGAAGTGATTACTTGACTAATTAAACTATAACCTATATGTATATCGAGGAGCTTACCTGGCCTGTTTGCTCTTACAGTAATAAGGATGATTAAAATATTTGGGAATGTTGCATTGCGATTTCTATTTAAATTATGTGCACTCTCACCGCAAAGGGCTTGTGATAGAGAATATAACTATTAATCACTTTGTATACCCATACCCTACGAGTAGGATAATCCCCTCAAAGCAATAACTCGTTTTCTCAATCCAAAATCAGGCATGGATACTGGTGCTTATTTTTTTACCCAAATTGGACTACCTATATTATTTTAACTCATTCTTTGATATTAAGGCACGTCCAAAAGTGGTTAACTAATTCAACTAGTCATAATTAGAGTTGTTCATTCGAATCAAATATCCGAAATAATCGATCCATTCAATTTATGCTTTCAAATTTCGGATTATATTTATTAAAATTTTGAATTTCGGATTGGTATATTTTAATCCGATCCAAAATTATTAGGGACTGTATAAATACTACACTTTAATTTCGAATAGTCAATACTTCCTTTATATCTTCCTTAAGTTATACCTTTACAATTGCTAGATTTAGCTAAGGCTGTATCCGGTTCCGGTTCTGGGTCTATTTGGGTCTGGCGGTTCCGGTTCTGGCGGTTCTGGTTCTGGCGGTTCCGGTTCCGGCGGTTCTGGCGGTTCCGGCGGTTCCCGGCGGTTCTGAAATTTTTTTTTTTTTAAATCAATATCTTGTATAGTAGTCATTAGTATATTGTAGAATATATTTTATATGGTGTACTATGTTATTAGTATAGTATATATTGTGTTTGGTAATTAGTATATATTGTGTATAAGTAGTGTATATTTTATATATAAGTAGTATATATTGTATTTAATTAGTATATATTATATATAAGTAGTGTATATTGTGTTGTAGTTAGTAATTAGTATAAATTGTATATAAGTAGTATATATTGATAAAAGAATGTTGTCATTAGTATATTGTGTTGTATGTTATATATTGTATGTTATATAAATATTCAAGGATTGATATAGAAGTAAAGACAAAGAAATATTGAGATAAAAGATATTCAAGGATATGATAAAGAGCATATTTATTGACCAAAATGGCATATCTTTCTTAGTCTTCCTTCCCCCAATGGAATGAGCCCAACATAGTACTAATACCACCATTAAAAGGAAAAAAACTAAAAGAAGAAATGCCAATATACAAGTTACATCATAATTTATGTATTATTTCTAAAAAATCTTATAAAACCTTCAAGGTTTGGAGGTGATTGTGTTGGCGGTGGTGGAAATGAAGCTTGTTCATCACCACTTCCGGGTGAAGATGTTTCCTGAGCAAGTTCTGCTAGCATTTCTTCATAGGACTCATCTATTTCTGGTTGTGATTTAGCTAGCCCAAAGTTCCTTCTTTCTGCGCGGATCCAATCTCGAAAAAGCACTGATTTTTCCAAGCTGTCCCGCATCGACGCTCTGTGATTACCTATTTGTAGTCTTGCTTGACTAAAGGCGCTCTCCGATGCAACAGTTGACGCTTGAATCGACAGAACATCCCGAGCCATCCTTGCAAGAACGGGAAAATGCTTTTCCCTTGTCTTCCACCAATCCAAAAGGTCGAAAGAGCCGTCTGGATTCTCATTCTCTAGTCCCTGCGACAAATAAACTTGAAGCTCATTTAGATGGGAAATTCCATATCGCTAAATTGAAAACACGGGTGATCACTATCAAGGATTCCGAAGGGTTCATTTAGATTTATAGGTTTGCTACTACTTTGAACTTGCTTATCTTTTCTAGGTCGGGGAGCCGGGGGAGGGGTAGTATTTTGGCGACTACTTTCACGGGTTTTAGATTTTCCTTTACCGAACATATTTTTCAACGAAAATACCATAATAATTATAATTAAGCAAAATAACAACACACAAAAATATTCTTAGCACGTAAGAGTTGAAACGAGTTTACCGGATTGACGAACAACTTCTTGAAAATTGAAAATCGTTGAAATTGAACACTTGAAAACTTCAATTCAACAACTTCACAATGTTTCACGAATTTGCAACAATAAATTAAGCACTTGCACTAGAAAGATTGAAAGAGAGCTTGAGAGAGATTGAGAGATATTGATGAATTGGTGAATAAAAATGAAAGAATGAGGGGGTATTTATAGTTGAGAAATGGGAAATTGTGTAATTATATAAAGTTTGGGGTTAAATTAAAGTTTGGGGGCCAAATAGCTATTTTTTAAAATTCCAAACGGCTAATTTTGAAAAAGAGCCGTTTGGAAATTATTTTTAAAAAAAAAAATTTTAAAAATCTGCCCATTACTGTAACCGTTTGGAACTGTTTGGAACCGCTTGAACCGGTCCGGTTCCGGTTCTGGCGGTTCCGGTTCCGCGGTTCCAACGGGTAGAACCGCCCCGTCACGGTTCCGGAGAACCGCCGGAACCGGCAGAACCGCCAGAACCGCGGTTTCGGTCCGGTTCCGGTTCGGAACCGTGAATTTTGCAGCCTTAGATTTAGCTATATGACAATATAATACTCTCATAATTGCATAAACATGAATTTTTCTGAAAGTATTGCCTCTTCTACAAAAAAAAATATACATATTAGTTTGCATTTGAGGCATACTAACGCGATCTGAAATCCGATCCAAACTTTAAAATATGATCCAATCGGATATAATTTAAATCGGATTCGAACTGCATTTTCTAGAATCTAAAATCTGAAATTTGACTCCAAAATATTTTAAATCCGATCTGATCGTGGCACCGGGCATGATTGAACCATCTTCAATAAGAGAGCTAATGCACAAGAGAAAAGCTTGGATAAAAAAAGCTTACGTGGCTTTTTTTGTAGAAAATGATCTGATCCGTACACATCCCTAGTCACAGTACAAAGTAATCCTTGAGTGGGCCTTAACTTACTTCTGTTATGGCTCATCCAAATTGTGGTATAAACAATGTGTTGACATCATTTCAGGAACTTCAAATTACGCAAATACCTTCCCCTACCCTATTCCGAGTCAATTGATTTTCTAGCTCTTTACAATTTTGTTTTTATTTTTACACATAATTAATCTGTCATTTACATATAAAAAACCTGAAAAAATTATTTGCTTAAATATAAAATTATAAAAAGGCATGATGTACAAATAGTGGTCTGTGTATACTGTACACGAGAGAAAAGAAAAAAGAAATATTGTCCGCCTGTATTAATCAAAATAGTTTGATTTAAAAAGTTTCGCAAACAAAGGAACATCAAAACAGTTGCCGCCAGTAACTCATAAACAAAGCGGATTAACAACTACGTGGCAAGTTGTGGATCGGTTGTAGCTGACACCAAGCTACCCACTACAGAAATATCGTATTGGCCGACAACTCGATACCCTACGATTCGTAGTCGTTAATAATCAACACACATTCGACCGTCCACGTGTCCCTCTCGTCCACATAACACAAATCATCCCATTTTCACGGACTGTACGGTCACATCACGGTCGAACCATGTCGACCCCCACTCACTCAACTATCGTCGTAACAACAAAGCAACACAAACAAAATGGACTCCACATTTTCCGTAGAGTCCGAATAGTAATTTAACTGTGCACTAGGGAGATTTATGTCTTTTCGTCTTCTTTCTGTTTTTAATCATAAAAACATTGAACAAAGGATATTTGTCAGATAAATCTCTCTTCTTTAAAAGAAGCTGCTATACTCAGAGTTGCAGGTTTTGAAGTTGGCAAATGTGAAATCTCGCTGGGAATTTCACCGGAAAACGCTAACATAAGTTGCTACATTCATTTTTGTCAGTATTTTTTTGAGAAATGCAAGACATACATCCGATCGGCGGCGGTGGAGGACGGTTTTTTGGTGGTGGAGGAGACAGGAGGTTAAGGCCTAACCATCACCAAAACCAGCAAGTTTTAAAGTGTCCACGTTGTGATTCTCCAAACACAAAGTTCTGTTACTATAATAACTACAATCTTTCTCAGCCGAGACACTTCTGCAAAAGTTGCCGCAGATACTGGACTAAAGGAGGAGTCCTCCGTAACGTCCCCGTCGGTGGTGGCTGCAGGAAAAGCAAGCGTTCTAAACCAAAGCCCGCTCCTCCTTCCGACGCTGTTGCCGAAGCTGCTGACGACGCTTCGGAGGAACATAAGTCAAACTCTAATTCTAGCAGTGAAAGTTCCAGCCTCACTGCAACCACTATCGCCGCTGCAGCGGCGAATACCTGCGGTGCTGCCACCGCGGAGGTTGTGTCGGCAGCTTCTTCAAACTCAGCTTCAACTTTTCTCAACTTTCACGAATCCAACTTCTTCCTACCTAATAGTACGAACTCAAGCTTTGATCATCAGCCATTAATGGATCATTCTACGGAAGGCCATATTTTTCAGGACATTGGGAACTTTACGAACCTGATGACGTCGTCGAACGACCCATCCGTAGTAGGGTTTAACATGATGGAGATTCCGGCGTACCGGTTGCCGGAAAACCAGAACTCAAATGAGCATTGGAATCAACCGGCGAAGATGGTGGGAACAGATCAGCCGGTTAATGACTTGAAGATGGAACAAATGGATACGGGTTTCATGAATCAAACGGGTCGGGTCGAGTTTGGGTTACAGCATAGCAGGGTAAACAACAGTGAGATCGCTCCATTAGATTGGCAAACTGGAGGTGGGCGTGGAGAAGGTGATCATGGGCTGTATGATTTAGCGGGAACCGTTGATCAATCTTACTGGAGTCAAACACAGTGGGGTGAAAATGATCATTCCCTTAATTTTCTCCCTTGATCTTTTTCTCCTTTCCTAACCTTTGAAAATATCAGATAAAAATAAATGAAGTTGGAATATTGAGAAAAAGAAGAAGAGGAGAACTATATATGTTTGGTATGTAATATTCAATTCTCATATTTTTTAGTTTAGACCTGTTTTAGATTTGGCTGGAGTTAGGGTTTGATGTTTATAATTTCAATATGAAAATGTAACTGAACTCTCCACGCTAATTACTTTTGCTTTTTGTTTAACTTCCCGGGGAGGGGTATATTTAGATATTTATGCAAGTGTATCTTAATTATGAAAGTCAAGTTAATTGTGAACAAAGTATAGAGAACAACTTATGAAATTTTAATTGTGTACGTGTTGATGTACTATTCATTTCCACTCGTTGCATTAATTATCCATTTTAATTTCTTCCTTAACTACTTCATCAACGGTAGAACTTGCATTATCCATTATGGTTCAACTGCTTAATATTGAGATTCTTTTTTAGCCGAATTTTTATTGGACACACGGTAAAGAATATACTAGCATATTATTGTTGTTGGTTCATTTTTTAAAGCATGTGTGTGCTCAAAGATCATACATAGTTCTTTCATTTTGGTATTAAAGCCGCTCGAAGCCCTTAATTACAGTCTATTATTTTATTTTTTTTGTGTTTGTCCAATGAAAATAATTGAATGAAGCATGCGTGAGAAGCGTATTGAAAAGATAATTAAGTAAATAAAATATGCTATTTAATAGTTTAAACTTTTAATGAGATGGCCGTACAATCCAACTGCTTAGTCAAATGTATAATCATTTTTAATGAATAGATCGAATGTGAATGTAGTTGAAGAAGGGCCACGTAGGCGTTGTAGTTGGATTTAGATAATAAGATAGGATATTTTAGGGAAATGTACGGACAGCAGATATTTGGGGCGGCCGGAGAGTAAATGAGCAATGGGGTTGTGGGAAAGGCATGTGGTCGGCTGGTGAAGATGGGGACCGCCATTGGAGAAAGGGTCGAAAGTCCCTAGCTCGATTATGGATTTAACGTGGCATGATTTGTCAAGTGGGAGTACGTGTGATGATGTGATTGGACATACATGTGGGCCATCTAGGTCGGTTCGTCCCGTTGTGAGCAATTTCTCTCTTCATAGCTGACAGCGTAGCTGCAACAGGGCGAACTGAATAGTACAAAGAGACTGCCAAGAAAGTAACCACTTAAAAGAGTGTGGTTGGAATTGAGGGGATAATATAATATACATAAATATCTCAGAAATTGGTTTAGTTCTCAAGTTATACAATTATTTTGTGTTTATATCACTGTATGCAAATGAAAATGAGAGAACCCTTTACACTCATAACGGAATGTTTCAACTTTCAAAGTTCTAATCTGAAAAAGGAAATTATTTCGATAAACAAACCCTTTATTTTCTTAATAAGCTTTTAATAATTCGAATTAATTGATAGTATGTCTGGCCAAATTTAAAAAGTGCAATTTTTTCTAGTAGAATAACATAAATGATATTTATATTTGTATCACTTTGTTATTCCGATTCCCAAATTTCACATAGTTTCAACCATGCACTTGAACTTATTTAAAACATTAATTTTAAACACCTCTAATACGTCTGTTGTTCACTCGTGCTTATATAAAAGACACATAATATCCACCTCAGATAAATTAATGTCACGTCATTATTTATTTTTACAAAAAGTACTTTTTAATAAAACTATTAAACCCGTCCCTTTCTTCTCCAAAAAAATCCAAACTTTCCTGCTCTCTCCATTATTCTATCTCCGCCTCTTTCACCCGCAACCGCCTCTACCACACCACCACCCTTCCTTTTCCATCTGAAAACACTTAATCAGACCTATGTCATTTTTTTGTCCTAATTTTTTTCCATTCAACCAGCTATGGTGTTTCTGCTGCCATCATCGCCGACAATCACTCCAAAACCACCATTATCTCTCCTTTCTCTTCATATTTATGTCATTTTTTAAAATCCAGACAACAAATGAATTTAAAAAATTTTATACTTACATTTTCTTTCAAGCCAAACACCCAAGAACCAGCACCACAAAATTAGAAAAGAAAGAGAAGTATGTTTCACTTTCCTACCTCGAAATCCTTATTGACCCCCTTCAACTATAGTTGAATTTTTTTTATAAAACTAAGAAAATCCAGGTCCTCCGTCATCGTCAGCAGTCGATGACGACCCAATTTTGGCTTGGAGAAATAAGCTTCACCGTTGCTTAATTCTCCGGGGGGGGGGGGGGGGGGGGGGGGTGAATTATTTTGTGTACGAATAATTTTTTTCTTTATTCTTTTCTTTTATTTTTTGATATTTTAATTAGAATCATAAACCTTTACTCGCTTCTTAAAGCGTGTAGTCACGCATTTTATCCAACTCAACTAAGCAAATGCTACATAGACTTGTCAATGGTCAGAAGGGCTTCTTATATTACGTTCGAAGAGGTACATGTGTCCAAATGAAACTTCATTATGTTTGGGGACCGGGATGACAAAGTGGCACAAGTATAAGTGTCATTTAGGCTATTCTGCCATTTTTTCAAAGTTGAAGTGCAAGACCAAGTGTTTAGGAAAAAAATTGCTTTTGAATAGAAGCAGAGACAGTTATGCAAAAGCACAAAAAATTTCCCAAAAATATTTGTCTGAAAAACACTTTTGAGGAGAATCAAATATGCTTAGAAGCACTTTTTAAAAGCTTGGGCCAAATACTAACTGCGCTCAGATAAAAAGTATATTTTTTCGAAAAAAAACATTCACAAATTAAACTGATTTTAAAAGTTTGGCCAAACGAGCTATGAATCACGATTTTTGAATATATTTGGGTTACCAATTTTGATTAAAGCAGTAAAAATAGTACGGTATAGCCAGTTTTCGGGCTGGTCATTCAAAAATAGCCATCGTTTACGAAGTCAATGAAAAATAGCAAATATTTTGCTATAACATAGACTGGTCCAGCATAATATACTGGAGTTCGATGCATCTGTGTACGAACTATAGTATATTATGCTGGACCGGTATATCTTTCTGCCTTCTGTATAATATACGGGAGACTGGAGCACCGGTGCTCCAGACTCCAATATATTATACTGGACATTTATACTACTTGTTGGAACTCTAGTATATTATGATGGAGTTCTAGTGTACTTATGCTGGAACTCCATCATATTATACTAGAGTTCCAACATAGTTATCTTGTAACTCCCATATAATATGCTGGAGTTCGAGCATACTTATGCTAGAACTTCAGTATAATATATTGATGTATTTTTCGGATTTTGATTTTCGCTCAAATTTATCTTTACATAAAAAGTGCCTAAATTTCAATTACTTTTGAAACTAGATTATTTTTGAATAACCAGTTATAAATCTGACTATTTTTGAATTTCTCCCATTAAAGCAAGTTAACGGTGTAGTTACGGCCAGTGACTGGTTATTTAGAGATTGATTAAGGGGCCGCTTGTTTATACGGATTATCCTAGTATAAGATTTTTGGATTAAATTTGTTTAATATTTGAATTTGGGTATTAGCTAAAACCTAGATAAATTTCATACTAAAATTAGGTTTATCTATTTCATATAGAAGATATAATTATCTATCTTGGTTATAATCCTCATCATAATTCTAGAATTAAACTTGAGGTATGAGGTAAAATTCGGCTCGCCCCGTCCCCGTCTAAGCGGACACGTCCTTCACGACAAAGCCGCCTTCGAATCGTGTTGACCCAGGTAAGGACGGCCCGAGCAAGGACGTCTTAATCAACTAGGTGGAGGAACGACGTCGTTTAAGGCTTAGCTTCTTTTGTACGAGGAAGCCACCAACTTTTGTACTTTTCTTTTAATTATTTCAAGAAATGTCTCCTAATATATAAAGGAGGTCTTTATCTTGTAAGGGGATATATGCATTATTCTGTGTAATACTACCACTCTACTTTCTCTCTCTATTGTTAGCAAACAAGCTTCTCTTTATCTTTCTTTAATACCTAAACTCTCCATAACCTTTTATATTTTCAGATCTAACAATATGCTAGATAATCTCTTCTAGGGCTTATCATTCTTGATTACGATTTACTCGTAGACTTTTTTTTGGTTATTGTTTTTAAACTTATAAAGTGTGTGTAACTTTTGAGCCAAACACTTGAAATAACCTGATTTAGAACCAAACCACCCCTTGAAGGTTCAATCAAATTTTGTATAGTACTACTCCATCCATTTTAGCTTATATGAACTTATTTTCCTTTTGATCCGTTCTAAAAAGAATGACTTTTTTTAATTTTGGAAATAATTTACTTAAACTTTCAATTTTAACTCTTAATGAGAAACTTTTATAACTATACAAACAGTTTTGAGCCTCTTTTGACTTGTTTAGAATTATAAATTCAAAATTAAATATTTTATACTTTGTACTCAGTCAAATAAATTCATACAAATTAAAACAAAGGAAGTATAATTTAACGTAATATATTTTCTTTAGAAAAACAAAGAGGAGAGAGGGGAAATGGAGTAGTGGCGACTGCGTAGAGATTTGATGTTGAAATGATGTAAGTGAGATGACATGTGCTGTGACATATATATATATATATATATATATATACACGGTGGGGACCGGTGAAGCTATTATAAGGAGGTGGTTACTACTTATTTGGGCGGGGTTTAGGGGACGGGGTCCACGTAAACATATAGGTGGGGATATTATGTCACATGCATGTGCATAAGTGGTCTTCGGTCATACTCATGCATTTGTTGTGTCCCTCCCCTGCCTCTGTACTGTACTTCTCCATTAAGCCCCCACAAATCCTCCATTTCTTCTTTTGCTTACTCCCTCTTATCTGATATACGTGAATTACTTTCTTTTTGGTTGGGTTCAAAAAGAATAATTTATTTTTAAATTTAATAATAACTTAGCTTAAACTTACAATTTTATCTTTAGTTAGAAGCTTTTATAACCACACAAATAATCTGAATCCTTTTTTAACTTGTTTAAGACTACAAATTTCAAAATTCTTCATTTTTTCTTAAATTCTCTGTCCAGTCAAACAACTTCACATAAATTAAAACGGAGGGAGTATATATATTTCTACAGCAAAGGGCCAAATATATAACCCCATAATATGAAAAAATATTTAAATATCCAAATATATCAGTATCGTACTTCTGTTGGTGTAAATATACACTTCTTATGTTAAGTTTGTCCAAGTCGACATCCAATCCTACGTGACACTAATATTTTATGAGGTAAATACCACATGACATGCCATCTCAGCTCCCCTAATCCATATAAAAGACTAAACTTTGAAATACAATATTTTTCATGGTAGCAGATGGCAATAGTGGTGAAGAGGAAGGAAATTTTAGTGGTGGAAAAAGAAATAGAAAGGAGGGATAAAATGGTTTAGTGGTGCTGAGGTGGCAAGCCATGTGGCATCCACCTCATCAAATGTCAGTGTCACGTAGGATAGGATGTCCACTTTGGACAAACGTAACTGAAAAGAAGTATATTTAAACCAAAAGTAGAATGACAGAGTTATATATTAGCTCAAAATATAACGAGAGATACATTTAAACCTTTTTCCTACCGTACAGGGTAACCTTTTCCTTCTAAAACATGGAATATGATAGCTCCTAATCTAACTAAAGTTTCTATTCTGTATTTACATATGGTTACGCGAGATTCTTTTTTCTAAGTTGGATTGTAAATGATGCCATAATATGCTATGAATATTTCATACAAATTATGAAGTAATATGAAGAAGATATTCATGGAAGAAGAGAAGAAAAGACAATTTTAAATTGACAGTTAATGAAGTCTTCAAAGTTCCAATCACATGGAGTACTTAACCAGAAGATAAAAAAAGAAAATTGTAAAATAATCAGCCAAAAAGAATCAGTAGAAATCACTCGGTTTTCCAACTTTAATGTTCTGCTCTGCTAAAAATCCGACTATAGCATTCTTTTGCCAGCCTTTGAAACTCCTGATTCCACAGATAAAGAGCTAAGATCGGTAATTCAGTAGTTGTGTTGAAAGGTATAACTAAGGCATACGCATACCAGTTGGAGAGAACAAAAATTCTTCACTACTGATAAAAGTATAAATTTTGTGGTCCAGTTTGATGCATTTTTTCTCAATCGAAAAGAACTTACTTGTTATCGATATGTGCTAGTACTTCTCCTTTAGGAAAAGCTGCTCTAGTAGTGTCAAAAGCAACTCTAATTGCTTGTCTCCAGGTTCCACCTACCTCCAAATTGGCCGGGGCTTTGGTTGGACCAGGGTCCTCCATCGGTAGCGAATATCCAGCAAGAAGGTGTCCAACCCAAACTCCATCTTTCCTGCATCATAAACATAATCACAGTGATAACATGAATAAACGGCAGCCCAATATACTAAGTTCCCGCTATGCGCAAGGTTCGGGAAAGGGACGGACCACAAGAGTCTATTGTATGCAGGCTTACCCTGCAATTCTACAAGAGGCGGTTCCACGGCTTGAACCCGTGACCTCCTTTATCCACAGTGATAACATGAATACTGAACTGAAATAAACTAAGCTATGAGTCTTCACCTAGAACCCAATTAATAAAAGAAATGATTCGTTCTGTATTTCAACGATCGCTGCAAACAGTTCAAGGAGAAGCCTCAGCTTATAGCAGCTAAAACGAAATCTTCCTCCTTTTTTTCCAGGATGCAAAGATTGTTTTTCTTTATTCAAAATATATGGGGATTAGCAGGCCAAGGAACACAAGCAATTTCATTTAAAGCTGCTGTTTACAATACTTGTGTTGAATATATACAGCAGAATAGATTTCTTTAATATTTAGTTGAACTGTCATATTAGTAACATGTAATGTAATGTTCCTCGTATAATCATCCAACTTTAGTAATATAGATGAAACCAAAGATTTGAATGGTAATAATCAAAGACTATATGAATGAACTACTTCCTTCATGCATTGATTAGAATTCTCAACCACAGTGCCTGTTTATTTGCTAATTATTTTCAATAATTGTTTCAGGTGACAGAAGAACTCACAGAACTATATCCATATGCCGTGGTACGTAATGTCCCCCACCAATTCCTAGGAGGATTTTTTGCTGACTACCATATCTGCATTTCATTGAACGTAAATATTAACGATTGTCGAAAGGTCAAAAATGACAATTTATTTTTCTCTGAAGAATCATATTTCTTCTTTCTTTTTTTTTCCCTGTTGAAGAAGTAAATAACAATTTCTTTCAGAGGTTATGTCCTTTAGGGCCTTCACTGAGCCGAGGGTCGATTGGAAACAGCCTCTCTGCCCTTTCGGGTAGGGGTAAGGCCCGTCTACATAATACCCTCCCCAGACCCCACTTTGTGGGACTATACTGGGTAGTTGTTGTTGTTGTTGTTGTTATGTCCTTTAGGGCCTAAAATTATTCTAGCCATGAGATCATATTACACTCCGAAACAAGAAATGCAGATGAAAGCTACACAAGTTTGTATGTAGACAGGTGAACCTCTAGACTCACAAACGTTCATGATGTCGGACTTTGTAAAGAAAAACAGGTGCAAAGGTTTAAGTATAAATAGCCACTGCATAACCAAGATAAAACTATTTGACCTGAACCTGCTCCAATCCCCCACTGCAGCTCCTCCGTTGAGCCCTAGTCCTTCCCAAACTAACTGCAAACACCACAATTCAAGGAAGGTTACACAAGAACCAACAAAGAGGGAGGAATTCTAACATTATTTTAGAAAAATGGGAATAAAAATATTCCTATGATTTTTTTCTTTTTTCGCAGGTAAAAGCGTAGCATTATAATAAATGATTAAATGCAGCACTGGGGAAGGGTTCAATTGACCTGTCAGATACCAAATGCATGATTGCATATAACACCACAGTTTGGAGGTTTGCTTATAACAGAAAAAGATAAAAAACAAGATGAATATTGCAGAAGAATTTGTGTCGTAAAAGGATACCCAACTAAGGCAATGGCTTGTGCGGCATCTTGTCTCTTCCAGTATTCCTCTGTGCTACCTACACAGTACACATTAAACAACGATCAATTGATTGGATAGAAACATAGCCATTTATCTTTGCCATCAGATGAGGTTTATCACTCTCTAACTATGAAAGAAAATACACAAATCTTTGTTTTTCGATAGAAAATCAATATTGTTGTATTATTACAGAGCGTCAAATTATGACAGCATGGCAGGTGAAGAAAGTATACCTATCTCTACAAACATTGTGGGTGCATTAGTTAAAGGTCCATGATGTGTAGCTTCCAATGTGACCTGCACCACGAAATAGATGTATTATAAAGATCGCACATGGAAATGCTTACGCTACAAAGTAGATAAAATTAGAAAATATCAAAAGGATTGCACTTGGTACTGAAAGTGAAATCCATGATACAAGGAAAAAATCAATTCTAAGTTCCAATCCAGTATAGACACATATCGTTAAAAGCAGTATCAACGATCAGCAGTTAAATAAGGGAACTGTATACATTGATGATCTCTTTGCAATTGATGCAATTTGATGTTTTCAACTTCGTCCATTTGTCATACTAATGTTTCTAATACTTAGTAGTCTTTTAAGACAATCCTCTTTGACGGGTGATAATCTCACAAAATATTTACATGAAAAAGTGTCACCTTTTGTCACTATTACATTAGTTTTATTTTACAAATAACTCAGTGTACAAATTTACATGTATACTTGTACTGCTATAAAAAAATCACACAAATAATCATTTAATTGTGACTACTCCCCCCTTACTTCAGCGCTAGGTGCGTAGGTGGAGTCCAGTAGTACTAAGAAAGGTCAACTACTTGATATCACTCGAAGAGGGGAAACTGTGGTTTTACATCAAGCTAACATGGAAGTTCTCAACCCTGTCAATTTTGCAATTCTATAAATGCCAGTCATGACAAACAAACCCAGTAGTTAACAGAGGAGAACAAACAGTTTAAATAGGTTCCTCTTACCACTCAAACAGTACATTTAAAAGCATTCTTAGTAGAGTAACTGCCAACTCTTGACTACTGAGAATTAAACTAGAAACAGTGTACTCTCCAAGGGGAAGGTTTCAACCACAAGATACTAAGATGAACATGTTCAAAGGAAATTAATTCAGAAGTGCAATAAACCATACACACCCAAAATTGAGTCTAAACCAACCACGCAAAGTTGCAATGTTTCATACAAAAGAAATCTGTTATGAGCTTATTGAAGTAGAAAAGGCAATTAAACAAGGATGTTACCTCGAATTCAGGAGTTAGATTCTGTGACTCGGCAATAGATTTCAACAGTCTAAACCATGGTCCAATACGTGGGTTAGGCAGTGCAGCCCAGGCAGGTTTTCCACCTACTGGTGTTTCCTCCCCTTCTTTTAGGTGAGGGACACCTAATTATTTTGCATGACCACACAATCAACATAAATTGAATACTTCAACATTCTGGTAAAGGCAAGTCTGTCAGATCCAAAATAAATAAACCATGTATGGCTATAATCAATTTCTACCTATGGGGTGAACGGTGAGTGCAGGACGTTTAGATGCAGCAGTGTGCTTGCTAAGAAAGATAACCTCATCAACCGTCTCCCCCGTGGCTTCTTCCCAATGCTTGTCCAAGTAGTCCTCTCTCACAATGCTTCTATCATGTTTCAATAACCTTACATCTTGATTCACAAAACTTGCCATATCCTAAGCTTATTCAATAACAAAAAGAAAAAGATCACAGCTTTATCAGTTCAAGCATGTGTTAAAACTCTCCTCTCACTTCATGTAGTTTTCTAGACCTGAAACCATACTCTTTAAATTTTTAGTACGTTTGAATTAGGGAAAGTAGGATATATCTGCGCTTGAATTTCTACAATGGATACATAACAAAGATAAATTTACAATGCACTCCTTCATTATCGCAAGGGGCAGCCCCGTACAATAAGCTGGGGGTCGGGAAGTCGAACATAGGCAGCTTTACTCTGCATTTCTGCAAGAGTTTGTTTTACGTTTCCGGTTACACCGAGGCTCCCCTTACCCTTTATTATCACAACCAGTGTCAAATTAGTCAAACTAGTATATGCATATTCTGAGCAATGTAGCTATTAGATATCAAAACCCCCAATAATTTTAAATGATTAATTGTTTTTAAAAGGGGCTAATTTTAATAAAAGGGAAAGAGGGGGAAATGATAACGAGTAAAAAAGAAAGAGGTAGAACTAGAAACCTGAATAGGAGGACCAGGGTGCCAACCAGGCATGGCTAAAAGGGCAGAAGCAGGTCCAATGGAAGCCGGGTCTATGGTGGTAGCCACTATTAATGTCACCATCCTTTTGCAGTGGTTTCTTCTGAAATTTGATGATAATATTCTACGCGGATGAAGGAAAATGCTGGTTCTTGACAGTAAACGTAAAAACCCAATCTTGGCCATCCCATCACTGGCGGATAACCCCGCTACCCATCCACCCTTTTTATTGCAAAGGTAATTTTGTTTCTATTTATATAATGGGGTATGATTAAACATTAAATTTAAAATTTACTTTAACTTGTAAGTGACTATAATTATCTCATTAAATACGCCATTCTTTTGAACAAACCAAAAACAAAACTTTATATAAATTAGAAAGAAAGGAGTAAAAAGTAAAAAAATATTCTAACATAAATGGAGAAAAAATATTCATTTCGTTCTACTTTATGTGACGAAATGACTCAGTTAAGAACTGGCCTCGACCAGCGTTAGCTATAGAGACCCAGAGTTTCTTGAGGTTAGTAGGTTACTACTGACGGTTCATAAAGCGGTTTTCATCCATTGCAACCCCATTGACTAGATTGACCCAGAAGGGTGCCCAGCTCAGGTGGTAAGATGAGTGCAAGACGAGCTTCCAGGAGCTCAAGACAGCTCTAACTACGGCACCGGTATTGATTTTGCACACGGGATCATGGCCTTATAACATCTATTGTGATGCATCCCGTATTGGGCTTGGCACATTGTTGATGCAGAATGGCAGAGTCATAGCATATGCTTCGCGGAAGTTGAAAATCCACGAGAAGAATTATCCAGTTCATAACCTAGAGTTGACAGCCATCGTTCATGCTTTGAAGATCTAGAGGCATTATTTATATGGGGTGACGTGTGAGGTGTACACGGATCACAATAGCTTTCAGTACTTGTTCAAACAGAAGGAGTTGAATTTGAGGCAGAGAAGGTGGTTGGAGTTGTTGAAATACTATGATGTTTCTATCTTATACCACCTGGGAAAGGCCAATGTGGTAGTTGATGCATTGAGTAGGAAGTTCGCCAGCATGGAAAGTCTTGCCTATATTCCGGTCAGCCAGTGACCGCTTGCTTTGGATGTTCAGGCCTTGGCCAATCGATTTGTAAGGTTGGATATTTCTGAGCCTAGCAGGGCATTAGCTTGCACGGTTGCTGGTTCGTCATTGATGGAGCGTATCCGTGAGCGGCAGTTAGATGATTTCCCTATTTGTGTGTCCTGAGAGACATGGTGCAGCGTGGAGGTGCCCAAAAAATGACCTTGGGAGATGATGGTGTATTGAGATTGCAGGGGCGAGTTTGGGTGCCCAATGTTGATGGTATTCGGGAGTTGATCTTAGCGGAGGCCCACAGTTCTCGGTATTCTATTCATCTGGGCGCCGCAAAGATGTATCAGGATTTGAGGCAGCATTATTGGTGGTGCAGAATGAAGAAAGACATTGTTGCATATGTGGCTCGTTGTCTGAACTGTCAGCAGGTTAATTACGAGCATCAGAGACCCGGTGGTTTATTTCAGAGGATTGAGCTTCCCGAGTGGAAGTGGGTGAGGATTACCATGGATTTCGTTTCTGGCTTCCGATGACTCGGAAGAAGTTTGATGCTATATGGGTTATTGTTGATAGGCTGGCCAAGTCAATGCATTTTATTCCCATTGCCACCACCTATTCGTCCGAGAGATTTGATCATATTTATATTAGGGAGATCGTTCGCCTTCATGGAATGCCGATATCTATCATTTCGGATCGGGGTTCGATTTTTTCCTCGTATTTTTGGAGAGCAGTACATCAGAAGTTGTGCACCCAGGTTCAGTTGAGTACAACATTTCATCCCCAGATAGATGGTGAGTCCGAGAGAACTATTAAGATTCTTGAGGATATGCTCCGAGCCTGTGTTATTGGTTTTGGAGGCTCGTGGGACCAGTTCTTGCCTTTAGCAGAGTTTTCCTACAACAACAGCTACTAGTCAACATTCAGATGGCTCCGTATGAGGCATTGTATGGTAGGCGGTGTCGGTCCCAGTTGGATGGTTTGAGCTGGAAGAGGCTCGGTTATTGGATACAAATCTAGTACAGGAGGCCTTGGATAAGGTCAAGATCATTCAGGACAGACTTTGCTCGACTCAGTCTAGGCAGAAGAGTTATGCAGATTGCAAGGTCAGGGATGTTTCCTTCATGGTTGGTGAGCGAGTATTGCTCCGTGTATCGCCTATGAAGGGCGTGATAAGACTCGGGAAGAAGGGCAAGCTTAGCCCTAGGTTCATTGGCCCATTTGAGATTCTTGAGTGAGTGGGGGAGGTGGCATATAGACTTGCCTTGCCGCCTAGCTTGTCCGCCGTGCATCCAGTTTTTCATGTATCCATGCTTCGGAGGTATGAAGGCGATCCAGCCCACGTGTTAGATTTCAACACTATCCAATTGGACAAGGATCTGTCATATGAGGAGGAGCTGGTGGCTATTTTGGGGTTGCAGGTTCGACGGTTGAGGTCGAAGAGTTTTCCTTCAATGCGTGTTCCATGGAAAGGTCAACCTCCTGAGGCATCGACCTAGGAGTCCGAGTCTGATATGCTGAGCCGTTATCCCCATCTATTCCCTGACTCAGGTACATCTTTATTTTGTCAGTTCGAGGATGAATAGTTGTTTTAGAGGTGGAGGATGTGACGACCCAAAGGGGCATCACCGTAATTCTCCCTTTGTCCGTGCTTCTGAGGCCTTGGAAATCTCACGTTTTAGTTGCCTCGATTTGTGTGCGCAGTCCGGGCGTGAAGCCGGTAATTATTTTATGTTAAATTATGTGAATTCTGTGGAAAATTTGAGGAATTTTGATATTAATATTGATATAGTTGACTTTGGTCAACATTTTGGATAAACTGACCCGGACTCGTGATGTGATGGTCCCGGGAGGTCCGTAGGAAAATATGGGACTCGGGTGTATTCCAGAAATCGAAATCCGAGGTCCCTAGCCCGAGTATAGAATTTCCAAAAGAAATTGTTTTTTGAAAATTATATGAAAAAACAATTGAAAAGAAAATAAGTTAGAAAATATAGGTATCGGGCTTGTATTTTTTGTTCCGGCGCTCGGTACAGGTCTTAAATATGCGTGAAGTGCTTTATGTGAAATTTGGTCGAAATCGAATGTCGTTTGACGTGTTTCGAACCTAAATATCTAAAAGTTGGAAGTTTATGATTTTTGAAAGGAAAATGATGAATTTGAGGTTTCATTCATTGATTTTGATATTATTTTAGCGATTTGATCACTTGACTGTGTTCGTAGGATGTAATTGAGTTAGTGTGTGTATTTGGTTTGGAGCCCTGAGGGCTCGGGTGAGTTTTGGGTGAGGCCTGGGAGGTATTAGACTTAGAGAAAAACAGGTTCAGGTGTTGTAGACACTAGCGCGGCCGCGGTCATTTCCGCGCGGCCGCAATGCTTTTCTGTGTGGTCCACGTGGCTGAGTCTGAGGGCTAGGGTTTCAGGTTAACCAGCACCGCCACACACCAAAATAGTGCGGCCCGCGCTGCGAGGGTTCAGAGAAGCCCCAATTTTTCTCCCACTCGGCGCGGCCGCAACACATTTTTTGTGCGGTCGGCGCCAGGTCTTCAGAAAGGTATAAAAGTACAAAAATTTCAGCCATTTTTCCACTTTTCAAAAACCCAAAACCTAAGAGGCGATCTTACAAACGATTTTTCTCCTTCTAAATGATTTATAAGTAATTTCTAACTTAATTTCCCTACTCTTTAATATCTTTTAACATGATTTCAACTTCAATCAAAGGTTTTCACAAATGGGAATTTGAGGTTTTGGGTGGAACCTAAGTCCTTCAAAATTTGGGGAATTGGACCCCAATTGGAGGTCCGATTTCAAAATCAATCATATATTTGAATTCGCGGGGGAATGGATAAACGGGTTTTGGTTCGAACCTCAGGTTTGACCACGTGAGCCCGGGGGCATTTTGGAAATTGTTGGGTAAAGCTTTAGAAATTTAATCTTATGCATTCAAATTAATTTGACTAGCATTTGTTGAAACATTTGGGTAATTTGTGGCTAGATTCAGGCGATTTTGGGGTGAATTCGAAGGGTAAAGCTATATTAGAGGCTTGATTGCTATTTTCAGACCGAGGTAAGTGTTTGTTCTAACTTTGGCTTGGTGGATTAGGATTAGGATATTATTTGCTATGTGCTAATTATGGAGTACGGTGTATATGCATGTTGACAGTTATCTATGCACTGGAGTCTAGCATGACCGTGAGTCGTAATTGTTTTTTAATTCGAAAGATGTGATACAATTGTGTTGTTTAATTGATAATTTCATATGAAGTGGTGGTTGAGAAGGAAATGAGTTAAAGGAGGAAGTACAGTATTATTCCCTTGTTGGGACCTATTTGTTGATTTGTTCTCCCTTGCCGGGATGTTTAATATTGTTGTTTATCCCCTTCCCCGATTGGTTGTGACTATACCTGGGTGAGGAAGAGCGATTATGCACGAAGGGTCATTGCGTGCATGTTTTGATAATTATGCACGAAGGGTCATTCTGTGTCATGAGTTGATAATTATGCACGAAGGATCATTCCGTGCCATGTTTTTATAATTATGCAAGAAGGGTCGTTCCATACCATGTTTTGAATAATTTAGCACGAAAGGTCATTCCGTGCCTTGATATGAGAATTATGTGAGGGAAAAGCACGAAGGGTGATGTCATGCCCTTTATTTGACTGATTTAGTGAGAATGAGAGTAAAAGCACGAAGGTTGGTGCCGTGCAGTTGTTGATTTACCTGTCCTCTTTAATTGATATTATTTGTCCAGTTCCATCTCTTTGTTCGTTGATCCTATATCTGAACTGTTACACCCCACATCATGCCCCTCCCTACTAGTTTAAATTATGTATACTTTTCCTATTATTGCACATATATCTGTACATGTTATCTGTGGTAGGTCCTGTCTAGCCTCGTCACTACCTCGCCGGGGTTAGGCCAGGCACTTACCAGCACTGGGGTCGGTTGTGCTGATGCTACACTTCTGTGCTTTTTGCACAAAATACGGTACCGGAGCAGCTTTTGGACCATAGCAGTAGCCTATTTGATCGGGAGCTGACTTCAGTTCAGGGACTTCGAGGTAGCCTAGCTGGCGTCGCAGGCCGGAGTCCCTTTCTATGTTTAGTATGTTTTCTTTGTACCGATACAAATGTTTTGTATTTCCATTCAAACTTGTTTGTAGCACTCTTTAGTAGTTTGTGAGCTAGTGACACTATATTTTGGGTAGAGATATGTTTTAAACTTCCGCATTATGATTTTATTTTTATTAAGCTTATAGTCTTCCGCTTTTATTTAATTATTTTCCGCATATTTATATTGTTGAGATTTATCGGAGAATATTTAATGTTTTGCTGGCCTAGCTGAAGGATTGCGTATGGGTATTCATAACACGCAGCGGAAGACAATAACAATCCTAGGTAGATTTTTCATGTTTTAAAATTTATTTACGTGTCAAAGATCGGGTCTAAGACGTACCTGGAGAAGAGAGTTTCCTTTTTCAGAATTTCTTCGATAGTGCGAAGACTCTATGTGTATCCACACCGAGACCGATCCTTGCTATCAACTCTTTGATCAATGAAACCCACGAACAAATTGAACGAAGAATATTGTGTTGAAATTTTTTCTCAAAAAATCTCAACTCAAATTAGAAGAACAAGAAACACTTTTCTTGTAATTGTATTTTCTCTCTTGGCTTTGTATTGTACTCTTACTTTCACAAAGTAGGTTTTCTTCTTAAGAAAATTAAAACTAAAAAACTTTGCAAAGTTTCTCCATCACCCTTTATATCGTATCACCTACGAAACATTTTTCTATTTGGTTGAGGTAATAATTTATTTAGGATAAAAGTTTATTCCAAAAATAAACTCATGGAAAATATTTGTATGAAATTCCAAATATTCTTTCTTTGAAATTTTTTTTAAGGAAATTTCAAAATTTCCTTTTCTGTTAATGACGAAAATTTTTAGCACTTCTTTTTTTTGGAGTAAAAGTTTTATTTTCTAAAAATAAACTTTGTACACTTTTTCCTTTTATTGTTAAGTACCGAAAATTCACAGACTCCTTTATGTCCAATACTAAATTGGATTATATTAATATAATATTTTCCTATTGAATATATTAATCCCATTCCAAATAGGACAAAACTTCAATTACACATTAATAATCCAATTCAAAATTAGATTTATTAACAAGCCTTTATTAATATTATACTTTATATACATCAATTATATAAAATAATATTAATTATATATATCACATATATTTCAACCAAGAGATATTATTAAATTTCTATTCCAAATAGAAACTTCAATTTATTCACAATATTAATTATAATCTTTGTGCTAGCAAAGAATATAATAATCTTTCATTTGGACTAATAACTAACTTTATTTGACTAATTAAATTCTTTAATTTAATTATCAAATAATAAGTTAATTAATCCATTAGCAAAGATCAGAACACTCGTTAGTGTGCGACCCCATAGGTTCAATACTAAACCGGTAGTAAATTGATCATATCAATATACTAATCAAGGGTGGCGCCTAGCAACACTCCTTAACGACCGGATAGCATGAAGTATACAATTTACTCTCAAGAACCAATAGAAGAATAATGTAGTAATTCCTTCTGTCCTTATAGCTCTGGATCACCCTAGGATATGGTTCAACTGTCAAATCCTAATAGGCGATCAACTATGTGTTCACGTCAAATATAATCGGCCATTGAATGACCTAAGAAATTCATTTCTTTTTTCATTCAATTGCCCTGGCCAAGGTCTTAGTTTGGTCGTTTATAATTCATGACAACATGGAGCTTAAACTCATTACCAAGAGTTGACAGATTCCGTCTTGATCAATCACTAATTCTACAAGTATTTAATCGTACCCAATATCCTTTCAACTATCGCCCTAGGACCATAGATGTCTAGTATCAAAGTGTTGAAACATGTTCTCAAGGCACTAATCTAAACGTGTGTTCATATTTGCAGGTTTTGATAAATGACAAACGATGCGCAATTGACATATGACGAGGTCCAAGCACAAGCGCGCAAATGTCATGTAACGAAGTTCAAGCACAAGACAAACAAAGATCAAGACTAAACAAAGTTATACATGAGTCGTTCTTTAATTGTGATCTTGATCCGACAACTTAACTCAAGACTTGGCTTCTCTCATAAAATCATTTTTATCAAATCATGCATATTTAACTTAAAGCAAAATGATTTTAAGTCATGCATATTTATTTTAGCAAAATAAACATGCCTCTAAAATCTGGACTAAGATAATCGATTATGTACTTATGATAATCGATTATGTTAAGTCAGCTGCATGACAATCGATTGTGTACCTTGTGACAATCGATTGTGTTAAGGCAGTGTGCATCAGATTTTTCAAATCTGCATGACAATCGATTGTGAACCTTATGACAATCGATTGCGTTAAGGCAGTGTCCATCAGATTTTTCAAAGCTACAAAATAATCGATTGTGAACTTATTGTTAGATAATACGCTTAATGCTGGAGGGGGGGTGAATAGCATTATAATAAAAATTAGCGTAAACTTGCGGAATTTAAAAATTGCAGGAAATAAATAAGTGCGATAAGTAAATAATTTAGAACAAACGCACCGATGTATCCTGGTTCACCACAACCCGTGGCTAGTCCAGTCCCCGAGAGACTCTCTCGAGATTTCCACTAACTTGTTAAGCTTACGGGTGCTCAACAAACCGTTACAACTTGAGGACACAAGCCTCAACAACCTTTGCTCGGAGATACAACACTCCAAGACTTCAACCAAGGAAACACAAGTTCCTTCTTACAACACAAGGGACTAACACTTTCCTTCAAGTGTACAAAAACACTTAGCACTCAAACAAAACACTCCTTTAAGAGTAGATATGAGTAAAAAGAATACGCTCAAGATCGCAATAACTTTCGACAAGAATTTGGCTCTCAAAAGCTTATGTAATGAATATAAAATGATAAGCAATAAAGTATGCAAGCTTTAGCAATTGTATGATCAGTTGTTGTGTTTAGAAGACTGAATTGAAGCTGTATTTATAGTTGAAAAACTTTGTATTACCGTTGCCTAATTGCCAATTAAGAGTTGTTGATTTTACTTTGTGACAATCGATTGTCAAATTACCACAATCGATTGTTTGCCAGTTCTTCCAAAAATCAATCCCAGATTTTACGCATAACAATCGATTATCTAAGATCAATAATCGATTACTGGCAACGTTCAAAAAATCATTTCCAGATTTTACTTAAAACAATCAATTGTCAGAAATCTACAATCGATTACTCAACAACGTTCAAAAAATCCTTTCCAGATTTTTCTTAAAACAATCGATTATAGGAAATCAATAATCGATTACTCAGCAACGTTCAAAAAATCCTTTCCAGATTTTAATTAAAACAATCGATTATAGGAAATCAATAATCGATTACCTGACGGTATTTGAAAACATTTTAGCAACGGTCAGTTATACAATCGATTATATTAAGTTAACAATCGATTATATATCAGTCTTGAAAAATCAATTTAGACACTGCCTCTTGACAATCGATTGTTATAGGTTCACAATCGATTATTTAATAACTTTGAAAAAGTCTGGAAGACACTGCCTCAACACAATCGATTGTCATAAGTTCACAATCGATTATTTTGTGACTTTGAAAAATCTGATAGACACTGTCTCTTCACAATCGATTGTCATTAGCTTCACAATCGATTATTTTGAGCTTTGAAAAACTTTGATGGACACTGCCTCATCACAATCGATTGTCATAAGGTTCACAATCGATTGTCATGCAGATTTGAAAAAATCTGATGCTCACTGCCTTAACACAATCGATTGTCAAGCAGCTGACTTAAACATAATCGATTATCATAAGTACACAATCGATTATATTAGTCCAGATTTTAGAGGCATGTTTAAAAATCATTTTGACTAAAGTAAATATGCATTATTTAAAATCATTTTGCTCTAAATTAAATATGCATGATTTGTTAAAAATATTTTTACGAGAGAAGCCAAGTCTTGAGTTTATGTTGTCGGATCAAGATCACAATTAAATACCGACTCATATAAAACTTAATCTCGATCTTTGTCTTGTGCTTGAATCTCGTTATATATCAATTTTGCGCTTGTGCTTGGACCTCGTCATATGTCAATTTGCGCATAGTTTGTCATTCATCAAAACATACAAATATGAACACACGTTTAGTATAATGCCTTGAGAACGTGTTTCCAACAATTTCCCCCTTTTTGATAATGGCAAACTTTAAGCGGGATATGCATACGATTCAAGACAAGTAAAGATATGCAACAAGTATATAGATATGCAATTAGTTCCCCCTCAATATATGAATTCCCCCTCAATTTATCCCAATGAGTATTGAGAGTGCATACCCGTTGTCTTCCCCCTTTTGCCATTAGCAAAAATATGGAATAATTAAAAAAAACTTGTTTATTTATTAAATCTGCAATTTCAGAAATAATAACGCAAATAATGTCAAGACAATCGATTATTGATGCTGGATAATCGATTATATAAAAGAGAAATCGATTGTTCTGTGCGTCAAGCTTTATAATTCCCCCTGCCTTTAGGGTGATACCTGCAAAAATACGTTTGACGTCTTCAACGCTCAAGTTAGAAAACATGTGAAAGGGAAAATGCAATGCATGACTTAGATCAACGTGGAGTCAAGGATCCCGAGTTCACTACGAATTCGGAAGAAGGACTCTTTCTCTAAGGGCTTTGTAAAGATGTCGGCCAATTGATCTTTGGTTTCAACAAATTCAATTTCGACATCGCCCTTGAGAACGTGATCTCTTATAAAATGATGTCTAATTTCAATGTGTTTTGTTCGCGAATGAAGAACGGGGTTCTTCGTCAAGCATATGGCACTAGTATTATCACATCTAAGAGGAATATGATCAAGACTTAGGCCATAGTCCAAGAGTTGTTGTTTCATCAAAAGGATTTGAGCGCAACAACTCCCCGCGGCTACATATTCAGCCTCGGTTGTGGACAACGCAACACTTACTTGTTTCTTGCTAAACCAAGAAACGAGAGAGCTACGGAGCAAATGGCAAGTGCCACTAGTGCTCTTGCGGTCCAATTTGCATCCAGCAAAATCGGAGTCGGAATAGCCAACAAGTTGGCATGAAGAACCTTTGGGGTACCATAGACCCACATTTACAGTACCAACAAGATACTTCAATATCCGTTTCACCGCAGTTAGGTGAGACTCCTTCGGACACGATTGATAACGAGCGCATAAGCACACGCTAAACATGATGTCCGGACGACTAGCAATAAGATAAAGGAGAGAGCCAATCATACCTCGATACTTTTTGATGTCGACTTCCTTACCTTTCTCATCTTTGTCTAGATGACCGGATGTGCTCATGGGGGTTGCCATTGCTTTTGCATTGGTCATTTCAAATCGTTTCAGCAATTCTTTGCAATATTTCGCTTGGCAAATGAACATACCTTCTTTCATTTGCTTTACTTGTAATCCCAAAAAGAATGTTAACTCACCCATCATAGACATCTCAAATTCGCTTGTCATTAAATCGGAAAATTCCTTGCACAAAACATTGTTAGTAGCACCAAATATAATATCATCCACATAGATTTGAACTAATAAAATATCATTGTTTTTATGCTTAACAAAAAGAGTGCTGTCAACTTTCCCCCTAATGAAATCATTTTCCAATAGAAATTTACTCAATCTTTCATACCAAGCTCGGGGAGCTTGTTTTAAACCATAAAGAGCCTTTTTGAGTTTGAAAACATGATCGGGAGATTTAAAATCTTCAAAACCGGGGGGTTGTTCAACATAAACTTCTTCTTGAATAACACCATTTAGAAAAGCACTTTTCACATCCATTTGATATAAATTGAAATTCATAGAAGAGGCAAAAGCAAGCAATAAACGAATAGCTTCTAATCTAGCTACGGGAGCATATATTTCTTCATAGTCAATACCCTCTTCTTGATTATAGCCTTTTGCTACAAGCCTAGCTTTGTTTCTAGTGATTACACCATTTTTATCTAGTTTGTTTCGAAAAACACATTTCGTACCAATTATGGTATGATTTTCGGGTCTTGGCACCAAATCCCAAACGTCATTCCGTTTGAATTGGTTAAGCTCCTCTTGCATTGCCAAGCTCCAAAATTCATCCCCAATTGCTTCGGAGATGGTTGTTGGTTCAATTTGAGAAACAAAAGCAGTATGTCTACCTTTTCTCCGACGTCGCCAATTACCTGTTCGAGAGGGTGATCTTTGATTGTCCTCCACTCGTTAGGCATTTTCGTTTCTTTCTCCAATTGTGGCGTTTCCTCCGTTGATTGTTCCAAGATTTCATCTTGAATTTCCTTAGGAGTTTCCTCTTGTACTTTGTCTTATAAACTATTTAAAATACCTGCAAGATCAGAACAAGAATCCTTTCTCGCCAAGCGAGCATTATTTTCGGAAAACACAATATGAGGGGATTCCTCCACAGTTTGGGTTCTATTATTAAATACCCTATATGCTTTGCTACGTGAAGAATACCCAATAAAAATTCCTTCATCGGATTTGGCATCAAATTTTCCCAATTGATCTTTTCCATTGTTATGAATAAAAACTTTACAACCGAATACTCTAAGATGGGAGATATTTGGTTTCCTTCCCTTGTAGAGTTCATAAGGGGTTTTCATGAGTATTGGCCTTATGACTACTCTATTTAAAACGTAGCATGCGGTACTCACGGCATCCGCCCAAAAATATTTGGGAATCTTAGCCTCTTCGAGCATGGTTCTAGCCATCTCTTCGAGACACCTATTTTTTCTTTCCACCACCCCATTTTGTTGTGGTGTTCGTGGAGCGGAAAAGGTATGCTCGATACCGAGTTCGTCACAAAAGTCCGCAAAGAGATTGTGATCAAACTCTCCCCCATGATCACTTCTAATTGAAATGACGGTTGTTTCCTTTTCGTTTTGAACACGTTTAAGAAAATATTTAAAATTATGAAAAGCATCACTTTTATGGGCAAGAAATAAAGTCCAAGTAAATCTGGAATAATCATCACAATAACAAAAGCATAACGATTTCTACCAAGACTTTCAATGCGAGATGGTCCAAACAAATCCATGTGAAGCAATTGCAATGGTCTAGTAGTTGAAACAATATTTTTCGATTTAAAAGATGCTTTTGTTTGCTTCCCTTTTTGACAAGAATCACAAATAGAGTCATTTTCAAATTTCAAATTTGGAAGACCAATAACTAAATTTTGTGAAACCAATTTGTTCAAAAGATGCATGTTGATGTGAGCTACTCTACAATGCCATAACCAAGAATCATCCTCTTTGCTCATTAAACAATTCACATATTCGGGTGAAGAATTTGCAAGATCAACCATATAAATGTTATCCATTCTAAAACCACGAAGGATAATTTTAAAATCGCTACGTCTAAAAACTAAGCATTCATCCGAATCAAATATAACAAGATTTCCCTTGTCACATAATTGACTTATGCTCAAGAGATTATGTTTTAGACCTTTCACAAGTAATATATGCTTAATGGAAGAAATTTCATCCTTACCGACCGATCCGATGCCGATAATCTTTTCTTTGTTGTTATCACCAAAAATAACACTTCCCCCTTCCTTGTGTTCTAGTTGAAGGAATTTGGATTCGTCTCCCGTCATGTGCTTGGAGCATCCATTATCAAGGTACCATAGTACACTTGATCCCTTCAAACATACCTACAAAACAGATTAATGAGTTTTAGGTACCCATGCCATTTTGGGTCCTCGGGGGTTAGGCAAATCATAGTGATGTGATTGAGTGTTATGTCTATGTCGTGTAAAACAAGCAGGAGCAATATGTCCAATTCGTCTACAATAATGACAAGTCACGTTTGGATTATGCATCCTTCTAGGTTGATAGTAATTGGACGGACGAAATTCATTTACTCTATTCTTGACAATATAACTGTTGCGCAAATCATGAAAATCATTTCTCCTACCATTTGTTCTAGGATATGCATCATTTCTAGAATAGTTGTTTCTAGGTTGGAAGTCATTTCTAGGTGTTCTAAAAGGTTCAAAATTTCTTCTAGTGTTTGGCCTAGAATGCGCATTATTTCTAGCATGATTATTTCTAGGTTGCGATTGATGAAAACCATTTCTAGGTTTGTTGTATCTAGGATGAAAATTTGTTTTATTTATCCTAGGTTGAGACTTAGGTGGTTGGGGGTTGGCTTCAACTTTCTCTTTAGGCTCGTTTCTAAAACCTATGCCATGCTTGGTCGACTTCAAATTAACAAGCACTTCATTCAAATTTTTATGAGAAGAGTTAAACTTATCTAAGGTGCCCTTAAGCCTTTCTACTTCATTTTTGAGATGCATGCAAGAAGTACAATTTCTAGAACTCTCGGGCTTGTCGGCGCTTCTCTTGCCAAAAAATTTGTTTTCCTCTTTCAACTTCTCATTTTCTAAAATCAGTTTTCCAATTCCTTTTCTTTAAAAGAGAGTTGTTTTTTAAAATCTTTTTCTTTTAAAGAAGCATTTTCTTTTATACTCTTAACAGTTTTTGAAGCTTTAATAAATTCGCTATACAACTCATCAAAAGCATTATGCATTTCTTCACGGGAAAAGAAATTTTTGGAAGAAATTTGACATACCTCTTCTTTGTTGTCTTCTTGTGCCATAAGACAAAGATTTGCGGCTTCGTCTTCTTCTTCCTCACTTGACTCGTCACCGGAGTCGCCTCCCCAAGATATGTATGCTCGTTGCTTCTTGAAGGGTTTCTTCTCCTTTTTAGCATTTGGGCAATTTGATTTATTGTGCCCGGTTTCTCCGCACTCATAGCACTTTATTTGATCTCCTTGCTTTTTGCCCTTTCGTTCATACTCTTTTCGCATGAACTTTTGAAATCTCTTGATAACGAGTCCGAACTCGTTGTCTCCATCCTCATCATTTTGAGGTTGGCTTGTGCTTGCCTTGAGAGCGATTCTTTGCTTCCTTGATCATCAACAAGAGGGTTAAGTATAGTAGATTCATAAGTTTTAAGATTACCTCTTAATGCGTTGATGGTGACATTTGAAATGCCAATGGATTCTTGAATCGCGTCGGCCTTGGATCGCCATTCCGGAGTGAGACTTCGGAGAATTTTTCGGACAAGTTCCTTATCCGTGAAGGTCTTCTTAAGAGCATGTAAATCATTTACGATTTTTGAAAATCGTTCAAACATCTCATCGACCTTTTCGCCTTCCTTCATGTGAAACAATTCATATGCATGGGTTAGGAAATCAATTTTGGCTTCCTTTACCTGGTCCGTACCTTCGTACGTAATTTCCAGCTTGTCCCACATTTGCTTCGCCGTTGTGCAACAAGATATCTTCCTGTAATCATCAGCATTTACAGCACAATATAATAAATTAATAGCTTTAGCATTATTTTGCACCTTTCGGATATCATCCGCATCGTATTCATCTTCGGACTTTGGGACCCATTCATTTTCAACCTTCTTGGTTGGAATTTGTTCTCCATTCATTATGACCTTCCAAAGATGAAAACTATTTGATCGTACAAATATTCTCATCCTCTCCTTCCAGTATGTATAATTTGTACCATCGAATAGCGGTGGTCGGGTGGAGCATTGTCCTTCACCTATTCCTGCAAAAGAATCACGAGTAGAAGCCATAGATGTTTCTCTCAAACGGTTAAGTCTTAGAGAGTTGGACTCTGATACCAATTGTTAGATAATACGCTTAACGCTAGAGGGGGGGTGAATAGCGTTATATAAAAATTAGCGTAAACTTGCGGAAATTAAAAATTTCAGGAAATAAATAAGTGCGATAAGTAAATAATTTAGAACAAACGCACCGATGTATCCTGGTTCACCACAACCCGTGGCTAGTCCAGTCCCCGAGAGACTCTCTCGAGATTTCCACTAACTTGTTAAGCTTACGGGTGCTCAACAAACCGTTACAACTTGAGGACACAAGCCTCAACAACCTTTGCTCGGAGATACAACACTCCAAGACTTCAACCAAGGAAACACAAGTTCCTTCTTACAACACAAGGGACTAACACTTCCCTTCAAGTGTACAAAAACACTTAGCACTCAAACAAGACACTCCTTTAAGAGTAGATATGAGTAAAAAGAATACGCTCAAGATCGCAACAACTTTCGACAAGAATTTGGCTCTCAAAAGCTTATTTAATGAATATAAAATGATAAGCAATAAAGTATGCAAGCTCTAGCAATTGTATGATCAGTTGTTGTGTTTAGAAGACTGAATTGAAGCTGTATTTATAGTTGAAAAACTTTGTATTACCGTTGCCTAATTGCCAATTAAGAGTTGCTGATTTTACTCTGTGACAATCGATTGTCAAATTACCACAATCGATTGTTTGCCAGTTCTTCCAAAAATCAATCCCAGATTTTACGCATAACAATCGATTATCTAAGATCAATAATCGATTACTGGCAACGTTCAAAAATCATTTCCAGATTTTACTTAAAACAATCGATTGTCAGAAATCTACAATCGATTACTCAGCAACGTTCAAAAAATCCTTTCCAGATTTTAATTAAAACAATCGATTATAGGAAATCAATAATCGATTACTCAACAACGTTCAAAAAATCCTTTCCAGATTTTAATTAAAACAATCGATTATAAGAAATCAATAATTGATTACCTGACGGTATTTGAAAACATTTTGGCAATGGTCAGTTATACAATCGATTATATTAAGTTAACAATCGATTATATATCAGTCTTGAAAAATCAATTTAGACACTGCCTCTTGACAATCGATTGTTATAGGTTCACAATCGATTATTTAATAACTTTGAAAAAGTCTGGAAGACACTGCCTCAACACAATCGATTGTCATAAGTTCACAATCGATTATTTTGTGACTTTGAAAAATCTGATGGACACTGTCTCTTCACAATCGATTGTCATTAGCTTCACAATCGATTATTTTGAGCTTTTAAAAACTTTGATGGACGCTGCCTCATCACAATCGATTGTCATAAGGTTCACAATCGATTGTCATGCAGATTTGAAAAAATCTGATGCTCACTGCCTTAACACAATCGATTGTCATAAGTTCACAATCGATTGTCAAGCAGCTGACTTAAACATAATCGATTATCATAAGTACATAATCGATTATCTTAGTCCAGATTTTAGAGGCATGTTTAAAAATCATTTTGACTAAAGTAAATATGCATTATTTAAAATCATTTTGCTCTAAATTATATATGCATGATTTGTTAAAAATATTTTTACGAGAGAAGCCAAGTCTTGAGTATAAGTTGTCGGATCAAGATCACAATTAAATACCGACATATAAAACTTAATCTCGATCTTTGTCTTGTGCTTGAATCTCGTTATATATCAATTTTGCGCTTGTGCTTGGACCTCGTCATATGTCAATTTGCGCATAGTTTGTCATTCATCAAAACCTACAAATATGAACACACGTTTAGTATAATGCCTTGAGAACGTGTTTCCAACACTTATGACAATCGATTGTGATGAGGCAGTGTCCAAACATATTTTTCAAAGCTACAAAATAATCGATTGTGAACCTATGACAATCGATTGTATTGAGGCAGTGTCTATTTGATTTTTCAAAGACTGATAAATAATCGATTATCCATATAGCATAATCGATTATGTAAATGACCGTTGCCAAAATATTTTCAAACTCCGTCAAGTAATCGATTGTATATTTCTGATAATCGATTGTTTGAAGTAAAATCTGAAAAAGATTTTTTGAACGTTGCCAAGTAATCGATTGTATATGTCTGGCAATCGATTGTTTTAAGTAAAATCTGGAAAGGATTTTTTGAACGTTGCCAGTAATCGATTATATGTCTTTGATAATCGATTGTGCTGCGTAAAATCTGGGAATAATTTTTGGAACGACTGGAAAACAATCGATTGTATCATCTTGACAATCGATTGTCGCAGCCCAAAATCAGCAACTCTTAATTGGCAATTAGGCAATGGTTATGCATGTTTTTGACACTATAAATACATCTTCAAATCAGTCTTCTAAGCACAACAACTGATCATATTATTGCTAAAGCTTACATATTCTTATATTCATCATTTTCTATTCATTACATAAGTTTTTGAGAGCCAAATTCTTGACGAAAGTTGTTGCGTTCTTGAGCGTATTTATTTTACTCATATCTACTCTTAAGGAGAGTCTTGTTTTGAGTACAAAGTGTTTGTATACACTTGAAGGGAAGTGCTAATCCCTTGTATTGTAAGAAAGAACGTTGTGATTTCTTTCGTTGAAGTCTTGAAGTGTTGTAACTTTGAGCAAAGATTGTTGAGACTTGTGTGACTGAAGTTCTCAGTTTGTAACGGTTTGTTGAGCACCCGTAAGCTTAACAGTGTTAGTGGAAATCTCGAGAGAGTGTCTCGGAGACTGGACTAGCCACGGGTTGTGGTGAACCAGGATACATCGGTGCGTTCGTTCTTTGTTATTTACTTATCGCACTTATTTCATTCCTGCAATTTTTAAATTCTGCAAGTTTACGCTGTTTTTTATTATAGCGCTATTCACCCCCCCCCCTCTAGCGTTAAGCGTATATTCTAACAATTGGTATCAGAGCCCAACTCTCTGAAAAACTTAACCGTTTGAGAGAAACAATCCATGGCTTCTACTCGTGATTCTTTTGCAGGAATAGGTGAAGGACAGTGCTCCACCTGACCACCACTATTCGATGGCACAAACTATACGTACTGGAAGGAGAGGATGAGAATATTCGTTCAATCGAATAGCTTTCATTTGTGGAAGGTCATAATGAAGGGAGAACAAATTCCAACCAAAAAGGTTGAAAATGAATGGGTTCCAAAATCCGAAGATGAGAACGATGCGGATGATATCCGAAAAGTGCAGAACAATGCTAAAGCCATCAACTTATTATATTGTGCTGTAAATGCTGATGATTACAGAAAAATATCATGTTGCACAATGGCGAAGCAAATGTGGGATAAGCTGGAAATCACGTACGAAGGTGCGGACCAGGTAAGAGAGGCTAAAGTTGATTTTCTAACCCATGCATATGAACTGTTTCACATGAAGGAAGGCGAAAGGGTCGATGACATGTTCGAACGATTTTCAAAAATCGTTAATGACTTACATGCTCTTAAGAAGACCTTCACGAATAAGAAACTTGTCCGAAAAATCCTCCGAACTCTCACTCCGGAATGGCGCTCAAAGGCCGACGCGATTCAAGAGTCTATTGGCATTTCAAATGTCACCATCGACGGATTAAGAGGTAATCATAAAACTTATGAATCTACTATACTTAAACCTCTTGTTAATGATCAAAGGAAACAAAGAATCGCCCTCAAGGCAAGCACAAGCCAACCTCAAAATGATGAGGACGGAGATAACGAGTTCGGACTCGTTATTAAGAGATTTCAAAAGTTCATGCGAAAAGAGTATGAACGAAAAGGCAAACAACAAGGAGATCAAATAAAGTGCTATGGGTGCGGAGAATTCGGGCATACTAAATCAAATTGCCCAAATGCCAAAAAGGAGAAGAAACCCTTCAAGAAACAACGAGCATACATATCTTGGGGAGGCGACTCCGGAGACGAGCAAGTGAGGAAGAAGAAGACGAAGCCGCAAATCTTTGTCTCATGGCTCACGAAAACAATCAAGAAGAGGTATGTCAAATTTCTTCCAAAAACTTCTATTCTCTTGAGGAAATGCAAAATGCGTTTGATGAGTTGTATAGTGAATTCATTAAAGCTTCCAAAACTGTTAAAAGCATTAAGGAAAATGCCTCTTTGAAAGAAAAAGATTTTGAAAAACAACTCTCTTTGAAAGAAACGGATTTGGAAAAATTGTTTTTGGAAAATGAGAAGTTGAAAGAAGAAAACAAATTTTTCGGCAAGAGAAGCGCCGACAAACCCGAGAGTTCTAGTAAAAATTGTACTTCTTGCATGCATCTAAAAGGTGAGGTAGAAAGACTTAAGGGCACCTTAGATAAGTTCAATTCTTCTCATAAAAATTTGAATGAAGTTCTTGCTAATTTGAAATCGACCAAACATGGGATAGGCTTTAAAAACGAGCCTAAAGAAAAAGTTGAAGCCAAACCCCAACCACCTAAGGCTCAATCTAGGATAAATAAAACAAATGTTCATTCTAGAAATAACAATCCTAGAATCAACATGCATGCTAGACCAAACTTTGAACATTTTAGGACACCTAGAAATAGCCCTCAACCTAGAAATAACTATTCTAGAAATGATGCATATCCTAGAAGAAACTTTGAATATTTTAGGACTCCTAGAAATGGCTTTCAACCTAGAAATAATTATTCTAGAAATGCTGCATATCCTAGAACAAATAGTAGAAATGACTTTCATGAAATGCGCAATAGTCATATTGTCGAAAATAGAGTAAACAATTTTCGTCCGTCCAACTACTATCAACCTAGACGAATGCATAATCCAAATGTCATTTGTCATTATTGCAATCGAATTGGACATATTGCTCCTTCTTGTTTCACTAGACATAGACACTTAAATGCATGTCAAGCACAACAGCATGTTACACCTAACTCTCAAGGACCCAAAACAGCTTGGGTACCAAAGACTCATTAATTTGTCTTGTAGGTATGTTTGAAGGGATCAAATGTACTTTGGTACCTTGATAGTGGATGCTCCAAACACATGACCGGAGATGAATCCAAGTTCCTTCAACTAGAACACAAAGAAGGAGGAAGCGTTATCTTTGGAGATAACAACAAGGGAAAAATTATCGGCATTGGATCGGTCGGTAAGGATGAACCTTCTTCCATTAAGCATATATTGCTAGTTAAGGGTCTAAACATAATCTCTTGAGCAAAAGTCAATTATGTGACAAGGGAAATCTTGTTTTATTTGATTCGGATGAATGCTTAGTTTTTCGCCGTAGCGATTTTAAAATTATCCTTCGTGGATTTAGAATGGATAACATCTATATGGTTGATCTCAAAAATTCTTCATCTGAGTATGTGAATTGTCTTATGAGCAAAGAAGATGATATGTGGCTATGGCATCGTAGAGTAGCTCACATCAACATGCATCTTTTAAACAAATTGGTTTCACAAAATTTAGTTATTGTCTTCCAAATTTGAAATTTGAAAAAGGCTCCATTTGCGATTCTTGTCAAAAAGGGAAGCAAACAAAAGCATCCTTTAAGTCGAAAAATATTGTTTCAACTACTAGACCATTGCAACTTCTTCACATGGACCTTTTTGGACCATCTCGCATTGAAAGTCTTGGTAGAAATCGTTATGCTTTTGTTATTGTTGATGATTATTCTAGATTTACATGGACACTATTTCTTGCTCATACAAGTGAAGCTTTTCATAATTTTAAATGTTTTCTTATACGTGTTCAAAATGAAAAGGACACAACCGTCACTTCAATAAGAAGTGATCATGGGGGAGAGTTTGATCACAATCTCTTCGCGGACTTTTGTGACGAACTCGGTATCAAGCACACCTTCTCTGCTCCACGCACACCACAACAAAATGGAGTGGTGGAAAGGAAAAATAGGTGTCTCGAAGAGATGGCTAGAACCATGCTCGATGAGGCTAAGATTCCAAACATTTTTGGGCGGATGCCGTGAGTACCGCATGCTACGTTTTAAACAGAATAGTCATAAGGCCAATACTCATGAAAACTCCCTATGAACTCTATAAAGGAAGGAAACCAAACATCTCCCATCTTAGAGTATTCGGTTGTAAATGTTTTATTTACAACAATGGTAAAGATAATTTGGGAAAATTTGATGCCAAATCCGATAAAGGAATTTTTATTGGTTATTCATCACGTAGCAAAGCATATAGGGTATTCAATAATAGAACCGAAACTGTGGAGGAATCCCCTCATATTGTGTTTTCCGAAAATAATGCTCGCTTGGCGAGAAAGGATTCTGGTTTTGATCCTGCATGTATTTTAAACTCAATAAGTCCTCAAGACAAAGTACAAGAGGAAACTCCTAAGGAAATTCAAGATGAAATCTTGGATCAATTATCGGAGGAAGCGCCACAATTGGAAAAAGAAACGAAACTACCTAACGCATGGAGGACAATCAAAGACCATTCTCTCAAACAGGTAATTGGCGACATTGAACAACAGGTAAGTACTCGAAACTCTCTTAAGAACACCTTCGGACATACTGCTTTCGTTTCTCAAATTGAACCTTCTACCATCTCCGAAGCAATTGGGGATGAATTTTGGACCTTGGCAATGCAAGAGGAGCTTAACCAATTCAAACGAAATGAGGTTTGGGATTTGGTGCCAAGACCCGAAAATCATACCATAATTGGTACGAAATGGGTTTTTCGAAACAAACTAGATGAAAATGGCGTAATCACTAGAAACAAAGCTAGGCTTGTAGCAAAAGGCTATAATCAAGAAGAGGGAATTGACTATGAAGAAACATATGCACCCGTAGCAAGGTTAGAAGCTATTCGTTTATTGCTTGCTTTTGCCTCTTCTATGAATTTCAATTTATATCAAATGGATGTAAAAAGTGCTTTTCTAAATGGTGTTATTCAAGAAGAAGTTTATGTTGAACAACCCCCGGGCTTTGAAGATTTTAAATCTCCCAATCATGTTTTCAAACTTAAAAAGGCGCTTTATGGTCTCAAACAAGCTCCCCGAGCTTGGTATGAAAGATTGAGCAAATTTCTTTTCGAAAATGATTTCATTAGGGGGAAAGTTGACACCACTCTTTCTATTAAGCATAAAAACAATGATATTTTATTAGTTCAAATCTATGTGGATGATATTATCTTTGGTGCCACTAACAATGCCTTGTGCAAGGAATTTTCGGATTTAATGACAAGCGAATTTGAGATGTCTATGATGGGTGAGCTAACATTCTTTTTGGGGCTGCAAGTAAAGCAAATGAAAGAAGAAACTTTCATTTTTCAAGCTAAATATTGTAAAGAATTGCTGAAACGATTTGAAATGACCAACGCAAAAGCAATGGCCACTCCCATGAGCACATCCGACCATCTTGACAAAGATGAGAAAGGTAAGGAAGTCGACACCAAGAAGTATCGAGGTATGATCGGATCTCTCCTTTACCTTACTGCTAGTAGACCGGACATCATGTTTAGCGTGTGCTTATGCGCTCGTTATCAATCATGTCCGAAGGAGTCTCACCTAACTGCGGTGAAACGGATATTGAAGTATCTTGTTGGTACTGTAAATGTGGGTCTATGGTACCCCAAAGGGTCTTCATGCCAACATGTTGGCTATTCCGATTCCGATTTTGCTGGATGCAAATTGGACCGCGAGAGCACTAGTGGCACTTGCCATTTGCTCGGTAGCTCTCTCGTTTCTTGGTTTAGCAAGAAACAAGTAAGTGTTGCGTTGTCCACAACCGAGGCTGAATATGTAGCCGCGGGGAGTTGTTGCGCTCAAATCCTTTGGATGAAACAGCAACTCTTGGACTATGGCCTAAATATCGATCATATCCCTCTTAGATGTGATAGTACTAGCACCATATGCTTGACGAAGAACCCCGTTCTTCATTCAAGAACAAAACACATTGAAATTAGGCATCATTTTATAAGAGATCACGTTCTCAAAGGTGATGTCGAAATTGAATTTGTTGAAACCAAAGATCAATTGGCCGACATCTTTACAAAACCTTTAAAGAAAGAGTCCTTCTTCCGAATTCGTAGTGAAGTCGGGATTCTTGACTCCACGCTGATCTAAGTCATGCATCGCATTTTCCCTTTCACATGATTACTAACTTGAGCATCGGAGGCGCCTAACGCATTTTTGCAGGTATCGCCCTAAAAGCAGGGGGAATTATAAAGACTGGTGCAGAATAATCAATTCCTCTTTAGAATAATCAATTTCTCTTTAGTATATAATCGATTATCAAGTATCAATAATCGATTATGTTGATATTATTTGCTATTAACAAGTTATTTACTTATTCTATTTTTTTGCTAATGGCAAAAGGGGAAAGAATAAGGGGCTATGCACTTAATATTTATTGGTATAAATTGAGGGGGAATTCATATGTTGAGGGGGAACTAATTGCATATCTATGAACTAATTGAATATCTTTACTTGTCTTGGATCGTCAATATGAATTATCTAATATGCATATCCCGATTAAGGTTTGCCATTATCAAAAAGGGGGAAATTGTTGAAACATGTTCTCAAGGCACTAAACTAAACGTGTGTTCATATTTGCAGGTTTTGATAAATGACAAACGATGCGCAATTGACATATGACGAGGTCCAAGCACAAGCGCGCAAATGTCATGTAACGAAGTTCAAGCACAAGACAAACAAAGATCAAGACTAAACAAAGTTATACATGAGTCGTTCTTTAATTGTGATCTTGATCCGACAACTTAACTCAAGACTTGGCTTCTCTCATAAAATCATTTTTATCAAATCATGCATATTTAACTTAAAGCAAAATGATTTTAAATCATGCATATTTTATTTTAGCAAAATAAACATGCCTCTAAAATCTGGACTAAGATAATCGATTATGTACTTAAGTCAGCTGCATGACAATCGATCGTGTACCTTGTGACAATCGATTGTTCTAAGGCAGTGTGCATCAGATTTTTCAAATCTGCATGACAATCGATTGTTAACCTTATGACAATCGATTGTGTTAAGGCAGTGTCCATCAGATTTTTCAAAGCTACAAAATAATCGATTGTGAACTTATGACAATCGATTGTGATGAGGCAGTGTCCAAACATATTTTTCAAAGCTACAAAATAATCGATTGTGAACCTATGACAATCGATTGTATTGAGGCAGTGTCTATTTGATTTTTCAAAGACTGATAAATAATCGATTGTCCATATAGCATAATTGATAATGTAAATGACCGTTGCCAAAATATTTTCAAATTCCGTCAAGTAATCGATTGTATATTTCTGATAATCGATTGTTTGAAGTAAAATCTGAAAAATATTTTTTGAACGTTGCCAAGTAATCGATTGTATATGTCTGACAATCGATTGTTTTAAGTAAAATCTGGAAAGGATTTTTTGAACTTTACCAGTAATCGATTATATGTCTTTGATAATTGATTGTGCTGCGTAAAATCTGGGAATGATTTTGGAACGATTGGAAAACAATCGATTGTATCATCTTGACAATCGATTGTCGCAGCACAAAATCAGCAACTCTTAATTGGCAATTAGGCAACGGTTATGCATGTTTTTGACACTATAAATACATCTTCAAATCAGTCTTCTAAGCACAAGAACTGATCATATTATTGCTAAAGCTTGCATATTCTCTTATTCATCATTTTCTATTCATTACATAAGTTTTTGAGAGCCAAATTCTTGACGAAAGTTGTTGCATTCTTGAGTGTATTTATTTTACTCATATATACTCTTAAGGAGAGTCTTGTTTTGAGTACAAAGTGTTTGTATACACTTGAAGGGAAGTGCTAACCCCTTGTATTGTAAGAAGGAACGTTGTGATTCCTTTGGTTGAAGTCTTGAAGTGTTGTAACTTTGAGCAAAGGTTGTTGAGACTTGTGTGACTCAAGTTCTCAGTTTGTAACGGTTTGTTGAGCACCCGTAAGCTTAACAATGTTAGTGGAAATCTTGAGAGAGTCTCTCGGGGACTGGACTAGCCACGGGTTATGGTTAACCAGGATACATCGGTGCGTTCGTTCTTTATTATTTACTTCTCGCACTTATTTCATTCCTGCAATTTTTAAATTCCGCAAGTTTACGCTGTTTTTTATTATAATGCTATTCACCCCCCCTCTAGCGTTAAGCGTATATTCTAACACAAAGCATAATAAATAACTTGTCAATTACTATGACGATCTCAAGTCAAAGAAAACGGTTACATCACATTCTTCAAGAAAATATCCTATTGACAGTTATGGTAATTCTAACAATTAGGAATTATCCAATGAGTCGGTTCAATGATCATATCTCTATATGCATCATCTATTTATGTGATTTAGTTAATGAGATCAACTAATCATTATCCGATAAAGATGATCACATAAATATTGATCTAACCGGATTACTAATGTCCAAATTAATAATCCTACGATCAAGAACAAATTTAGATTAAATTGTAAAAGACTTTGCTCTCATTATCATGATCTCTATAACGATGACAAATCTCAAAATTTAATCAAGGACCTTATCAAAATAATCAAACAAGTGATAATAATGATAAAAAAATATCAAATGCCATATATTTTATATCAAATGACATTCACAAAAATATGTTCAAGTTATCAAATATGATATTGGATCTAGGGCATATCTACTATATCCCTAACAATCTCCCACTTGCACTAGAGCCAATCGCTCTTGTACTTCATCCCCAATTTCCACTTGTGCTTGTCAAACTCCTTTGTGCCAAGCGCTTTAGTGAATGCGTCTGCAGCATTTTCCTTTCCATCAACCTTTTGAATCTCGACGTCTCCACGTTCAATCATCTCTCTTATCAAGTGATACCTTCGCATAACGTGTTTGGACTTTTGGTATGATCTTGGTTCTTTTGCTCGTGCAATGGCTCCAGTATTGTCACACAACAATGGAACCGCACCTTCCATTAAAGGAACCACACCAAGCTCAATTAAGAACCTTTTCATCCATACAGCTTCTTTAGCAGCTTCACTAGCTGCTATATATGTTAGGATTTATGCCCGTCACTAGGGGGGTGAATAGCGCGGCACGAGAATATTGATAAATATTGCGGAATTAAAATTGCAGGAATAAAATAAATTCGGTAATTAAAATAACAAGGAAAGAACGCACCGAATTTATCCTGGTTCACCACAGCTTGTGGCTAGTCCAGTCCCCGAGAGACTCTCTCGAGATTCCACTAACTCCGTTAAGCTTACGGGTGCCTAACAAACCGTTACAATTGCTCGTAGATGTACACTCTACAAGACTTGAACTTGCTCGAGGATACCGCACCTCAAGACTTCACTTTGCTCGTGGATACCGCACCACAAGACTTCAACCACTAAGACTTAGGGTACTTAGCGAACCCGACAATCAATGAGAAGATATGTTCTTCTCAAACACCTTTCTCTTCTTACAACAAGACTCTCTCAAAAGAGTAGATAAAGAGATACAAGTTTAGCTCTATGAACAACACAAAGTTGTCTCTCAAATGGCTCAACAAAACCTCTAAAATGATGCTCAAATAATGTCAATATGTATATCAATATTGGGAGGTGTTGTGTGTTTAAAATCAGCTCAAAAGACCTCTTTTTATAGGTGAAAAAGGGTGCATGACCGTTGCTTAATTGACAATTAATTATGCAGATTTTGTGCTGAGATAATCGATTATATGGTCTGTATAATCGATTATTTGACCAACGTTCAAAAACAGTTTCCTGATTTTAGGGAGAATAATCGATTGTTTATGAAACATAATCGATTGTACGTTAACGTTCAAAAATCAGTTTAAGATTCTGTGCTAACACAATCGATTATCACCTATGTATAATCGATTATATTTCAAACGTTTAAAAGAACACTGGCAACGGTCTGAACATAATCGATTGTTAAAAACCATATAATCGATTGTTTTGCTGTTTGAAAATTTTGGATCACACTGTCTCAATATAATCGATTGTTAAACATACATAATCGATTATTTGCTATTTTTGAAAAACTTCAGATCACTGTCTTGATATAACCGATTGTTAACAAGTATATAATCGATTGTTTTGCAGTTTTTGAAAATTCCAGTTTTGGCGGTCTTTACATAATCGATTATCTATTCTATATAATCGATTATATGTGTCCAGTTTTGAAAGACATGTTTAAAAATCATTTTGGCTAAAATGCAAACTTTAACATCATTTTGTTTGAAGTATTTAAAATATGTTTATGATAAATATGATTTAATAAAATAATTTTATGCATATTTATGATGACCTATGTTGAGCCAAAAGACGAGATAACTTAAACGTTGCTCTTACATTGGTTCTGCTTAACGACCTACGCCTTCGGTCTTCGGTCTTGAACATTTGAGCTCGTCTTTGGCTTGTCTATGCAATTCCGTCATCAATATGCTTCTCGCCATTCAATCTCGATTGTTTGTCATATAATATCGTTGTTTGACACTTGACTTCATTTGTTTGTCATTCATCAAAACCTATTCCTGAAAATCATGCTCATACCACCAAAGCGCACATATCATAGATAGAGTGATTTTCTACAATATATTCTGCTTCAGTCACTGAAACAGCTACTGTAGCTTGTTTGGAACTTTTCCAACTCACTGCACCACCATTTAAGGTGAATACATAACCAGAAATAGATTTGCTATCATCCCTATCTGAAGAGAAACTTGCATCAGTATAACCTTCAAGTTTCAACTCGGAATCCCATAGATGAGGAATTGGTCTTTAGTTAAGTACTTAAGAGTGGTCTTCACCACCTTCCAATGTTCCTCACCAGGATTTGCCCGATATCGGCTAGTCACTCCAAGTGCATAAGCCACATCAGGACGTGTACATGTCATGGTATACATGATAGCTCCCACTGCACTAGCATATGGGATACTACTCATACATTCTCTCTCTTCAGGTGTTTTAGAAGAATCCTCCCTACTGAGAGAAATTCCAGTGCATACCGGTAGACAACCTCTTTTGGAATTATCCATGTTATACCTCTTTAAGATAGTATCAATGTACAAAGACTGGGAGAGTCCAAGCAGCTTCCTAGATCTATCTCTATAGATCTTTATTCATAATATATACGCTGCTTCTCCCAAGTCTTTCATGGAAAACTGTTCAGATAGCCAAATCTTGGTATTTTGCAATGCCGGTACGTCATTCCCTATGAGCAATATATCATCAACATACAACACTAAAAATATAATTGTGCTCCCACTAACCTTTTTGTACACACAAGGTTCTTCTTCGCATCTAACAAAATTGAACTTTTCAATTGTTTTGTTAAATCGAATATTCCAACTTTGAGAAGCTTGCTTTAATCCATAAATAGATCTTTGTAGCTTACAAATTCTATTATGATCAGACGAAGATGTGAAACCTTCAGGTTGTGTCATGTACACATCCTCTTCTAGCTCACCATTAAGGAAAACTGTTTTCACATCTATTTGCCATATTTCATAATCATAGTATGCTGCTATAACAAGCAAAATCCGAATAGATTTGAGCATTGCCACAGGAGAGAAAGTCTCGTCATAGTCGACTCCTTCTTTCTAACGGTATCCCTTGGCAACAAGACGTGCATTGTAGGTCTCCACTTTTTCGTCTGCTCCAATCTTTTTCTTAAAAATCCATTTATAACCTATAGGTTTTATATCCTTTGAAGGTTCAACTAAAGTCCATACTTTATTTTCCTTCATGGATTCCATTTCGGATTCCATGGCCTTTTTCCACTTCTCATAAGCAGAACTTTGTATAGCCTCTTCATAGGTCTTAGGGTCATTATTATTATGATCAACCTCATTTGATAAATCATCTTGTACCAACTAGATTAAATTTATTGGTACATGATGTTCTCATGTAGACCTTCGAAGAGGTACTTGTACAACTTGTTCACCTTGTGTTGGATTTCGTTGTTGCTCAATTTGGTTTGGAACTGGTTCATTAACCTATTCTTGCTTCATTTAGTTCTTGAACTTCAACCGTTGAAGATGGCAATTTCCTTGGCAACTTCAAAACATCCAATAAAGGTTCTTCAACTTGGGTTTCATGATCTTCATATTGTGTTGATTCATTAGTTTCTTGATCTTCATCAAGTTCTATGTCTCCATTATAATTTCCTTCCAAAAGAAATTCTCTTTCCAAAAAGGTTGCTCCTCTGGCCACAAAAACTTTATGGTCAGAAGGGTGATAGAAATAATATCCCCTTGTTTCCTTGGGATACCCAATGAATCACACTTATCAGATCTTGAGTCAAGTTTATCAGACTGTAGTCTCTTAACATAAGCTGGACAACCCCAAACTTTAATATGTTTAAGGTTAGGCTTACGTCCTTTTCATATCTCATATGGTGTTGTAGAGACTGATTTAGTGGGAACTTTATTAAGTAAGTATGTTACTGCTTCCAAAGCATATCCCCATAAATTTATTGGAAGATCAGTGAACCCCATCATAGATCTCACCATATCTAATAAGGTTCTATTTCTCCTTTCAGACACACCATTGTTTTGTGGTGTTCCTGGAGGTGTCCACTGTGAGAGAATCTCATTCTCTTTGAGATATCTCGTAAAATCTTCACTAAGATATTCTCCACCTCTATCAGACGTAAGTACTTTGATACTTTTACCAGTCTGCTTATCAACTTCACTACGGAATCTTTTGAACATTTCAAAAGATTCAGACTTGTGTTTCATAAGATATACAAATCCATATCTTGACATATCATCAGTGAAGTAATGAAGTAAGAATATCCACCTCTAGCTTGAATTTTCATGGGCCCACAAACATCTGTATGAATTAGTCCCAATAATTCAGAAGCTCTTTCTCCACTTCCAGTAAATGGATATTTGGTCATTTTTCCTTTGAGACAAGATTCACAAGTTGGATATGATTCAAAATCATACTCGTTAAGGTACCCTTTCTAGTACAACTTGTTGATTCTTTTCTCTCCAATATGACCAAGCCTACAATGCCAAAGGTATGTTTGATTTACATGATCATCTCTTTTCCCCTTAAGACTTGAAACATGCATAATCGAATTAGCATTCACACTAGGTAAGACATAAACATCATGTTGGAGATAGCCATTCACATATAAATTATCACTATAATAAATAGAGCAAATACCATTTCCTATATTAATGTGAAAATCACATTGTCTAATATAGAAGCTGAAATTATGTTTGAAACAAATTTAGGAACATATTAACAATCATCCAACATAAGTACTTTTCCCGTAGCATTATTAAAGAAGTTGATCCTATAGCTACGGCCGCAACTTTTGCACCATTTCCAACTTGTAGATTAATTTCTCCTTTCTTTAGCCTCCTACATATCTTGAACCCTTGCAACATATTGCAGATGTTATAACCACTGCCAGTATCTAATACCCACAGTGAAGAATTAGTGGTAGCTGAAGAAACCTTGAAAATATTTTTCATTAATGTCTCACCTTGTTTCTTGTCCTTTAGAGTTGCAAGATACTCCTTGCAGTTTCTTCTTCCAATTTTTATGATAAACCTTGTTGCCTTGAACATCATTCTCTGGAGGGATTATCTTTGCAGGCTTATCGATCACATCCATAAGCTTTTCATGCATGAGAACAATTCTCAAATTTCTATACAAGTCATCAAAGTTTGGTCCTACCAATTTGTTGGTCTCAAGTATTTCACACAGTGATATAACAGACATATTGAGAAATCTAAAATATAGAAAAGAAAAAGCAGTAAGATAAGAACATATTTGCATATATTATAAAGACATGGACTTTTATCTAAATGATATTTCCACTAATTATTTTAAACTATTTACCCTCGTTATAGTTTACGAAATCTTTATTTCTTTTAGTGGAGTAAAGGAATCCTTAAACAATATGTATGAGCCCCTTGGATGTCAAGTCGTTTCTCACATATATTTTAAAGGTAGGTACTCTTACCAATTATATCCCCATACAATTTTCTTAAACAGCTCTATGTCAAATAGTCCCCTGGTAGTCAGGTCGATCCTATTGGCATAGTTGAGTTCAACCATCATGATAGCAAAGAACTTATTAAATTTTATACTCCCCCGGGTAGTCCAGGCGTCTAGTGTACAATTGAATAATTCTTTCAATCCATACATCTAATGCAATAAATAATTTTAACATATTCTCGAACTATAAGTCTCCTGGTAGTCAGGCCGCTCCTTATAAACAAGAAATAAGTAAAATTAATTACCTTGATGGATAGCTCTATAATAAAATATCCTATATTTTATTATTTAAGAACTCAATTTTTTATTTTTTAATAAGAGGGAATTGTCACAAAAACTATTTTTAATAACACGAAGATCGAATCTTTAATAGCATGTGAATTTAGTTCAATTGTCTACATGCTTAGCCCTAAATTAATTTACATCACATGTAATAAATAATTCAAAATTATGTAATAAGCAAGCACATGGCATAAAACGAAATTCAACATCCTCTAAGATATATCACATAAAAAGAATTCATGCTAGAATATTATTATTAATTAACATCTCATGAACTAATAACAATTAAATTAATAATAGAATCATTTAACCTATTATAGATTCCCATTGTATCTAATACAAAATTTTAAATTCAAGTTTTGAACGATCTCAATAGTTATATGAATACATATTTTATCCACAATAAAATAATATCAACATTCAAACAATTTGACTATTGCACAAAGCACATCTATTATGGTTTGAACTCTTCAAATATAATATTAAAATATTTCGTAAATAAATTTTAGACACAATAAATCACGGCTCTGATACCGCTGAAGGATTGCGTATGGGTGTCATAACATGCAGCGGAAGACAATAACAATCCTAGGTAGATTTTTCATGTTTTAAAATTTATTTACGTGTCAAAGATCGGGTCTAAGACGTACCTGGAGAAGAGAGTTTTCTTTTTCAAAATTTCTTCGATAGTGCGAAGACTCTATGCGTATCCACACCGAAACCGATCCTTGCTATCAACTCTTTGATCAATGAAACCCGCGAACAAATTGAACGAAGAATATTGTGTTGAAATTTTTTCTCAAAAACTCTCAACTCAAATTAGAAGAACAAGAAACACTTTTCTTGTAATTGTATTTTCTCTCTTGGCTTTGTATTGTACTCTCACTTTCACAAAGTAGGTTTTCTTCTCAAGAAAATTAAAACTAAAAACTTTGCAAAGTTTCTCCATCACCCTTTATATAGTTTCACCTACGAAACATTTTCCTATTTGGTTGAGGTAATAATTTATTTAGGGTAAAAGTTTATTCCAAAAATAAACTCATGGAAAATATTTGTATGAAATTCCAAATATTCTTTCTTTGAAAATTTTTTTAAGGAAATTTCAAAATTTCCTTTTCTGTTAATGACGAAAATTTTTAGCACTTCTTTTTTTGGAGTAAAAGTTTTATTTTCTAAAAAATAAACTTTGTACACTTTTTCCTTTTATTGTTAAGTACCGAAAATTCATAGACTCCTTTATGTCCAATTCTAAATTGGATTATATTAATGTAAACTTTTATATTAATATAATATTTTCCTATTGAAAATATTAATCCCATTTCAAATAGGATAAAACTTCAATTACACATTAATAATTCAATTCAAAATTAGATTTATTAACAAGCCTTTATTAATATTATACTTTATATACATCTATTATATAAAATAATATTAATTATATATATCACATATATTTCAACCAAGAGATATTATTAAATTTCTATTCCAAATAGAAACTTCAATTTATTCACAATATTAATTATAATCTTTGTGCTAGCAAAGAATATAATAATATTTCATTTGGACTAATAACTAAATTTTATTTGACTAATTAAATTCTTTAATTTAATTATCAAATAATAAGTTAATCAATCCTTTAGCAAAGATCAGAACACTCGTTAGTGTGCGACCCCATAGGTTCAATACTAAACCGGTAGTAAATTGATCATATCAATATACTAATCAAGGGTGGCGTCTAGCAACACTCCTTAACGACCGGATAGCATGAAGTATACAATTTACTCTCAAGAACCAATAGAAGAATAATGTAGTAATTCCTTCTGTCCTTATAGCTCTGGATCACCCTAGGATATGGTTCAACTGTCAAATCCTAATAGGCGATTAACTATGTGTTCACGTCAAATATAATCGACCATTGAATGACCTAAGAAACTCATTTCTTCTTTCATTCAATTGCCCTGGCCAAGGTCTTAGTTTGATCGTTTATAATTCATGACAACATGGAGCTTAAACTCATTACCAAGAGTTGACAGATTCCGTCTTGATTAATCACTAATTCTACAAGTATTTAATCGTACCCAATATCCTTTCAACTATCGCCCTAGGGCCATAGGTGTCTAGTATCAAAGCACAATAAATAACTTGTCAATTACTATGACGATCTCATGTCAAAGAAAACGGTTACATCACATTCTTCAAGAAAATATCCTATGACAGTTATGTTAATTCTAACAATTAGGAATTATCCAATGAGTCGGTTCAATGATCATATCTCTATATGCATCATCTATCTATGTGATTTAGTTAATGAGATCAACTCATCTTTATCCGATAAAGACGATCACATAAATATTGATCTAACCGGATTACTAATGTCCAAATTAATAATCCTACGATCAAGAACAAATTTAGATTAAATTGTAAAAGACTTTGCTCTCATTATCATGATCTCTATAACGATGACGAATCTCAAAATTTAATCAAGGACCTTATCAAAATAATCAAACAAGTGATAATAATGATAAAAGAATATCAAATGCCATATATTTTATATCAAATGACATTCACAAAAATATGTTCAAGTTATCAAATATGATATTGAATTTAGGGCATATCTACTATATCCCTAACACTAGCTCTGTTAGTAGGCGCCATCACGATTCCTGGTGGTGGGAAATCCGAGTCGTGACATTATACTGGATTGTTATTGTTGTTTACTATGGGAACAAATATCAATTCCTACGATAAGCAACATGCCGTAAAACCAAACAGCTCTCTATCAATTCATTAGTTTAATTATTTAAAAAAATGAATTTTTTCATTCAGATGTAATATAATATATTATCCGCTTCTGGGAAAAGAACTAGAGTATATAGTATGCAATCCGCTTCTAGGAAAAGAACTAGAGGATATAGTATGCTATCATCCCAGAAAGAAAGCATACAACTGTATATTACACTAGAAATAAGTATTATTTTGAAAAAGAACCTCAGCTTTTAAAGTAAAGCCAATTATGTAAATCTCGAAAGGATCATACCGATTCATTCTCGTGACCGTTCTAAAACAGTCAACTAGTCATCTGTATATATTGAGCTAAAACCATGTCTTAATAATGTTCTCTTTTGTTAGTTGCTTCAACGTGCTTTATTATTGGTGGTGGCTGGCGGGTGAGTATGGGTTGGGCTATTGCATTGCACGGTGGTGCTGGTGACATTCCTCGTGATCTTCCACCGGAACTCCGTCAACCCAGAGAAGCCTGCCTCCACCGTTGTTTACAGATGGGCATTGATGCTCTCAATTCTCACAAATCAGCTTTAGACGTTATTGAACTTGTGGTATGTATATCATGCATCTGTTTATTCTTTGTAGCGTGTGATCTACTTTGTTTGTGTTCTTATTGTGTAGTTGTATATATGTACCGAGCTGACATAATACATCTTTAATTTGGTTTTAAAAGGAAATCGTTTCGAAACAATTTCTAGTATTTCATTCTGTTTAAACTTTGAAAAGGCGAAAGATGGCGCTAAGATTTCCTCCTTGGGTGTTGTTCGGCCCTGGCACTCATTTTCAGATTTTGTTTTTACTTTGATTGATAAAAAATTCGCCATCTGTGGCGATCGAACACATGACCACTCATTTTTCAGATTGGTTTTTACTTTGATTGGTAAATAATTCGCCGTCTGTGGGGATCGAACCCACGACCACGTGGTTAAAAGCCACGCGCTCTACCACTGAGCTAAGAAGGCTTCTTGTATGTACGCACGTATTATTTATTAAAAATTGTGGTATAGACTCTACAAAGATAGCTGTAATTAGAAAGGGAGATATAATCGGAAGAACTCAATAGCTTTGGTCAAATTCCGTATTTGTATTAAGAAAATTCACATAATACGCATAAATTTTCTATCTAGAACTAGTAAGTAATAATGATTATAGTCCAAAATCCATAAATTTAAAATCCTAGAGGCTGGATGATCCACATCAGGTTGCCATCGTAATTGGGGCACGAGTGTATTTATGGATAGTTACATATGGTTATCATTTATGTGGTGTGATCATGTAAAAATAGTTTTATAGTAGTATATAGAAGTTAAATTCATTGAGAACATGTAATTATGTAACTCGATCTAAGGCCCTCGGAAACTTTAGGTTTTTGAGTACTCTTGGTAAACAATAGTGATAAAAGAGAATTGGATTTGAATCAAACAGGTGCGTGAACTGGAAAATGACCCACACTTCAATGCTGGTAGAGGTTCTGTTTAAACCAGCAATGCCACGGTAGAAATGGAAGTTTGTATCATGAATGGAAGTACAAAGAAATGTGGAGCTGTTTCTGGCCTCACTACAGTTGTTAATGCTGTATCTCTAGCTAGGCTAGTAATGGAGAAAACTCCACATATATATCTTGCGTTTGAAAGAGCAGAAGCAGGTTCGTCAAAACTTGTCCCTGAATATTTCTCCTTTAGACATCCCAAATAATTTGAGACATGACCAATTAGCATAGTAACTACGAAATAAAATAAAAAAAGACAGTCCGGTGTTCTAAGTTCCCGCTATCGGAGAAGGGCTGGACCACAAGAACCTATTGTACACCGTCTTACCGTGCATTTTTGGAAGAGACTGTTTCCACGGCTTGAACTCGTGACCTCCTGGTCACATGGCAACGACTTTAAAAGTTGCGTCAAGGCTCCCCTTTTATAGTAACTACTAAATAATTCCAGTAATTAAACTCTTCTGCGAGTGTAACCACCTGGTTGTATCATGTTAAGTATGCTTGATTAATTGTGGTGATTTTGTTATCTAGGGGGTTGAAACTGTAGATTCAAACCATTTTATCACCCCGCCAAATATTGAGAGACTAAAACAAGCAAAAGCAGCTAACAGAGTTCAGGTACTTTTATCCCAGTTCAGTCATTTTATCCTCGTTACTGCAGTGTAGCATATTTATGCTTGTTTACTTCTGCTTTAATCTTTGCAATGTAGCATATTTGTGCTTGTTTACCACCTGCTGTTCGTTTGCTGTTTTTCGCTTTGGTTTTCTTGTAACTTTTTGTTGATACTATTTGTTGCCTCTGCAATCTTTTGTTTAGTAGATGGTCTATGAAAATTAACTTTTCTGTCTTCCCAGGGTAGGGGTAAGGTCTACCTACACATTATCCTCCCCAGATCCCATTTGTTGGAACTCCCTGGATTTGTTGTTGTCGATGTTGTTGTTGTTTTATTGATTCAGATTGTTTAATGCATCACATCATGGTAAAGATAAACATATACCTGTCTTCTCAAGTCGAAGTAGTAATTTATTTCTTGCTAACACCAACACCACAATGTTCATGTGTACTTATTCCTCCTTTTCTTGCCTTTAAATATTTGATTGTGTCACGCGATCACTCAAAATTACCTCTCACTTTGCCTCTAACAATTCTTACTTTTTCTCTCCATGGTTTGACGCTGGTCACTTTATGTACGAGTAATTATCAGCCTCAGGAGTTGATGATTAACATATGTATGCTTATAAATTTTACAGGTAGATTATACACAACCTACGCCAGTAGTTGATGTAACTCCAGTTCCAAATGGGGAAAGCCAGATAGGAACAGTTGGATGTGTAGCTGTTGACAATAATGGAAATTTAGCAGCAGCAACTTCGACTGGAGGATTAGTAAACAAGATGATTGGTAGAATAGGAGATACTCCCCTTGTTGGTTCAGGAACATATGCAAATAAACTATGTGCAGTGTCATGTACAGGCAAAGGCGGAGCTATTATCCGCGCAACTGTAGCAAGAGATGTTGCTGCTCTAATGGAATATAAAGGACTAACTCTAAAGGAGGCAACAGAGTATGTTATAAAAGAATCTACACCAGATGGTACTACTGGTTTGATTGCTGTGTCTGCTGCAGGAGAAGTTGTCACAGTGTTTAATACAACTGGCATGTTTAGAGCTTGTGCTACTCAAGATGGTAATAGAGAAGTAACATTTTGGTGACTTTTGTTTTTTGTTGTATTTTTTTTGCTTTGGAAGGTGTAAAGTTGTTGTCATATGACCAGGATGTCAGAAGTTCGAACCATGAAAACACCCTCTTGCAGAAATTCGGGATAAGATTGCGTACCCGGCCCTCGGACCCCACACATAACAGGAATTTAGTACACTGGTTTGCCCTTTTTTTGTTTTTGTTTTTTATTGTATTTCTTTTGCTTTATAACAAAACTGAAATGAAGAGTTTGTGTGTTTCCTCAAAGGAGACATCTAGTCTCTAAATATTCGGTTTAGCTTAAAGTTCTCACACACTTTATAAGCATAAAACAATCACAATAAATTGAGGATCAATAATACCAGGTCGTAATAAATCAAGAGACCAAATGAAAGAAAAGAAAGGCAAGCTTTTAGAATTAAGGAGAAACATGTAAAGAGCTTTTTATTGATGATATTAGTTTGGTCTGCCTCTCCATAGAGAGGTTCAGAGCCTAACAATGGTGTTCAATATGCTCATCGTCGGGGTGCTATTGTATGTTCCCCTTTTCTTGGGAGTAGTGATGAAGAAGAAGAAGCAACCCCCTTTTAGGGTTCTTTCTCTTAGTATTTGTAGTTGTAAATCGGATGAGCTAGCGATAAGTGGCCGTGACCACGCCGTATATGGCTCGTGCGATGATAGAAAGGGCGTAGCCTCTGTGATAACGTCCCGTACCTACGAATTATTAATGATTACAAGTGGTCATACCACTTGTAATTTACACTTTAGCTTTTGAAATAATTAATATCGTTAATTATTAGCGGTCATATTTTGACCTATACAGTTAGTCCCTCCGCTTATTGAGGTCGTGCCCTGACCGAGCTTGATGAGCGAACACCGTCGCCTACTACCTTGGTCAGGACCTAAGGCGGCCATGGCTGTTTATACATTGAAAGTTATACCGTTAAAATTGATTACCTCAGACATTTTGCGTTGACAGTCTTAGCCACAACGGAGTCAAGTTGGTGACTTTTGTATTTTGTTGAGGTCCTTAACCATTTATTCATGGGAGAGGGTCGTAGTCGTTCGTACATCGGAGGCCATAGCCATTTATATGTTAAGAACGGCCGTAGCCGTTTATATATGGGGGATGGCCATAGCCTTTTATATATTGGGGACGGCCATACGCATAACATTGTGGACGGCCTCAGCCGTTTACATATTGGAGATGGACATAGTCATTCATACATAAGTTGAATGATGTTTCGGCCGAGGTCACGGTCTTCTTTGACGGCGACCTCTAGCTTTATAATGCACTAATATTACCTTGGTGTTACTGCACCATTGTTCCGGGGAGATCGTATCCTCCCGCTTGGCGAAGGCGCTTAGCCTTTCAACTTATTTCGGGCAGGGTCGAGCTCTATGGCTCTTGGATTTTTGTTTGTGTTAAGGCTTTAGCCATCGTCCTTGGTGGATGAATCGTGTATTGTGTGGCCGAAGGGAGCACAGGCACGCTTGGTATATGATTGGTGATGACTGAAGTTTCGGAGGTGCAGAGGACGTTTCCTCAATGTTCATAGGTAGTTTCAGCAGTTTTTGAAGGGAAACGTTGATTGGTAACTGAAAAGCCGCTTCGTGGAGTCTACTATAATGATGCACGTTTCTGTGTAACCGAACTGTTTTGCGGTTGGTCATGTAGTTAATGATGGCTTTTGAAATTCGTGAAAGCTACCTTTGTTTCCTATAAATAAGGGGTTGAGGTATTTATTTCTCATCTTTTCGTCATTTTTCAATGTGAGATTTCTGAAGAAGTTGCCTTCATTATCAGTTCATCTTCTTTCTTGTTCTTCCTTGCTCTTCATTCGACACCATATTTGCTTTCCTTTCCCTTAATCTAATTCTTTTCCCATTTATCAATCGATAATGGCAAGCAGTCCTCGTACCACTCTTGCTCCGGCGACTCTTCCGGTGACTGAAGGGTCATCTACAGCAGCGAGAGCCACTTAATCGGTAGGAATTGATAGGATCTCGTCGGTGACCGATATCCTTTCCTTGCCCGGAGGTCCAACGATTGATTTCACAGCCGATGAGGGGGAAGATCAGGCGAATGAAGCCCCACTGACGAGGGAAGTGGGTATTGGTATGTTACGAGAACAGTAGGGTGTTCCCCGCTTCACAGACGTGAGGAGAGGGTCCACATCGACAGCAGGGGGTATTGCGCTTTCTACGCTTATCCTTTCAAATTGGGATTCAGGCTCCCTCTTCTGATATTGGTGGTGTACTTATGTCGTCATTACAGGGTGTGCCCTGGCCAGCTCGTTCCTTCCCTCTACAAGCTTTTCGCTATGCTTATTAAATATACAGAACCGGCCCGAAGGGAGATCACGTTGCGGCACGTGCTGACTCTCTACGCCCCTCAGAGGGTCCGTGATACTATTATTCAGGAGTTTCCTCTTGGGGCGAGGGGCTTGACTGCGGAGTTAGATGATGTGGTCGACTCTCACACTTATGAGAATTTCTTCTACATCAGGACTGAGCATTTAGTGGTGTGTGCTACTGAGTTCCCATAGACTTGGAACCATGCACGTAAGTCCTTTATTCGTCAAATTCTACTTTCCGCATTTTCTCATGCCATGTTCTAATAAGTGTTAACTTTACCTCTTGTTTGTAGATGAACGGTTGCCTCTGGCTCCACTACCCGGCATTCGCAAATGGCTCGTGGCCGTGCTCCCTCAAACAATAGGGATTCGTACGTGGCCGTCTTTCTAAGAGAGGCATGGTCGTAGACCTGATTATGGTGAGAATTTTAACTTCCTTTGTCATGTTCTTGTTTTATTTCCATTTTTCCTCTTCTTCTCAACTTTGTTCTTTCTTTGATCAGGGAGGGCGCGCCGTGTGAGGGCTCCTTAGCTAGCTTTTTGCAGGCTGGGGGCAACTACACGACTCATGAAAATGTTGGCACCACATCCAGTTCTGAGGGCGACTTTGATTGAATCCTCGGTGGCTCATTCCCTAGCACGGCCTGCACCTCGGGTTGAAGATTCCTCTAGGATTGTACGCCCTAGGGAAGAGTCGAATTTGAGCGAGGATGAGGAGGAAGGGGAGAGGCCGCTGGTCAGGCGTAGGATTGCATTTACGCCAGCTCCGGTAGTGATAAATTTGGATTTTCCGCCATCGGATGCGAAGGGGAATGTGGCGGTGATGCCTGCCCTTAAGGGCGGGCACACACTGGGGGTTGCCCCGGTTGGCTGAGGCCAAGGTGATACTATCGCTTCGGCGATTCAATTAACAATTCCAATTGCTGAGAGGGGAGGTAGTTCCTCAACAACTATTTTGGTTGGAGAAACAAGTGTCAATGTGTTGGTGGGGGCGGGAGCCTCAACTTCTCGGTCGGCAAAAGGAGGGAGGGGCGCCGAAGGAGAAAAGTATGACTCCGAGTCCGACTTGGACCCTGACGACGTTTGTATGCTTCAAGAAGGCCTCACCCGCACGATGGTGCATGCGAAAGGGCGATTCCGCAATGTCGAGATGATGGGTGAAGTGGTCGCGCAGGGCCTGAAGGTACGTGTACTGTGACCTTAGTTTGTTTGTTGTTTTTACTTAGTGTATTTTACTGTTCTGATTATCGCTTTGTTCTTGTAGTTATTTTTGTTGGAGGTGGAGAGCCTCCGCCGAGCTAACATCCGCAAAGGGATCTGTTCGCGGGCGTTGAAGAAGTACCGCCGCTACTGGGATCGGTGCCGTGAGTGCATGAGCGCCTGAGGAACAAACCCCGGAGTCGGGACCTTGTCGAAGAGCTGGCGAGGTGAGAGCTTCAAATGCGACAAACCCTTGGCCGGGTAAATACCCTCGAGGGGCAGCTTCGTCAGAAAGATGAGGAGCTAGAGACCGCAAGGAGGGTTAAACCCGAGAGGGAGCGCCAAAGTCAGGTCAGAGCGGCAGAGGCTTCTGAGACTTTGACCAGGCAAGTGGTTGCTTTGGAGGCCAAGGTCGTTGCCTTGAATCTGCAAGCAAGGGACACCTTGTCAAGGGTAGGATACGGTGGATCGCGTTCGCGAAATGGAATGGGAGCTGGAGAGGGCTATTGCGGCTTTTCGAGAGGGGACCAGAGGACCGCATCAGCGTCTATGAATGGGACACCCAAACTGCAGCGGATCGGGTTACGTTCTTAAAGGCCGAGAATCAGCGCTTGAGGGATCAGGCCTCCTATTTCGGCCCAGCTTGTAATCTTTGGACGTTCACCGAGGCCCAACTTGATGTATACAAGAGATTGTGGGAAGCCGGCATTGTGCTGAAGCCTCTTTTGAATAAGCCCATCACAAGGCTCGTGAGGCTCGTGTCGACTGCGGCTTTGATCCAGCTACGCCAGGGGTTGATGATGGAACCTAAGTCATTGGTGATGCTTGTCACATCTCTTTTTTGCGCGCCTACCCAGAGGGATAAAATGCACAAGGGAGTTTTTCCAATTTAAGTGACAATATTCGAAATGGGATTATTTATCTATCTCAGAGTCGCCACTTGGGATAAGTTTGGCCTTTGATGTCCCAAGTCACCGATTTATCTTGAATTCCAATTCGAGAAAAATATTCGACTTTCCAAGTGAAGTCTGCAAACCAGAAATTCTAAGCAAGTAATTCTGTTGACCCGAGGAAAGGTGTTAGGCACCCCCAAATCCCGTGGTTCTAGCACAGTCGCTTAAATTATTGTAATGGCTAAATATCTGATTTTAATACATATTATGACATGTGCTTTTATTAAGTTTAAATTAATAATATTTTTAGTAGAATTGCAATGTCGTGAGAATGAATCTCGAACTGCATCACATAAATGTATCCGCAACTTTTTATGTGTCCGACTTTGTTGAGATTTGGATTTGGGTCACATAAATGTATACCCAATTTTAAAGAGATACATTATTAAAAAACGCGCCTAAAGATATTAACTCATTATTATTTTGGGGGAAGACCGTAAAATTCGCTACACAGCCCATCCTGAATTCTAAATATTCATTATGACCAATTGTTAAGGGCCTCATAATTTGTGCATTTTATTTGGCGGGGCGCACCTCATTTATTTATTAAGACCAATCGAAAGCAAGCTATGGTTTTCTATTTAACTTTGTCTCTAAAGAAACTAGTTGATTAATATTGTTAAAACCATTATTTGAGGTGAACAAAGAGTTTGGGCCTCCAGTTCAAGTCCATACTTGAACAAGAAAAGAACCTCTTTAGCTCAAGCATGCTACCTAACTGAAGCCCAAAGCTTATGACATAAAATTGGTCTAGAGATTCCAAGTCTTTAGCACTCTTTTGGGCCTTAATAATTGACCCAAGCATGAAGAGGTATACGGCCAGCTTAAACATACCAACTTTAAAACCAATTATCACATACAAATCAAAACTGCATTAGTCAGTACGTTTGAAAGCTTCATATAGGTTATTTGAACTTGAAAATAGGCGATTATTAGTACATTTAAGACTAACTCGGTGTTTGATATACCAACATGCATCCAATCCTTAATCAGTAAGCATATTTTAGTTTTAAAAGAATCTGATTCTACCCAAACTATAACATGTTATAAATTCGGGTATCCAGTTGAGTGAGCATCACAAATCTTTAGAACCAATATCCAACCTAAACTGATTTCCAGCTCTAACAACTTTAAACTAATACAAAACTAATTAAGCTATATGAATACTAAAGTTATTCCGTGCCTAACAGTCCATACAGTCTTTGACAGTACCAATTATACAGCCCAGGATAATCAAATCGATACCATTCTAATCAACTATCAATAATTAACATTTTAAACACCTTAAACTATTGAAGAATAATTATCAGGTTGCATCCAAAGTGTAGAGGTTAGAAATTTCATTTCAAATTCAACTTAGAGTTACAGGGAAGTAAATTAAGGAAGTGTACCTGATTTTTGAAAGCAAAGAAAGGAAGGAAGATCAGTAGAATAGCAGTAGCTATCAATCACAGCAATAACAACAAATATAACCAGCGATAACCAGCAACCAGTAGCAGAAAAACCTAGGGACGGACTTGAAAACCAGGCAAAAAATCCAACAGAAAATAGTATCGAGCACCAGATTTGAAAACCCACAGAATTATAGCAAAACTAGTGGAACAGTAGCAAATAACCCAGTAGCAAACTCAGAAACAAATACTTGAAGACTCCAACAATACAATGGAATAGTAAGCTTCTGATTTTCCAGTTTTTAACTCTCGAAAATCTCTTTCTTTTACTCTCAATTTCTCTTGACAAATCTTTTTTTTATTAGTCCCAAATGACCTCTATTTTATACAAAAGGCAGACTTTTTTTTCCAGCCCCTTTTCCTTTACTTTTACCATTACCCTTTTAGTATTACCTACTGTTGCTAATTTCCAATCAGCAAAACATCTCTCATTACTTCATGGTCCCCCTATCAATTAGTTCAAATTAAAGCAATGTGAGGACCCTACTGGACAGAATACTCAATCAAACTATTTTTCAATTTTTGAACTTTCCAAATTACCCCTGAGACTACTGCAACAACTGTCCTGCCCCCACCTGATCCCTAAACTACTAAACTGCCCTAACCTCTTTAATCCATATTAAACCCTTTAATCGTAACCAATTCAAATCTAGCAATTGACTGATTTATTCCTAATTAAACACAAATTACAACAGCTATAACCAATCCAACACACCAAATTGATTAACTTAAACATCCATCAATTCCTAATTAAACACTAAACTAAATCTACAGTAGATTTAACCAATACAACTTATATCAAACAATTCAAACTAGAAATCTAATCAGATTTAAAAGCATAAGAATACTGACTCGGGACAATGATCGAACTGGAAAATTAGGGTCAAACTCAACTATATGATACAAGGAGTAAACTAACGTATAACCTAGACAAAACACATGAATTCCGTGAATGTACTTGACAAGAGAAACACACTGAATTTATATGCAAGAAAGATATACAATAGGGAGAAAAGAACCAAACATAGCTCAAAGGAAAACCATTAGACCAACTCATACCTTTGTACAAGACCATTACAAATACTAATTTTCAAAATCAAACTAAAGAACAAACACATTTGAACGATTTAACAACCTAATAGATATACTAACATAATCAAATGATGAAAGCTAGACCATAAAAAGGTCTGTGGGAGGAGGCAGAAGTAATTGACAGAAAAATGATGAAAAATAACAAAATTAATCACACAATCAACACAGAATAAGGAAAGGGAAGCAGAAATACCTCGGAATCCTAGACCAAGCAGATCTGTCCTATTTGGAATTTCGAATTGAATTTTGTGGCCAAAACGGACCTTAATCGAGTGTTCTCGACTAAGTATACTCGACTAAAGTCAGTTGAAACCTCAATTTTCCAATTTTGCATACAATCTTGATAATGGATATTTTTTTAAGGTTCGCCTCTGGTTTGAAATTCGAGAGACTCCGACAAGATTCGAGTACAACTGGCATGGGATTTGGGATGAGGGCGGTCTAGTGGTTGACTTGTGTGATTTTGGAGCGATTGGGTGAGCTAGGATTTCTGGCTCGAATCTTCGATTGAAGATTCGAGAAGATGGATGATGATTCGAGGTTAATGGGTAAGGGATTCGTGTTGATGGTGGTATGGTGGTTAGTTGGTGTTAGTATGGTAGCCGGCGACGTTGTTGCCGCCGGGTTTCAGGGGAGAGAATTTGGTGGCAGCTCTAGGGTTTCATGGGGGTGTTTGGTTTGTTGAGAGAGACAAAGAGAGGGGGTTAGCTGAGGGTGATGTGGGGTGAGAGAATAGGTTTATATATGGATGAGGTGAGTTGATCCTGGCTGTTGGAGCAAGCGGGATGGATGGTCAGGATCTCTTGGTAAGGAAGGAACGACGTCGTCTCATTTAAATGAGATTGGGTCGGTCCGGTGGGCTAATGGGTCGGGTTGGATGGGGAGCCTGGGGTCATTGGATTAACTTGGGATGCACGGCTAAGATGCCTTGCATCAAAAAGATGTCATTTGGATTAGAGGGGGGCTTGATCTGGGCTGTTCAGTTGATTTGATCAACGGCTCGCAATGGGATGGCGATACGGCATCATTTTGAAGTGTCTTCAGAGACCAAGGGCCTTGGACTGGATCATGAGCAATTGACCTGATTCATTTGTTCAAATTGGTCCCAGATCCGATTTCTTTTAATTTCAGCCTTTTCCTTCTTTCTTATTTAACAAAATTAAATAAATTCCTAAACAATTTTGTAAAAACCAAAAGATGAAATTACACACGTATTAATTAACATACTACAACAATTAACACAATTTAAATATTTAAATAAAATCACACAATGTCAAGGAACAAAAAATGCGCATTTTTGTAATTTCTTTTAACCAATTAAGGTTAATTAATTTCTAAGAATGCACAATTAACTCCTAAATGCATGCAACATGTACTTTTGGTATTTTCAATTCACTACAAACAAGGTGAGTATTTATGGACAAAATAATTACCAAAATGACCCGTAAACTCTCAAAAATTGTATCCGAAGGTAACTTGTTTTATTATTTTTTTGATTTATTTTGGAGTAGTTTTCTTGAAGCAAAAATCTCGTGCTCACAATGCTGACGGTGACGCAGGCGGCGCCGAGTGAAAAGGATTGGTTATGTTTTTTTTTGTTTTTGTTGTTGTGTGGCTAATTTTTATTGTTCTTTATTTTCTTTCCCATTTACCAGCCTTGGCCGGACGTAAGCGGACCCTTTATAACTAAATATGTAAATATATGCAACTTTATCTTCCTCTGTTCTGACTAATGTCTACTTTGTATCTTTCTTGTTCCCAAGTTTTTCTTTTTGTACGCGCTAAAGGGGAGGAGTCTTACCTCAGAGTTTTTCTGGCAGGCGCGTTAATCCCCCTATGTTTTTGGTCGTAATGATGCCGATGGCCTTGACCATGATGATGTTGATGGCCTTGGCTAGGTAGGTGACTTCGATTGGTTTCAGGTCGTTTGCTTGCCTTAGTCAGAAACTAGGTTGGCTGTTTAGCGATGATGGCATTGGCCATGATTAAACGCTTTTGCTTATCGTTTTCTTTTATTTGGTATGAACAAGTTATGGCCATTATTTAGCGATAGATGAACTTAGCCTAAGTCCCATTTCGGGAATGATCGATCTATCGGCCATGATGGTAAAAAACGCGGCCTTGTATTTCGATCGGGGCCAAACTTTATGTGGCCTGAATATTAGTTCAAGTTGGACGTACTTACTTGAATGGTGAGGGGACTTAACTTTTGTCTCTGTCCGTTGTTGGGTAGGCCTTGCTGCGTCCAATGGCTAAGGTGCCTGGCTTGAGTTTTGGTTCAAACAGGGTTGAACTCTATAGACTTGAGGACGAAGGTGTTCGGCCTTGTTGTTTGAGCAAGATTGGGCTCTTCATTGCGAAGGCATACAGTCTGAGTCGTTGTTCAATCGTAGTTGAATCTCGCAATTTTTTATGCGAAGGTGTATGGCCTGAGTCCCAATTCGACTCGTGGTTCAGCTTTTAGTGAAGGCGCATAGCCTGAGTCTTTGTTCAACAGTAGTTGAGTATTGCAATTTTCGATGGCGAAGGCGCAAAACTTGAATTCCAGTTCACTCGTGGTTTTTAGTGAAGGCGCATAGCCGAAGTCGTTGTTCAACCGTAGTTGAATCTTGCAATTTTCAATAATGAAAGTTCCTGGCCTGAGTCCCAATTCAACTCATGGTTGAGCTTTCAGTGAAGGCGTATAGCCTGAGTCATTGTTCAACCGCAGTTGACTCTAATAACTTTTTATGGCGAAGGCACATGGCCTGAGTTCAAGTTTAACTCATGGTTGAACTTTCAGTGAAGGCGCATAGCCTGAGTCGTTTTTCAACCATAGTTGAATCTTGAAATTTTTTTATGGCTAAGGCGCATGGCTTGAGTCGTTGTTCAACCGTAGTTGAATCTTTCAATTTTCGAAGACGAAGGCGCATGGCCTAAGTCGTTATTCAACCGTAGTTGAATCTTGCAATTTTTTATGGAGAAAGCGCATGGACTGAGTCGTTGTTTAACCGTAGTTGAATTTTTTTGTGGCGAAGGCGCATAGCTTGATTCATTTTTTAACCGTAGTTGAATCTTGCAATTTTTGATGGCAAAGGCGCATAGCCTGAGTCTCAGTTCAACTCGTGGTTGAGCTTTTAGTGAAGGCTCATAGCCTGAGTCGTTGTTCAACCGTAGTTGAATCTTGCAATTTTTGATAGCGAAGGCGCATGGCCTGAGTCCAAATTCAACTCGTGGCTGAACTTTCAATGAAGGCGTATAGCCTGAGTCGTTGTTCAACAGCAGTTGAATCTTGCAATTTTCGATGGCCAAGGTGCATGGCCTGAGTCGATTTTTAACTGTAGTTGCATCTTTCAATTTTCGATGGCGAAAATGCATGACCTGAGTCCTTGTTCAACCGTAGTTGAATCTTGTAATTTTTTGATGGCGAAGGCGCATGGCCTGAGTCCCAGTTCAACTTGTAGTTGAACATTTTTGGGCGAAGGCGCGTAGCCTGAGTCATTGTTCAACTGCAGTTGAATCTTGAAATTTTTTATGGCGAAGGTGAATGGCCTGAGTCCCGGTACAACTTGTAGTTGAACTTTTTTGGGCGAAGGTGCGTAGCCTGAGTCGTTGTTCAACCGTAGTTGAATCTTGCAATTTTTGATGACGAAGGTGCATGGCCTGAGTCGTTGTTCAACCGTAGTTGAATCTTGCAATTATTTATGGTGAAGGCACATGGCCTAAGTCCCAGTTCAACTTGTAGTTGAACTTTTTAGGGCGAAGGCACGTAGCCTTAGTCGTTGTTCAACTGTAGTTGAATTTTGCAATTTTTTATGGTGAAGGCGCATAGTCTGAGTCGTCGTTCAATCGTAGTTGAATCTTGCAATTTTCGATGGCGAAGGCGCATGGCCTGAGTTGTTGTTCAACCGTAGTTGAATCTTGTAATTTTTTATAGCGAAGGTGCATGGCCTGAGTCGTTGTTCAATCGTAGTTGAATCTTGCAATTTTTTATGGCGAAGGAGCATGGCCTGAGTCCCAGTTCAACTTGTAGTTGAACTTTTCTGGGCAAAGGCGCGTAGCCTGATTCATTGTTCAACCGTATTTGAATCTTGCAAATTTTGATGGCGAAGGCGCATGGCCTGAGTCCCATTTCAACTTGTAGTTGATCATTTTTGGGCGAAGGCACGTAGCCTGAGTCGTTGTTCAACCATAGTTGAATCTTGAACTTTTTGATGGCGAAGGCGCATGGCCTGAGCCGTTGTTCAACCATAGTTGAACTTTTTTGGGCGAAGGCATGTATCTTTAGTCGTTCTTTAACTGTAGTGTAATCTTGCAATTTTTTATGGAGAAAGCGCATGGCCTGAGTCGTTGTTCAACCGTAGTTGAAGTTTTTTGGGGCGAAGGCGTGTAGCCTGAGTCATTTTTCAACCGTATTTGAATCTTGCAATTTTTTATGGTGAAGCCTCATGGCCTGAGTCGTTGTTCAATTGTAGTTGAATCTTGCAATTTTTTATGGCGAAGGCGCATGGCCTGAGTCTCCGTTCAACTCATGGTTTAGCCTTTAGAGAAGGCGCATAGCCTGAGTCATTGTTCGAGCGTAGTTGAATGTTGCAATTTTTTATGGCGGAGGTGCATGGCCTGAGTCCCAGTTCAACTCATGGTTGAACTTTCAGTGAAGGAGCATAGCCCGAGTCGTTGTTCAATGATAGTTGAATCTGGCAATTTTCGATGGCGAAGGCGCATGGCCTGAGTCGTTGTTCAACCGTAGTTGAATCTTGCAATTTTTTATGGTGAAGGTGCTTGGCCTGAGTCCCAGTTCAACTTGTAGTTGAACTTTTTTGGGCGAAGGTGTGTAGCCTGAGTCGTTGTTCAAGAATATTTGAATCTTGCAACTTTTTATGGTGAAGGTGCATGGCCTGAGTCCCAGTTCAACTTGTAATTGAACTTTTTTGGGCGAAGGCACGTTGCCTAAGTCGTTGTTCGACTGTAGTTGAATCTTGCAATTTTTTATGGCGAAGGTGCATCGCCTGATTCGTCGTTCAACCGTAGTTGAATCTTGCAATTTTATATGGCAAAGGCACATGGCCTGAGTCCCAGTTCAACTTGTAGTTAAACTTTTTTGGGTGAAGGTGCGTAGCCTTAGTCGTTGTTCAACCGTAGCTGCATTTTACAATTTTTTATGGTGAAGCCACATAGCCTGAGTCGTTGTTCAATCGTAGTTGAATCTTGCAATTTTCGATGGCGAAGGCGTATGGCCTGAGTCGTTGTTCAACCGTAGTTGAATCTTTCAATTTTTTATAGCGAAGGCGCATGGCCTGAGTCGTTATCCAACCGTAGTAGAATCTTGCAATTTTTTATGGCGAAGGCGCATGGCTTGAGTCCCTGTTCAACTTGTATTTGAACTTTTTTGGGCGAAGGCACATAGCCTGATTCATTGTTCAACCGTAGTTGAATCTTGCAATTTTTGATGGCGACGGCACATGGACTAAGTCCCAGTTCAACTTGTAGTTGAACATTTTTGGGCGAAGGCGCATAGCCTGAGTCGTTGTTTAACCATAGTTGAATCTTGAAATTTTTGATGGCGAAGACGCATGGCCTGAGCTGTTGTTCAACCGTAGTTAAATTTTTTTGGGTGAAGGCACGTAGCCTGAGTCGTTGTTCAATCGTAGTTGATTCTTGCTATTTTTTATGGCGAAGGTGCATGGCTTGAGTCCCAGTTCAACTTGTAGTTTAACTTTTTCTGGCGAAGGCACGTAGCCTGAGTCGTTGTTCAACCGTAGTTGAATCTTGCAATTTTTGATGGCGAAGACGCATGGCATGAGTCGTTGTTCAATCGTAGTTGAATTTTTTTGGGCGAAGGCGCGTAGCCTGAGTCGTTGTTCAACCATAGTTGAATCTTGCAATTTTTGATGGCGAAGGCGCATGGCCTGAGTCCCAGTTCAACTTGTAGTTGAACTTTTTTGGGCGAAGGCACGTAGCCTGAGTCGTTATTCAACCATAGCCTAATCTTGCAATTTTTGATGGCAAAGGCGCATGGCCTGAGTCCCAGTTCAACTTGTAGTCGAACTTTTTTGAGCGAAGGCGCGTAGCTTGAGTCGTTGTTCGACCATAGTTGAATCTTGCAATTTTTGATGGCCAAGGCGCATGGCCTGAGCCATTGTTCAACCGTAGTTGAATCTTGCAATATTTGATGGTGAAGGCGCATGGCCTGAGATGTAGTTCAGTTTGTAGTTGAACTTCTTAGTGAAGGCTCATAGCCTGAGTCTTGGTTCAACTCGTAGTTGATCATTTTCCTCCCGCATAGCCCATTTTGTGTAGGGCGTTGGATGTTGGCTTATATTTGAGATCTTGCACGACTTGTGTGTAGTATTTTCGACTAGTTTGTAAAGGTTACCTCGTTATGGATCTCGGTTTTAGATGCCTTTGTACCATTTTTCTTTTGGCAGGATCCTATATCGGGGAAGTGATGCTACCTTATATGTGCTATCCCCGTGGGGAGGGGGCTAACTTCTTCTTCTGACATTCTTCTTCCTTTTACCCAACATGCTGCTTTGGCTTGTTCGATCTGGGTTGTTTTTCTAGAGTTTCTTTCCTTTTGGTCCAAGGAAGATCTATGCGATTCTGCTGTGAAATCCCCACAGACGACGCTAAATTATTTAGCTCAAAGTTCTCACATACTTTATAAGCATAAAACAATCAAACAATAAATTGAGGGTTAATCATAGCAGGTCGTAATAAATCAAGAGACCAAATGAAAATAAAGAAAGGCAAGCTTTTAGAATTAAGGAGAATCATGTAAAGAGTTTTTTATTGATGATATTAGTTTGGTCTGCTTCTCTATAGAGAGGTTCTGAACCTTATAATTGGTGTTCTTTATGCCCATCGTAGGGGTGTTATTGTGTATTCCCCTTTTTTTGGGAGTAATGGTGAAGAAGAAGAAGCGCCCCCCTTCTAGGGTTCTTTCTCTTAGTATTTATAGCTGTAAATCGGATGAGCTGGCGATAAGTGGACGTGACCACGCTGGTGTATGGCTCATGCGATGATAGACAGGTCGTAGCCTCCCTGATAACGTCCAATACCTACGAATTATTAATGATTACAAGTGGTCATATCACTTGTAATTTACACTTTAGCTTTTGAAATAATTAATATCGTTAATTATTGGGGGGTGAGATTTTGATCTATACATGTTCCCTACTCAATTTTATTGCAGTAGCTATTCACTCTCAAAATAATGTAATAACAACAACAACAACAACATTATTCTGGAAGTTAATGTGTACACCAGCCTTATTCATATCTTGTGGAGAGATATTCATTTTCGAAATACGAAAAGTATTAATACCTCCATTTTAACTTACATGAACTTATTTGACTAAGCATAAAAATTAGAAAAAAGGAAAAAACGTTATGAATTTGTGGTAAAAAATGAGGCACATATATATAATTATAAATCATTGCATAAGGATAAATTATTTACCGTAAAGGAAAGAATTCGTTCTTTGTAGCACGGATTGAATAAGAAATAAGGAATTTTGGTAAATGCAGCATTGCCTATGATATTATCCAAGGTAGAGCTTTGCTCTAAGCATATTATTTTATTGAAAATATAAAATAAGATGACAATTTACCCTCATCATTTTGCTTACAAATCAATCTTTGTCTAAGAAATTTTAGTACAGATGAAGCAGTCAAGAGAATTTAAAAAGAAAAAGCATAAAGAGCAGGGGTCGGCTCGGTTAGTAGGTACGTTTTGCAAGATCATTTGTACCTTGAATATTAGAAGTAGGTACAATTTGCAAGATAAGTTGTACCTTGAACAGTAGGAGTAGGTCCAATTTGTTGGCCGGCAATATATGGATATTATTATTTAGTCCCCGCCAAGAAATAGAATTGTTAAAACCAAGATATCAAAGACCTGGGACAAGATCAATACTAATTATTTGCTCTTAAAATACAGGACAACCCAGGCAGTTTTTTTAATCAGAAGCATGGCAGAGGATCCAAAGAAGCTCCCTGATCTTCCTAAAGAATCACCATCATCTCCATCAGCCATTCTTGGTTAGCTTCTCTATCTCTTCTCCTTCTTATAATTTTTTTTAGTTTTTCATCGGGTGTCCGGTATCCGTATTGGAACCCGATTATATTTAGATTTGCTCCGCATAAGAATCTCATTCGGGGAAAATGCTCTCTACCAAAAATTTTCCATACGGATGAGTTGAACCGAGACTTCTCGTTTACAGAAGAGCAGCCATATACAGAGCACCACATCCTTTTATGGTTATAATTTTATATTATGTGTATGTCCAACTTAGATCTATTTGATATTTCAAGATAGTCCTTGAAAAGATTAGTACCCGTCTAATAATTAGTGATCTCTAGTGGAGGCGGATTTAGGGCGAATTTTATAGGTTTGAATTTATTATTTTCAGCTCGAATTTTATATATATATATATATATATAAATATATATATATATATATATATATATATATATATATATATATATATATATATATATATATATATATATATATATATATATATATATATATATATATATATATATATATATATATATATATATATAACAGAAATAACTCGTTCTTAACTAATTTACTCTAGATCCTATATTTGTTTGTCATATTTAGTCTTGAAGCAATAGTAAAGTTATCTCCGCTTGATCAGTTACGGGTTCGAGCGATGAAATCAGCCACTGATACTTGCATTAGAATAGGATGCCTACATCGTATTCCTTAGGATGAGATGTTCCTGAACCCTACGTGAAAGCAAGATATTTCATGCCGGGACTAATTTTTTTAAATTTAAATTGTGATAATGAGGAAAGTTTTGGAACAGATTGGAGTAACCCAGCAGCTGGGAAAATGTCATGGCCAGAGTTGGTAGGTGTGACAGCATAGGAAGCAGAAAAGAAGATAAAGGAGGAAAAACCAGAGCTGAACATACATATAATTCCTCCAAATTCTATGGTAACTATGGATTACCGTTGTGAACGGGTCCGTATTTTTGTAGATGCATCAGGAAAAGTTGCCCAAGAGCCTCGACTTGGCTAATCCATCTTTCCAAAAATCACTTGTGAACAATGAGAATCAAATGCTTTTTCTGGTTTTCTCTGTGAATTAATGTTGTTCTATTGTATCTATGTGTATGTCTATGTCTATCCAATCTCGTTTCTTCTTGGATTATGAATAAAGGTTGGGTAAATAAACGATCATGTACGTAGTTTTTCGTTTGAGACAAGAGGGGTTGCTCTGATGATAAGCAACCCCCACTTTCAACCGAGAGGTTGTGAGTTCGAGTCTCCCAAAGAGCAAGGTGGGAAGTTCTTGGAGGGAATGATGCTGGGGGTCTATTTGGAAACAGCCTCTCTACCCAAGGGTAGGGGTAAGGTCTGCGTACATACTACCCTCCCCAAACCCCACTAAGTGGGATTATACTGGGTTGTTGTTGTTGTTGTTGTTGTTGTACGTAGTTTTTCGTTTATAAAGTAAAAAAACTTCTTCTGTAATCATATGAAGGTTCTGAATTTGTATCGGGAAAAAATTGAGTTTTTATTAAAGGTGACGTGGCATGACACGTGGATTGGTCAAACAGTCAAATAGCAATAAATGATTAAAAGGCACGGAAGACAACATGCACGGTAGGAGAAAAGAAAATAGACACGAGAGAGAATCTTAGATACGATTCTCGTATTTATCCAAGTCATTCAATATCAATGGATAAAAAGTGCATTGAAGACACGAACCTGATGACAAAAAGTAGTCTACATTCATTATTAAATACCTGATACGTTAGTTATTCAGTATTTAATAGCAATGATTATGTAACGTCCCATTAAATGCTCTTTATTACTTAGAATAATCCGTTACTCCTTGTCAACTATAAAAGGAGGAAATTTTATCATTTGTTGACACACGGAACTTTCTTGATATCATAGTGGAATAACACTTTCTTATTGTTTTATTCTTATTCTTTGAAAGCCAATTATATTTCGGTTTCTTTGATTATCAGTAACCCGATTTCTTCTCTCTAAAATTCAAGCTTCGACCAAATTACATTTTTTAGTTAAACAAATTGGTTTCGTTGCCGGGAATCTGATAATCCATTCTTTCTAAATCAACATCCAACCTATTGTTAGTATGTCGAACAGCAACGACAACAACGACCAGGCAAATCTGAACCAACAAATTGATGATTAGGAACTCAATAACGCTAACCTTCAAGCTTCTCTGCGTGGATCTCGTGAAGTAACTCCAAACGATATGTCTGAACATGATGATGGAGGAACTGAAACAAGAGATGAACTGTTAAAGAAAATAATTGACTCACGAATTAACAAAGACTTGCGAGCCCTAGTTGATCAATTGCCTGCTGCACCAGCAACACCAAACAACAACACGTTGGAAAACCATCGCTAGCCCATACCGCTCCCGATAGGATTCCTATGGTTAAAAAAGTAAATCCTAAACTAATTAACCCGATAACTCCAATAATCCAGTTGTTGAATCAATTGGGACCTGTAATAATTTTTAGCAGAAAAAAACTGGTCTAGTTGATTCTGGCAATTGAGCAATTCCTAGTGACTCACAAGATGGAGAACCAAGTAATACAGGTAATTCTCATCTTCAAAATTCGGTACTAACTTTGCAGAAACAACTCAAGGAGCAGAACGAACGTATCGAGCAAATCCCTGGAGTTCCACCAGTAATAAAAGAAGTAGATGTGGATAAATACTCGCAGCAACCGTGGAAATCAAGTGTTGCTCCTTTACCAATACCAAAGAAATTCAAAATGCCTGATATCCCAAAATATGATGGTACAACGGACCATCGTGATCACGTAACTGCATTTACAACGGGAGTGAAAGGCAACGATTTGACCAAGCAAGAAATTGAATCGGTGTTGGTTAAAACGTTTGGAGAGACACTCACCAACGGAGCATTAACCTGGTATTCTCTTTTACCTGAAAATTCTATAAATTCTTTTGTTGAGCTTACAGATTCTTTCATAAAAGCACACTCGGGGAGCTCAAAAGGTGGAGAATTGAATGGAGAATATCTTCAAAATCAAATAAGGGAACACTGAATTGCTCAGAGATTTTGTTGATAGATTCCAACGTGAAAGAATGATGCTGCCCCGTGTACCAGATAATTGGGCTGCAATAGCTTTTGCTAGCAATTTGAATGACAAAAGTTCAGAAGCCACGAGAAGACTTAAAGAAAGCCTTCGTGAATTTCCCGCAAATACTTGGAATGATGTTTATAACAGGTACAGTACGAAGCTCAGAATTGAAGAAGATACCGTATCTCAACCTCAACGAGAAGATAGAAGCAGATCCAGAAGGGCTGAAGCCGATAAAAGGTTAGGTAAGAACAGGTACGATACATATATGTGACCTGCAGGAAAAGACCCACGTTCTAGGCAAAATAATCAATTTTATGATTAGAGGTCGAGAGATATGGGAACCCGATCTTCATCCAGGTTCAAAGGTGATCGAAACAACCAAGAGTCACGCGATGATGATAGAAATTTAATGGCATGATTTGCTTGTCATAGTTCTAATGTAACTAATTCCGAGCTCGTAGCTGTTCTAAGGAGTATGAGAGATAAGGTACGGTGGCCAAAAGAGATGCGGTCGAATCCAAACAGACGCAACCCAGACCATTGGTGTGAATTTCACAACGACCATGGGCATAAAACTTAAGAACGCAGGTTTTTACAAAGTGAACTGGATCATTTGTTGAAACAAGGTTACATCACGGAGTTGTTCAGCGAAAAGGGAAAGCAAGCCTACATGAAAAATAAGCATGAGCCACCATAACCACCTTCACCTAAGAGGATAGTAAATTTCATCAGTGGAGGAGAAGATATTTACGGAGTAACATATACGGCTTCGAACAAAATTTCCAAAATGACGATCACACACGGCAAGCGAGTACGGCAAACCTTAGAACAGGAGAGTATAAGCTTCGACGATGCAGATACGGAAGGAGTGACTACACCATATAACGATGCTCAGGTAATATCTTTAATTATATATGACACTGATGTAAAAAGATTTTTGATTGATCCAGGTAGCTCTGTAATTTTGTTCTACTAAGAGTACTGCGAGAAATGCAAGCTGAAGACAAGATGATACCAAAAGTTCATGCTTTGTCAGGCTTCGACAATTCAAGCGTTGTAACAAAAGGTGAGGTAACTCTGACAACTTATATTGCAGGTGTTGTTGAAGAAACTAAGTTTCAGGTAGTGGATTTGGAAATAGCATACAATGTAATCATGGGGAGACCTTGGATCCATGATATGGATGATGTTACATCAACCTTACACCAAGTCATTAAATTTGCATCACCTTGGGGAATATGTCATATTCGAGGGGATCAACAAATAGTCAAGAGTATCAACGCAATAACAGATACGAGCACCACAAGTAAATAGAAATAGCAATTATCGGAAACAGTTGAAGGTATCAGCAACCAAACTTCAACTAAAACAACAGATTTAGATTCGAGGCCCGTTGTAATTCAAGAACCTGAAGAAAACGAGAATATAAAAAAAACAATAGAAGAACTCAAAGCTGTGGTGTTATTTGAAAAATGGCCAGAGAAAAAAATTTATGTAGGAGCCAATCTAAATCCCGGCATGCCAGGTAAGTTAATTGGATTTTTAAAAGCTAATGTAGATTGTTTCGCCTAGTCCCATGATGATATGACAGGTATTCCGCCGGAGGTGATGACTCATAAGCTTAACGAAGACCCATCTTTCACCCCAATTAAACAAAAGAAAAGAAAGCAAGGAGCTTTCAAAAATCAAGTAATTCAAGATGAGGTCCAAAAGTTGTTGAAAATCGGATCCATTCGTGAGGCAAAATATCCTGATTGGTTAGCTAACACGGTGGTCGTACCAAAAAAGAATGGTAAGTGGCGAGTTTGTGTAGATTACACTGATCTAAACAAAGCTTGCCCAAAATATTCTTTTACTTTACCCCATATAGATCAACTGATTGATGCAACTGCGGGTCATGAACTTTTAAGTTTTTTAGATGCATATTCGGGGTACAATCAAATTAAAATGGACTCCGATGATGAAGAAAAGACTGTACCCCATATAGATCAATCAAACAGACTGAGGGACTTACTGTTACAAAGTAATGCCCTTCGGTCTAAAAAATGTTGGAGAAACCTATCAAAGGTTACTTACCAAAATGTTTCAAGAATATTTGGAAAAAACAATGGAGGTATATATAGATGACATGATCGTCAAAACCCAGCATTCCCATGACCATATTTCTCATTTAACTGTTACCTTTGAAATTTTGCGAAAATTTAATATGAAACTCAATCCTAAAAAATGTGCATTTGGAGTTGTATCAGGTAAATTTGTAGGTTTTCTTGTCTCTAACCGTGGAATTGAAGTGAATCCTTCTCATATTAAAGCAATTGAAGAAATACCTGATGTCCTTACTAGTAAAAAGGAAGTTCAGAGGTTAACATGAAGGACGGCCTTAGGGAGGTTTATTTCAAAATCATCAGAAAAATGCTTCAAATTTTTTTCTGCGCTAAAAAAGCAAGACCATTTCGAGTGGAATGAAGATTGTCAACGAGCACTGAGGGACTTGAAAGTTTATTTATCAAATCCTCCTTTACTGGCTAAACCTAAAGAAGGTGAAAAGTTACTCATCTATCTAGCAGTATCGAAGTAGCGGTAAGTGCCGTTTTAGTACGAGAAGATCAAGGTAAGCAATCTCCGATTTATTATGTAAGTAAATCTTTATTAGATGCGGAGACAAGGTATCCACAACTAGAAAAATTAGCATTAGCTCTCATCATGGCATCTAGAAAACTACGACCTTATTTTCAATGTTATCCTATTGTTGTTGTTACTATTTTTCCTTTAAGAAATATATTTCATAAACATGAACTGTCAGGAAGACTAGCAAAATGGGCTATAGAACTAAGTGAGTACGAAATAATTTACTAACCTCGAACTGCTATTAAATCTCAAGTACTCGCCGATTTCATAGTTGATTTTAGTCAAAGCATACATCTAGAAGCAGAAAAAGAATTGCAAGTTTTTAATGGAGCTAATTCGCTACTATTTACTGATGGTTCATCTAATGTAAAAGGGGCAGATTTAGGAATTGTTCTTATACCACCTACGGGTGAAACAAATAGACAAGCTACAAAATGTTACCCTGTAACTAATAATGAAGCAGAGTATGAAGCTGTGATTGCAGGTTTGGAGCTAACATTAGAACTTGGTATCATGCAAATTGTAATCAAAAGCAAGTAATTGAGCGATATTACAATAGGAAAGCACGCCTCAGATTTTTTAAAATTGGGGACTTTGTGTTGAAAAAGGTTTTTCAATCTACAAAGTCGGCTAATTCAGGAAAGCTAAGTCCAACATGGGAAGGACCTTACCGAATTCGTGAAATTGCGAGCAAAGGAGCATACAAGTTAGAGACAATGGAAGGCAAGGTTTTACCTTCACATTGGAATGTTGTTCACTTAAAGAGGTATTACTTCTAAGGAAAGTACCCACGGTCAGGTATCGCCATGTTAAAAAATTTTCTTTTGAATTGTTAAAATTATACTAACGATTTAGATGCTAGGCAAAAACGCTAACTCGTGACAAATGATGAGTCACGGCCTGCACGGCAAATTGAAATACTATTAAATTCCTAGCCCAGGGTTACATTAAGCTGATGGAAATACACACGAGTTAGGCAGTCTTCATCTACAACCGCACCTCCGAGTCCCGTATATTTTTCTATTTCAATAAAAGGACCATGGGGGCAACTAAACAAGTGTTCAAGGCTTCATACTTCACCGCTCAAACACTTGGGGGACTGTACTGTATACACACGAGTATGTGCAGAAATTGATACGAGAGAGTAAAATTCAAGAATCAAGTTACCAGAATTCAAGTATCAATCTAAAGACACTCATCACAGTATTCTTTCCTTTTTAGAACAATAAAGTTATTGCTTAAACCCTTCCTAAATATGCAAAGGCAGGGATATGATTATGTATCCGAACAAGTTATGAAAAAACCTTGTATATTTTGTAAATTTGTTAAAAGAAAACAGTTGCGTGAAAGTTATATGTATTTCAATACATGTAATACTCAAGAAACTTATCAAAGTTTGTAAATAAAAACTTTACAAAAGTTGTTTTATGTGAAACATGTATGTTCATATTTCTTTCATCGTATATTAACACCATTATGAAGTTGAGACGTCTTCTTCATTAAGTGTCAATAAATAAAAGGGTCCTCTTTTATTTTTCCTCATGTTGGTAACACATGAGTAGAACTATGAAAGCATTTTCTGAAAAGGATAAAAAAAGCTAACTTATTCTCTAAGTCCTAAAAAGAAAAATAGGCAGGAGTAAGGTAAAATCATTCTGCAAAGATTAAATCAGTAAATAGATAAGGATAAGATGAAGAAGTATTATACAAACTTCTTAACATAAAAATCTAAGGGAAAAACTTAGCTATTACAATATATTTATTTTTCTAAAACAGATGCCCCATTATAGAAACTGGGGACCTCATAATTTACATCATCAAAAAACAAACAAAAGAGGTAAGGTTAAACATTCTCATTGTTCACTGAGGAGATTGGAACGGTAGAAGTGATCGCCTCATCAGGCTCTGTAGGAACTAAAGAAGCAGCAATAGAGGAAGTCTCAGCTAAAATTGAAGTATTAACATTTTTGGGAGAAGTAGTAGACACGGGGATTTCCATTCCTAAAGGTTGTGTTTTAGGTAAATTACCCTCGGTCACTGGAACTTTAACTTCAGTAACTTCAGATGTTGACTCTAAGTTCAAAGGCTCTTCAACCCCAGGAGTTTTTACTATTTGAGAAGAGATGTCAATTACCTGGTCAGGAGAAGGAGTTTCAGTTGGTTGCTCATTCTTCTCAATCATGTCTAAAACTTTTGGCTAACTCAGATTGCAAGTCGATTTTTTCCTGAGAAGCTTCCATTAAAGCATCACGACGAGATTTCAAGAAGACCCAATTAACCTCATAATTGAAATTCTCAACCAAGGAATTGTAATCCTTCTCCAGGTATTCAAAATCTCTTCCCCACGTAGCTAAGTGGTCTTCATTGTTTCATGCTCAGCTAAGTGGAAATCAAGGGAAGATTGAAGGTTGACACGAGAACTCACCAACATACGAATTTGTCAGAGGAAATCCTTAAATCATTCTGAGCACAAGACAAGTTCTCTGCTAATTCCTTTGCATATTCCTATTTTTTCTCCAAAAGAGCCTTGAACTCATTAACTTCATCATTAGCTTTAGATAAAGAGCCTTCCAAAATTTCTTTATCCTTTTTAAGTTGACCCCATGAAGCGTTAGCAACTCATAACTCTAAAGATAAGCTACGGTTTTGTTGCTCCAAATGAACTTTGCTTTCCTGTAACTCTTCTATAAGCCCTTGAGCACTCTCATATTGGTCCTTCCAATTTTCTGCTTCAAGCAATGCATCCTCAGCTATTTTCCTAGCTTCGGAGAAAGCCTTTGTGGACTCACGATCCTTTTTCTCCAATAAAAAGAAATTCTCCCCATTAACTCATTCCCAATGAGATTTGCCTACAATTATGAAACATGAAAGTTAGGACTCAAAATTTAAAAAAACGGAAAAATATTTTTCAAGGTCAAGAAAATTACCTCTAAAGTTGAACGAACTATGTCATTCATCAAAGTGTAGCAGCTACGGCTTTGCATCTTATTCCTCTCAATATCTCTAATAAGAGGCTCGAGCCACGTATCTGCACCTCCAGATTTTCTCAAGAGGCTTTGAATAGCAGGAACTTCAAGAATAACACTTCTCATAGCCACACCTCTACTACTAGCTAACCTCAACTGGAGGGGTAGATGAAGAGGGAACAACGGAAGGGGCGTAGTGGAAAAATTAAATACTATAGGGGTCGTTGAAGTAGGAAGGGAAGGAGAAGCTACAGAAACAGATTCAAGAACGGGAATGGAAGTATTCACAACTGGTGAAGGAAAGGAAGCAATTATTGGTGATAAAATACTTACAACTGGCAAAGTAATGGAAGGAGAAGGAACGAATGAAGAAAGAGGAGCCTGACAAAGCATGAACTTTTGGTATAAAGAAGAGGACAAATAAAGTATGAATTAAAAGTTTATATGGGAACAACCGTCAAAATTAAGGGAAGCAATGGTGGAAAGCCTATATTAAATATAACCATCACTTCGTAAACAGAGGAAGTTGAACGGGCCAAGAAAAATGGGAACAAAACTGAAGACCTAACCAGAAGATGACACGTGTACAGAGCATTAAATGAGAAAGACAGATGAGACATCGATATTGACACAAGCATTAATTGTGATAAAAATTCTTTTTCAGGATCCACTTCCCAATTATTTAATGGATAAATAATTGAGAAGTGGGGGGACTATCTGTATTTGAAAAACATTGAGTTTTTATTAAAGGTGACGTGGCATGACTCGTGGATTGGTCAAACAGTCAAAGAGCAATAAATGATTAAAAGGCACGGAAGACAACATGCATGGTGGGAGAAAAGAAAATAGACACGAGAGGGATCTTAGATACGATTCTCGTATCTATCCAAGTCATTCAATATCAACGGATAAAAAGGGCATTGAAGACACGAACCTGATGACAAAAAGTAGTCTACATTCATTATAAATACCTGATACGTTAGTTATTCAATATTTAATAGCAATGACTATGTAACATCCCATTAAATGCTTTTTATTGCTTAGAATAATCTGTTACTCCTTGTCAACTATAAAAGGAGAAAATTTTATCATTTGTAGACACACATAACTTTCTTGATATCATAGTGGAATACAACTTTCTTATTGTTTTTTCTTATTCTTTGAAAGCCAATTATATTTCGGTCTCTTTGATTATCAGTAAACCGATTTTTTCTCTCTAAAATTCAAGCTTTGACCAAATTACATTTTTGGTTAAACAAATCTCTTGACCACTAAACTATACTTTTAAATTATGTTAAAAGGAGTTCAAAACTTAATATATATAAATAAAAATAGATTTTACCTTATAGATACAGCGTAATTTTTTGGCGAAGGAAGTTTGGATCCGAACTCCCTTCCACCACCCTAAATTCGCCCCGTGTTTAGTGTCTCTTGTAGTGTTGTGGCCTGTCAGACATTAAGAAATAAAGTATTTTAAATAACGGTTATGTTCGTATTAACTTGCACGAACCTTGACATCAATTTCATCAAGTACTTGCTATTTTTGAGAAGTACAAATATCGAATAATTCTGACATCAAAATTTATACAATAAAAAAAATCACTCACGTTATCAATCGTTAAGCCGAACCCATGAATGCAAAAATAGAGTTTTTATGCAGAGGAGAAGTCCCTTCGTTCTTCCTGGTATCCTCTGTCATGATTTGTTATGGGGAAATGACTTGGAAAATAACGATAATACTATTGCAATAATATTATTCGTAAGCAGATACACAAATTAACTTGAGTCGTGCTGGGCATTGTTTTAAGAAATTACTTCAGCAATGTAAAATATTTTTCAGGATTAAACAAGCTCATTTCTATTTATTTAGAGGATAAAGGAAACAAAATTAAATAAAAAGTCATGTTAATAATAATAATAATAATAATAATAATAATAATAATAGTAATAGTAATAGTAATCTATATTATTATAAAAGCATCAATCTCAATGTCGAATTACTTAAATAGCCTAAAACATTTCATTTATATAAGGACAGAATCGTAATCGCTTATAATATAATCCTATTACTTTTAGGAGATACTTCATTAAATTTCAATTACTAATTTAAAATATTTTAAAATATTAGAATGTATTATATTATCCAAATTCATTTAGAAAAATAAGAGCCTATATTATTATAAAATTATAATATAATATTAATATATTAAAATAGCCCTAAAATATTAAATGAAACAATTCATGAGGAAAGGACATAACTGCAATAACCTATTTTTTAGACTACATACATTCTATGCTAATTTTTAATATTTAAGACTTTAAAACTAATAAAATTTTATATATTAAATTTTCATTAAAAATATGTAAGAATGTTTAATAAAATAAATTTTATAAGAATCCTCCGTATAGGCAGTACATTACTAATGCACAATGTCTAGAGAAAAGGGTCTAAAATGCCTTTCAACTATCAGCGTAGATCTAAAAATACCCTCCATACACCTATTCGGCCAAATATACCCTTCCGTTAATGTTTTCGGCTCAACAATAGCCTTTGTTAATTTTTGTGGCTCAAAAATTCCTTTTGCATTAACGGAGGGACACGTGTCATCTTCTTGTTGGCTCAGTCTATATATTTCTTAATTTATTAAAAAAACTCATTATTCATACATGAAAAATAATTTTCTAAAGCAATAAAAAAGTGTTTTTCCCCAATATTTACAAAAAAAAATTAAATATTTTTTCTAAAATACTTACAATAATTATTAAAAAAATTCTATTTTCTTTAGTTTTTGTAAAAAACTGGATTTTTTAAAACATTTTTAAAAAAAACTGTTTTACACTTTTTTTTAAACTGGATTTTTTTGTAAAAACAGATTGTTTCAAAACTGGATTTTTTTGTGTAAAATCTGTTTTTTAGAAAACTGTATTTTTTTAAACTGGGTATTCTAAAAATATGTTTTTAGAAATTGTTTTTTTAAACTCGATTTTCTAAAAAACAGATTTTTAAAAAATCCAGTTTTCTAAAAATCCGGTTTTCTAAAAAAAATCCAATTTTTAAAAAAAGTTTAAAACAGTGTTTTACTAAAAACTAAAGAAAAAAAGGGATTTTTTCAGTTTTTACAAAAAAAATTTAATAAATTTTGTAAGTATTTTAGAAAAAAAATATTTTAATTTTTTTTTGGTAAATACTGGGAAAAAATCCCTTTTAATTGCTTTAGTAAATTATTTTTCATTTATGAATAATGAGTTCTTTAATAAATTAAGAAATATTTAGAATGAGCCAACAAGAGAATGACATGTGTCCCTCCGTTAACGCAAAGGACATTTTTGAGCCACAAAATTAACAAAGGCTATTGTTGAGCCGAAAACATTAACGGAAGGGCATATTTGGCCCAATATGTGGATGGAGGGCATTTTTAGACCTACGTTGATAGTTGAAGGGCATTTTAGACCCTTCCCTCTAATGCCTAATACGAAGAAAAAATAAAAGTAATATTAAATGGACTGCATAAAGAGTTGAAATTGAGAAAAAATACCCCTACTATTATTTTATTTTATATTCGAACTATTTTCATGTCACGACCCCAACCCGGTCGTGATGGCGCCCAGCATATTGCTAGGTAAGCCCGACCATTCACCCTAATATTTCGAGCTACGAGCTCGCATCCTTGTTTCACAAATCATTTATAGCGTAAAAAATTCGAAATATTTTAGCAATTTAATAGAAATATCCCAACAAACAATACTTAATATCCTCCCACAGATCTGGAGGTCACGAGTCAAGAGCCTCTACCAGAATAGCGTAATAATACCAAAATATCTCATAATGTGGGTATGCGGAAATAACAGAAATAAGGGAAAAATAATGGAGGGTTGGGTCCTGCGGACGCCGTGCACCTACCTCGACAAGCTCCGGATAATACTCCGAAAAGCAGCTAAAATGATCAACTCTGCCCTGCGATACCTAGATCTGCACACATGGTGCAGGGAGTATGGGGTGAGTCTACCAACTCAGCGAGTAATAAGCATGTATAAAAACCCGAAGATAAGAGAACATGAAATAACACAAGATGAAGCTATCTAGCAGTTCTATACAGTACAAGCCTCAAAGATAAACAGAATAAGCACAGTAAGCAAATGTATGAGATGCAATGCAATGCACGAACATGTGGAACGTGCATCCCTATCCATATGGGTACCCGCGCTCACTGTGGGGGTTCAAACTTCAGAGGGGCTCCTACAACCCAAGCGTCATATCATACAGTGCCAATAGTTACCACTGTTTTCATCACAATACACGGTGCCCTTAGTTACCACTGTTTTCATTACAATACGCGGTGTCCTTAGTTACCACCATTCCCATTTAAAATACACGGTGTCCTTAGTTACCACCGTTCATATTTAAAATGCATGGTGTCCTTAGTTACCACCGTTTACATTTAAAATACACGGTGTCCTTAGTTACCGCCGTTTCCATTTAAAATAATATACAGTCCAAAAATAGCGAGGTAGTACTCGTCAGCCCGAAATATCATTTAAAAATCATTTGAGTTTTCAAAACATATAAATATGGTTGAGTTTGTAAAAATAGTATTTAAACCTGGACTGAATTCAAACAATATGCAAATCATGATAATTCTGATATAACGACCCCTGAAGGATTCTACAAGTCGACACAAGGCCCCAAACATGGCATCAAGCCCAGATATCATCAATATAGTATACGAAGAAATCGCCAACATAGTACAATATATCCCTCGGATTGGACTGAGTCACAATTTCCAACATACACGACCCAACACTTGCAATGGAGTGTGTGTCTAGCCTCATAATAGCGTCACAATGTGATATACCGAGGTTTCAAACCCTCGGGTCATCATCTACACCCATTACTCACCTCAAGCAGGCCGAAAACTAGCTCGCAATGCCTTTCCCTCGAGAATCAACCTCCACGGATGCCAAATTTGACAAAACCAATAGGAATACGTCAAAATAGGCCAATGGAACATAACCCAATCGAAATAACTGGATATACACCCAAAAACACGAAGTTGGCAAAATCCGAGCCTCGGGCCCACTTCTCAAAAAATTAGAATTCACATATTCAGAATCCTCGTCTCGCTACGAGTACACACATGTAAAATTCATCAAAATCGGAGTCCAATTGCTCCTCCAATCCCCAATTTTCATTTGAAATTTCAAGCCCTAGTTCATCAACATTTACACCCAATTTCAGAGAATTAATAGTTGATTTTTTAATAAAATGACGTATTAAGGCCACGAGACTTACCTCCAATCACTTTCCTTTGAAATTCCCTTCAAAATCCGTCTATGAGCTCTCAAGGTTTTGTAAAAAAGGAGAAAAACTAGCCCTAGCTCGCGGATGGAATAACTTAATTAAACTCACATTTGCCATTTCCAGCTGGGCAAAATTTCGTTCTTCGCGAACGTGGTGCCCAGCCGCGAACACGAAGCTTACTGCCTTCCTCTTCATCGCGAACGCGTTCGTCTTCCGTGAACGCGAAGGGCTACAGCCCTAGGACCCCTTCACTCGACCAACCCCCTACGCAAATGCACCCCCTGTTCGCAAATGCGAAGGCCAACGGAGTCCAGACCTATGCGAACGCGGGACTGCCTCGCGAACGCGAAGGCCATTCCTTGCCTGCAGCTGCTGCTGCATTTCTGCAACACTTCTCAAACTCCAATCCCCTCATTCAACTATCTGAAACCATACCGAGGCCCTCGGGACCTCAACCAAAGGTAGAAACACACTCTAATACTTCATTCAAACTTGCTCGCACTATAAAAACGCTACCTTTGACATCAAAAATCATTGAATTTCATTCTAAGTTAAACTAGAACTTTCCAAATTCGCATTCAATCCAAAATCCAACCAAACGACGTTCGAATGAACTTAAAATTTGCAGACATATCCAAAATCACCTAAAGAAGCTACTGCAACTCTTGAAATTCCATTCTGACGCCCGGATCAAAATCTCACCTATCAACCGGAATTTGCCAAAATTCGAACTTAGCCAATTCAAGCCTAATTCTTCACCGAACCTCCAAATTAAATTTCGATTTCGATCCCAAGTCAAAAATCACCATCCGAAACTAGTCAAACCGTTGGAAATCCATTCCGGGTCCTCTAACTCACAAGTCAACGTCTGGTTAACTTTTCCAACTTAAACTTTCCTTAAGTAGACTATTTGTCTCATTTATATCCAAATTCTATCCCAATCACTTCAAATTCATCAACCACATATAATGAAACTCAGGGAAGCATAAAACAGGGAATTCGGGGCAAAATAGAAGAGGCGACGGGTCGGGTCGTCACATTTCCTACTCAAATAATACTTTTTAATCAATTTTTCGTGTAAAAAATACCCAATTAATAAAAAACAACCAATGGGTCTTTGGTTTGAATACGACTTATGCTGGAATAAGTTATGCAGGTATAAGTTATGATGAGATATATTATATTGGGATTATTTTTTATCCATTGTTTGGCATGTTGTATTAAATATGGCAATTCATAATTTGTAAGAAGAATGTATAAGTTATACCGGTGCTAATTACCCTACTCTCTATAAGGTATAAGTTATACCGGTGTTATTTTTATTCCTGAAATAACTTATACCCAATTTGTTAACTAAATAAAGTATTAAAGTGGTATTAAATTTTTATGCCAGCACTATGCCTTCTTATACCTCATATCAAACGACCCCTAAGAGCATATATAAGAATATAAATGTATGAGAAAGAGAGAAAAAATAGTTGGTAAGAGTCAATACCACTAATGGTTCTACAAACATAAAGATCTAAAAGTGAAATGTCATATCAATCTTTTACTATTTGAAAATAAAATTTATGGTGAATAAAATTATAATTAAGATTAAATATTTAAAACAAGATATGAATTAATATTAAGATCTGAATCAATATAGAAAAAAAATTATCTTTTGTGTTAAAATAAAATAATTAAATCTTTTAATTAATTATTTAGTAAAGAATCCAATTCAATTAATTCTTAAATTCAACATATGAGTAAAATTCTTATTCAAGCTAAAAAATAATCTTAGGCGATATAAATTTATTCCATAAAAATGTGCGTTAGAACACAAAGGAAAAGGTTAGTATATTATTAAGAATCAAAATGTTATACAAATGTATGAGGAAGCACAATCAAACCTAAATCCTAAACAAGACAAGCTTTCAAGACTATATTATAAAGAATCGACTCTGCTATAATAGGATTATTCTTTGTAGATACTTCTGGCTAAATCGAAATAATATTTCTACGTCGTGAATTACTTGCAAATATCATATCAAGCGGCATGACACTATTATAAATAATAGCAAGTGGTGTACCAACAAAGATTTTATTGTGAGGCTACCCACTTTAGATTTGATATACCTTTTCAAACAACTTAAATAACCATCACAAATATATCAAAGCAGAGCAATAATGCTAAATTTATAAGGAAAGCAAAATCAATAATATGCCATGAAACACTTATGGCTAAGTGTCAAACGATTGAAATAACTATCCAGAGTTCTAGAGATCATATACTGGATATAAATGAACCATTTGGTGAAAAATTAATGGTTTGAGTGGTGATTTCAGTCAAGTACTATCAGTAGTACCAGAATCGACAAAAATTGAGACTATAAAAGCTAGCTTGCCAAAGTTATACTGTTGGTTTCAAACAAAAAAGATTCAGCTGACAAGAAATATAAAGTAAGAACAAATACATTATTCAGTGTCTTCTTGCTTCGCGTCGGAAATGAAGAAGAGTATCCAATAAAAGATGATTTGATTCTTCCTAAACATTTGGTTAACAATCTCAATACTAACAGTAATGCATTTAATAATAGAAATATTTCTATAATTAGATTTTGTGCAAATCGCATGATAAAATTTAAAAGATATCTTAGTTAGCAGGAATAAATATGTTGATCAACTAAATAAAAGGCTGATTGCAAAATTTTATAATAAAAAAATGTTCTTCAGTTTTTAGCTCAGCAGAAAATGATACCAATGATTACTACCAAGAATACTTAAATACTTTAATACCAAATAGTCTTCTACCATACATATTTATTGTCAACTTTCTTATTTCTTATGTATGTTAGTGCAACCGTACATAATAGACTATGGTAAAATTGATTATCAATTGTATATAGGTTAATTTTGAAGGAACAATATACCTATCATGCTACTGAAAAACTTAGATACGCCGAATAATTTATGTAATAACACACATATGGTATATAAAAGTTTTGACAAAACGTTATACATGCAAAATTATAATACTGATTAATGTGCTTATAAGTATATTCTTATCCCTGAATTCACCTTTTCCGAAACTAAAGAATATCCTTTTAAATTTGTGTGAAAATAATTTTAAATATATTTATGGTTTGCATATATAATAAATAAGTATAAGGACAAACATCTTAAATACTGGACTATATTTACCGTAATATATTTTATTGCATGAACAACTATATGTTGTACTTTCAAGATGGATATCAAGATCGGCAACAAGAGATCTAATTAAGGCGGAGCAACCAACACATTAGGAGGAAAACTACACACATAAATATTGCCACAAAGAAGTGTTCGTTAAGATACCGTCGCATTAAATATTTTTAAGTTGTAATATATAATTATCTAATTAACATGACAAACATGATCATTTGTGTAAGTTTTGACGATGTCCTTTTATTTTAAATTTATATACTATGATAATGTAATAATATTTTTCGGCATTTAGATGATTGTTGTATTAGTATACATAAAATTTCTCTCATTAATTAAATTTGATGGTTCCTCCATATAAATAAATATTTAAATTAACTTGTAGCATTACTAACATGCAACGCACGTTCATAGATATTAGTAGTAATAATAATAAGGCGAAATGACATTCTGGCCACTTAAACTTGTACCCGTTTGTAAAACCGATATAAGAACTTACAGTTTTCCCATTTGAACACTCCAACTTGATAGAATGAGTACAAATAAATATGTTTGACCGCTGACTATGCTTACATGGCGACTATATAGTTGACGTGGCCAAAATGCATGTGAAACATGTTAATTAGGCACGTGAATGAATTAATTTGATTTAAAATTATAAAATAAAAAAGAAAGATAAAATCATGGGAAAAATAAAGAACATGTAAAAAAAAGGAAACCCCTCCCTTGTTTAGTTCTTCATCCATGTTTCGTTACCAGGTTCCTCTCCCCTCCCTCCCTTCTTTTTTCTCTCACACTCAAACTCTTCCACAACCAGAAAATAATATCTAATTGGTTATTACACTTCTTCTTCTTCTTCTTCTTCTTCTTCTTCTTCTTCTTCTTCTTTAAATTTTGGTGGCAAAGAGTAGTGAAATGGTGGCGTTTCAGATTTGTTTGATCTATTATTAGTGGGCTTGTTGAAAAGGAGGTGACGAAGATAAAGTGGTAAGGAAGGTGGCGGGAAGGTGACAAAAAGGTGAAGCAGTAAGGGTTTAAGGTGATTCTTCGTATAGTTGCCATTTTTTTCGGCAGCAATCTCGCCGGAGTAATTTAGAGAGTCTTTTTAAATCCACCATTTTTACTCAGGTGGCTCAGTGTCGTCTATGCATTTGCTGATTTATTGCTTTATTTTTTCGATATTCACTTTCAGAAAACCATTTGCTGAAGAATCTCATGCATGTACAGATATGGAGAAATGTTACGGAGTATCATTTTCTGAAGAAAGAGAGAAGAGGGCAAATATGTAAGGGTTAGATCATGGAGTACATCCACTTGCAAATTCTGGAAGCAAAGGGATTCAAACTGTGTTGAGAGAAGTTGATTACAAGCCTGTGGAATATGTTCCTAGAGTTTTTTAAAGCTTTAATGGGACCCATAAATTACATATGGAAATTAATAAGAAGAATAAGTATGTGACATGTCATTTGTGTCATAGCGCTTGCAGACCACACACAATCATATGTGTTTATTAATGTGAAAATATATCAGTTAAGGTGCTCAAATGGGAAAACTATAAGTTTATGTATCAGATTTACAAACGGCTACAAGATTTAAGTGGCTAAGAGACTAACTCGCCTAATAATAGCAGCAGCAGGAGGAGGAGGAGGAGGAGGAGGAGGAGCAGGAGCAGTAGACATTAGCAGTAGCAGTAGCAGTAGCAGAATCTGTTCAGGAAGCAAAGGGATTCAAACTGTGTTGAGAGAAGTTGATTACAAGCCTGTGGAATCTGTTCCTAGAGTTTTTTTAAAACTTTAATGGGACCCATAAATTACATATGGAAATTAATAACAAGAATAAGTATGTGATCATTTGTGTCATAGCGCTTGCAGACCACACACAATCATATGTGTTTATTAGTGTGAAAATATATGAGTTAAGGTGCTAAAATGGGAAAACTGTAAGTTTATGTATCGGATTTACAAACGGTTACAAGTTTTAAGTGGCTAGGAGACCAATTCGCCTAATAATAATAGTAGTAGTAGTAGCAGTAGCAGTAGTAGTAGCAGCAGCATCAGCAGTAGTAGAGTAGTAGTAGTAATAGTAGAAGTAGTAGTAGGAGCAGTAGTAGCTGCTGCAGCAGCAGCAGCAGCAGCAGCAGCAGTAGTAGTAGCACTAGTAGTAGCACTAGTAGTAGTAGTAGCAGTAGCAGTAGCAGTAGCAGTAGCAGTAGTAGTAGCAGTAGTAGTAGCCACAGCAGTAGCAGCAGCAGTAGCAGTAGCAGTAGCAATAGCAGTAATAGTAATAGTAGTAGTAGGTAATGATTGTAGGTATAATAATAGTGTGTAATGATTGTAGGAAGAAAGAAATGATTAGCTAAAGAAGAATTCCTTGTTAAGAAGATACAGTAAAAAGGTCTACTTTGACCCTAACTATAAGAAATTATTTTCCAATTAGGAATGGTCTTTGAAAATGTTAAAGAATTTAGATCAGTTTTACAAGACTATGGTGCAGAGAGGAGAGTTCAGTTAAAGTTGATACCAAATGATAGGAATAGAATCAAGGCGAGATGTTTGAACTCTAGTAGATGTATATGGCATATTTTAGTCAGTTTACAAGGGCACGCAGATTTCAACTGTGATGAATTTGAGAGTAAACTTTCATCTAGCCACATATTCCCATTGTGATGAATTTGAGAGTAATTCTGGGAGTGAGGATGGTGAATATAAGGGTATTTCTGCTGAAGAGGATATAGATGACTTACTTTATGATGCTGATGAGGATGTTGTTGGAGAGATAAGTGATATAGAAGCTGACCTTGTTGCTGCTAGACAGAACAAAGTAAATTAGAAGAACTAGAAAGAGAGACCTACTGATGTTAATGTGGATGAGATACCTAGTGGCTCTGTAGGTATTGACCCTGGATTTGAAGACGTTTACAAGGACAAGACTGCTAAATATTCTGGCGAATTGGGAGGGGATGAGCAGTACCGACATAGTTCAGATCCAGGGAGTGGGGATAATATTGATGATGATGTAGATGCAGATGCATATGATAAGGTGCATAACCTTCCTCCAAGAATATACAGTACAAAGATCTACTTTGAACTTAACTGTAAGAAAATTATTTTCTAACTGGGAATGGTTTTTGAAAAATGTTAAAGAATTTGGGTCTGCATTACAACACTATGTTGTACAGAGGATATTTCAGTTAAATTTGAGACCAAATAAGATGAATAGGGTCAGGGCAAAATGTTTGAACTCTAGTAGATGTAGATGACATATTTTAGGCAGTTTACATGGACACATTCAGAACTTCATTGTTAACACATATCACCATGTTCATTCATGCCTCCCAGTCATAAGGAAAAAGCTTGCTAACACAACTTGGATAGTTAAACATTACAAAGATAATATCATTAGTCAACTAAACATAAAGCTCAAGAAGTTACAAGAGTTGATAAGAATTAAGTATGGAGTGTATGTAAGAAAAACAATATGTGCAGGGCTAGACAGAAGGTAGTAAGTAAGTATTTAGATGAGTATAAAATGGATTTTGCTATGATTTATAATTATGCTGACATGATAAGAACTACTAACCCAGGCATAGCTGTTATGGTGAGGACTTCAAAAGAAATAGAACCTAGAAAAGAGGTCTTTGTGGGGATATACATTTGTTTACATGCTTTGAAAATAGGTTAGTTAGAAAAGTGTAGAAGAGTAATTAGATTTGACGGTGCATTTCTGAAGGGAGTGTGTAAAGGTGAGCTATTGTCATGCATTGTTAAGAATGGTAATAACTAGATGTACCCTGTTGCTTGGGCAGTGGTTAAGAAAGAGACCAAGAATAGTTGGTCTGGTTTTTTAGGTATCTAATAGAGGACTTGAAATTGATAAAATCTGAAGGTGAAGGACTAACAATTATGTCGATATGCAGAAGGTATGCTTATTGTTTTTATCTCATTTATTACTTTAATATTTAGATTTTTATTGCAGAAACTCTAACATTGTATTTTTGTTGTTCAATGGGTTGTGCACGAGCTTCATTTGAAGAATTTCTGAAGGTTAAACTAGATGAGTTAGCAGAATTAGGTGTCTATAAGATAATAGAAAACTTGCTTAGATATCCCAAACAATCATGATGCAGGGCCTTTTTAAAGACTGTGGTAAGTATGATGTTGTGCAAAACAACATATATGAGACCTTCAATAGTTGGATACTTACTTCTAGGTACAAGTCAGTCGTAACCATAATGGAAGATATCACAGTGAAGGTAATGGAGAAGGTGACTAATATTAGATAATTTGCTACAAAATGGATTTCTAATATATATCTTATGGCACTGGGATAAATTGAAGAGCAATCTAGTAGAGCCACCAAGCATGAATATAAATGGAATGGGGACACTGAATTTAAGATCCAAGATGAAATTTACAAACACATAGTTGATTTTGTAAAGAAGTAGTACACATGTAGAATGTGGCAGTTGAAAGGCATACCCTGCACTTTGTGCAATTTTATTAAAAAGGTATGAAACTGCTCACTATGTTGAGCATTAATATGAGAAGGAAGCATACCTGTTACACCTCCTTTTTCCTACACCCTGAAAGGGTATAAGTGAGTTTTTTCAATTTAAGGACAATCGAAACATGATTGTTTATTTAAAAATCAGAGTCACCACTTGGGATAATTTCTGGTGTCCCAAGTCACCGGTTAAATCCCGAATCGAGGAAAGATTGACTCTATTTTACAGTCCGCGAACACATAAATTTGAATAAGGAATTCTGTTAACCTGGGAGAAGGTGTTAGGCACTCGAGTTACGTAGTTCTAGCACGGTCGCTCAATTGTTATTATTGGCCTAATAATCAGATCTTAAAACATGTTTAAACCTATGTTCATTTTAACTTTAAACCGCTTTTAATTATTTTAAGAAAGATTTCAACTCAACTAAAATATGTCTTTGGACCGCGCCACATGAAAGACACCCACAGTCCGAAACACATTTTATTTAATGTTGTTGAGATTTGAATTTGGGTCACATGAAATGAACAACCGAGTTTAGGAAGGTAATTTTAAATTGCGTGCCTAAAGCAACTACGCAATTTCAGCTTTGCCAGGGCCATAAAAAATTTTCTAAATGGCGCGTCTCATTTTCTAAGGATAAAAGAATTAATTAAATGAGGGCCATGTATTTTAAAATGTTATTTTGCACGACACACCTCGATTCTAATTTTAAAGGAAATTCAAAACTAAACCTTTGAAGGCCATTAACTATATCCTATTTTATATGACACGCTTAACATCTAAATATCTAAAATTCCTAATTTGTTATAAAATATTCTATTTAAGGTGAATGTCCATATTTAGAGAGATCCTAGGGTTTACTTGGTGGCTAAGTCACCACCTCCCTATAAATAAAGGGGTTCTCTCCCATTGTAAATCATCCCAAAGTATCAATAAGAATACTCCTCTCTCTAATTTTCTCTATATTGTTCTTGTTCTTGTATTATTGTTCTTGTTCTTATATTATTTCATAACACGTTATCAGCACGAGTCTCTAACCAATTGAATTTGATTTCTTCCTTCTTCCAGAATTTCTATACGGAAAAATAGAAGAGGAAAGACAACGAAAAAAAAAAGAAAAAAAAAGGAAACGGAAAAGAAGAATAGAAGGAAAAGAGAGGAGGAAAAAGAAAGAAAAGAAGAACAGAAGGAAAGAAGCCAGAAGACAAGCCGCTGTATTTTCTGTTCAAGTTCAGGTCGGTTTTCATTGTTGGGGTCCATCTGGCGCCGATTCAGCCGTTGTAATTTCACTGGAGAATTTCTATACAGAAAAATAGAAGAGATGGTATCATCATAAAGTAATGCAACGGGATGGAAACTCAAGAGGTATATTTGATATCACAACATTTATTGGTATACCTTAAAGGTAAGTAATTTACTTTTCCCTTTCAAATTCTTGAAATTCTACGATTTGATTTTATATACAAACAAAGACAACAAAGTTTGATTATAACTCTAATGGAGTTTGTAAGAAATTACAACCACGTGAAGTGGTAAAAGTTATATGTCTTGCCATGATTAAATTCATGTATGTGGGCAAAGAATTGAAAATCCGTCCCATTGAATTTGCTCCATTCCCTTTAGAGAATGTGGTAGCAGTATGTGATAAGTCTGAAAGAAGACAAAATTATTACCATGAAGGTATCAATGAATGTGGACGTGGCAATAGAAGGTATTATAATCGTCATCATTGTGATAATGAGAATAATAAAGATTCTCAAAATAATCTTTCACTTTATGAAAGTAATATTTGACATGAGATTGTATATAGCACATACAGATGATTATGATCCATTCCCTGAAGTGAATGTGATAATTGTAATAAAGCCCGTAAGTATGGACACGCTCTTGATGTAATTTTGTTTTATGTTTGACATTATGGAAAGAAAGTTCGTTGCCCTTGAAATTTCGGGCAAGAACTATATGACATGGGTGTTGGATGCTGAAATCCATTTGGATGCAATGAGTCTTGGAAACGCCATTAAAGACAGAAATAATGCATCCACCCAAGACTATGCTAAGGCCTTAATTTTCTTGCGCCATCACCTTGATGAAGGTTTGAAACTGTGCTAAGCCCTTGATTTTCTTGCGCCATCACCTTGATGAAGGTTTGAAACTGTGCTAAAGCCTTGATTTTCTTGCGCCATCACCTTGATGAAGGTTTGAAACTGTGCTAAGGCCTTGATTTTCTTGCGCCATCACCTTGATGAAGGTTTGAAAATTGAATATATCACAGTCAAAGATCCACCTATCTTGTGGAATGGCTTAAAGGAGAGATATGACAACCTGAAGTTGGTCACTCTGCCACAAGCACGATGCAATGAGAATCCAAAAGCAAATAGTTCATAAACTATATATTACCGTTGCGGTGGAAAAGGCCACTGAGCGAAAATTTGCCGTGTACCAAGACATTTGGTTGAGCTTTATCAAGCATCTCTAAAAGGTAAATGCCCTGAAACCAATTCTGTCTCTGACGGCAATTTTGACATCACCCACTTGGATGTGGCAGACTTCTTTGAGCACTCTGAGGGGAAAATAGACCACTTAATTGGTGATGGATCTGTGATGAAGGAAGATGGAATTGTTTGATTTTATTTTACTTATTTGTATTAGTTAGTGAATAAACTAATAGTCGTTAGTATCAGCTCGTATTAGTTAGCTTATGATATAATGTTAGTATTAGTTCTTTAGAATGTTTCAATATGCTTAAATTTCAAAGATATTTTTATTTTCCAGTAAAGTTAATCGACTAACCTAACAGTTTGTCGATTATCTAATATTTCGCATTAAAACTGGATTTTTCCGCAAGCTAAGTTAGTCGACTATCTGATTTAGATAGTCGACTAACCTGATGACTGTTTACTAAGTTAGTCGACTAACTAATATTTCGCATTAAAACTGGACTTTTCCGCAAGGTAAGATAGTCGACTATCTGATTTAGTTAGTCGACTAACCTAATGACTGCTTCCCAAGTTAGTCGACTATTAACTAAGTTAATCGACTAACCTCAGCAGATTTTGAAAATATTGTTTAATTATGAAGCAACGGATTAAATTTGTTTATTCTCATGTTCGTATATCCCTTTTGATTAATTGATTCATGTACCACACATACGATATTCTAAGAGAAGAAATATTACTCTCATTTAAGTATGTGTAAGGCAGATGTTACTACAATTTCTGGTAGTAGTAAATTGATTAAAGGCTCCGGAAGAGCAACTATAACTCTGCCTAAAGGAACAACATTTTAGAGAATGCAATGTTCTCCTCCAAGTCTAAAAGGAACTTGTTGAGTTTTAAAGGTATCATCCAAAATGGATATCATATTGAGACAATAGATGAGAATAATCTTGAATTCCTCATTTACTCATGAAAACGAGGCTGCCCACTTCGGTTTGGGGTCACGCCATTTTGCATGCAGCAATGCTAGTTCGTCTCAGAACGACGAATTATCACAAATATTCCCCGTTGCAATGAGTTTTGGGTCATGAACCTAATATATCCCACTTAAGAATTTTTGGATGTGCAGTATATGTGCCTGTAGCACCGCCATATTGCACCAAAATGGGTCTGCAAAGAAGGTTAGGAATATATGTTGAGTTTGAATCGCCATCCATTATTCGCTACCTCGACACATTGACAGAGGATTTGTTCACTGCACGATTTGCAGACTGTCAATTCGATGAGACACTTTTCCCAAAATTAGGGGGAGAAGTTAGTGAAACCAAACGGGAAATTTTGTGGAAAAATGCATCATTATCTCATCTTGATCCACATACCTCTATTTGTGAAAAAGAGGTGCAAAATATTATCCATTTGCAAAGAATACCAAATCGAATGCCAGACCCATATGCAGATTTGAAAAGGATAACAAAATCACATATCCCCGCAGTGTATGTGACAACATCTGATTCACGAATACATATTCATTATTGGAAGAATATGAACATGAAATTGGTATTGAATATACCACACTCACCCCTAGAAGGAGGTTCGAGATGATATATGAAAATAATGTCATTGTTATGGCATGAATAGTCGTTGGTCACGTACCTATCGTACGCCAAAATAATTTGTCAATGTGATTATCAAAGGACAATAATAATGCAAGAAACATATCTTGCATATAATTTTGACATGACCATAATGGTATAACTTTCTCTTTAAAAGAGATATTCACCACATGGATGTTGATGAATTTGTGGTAGTACCAAATTAATTGAGAGCTCTAGAAGAGCCAATTATTACTATGTTGGAGAAATACAATTGATTACCTATAATGTATTGTGTTGTAGTAAGTCTCAAAGAAACTTATTCAGTTTCCAAAGTATATGCGAAAACGATTGATTATATTGAGACTATAAATAAAGGAAAGATTTGATATCTTCTATTACTACAACTTGTAGCGGGATAATCTGTATGTGAAAAACTACCCGCTTTATTCTCCAGTTTGTACTACACAAGAATACCACAATAAAGTGGACGTTTATTGATATAAAAACCCATATCATAATAAACTTGAAGTTTATTGATAATTGCACATGTCATGGTGTAAATTTGAAGTTTATCAATATTGATAATTTATTCAGTTGGCATTCGCGTTAGCCATATCATTTTAAGTATGATGTGCAGTAATAGAGAATTCACATGAGTAAATATTAAGGAACTAGAAAGTTCTTTACGAATTCTCTTGTATTACTTGTTCTCATTAATTAATTGACCAACTAAAGAGTTCGGGTTGAATCCCATAAATTCTGAAAATATCAAAGGTGAATATGGGCCCATTCACCTGCCATGTATACCACATATGATGCATCTATGATATGGTTACATGTGCGATCGTTATTAACCCGCAGCCTGGCCGGTGCTTGCGAGGTAAATTGCTCAGTAATATAACTTCGAGCATAATTTCCAGATTTTCTATTCAAGATAGTTCATCTTGATAAGTTGGTTTATATCATAGTTGGTTTAGCAAGATAATTATTGAGTGCCTCCACTTAATAGCTAAACTGTTTCTTATGAGAACAAAGTTATATATATCAGTTTGATATACGTTGTATACGAGAGTATATTATATTCTCCCCTCACAAGTGGTTCAGGGTCAGGAACCAAATAATTTCATCTTATTATTATTGATGTGCGGTGTATATTTTCATTAACACCATAATGCACAAAGATGGACTCTCAAAGCTGAGGAAACAAGTTAGCTTTTCTAACATGAGCGGGAGACATGATAAACACTTGAGAAAAGGTTACATGGGATGAATTATCATTTGTATATATAGATCCTCGAATATCATAATATGAACCTGAAGTTCATAAAAGGATAATTCAATTGCAACATATTGCAAAGCATGCTATACGCATTTGCTGACCCAAAGAAAGTAACTATATTCTCACTGCAAATGCTCATATTAAGTCCCAGAAGGACAAAGTCTTTGATACGCTTAAAGCGTATAGACAAATCGGTTTCAAAATAACTTCTTAATAAAGAAGATGAGCAAATGATCAATGTGATCATAATGGGGAGGCAAGTGATCTAGAAGATCACATGACATAACACTTCATAAAATCTCATGAGAGATTCAGGTACCTGAATATATGAATAAAGAGATCTCCATGTTATGTCTTTATGAAAATTTACTGGAACCGATATAAAATGTTCGTCGATGACATCTATGATAGCGTTAAATATCGATGAGGATCTTATGTTTGTCGAATACAAACAAAAATATTGGCTAAATGGAAGAGATACAATTCAAGCAGAATTGATTCCATATGAAAGACATGTAGTTTTGGACATGTAGTTCAAATACTTGAAAGTATAAAGTCAATGGTATGTGTAATCAGTTTTTGATATCTTATTTGTTTAGCATGACATGAAAACTTGATATGCATCTAAAGTCTATTATATGGCTTATATGACTTAACTTATATGTCAATCCATGAAAGATTGAAGTTGCTTGAAGCATATACAATTCTTGGTCCTGAAGTACCACATCCTAAGTGCAACTTGTGTACATATGTATCTTGCTATAACTATAAGCATGATGGCATCGAGAATACCTCTATGGAGATATTGAAGAGTCATTCCACGACATTATATGAAGATGTTCATATCTATCAAGAATGATAATTTCAAGGTGCGGAATATTTATTCAAATCAATATGGCTGATTTATTTATCAAATCTCTACAAAAGATCGTTTTGAAGATGGTGCACAAGATTGGAATGCAAATGCTCAAGGATGTGAATTGATGCTCTTTTCAGGGGGAGTTAATGCGCGTTGCACTCTTTTTCCCTTACAAGGTTTTGTCCCACTGGGTTTTCCTTGCAAGGTTTTTAACGAGGCAACCAATAGGCGCATATTCAAACATGTGTACTCTTTTTTCTTTTCTATAATTTTTTCCCATTGGGTTTTGTTTTAGTTAAGGTTTTAACGAGGCACATTATTGAATAGACATTCAAGAGGGAGTGTTATAAAATATTCTATTTAAGGTGAATGTCCATATTTAGAGAGATCCTAGTGTTTACTACTTGATGGCTAAGTCACCACCTCCCTATAAATAAAGGGGTTCTCTCCCATTGTAAATCATCCCAAAGTATCAATAAGAATACTCTTCTCTCTAATTTTCTCTATATTGTTCTTATTCTTGTATTATTGTTCTTGTTTTTATATTATTTCATAACATAATTGAGGTTATTTCAAGGCAATATATTTATGTCACTTTAATTGTGGTAAATAAGAACTGATCACTACGAACAGTCATAGAGTTGGCAGATTTGATTCAATCAATTTTTGCACTTGACAATCATGCCCAACTCCTTACTGGCCCAAAATCCTATCCCAAAATCGACATTTCTCTTTAGGCACTGATAAGGCCCAACTAAACATGATCCATATGCCATACATAATATTCAGAGTTCCGAAAATTACAACGCTTAAACAAACTTGTCACACATTTATGATTTCATGATTTACTTTTGTATGTCCAATGTTCAATATTGAAATAATTTCAGAAGTTTTCCCTGACTTTATCTGTATCAACAAACAAATCGAAATACCTTGACTTTTTTAGAACAGGTCCGAGTCAAATAGCAATGCTTCGAAGCACTTCTTTTTATACTATTTTGGAAACTCAAGGACTCAATCGTATGGATATGTAAATACAGGATTTCCAATCTTAGCTGGAAAGGGAGCGAAACGGATACTCAATTACCACTCATTAACCATATTGAATTCGCATATACAACTATCCTAATCAGTATTGAAACAGCTTAAATTGAAAATGTACAATAATTGTCGGACATGTAATCTCCTGCTCAAATTATAACTCTCAAAATGACCCAAATGCTTAACACCAAATCCAAAAGGACCTAAAGCAATGGAATCATACCATGTACCAACCCAGAACTAAAAATCAAATACTAACCTAAGCAAATTTAAACCAAACCAAAAAAAATGTTCCACACCTGACTTAGACCTGTATTATAGAACACTCAAACCTTTTAAATATTCAACCACAAAGATTCTTAGCCCAAATCACAAACCCACATAACAGGCTGAGGTCCTAAACTATAACTAGAAGATGAAATGTTAAATAAGCAATATGATCAAGTGAGAAAACACATAAAAAGAAGCTGAAATTAATATAGAGACAAGGTGAACATTAGATAACATATGAATAAAATTCAGCAATACAGCATCTATCACTACATCTTCACATTTGACTACATGTCTCAAACTTGCACTTTACATATCAATCAATGGTCTAAGAAGTACTTGAAAATGAAATAGAAACAGAAAGAGTGAGGGATCAGCAGAGTAGCAGCAGAGAAGAACCCAGATGCAGTCAATAAAACAATGAAACTAGCTCAAATGCAGTCACTGCATTAGTAGGTGAGTAGCAAATGCGAAAACCAACTAGTAACCAAAAGCTTAAGCCATTTTTTCAACCAGAAGTGTAACTAGGAAAAATCTTTTAATTATTCTAGCTAACCAAAGGAGAATCAGAAATTCCAAGGAATTTCAGAATTTAAAAAGTGTTCATCCGTTTCCTTTTAAGTATTTTAGTCTGTTTAAAAAATCTGTCTTAAATGTCAAGTTATGATGTCTTTATAGGCAAGGCATTAGAGCAGCCTTAAAGAATTCAATTTTGCACTTCTACCCTTTTCATATTATGGTTTTTTCATAAGAGTCCTTAGCTTAAATATCAGATTTTCTTATTAGTCCCCACCCCAGCTTCCTAGAAGCTTCATATTATGTTATTCAGAGATTTCCCTATCCAATTTTCCCAAATTACCACCGCAACCCCTGAAATTACCCCTGAACCAGAACGGGTCATGGGTCAATTTTGACACAATGGTTCAGACCCAAATGAATGAATAGGACGAACCGAAGGCCCAAACCAAAAAGGGGTCAGAAATTCAATTAACCAATTTAATGATAAGCAAAAAAGAAAAATAATTAAGCAATTTCAAAACTCAGAATCTAAGCTAACAAGTGATGATTTTTTCCCTTTAAGCTAATATACTAAATTGAAATTAAAACTAAATAAACAATTTATCAACAATCTAACCTAAGTTAATTATCAGAAAATTGTCATAGCCTAAAATAAAATCAAGAAAAACGGAGAATCGGTTAAGACTTTGAAAAGAAAGTTGAAGAAATGAAATTGAAATAAATATACAAACACACACAAAAAACAAACTGTTCTAAGGGGGAAACTAAATTCGAAATTGATTTTAGTCTGGGCATGCTCAAATAGGTGGAGAAAGAAGAGAAAAAGAGGCAAGGTAGAAAGACGAAAAAAAGGGCGAAGAAAGAAAAAGAAACTTATCCATTTAGATTCAAAACCACCTGATACATTCTGATTTAACCCAAAATGATGTAAAACGCTTATTCTTTGTCAGGAACATGCGAATAACACCATTCCGGGATAAACCAGACCTTGAACACTCAGAGGAACTGGAGGGATAATCTTGCATGGATGAATTTGACTTTGGCCTCTAGGGCTCGAACCGTAGATTTAAGATTCGAGAAGTTTTAGCCATATTCGAGCGGAACAAAGTGAGAATTTGAAAAGAGGGGAGTGAGGCGGCTTTGGGGTGTTAGTTTGGTGGTGTTTGGAGCTCAGCCGCCGGCGAAGACGGCGTGGATTTTATGGGCAGCTAGGGTTTGGAGATTGGAGACAAAGAGGTGAAGAGTGAAGGGGTTTGATGGGTATGGGTATTCAGACATTTAAATATCAAAATAGAATCAGTTCGGGACCGTTTGATCAACTAAGATCAACGGTCCAGATAAAAAAAGGACAAAATGGTGTCGTTTTGATTTTTAAGTGAGACAGATCGGGTTGGGAGAGGGTATGAGCTGGTTTTTGGTTGGGTTTGGACAAGTATTCTTGGGCCATAGGAAAAATCAATTAATTTGGCCCAAAAATTCTATTTCTTCATTTGCTTTGGAAATTTCCTTTTTATTTTCAAATTCTTTTTGATTTTTTTTTCAAATTAAAACTAAAATAAAACCTAAACTAATTCCCAAATAAAATTAACCCTACCACATTGAATTAATTTACTCTAACTATAATTACCACAATTAATTATCAACCAATTTAAAGGAAAAACTACCAAAACACAAGACTAAAATTAAAAAGCAAAAATAAACTATTTTTTTGTGATTTTTCATTTTTGTAAAGCAACTAAATTAATAATAATTTTTAAAAATGCAAAGTTAAATCCTAAATGCAAATGCAATATATTTTATATTTTTTCGTAATTTAAAAAAATTAACATGTGCAGACAAATGCAAGCAATTAACAAAAATCTTCGAAATTGCAAATAATGAGAAAATTTTATTTTTCTTGAATTTATGGGAGTAATCCATATAGGGCAAAGATCACATGCTCACAATACCTCAAGGTATTCGGTTGTTACATACAACCTATGACCAATATGGATATATGGCCTCCAACTCAAAACCCCAATGTTGAGCCTCCTGTAATTACTAAGATGCTTAGTAGACTTAAGAAACATATAAGAAAGTCTCAAGATTAACCTACAAAGAAATTTGGTAAGAGATCAAGAAAAGAGAGACCGATGACATGTTCTCATTGCAAGACAATAGGGCAAAACAAGAAAGGATGTGCAATCCTGGTAAGAATCAAATACTTCTTATGCTTTAATTGTTTTTTAGTCATTTAATATTATCTTATATTCTAGGTGTTTTATAAAGGGCAAAGTTCAAATGCTGGTGTTGGTAATAGTAGTGCAAATGCCCAGGCTACAACAACTGCATTAGGAGGTCATTCTGGCACTACTACTGGTGGTAGATCTACAGCACAACAATTTGCTACTATTGCAACAATAAGATCTGCAACATAAATACATTCTGGAACTACTGCTGATAGTGGATCAGGAACACAACAATCTGGAACTACAAAAGAAAGATCAAGGACTCTACAACAAATTCTTAGAACTTTAGGTGGAAGGCCTAGGCCTAACACTGTTGGATTTGGAGTACTATTTGGTGAATCATGGACAATCATAGAGAGGGTATGTATGTTAAATTTTGTCCAATTGTTGTATCTAATTACTATAATAAGTTATAAAATTATATTTCTATTTGGATGTAGTTTGAGTTAAGGGACAAAGTCACACATGATCCTAGGCAAGAAATTGATGCTAGCTAGACCAATATTGATCTTGGATATAGACAACATGGACGGCGCAAGAAAGGAACAAATGCAGTAATCCAAAGGCAGCTTCAACAACAGGCTAGAAGAAGACAAACTCAGGCAACCCTAAGCCAATATGAAGCTCATGCTTCAAGCAGCCAAACCTGAGCCAATCCTAGTACAACTTCAACATGTCTCAACCATAACGATTTGAAGAAATGTTTCTTTTCGTGAAAGTTTAAGTCTGTTAGTATCAGAACTTATTTGTAGGTTATTTTGTGGAAGATTTGTTATGAAATGTTCAAAACTTAATTAATATTATTTTGGTTTGGTTTTAGACACATTAGTAAGTTGGTTCCTGCCAGTGTTCAGATTTAATGGCCTACTATTGACAATCAAAATATTTGTTTTGAACTTGTCTAATTGTTCAGATGTTAATGCCAAACATAACTTTTCATTGCAGCAAAATACTTTATACACTTGACATTGTCATTGTTTGTTAAGAATAAACATACAATACAAAGACCCTAAGCTAAGAATAGCACTAGGAAGAGCAGTGCAACAACAACAAACACAAGTACATATTGTTTTCTCCTGTTTCTTCGCTGCTCATTCACGCGAATTTTTGATAGTAGTCCCGAAATTACTTGTTTGTAATGATCTGGAAGAGGTGGGTCAACCCACCTAAAAAAATTAAAGCAACTAGTTGTACCATAATTTGAGTATCCTAAAAACCTTCTACCCAGATTGTTGGGCTTCTAGGATATACACACAATGGCGTCAACTCCACAACGACAAGCTACACGACTTTCTATTGCATTCTTGGCTTGAAGAATAAAATATCGACTTAGAGAAGAAAAAACATATTAAGAATCTGTAAAAGAAATTGAAGAAAAGAAGTGTTGCAGAGCTTGTTAGGTGTCAATAATGGAGGTTATTAAACATTAAGGAAGAAGAAGCCCTCTAAATAGATGGGCCATTGTGTTATTAAACATTGGGCAGTGAAAAATCATCAATCACGTACCTTCTAGGTGTGTCTTACATGCACAACAGCAACTGATGCCACTTAGATTGAGTCATAGATCGGAGGTGTTTATTAGTTCACCTATGCTCAAGTTTATATGGGAATTTAAAACGTTCCTATGACGACTCAAAGGGTCATCACCGTAATTCTTCCTTTTTCGCACTTTTGAAGCCTTGAAAACCTCACTTTTATTTCCTTCGAATATGCGTCCACAGTCCGTGCGCGTAGCCGAAAAACTTTTATGATGAAATATGTGAATTCTATGAAAAATTTGAAGAATTTTGATATTAATATGATTATAGTTGACTTTGTCAACATTTTTGGTAACGGACTAGGACCCAAGATTGGATGGTCCCGGGAGGTCCGTAGGAAATATGGGACTCGGGAATATTCCCGAAATCGAAATCCGAGGTCCCTAGCCTGAGTATAGAATATTTGAAAGAAATTGTTTTTCTGAATTTGTTAAGGAAAATGGAAACAAAAATTGATTAAAGACTATTGTATCGATCTCGTATTTTCGTTCCGATACCTGGTAAAATCCCATATATTGTTTATGCATTTCCTGTGAAGTTTGGTTGGAAACAGACGTCGTATGACGTGTTTTGGACTATAAGTTCCAAATTTGAAAGTTTATGAAACTTAGAAGAAAAATCATGAGTTTCAGGCTTGATTCATAGATTTTGATGTTATTTGGCGATTTGATCACACGAACAAGTCCGTGGGATATTTTTGAGGTTGTTTTTATGTTTAATTTGGAGCCCTGAGGGCTCGAGAGAGTTTTGGATAGGCCGCAAGTTCATTTTTGCATGTTTGGGAATTGCTGGTATGCCTAACCTGCAGGCTTCGCAATTGTGAAGCCAGCCTCGCAATTGCGAGAACCTCACCTCGGCTACTCACTTCAAAGATGCAAAGAAAAAATATTGAAATTGTGATGCCCCTCCTTTAGCACAGTCTTCGCAAATGCGAAGACTTTATCGCAAATGCGAAGATCCCTTTGCCAGTCCAGAGTTTGTAAATGCAACTCCCTTTCGCAAATGCGAAGTACGTTCTTCCTGCCTCAGTTCGCAAATGCAAACATTTAACTCGCAATTCCCAAGTCTGCTGGGTTCGCAAATGCGAACCCAGTTTCACATTTGCGACATCAGAAACCTGCATTTTAATACTTAGACGATTTTAAAGCTCATTTGTCATATTTTCAAAACTCAAACACCTATTGGCGATCTCTCACGAACTACCTCTTCTCCAAATAAATTTTAAGTCAACGTTTACTCAATATATTCAATTTTTAACATCATTTATCATGATTTCATCTTAAAAATCAAGGTTTCCATGGGTGAAAATGGGGATTTGGGGTAGAAGCTAGGTTTTCTAAAAATTGGATATTTGGACCTCAATTTGATGTCCGATTTCAATACAAATCATAGATATGAACTCGTGGGGGGAATTGGCAACCGAGTTTTGGTTCGAACATCGGGTTTTGACCACGTGAGGCCGGGGGCATTTTGGGAATTTTTGGGCAAAACTATGAGAAATTTATTTTTATGCATTCAAATTGAGTTAACTAGAATTTGTTGATACATTTGAGTAACTTGTGACTAGATTCGAGCGGTTTTGTGGTGAATTCGTGAGGTAAAGCTATTTTAGAGGCGTTAGTTGAGTTTGGAGCTTTCAAGGCAAGTGTTTGTTCTAACTTTGGTTTGAGGAATTAGGATTAGGATATTATTTGCTACGTGCTAATTGTGGAGTACGGTGTATAGGCATGGTGAGAGTTATCTATGCACCGGAGTCTAGCATGACTGTGAGTCGTAACTGCTTTTAATTCGAAAGAGGTGACACGATTGTGTTATTTAATTGATAATTTCATATGAAGTGGTAGTTGAGAAGGAAATGACTTAAAGGAGGAAGTGTAGTATGATTCCCTTGCCGGGACTTATTTGTTGATTGTTCTCCCTTGCAGGGATGTTTAATATTGTTGTTTATCCCCTCCCCCAATTTGGTTATGACTATTACCTGGGTGAGGAAGAGTAATTATGCACGAAGGGTCATTCCGTGCCATATTTTGATAATTATGCACGAAGGGTAATTCCGTGCCATGTTTGTATAATTGAGCACGAAGGGTCATTCTGTGCCTTGATGTGAGAGTTATGTGAGGAAGAGCACGAATGCTGATGTGTGCACTACATTTAGCTATTTTGGTGAGTTTGAGAGTAAAAGCATGAAGGGTGATGTCGTGCATTGTACTTAACTATTATGGTGAGATCGAGAGTAAAAGCACAAAGGTTGATGTCGTGCAGTTGTTGATTTACCTGTTCTCTTTAATTGATGTTATTGTCTAGTTCCATTTCGTTGTTCGTTGATCCTATATTTGAATTGCTACACCCGCAGCATGCCCCCTCCATATTAGCTATTTAAATTATGTATATTGTTCCTGGTTATTGCACATCTATCTGTACAGGTTATTTGTGGTAGGTCTGGTCTAGCTTCGTCACTACCTCGCAGGGGTTAGGCTAAGCACTTACCAACATATGGGGTCGGTTGTGCTGATGCTATACTCTGTACATTCTTTTTGCATAGATCAGGACGCAGCTTTCGGATCGCATCAATATTAGATCGTGGCAGACCTTCAGTCCAGGGATTCTTGAGGTAGACTTGCTGACGTCCGCAGGCCCGGAGTCTCTTCTATCTTTATTCAGTTTGTTAGCTTTTGTATTGAAACGGTCTTTTATGACTTCCTTCAGACAATTGTATTAAGTAATCGTAGAAGTTCGTGAGTAACGTGATACCAGTCTTGGGTAGAGGATTTGTTAAACTTCCACATTTTCTTTTAGATAATTACATTTGATTCCTCTTTCTTGTTAAATGTTTTAATATTTTTAATATCATTGGTGTTCGTTAAAGAAGTATTTAATATTTGGCTTGCCTAGCTCCTATTAGTAGGCATCATCACGATTTCCGATGGTGAAAATTTCGGGTCGTGACAATTTCTTTACCGGCATGATAATCGGATACATGTTTAAGTGGCCATGAGACCATTTTACCTTTTTTATTTGGGTTAAATGTTATTCGATTTGTTATTTTACCATGCCATCGTGTTTGATTTCACGCTTTTAGTTTTGCTTATCGGTGGGTGACATGATGACCTAATAGACCCATTTTATGTTGGGATTAAGTATTTTATAGGAAACAATTTTAATTGAGGTGGCAAAATAAAATTTGGAGCCAACTTTAAAGGGCTGTCTATATATTTGGCCTTACTATATTGTGCAATTATTTGGGTGTTTAATTATTATCCTATTATTATACAACTTAGTAATTCCATGTTTCTAAACAAACAAAGATAAGGGGTGATGATTAGGGGTGTCAATGGGTATTTGAAAATCGATCGAACCATACCGTACCAAATCGATTTTTAGATTTTTTTTTACAAACTCATAGCTTTTATTATAAATCTATAACCATACCAATAATTAGGGCATGTTTATTATTTTATAAAAATAAATAAAAAAATACCGAACCGTATCGAATAAATTTTATATATGAAAACTATATTTATATTGTAAGTTTAAAAATTATAAAGCATTAAATTTTTCTTTGGGCCTTAGCATTATGAAAACTGTTACAAGCAAACAAGTAATTAAACTAAAATTACTAATTCCTAGAATCTATTATGGTACTTCTACTTAAACTAAGTTATTTCAAGTATTTGTATTAGCAAGAAACAAAGTATTATAGCGATTATGATTATGAAACTACAATGTATATGTTTCCTTTCATATAATTCAGATTTATCTTTTTGAATATTTAATCTTCAATAGACTTTATTCTTAGTACCAACTTGGTTAATATTTTTCCACTCGTGTTATTTATATTTTCTTTGCTTTACTTGGTTGTTTTTACGTTGCTGTAGAATAGTTGATGGATCTAACTCTAGCCATCTTTTATATTTTTTAATTCATCGCCCTTTAAACAGTAAAATTGTCTAGAGAGTTTTGCTTGTCGCACCTTCTTTTTCACTATACCCGCAAGGGCATAAAGAAGTTTTTCAATTAATGGACAATCAGAACATGATTTATTATTAATATTCAGAGTCGCCACTTGGGAGATATAGTGTCCCATGTCATCGCTTGAATCCCGAACCGAGAAAAATATGACTCTGTAAATAGTCCGTGAATTAGAAATTCGAGTAAGGAATTCTGTTAACCCGGAAAAAGGTGTTAGGACCCGAGTTCCGTGGTTCTAGCACGGTTGCTTAACCATAATATTTGGATTTATCTGATTTCAAAACATGTTTTAGCTATGTGATTTTTAAGTATAAACTGCTATTATTATTATTTTTAATGAGAATTGCAACGTCGTTAAAATGCGTCTCGAACCACGTTACATCAATGGCCCGTGGTTATTAATACATTTCGACACCTTTGAGATTTGGATTTGGATCACATAAATGCGCACCCGAGTTTAAGAAGGTGAATTATTAAAATACGTACCTAAAGAGATCAGCTCGCTTTTATCTTTGGGAAAAGCCGGGAAACTCGCTAAACGGCCTATCCCGAAGTCTAAGTATTTTTAATTAAGCATTGAATGAGGGCCCCACAACTTATATTTTTTTTGCGAGGCTCGTCTCATCATTTTTATTTAAAAGCCAATCCTAAAGTAACCTATAATTTTCTATTTAATTCATCTCTAAAAAAAACTAATTAGTTACCATTGATAAAAGGTCAAATCCTTATGAATCACTCTCAAAATTGCCCAGTAGCTTATGAAGTAAATAAATGAAGCATGCTGTTCCAAAATATAAAGGGTCCAATACTTTGGCCTATTATTAGAAAAGTTGGCCCAAGCGAGGTTGTGCACGTCCAGATGCAGCTGGAAAACATGGCTCCAAGGACGAGCCCTGGCAGAAGCGTAAAGTTACGTCTAAATGCAATCAAACGGCCCAGTCAATCCCTCAACGCTGACTACCAGTTTTATACAATTATATTGTTCTTTGCCTCTGATCATAAAAGTCCTTTTTGCATCTATTTATTTTACCATACTTATTCTCTATTAAAGTGTTCCCAAGTCTCATTAGGTGACAACCAAATTGGAAACATGAATTTTATTTTGGCAACAATAATAACAGCTTGTTTATTATTTCAGTTAAAATAAACCAACGATTTTAGACTAATTCAGATTAATATTGTTCAACTAATACTCAGATACTCCTGATTTAAGAACTGGACTATTAAAATTAACACTGAAATATGAACTAATTTTTAACATTACTGGTAAAATAGAACTACATTCACATTATACTATACTATACTAGTAACACCAATTAGACCAAATTAATATAACTAACTACAGAGTTCACATTAACAGTCCATAGGAGTCCATCATGAGTTTAAACAGCAAACATAGTCCTTGTTAACAATCCAAACTCAATACAATTCACATGAACTGCAATTAGACAATTGCACATTTCTGTACTAATTATATCCACAAGCATTCACAATGAGCATAGACTTTCAACACCACTTCATTTCATTTCAATTGAAGGTTACATCAGTTATGATGTCAAATGCGTGTACGTGGGATTAAAATGCAAAAATGAAGAAGTAGTGAAGGTCAGTTGAAGCAGTAGTGAATAACAGCCCAGTTTTAACACAGCAAATCAAGTTCAGTCCCGAAAATGCCACAGGATTCAACAGCAACAAATCAGACAACAGCAACAAATGAAAATAAGGGTGTCTTCTGGCCCGATCCCGGGCCTAAACGGGCCTGATGGGCCGTGCTTAACGGTCCCGGGCTTCGTGTGCCGGGCATGGCGGTCCTGGTGGTTGAGACCGGCCCGTGATGGACCTAAGCCCACAGTGGCCGTGGGCCTAGCGGGTCGGGCTAGCGGGCCTGATTTTTTTTAAGGCAATATCTTGTATAGTAGTTATTATAGTGTAGAATATATTTTATATGGTGTACTAAGTTATTAGTATAGTATATATAATATATATTTCATTGTATATTGTGTTGTAATAATTAGTATATATTGTATATTATGCATATATTGTGTTGTAGTAATTAGTATATATTGTATATTATGTATATATTGATATATATTATGTATATATTGTGTTGTAGTAATTAGTATATATTGTATATAATGTATATATTGTGTTGTAGTAATTAGTATATTGTGTTGTAATAATTAGTATATATTCTATATATATTATATCTCTTATGTATGTTATATATTGTATGTTATATATATATTCAAGGATTGATATCGAAGTAAAGACAAAGAAATATTGAGAAAAAAGATATTCAAGAATATGATAAAAGAGCATTTTTATTGACCAAAATGACATATCTTTCTTAGTCTTCCTTCCCCCAATGGAATGAGCACAACAAGGTACTAATACCACCATTAAAAGGGAAAAAAACTAAAAGAAGATGTGCCAATGTACAAGTTACATCATAGTTTACATTGTATCTCTAACAAATCGCATAAATCCGTCAAGGTTGGGAGGAGGCTGTGTTGGTGGTGGTGGAAATGAAGCTTGTTCATCACCACTTCCGGGCGAAGCCGAATCCTCCGAAAGTTCTTCTATCATTTCTTCATATGCTTCATCTATCGCCGGTTGTGATTCTACAATGCCAAAGTTTCTTCTTTCCGCGCAGATCCAATCTCTAAAAAGCACCGATTTTTCCAAGCTCTCCCTCATCGCTGCTCTATGATCACCGATTTGTAGTCTTGCTTGACTGAAAGAGCTCTCCGATGCAACAGTTGAAGCTTGAATTGATAAAACATCCCGAGCCATCATTGCAAGAACGGAAAAATGTTTTTCCCTTGACTTCCACCATTCCAAAAGATCGAAAGAGCCGTATGGATTCTCCTTTTCTAGTCCCTGTGACAAGTAAACTTGAAGCTCATTTAGATGTGAAATTTCATCAAAATTATCACCTTGAGAACCCCGGAACTCCGTCCAAGATTTAAGAGATGTTAAGCCCGCATCTCTTTTAGACGATTGTGAGCTAGACGAAGTAGGGGTAGGAATATTTGGCCTAGCATGCTCTAACGCCTGTTTATAAGCATTATAAACAGTCTGAGCATTAATTTTAATTGCTGCTTTTGCATCAGCAAGTGTAGAAATTTCCTCTTCTGAAAGATCTAAAGCTTTATAAATATTAGAATACAAAAAATGAGGACCTCCTAATTTCATTGTTGGATTTAACATTGCATCTACACCAAAAATAAGAGGGATAGGGAAAAAATATTTTTTAAACTTTTATTTCATTTCATTTATAGCAAGTTCATAAATATCCCCACCCTCGCTAAATTCAACAAACAAATCAGCTAGTGCGGCAATATAAACTAAACAGTTTGAAATAGTAGGATAATATTGCCCAGAAAATGCATTTGTAGAAACTTGAAAATGTTCTAAAAAATCTAAAAGAATTTTAACATTAGTCCAATCTTGGGTAGTAAGCATTTCATCATCATCCTCACCACCTACACGAGAATTAAACGTAGCATTAATTGGGTTTCTATATTCATACGCAACTACTAAACTTTCGTACATACAATTCCACCTAGTTGGGCAAGGTTTAGGAAGCTTTCTTTCTCTAAGGCCATATTCATCACATTTTTTAAAATACTCTCTAAGTCTAGTTCTACGGTTTGAATAAAATAACCAATTAAGAGCCATTATCACCTTTTCAATTTCTATGTTTAATATTCGCATACCATCACCAATAATTAAATGATAAATATGACAAAAACATCTAACATGGAAAATATTACTAAATGCAGGATTAACGGTTTGTGTTAGCATGCCTATTGCACTAGTGTTACTAGAAGCATTATCCATAGAAATTGCCATTATTTTATCACTCAAGCAAAAATATCTACATATGTATGAAACATTATTAGCTATAAACCTACCCGTGTAACGTGAATTAATTATTCTATATGCAATTATGCGCTTTAGCATTGTCCAGTCCTCATCTATCAAATGACTTGTAACAGTTAGATAATCACAGTCATTATTACTTCTACCAATATCAGTTGTAATAGAAATTCGATTAGGTATATGAGTAAATAAATAGCGCAAATATTGTTCATATTCATGTTTGAATTTATAAATATCGTCCTTAACTGTTGCGCGAGGCCAACCTTTATAAGTAGGATTAAAACTCTTCTAATATAGTGAACCCAATTAGGATTAGAAGCAAAAGTATAAGGCAAGCACATAATAGTAATCATCTTTGCTAGTTCTTCACGATCTCTATTTGGATCGTAATATAGAATACCTCCGGTGACAGTGTTAATTCCTGGTTGAACTAGATTTGAACCTGTACTAGGGTTAACTTGAGAACCTACACTTGTCCCCCCCTCTTTCTGCGCTTGCATTTGAAAAAATCTAGTCTTATCTCTAGGGTTTATTTTTATGTGCCTAACCAAACTACCTGTGCCGCTACGGTCTCCAGTAAATTTATGAACAAGTAATTTCCCACAAGTTTTACACTTAGCCTTATTTTGTTCTCTTACTTGAGTAAAAAAATGCCAAATTAATGATGTTTCTGCATGTTTAACAGGTTGTCTACTAAAAGTTGGAGTTTCGACAGGTGGGTGTGCCGGTGCATTACTTGAGTTATGAACAGGACTAGTAGGTGTATCATCTAAATCTGGTGCTTGGTTTTCATTATCATCATTATCATCCTCATTTTCCTCTAAGATAGGTTCATTAGGATAAAGAGCATTCATAATTTCATCATCTAATCTATCACCTACTACAACATCATGTAGAAATTTACTATCGGTAAATTGAAAACAAGGGTGATCACTATCAAGCATTACAGGAGGCGGAGTAGGACGTCTAGGTTGGCGACTACTTTCAACTTGCTTATCTTTTGTAGGTCGGGGAGCCGGGGGAAGGGTAGTATTATGGCCACTACTTTCACCAGTTTTACCTTTTCCTTTACCGAACATTTTTTTCAAAGAAAATGCCATACTAATTAGAATTATGCAAACTAAATAACACAAAAATATATTATTATCACGTAAGAGTTGAAACGAGTTTACCGGATTGCCGAACAACTTCTTGAAAATTGAAAATCGTTGAACACTTGAAAACTTCAATTCAACAACTTCACAATTTTTCATGAATTTTCAACAATAAATTAAGCAATTGTAGTAGAAAGATTTAAAGAGAGCTTGAGAGAGATTGAGAGATATTGATGAATTGTGAATAAAAATGAAAGAATGAGGGGGTATTTATTGTTGAGAATTGGGAAAAGTGTAATTATATAAAGTTTGGGGTTAAATTAAAGTTTGGAGGCCAAATGACTATTTTACAAAGTTCCAAACGGCTATTTTTGAAAATAGCCGTTACTGATTTTTCAAAAAAAAAAATTTTTAAAAAATAGCCGTTGGGCCCGCCAGGACCGGCCCAGGCCCGCCAGGCTGTCCCGAGCCTGACGGTTCGATTCTGAAAATCGGCCTGTGACGGGCTTAATGGACCGGTAGGACCGGGACCGCCAGGACCGGCTCACCAGGCCCGCCAGGACCGCGATCCCGGTGCGGTCCCGGTTCTGAACCGGCTCGTTTATACCCTCAAATGAAAACCACATATAATTGAACCCAAAATAACTTCACAAAACCCAAACAAACATCACGGAAGTGCATCACCGGTAAATGATTCCAGAACAAATCAATTGCAACCAACACTAATCAAAATCCAACCACAAACACCCTTGATACCACGACATACAACTGTTGAACTAAAAATATAACTCAATAGTCTAGGAGCGGAAATTCACTTCAAGTTCCAATGGAACAGTAAGCTTTTTCTGTTTTTTGAAAGTTTCTATATTTTTTTTTTGTTTTCGATTGAAGGAAGCTAAAATCTAAGAGGAATTTGATTTGAATTTGAATTTCAGACTTATAGAGCCTGAGGAGATTTTGGGAGGAATATTGGGGCTCCAAAACTTGTGTGTTAAGGCACTATTCATTGCCTTTTATAGGCAAAATGAGGGCAGCCCTCAGATTTTGTATTTACCATCTAGTCCCTATTTTATTTATTTATTTAGTCCCTTATTCCTTAACTTGTTACCCAAGTTAATACTTAATCAGGATCAAAAAAGGAAACAAGGGAAGTATCTACTGGTAATCAAACATTTGAACTGAACTCTATTCTTAACTAAAACCATCGGAGATGAATCAGAAAATCATATCATCAACACATAATGAATCCCAATTTAATAAAAGCATACTTTCAATCAGACTATGATTAAACAAAACAAAGTGATTTAAAGCCTAATCAAACAAACAATCAAACACGACTCAGAACACAAGATAAAACAATATATAATGCAACTCAAACTGAAATTAATCTATATAAGATAGCACAATCAGATCCTAAATTAAACTCTTAAATCCACAAAACTACACAAGAATTTCAAATGAAAACCAACAATAACAATAAAAAATAAGAAACTAAAAGCAAAGAAAAAGAAACAAAAAAAAAAAACAAAAAAAACAAAGCGGGACTCACGGCTTGAAATTTGAGCGGTCTTGGTGATATTTGAACCTCGTTAAGGGTCGATTCTTCACAAGGAGCACAAGGAGACTATGTAGTACCGATTTGGTAGTTTTTAGAGCAATTAGGTTTTCCGGCCAACTTTGAATTATTATTCGATCCATTCAACTGATATTTGAGGACAAACAATTGTGGATTTGGGTTGTGGGAGTTGAGGAGATTCGGTGGTGTAAATTTGGTCGGATTTGGACAACTATGTGTCTTGGCCGAAGTTTTTTCGATCCAATATTCGAAGGTTTCGGCTGTGATTCGAGGAAAAAGGGCATTGGATTCAGAGAGAGGGAGAGACATGGAATCTATGGTGTATTTCTGGAGGGGAAAGGGAGCCGTCCGCCGCCGTGGGAAATTTTCGGCGGCGGAGCTGGTGAGGTGAAGAGAGGTTACGAGGAAGATGATACGCTGTCGCTAAGGTTATGAAGGTTTTTCAGAAACTTTTAGTAAATCAAAGAAAAGGCACCACAACCGTTGGATTGGGATGATGGACGATTCAGATCAACTGACGTCAAAATGACATCTTTTCGGTGTGGTAAAATTGGATCGGGTTGGGACTGATTTGGGCCTGGACAGGTGATTTCTAATTGGAATGGCCCAATTCAGCAGCCCTTCAATAGATAGCTTTTTAATCGTTTTTCTTTTGTTTTCTTTTTATTTTTGTTTTCTCCTTTTTATTTCTTTTTTAATTATTTTTGTATTTTATTGTATATTTTTCCTGATTTTATTAAAATATAAAAATTAAAAGGAAAACTAATTTATTTTCAAAATTAAGCTAATTAATTCCTAAAATTTCTTAAAATTTATTTCGTGATAAATTCAATAATTAACAATTAAAAATATAAAAGTGGACTATTTTTTGTTATTTTTCTTTATATTTTATTCTGAAAATAAATAAACCCCTAATTAATTCTAAAATATGAAGTTAAATCCTAAATACAAAGGCTAAATATATTTTTGTATTTTTCATATGAATTAAAATGTACAAATAAAATGCAAACAATTAACAGAAAATGACACAAAATTCACAAAATTGTAAAACAATGAAAATGTCTTTTTTTTTTGTGTTTTTAGGAATAATAATTCATATATATGACAAAAATCACGTGCTCACATTGATAAATCATATAAAAGAACGTATGTTACTGCATTTTACGTCTAATAAATTTTAGATGTTATTTAATAAATACCAAAAAATAACCAAACTGTATCGATACCGACGTGATTGGGATGGTTTCAAAAAGTTTAGTCTTAATTATACAATAATAAAAAAGTTAGTATGAAATGAATTTTACAAAATAACCGGCCGAAACGAACAATTTGTGACGACCGTTCGTAAAGTTAACTCGTGAATAAGTTTAGGGGCAACTTATGTATATTTGACCAACCAACGTCAAACCCTGCACTATAATAACCCGTTATTGTCTGTTACTTTGTGCCGAGTGTCAATAACAAAATCTGGGGTTTTGGAGCTCTCTCGCGATGCACTTTTTGTTTTCCCACAAACTGGAATTGCGTTTCAATGGCGATAACGAGTGGCTTGGCAACCTCTTGTGCAGTTGCAGGCTTAAAATCTAAGGCAAAATCAGGTGTCAGTTTTCTTTTCAGTTCTTCACCTTCTTCTCTTTCTATCCCTTATTTTGGTCATCAAGTTAGGTTTTTCGGCAGCCGTCGAAGCATTAAGCCGTTTGGTTTATTGTACGAGATCGCACTTGTTGAGCCCTAGATGTGACGTTGGTTCGAACTCAGTGGTTAAAAATGGTGATAAGAAATCCAAAGCTTCCATTTTTGCAGCTTTCCGCCTTCGCAAGACATCTGCTGCTACTGATAGTAAGCCTCCCTTTCCTTTATTATACGGATATTATTACTCCTATTATTTATCGTCCGCATTATTATAAACAAGAAATATGATTGATGAAACCAATATATTAAAAGACTGGGACAAGATAACCAAATCTAGTGATCACCAGCCCAATTACCCATTTTTGGTTAGCTTCTATACGGACTATACCCCTTTTCCTTGTTATATCTTAGGGTCATTTGGTTTGAAGACTAGTTACACTGTGATTAGCTATGTTGATATTAGTTTTATTGGATTATTTTAGTATTATTTTGTTGGGAAAAAAAGAAATTGACCCTTTCCCGTAAACCCCGAGATCTCTGCCCCTTTTGTAAAGAGAAAAATTGAGAAATAAAACAACACAAGAATTTAACGTGGAAACCCAAAACCGTGAAAAACCACAACCGTTGTCAAAAGACAACAACCGACCACTATGTGAAAAATTCTTACAATCACATAAACCTTAGTACTTTCTCCTAACAAAAAGTGTTAGAAATACATTTGGTTTGGTACATTTGAAAACATAACTTAAGCCCCCTTATATAGGCAAGCCTCCAAGCTACTCTTCAACATTTTTCCAATGTGGGACAATGGCCATTCTCATTTTTAAGCAAAATCCCAACAAACTCCACCTTGATTAAAAATGATCATAGCAGCAGCTATTCGTCATACTCCACATTGCTGAACACCTGTCATACTCCACCATAAAGAGTATCGCCACTTAGAATAAACCATTCTAAGAATTTCCACTTCGGTTTATGTCGAAAAACACCTTGCTGATTATTATGGTGCAACCTCCACTATTGGCTCTCCTTGGAAGTCCATAAGCTATCGACATAACTGTTTCATCACACACCTTGCACTCCTGCCAAACCAATGCCCTTGTGTAATTCCGCTATTAATCTCACATCCTTCACCATGGCAAATAGCGGCATGCCATAAGGATGTGCATGTCTTTGGGTCATATAAGGTCATATGAGTCCCTATCAAAGACCATATTAACAACATCGCTTGACTTGGAGCCTGTAGCCGAACCTGCTCCACCTGCTGGACAATCTTTCTTCATGTGTCCAGGCTCTCCACACTTCCAGCAAACAACATTCCGCTTCATGGGGTTCCTCTTTTCCTTTCGTTTCCCGTAGCACATATACACGCCTTCAGAAGATGTATCCCTCCCATCTCCTTTGAGTCTTCTTTCTTCAGAGATGAGCGTGCTGATAACTTCTGAAAGATCCACCTGCTCCTTCCCATGGAGCAATATTGGCTTCATGTGCGCAAAAGACGAAGGAAGAGACCAGGCGAGCCTTAAGGCTTGATCCTCCTCATCTATCTTCACCCAAATAGCTTCAAGCTCAGAGACAATCCCATTGAGAACACTCAAATGATCCGAGATTTTAGTACCCTCACCCATACGCAATGTATGAAATTGTTCCTTCAGGTACACCCGATTTGAGACTCCCTTTGTTTGATATAGCTTTTCCAACTTTTCTCATAGCTCCTTGGCCGTCGCAATTCCATGCACATTTGCAAGGACATTCTTTGCCAATGATAACCGTATCGCACTTGCAGCTCTCAAATCCAAATCTTCCCATTCTTCATCTCTCTTGCTTGATGAATCATCGCTAGAACCTGCTTCTGGTTTTCCCTTCAGGGCCTTGTGTAGACATGGTTGAATTAATATATTCCTGACTTGAACTTGCCACAAGCCAAAATTGATTCTTCCATCAAATTTCTCAATATCAAACTTGAGGCTTCCCATTGTAACCGTGTCGCTAACCAATATCCGTGGATGAAAAACACTTGCTTAGAACCTCGTCTGTAGCTCGTGAACAGCACACCAGGTAAGTTCCCAGGAAAGAGAGGTGGATCCGGCGTGACCACTAAATTACCAAGTCTTTCCTAGCCAGAGCTTACCTAGACATGTACCTCCACACTTGATTCTAACCGCCAGAATTCACCACAAGTCTCGATACTCCAATTGCACCAACTTCCCCTCCTACAAGCTTCTTGAACCAGAAAATCTTTTCTGATGTGGAAGATCAGCCAAAGCTGCGACCACAGAGCATACTAAGATTCCCCCCTCAAGCTAGGCGACCTCGCTCTGATACCACTTGTTGGGAAAAAAGATATGACCCTTTTCCGTAAACCCCGAGATCTCCGCCCCTTTTGTAAAGAGAAAAATTGAGAAATAAAACAACACAAGAATTTAACGTGGAAACCCAAAGCCGGGAAAAACCACAACCGTTGTCAAAAGACAACAACCGACCACTATGTGAAAAATTCTTACAATCACATAAACCTTAGTACTGGTATCAGAGCTATGTTGGAATTAGTTTTATTGGATTATTTTAGTATTATTTTTTATTAACTGTTTGGGATGTTGTATTAAACTTGAAATTGTCAATTTTATTGTTTTATTTATCCTGAGAATGCTATTCCACCCTCTAGAAAGTGTACTGGTGATAGCTATGTTGGAATTAGTTTTATTGGATTATTTTAGTATTATTTTTTATTAACTGTTTGGGATGTTGTATTAAACTTGAAATTGTCAATTTTATTGTTTTATTTATCCTGAGAATGCTATTCCACCCTCTAGAAAGTGTAACTTATCCCGATACTATTTTTAATCTTGGAATAACTTTTCCTAGGATTAGTAATCAAACAAGGAATAAGACGGTACTAAATTTTTGTTCCAGAATTTTTTTTGTGCGACTCATGCTCTTTATATTATTTGTATATCCAACTGGCAAAATATTGAATAATTCAAAACATGTTATCCCTCCTCCCTACTTTAGTTTGTATATATTCTCAGTCAGCTTGAGGATCGACCAGCTGGGATTTTGCTTTGCTTACTCAGAGTTTTTTCTATCTAGTCCAGCTAGTTTGCTTATTTGCCGTCACTTGTTTCTTTTGTAGTATATTGCAATGAAGAAACTTTTGGAACAGGTTGGAGCACACCAGCAGAGGAAGCAGACCCAGAGCTGGACATGCATATAATTCAAAACCTTTCCAATTATGGAGATGTCCATATCATTGCTGATAGTAAGCCTAATTTCCTTTATTATATGGATATTATAATTTTTGTTCCCCCATTTTTATAACCAAGAAATATGATTGATGAAACCAAGATCAATAATCTCTAGTGATCATCAGCGGCATTGCCCATTTTTGGTTAGCTTCTATATATACCCTTCTCCTCAATGGCAAAGCCAATAAATTCAGTAAAGGTGTTCAAACTTTGGACACCTTTTGCTAGTGATCTATACATGGGTGTTCAAACTCTATTTTTGTCAATAACAAGTGTAATATTTTATCAAATACACGGGATAAGTTTTTGACGAAAGGTATTCAATTGACCATCCTTTGCCACACATAGTTTCGCCCTTGTTTCTCCTTGTTATGTAATTTTATATTATGTGTAATATTTCAAGATAAAGTCCTTTGGGAAGGTCAGGATCCATGTAGCTAGTGATCCCTCAGCCCTATTTTAGTTTTTCTTCTCAGTCAGCTTGAGATTTACCAGATGGGCTTTTGCTTTGTTTACTCTGAGTTCTTTCTGTTTAGTCTAGTTTGCTTCTTTGCTTTCACTTTCTTATTTTGTTGTTAGTATAATATTTCAATGATGAAGAAACTTTTGGAACAAATTGCAACAATGATGAAACTTTTGGAACAGATTAGCATAAACTACAAGCTTTGAAGTCATGGTTTAAGTTGGTTGGCCTGCTAACAAAGGAAGATAAAGGAGGAGAACCCAGAGCTGCACATACAAATAATTCCGCATTGGCTATGGAAAAGTGCCTCGGTCCCTAGCATTGGCTAATCATCTTTCGTAAAGAACTTATGAATTAAAGGTTGGGCAAATAAACTATCATGTCCATAGGTTCTTGTTTATGAAGTAAAAGCTTTCTTTTCTTGATATAGCTATGGTGTTGTGGGCAGTCACACAGGTATATATTTTGATTGTCACCTACAATAAAAATCTTCAACAATTGCATTGGTTGATTTGGGGGGCATAATTTAACTTTTAATGCACTATCTAAGTTCGATTCCCACTCTGGCATTGCTCAAATTTTATTCGACAATGATGTCCCGTCACTTTTAAATTCTGGGTAGACCTCTGCTTGCACGAACCTTGGTGTCCATTTCACATAGGTATCTTGCATGTTTGCTAACTCGCAGAGAGAATGGGTTATTTTACTCATCACCTAAAATTTTTGTGTCCGTTGAGATTTGAGTTCTTGTATATCATACTACTTTTTAAAATACTTTATTGATTATTAGACTACACTTTAATTGAACGCAATAGTGCGACAAGTAGACCTATGACATTGGTTAAGCAAGTTGACAAGTGGAGACACTGGATCCAATTACCTGCTGGCGTCACATTGACATGGGAATTAGACAGCATCACTCGTATAATAATTATATTTTGGCATATCCATATTGTACTATGTGGTCAAATTTAGCATCATAGACCAAGATTTCACCTTTAGCCACCACACATTTTGGAACTTTTATTTAAATAAGAGACAAAGCATCTGAAAATCTGATGGCGATTCTACCATAAAATCCTTCGTTTCGATAAAAGAATTGCAGCCTCACATGTAAACTTCCCTTTTTTTTTCTCTCTCTTACCTCCTGTTTATTTGTAAACAAGTACTCCTATTTGATTTGCAAAATTAACCAATTAATAGTAAGAAGTGTGACCGTTGTGCACACAAAAGTTTCGTATTAAAAGTCGATAAACAAATTAATGAATAAATTATATACTCCCTCTATTTCAAAAAAAAATGAACGTATTACTATTTGGAGAGTCGAACATAATTATTTTGACCATGTTTTCTGCAAATATTTTAAATTATTAATTATTGTGACCTATAGTACTTTACCCCTGTTCAAATTGAAGATTAATCAATTTAATCACCGAAAAATTTCAAACATCAAAAGAATGGAATATAAAATATTACTCCCTATATTTCAATTTAGCGAACCTATTAATTTTTTGGTCCGTTCAAAAAAGAATGATCCCTTTTTAAATTTAATAACAATTTAGCTTAAACTTATAATTCTATTCTTAATGAGAAGCTTTTATAATCACACAAATACTTTGGACCCCTTTTCGACTTGTTTGGGACTACAATTTCAAAATATTAATTTTTTTATTAAATTTTGTACCCAATTAAATAAATGCACATAAGTTGGTATGAATGAATTATAAGATATTCTTAATAGTTTGAAGTCTTTTCAGAAAAATAATGTTCCTTTGGCCTAAATTAAAGTACACCACAAAAAGCGTCTTCGATTGGGTGAAATGGAACAAAGGAGGAAAACGATAAGGAAGAGTGACGAAGTTTAATGGATTGCGCATTTCGACGCCAAAAATAATAAAATGTCAGAACGCACAAACGAATAGACCCGTCACGGCTCTCATGTAAGACATTCAAAAATCTAAATCTACATTAAAAAAATTGGTGGTTTGCTGAGGCCGCAGCAACCACCCTCCTCTGCCACCGCCCGCCCGGTGGTAGGTGACTCTTTTTAGAACCTCCAGGCTCCGGATACCCGTTGGCTCGTCAGGTTACTTATTTCTCAATATCTTTCTTAATTAATCACGTTGAGCATTTCATTACATATTTCTATACCCTTTTGATGGAAGAAGTTTCTTTTGCTGGATTTCTCTCCTTAAATCCAGAAACCCTATTGAAATCGGGCGGTGAAGATTTATAACACAAACGTCATTATTTGCATGTTTAAATCTTTATCATTGTAAACATTGGAAAAGGCTTGATATCTGGAATTTCCATGTGGAGGTTATTGTTAAAACGTAAAGAAATGCCCAGCTCTTAGACAAGAATAACTATGCCTCAATCCCAAATTTGTTTGGGTCAAATATATATGTCTTGTATACCCATATGCTCTTTTTTCAGTTTGGTTCATTCGAATAATCAATAATGAAAACAAATTAGGGTCTCTAAAAATTAGAGATTCTCTAAATGCCACCTTGTGAAAAATGAAGTTGAAATGTTAATCGAGCTTATTTGTGTAGAAGTGAAGAAAGAATTTCAAAACATTGTATAAAGTATCGTCACTTGTATGATGTTTGTGGTCATAGATTGGGAACATGAAGCTAGGCACCCATTAATAAAGTAGGTAACAGAGAATTTAGTTGGTGAGTTCTATCTGTTGAGATATTTATGCGCCTCGGGTTTGCTTTTCCAGGATTAAGGAGGGAAAACTTGGGCTCGAAATGGAAACTAGATCGGAAAAATTTTCTGTGGATTTTCTCATGGGTGGAACAGCAGCCATTGTAGCAAAAAGTGCTGCAGCGCCAATTGAAAGAGTAAAGCTTCTGTTGCAGAATCAGGGAGAATTGATGAAGATAGGTCAACTTAAGAGACCTTATATGGGAATTAGTGATTGCTTTCAAAGAGTTTTGCGGGAGGAGGGTCTTGTCTCATTGTGGAGGGGAAACCAGGCCAATGTTATAAGATATTTCCCAACACAGGTGGGTCATAAATTATTTTATTTTGCCTCAGACTTGGACAGTTCATGATGATTACTCTACTGAGTCATCCTTTACGTGTTTCTTGAATGGATTCACAATGTTCTCTGCATGATTCAGACCCCTTCTAGGTTCGTAAAGTAAGGTTTTCCTTAGCTACCATGTCAAAGCAGCTTTTTACTTAATGATCATTAAGATTATGCTCATCTCTACAAGTGACCTAATGTAACCACATCAAACATTGTCTGCTACACAACGTGCAAAGGTGGTATTTTCTGGTAATTTTATAAAGCAACCATTAGACCCAACCAGTGCTCACTTCAGTGATGTGCGTGGAAAATTACTCCTGCACGATCCACTTCTCCCTTACAGTCTCAGATAACAGATCTAAATTATTTCTCCTAAATGTTTTATAACATAAGCTACAAAAAGAGGGACGTGCAATATAGAGATTTAAAGTACAAAGTAAAGAGTACAGCAACTACGCCTCAGTCAAGCTTGTCAGCATCCTCTATATGAGTCCTCATTATTAAGAAACCTTCCGAGAGTACTTTCTACTATATAAGTGCACAACTGTCTGTAAAGAATTGTAATAAAGGGAATTTGTTTTTCCTCTGGTATCAGAATTTATAGCTTTCAATTAGATTCCAAGATATCATCATAACATTTCGACATGTAGGTTTACAGCTCATTTGATGCCAAGTATACCACTTTACTTGGACAAGCTACTCTTCTTTGTCTTTGAAAAATCTGCGTCTTGCAGTTATAGGCTCTAGAAGACTTATCACATGTAGGTCTAAATCTCAGTTGCCAAGTTTGTCAGTCTACATCGACAAGTTAAGCTTTTTAGTAGAAAAATTTGTGTCTCGCTGCTACAAGCTGTAGGTAGACGTGTTATGTACTTTATTTTTCATAGAAGACTGAAAAATATCCAATTAGGAGTGTACCTGAATGGATCTGTTGCTTTCTTCCTTTTCATATCTAATGCCATTCTTCTTCTGTTGTGTTTGCCATGTTTTAGCAAAATTCAAATGTACGAATTTATTGATTATACTCCCTGTGCAAAGCTTTTCATGCTTTTAAGGTGTTATAGATAGAAGATCTCTTCTCAGTGTAACCTTTACCCTCTTTCTCCGAAGTGGTCTCTTGGTTGTCTGTCTCTCTTAAATATACGAAGTAAGAGGAAGTCTAAGGTGACTGCCGTAGCTACAGGAACCGAAGAGCCCCCACCACCTACCATTGACCGGAATGAAGGACAGGAATTGATAGAATTGAGTGAATTTGCAATATGTTTCGAAGTGGCCACTGAAAAGGACTATTAGCCTTTTAGTTTTATTCTAGCTACAAACTGGAATTCGGATAGACTTCCTGTTATCCTTAGAATAATTTCACAGCTTATTATAGCTCTTGATGATGATGATTGCTTCAATAGTCAGCTATGCGAGAAAGCTTATTGCAAAGTTTCAGTATCCATCAACAAGGGTACCGCAGAGGTGCCGCCATGCATGCAGTGAAGGAGAAAGGTTATTGAAATCATATCTAAGTTATATTTGACTAATAGTGCAGAGAAGTTCCCTGACGACCTGAACAAAACTTGAGGGCCCCATGCTAACTGTTCTGAGAGATGTTATTACTGTGAAAATAAGGTGAATGTCTAAAGGCACAAGATTTACCCTCATGCTCTCCATGACATTTAGAGCATGCATTGCAGTAATGTAAGTATGAGCCTGGAGTTCGCCGTAAATATTAGTTGCTCCTATTCAAACTTAGCACCTTTCCAAGCAATCCTCCTTGGACTCTACTCACCAGGACCTCATGCTCTCCATGACATTTAGAGCATGCATTGCATTAATGTAAGTATGAGCCTGGAGTTCGCCGTAAATATTAGTTGCTCCTATTCAAACTTGCACCTTTCCAAGCAATCCTCCTTGGACTCTACTCACTAGGACCTCAAGCACAATCTCAAGCATATTTGGAATTATTAGCATAATATCATGAGCTCCAATATGTTCTTCTCATATCTTAGTCTGAATGGAAAATTACTCTCTATTTTTGGGTCCGACATCAGAATAATTATCAAATTCACTTTGGGTATGGTGATATAGGCCTTTATTTGTTTGTTATCTGAAACCATACATGGAGGAGGGATGGACATGTCTCTTTTAATTCCTAGTATCCTATATGAAAAATGAATGTGTTCATGCCTATACAAAGATGTATTTTACAACGTCTGCATATTTCCTATCTAGATTTCTGCCTAGTAGATTGTTCATAAACCTTCTTTACAACTAAGAAGAAATCTGTGATTGCTGCTGTTATTATTGTCTTCGGGATATATGCAGTCTAGCTACATTCATCTAAAGATTTTTGGGAAATATTGCTAAGTTTTAGTTGAAATAATGCTCTGCATATGCGGTGCACTCTCTGTGATGAACTCCTCATGAATCACTTAAATAGTCTCATCCGTTCTTCTTTTTTTGTCTTCTCTTTCATCTGTCTGATCTATGCATCCACAAATAGATCGTCCTTTTCACATTGGCATCAAGTGCAAGATGGATTTATGGTATCAAATAATTGATCAACATGTTTCTGTACTTAAATCTTGATGAATCCTATTATCAAATTCCTCAGAAGTTATTTCAACTAATTTTTGGTGAGCTTAAATTATTATTTCTTTCATAGGCTTCCAACTTTGCTTTCAAAGGTTACTACAAGACCCTCTTTGGATATTCAAAAGAGAAAGATGGATATGTCAAGTGGTTTGCAGGCAATGTGGCATCAGGTAGCGCTGCTGGGGCAACGACTTCTCTATTCCTTTATCACTTGGACTATGCAAGGACTCGCTTGGCAATGGATGCTACGGAGTGCCCGGTTAATGGTAAACGTCAGTTTAAGGGGCTAATCGATGTTTACTCTAAGGCATTGTCAAGTGATGGAATTGTTGGCCTTTATCGGGGTTTCGGGGCTTCGATTATGGGAATAACTCTGTATCGAGGCATGTACTTTGGGCTCTATGACTCCATGAAGCCAATTGTTTTAGTTGGACCCTTACAGGTATGTTAGGTTCCTTGGTTGGCAGTTTCTGGTTTGAATTTTCTGTGTTATTGCACCATTTCCTTCTTTTAGATGAAAGACAAAGGGAAAACAGCTTAAAAAAGATTAAAAGTTGCTCTTTCATTTAAATTTATATGGGGTATTTGAGAGATGGACGAAGGGAAAATATGTTATGGTGCTGATCTTTTTGATAAATTATTTGAGGGGGATGCAGGACATGCCCTGATATGACTTGTCAAAGTATGGCTGCAGACACTAATCTCGATATTCATTCTCATTCGCAGGACAATTTTTTTGCCAGTTTCCTGTTGGGTTGGAGCATAACCACTTCCTCTGGGGTATGTGCCTACCCATTTGACACAGTCCGCAGAAGAATGATGCTTACTTCAGGGCAAGAAACAAAGTATAGGAACTCCATGCATGCACTCCGCGAAATTATACGCGTGGAAGGTTTTGCTGCACTTTTTAGAGGAGTAAGCGCAAACATGCTATATGGCGTGGCAGGGGCTGGAGTGCTTGCAGGGTATGATAAATTACACCAAATTGTATATAGACCTGCTTACAGTTTTGAGACTCAAAGAGCCTTCAACAAGTAAGACGTTTGCATGAATATTGTACATGTATACAACACTATTTCATTTGCATATGGAAGTATGGATTCTTGGCAGAAGCATAGGTGTAGAAGAGCATTCATTTCACCAACTGATTTTAACGAAACGAAAGCAACACTATGCAGCAGGGTGCTTGCGCACAAATGTTATAGCACCGTGAATATGAAATTCTGTCACTTGTGCTGCTGTCGACCAAATGCTTTATATGTTGTGGACCATTGTAACAAAACAATGAAGTACGTGGTGTCATACAAGACTACACTGCGAAGACTCTTGGTTCCATCTGACTATTGTTTCTCCCCTCTCAACTTTTTTCGAATTGACGCTTGGCAAGAGTTACCATGTGCATATACAAGAATGAACAAGGCAGAAGAAATGAAATAAGGCCTCAATCCTGTATTCTGTACAGTCCATTCTAAACCTTGTTTTCTTTGCTTTTTACCTCCATTGATCAGTGATCCGACTTCTTGTGATAATCTAAACTTTTCACTTGTTAATGAATAGGTTGATGCAGGCCTTTTTCTTTTAGATAAATAGGTTGAAAGTGCAAATAGTAGAAGATCAGTTCACCTGTATAAATACATTGATTTTCTTGGCATGATATGATTGTTACCTTGTGTTAATATCTTCACTTTTGTCATACCAAGCTCCAGTTGAATTTTTTTCAGTTCTTGCTTAGTGGCAGGGATGGATTTGTAGGCAAATACGTGGGGCATGTGATCCCGTGGTCTTTTCGTCAAATTAAGTATTTTACGTACATATTTCTTAGAATTGGTCTTAATATTATTTGTTGGCACTCATTCTCTAGAAAGGCTAAATGGTGCAGTTGAATGTTGAGTTATTTACCTAAAGGACTTGGGATCAAATCTCACTCAACACTTTATTTTTTCTCCTTTTTGAATGGTGCGCCCATATTATAAAAATTTTAGATCCGTCTTTGCTTAGTTGTTGCTTTGTCGTCAGGAGAGAGTACCATATTGTCTACTTTGAATTGTTTCTTGACCATACATTCTTGAATTGTTTCTTGACCATACATTCTTGCTTTGCCTTTGATTTTTTAACCAAAAAACAAAAAAGCAGATAGCCTTCTGAATACAATATTTCACCAAAAAAGTAAATGATGAAATCTTGAAATGACTCCATCAAGCTAAAAGCCAAAATTTCTTATGACGTTTAGTTGTAATCAAATATCCTCCAGATTTGCTGCTCTTTCTTCTCACAGCAACTGTCATGCAGTTAGCCTTCTGAATACAATATTTCACAACTCTACTTCTTGACTTTTTCCCTAGCAGTCTCCACATTATTGATCTTTTCCTCTGTCCTAATACCAGTAAAGACACCTTACGTTGCTTTGCTTCTTCTACAATCACAGCGCCTTTCTCTTTTCCTTCTTGTTTTGCTATCTCCACTTGCACCTAACATGATGAAGACAATTAGCAGCTCATTGAATTGAAATATAATGGATTTTTGCCGCACCTTGCGTGAACAAATGATGCTTTGTTCACCGGGCTACTCTCTTCATATAACTTAGTTACACCCACTAAGTTATACACTGTATTTACCACACATAAATACAGTTTGAAATAATTATATTTCGTATCTACTCTTTAGATTTTGTAGCAAAATCCCAACGGCAGTGGCGTAGCCACATGCACAAAAGGGATGTCAACTGATACCCCTTCGCTGGAAAATTATATTGTATAGCTCGGTAATTCAAAAAAAAAAATGTATATATACTATATAATGACACCCTTTGACTTTTTGGTGCGTTTATTTCTTTACATTTTGACTTCCCTTAGTGAAAATGTTGGCTCCGCTACTGTCCAGCGGTAAATACAATGTATACAGTTTATGGAGTCACATATAGTGATAAATAACTATAAGTATCCCTATATTTTAGTGTAGTGTATGTGTTAGATACAACCATTTAGAGCGACCGAATACAAGCATGGGCGAAGTCACATGGTCACAATGGTGGTCAATTGACCACGGTTCGTCGAAAAGTTATAACTGTGTATATAGGTAAAATATTATGTTTTAGAGGTATATGACACATACTGAACCCCTTTGTCGAGATTTTTTTCACTTCTTTAAAATTTGAACACCCTTGGGAAAATTCCTAGCTTCGCCACTGAATACAAGTGATACAAGCTGGTAACAATCGAACAATAGCTACGAATAGTAATTAAACAAACTATAATTACGTATGGTAATTAGACTCTAAACTATAGTGCTTTATGAAAATTGTTACCGTCGATGTAAAATGTGAATGATCATTTTGATATGCATGATGCAGAGTATCACTTGGAGAGGAAGATTATTTTTCCGTTGTGTCTTTCTCGATCGGCAAGGGCCGATAGAAATATTTGACGCGACTGTTTCGTTTGGTAAATTAATATATTTTTAAGTAATTTATGGTTCTGAAAATATTTGAAGTCACTTTAGAGCTCTGCGATTAACTTTTTTGTTACAGCATATTTGATGTGAAAACCATAACTATTTACAAACCATGTCTTATTAACCAAAATATTAATATATCTCAATTTAATTACTTACCCCTTGTTTCCTTGTTTGGCACATATTTTTCAAGGAGCAAAGAAGTTGATAAGCCGTCTGATTAAATTCACTGTTGGCTTTTTCACCTACACCTTCATTTGATATCTTGGTGACATAGAGAAGAATAATAGTATCTTGACTTTGGACAGTATGAGATAGTGCCCATTGCAAAGCACAATTGGCATCAAGACTGGGATCAACAACAACCATAACTCTATTATTATTCCCAGTACTCTCAAAATCCGGCCTCGAGTCTATACTGTTGAAACTCATTTCTGTGCAGTTTTTGGTGTCAGTGTCATCGAATTTGATCAAGCCATTCTTCTTGTACGGCTGCAAAGGCGAACGCGCTCCAACACGGACCACAGTTTTGCTTCGGCAGAATCCTGGTAACTTTGTACGGACACGCATCATTCTTTGTGATCAAATCCAAATGAAAGAATAAGCTGAAGTACACTGTTTATCTGGTCTTGGCCTAAAGATGCAAATGAGCCAAATTCTATATTTGATAGTAATGTGTAATATGTGGAGGGAAGAATATGACTCTTTTTATATATATATATACATATATATATATATATATATATATATATATATATATATATATATAAGTGGTGACAAAATTAGAGGTTTAAAAGTCATGGCAATAATTTTCTGGAATCTGTTTGTGTATTGGATTTTCAAAATGTGGGGTTCTTGATTTCTTGACGTGCCTACCATGAAGTATTAGTAGACTCATAATTACGGGTTGTTGAAATTTAAATGTTTCAATTATATTGGTAGTAAAAGGTGATAGTCTAGACTTATTGGAAAGCATCTCAACTTCATGATAATAATTCCTCCGTTCACTTTTAGCTCTCTACAATTTGAATTTTTCAGGCACCTTAAACAATAATGAATAAAATTTAACCCATAATAATGATAGCATTTTTAAAATGTGAGAAATATATAATTTAGGAAATGATAAGGATAAAATAGAAAAAAAATTTATCTTTCTCTTGATTTAGTATAATGTACTGAAAATATATTTTTGGTATAATGAACAAGTAAAACTTAACGGAAAGAGTATTTAATACTCCCTCCATCTCGTAATATGTCTCGTGATTACTAAAAATAATTGTCTCAAATTATTTGTCATTTTAAAAGTTCAAGATAAAATTAATATTTTTTACCCTTAATAATTAATTGCATTCACATTTAGTAAAAATATGGATATTGTCATTCATAGAGGTGACACATTAATCAAGAAAATATTAATAAGGGTAAAGTAGTTAAAAACTACTCCCTCCTAACCAAAATAAGTGTTTTTTGGATGTTTTCACACAGATTAAGAAATTCATTTTTAGCATTAATTAGCAATAGAATTGACCATATTAATATTTACTATCTCACATAAACACTCCTAACACATATTCCAACGCTGTTTACTCTAAGGACAATATAAGAAAAAGATAATTAATTCATTCTTAAAATCTAAAAAAATCACTTATTTTGAACCACAAGAAAAATATCAAAAAATTATTATTTTGGGCGTGCATAAAATCACGACAAATAATTATGAGACGGAGGAAGTAACAAATTAACAATGTTTGTTAGCACCATTTATTGTAGAAATATGAATGCAGGAATGCCAGCGCAGACTAACAAGTTTTCATTCTAAAATATGAATAAAGGAAAGCCAGCACACTTTTTTCACCAACTAGGCCCCCCCACGCTCACCCACACACACAATCATGTGGGGATTGATTAAGCATTTACTCATTAATTAGGTAAATATATGAAGTCAGACCTCTTTATAATAGATTCCATTTAGTAATAATATTTTGCTACCATGAATAAGTAATTTCTTTGAAATTGATTCTCCATATTATGTTATTTATATATTTTATGTAACTGCATTTTGCTATAGCAATCAAAAAATATTTCAACAAATGACATCTATCATGAAAAGATTTATTGTACAAGATTTTGTGGTTGAAATTATAAGATGAAAGTTCAGATTGGTTTGTTTATTATGCTTGAATCACTTGCTGCTCATTTGAGAACAAAAATAATTTTTTAAGATGAAAGTCCACTAAAAAATTCCGTTCATACCCTCTGGTCGTTATATTCATCCAGTTACAGTTCTAAGAATGTAATGCCACACCATTTTATTAATCATGGTTAATTAATAAGTATGATTTTTCTAATTTTTTTCCTTTTGAGGGAAAGTCAACTTTATTTTGTTAAGCTGTAGTTTTATAAAAAGTGTTAATTTCGTCTGTCATAAAATTGTACTTAGTTTAGTTCCATGTATGAAGCCTTAACAACCTGGATATCTGTCAGAGGCACGTAATAGTAATTTGACTACAATTTTGGATCAGGAATTATATATTTATCAGTTGGCGGAATAAAAAAAAATCAGTCGGCAAAAATTCCATTAACGATTAATAAAGAATCTCCCAAACTGACCACCTGTACAAGGTGATTAAAAGAAGAGAAATTATGAGCTATGTCTATTTAGAAGTAGCTTATTACAAAAATTGATTAATTGATAAAATATTAATAATATTATTCAAAATGACCAATTAGCTATTTGTAGCAAAAAAATATCAAATTTTTACTTTCTTTTGAGTGGGTGCTATTAGAATAGATTGAGTATATCTTAAGGAGCTTGAATCTCAGTTTTGGGATGATTTGGTGAAGTTTTGAGGTGGTTTGAATCGAAAATTCGAAGTAAAAACTGAATATGAAATCAAACGATACGTGTATCACACTGTGTATCACATATGTATCATATTTGTATCGATTGTGTATCACATGTATATCCATGTATATCGGTGTGTGAGATATATGCGTGATACATGTTTGATACATGTGTCACAGAATAATTTTTTGACATCGTTTAATCATGAATTTTGATACAAAACCAGTCCAAATCACCTCCAATCTTCCACAAATTTTGTATATTGACTTATGTATATGTTTTCAATGAGTTTCGACTATACCACTAAAAAAATTATTTGTTTAGATTTTTTAAATTTTGGCTAGAGATTGGTAGGTTGAAACTTATATGGCACATTTATGTAAGTTTTCCTTAAAAGAATAGTTACGTTACTCTAATAGTCTGTTTGGCCAAGCTTATTTTTAGGCCAAAAGTACTTTTTTGGCAAAAAAATTGAGGTGTTTGGCCAAGCTATTAGAAGGAAAAAATACTTTTGAGGAGAATCGGAAGCAGTTTTTGAGAAGCAGAAAAATGTAACTTCTCTCCAAAAGCACTTTTTTGAGAAGCAGTTTTGAGAAAAATACACTTAGAAGCGGTTTACAAAAGCTTCGTCAAACACTAATTACTTCTCAAAAGTACTTTTTAAATTAATTAGTCAAACCCAAATCGATTCTCAAGAAAAGCACTTTTTTGAAAAAAACACTTCTCAAAATAAGCAGATTTTAATAGTTTGGCCAAACATGCTATAAGTCTAAATAAAAATTAGAAATTAGAAGGTGGGCTTGTTAGGTGTGGGGATAAGGACATTTTTACAGGAGAAATTCAAAAATAGCCAGATTTACAAGTGGTCTTCAAAAATAGCCACATTTCAAAAGTAATCAAAATTTAGCCACTTTTCATGTAAATATGAATCTGAACGAAAATATTATTTAAAATTCAAAAAATACTCCAGCATAATATACTGGAGCTCCTGCATAAGTATACTGAAACGCCAATATATTATAATAGATTTTCAGTATAAGCGTACTGGAACTCCAACATATTATAATGGAGTTCCAGCATAAGTATACTGGAATTCCAGTATATTATAATGGATTTCTAGCATAAGTATACTGGAACTCCAGCATATTATAATGGAGCTGCAGCATAAGTATACTGGAGTTCAAGTATATTATACCGGTTCAGTATAATATATTGTAATTTCATTCACATGTGCTCCATTCTCCATTATATTATGCTAGAACTATTCGCGTGTTGGAGTTCCAGCATAATATGCTGAAAGTTCATATACAAGTGCACCGATCTTCAGCATATTATACTGGACAGGTTCCTGTTGCAGCAAAATAATGGCTATTTTTGAATGACTTTGCAAACACTGGCTATTTTTGAATGACTTGTCCGAAAACTGGCTAGGCCGTGCTATTTTAGCACACTTTACGGGTCGTAGATTTATTCTATAATTATGGAAGATTTAAAATACATGAATTAGTAATGTAAAATTTGTTATAAATATATTATATTATGGATGTTCATTCTGTATTTCGTTGTAAATAAGCTTTCTGAAGAAGCTTATCCATATGGGATTCCGCCGTAAATACATTTATCTATTTAGTACTCTATTGAAAGTAAGCCCTCTGAAGAAGCTTATCCTTTCAGTATCCGGTTATGGATAAACATTACCCCGGGTAGAAAATTATTCGTACCGGGTATAATAAGCTTATCCTTTCGATACTCCATTATGGATAAACATTATCCCTAGTAGGAGATTATTCATGCAGGGTATAATAACTTATCCTTTCAATACTCCGTTATGGATAAATATTGCTCTCTGTAGAAGATTATCCATATTTGGTATAATAGCAGTTTACAGCAGCTTGTAGTAGCAGCTTACACAGCAGTTTGCAATTCAACTTACACAACAACTTGCAGTAGCAACTTACACAATAGCTTCTTTTCTTCTATAAATCGAAGAGATTTTAGTTCATTATGTACATCAATTTGAATTCAAATAATATATCAGTTTCTCTCTATACTTGTCTTTACTTTACAATCTTTATTTTATAACACGTTTTCAGCACAAGACTCTCCCATCTCGAACAAATATTTTGAAAGTACATGAGGTAAGAAATTTCTTTTCTTAAATAACATCAAATCTTTCTAAACTTGAATTTGTTGCGTTGGATATATCGGGAAAAAGCTATACGTCTTGGGTGCTTGCTGCTAAAATTAATCTTGATGCGATGGGTCTTGCAGACACCATCAAAGACAAAAATCAGGCATCAAACCAAGATCGTGCCAAAACAATGATATTCCTATGCCATCACCTTGATGAGGTCCTGAAATGGAATATCTTATCCAGTTATACTGTGGAATAATTTGAAAGATAGATATGACCACCTGAATATGGTTGTTCTTCCACATGCACGATATGATTGAACTCATCTAAGGCTACAAGATTTTAAATCTATAAGTGAGTACAATTCTGCTATGTTCCGAATTATTTTTCAATTAAAATTATGTGGTTGTCACGGCCAAATTCCCTAACCCGATCGTAATAGCGCCTCTCGTGAAGATAAGGCCAGTCAGACCAGCATAAAACTCCTTTCAAGCAAATATTTAACATAAACAGTCTAAGACATAAGTTTATAACCATACTGTACGGAAATAGCGAATATGGTAAAGGAACCATCTTGACACAGCCCAAACTGAGGTGTCACAAGTCATGAGCAACTAGGGAAAATTCAGTACAAGTCTATATGTACGGAATCTGATACAACAGTGTCTAAAAGAAAGCATAAAGGATAAGATAGGGGAGGCTCGGGGCTGTGGATGCTGACAGCTACCTCGTAGTCTCTATCACCGCCTGGACTGAGAAGGATCAGTGCTCAGGAGCGGACTCTGCTATGCATGTATCTGCACACACAGTGCATGGAGTAGTGTGAGTACTCCGACCCAGTGAGTAATAATTATAAATAATGACTGAAAGCATGAAACACATAGAGGCACAAAGTAATTTCACATTAAAGTAGTAAAAATCATTTAAGGCAATAAATAGTGAGAAAACAGTAGGAATCCCTTAAAACCAAGTAAAATAGGTAATTGGACATTTAAATAAGAGGTAGAAATACGCCTCTTGGGCACAATGTAACTCGCTCAGAACAGTATAAGCCCCTCGGGCTCACTCTCAGTCACTCAGCAGAGTATCAGCCCCCCGGGCTCACTCTCAGTCACTCAGCATAGTATCATCCCCTCACACTCACTCTTAGTCACTCAACATAGTATCAGTCCCTCAGGCTCACTCTCAGATCATATGGGTACCCGTGCTCACTGTGTGTATGCAGACTCTGGAGGGGCCCCTTACGGCCCAAGCGCTATATCAGTCCACCTCGTGGCATCATCACTCGGCACTCGACCTCACATCACTTAAGCCACCTCGTGGCGTATACAAAAACTCAGACCTTCAGCCTCATATCACTCAGCATATTCTCACATATGGCCCTCGGCACCACTCAGTCCAAAAATCATCACAAGCCCTCGGGCATCAGTTAAACAATAGTACTCAGCCCAAACAACATTTGAAATATCATTTAAGTCTCAAATTCAAGAAAGAGTGGATGAGTTTGTAAAACAGTGTAAATTACTAGGACTGAGTTCAAGTAGTATGTAAAAATAGTGAGGGAAACAGTGATAAAAGTCTACAAAGGATTCAAATAGCCGTCACGACGGCCAAATATGGCAATAAGCCCAAGTTATGATGATAACAATTAAATCTCAGTCAAATACGTGATAAAAACATCAATCGGGATGGACCAAGTCAAAATCCTCAGTAGTAAACGACTCCCGTTCTCGTCATTAAGCGCGTGCCTCACCTCAATATAGCACTACATTGTGCAAATCCGGGGTTCCAAGCCCCCAGGACATCATTTACAATTATTACTCACTTCAAGCCGGCCAAAACTCTAGCTTTCTAAGCCCTTGCCTCTCAAATCGGCCTCCTCGCACGTTGAATCTGACCAAAACCACAATTCATACATCACAATAAGCTAATGGAACAATACCCAATTGAAAACAACCGAGAAATATCAAAAATATTGAAATTAGCAAAACCCGAGCCCCGAGCCCACTTCTCGAAACTCAAAAATTTTCACATCAACAGATTTCTTATATCGCAACGAGTCTATACATATCAAGAACTCTCAAATCCGAGCTCAAATGACCTATCTAAATCTAATTTGAAATATCAAAACTCAAGCATTAGTTCTTCCTCTTTTTTGATAAATTACATGAATTTCCAGGTTGATTCTACAATTAAATCATGTTGTTAGATCATAGGACTCACCTCCAATCAATGCCAGTCGAAACCCTCTTCAATTCCAATCCAAAAGCTCTCAAAGATGCCCAATAATGGTGAAAATTAACTTAGACTCACGGAGGAAATTTTACTAAAACCATTTTGCCCAGTGACTTTTTCATCTATGCAAACACGAGGTCTTTCTCGTGTTCGCGATGCACAAAATTCCACTGACCCATTTTTACTCTTCGCGAATGTGGTGTCCCACCCGCGAACGCGATGCCTAAGATAATCCCCCCTATGCGATCGCGAACCACTGCTGAAAACGTGAAGAAAAAAGTTCCAGCCTCAAAATATTCCTCTATGCGATCGCGACACCCTCCCGTGATCGCAATGACCAAATTCTCTGCAACACATAGCTAGAAAATCTGCATCCCCTAAGTGCTAGAATTGGTCTGTTTGGCCATCCGAAATCACCCCGAGACCCCAAGACCTCAACCAAAAGTTCCAACCCATCCTAAAATATCACCCAAACTCGTTCCTATCATCAAAACACATCAAACAATACCAAAATCATAAATTCTCATTGAATTCAAGCTTAAGTTCTTCAAAAACTTCCGAAAGACACATTCAATCAAATACCCCACCAAATCACCTTCGAATGACCTAAAACTTTACACACACTTCCCAAATCACATAACGAAGCTACTGAAACTCTCAGAAATCCATTTCGACCCTTGGATCAAAATCTCACCTACCAACCACAAATCACTAGAATACTAACTTCGCCAAAATAAGCTAATTTCTACATCGGACCTCTAAAACCACTTCTGATCATGCTCCTATGTCATAAATCATCCCCCCAAGCTAATTAAATCACCTAAAATCACATTCGATCCCTTTAACTCATTGATCAACATACGATTGACTTTTCCAAACTAAACCTTCCCTAAAGAGACTAAGTATCTCATTTCCTATCAAACCTGATCCAAATCGACTCCCCAAATACAGATAATGAAGCACGAAGAGAATAAAAATGGGGAAAATGGGGCGATAACTCATGGGATGACGGGATGGATCATCGTAGTGGTAATAATATTACTGATGATGATATGTTGGAGAAAACTTTCACCACTTTTCATGCCTCGAATATGCTTCTGCAGTAGCAATATCAAGAGATGAGATTTAAAAGGTATTCTGAACTTGTCTCACATCTTCTTGTAGCTCAGAAACATGATGGGCCATTAATGAAAAACTATTAAAGCCGACCTACTGCTTCTTGTCCATTCCCTGAAGTGAATAAGACGAACTTCCACCAAGCTAAATGTGGAAGAGGTCGTTGCCTAGTCGTGGTCATGGCCGTGGCCGGGGAAGAAACTCTAATCATGGTAATTATAATGCACCAAAGAACCCTCCTCACCACCACCTGTGGAAAGGAAGGAACAAAAGCATGAAGCAGTGCAAACACCAAATGCAGAAAATGCATGCTATAGATATGGAGGAAAATGGCACTAGTCTCGTACACCAAAGCACCTGGTTGAGCTTTATCAAGACTCCCTGAATGAAATTGTATTCCTGAAGATAATTTAGACTTCATGAATTTGGATGTAGCTAATTACACTGCACTCCCAGAAGGAGAACAAGTCATGTAATAGTGGTGAATCTGTAGAAATATAAATATTTTAATTTTTGTTTGTAATAGAAAGTATGTTTATGTAATTGTTGTACCTAAAGAAAAATTATGATTTGATAATGATGATTACTATAATATATTTTATTTATGTCATATGGATAACATTATTAGATCAACTTAAACTCTAGCAGCGTTTGCAAAAAATATACAACCACCAGATGTCACACCTCCTTTTTACACGCCACCCCGAAGGATAGTGTATAAGGGAGTCTTTCCACTTTAAGTGACATAATTCGAAATGAGATTATTTATTTATCAGAGTCGTCACTCGGGATAATTTATTTGGTATCCCCAGTCACTAGTTTATTTTAAATTCCAAATCGAGGAAAATTCACTTTCCATTTGAAGTCTGCGAACCAGAAATTCTTGAGTAAGAAATTCTGTTAACCCGAGGGAAAGTATTAGGCACCCCCAGATTCCGTGATTTTAGCACGATCGCTTAAACTATTATGATTGGCCTATTATATGATTTTAATACATGTTTCAACCTATAATGTAATTTTTTAAATTATTTTCCGCCTTAAATCAATTTTAAAGAAGAATTACAATGTTATTAAAACACGTATCGAATCACGTCACACAAATGCACCCGTAACTTTTGACATATTCTAATATTGTTGAGATTTGGATTTGGGTCACATAAATACGCACTCGAGTTTAGGAATGTAGATTTATTAAAATACACATCTAAAGTGACTAACGTGTTGATAACTTTGCGGGAGTCCATGAAAATTCACTAAATGACATGTCCCGATTTCTAAATATTATAATGGAAGCAATTACAGAGCGCCACCTAATTTGTGATTTCATTTGGCGCGGACACCTTAATTTCATTTTAAAAATATGTCCTAAAGGTGAACTACTATTATCTATTAAGGCTTGCCACTTAACTTGAAAGGCCTAATGCCTATATTTCACTTTTAAAATCATTAAATCCAACACGGTCCAGGACTTCCATTATGTTGGGCTCGAAACTAGCCCAGTCTCAAATGAATGAAAAATGGTGAGAGTCTATCAAGAGAAAAGGAAAAAACCTTCTAGTTCTGCATGTAGGAGTTGCCCAAATTTTGGGCCCTAAGAAGAGCCCAATTCGAAAGCATAACTGAATGGGGACTCATGGATCAAGTCCCCACAGGCTCAACTTAGCAAAATTAATTGGTTCAAAGGGATTAATAATATTTGGGCCCATTATTATGTAACTGGGCCAACATTAGGCCAATTCTTACGATCCTAATGGCCCATTCAGTAAGAAAACGCACTTGATATATATCTTTTAAAAGTAAGAAAATGCATTTGAAACATGATAGTAAACTAAGACAAATAACAGTGATATATGTACAGTAATCCTTCAATTATTCTCATGTTCATGTAAAACTCAAACTAGCATTTGCAACAGGATATTAAACTTTTGAGAGGATTTGAACATTTACACATAATGGATAGTGGTAAGCTTGATAAATTCCAAACTCAATTCTACATTAAACTAATGTGACTTGTAAAACTAATCCACACTATTAGAACTAAAATAAACGAATGAGACACAATATTATTCAGCAGTCCATAGTTAATTACAATGTAAGACCTAGCTAATCAATGAAACTATTTGCATACAATGAACAAATGACTACATATCAGCAGGAGAGATCATGCATAACTTCTATTTCATTTCCAATTGGTGAGCTACATCGAGGCAGACTCAGAATATGTACCTGTATTTCACAAGGAAGTAAAAAAAGGAGATGAATGAGTCGCAAGAAGCAGCAGCAAGGACAATGTTCAGCAAGTAAAAATATCCTTAAAGAATCAAAGAAGACCAGCTCAAATTCAAACTTGAACCAACAACAACGTTAATAAAACCAGCAGAAATTTTATCAAATCTTTAGATCTAAAATCCGTGTATTTGAGCTCTCAAATTTTGATCTCTCAAATCTAAACTCTCAAATTTTGGCTATCAAAATTAGGATCTGATAACTCTCACTAAAACTCTAGGATCTGAGAACTTTAAGATTTGAAAAGTTCCCTCTCAAAAACTCTGAGAACTTTTCAAAAACTCTCAGGTTTTTCAAACTTTTTGATCTCCAAAATTTCAGATTTTTAAAACTTCACCTGCAAGGCAAGGGTGTACTGCCATTTATAAACAAACAATTAGGGCACTTTTCATATTTAGTTTTTACCCCTTTCCCTCTTAATTTTTAGTTTTTGCCTAAAGGACCTTAAAATTCTGACTTGCTACCCAAGTTATACTACTTTAAGTTCTGATATTCAACTTTGAACCCCAATTTAGAAGGTTCTAGGAGACTCTATTTTCAGTTACTGCAAGATTCTCTAATTGAAAATATCTAGTATGCCCTTGGTTACCACTGGAATTACTAACCTAGGTTAAGCTAAACCCAAATCCAACTATACCAACCCCTTTAACTTGGTCAATGCTGACCATGGTTAATTTCAAGGAGTTTGAATTATTCAGCAATAACCAAACGACATTCAATTATAATAAACCCCCAAAATTGGTATGCAAATCCAAAACACTCTAATTTAGACTTGAATTCACTACTGAAAATCAGAACTGAAAGCTAATATTATCAATTATTAATCAAACAGAAAAAGAAATAAACAAAATTAATCAATAAAACAGAATCATGCTATATCGGTACGAACAAGGAGAAGGAAAGATAAAAAACTTAAACAAAAAATCTAAGAAAAATTGGGCAAACAAAAATTAAGGCATGACATGAAAGAAACAGGCATGAACGAACATACTAACCTAAAGGGAGAAGACAAACTGGGTTTAACTAGTTTCAGTAGAAGAAAATTCAAGCATAAGGTGAAATAAACAAAACAAAATAGTAATACTCACGAATTTAAACTCGAACATGACTAACCTTCCAATTTCAACCACGAGATAATGTCAATAAACTGTTTTTTGTCAAGAACGGCCAAATAACATTATTCCATGGTGAAATTGGGCCTAAAACTCATGAAGACTAGAGAAAGGGGTCTCGCAGATTCAAGATCTAGGTTGAACTCTTAGGGCTTGATTTTTGATTTGAAATTTGGGGAATTACAGAGATGTTTGAAGGATTATGAATGGGGATTTGGAATGAGGGGAAGACGAGGGTTTAAGTGAGTTAGTTTGGTGGTGTTTGGGTGGTGGCACCGCCGGATGCAGCGGATGGATCCATGGCGGCTGCTAGGGTTAGGGGATTTGGGGGAGTTTCAGTGGGATCCGAAGGTGGATGATGGTGGATCGTTGATGTGGAAGGGAAGATGAGGCGTTGGTAAAGTTTTGGGGATGATTGGTCACTGGCCGCCGCCGTAAGCAAATTCTGATGGGCGGCAGACGGTGAAATCATGCGAAACTAAGGTTAGCTTATGAGAGATTTGAGAGATGGTGAGACCTCGATGGTCTTGATAAAAAGTTACTGAAACGAGGTCGTTTAGGGGTAAATGGGGAGTCTGGTATGGGTTTAAACGGGTTTTGGGCTGGGTTTCACGGGTTCAAGGGTTCTTGATAATTGGGCTGGTGAATTGTATTAACACTGCCCCAAAACTTAGATATTAACAGCCCAACTTTTTTTTAATTTCAATTTCATTTAGTTCCTTTTTATATATTTTCCCTTTTCTTTTAAAAAATAAAAACCTGAATTAAAATCCTAAGGACCCAATTAAACTAATTAATGCTGTGATTACTACAACTAATTGAAACAAATTAAAAGAAACTACAAAATTCAAAGCTAAAAATTAAATTTTTTTCTTTGATTTTTTTGCATTTATGTAAACTCTTATTACGAATTTGTCTAAAAATGTAAAATTAAATCTTAAATACAAATGCAATATTTTTTGTATTTTTATGAGTTATCTAAAACTAAACATGCACACACGAATGAAAATACATACATAATAACGCAATTAAATCCTAAAAATTAAATAATAAAAGAAAAATCCTAATTTTACGAATTCTGTAAGAGTAATTCAAGCGAGGCAAAAATCACGCGCTTACAACTGCCCCTATTTGCTATGAGACATGACGGATTTTCGGGCAAAGATAAATGAGCAATTATGAGGGATTTTTTCCTGCTTGGCACTCCGTGAGAAGTATTTTTGAAAAATGTCTGACCGAACCCTTCTTCGGAGGTTGCCTACATATCCTTGGCTGTGTAGTTCTAGAAGTTTTGGTAGCTGGGACTACCAGAAATTGTGATTTTACTACTGTTGCTGCTGTTACTACTTGCTGACCTCCGTATTACACCAAAAGGAAAATCAAAGCTAAGCTGGCTATACCTATCAACTATGAGTTACAAGATTCATACCTATAAATCTCGTGAATCTTGATCTTGAGTCTTAGCTGATTTTGCTGTGAACTCCGATCTCAATCTTGATGCTTGCAAGCTGTAGGTGTTGGTTCTTTCTTCAGCTTCGGATCAAGGCTGGACATGCGAAGCTTGTGACTTCAATCATATCTTGACCAGTCCGTGTCCTTCTACTTTTCATCATTTTGAGTTCATTTTTTTTCTTTACTCTGGATTGAGACTCATAATTTTGGTCATCTCAAACCCTGTGTCTCGAGGTAAAACCCGCTCAGACACCAAAACAAACAAACAAAAATTTTCTGCCTTAGTTTTTACAAGGAAAATTTCGCGAGTTATTTATAACAAAAGTCTGAACTCTCTCTCTCTCTCTCTCTCTCTCTCTATATATATATATATATATATATATATATATATATAAAAGGTGTTGGCAAAAGGCGACTAGAGAATAGAGGCCCTATGTCTAAAAGGCACAACTTAGGGATTGGAGCCCTAATATATGCAAAAGGCGTCTAGAGAATGGAGGCCCTATATATAAAAGAGAAAAACTCAGGGATTTGAGCCCTAATATGGGCAAAAGGCAACTAGGGAATGTAGACGCTATGCCTAACAGGCTCAACTCAGTGATTGGAGCCCTAATACTGGTAGAAGGTAAAAAGTTCAACTAAGGGATTGGAGCCCTAATGCCGGCAAAAGGTAAAAATCTCAACTCAGGGATTAGAGCCTTAATATTGGACAAATGGTGAATAAGGAATGGATGCACTGTGTCTAAAAGGCGAATCTCAGGGATTGGAGCCCTAATGTTTGCAAAAGGTAAGAAGCTCAACTCAGCGATCAAAGCCCTAATGTCAGCAAAGGGTGACCTGGGAATGGAGGCCTTATGTCTAAAAGGCGCAACTCAAGGATTGGAGCCCTAATGTTGGCAAAAGGTAAAAATCTAAACTTAGGGATTGTAGCCCTAATGTCAGCAAAGGGTGACTAGGGAATAGAGGCCCTATGTCTAAATGACGCAAGTCAGGGGTTGGAGTCCTAATGTTGGCAAAAGGTAAAAAACTCAATTGAGGGATTGAAGCCCTAATGTCGCCAAAGCATGACTAGGGAATGGAGGACCTATGTCTAAAAGGCGCAACTCAGGGATTGGAGCCTTAATGTTGGAAAAGGTAAAAAACTCAACTAAGGGATTGGAGCCCTAATGTAGGAAAATGGTGACTAGGGAATGGAAACGCTTTAAGGGCACCCTTTAAGGGTTTTCATGAGCTGAACTTTTTCATTTCTCTTTGCGCCTTGTAGCACTCTTTACGAGTTTTTACTAACAAGACTCTCTCATTTTTGAATTCTCTACTTACCACCCCTTATGGTGCCCATGTGGATTTTCACCAATGAGACTCTCTCATTTTACTTCTCTTATTTTATTGTATTAGATCCAAATAATTCCATCCTCCCATTTCGAACCTCTTTGCCGATTGATCAGAAGGACTTGAACAAGGTTTCGGGTAAAAGGAATTTGGATTGAATTACAACTTTGGAAACTGTTGGACGGGATCATTGCTAAACCATTATAACTTCTGCCCCACTTTCACTTTGGGGGACTTTGGATTTTTGTTTTGGTGTGACTGAACCCCATAGAGAGGCATCCTATGAATCCTTTCGGAATCAAGTCAAACGTAGTTCAAGAAAAACATTTTGTTTTTGTTGTTTTTTCTTGTTTTTCTTTTTCTTTTCTTTTTCCTTTCCTTTTTAATTTTTTTATTTTCTCTGTCTTCTCCTTTTTTTCCTTTCCTTTTTTGTATCTTTCTTTTCTTTTTATTTTTCTTTTATTTAATTTTCAAACATTTTCAGGTTCCAAAGAGGGTAATCAAAGAATGGGAGCCGGCTCAAAGGGTTTGCAAAGGGTTGATAGTGTTTGGGTAACGAGAATGAAAGCCTTCGTCATCCCAACCAGAGAATATTAGAACTGTACAGAGGATCCAACATAGTAAATTTGCACTGCATTTGCATTGACATTTGTTTCGGGATCATTTCCTTCGATGTTCCCCAAGTACACCGCACTCTTTTAGCAGTACTCTTATTGCAATGTATGGACCTTTCCAATTTTGGAACAAAGTTTCCTTCTGTTGTTCAAACTCTTTGTTTTATTTCCTCAAACTTATCTTCTTTGCATTTCGACTCTTGATTCCTTATTTCGAAGTCTGATAGCATTTTGGGATCTAGGTATGAAGTCTGCAAGCATGTCACGTTATTGAAATATGTATTTAACAGAACTTAAAAGAGAATGAGAAAAATGACAAGATTAAGAAAAGAGACGTTCCAGGAAAATGAAATATTAATTTCATTTGTTTTTTAAATTATAATTTTTTTGATTTTTGAAGATAGACGGGTTTATATCAGAAAGTAAGATAATAAAGTAAAACATCTGGATCACATCCTGAGATAATCCAAACGCAGAAAGGATAGTAAGACTGGCTACTGAGACTCCCATCTGATGGGGAACTTTTAGTCTTGGAAACCCTTTTTTGTATTTGCTTCTGTCTGCAATGTCCTTCAGTGCGGAATAAAATTCCTTAGATTCACAAATCACTCCGACTATTGGCCCAATGTTGTGGGCAGGAAACAAATTATTCATCACATCACGAGCTTCTTCATCCCGAAAAATAATCTTTCAGCTTCAATCAAATCTTCAATTACCCTTTTGAGGGTCCAACAGTCCTCTGTATTGTGTCCCACTGCTCTAGAGTGGTATTCACATATAGCATTGGCTTGATGCAAGTCGGACTTGGGGTTCGACCAGTTCGGGGCCACTGACTGCAATATATATACACTCTAATTAGCTTTTAGAACAAGCTTGAATACGATTCACCAATAGGGGTGAACGGATTCTTTCTGAAAGGCTCTCTTGGGCGAGGATTGTATTAAGGATTATTTGGCTAACGATTATATGGAGCTTGGTAAGAATGGGAATTTCTGGGAGGTGGAGCTCGATTAGTTGGATAGTGTTGTAGCAGTGGGCAAGGTTGCGCGTTCATCACCGCATAGGGAGACAGTGCCACATCATAAGCATCATCTTGAAGGGGATAATAATGTGGTGGGATGATAGGAGGCACATATGATTGGCCGAATGACCTGCGGGCCCCCCTCGAGCTTGACACCATCATGGATCCCTCTTCAAACCCATTTATGTCCATCAAACCCTCCAAACCATTTTGAGCAGACTGTGATATGGCTTTAAAGGCAGCATGACTCAAGATTCAGCCCGTTTTTGAACTATTTTCAACCATTTCCCCAATTTTGATAGCTTAGCAAAAAGCTTACCCACAATAGACATCATGTTTTGGAAGTAGTCGACCTTTTGGGCCTGCAGAAAAATGATAACCATTTCAATTTCATCCATTGGAGGCTTTACTCTTGCAGCTTGCTCACGTCATTAGACAGCATATTCGCGGAAGGTTTGCATGATTTTCTTTTTCAAATTGGACAAAGAGTTTTTGCCTGGAGCGATGTCCACATAATAGTAGAACTGGCGAACAAAATATTAGGCCATATCGTCCAACACCTGCCAATGAGTAATTTCTTGATTCGTATATCACTCAGAAGCGATTCTGGTGACGCTTTCCCCAAAATAGACCATTATCAGCTCCTCTTTTCCACCTGCTCTCTCAACTGGCTAAAAATCGTTCCAGATAAGCGACCGGATCTCCGTGCCCAACGTACTTTTCAAATTTTGGCATCTTGAAGCCAGCTGGAAAGTTGACATGGCGAAACATACAGAGGTCATAGTATGAGACGCTCTTTTGGAAACCCAGACCTTGGATGCTTTTCAGGCTTCATTCTAGGCTCTTCATCTTCCGAGCCATTTCCTCTTGCTCGAAACTTTTAACAACCTCTTCTTTCTCCACTAAGAGCTCATATTGCGGAGGTTGAGTGAAAGAGTATGGGGTCACATATGTTATTTCTGATTGAAGCTGTGGAAAATAAAAGATGGACATTGGAGGTGGTGTCCTTGAAGCCGGAGCCTGGGGGCGAACCAGAGAAGGCATGTAAAGATCATTGAACGGCTTTGGAGGGTACCCGCACGAGATATGGGGGTTGGGCACAAGGGCGTTGGTAACCTCACTTTACATGGGGATCAACTCACGGAACCTAGGGATTGCACTTGGCGGCTCCCTACCATTAGACCGGGCGTCCCACATTTTCATTATGCGGAGAAACAATATCTTATTCTGCTCAGTAGCTGCTGATATTTATCATATAGGAGATCTCACGTTGGGATGCAATGCGCCTAACAGTTAAACGCTTCTATCGTCTGTTTGAACGGTTGTATATTTTATCCCGGCCTCAGTTAACTCTTTCAGTATGGACCTCATTTCTTCATCTTTGTTTCTCTCTAATCACTCTTTATTTTCGTTTTGTTTTTGCTGCTCGTTTATTTTTTGGCGCTCTCTTTTTCTCTTTTTGTTTGCCGCCCTTTTATTTTTTATCTCTCACTTTTTTCCTTCCTCTTTTTTAATACTTTTTTTCACTGTCTTTTTTCAATTTATTTTTACGCTCAACTAATATTATGCCTATGATCGAATCTGATGGGGATTGCCTATGTATCATAACCCCGTATGAATCAGATCTTGCGTAGTTTAGAAAAATCGAAAATAGAGTAAATAAACTAACTCTTTTTTTATTAATTTTTATAAAACTCGGGCCATGAAAGCTTTAAGGCAAAAGAAAAACATATTTTTTTTGTATTTTTATCTTGCCTATTTTTTTTGGAATTTTCAAAAGCCATGCTTTAAAAGAATAAAGGAAATATTTTTTTTGAATTTTTTATTTTGATTTTTCTTTTATTTTTGAAAAAACGACTTCTAAAAATTTCTTTTCTTTTTATTGGAACTTTGGGAATTTCAATAGTAAAAGAAAAATATTTTTTGTTTGAATTTCAATTGTTTTGTCTTTTTCTAATGAAGAAAGAAAATATTTTGGGATTTTGGATGTTGCTTCTTACTTTTTGAAAGAGGGACTTTTAAGAAAATATTTTGAATTTCTAAATTTTTATTTATTTACAAAAGCACTTTTAAAGAAAAACAAAAATATTTTTGGACTTTAGTTTTTCAAATTTGTTTTTCCATATTACGAAAGAAAAACTTTTAAACAAGGAAAATAATTTTTTTTCGAAATTCTTTTTATTTTTTATTTTTTTATTTCTGGGAAAAATACTTCAAAATAAAGGAAACCCGTATTTTGGATTTTGATTTTATATTAATTTTTCTTTTTTTGTATGAAAGATAATAAAAGGAAGGAAACCATTGTTGAGTTTAAAAAACTTCTTTTTTTTTCTAAGGAAAGATTTCTAAAGAAAGAAAATATATTTGGATTTTTTGAAAATTGGGGCTGGAACCTATGAGGTTTGCCTACATATCTCACATACGGTGAGAATCAAACCCACGTAGTTCGATCAACTTTTACAAAACAAAAACCAGTTTTTCTTTCTTCTTTTTTAGAAAAACAAATTTTCTTTTCTTTTTTTTTTTTTCAAAATTTCGATAGAGTTTCGGTATATTTATAAATACCTACCACTCACATTTTTTTGGGTTTCTATTCTCTATTCTAGAAGCTGGTCAACATGCAAGCCGAACAAATAGATGCACAAGTAGCAAGTAAGATGCATCAGGATGACCTTTTCATTTCGGGTACACCTGTCCTAGAAAGACCCAACCCCTTGTGTTGAGTCTCCAAGGTCAAAATGCACATGATGCAAACAAACGTTCCTACTATAGATCCATCATGAGGCTGAGTTATTCTAGGTTCAAAACCTGGGTATGTTTTGTAGACCGTGTACCCGAGCGAACAACTCGAGACGAGTAGAGGGCTACGTACCAGGAACCAAAAGGACATCTGTCATAGTAACTTGTTCGAGTCTCTTTCTTATTTCCAGGTATGACACTAGCAAAATATGGAGTCTCGACCAGCGAGCACATTCCCGAATATAAGCGGAGAAGGGTTTCGTAGCAGGTTATATACAATTCAGATAATATCAAAACGGTAACAACATTATTTAGCAACATTAGACCCAAACATGTAATAAAATCAGATAATAGATAAAGCCAAATATAACGGCTAATCTAAGCTCAAATTCTTGAACCCTGAACCGATGTTTTGGGTTCGTGCTCCCCAGCAGAGTCGCCAGAACTGTCACACCTATTTTTTACATGCCACCCGAATGATAGCGTATAAGGGAGTTTTTCCACTTTAAGTGCCATTATTCGAAATGAGATTATCTATTTATCAGAATCGCTACTTGAGATAATTTATTTGGTGTCCCGAGTCATCGGTTTTTTTTTGATTTCCAAATCGAGGAAAATTCGACTTTCCATTTGAAGTTTGCGAACCAGAAATTCTTGGGTAAGAAATTCTGTTAATCCGAGGTAAGGTATTAGGCACCCCTTCCGTGGTTCTAGTACGGTCTCTTAAGCTATTATGATTGGCCTATTATCTGATTTTATCGCATGTTTCAACCTATAATACAATTTTGTAAAATTATTTATCGCCTTAAATAAATATTAAAGAATAATTGTAACGTTATTAAAATACGTCTCGAATCACGTAATGTAAATTCACCCATTACTTTTGACATATTCTAATATCATTGAGATTTTGATTTGGTTCACATAAATACGCACCCGAGTTTAGGAAAGTAGATTTATTAAAATGCATGCCTAAAGCGGCTAACATGTTGATAACTTTGCCGGAGGCCATGAAAATTCGCTAAATGTTACGTCCCAATTTCTAAGTTTTTTAATGAAATCAATTAAAGGGGGCCACACAATTTATGATTTTATTTGGCGTGGCGCACCTCAGTTTCAATTTTAAAAGATGTTCGACGGGTGAACTACTAATATCTATTAAGGCGTGATGATCCGACCCGCTGTCTCATGTTTTTCCGTCCCATGTTTTCCATTTTATTCTTCTACATGTTTCATTATATGTATTTGGTGAGTTTGAATTAATTCGGATTGAGTTTGGTAAGAAATGAGACAATTAGTCTCTTTAAGGAGAATTTGGTTTGGAATAGTCAACCGGGAGTTGACTTGTGAGTTAGAGGGATCAGATAAGATTTACGACGATTCGGTTAGTTTCGGGGGATGATTTAAGGCTTAGGATTGTAATCAGAAGTGATTTTGGAGGCTCAGTATAGAATTAGGCTTGAATTGGCGAAGTTAGTATTTTGGCGATATCCGGTTGATAGGTGTGATTTTGATCCGACGGTCGGAATGGAATTACGAGACTTGCAGTAGCTTTGTTAGGTGATTTATGATGTGTGTGCAAATTTTTAGTTGAGTCGGAGGTGGTTAGGCCAGGTTTTTTAACGAATGTGAATTTCAGAAGTTTTGGTTGAACTTAGGCTTGAATCCATTGAGAATTGATGATTCTTGTGGTGTTGGATGTGTGTTTTTGATTGGAACAGGTTTGTATGATGTTTTTGGATGGGTTGACACTTTTAGTTGAGGTCCCGGGGGCCTCGGGATGTTTTCGGGTGGTAAATTTGACCAATCTTGGTTTTTGGGAGTTGCAGAAAATAGCTGAAGTGTTGCAGAGATTCTGGTCTTGGAAGGGGTTCAAATTTGTTCTAAGTGACCGCGTAAGAGGATGTGTGATCGCATAGGTTTGAAAAATTGGTCAGTGCATTCGCATTCATGGTGTTGCGATCGAGTTGTGTAATGGGACCTGGGGTCTTTGGTAGCATTTTGGTCTATTCGAACACAGGGCTTGGAGTGCGATCACATAGGTGTGGGAGGCTGTGCTCTATGATCGCAGGGGCAGTTGTGCGATCACATAAGAGGATTTTTGGAGATTTGATTTTTGTGCTATGCGATCATAATAGTGGTGATGCGATCGCATAGGGTTAATTTATGCATGGGCAGAATGTTTTAAGGATATTTCATCCATGACTTGGGTTTAATTTCCACCATTGTTGAGCGACATTGGGAGATTTTGATGAGGAATTTAGAGGGTTTTGACTGGGAATCGATTGGAGGTAAGTCCTATGGCCTAGAAACATTATCTAATTGTGATTTCAACACCTAAATTCATAGAATTTGAGAAAAAAGGGACGAATTAGGGCTTGGGTTTTTGAATGAGAATTTGGGATTTGAGGGAGCATTTGGACTCCGATTTTGATAAATTTACATGTATAGACTCGTGGCGAGATAAGGAACATTTTAGTGTAAAATTTTCTGACTTTCGAGAAGTGGGTTCGGGTCTCAGGTTTTGCAAATTTTGTGATTTTTGATATTTTTGTGTCTTTTCGATTGAGTTATATTCCCTTATCATATTGTAATGTATTCGTTGTGGTTTTGGCCAGATTCGACGCACGAGGAGGTCGATTCGAGAGGAAAGGGCATTGCGAGCTAGACTTTGGCCGGCTAGAGGTGAGTAATGGATGTAAATGCTGCTCTGAGGTTTGAAACCCCATATTTTCACATAGTAACACTATATTGAGGCATGACACACATTCCACGATGAGTGCGGGGTCGTTTACAGTTGGGAATTGAGACTTGGCCCATCCCGAGTATTAATTTCTACTATATTGGCGATTGAGAGGCATACTTTATCATTGTGAATTGGGTTTATTTTCATGTTTGGGGCCTTGTGCCGACCTATAGAATCCTTAGGGGATCCTTATGTGTTTTCCTCACTTGTGTGCATAACATATACTCTCAGTCATGTTTCAACTGATAAAAACAATATAATAACTGTGTTTTATACATGAATATTAAATGAAAAAGGATATGAGGGCTGAGATCCCTATAGTATGCCCGATTGGCTGTAAACTTATTTGACTAGGATAGGTCGGGGACCTGATAGTGAGGATGTTTCCTTTGATATGGATCTGGTTGCACGCTGCAACAATGATATATATTGATATTGAGGCCAAGAGCCTGCTTGATGCCTATACCTGGCTGATATTGCGCTTGGGATGTAGGATCCCCTCCGGAGTTTTTATACACCCTTAATGAGCTCCGTCGACGTTAAATAAGTGGAGTGGGCTGCACGCCGCACCGGGTACTAGAGTGTACCGTTATATGTGTTGCATTCTTTCATGCATTATTTCTTTACTGTATTACTTATTGTTTACTGTTTCCACCATTTTGGATATAAACTGCTATAGTGTACTTTGTGCATTTTCTATGTTTTGTTACTTTCAGACCGTAGTTATGTTTATTACTCACCGTGTCGGAGTACTTACGTTACCCCCTGCACCTTGTGTGCATATCCAGGATAGTCTTAGGCTGAGTAGATCCAGTTGATCAACAGATTTAGCTTCCGGGAGTATCGAGGTAGCTGCACCGCGTTCGCAGCCATTGATTTTCTCCCCTCTATCCCCATCCCTTTTTTTCTGCATTATCAGTTTTAGACATCATTTGTAATAGGATGTTACTCTGTATTTTAGGGGCTCATGTTCGTGACACCGGGTCCTAGTTGGGCTATATCGGTACTTCGTTGGAGTTTTGACACTGTGATCAGTATTTTAGACCTTTGACTTAAATGACATTTATCTTCAGCTGTCTAATAAACGGGATTATTGTTATAAATGGTCGGGCTTTCCTAGTAGTGTTCTGGGCGCCATCACAACCGGGTTAGGGTCATGACATAAGGCTTCCACTAAATTGAAATGCCCAATGCCTATATTTCACTTTTATAATCATTAAATCAAACACGATCCAGGACTTCCAGCATGTTGGGCGCGAAACCAGCCCAGTCTGAAATGAATGAAAATGGTGAGAGTCTGGCCCAGAGAAAATGAAAAAACCTTCTAGTTCTGCGTGTAGAAGTTGTCCAAATTTTTGGCCCCAAGAAGAGCCCAATTCGGATGCATAACTGAACGAGGACTCGTGGATCAAGTTCCTACAGGACCAACCTAGAAAACTTAATTGGTTCAAAGGGATTAATAATATTTGGGCCCATTATTATGCAACTGGGCCATCATTAAGCCCAGTTCTTATGATCCTAATGGCCCATGCATTAAGAAACTGCATTTGATATACATCTTTTAAAACTAAGAAAATGCATTAGAAACATGATAATAAACTAAGACAAATAACAGTGATATATGTATAGTAATCCTGCAATTATTCTCATGTTCATGTAAAACTCGAACTAGCATTTGCAACAGGATATTAAACTTTTGAGAGAATTGGAAGGTGTACACACCATGGATATTGGTAAGCTTGATAAATTCCAAACTCAATTCTAAATTTAAACTAATGTGACTTGCAAAGCTAATCCATACTATTAGAACTAAAATAAATGAATGAGACATAATATTGTTTAGCAGTCCATAGTTAATTACAGTGTAAGACTTAGCTAATCAGTGAAACTATTTTCGTACAATGAACAAATGATTACATACAGCAGGAGAGATCATGCATAACTTCTATGTCATTTTCAATTGGTGAGATACATCGAGGCAGACTCAGAATATGTGCCTGGAACTCACAAGGAAGTAAAAAAAGGGAGATGAATTAGTCGCAAGAAGCAGCAGCACAGACAGTGTTCAGCAAGTAAAAATCAACACAGAGAATCGAAGAAGACCATCTCATATTCAAGCTTGAACCAGCAACAACATTAATAAAACCAGTAGAAATTTTATCAAAGCTTTAGATCTAAAATCTGTGTATTTGATCTCTCAAATTTTGATCTCTCTACTCTAAACTCTCAAATTTTGACTCTCAAAATTAGGATCTGAAAACTCTCACTAAAAATCTAGGATCTGAGAACTTTAAGCTCAGAAAAGTTCCCTCTTAAAAACTATGAAAACTTTTCAAAAACGCTCAGGTTTTTCAAACTTTTTGATCTCCAAAATTTCAGATTTTTAAAACTTCACCTACAAAGCAAGGGTGTACTGCCTTTTATTGGAAAACAATTAGGGCACTTTTCAGTCCCTCTTAATTTTTAGTTTTTTCCTAAAGGTCCTTAAAATTCTGACTTGCTACCCAAGTTACACTACTTAAGTTCTGATATTCAACTTGGAACCCCAATCTAGAAGGTTCTAGGTGATTCTATTTTCAGTTACTACAAGATTCTCTAATTGAAAGTACCTGTATGCCCTTGATTACCCCTGAAATTACTAACCTAGGTTAAGCTATACCCATATCCAACTATACCAACCCCATTAACTTGGTCAATGCCGACCATGGTTAATTTCAAGAAGTTTGAATTATTCAGCAATAACCAAATGACATTCAATTATTACAAACCCCCAAAATTGGAATGCAAATCCAAACAACTCTAATTTAGACTTGAATTAACTACTGAAAATCAGAATTGAAAGCTAATGTTATCAATTATTAGTCAAACAGAAAAAGAAATAAACAAAATTAATTAATAAAACAGAATCATGCTATATCGGTACGAACAAGGAGAAGGAAAAATCAAAACTTAAACAAAAAAAATCTAAGAAAAACTAGGCAAACAAAAATCAAGTCACAACATAAAATAAAGAGGCATGAACGAACAGACTAACCTTAAGGGAAAAGAAAAACTGGGTATAACTAGTTTCAGTAGACGAAAAATTCAAGCATAAGGTGAAATAAACAAAACAAAATAAGAACACTCCCTAATTTTAATTTGAACACGACAGACCTTCCAATTTTAACCACGAGATAATGTCAATCAACTGTTCTTTGTCAGGAACAATCAAATAGCATTATTCCGTGGTGAAATTGGTCCTAAAACTCGTGAAGACTGGAGAAAGGGGCCTCGCCCATTCAAGCTCTAGGTTGAACTCTTAGGGCTTGATTTTGAATTTGAAATTCGGGGATTTACAGAGATGTTTGAAGGATTATGGGTGGGATTTTGTATAAGGGGAAAGCGAGGGTTGAAGTGTGTTAGTTTGGTGGTGTTTGGGTGGAAGCCCCGCCAGATGCGGCAGAGGGATCCATGGAGGCGGCTAGGGTTAGGGGATTTGGGGGAGTTCCTGTGGGATTTGAAGGGGGATGGTGGTGGATAGTTGATGGGGAGGGGAAGATGAGGCGTTGGTGAACTTTTGGGGATGATTGGCCGCCGGCCACCGCCGTAGGCGAATTCTGGCGGAATCAGATGGAACTACTATTAGCTTATGAGAGATTTGAGAGACGGTGAGAAGGGGGAGGGGTGCGTTTGGACACATATGTATTAAAGAACCCCAGCTTCAGGACCGTCCGATCAAGGAATCTCGACAATCCTGATTAAACGTTACTGAAAGGGGATCGTTTAGGGGTAAATGGGGAGTCTGCTCTAGGTTTAAACGGGTTTTGGGCTGGGTTTCGTGGGTTCAGAGGTTCTTGATAATTGGGCTGGTGAATTGTATTAACACTGACCCAAAATTTAGATATTAACAACCGAATTTTTCTTTTTTTTTTAATTTCCATTTCATTTAATTCCCTTTTATATATTTTCCTTTTTCTTTTAATGAAATAAAAACCTGAATTAAAATCCTAAGGACCCAATTAGACTAATTAATCATAAATGATCATTACTACAATTAGTTTAAACAAATTAAAAGAAACAAACAAAATTCAAAGCTAAAAGTCAAATTATTTTTTTGATTTTTTTGCATTTTGTAAAACTCTAATTACTAATTAGTCTAAAAAATATAAAATTAAACCCTAAATGCAAATACAATATTTTTGTATTTTTATGAATTATTTAAAACTAAACATGCACACACAAATGAAAGTACATACAAAATTATGCAATTAAATCCTAAAAATCAAATAATAAAAGAAAAACCCTAACTTTAAGAATTCTGTAGGAGTAATATAAGCGAGTAAAAAATCACGTGCTCACACCAGAATTTATTATATTCATATATCTCATTGTAATTATATTTTGTTAACCACCAAAAGTGATAATATAGGCTTTCTATGGTTACAATTGAAGATAAGCTACATAAATATTCTCTATATTAAATGCACGCCTCTATTTGCCCCTGGACTAGTAAATATTTTAAAAGAGGTTGAGGCACCACAATTCAATGTGATTAATGCGCATTCAAATAATTATATTCGATTTTCTGAAGGATGAGAACTTTGATAATATTAATCCATTCCATGAAGTGAATATAAAAATATTAATAAATCTGGTAAATATGAACGCGCTCTTGATGTGAATATATTACAATTCACCTGCAGAAGAGGTAATATAATTGAGAGAATATACTCAATATTTCGTATTTTAAAATTTCCCCCTTTAAGAAGTAACACAATTGGAATTGCCTCTTGAAGTAGGAAAATGTCATGAAGAAGAGTTTTCTTGTGCCTAAACAATTGTTTTACATTATTTATTTTATTGTGATTTTCTCTCATGATACCAGAAGTGTATGAGCAATATTTATTAGTACAAAATATATAAAAACTCCTGATAATGTTGGTTTGTATCCAAACTAGTTTAGCATTAAATACCTCCTATAAATGGTTAAACCATTGCTTATGAGAATAAAGTTTCATATGTTGGTCTAAGATTTTCTAAATTGCATATAGCAAAACTTGTATGTATCAGACCAACAATATATGATAAGTCATCCCTTCTCAATTGGTTTAGGATCAGAAACCAAATATTTTTACTATCTTTTGTTGCGCTGTATATTATTAACTTCTTTACCATAATACACAAAGATATGTTTCTCAAAGATGATTGGGGATATATGTTTGTTTTTCCAACATTTGGGGGATGGAATAAACGGTTGAAAAATATGCTATATGAATCAAATTATTATTAATATGATCCTTACTTAGAAGATAATTCAAGTCGAACGCCAGAAGCATTTGCTGATCCAAAATTAAATATCATATTTCAGCCGCAAATGCTCATATTAAAATTAAAGTCCCTAAAGGATAAAGTTTACTACACGCATGAAGTGTAGTAAATTTATCGGTTACAAAGGTAACAATCCTTGAAAAATAATTGGAGCAAATGATCAAAATAATCATAATGAGGAGGAAATGAGTGATATTTTGAATTATACATGTTTTATACCCCCTCTTACCTGAGCTTTGTGCATAAACCGCTTCAAATTAGTCTTAAATTGCTTAAAATATGCTTTTGATTGCAGGTTTGAGCAACAAGATGATGAATATCACAAATCAGCTCAAAAGAGGAGTGAAACCTGCCCAACGTCAATAGATAACCAAAGTGGGAAGTAGGTCACCTATGCGGACCACATTGTTTTGATGTGCGGCCGCACAAATTAGTCTACAAGAAGTCAAGTTAGAAGCGACATGGTCGGACCACAGTGTTTTGGTGTGCGGCCGTGTAGGATAGTTCAGAGAGTGACCAAGACAGAGGAGAACCCATGTGGACCGCATCCATTTCCATGCGGTCTGGACTGACAAGAGACTAAGGTTCAGAAACTCAAGGCAACAAGCCTATGCGGCCGCACACCAAACCAGAGCGGTTCGCGTAGGAGAAGGTCAGAGAACCAGCAAAATTGAGAAAGTTTCTTGTGCGGTTACATGCCACTTTCACGCGGTCCGCATCACTGTAGCTGTGCGGCCGCGTGACATTTCCATGGGGTCTGCGTACCATGACCTGTGCGGCCGCATGTCATTTCCATGCGTTCCGCATCCCCAAGCCCAGAAGCCAGAACTGAAGACCACAAGCCCTATGCGGCTGCATGCCATTTTTGTGCAGTCTGCAACAGACCCTCAGGGGCATTTTTGTCCAATTTTTCTGTGTATTATAAATAGAAAATATTACTTTTTTTAGGTCAAGTTTTATCATATTCTGTAGAAGCTGAACTCGTGAGTCTCGTTCTTAGCCTATTTTAGGCAATTTTCTTGAGTAATTTGTGTGGAATCAAGTAGATTAATTTTCTAATTAATGATTATATCAATCTCTTCTATTATTTCTTCTATTTCTGTTTGTTCCATGTCTAGCTAAAACCATTAGCTAGGGTGGTGCCTCAACCCTAGTGTGGGTAAATAATGGGCATTCTTAACTAATGCTTGGATGATATTGGGTGTTTGGTATTTGAGTTGTTTGTATGCTGTTTTTTGGTTTGCTGGTTGCAAACACTAAGTCAAGCTTAGGGGGTATTGACTCTTCTTGATAAAGAGAGTCTAGGACCCCGCACTCAACCCAACAAGAATTTAGGATGGACCCTTGAGAATGGTAGTCCCAAGTAACAGGCTAAATCTTGAGAGAGTAATCACCATACTTAAACCTAGAGTTGCTTGGGCAAATTAGCCTACCTAATTGATCTAGAGAGAGTCAATTGGAAAAAATCACTCTCTCTACCGAGAGGTGTGAGAGTGAGTGCTAAAGTGCAATGGTTATCCATATTCCCCATAATTATCATCCTTGTGTTAGAATTTAATACCCGTTAATTAGCCACCTAGGTGAGTATCATGACCCTAGTGCCTTTCTCTTATTGTGTAAATCTAATATTACATCTTAGCATAACTTTATCTTACAATCGTAGTGATAATTTTAGTTGAAAAAATAGAAAACCGAAAAATGACAAGAAGACCAATTAGAAGTCAAACCGCATCTCTAGGCTAGTAAATATGTCAACTCCAAATTGAAGCTTCCAGTGGAATTATCGACCCTGATACACTATTGGGTTATTAGCAATAGCGACCACTCATAATTAGGTGTGAGTTAGCATCGATCACTTTTTGGCACCGTTGCCGGGGAGCTTTTCGGTGTTTGACTATTTTTTGGCTAGTTTTGTGTTTTGCTTCTCTTTCCTTCTTTTTACTTATTTTGTTTGTTTATTTCACTCAGGTACCAATGTCTTTTAAATGCAAATGCTCTGATTAATGTTGGAGTGGAGGAGGTGGAAGATGTGGAACAAGATGAGATTTTACCCCAAGCACAAAGGAGGGTAGGAATGCTAATGCTAATGCTAATGACAACATACTAGACCCTCCTCCATCTCCACCAAGAGTTGGTCCACAAGTTCGAACCAATCAAGGATACGCAAGTGCAATAGTTCCTCCCTGAATTCGGACGGGGAACTTCTAAATCACCAATGTCATGCTCAATTTTCTCGAACAACGAGAATATTTCACAGGCGCTTCGGGCCAAAATGGTTGCAGGCATTTGAAAGGGTTTGTACTTGTTGGGTGAGCAAGCAGACGAATGTTTCGGAAGATGCACTGAGGCTAAGGCTTTTCACCTTCTCACTTCGGGGGAATGCATTGGACTGGTTGGATCGATTGCCAAATCATTCCATCACTACTTGGATGAATTGGCGAATAAATTCATTGCAAAATTTCTTCTCATCTAATCATATGGCGGCTCTTAGAGATGAGATCCTAGCTTTCAAGCAAGAGCCGACGGAGCCTTTACATGAGATATGGGAAAGATTTCGGACAATGGTGAAAGATTTCCCCAACAACGATATAAATGATGTGATGATCTAACAAACATTCTATCGGGGTATAAATACAACAAACAATTGCATTCTTAATCAGTTGGCCGATGGTAATTTTATAAAGCTTCCACACAATGAAACTTGTGATGTTCTTGATGAAATGGCCGATACTTCTTCGGCATGGCAAAGCCGGGCTAATGTTCCACAACGTGATCCCAATGTTATACACTTACATAAGGAGTTGCATGATCACGCCCAAGACATCGCCGAACTCACAACAACAATGAACCAGTTGGCTAAGGCGCAACTTCAGCAAGTTCAAAGTCCGTGTCAAGTCAATGCCATTGAGGGAGTGAGTATGATGAAAAGAAGGCAAAGAGGGCAACAACAACCTCCGGAAAATTTTGACAACTTTGATGAGGGGAATGGTGGTTATTCGAATGATAGTGACCAAAGTGAAGAGGTCCAATATGTCAATAACTACCAAGGTAATAGAGGAAATCAAGAGAATCAACAATGGCATTCCCAAGGCAATTGGGGGAACCAACAAAATAGTCGAAATTGGAACAATAATTGGGGCAATCAAGTTAACAATTGGGGCAATCAAGGTAATCAAGGTAACAATTGGGGTATCAAGGCAACCAAGGCAATTTGGGTGGATACGAAAAAAATTGGAACAACAACAACAATGGTGGGTAGAGCAACAATCAAGGAGGTAATCAAGGCAATCGGGGGCAAGGCTTTCAAAGGCCCCCGATGTTCCAACAGCCGAACAACCCACCTCCGTTCCAATTTCAAGGGTCGATTTCTTCGGGTCAAGATATGGGTAGAATTGAGAACACATTCGAACAAAAGATGAAGAGGAATCACGACTCAGATGCCCAATTAGCCTCCTACAACACTTCAATCCAAAACTTAGAGGTGCAACTTGGACAAATATCACAATCTCTCAACATTCGCCCGAAGGGTGCACTACCAAGTGATACGGTGGTGAACCCCAAGGGTGGGCATAATAACCATGTCATGGTGGTGAAAACGCGTAGTGGGAGAGGGGGTGATGTGCAAGAAAGTCAAGTTAGGGTCGATGATGATGAGTTGCAGGAAGATGATGTCCCATTAGTGGTTGAAGATATTGATGAACCAATTGTGATGAATGAAGTGAGAATAAATATTGATGAGGGTTAGGAGGAGACCCAAGAAGCCATGAACCCGTCTAGGGAATACGTCATTGACATGCCGGAACCTATTGTGCCAAAATCCAAGGCACCTCTACTTAGGCCTCCTCCACCATATCCTTAAAGATTGGCCAAGCAAAAGGGTGACAATCAGTTTAAAAAGTTTATTGAGATGATGAAGAGTTTGACTATCAATGTGGTGGAGGCACTTGAACAAATGCCCGGATATGCAAATTTCATGAAGGACTTGGTTACTAAGAAGAGATCTATGGAGTGAGAAACTATCTAGATGACGTATCAAGTGAGTTCCATTGTGCACTCCATGGCTCTAAAGTTAGAGGATCCAGGTGCATTCACAATACCGTGCACCATTGGAAGCGCAGATTTTGCAAAGGCCCTATATGACTTGGGGGAAAAAATCAATCTCATGCAATTCGGTATTCAAAACTTTGGGGATTGGGCAACCATACCCGACTTCTATGAGGCTTCAAATGGCAAACTGATCTATGAAGCGGCCCTTGAGAATTATTAATGATGTCCTCGTTTGGGTTGACAAGTTCATTTTGCCGGCGAACTTCGTGAACTTGGACTGCGAGGTGGATTTTGAGGTGCCTATTATTCTTGGAAGTCCTTCCTAGCTACAAGGAAGGCCTTGGTTGATGTAGAGGCGGCAGAATTGGCTTTCCACGTTGGTGATGAAAAAGTGGTTTTCCATGTATGCAAGTCTATGCACCAACCAAATAGCACCGAAGTTTGTTCAGTTGTTGACATTGTCACGGTGGTGATAGTGGATGACACAAGCACAATGGCAAATATTGAGGTCACACTAGAGGCTGTGATCTTAAACATGGAGGTTGAGGATATTCCGGAAAGGGTGGAGTGTGTGAATGCACTTCATGGCATGGACGCATATTCCTATAAGTCGAGGAAGCTATCTCTTGATCTTGAAAATCGCAAAACTCCACCCACCAAACCATCCATTGAGGAGCCACCAGTGTTGGAGTTGAAACCACTTCCTCCTCACCTCAGGTATGAGTTTCTTGGTCCTAATTTCCCTTTGCTGGTTATTCTTTCTTCATGCTTGACAAACGTGCAGGTTGACGCCACTTTGGCGGTTCTTAAAAAGTGCAAACGGTGATTGGATAGACCTTGGCGGATATTCAGGGTATTAGCCCCGCGTTTTGCATGCACAAGATATTATTGGAGGAGGATGCGAGACTGTCTCTTGAACACCAAAGGAGACTCAATGAGGCCATGCAAGAGGTGGTTAAGAAGGAAATCATCAAGTGGATTGACGCCGGTGTGGTGTATCCAATTTTTGATAGTTCGTTGACATCCCCAGTTCAGTGTGTGCGAAAGAAGGGAGGAATGACGGTAGTGACCAATGATAATGATGAGCTGATTTCGACTTTTACTGTGATGGGTTGGAAGGTATGCATGGACTACCAAAAATTGAACAAGGTTACAAGAAAATACCATTTTCCCTTGCCATTCTTGGATCAAATGCTTGACCATCTGGCGGGCCGGGTGTTCTATTGTTTTCTAGATGGGTACTCAGTCTATAACCAGATTCTCATCGCCCCAGAGGACCAAGAAAATACAACTTTCACATATACGTATGGCACATTCGCATTGTCGCGTATGCCATTTGGACTATGTAATGCTCCAGCAAACTTTAAGAAATGTATGATGCCAATCTTCACCGATATTCTGGGGGACATATTGGAGGTCTTCATGGACGATCTCAGTGTGGTCGAAGACTCATTTGATGAATGTTTGGAAAATCTTGATCGTGTGTTGGCCGGTTGTGAAGATACAAACTTGGTGCTCATTTGGGAGAAATTCCACTTTATGGTGGAAGAAGGAATTGTGTTAGGTCATAATATTTCAAAAAGGGGGATCGAGGTCGACAAAGCAAAAATCGAGGTGATCTCAAAGCTTCATCCCATATCTCTATCAAAGGGGTGATGAGTTTTCTAGGACACACGAGCTTCTACCAGAGATTCATCAAGGACTTTTCTAAGGTGGTGAACCCGTTGTGTAAGTTGTTGGAGAAGGATGCAAAATATGTGTGTGATGACAAATGCATGGAGACTTTCGAGCTTCTAAAACAATAATTGACGACTACCCCCATTATAACCGCACCAAATTGGAGCTTACCCTTTGAGCTCATGTGTGACGCTATTGATGTTGCGGTGGGGGTGGTCTTGGACCAGAAAATCAACAAATTATTTCATCTTGTGTATTATGCTAGCAAGACTATGAATGAGGCACAAAGAAACTACACGGTCACCGATAAGGAATTACTTGTCAGTGTATTTGCCATGGAGAAGTTTCGCTCGTACCTTATGGGGGCCAAAGGTATTATCCATACCGATCACGCTGCCCTTAGGTAATTGATGACTAAAAAGGACTCAAAAGAAAGATTGATGAGATGGGTGCTTCTTCTATAAGAATTTGATTTTGAGATCATTGATAGAAAAGGAAGTGAGAACCAAGTGGCAGATCCTTTGTCTAGATTGGAGGAGGAAGGGAGTCCTTCAGATGGCCTTGAGATAAATGATTCTTTTCCAGATGAAAAACTCCTCTCAGTTTCTATGCTTGACATGCCGTGGTTTGCCGACATTTCTAATTATTTGGTTATCAGTGTGGTCCCGTGCGAGCTCTCTTCTAAGCAATGGAAGAAGCTTAAACGAGATGCTTTGGACTTCTATTGGGATGAGCCATACCTTTTCAAAATTTGCACCGAATGTGTTATTCGCCGGTGTTTTCTCGAAGAAGAGCAATCGAGTATTCTGGAAGCTTGTCACTCTTCGCCCTATGGTGGTCATCATGGTGGGGCAAGGAAGGCGTCTAAAGTTTGAGTTGTGGGTTCTATTGGCCTTCATCGCTCAAGGATGCGGGTGATTATGTGAAAAGATGTGATGAGTGTCAACGTGCCGGAGGAATTTCAAAGAAAGATAAGATTCCCCTTAACACGATTGTTGAAGTTGATATTTTTTATCTTTGGGGTATCGACTATATGGGACCATTCGAGAGTTCTTGTGGCAATGCATACATTTTGATAGCCGTGGATTACGTGTCAAAATGGGTTTTGGCCATCGCCTTACCCAACAATGAAGCTCGTAGTGTGGTGGCTTTCTTGATGAAGAGCATTTTCACTAGGTTTGGCACACCCCATGCCATAGTTAGTGACGGTGGCTCTCATTTTTGCAACAAGGCTTTCGATTTATGCTCACCAAGTATGGGGTAAACCACAAAGAGACCACTCCCTATCATCCTCAAGCGAGTGGCCAAGTTGAAGTCTCAAATCGGGAAATCAAGTGTATTCTATCCAAGACTGTTAATGCAAATAGGATCGATTGGTCCAAGAAATTGGATGATGCTCTTTGGGCCTACTGTACAACATTCAAGACTCTGATTGGCATGTCACCATATCGGTTGGTTTTTGGAAAAGCATGTCATCTTCCGGTGGAAATAGAGCACAAAGCGACGTGGGCTTTGAAAAATTTAAATTTAGAGTGGGATGTTGCAGCCAATCTCCGGGTTGAACAATTGAATGAGCTTGATGAGTTCCGATTTCATGCATATTTAAGCTCATTCTTGTACAAGAACAAGATGAAGTACCTCCATGACAAGTATGCCCGGGGGAAAGAATAATAAATTGGTGATATGGTTCTTCTTTTCAATTCTCGGTTAAGGTTGTTTCCGGGAAAGCTTAAGTCCAAGTGCAACGGTCCTTTTGAAGTGGTTGGTGTTACTCCTTTTGGTGCCATTGATATAAAAAAAGAAATGGTGAGGTATTCCGAGTCAATGGGCATCGAGTCAAGCATTATTTGGGCAAGTTTGATGATAGCCACGTGGTGGCACCGATTCATTTATGGTGACAATGATGGTAATATGCATTGTGCCGCGACGTTTAATCAGGCACTTCTTGGGAGGTAACCCATGTCTTTTGTTTTTCCTTATTCTGTAGAATAGGATTTTTGGGCTGGTAGTTTGTGAAGTGTTGTAGAGATATTGTTGAACCAGTGCAAAGAAAAATGTGAAAAATGAACAGTCTCTGACCAGTGCCCATGCGGCCGCACACCAAATCAGTGCGGTCCGCGTGGGCTTGACAAGTTGAAGGTGCAAAACCCAGCAGACCCTATGTGGCCGCATACCAATTTAGTGTGGTCTGCGTAGAAGGAATAAAAAATGGCCACTCTCTGAAGTTTTCAACGCGGCCGCATGCCAATCGGTGCGGTCTACGTGAGTGTGGCCAAATTCACCAAGCCTCTGAAGTTTCCCACGTGGCCGCATGACAAATAAGTGTTGTCCGCGTGAGCTGAAATTCTGCGCGGTCTGCGTGCCATTTTTGTTCGGCCACGCAGGTAGGTGAGAATTGGGCCCCATAGTTTTCTATAAATATACACCTGGGGCCTCCTGTTACTCTTATCGCAAAATTTCACCTGAAAGCTCCCATCTACTGTTCACTCACTCACATTGTGCAATTATCATCGTTTTTCATCAATTAACCGGCAACAATTCATTTTCTAGTTCAGTTCTTAGATTAATTTTTGTTATTTTCATTAAATTCCATTAGTGTAACTTCTTATTTTCTTCTTTTTCTTCTTAGTCAACTGATAAAATTAGGATTTGGGTTAGGTTGTTGACCAATGGGCATATAAACTACTGTTAATAACCGAGTAGGGACACTTAGGCTCTTTAATGTCAAAATTTAAACTATACTGAACGAAGGATGCCTACCAGTTAACTTGCCCTACGCGGCCGCAAAACTTTTGTGCAGTCCGCGTGTGCTTTCATAAGCAATTTGAGTGCACTCTCGTCACGGACCGCGTTCACTTTTGTGCGGTCCACGTGAACCCAATGCGGCCGCGATCCAAAACAGTGCGAACCGCATGGCTTTGGGTTTAGAGATTTGTCATTCTTTCAAGTTGAATTGTACGGACCGCATACACTTTTGTGCGGTCCGCATAACTGTAGCTATACGGTCGTGGTCCAAATCAGTGCGGACTACATGGCTAGATTCAGAGAAGGTGAAAAAAATGATACTCAATCTTTGCGGAGCGCATCCATTACTGGGCGGTCCGCGTCCATCCTACACAGTCGAGATCCAAATATTGAAGTCCACGTAGGTACTGTATGACAACCATCCGTGAACCAATTTGGTCAGTGCAGACAACGTGACTTTTCTGTGCGATCCGTGTAATCCCTGTCCATAACACATATTCTGCAATTTCTATTTAATGCTATAACTGTGTGTTCTCATTTTGTGCTTATACTAACAAACTCTGATGTAATGCTTTGCAGACAATGGTGCAGAAAAGGGTCGGTAAATAAATACAACTTGGGGGATCGGATAAACAACCCGGGAGGGGTGGTGCTTCCTAAGGGAAGACTGTGCGGAGAGTGATAAAACTCACCCCCAAAGATAAGGAAACAATAAAGAAGCAAAGAAAGATCATTCGGGTAGCCGACAGGGCAGCTTCACATTCAAGTGGGAGTGAGTACGCACCCTCCCGGGACATCACTTTCGAGTCCATCCCCACTCATGCATCAATAGAGGTCCCTGCTCCTGAGGACTCTTCTCCGGAGGCTGCAACCATAGCAACTTCCAAAAAGCCAGCTAATATAGTCTCGAGCTCGTCTGATGAGTTTGGGGCTGATGACAGAGAGGGAAGCGGATACTCTACCTCTCCCACAACTTCAATATCAGGGGAAAGTGCAGGGTATGCCGAGGGAGGAGAACCAAAGATCGGGGGGATTGACAGAATGAGGAAGCCGGGACTTTGGGAGGACAGATTTGTCAGTGAGGTAGCCTTCCATTGGTATAAGGAATGGTGGCCAAAGAGAAAGTTGATTCAGAGTGGCGTTTCATTGATGCCGACTTACTCCCTCACAACCCTCACGTACAAGCTCAATTTCGTACGAGAGAGGGTTGGGGATTCTTTAAGGAAAGGGTTGGCTATGCTAACGAACACATGGTGAAAGAATTTTACAGCAATGTTCACCATGTGGTTTGGGATACAAAAGCAACAAAGGTGAGGAACAAGACGATAGTGTTTGATGGGAAATCTTTGAATGACTTGCTGGGGTTTGGGGAGGAAGATGAGTTTCAGTACTTGGAAAAGCTTGCACTGAAAGAAGAAGGTTTCCCGTGGTTAGCCGGGATTCTAGCTGCTCCAGGTACAGTTCCTATGTAGTTGAAGTCACAGGAGAAAATCTACAGAAACACCCTCAACTTTGAAGCCAAAGGGTGGTTGACCTTCGTTTGTAATCGGCTAGACCCGACCACACATGATTATTCTGTTCTAGTTGATCATGCGGTTCTTGTTGCCTCCATCATGGTTGGTTTTCCATTGAACGTAGGCAACATCATATCTAGGGTGATTTCCCGTGTGGGAAACGAGACAAAGACCAACTACCCCTTCCCCAACAAATTGACACTCTACTTCCGGGAGATGAAAGTGAAAAAGAAGAAATTTGACATCATGGTACCACAAGTGGGACCGTACTCTTGGTATGATCAAAAGGGTTCGGACAAACCTAAGGGATCCAAGAAGGTTCAAGCCTCCACTTCCACCGCAGCTGGCCAGTCTGAAGAGCCAGCTGCCATTGAGCAGGCTACTACAGAGACAGTGCCTCCAGGCCCATCCACAGCTCCTCCTACTACCACAGACGACCCGATGATTCCGGTGTCGAAGACTCATAGATTCACGGCAAATCATCTCACACACATACTTGCTAGTGTAAACAACTGGATGTCAGTTGTGACATCCAAGTTGGCCACACTGACCACTGCAATTCAAGCAGAGAGAGCCTCGGTGACTATTGAGGTGCGGGCCTCCATTATGAGACTCTGAAGAAAATCCTGGCCAACCAGGAAAAGATGATTGCGGAGCATGCAACTCTGGCTAAGGCAGTTGGGGAGCATAGCAAGGCTCTCAAAGACATGGCCAAGGAGCATAGAAAATTGAGAAAGACGAAGGCTTCCAAGGAGTTGGTAGCGAAGTTGCAGGTACAAGTAGACAAGTTGGTAGCGGATCAGCTACCAATTGATTTGTTGTTTGATGAGCCATCCGTGGAGCCTTCAGATATGCAGCCACATGAGGTGGAGAGGCTGAGGAAGAAGAGGAAGATCCCCAACACTAAAGGGGTCGTTATAGCTATGGGACTTGTTCAGGAGGGCTCATCCAGCACTGCAGATACTGAGCTTACTCTAGCCCCACCATTAGTTGAGCCATTTCAAGAGCAGGAACCGGATGTCCCCGTAGCACAGCAGCAGCATGCTGAGGACCGGTTTGAGGTCGCGACCAGTACAAAGGACACGGGAGCCATTGACCAGCAGACAATATCTGATGAGGCTTGAGGGGCCACTCCTATTTCCTTTATTTGATTTTGATGATATATTTGGTGCATTGGGGACAATGCTAGCTCTTATTTGTAGGGGTGTGGCCCTACTTTTTGTTTACATTTGGATGATTGTACATATTGATTACTTTTAGTACTTTCATAGTTCTAGTTGATTTGTATATAGCTTTTGAGAACTCCCTTAGTTGTATATTCTACTTCACCTTTATACATATTCATTTGGTCTTCATTTGAGCTTTATTTTTATTTTTTATATTCGTATTTTCGTTAAAGTTTTTCGCTTAAGTTGCAAAGTTAGGCTCGTAGCCTATTTTTGGTTTTGTTTTGGTGTTGGCAATAAGACCTTGATTTTCTTAATGCCACAGTTCTTTCCAAGGGTAGAATGTTGTGCGAACCGAGTGGCTCTTCCCTACGACAGATAGCGTGACCAATTTCTTAAGGGTTGAGTCAGTTTTTGATTTTTTCTTTTTGATTTTCAAGTTTTTGTAGTAAAGGGCACCTCAGGAAAGGTTTCACTTGGGCCAAGCACATTTGCCTTTGATCCTATGGTCAAAGACATTAAGTTATGTTTTGGATGGTGAAAGTCGTTACCTTGAGACTCTTGTGTTGACCAAACAATCATCATATGGTCGTGTTGGGCCGTTGTGTGCTTGAATCATTTCTAAGGTTGTTGTGGCCCTCGACTCCATTTCTGGCGGTCCTTGAGTGCGTGTGGTGAGAATTTGATGTGTTTTGCCCAAGTACCGTGCCAATGGCCTAGAACTTGCCCCGAATGTTTGTTGAGGCGAAATAGTAGGTGGAACTTGACTTGAGAAATGATCTTAGGCTCTCCTTGATCCAAAAGTGCAAAATTGAACAATTCCATGACCTACCAATCAAATGATCCCTAGTTCACCCCTTTTGAGCCTCAAACCTTATTCTTTCATGAACCAAATTACAAGCCTATGCCCGTTCTTAATTAGACCTTCTCTTGGCACCTAAATCTTCCCTTGAGTAGTGGCAAATGACTAAGTTTGGGGGAGGGAAATAAGAAAGGTATCAATATGGTGGAAAGGCACAAAAGCAAAAAAAGAAGAAGAAGGTAATGAAAAAGAGAAAAAGATAAAAAGAAAGACAAAAAGAATAACAATCAAAAAGGGAATCAAAAGGACAACAAAAGTGAAAAATGTGTGGAAAAGTATACAAAAAGGAAAAAGGAGTTGAGTTGCAAAAGAAAAGTGATATTGCATCCCTCTAGCCCCAAAAGAAGTGAATTGCCCAATTGAGTCAACAAAGTGTTCCAAAATGATCAAATGAAGTGCCTTAGAGAAGATTGAAATCATTGAAACAACATCATACCTTTGCCCAAAGGCCTTCACAATGACTCCGCAAAAGCCCTATATAATCTTGAGTTGAGAGAAGCCTAAATTAGTGGATACTTACATGAAGAGCAAGCATATGGTGCTTAAAGCCGGTCTTAGGGTTGTTTCTTTGTGAGAGATGAGAGAGAGTTCATTCACCTCTTTTTCGTGCAATTATTCTAAAAGGTGAGGTGCACATAGGAAAAGTCGAAGATACGTGAGTCTAGGTTCCACAATGACCGAAGTGTTTGGGAAAGGCTCCTTGATGAGTTATGTCAACCCTTGATGCTATTATGTCGTACTTGATCCCACAAGTGTTCAAAGTTTAAAGGTGTTAGTGATACATATGCATTGAGGGCAATTGTTAGTCCCAACTGAGGCTCGTTGAGGTACCTTAGGAAGAACATGAATTACCGAGGTATTTTTCATTGAGGGATGGGTCTTATTTTTATGTGCTTGAGGAAAATCAAAGGTTTAAGTTATGGGGAGTTGATATCTTTGAATTATCCATATTTTATACCCCATCTTACCTGAGCTTTGTGCATAGACTACTTCAAATTAGTCTTAAATTTCTTACAAAGTGTGTTTGATTGCAGGTTTGAGCGACGAGATGATGAATATCACAAATAACCTAAAAATAAGAGTGAAACCTGCCCAACGTCAACAGATAACCAAAGTGGGAAGAAGGTCACCTGTGCGGACCATACTATTTTGATGTGCGGCCGCACATATTAGTCTGCAAGAAGTCAAGTCAGAAGTGACCTGCGCGGACCGCACTATTTTGGTGTGCGGCCGCGTAGGATAGTTCAGAGAGTGACCAAAGACAGAGGAGTTCCCACGCAGACCGCATCCATTTCCATGCGGTCTGCACTGATAAGAGACTAAAGTTCAGAAACTAAAGGCAACATGCCTACGCGGACGCACACCAAACCAGTGCGATCCGCGTAGGAGAAGTTCAGAGAACCAGAAAAATTGAGAAAGACTCTTGTGCGACCGCATGCCACTTTCACGCGGTCCGCATCACTGTAGTTGTGCGGCCGTGTGACATTTTAACGGAGTCCACGTACCATGACCTGTGCGGCCGCATGTCATTTCCATGCGATTGGCATCCCCAAGCCCAGAAGCCAGACCTGAAGACCATAAGCCCTATGCGGTCGCATGCCATTTTTGTGCGGTCCGCAACAGACACTAAGGGGCATTTTTGTTCGGCTTTTCTTTGTAGTATAAATAGAACATTATACTTTTTTAAGGTCAAGTTTTATCATATTCTGTAGTAGCTAAGCTCGTGACTCTCGTACTTAGCCTATTTTAGGCGATTTTCTTGAGTAAATAGTGTGAAATCAAGTAGATTAATTTTATAATTAATGATTATGTCAATCTCTTCTATTATTTCTTCCTTTTCTGCTTGTTCATGTCTAGCTAAACCCATTAGCTAGGGTTGTGGCTCAACCCTAGTGTGGGTAATTCACGGGTATTCTTAACTAATGCTTGGATGATATTGGGTGTTAGGTATTTGAGTTGTTTGTATGATGTTATTTAGATTTGGTGGTTGCAAACACTAAGTCAAGCTTAGTGGTTATTTACTCTTCTTGAGAAAGAGAGTCTATGACCTCTCATTCAATACAACAAGAATTTGGGATGGACCCATGAGAATGGTAGTCCCAAGTAACGGGTTCAATCTCGAGAGAGTAATCACTCTACTTAAATCTTGAGTTGCTTGGGCAAATTAGCCTACCCAATTGGTCTCGAGAGAGTCAATTGGGAAAAATCAGTCTCTCTACCGAGAGGTGTGAGAGTGAGTGCTAAAGTTCAATGCTTCTCCATATTCCCCATAATTATCATCCTCATGTTAGAATTTAATACCCGTTAATTAGCCACGTAGGTGAGTATCATGACCCTAGTGCCTTTCTCTTATTGCGTAAATCTAATATTACATCTTAGCATAACTTTAGCTTACAATTGTAGTGATAACTTTAGTTGAAACAAATAGAAAACCCAAAAATGATAAGAATACCAATTAGAAGTCAAACCGCATCTCTAGGCTAGCAAATATTTCAACTCCAAATTGAAGCTTCCTGTGAAATTATCGACCCCGATACATTATTTCGTTATTAGGAATCACGCCCATTCATACTTAGGTGTGAGTCCGCATCGATCAATGAGCTCTAGAAGAGCCCACGACATAATATTTCATGAAACTTCAGAAGAGGTTCAGGTAATTGAAAATAAAGAAAGTGATGAGATCTCAACAAGTTATGTCACTTAGGAACTAACATAAAATGATCGTCGACGATATAGTTGATACAATATAGTGCACAATATTGTAAAAGATTGTGAGGATCAGACCATCAGTCCAGATACTTGAAGATGTCATACCATTTAGATACAAGTCTTAACCTATATGACGTATTTGATTAAATCTATATGTAGATCTTTGAAGGATTGAAAATTCCTGAAGCATACAATTCAAAGTCTTGATAAATATACTCGATCCAATTATAAAGATCTTTGTACGGTTTAAAGGATTCAGGCACATGTGGAGAATCACCTCAGAGAATATTTGCTGAAAGAAAGTTACATAAATGATGTTATTTGTCCATGTATTTTTTATAAAGAAAATGTCATCACAATTTGTTGCACTTGCTGTTTATGTTGGTGACATAAATCTTGTTGGAACTCCAACAGAGCTCCAATAGTGTCTTAAAAATGCTTTTACATGGAAAAAGTGTACCCATTAAGTACACCAATGGATATTCAATCACTTGAAGTGAATAAAGATTCGTTCAAATCTCTAGAAGAGGATGAGGAACTCCTTGGTCATGAAATACTCTATCTCGGTGTAGATGTGCACTTATTTATCTTGCTAATGTTTACAAAAGTGGTGCATATCGTATTAGTAATGTAGATGGGGGTTATTTATCCGATCCCCATAAAGCTCGATCTCAAACCGGCATGCTGGGAGTGCATATGATTGAGATCAGTGATTCATTCAAGAAACATGTGGGTTGGAATGTGATAAAACATCCACAATATTATACGTAGAGAATGTTCCATGCATAGCCCAATTAAAGGGAGTATTTATAAAAGGAGATAGAACGAAGCACATTTCTCCAAAATTATTCTACACACACGACCTTCAAAAAAATTGTAACATTGATGTGCAACAAATCCGTTCAAGTGATAATCCAGCAGATTTATTCACTAAATCTTTGCCAACTTCAACTTTTGAGAAGATGGTATACAAGATTGGAATGCAGAGACTCAAATATTTAAAACACGGCTTTTATCAGGGGGAGTAAAATACACGATGCACTCTTTTTACCTTACTAAATTTTTTTTCCGTGGAATTTTCCTCATAAGGTTTTTAATGAGACATATAGCAATGCGTATTACTAAATATGTTTACTCTTTTTCGTTCACTAGGATTCTTTTCACGTGGTTTTTCCTAGTAAGGTTTTAATGAGGCACATTATCTTTTAATGAACATCCAAGGGGGAGTGTTATAAATATATTATCTTATGGATATTCATTTAGTAATCCGTTGTAAATAAGCTTCCTGAAGAAGCTTATCCATATGGGACTCCACCGTAAATATGTTTATCTATTTAGTACTCTATTGGAAATAAGTCTCTTGAAGAAGCTTATCCTTTAAGTATTCGGTTATAGATAAATACTACCCCCGGTAGAAGATTATCCATACCCGGTATAATAAGCTTATCCTTTTGATACTCCGTTATGGATAAACATTATCCCTGGTAAGAGATTATTCATATCGGGTATAATAAGCTTATCCATTAAATACCGTTATGGATAAATATTGCTCTCAGTAGAAGATTATCCATATATGGTATAATAGCAGCTTACACAACAACTTGTAGTAGCAGCTTATACAGCAGCTTGCAGTAGAAACGTACACTGCAGCTTGTAGTAGCAGCTTACATAGCAGCTTCCTTTCTTCTATAAATAGAAGAGATTTCAGTTCATTATGTACATCAGTTTGAATTCGAATAATATATTAGTTTCTCTCTATATTTGTCTCTACTTTATAGTCTTTATTTTATAACAAAATTAAGCTTCGGTTTGGCCATGAGTCATTTTTTCACTTTTTTAAATTGCTATTTTTTTTATTTTTTATGTATTTATTTTTTGCAAAGTATTTTTTAGTTATAAAATAGGGCAGTTTTTGAAGATGAATTTTTCAAATTTCAAAAAGTGGTAGACTAGTTTTCAGGTTTATGAAGTTTTATACTCACAAAATTTAAGTTTTTTTCCAAGTAAAATTCTATCCAAACATAATTTTTAACTCCAAAGACTATTTTTCATCTCATCTTCATAAACTCTTTTTTGTTTTTTAAATTTCAACCAAATTGTATGAGTCAGAATCTGACCCCACGATAATTAACAAAGTTAATCCCGTCTTAAGCTAATTCATGATTGATAAGTGGTACAACCACTCAGAATTAACGGTATTTAACCCTTATCTGATTCGATCAACAAGGCACTATCCAATCTTCCATTATAATGGCGAAACACCAACATAGTCACAACCACTTATTGATAGCTCATGAAGCTCACAACTATAAATATCAAGAGAGGGAGCCCTAGAAAGGGGCTTCTTCTTCTTGGCCACTATTCACAAGAGAGAGAACAAAAAAATAATACCCATATTATGGGAAAGTGAAACATCATTGTAAGGCTTTGAACCTCTTCATGGAGAGGCAGACCGAGTCAATACCATCAATAAAGGCTTTTAATGTTTATCCTCCTAATTCTGAGTACTTAGTTTCACATCCTTTATTTGGTCCAATGGATTATTACGGTTTGCTATGATTTTTCCGTGATTTATTATATTTTTTTACACTCATAAGGTATATGATCACTTTTGAGCAAAAAGAAAATTTGCGCCATCTGTGGGAATTTCCTAGCAAAATTGCGTAATTCTTCCCTGGAGCAAAAGGAAAGAAACGTTGGAAAAGGAAAAAATAACCCAGCTCAAACAAGCCAAAGAGGCATATCGGCGGACAAGGGGAACTTGTAGATCTCAAATCAAGATCCAAGTCCTCTGTCTCTCTGATCTCGGATAGTGCAACCAAGAAGAAGAAGCACCTCCTAAGGGAGGATCTCTGTAAGGCACGCATCCCTGATACGGGCTCCAGCCGGAAACCTACATGGAGATATCTCAAACCGAGAGTCGCCTCAAACCAACCTACATATATCCTGATTGAGAAGATAACATATAGGCTGCTCAAGGTCTCGAATCAAAATCGAGCTTCAGCACTCAATACCCACAAACAAGCTATACGCCTTCGCCAATAAATTCAACTATGGTTGAACTAAGACTCCGGCTATGCGCCTTCGCCAGTAAATTCAACTACGGTTGAATCAAGACTCAGAAAATGTGCCTTCACCATCCAATTAGACAAAGTTCAACCTCAGTTGAACTGGGACTCACGCTATGCGCCTTGCCAGTAAGTTCATCTACGGTTGAACCAAGACTCAGGCTATGCGCCTTCACCATCAAACATAAAAAGTTCAACTATGGTTGAACCAAGACTCAGGCTATGTGCCTTCACCATCAAACATAAAAACTTCAACTACGGTTGAACCAAGACTCAGGCTATACTCCTTTGCCAGTAAATTCAACTACGGTTGAACCAAGACTCAGGCTATGCGCTTTCGCCATCAAATTAGACAAAGTTCAACCTCAGTTGAACTTGGACTAAGGCTATGAGCCTTCTCCATCAAACATAAAAAGTTTAACTACGATAGAACCAAGACTCAGGCTATACGCCTTCGCCAGTAAATTTAACTATGGTTGAACTAAGACTCAGGCTATTCGCCTTCGCCATCAAACTTAAAAAGTTCAACTACAATCTAACTAAGACTCGGGCGATACGCCTTCGCAAGTAAATTCAACTACAGTTGAACCAAGACTCAGGCTATGTGCCTACGCCATCAAACTTAAAAAGTTCAACTATGGTTGAACCAAGACTCAGGCTACACGCCTTCGCCGGTAAATTCAACTACGGTTGAACCACGACTCAGGCTATTCGCCTTCGACATCAAAATTAAAATGTTCAACTACGGTTGAACCAAGACTCATGCTATACGCCTTTGCCAGTACATTCAACTACGGTTGAACCAAGACTCAGGCTATGCACCTTCTCCATCAAATTAGACAAAGTTCAACCTCAATTGAACTGGGATGAGGTTGAATTGTGATTCAGGTTATGCGCCTTCTCCATCAAACTTAAGAAGTTAAACTACGATTGAACCAAGACTCAGGTTATGTGCCTTCGCCAGTAAGTTATACTATGGTTGAACCAAGATTCAGGCTAAGTGCCTTCGCCATCAAATTAGACAAAGTTCTACCTCAGTTGAAATGGGACTCAAGCTATGCGCCTTCGCCGTCAAAATGAACAAAGCTCAACCTCAGTTGAACCAGGACTTATGCCAAATGCCTTCATCATAGAACTCAGCAAAACCCAACCCTCGATGAATCGAGGCACAAGATAGGCACATTCTCCAGTCAAGTAATTACCTTCCAACTCAAACTAAGATTCGGGCCACGTAAAATTTGGCCCTGGTCAGACTACAAGGCCGCATTTTTTACCATCACGACCGGTAGTTCGACCGCGTCCGAACTAGGAAGAAGAAAAAGCATCAACAATCAAAAACTAACATGCCTACCAAAGCCAAACTCAAAAGTCAAATCACCCCTTTGAATGCATGCAAAGAAAGATCTAAGGGGAAGGAGGGAAGGTACAAAGTAAATACAAGGCGAATAATGGAAAGAAGATTTCATTTATCTACAAAGTAAATAGCGGGTTATCCCCGCTTATACCCGGCCAAGGCCTGTCAATATAAGAAAAGAAAAAAGAAAATCAAGAAACACCTAAACACCAAACGGTGATCAAGACAAGAAAAAATACATAACAAATCTTTTTACTCGGCGCCTCCCGTGCCACCTCCACACCATCATCAGCCTCTAGCGTCGCTGCGTCAAAACCACAATCGATATGGGACTCATGAGCCTTCTGACACGCTCCCTCAAAGCAACCTCGGTCACGATACCGGCCTCCCATAAATTTTTATACACATTACGTTGGGCCTCAGCAAAAACCCAAAGTTTGCAAGCCTGGTTGGAAGAAGCGGCCTGGTCCCGTAGGCGCTGATTCTCTTCTTCCAGTGCTGTGATCCGATCCACCTTGACTTTGGCATCCGGCTCAAAAGAACTGATTCTATCTTCTATACCCGCCTCTCTAAAGGCTGTTGTAGCCCTCTCCAACTCCCGATGGGACTCGTGCACACGTATCGCTTCCTCCACCTCTGCGACCCTTATCGAGGTGGCCTTCGCCTGAAGCCTCAAAGCTGCGACTTAATCCTCCAGCGCATCCATTTCCTGCTCCATGGCACAGTGGACTCCATTATCTTAGCCTATCCCTGGCACTCGCACTCAACTACAACCCTCTTTCGCGCCTCGAGCTCCTTGTCCTTTTGATTGCTCCTCGAGGGCACAAATTCTACCAAGTGTTCTCTGCATTTGTAGCTCCTGCCTCGCCAGCTCCTTGACCAAGGCCCGGCTACAAGGGTTGTTCCTCAATCGCTCACACATCTCTTGGCACCGATCTCGGTGGCGACGGTACTTCTCCAGCGCCCGTAAAATGATCCCCGAGCGGATGCGGGCTCGATGGATGCTCTCCACCTCCAATAAATAAGATTGCAAAGCAAAGACAATGATTAAGATAAAGAATAAACTAAGGCAAGGAAAAAATGGACTAAGGTCATAATACGTACCCTCAGGCCCATCACCACCACTTTGTTCATCAGTCCGACATCTGTGACGTCCCTCAACGACGCGTTCTTGGCCTCAGAGCATAGCTCCTCAAAAAGCGGCACCAAGATATTCCCTTTGAGAAATAAGTCCAACTCCATTGGAACCTCAATGATGCGAGATCGTGCCTCTGTGTAAACCATTGAATTGGTGAAGAATTCTTGGAACATACGGACGTCGTCGCGGTCCAAGTTTGATTCGGACTCGTACTCATCTCCTACAGCATGAGTTCCTCCTTCCGCCGCCAGCAAGGTAGAACCACCCGCCGTAGCCACCGGAGAAGCGCTTGATTCAACAACATAGCAGTCGCTGAGGAACTGCCTCATGTCTCAGCGACTGGAACCACCAATTGAGTCGCCGAAGCGATGGTATCATCATAGCCTAGGTCAACCGGGACAACCCCCACTATTTGTCCCCCCTCAAGGGCAGGCACCGCAGTCGCACTCCTATCCGTATCCGCTGAGGGGGGGAGTCCAAATTAATTACCACGGGTGGAGTCAGTGTGAACGCGACCCTTCGCCTTACCATTGGCCTCTACTCCTCCTCCTCATTTGAGGGAAATTCTGCTCTAGGGTGCACAACCCCCGATGGCCTCTCATCCTGAAGCGTGGCCCGTTCTAGAGAAGGATCCACTCAAGATTCAATTGACGTCGCCCTCGGTACTGGGCGTGGCACCGATGCTGCTGTGAGCCGAGCAATTGCACCCGGCCGACGGAAGGCCAATGAGAGGCCCTAACACGGCATGCCCTCCCTAATCACAAAAAAACAAAGTTGATGAATAGAGTTGAAATAAAGCGGAACAGAAGAAGAAATAAACTTTTCACCTGTCATAGGCCTAGGACCATACCTTTCTTAAAAAGACACCCATGTGTGTATCCCCACCGTATGGGGGAGCACGGCCTCAACCCACTCACGTATCCCAGCTAACGGAGCTGGCGGAAACTTTTCATCTACAAAATTGACAAGAGTTAACGCTTACAATCACAAGACGTAAGGAGGGGTAGAAAAGAGAATTCGACGATTAAAGAACTTACGTGCTTGATTCCAAGCCTCTGGGAACACAGTGGGGAACGCCACTAAATGTTCACTCCTGATTTAAAAGAAGTGCTCAAAAGGGCGAAGCTCGACCTTGTCATCCAGTTTTACGGAGGGCACGCTTGAATTATGGTACCACACACTCTCTGGGGAGCGTAGAGACTAAGCACATGTTGCACCCTGACCTCCCTACCGGCCAGTTCTGCATATACTTGATAAACATTGCTAGCAATTTCTAAAGAGAAGGAGCAAGCTGACCAACGCATACCCTGTAATAACGATAGAAATTAACCACAAGCATTGAGAGCGGGAGCTTAATTCCCAACTTGAAGGGATAGGCATAAAAGACGCAATATCCCCTACGGTCAGTGTGGACCCTCTCCTCACTTCTAGCAAGAACGACGTTAGCATAGCTGGGATGCCCCACTGTTCCCGTAGTTGGGCCGTCCAACTTCCCTCATTAACGAAACTTAATTCATCTAATCCTTTCCACTATCGATAGTGAAGTAAGTCATCAGGCCTTCGGACAGAGTTACTATCTCAAAAACTGATGGAACTTCATCGGTCTCCACCGGTTTTGCACCTCTAATTGCCGTGGATGGCCCTTCAACCACCGAAAATTTAACTGGAAGATCCGTTGGAAGAACGCTTTGGGAAGAACTGCCTGCCATTGTTGATTAACTAAAGAGAAAGAAACAAAGTTTGATGGACAAGATGGAAGTTATAACCATTGAATAACAAAGATGAAGGTGAATTAGCAGGAAGAAAAGCTTCTTCAGAATCTCTCTCAGACAAACAATGAAAACATGATAAGTAAATGGCTCAGCCCTTTATTCATAGGCAACACAAGTGGATTTCACAAACCCCAATAGCCATCATTAACTACATGACTAACTGCAAGATTCAGTTCTACAGAAACGTGCGTCATTATGACAGGCTCCAAGAGGCGGCTTTTCGGTCACTAACCGGTGTTTCGCCATCGAAACAGTTGTAACGACCTATGAACGCTGAGGAGATATTCCGTGCGCCTTCAAAATTTTGGACATCGCCAAACGCGTATCAAGAGTGCCATTTCTCCCCTCGGCCGCACAGCATACGACCCGTCTGCCGTGGTCGACGGCTACGCTCCCAAACAAACTTAAGGATCAGAGCACAACAAAGCTCGACCTCACTCGAATTAAGTTAAAAGGCTAAGTGCCTTCGCCGGGGAGGAGAGTTGACTACTTAATAACACAATAACAAAACATTAACACTCTACAAGGCTAAGGGCCATCGCCAAAGAGAATTCACCTCGACCGAAGCGACAATTGGTCTCCCTATCCGAGTGTCTCAAACTACAGCCGATGAAGTCCACTCATCGAGCTCGGCCAAGGCACGATCTCAATAAGCGGAGGGACTAACTGTATTGGTCATAATCTGACCCCACGATAATTAACGAAGTTAATCCCATCTTACGCTAATTCATGATTAATAAGTGGTAAGACCACTCAGAATTAACGGTATTTAACCCTTATCTGATTCGATCAACAAGGCCACGGCCTATCCGCCATCATGATGGCGAAACCCCAACGTGGTCACGACCACTTATTGATAGCTCACGAAGCTCACACCTATAAATATCAAGAGAGGGAGTCTTAGAAAGGGGCTTCTTCTTCTTGGCCACTATTCGCAAGAGAGAGAAAAGATACAACAATACCCATATTATGGGAAAGTGGAACACCATTGTAAGGCTTTGAACCTTTTCATGTAGAGGCAGACCGAGTCAATTAGATCAATAAAGGCTTTTAATATTTCTTCTCTTAACTCTGAGTACTTATTTTGACATTTTTTATTTGGTCCAATGGATTATCACAGTTTGCTATGATTTTCTCGTGATTTATTTATAGTTTTTACACTCATAACGTGTATAATAACTTTTGAGCAAACACAAATGTATATCCAAACATTAACTAATAATGAAGGGATAATGTAGAAGTTATCTTTTATCGCATGTTAGATTCATTCTATATTAGAATAAAATAAACTTATGTTTGGTTTAAAATTGTTGTTTTCAGTGCCCTTGGACTTGAGTATCCTAAAAGAGGTTTGATCTGGAGGAACTTAAAGAGCAAGGCCAGTGTTGTCTTTTCCGTTAGGAACTTTAATTATGGTATGGATAATACAATATTGTTATCTCATATTGCATCAGGTATAAAATAACATGAATTTATGTGTAACATATACAAGACTTTACTATGCATAAATTAAAACACAATAATAATAATAATATATTCGGTCAAGGGCAGATTTAGGGGGAGGAAGGGTTCACCCGAACTCCCTTCGACGAAAAATTATACTGTATATATAAGATAAAATATATTTTTTACCTATATATATTAAGTTTTGAATTCTCCTGATGTAGCCCTTAAGTGTAGCTTAGTGGTCAACAGAGTTCTAAACTTTCATAACATCCTAGCTTTAATTCTCGCTACATACAATATTTTCTATTTTTTAACTTTTTTTCTTTTTGAACCTTCTTATCGGCCTGCCTCCGCCATTATCTTCAGTACATTCCTAAAGTATAGGATCCGAGAAGAGGAGCGTGTAAATTGAAAAGCAATATAAAAAACACCGAGTACAAAAGTTTATTTAGGTCTTAAATGTGAAACATGAAACCTTCTCAATTCTCCTCTACACGAATCAAATTTTCCCATCGAAGGGTACGGGACATGATCCAATAGTCCAAATAATATTTGGATTTTGGTCTAATTAGTCCATCAACCGGTAGGACTCATTGGCCTTATGATTCATTCATAATCCTCAAATGTCAAATATTTGAAAAAGATATATTCTGCATTAAATCTTCATGCATGGAAAATTCTAGTTCCTTTCATGGTTTTTGTTTAACAACAAACTCCCAAAGCCAATATTTGTAGTACCAATCAAGAAAAGATGACGAAGAAAAAGCAAGTATTTTGCTCATGTCTTTCTTGTTTTTTAACATTTGTCAATCATCGATCATTTAAATTTTATACACTTTCTTTTTTATTCTCAAACAGGATTTTATAGATAAGTTAATTAAGCACACGTGACAACAACAACAACCCAATAAAATTTTATTAGTGGGATTTAGGGAGGATAGTGTATGTGCAGACCTTACCCCTACCCGAAGGAGTAGAGAGGCTGTTTCCGAAAGTCCCTCGGCTCAAGAAAAGAGTAGAGAGGTTATTTCCGAAAGTCCCTCGGCTCAAGAAAATAAAAAGACAAAAGGAGACAATATTAGTATCGCCGCGAAAATCATAGGAAAATATGAACAACATGAATTTTTTTTTTATCCAGAAGAAAGATGCAAAGCAAAAGAGATAGCTAGTAAATAGAGATAATAATACATATTATATATATGTGTACTTATGTATGGGATCCCTTAATATTTTAATGGTGCCCCCAAACATAGAGTGATGGATGGAAGAAGTGGTTGCTTTGGGCACTTAAATTCTCTCCTATGCTGTGGTGACACATGTTTGAAACCACCCGAAGGTTTGAAATGCCCAAATCCAGCACGAGAGAAACACCATATTCACTGGTCTACGGAACCGACACTGTCATACTCGAAATCGGAGAACCAAGCCTAAGGTATTCACATACCAGCGGAGCAGATAACGATATGAATAGACTTCAAGACCTCGACGAGGCCGAAGAACGAAGGGACATGACCCACATAAGAATGACGGCTCAAAAATAACATGTCGAAAGGTATTACGACAAAAGAGCCAAAATAAGACCACTCAAAGTCCTCAAAGCCAAAATGTTGGCGTCAAAAGACCCGAGCAAAGGAAAATTGGGCACCAGTTGGGACGGACCATATAAAATCACAGCAACAGTGAGGAAAGGAGCATTCTAGTTGGAAACAATGGAAGGAAAAACACTCCAAAACAACTGGAACGTCGCCCACCTTAAGTACTTCCATTTCTGAAAGGCGTATTCCGAGTCGTACTCTTTTTTCCTTACCCGAGTTTTGTTCCAAATGGGTTTTCTCGAGGAGGTTTTTAACGAGGCGCGAAGGGGACACTTGGGGGTATCTGAGGACAAGTTTATCACATCAGCCACTTGACATGCTCTCCGAGCCGATATAATAAAGGGACTAGCCTAGTTGAATCTCCATTGTGTAAACGGCTAACCTAGTTGAATCTCCATTGTGTATGCGGCTAAGGCCACCATCTCCATTGTGTAAACGGCTAAGGCCACCATCATCATTGTGTAAACGACTAAGGCCACCATCTCCATTGTGTAAACGGCTAGCCTAGTTGAGTCTCCATTGTGTATACGGTTAAGGCCACCATCTCCATTGTGTAAACGACTAAGGCCACCTTCTCCGTTGTGCAAACAGCTAAGGCCACTATCTCCATTGTGTAAATGGCTAAGGCCATTGCCATTAAATGTCGATCCTGCTCGACGACGACTGGTAACACTTCGACGACAGGTGAAATTACATCTTATTAGCTAAGGCCATCATCATTAAACGTCGACCCTACTCGACGATGATGTATAACACTTCCATGATAGTTGAAGTTACATATTATTGGCTAAGGCCATCGCCATTAAACACCGACCCTACTCGATGATGATGGATAACACTTTGACAACAATTGAAGTTAAATCCTATTGGCTAAGGCCATCACCATTAAAATGTCGACCCTGCTTGACGACGACGGATAACACTTCGACGATAGTTGAAGTTACATTCTATTGGCTAGGGCCATTGCCACCAAAAGTCGACCCATTTGACAATGATGGATGACACTAAAAGTTACATCCCTTTGGTAAAAACCATCGCCATTAAGCTTCAGTCAAGTTTGATTACGACGAACAACATTCATACAACCGTTAAAATTTTGTCTTGTTTATTCTCTAAGACCGGGCTTTGACTCATATATGATAGCGGTTAGCCTCAGGGGATAACCCCCGAGACCGCCTGTACCACTTCGATGTTACCCAAAGAGGCGACGAATCTTCTACAAACAAGCAAATATCCACTCTGCAGAGGTGAAGTTCTGAAAAACAAAGAACAACACAAAAAGAATAACAGCAAAAGTATGATTCATAAATTATGGCAAAAAGGTATATACATTCAGTCCCGCAAAGGGCTCCCATTACATTCTACAAAAAGCAAAACGTATACAAATTTTAAGGAGCCTCGCCATTTTGCCCATCGCCCCTCATCTGTTCTCCATCTCGACCATCACCATTTGGGGCGGTAAGCTTCATTGTACCAAGAGTCGAAATCCAGCCGGTTAACGTCCTTTGAAGCATAGCCCTCCCGGTCAGGGGAGTCAAAACTATACCCACAGGCTGCCCTAGCAGCACGAGCCTCGCGCCACTGCTCCTGAACCTCCTTCTCAGTGGCATGAACCTCAACTATCTTCTATACGTCAAGTATGGCCTCCGCATAAACCCACATCTCATGCGCATCAGGACACGCATCCTTGTTAAAGAAGAGCTGGGAAGAAGAAGGTCGAGCCATGCCTCCAGGCCTTGATGGGACAGTCCACCTAAGAACGTCAACCTCTGCAGCCTTGGCTTCGAGTTCGGCAGTCAAGGTTGCAACCCTACGGTGCAAATCGGCAACCTTTGCCGCCACCCCACGAATAAGCTCCAACTCTTATTCCCTCGATTTGAGGAGTGATTCTAGCTCACTATTATGAGCCACATCTTTCACCAACTCCTCATTAGTCTTTTCCAGCTCGGCCACCCTACGCTTCAATTGCACCTCTTTTTGCTCAAGACCTTCCCAGAATACTCGAAATTTGGGTCCTGATGGAAAAGTTCCACCGCCGCCTGATGCTTGGAGCGGCAGCCCTTATACTTCTTCACCAATTTATTAAAAATGATCGCTTTCTTCTACTCGCGACGCCTCCTCTCCACCTCCAAAACAAGTGTCTAAGGAGAAAACATGAGTTAGTACACATCAAATCCAACCTCACAACACGCGGAAGAACGTAAGATTTCCTGTAAAGTCAAGCCGGAGACCCTTCAATATAGCTCCGCATCACTGACATCTCTTAGCATTTCACGCTCGGGGGTGGCACATAACAAGGCCATCTCCAACTTCCCCTGCTCGATGCACTGTAATAAGTTATAAGCCCCCAGAATCACGATTCAGCAGTCGGACCCGTCTCCGTCATCTCCATATGCGTGAGGCCTTCCGCCAGACCGTCCATATCTTCTGGGCAATCTCAGGGTCCGATCCCTCAGCATCCCCGCTAACAATGGACGTCGAGCCACCCTCACCTGCACAAACTGAGCTGTAACCGGCACCAGCACTCGCCTGATGTGCCGGCCTCCCCAAACGAATAACGTCATCTATGAAGACACGTCTAGGCATTTGACGAGGCACGTTAATCCTTTCATCCTCAGTCGAGACCGCCTTGACCAATTCAAGCCTCCCCCTTTTTCACTCCTCAGGCTCCTCGCCCTCGAAAGGCTCATCTGCAGGCTGCGGAGATGGTGTTGATGGTATCACCTCATTCATAGCCGCCTCCACAGGCATAACCTCTTGTAAAGGAACTACATGAACACCCTCCCTGACGGATGCACAAGGTATCTCCTGAGCATCCGGACCGATATCTGATCTAGCGGAGGTAGATACCGTCACCTTCTTCTTGGGAACGTTTCGACCTGTCGACACAAATAATTCAGTTGATGAAGTTTTTGGAAACAATCGACTAAAGGCGAAGAATTACTTGAAGGGCCTAAGGGGCCGTAGCGGCGAAGAAATGTGGACAATGTATGGGTTTCTTCCGCGTAAGGCAGCAAATCGGCTACCCATTGCTTGTTATCAGTGACGAACCGGGGGTGTATGAGCCATTGCTGTAAAATTAAAGGAAAAATCATAACGATGGTACGACCAGAACTGCGGAGGTCACGTATGATAAAGAATTCGACGAATGAAAACGTTTACGTTTTGAATTCCACCTCTCTGGGAACCCGACAGGGTCAGACACGAGGTGATCCATTTTAATAAAGAAGTACCTACGCCAATAACCGCGACTGGATCGGGCAGTCTTGACGACCAGCCCCTTCGAGCCACAATTCTTCAAATACAACATGGTACCCCTTAGATAACTGGCGGTGAATAACTGCAAAAGGTGTGGACGGAGACCTCGCACCTAGCCAGCTCTGCGTATGTAGATATTATCCTACATACTTTTAAGGTGTACGGAGTAAGTTCAGATGGACACATGTTGTAAAAGCGGCAAAGCTCCTCCGCCAAAGAAAAGATGGGAAGACCATAACCAATTAAAAAATGATATTCATAAAACGTGCAATATCCCGTTCTGTGGACGTTCACATAATCCTTTCCCGCTGAGACCATCTCCACATGAGCAATTATGCCGAACGACGTGTGAAGACCATCTAAGTGATCCTGCGTTAACTCAGAACTCTCTGAAGGTTGAGCGGGGGAGTCCTTTTGGGAGTCTTTCCTAACAAGAAGTTGCTTCGGTAGCACGTTGTCCACAGTAAGGGGGTGAGGTCCTATTCTACTTCTCCCTCATAAACTCCAGATGAGGCAGTACATCGGATGGTGTATTATCGGGAGCCCTCGGATTGTTATCCCATCGGGGTTTTGCCATAATTTTCGTTCATGGAGCAGTGTATGGCACAACAGAAAGTGTTATTTAAAGGGAGTGCTTTCTGAGAAGGTCAGAAAATTCTTGCAAATAATCGAAATTTTGATTAAGTTAAACCCTTTCCCTATTTATAGGATTGGGTGGCGTTGAAATCGCAGAGACGAATTTCAAAAGGGCAGGGGAAACCGAGCATCAAAAACGCCTTTTGTGCTCCCTCAGGAATATGCATAATGATGATGCATGCGTGTGATGATGTCACTCTAAGAAAGAGTTTGCACGTCATCATTTCAATAAACTCAAGTGTTCCCTCGTTCACGCTACCGTCTTCGAGCATGGTCAAATTCTCCCAGGAAAAGGTTCATGGTTCCGTCCATCAAGGACGCACCTCGATGCTCGCCGACGAACGGAAGGACTAATTGTATAGGGTCAAACTCTGCCCATTACGTCTCCACGTTGATAGGTATGACCAACAAATATACGCAAGCCGAATTAACGGCACGAGCTAAGAACGTATCATCGATCTCGTCGTCTCCTCGAAGGAATGCTACCAATCTCTGTATTATTTTATTATTTTGAGGAGGGTCTCCTATTATATAAAAGAAGGATCCCAATGTTGTAAGGGGGCATCTTTGATTTATTGAACAAGCCTCAAACTCTCCCTCTCTCTTTCACTCTCTTGAATATGTGATTTATTGGAAGAAATAAAGAACACAATATATATTTCTAGGTCTCATTATCTTCGATTACGATTTACCTTTGATTCACTTTGATTGTTTTTACTTATAAAATATTTAGTATCTTTTGAGTCAAACAGATGCAATATTTATTGATCATAATCAATTGTTTGGTCGCCTATCCGTAAGTTTAATATATTGGTAGAGCACTAATATATATCACTACTATATTTTCAACAACACATGTGACGTTCATGCATTTCTCTAAAAACAATTCACAGTAATCCTAACTATTCAGATCAGAGGCAGACTTACGCATGTAGAAGAGGGGCCACCAAACCCCGTTGATTCGATAAATATTCTGAATATAATAATTGTATATATGTGTTAAAATATTTATATATTTTATTTGGAATCCTTAAAATTAAAAGTACGATAGGGCGACTTGAACACTTCGCTCATACATACGCCACGTCACATTTTAGGTATGATAAAGATAAAATACACGGTTTGTTTCTGTTGCAAATATGAAGAATGAAGAAAATACTAGTTTCAGCTTGAAGAAATTAAACATCATCATTCAAGTATATATATCTTCTAATACAAGGAGATCATTCATAATATTTAATTAGTCATTCAAAGGCAAGGCTGATACAGTAAATCAGTTCATTTTAACACAGTAATGTTTTACAACAGCCCATCTATATATAACTATATTGTGTAAATTAGAGAAGAGTTATTTTTTTGGTAAACATATATGAAATGTTTACTTAATTCTTAAACAAAAATACCTAACTTAATACTTGACCATCAAGTTATTAATTAGCCATTAAGATGGCGAATCATCCATGGTGGCATCACAGTATTAGCAGTTTGCTGCTGCGAATTCGAAGCTCCTTCTACTTCTCCATTTTCTTCTGCAGTACTCTGATATGCTTCCCTGCATCAGAGGCAAATGGAGCTTATATATATACTACGGGTTCAACAGAACTCGGTAATTTTGATACAGAACATAGATATATAGTTAAAAGGCACAAAAACCTCAACAAAATAATAAATTTTAAACGCATAATTCATAACTACAATTATTGTGATGCTAAGAATCTTAAAGCTTAAAATAACATTTAAATCCCGGATCCACTTATGTGTTATATCATATATATAGTGTTCCCAAGAAAGCTACATCAGCTCAAATATGCATATCACCTTTTTTTTTCTTATGGATCGGAAGTTCTCGAGGGCTAGTGGTGCACAATTCGAAACTCAGTAGATAATGGGACATATTGCTCCTCTATTCTTCTTTACAAAAATATCGAGTTTTGTCTATAGTAGAATTCAAACTTGTGATGTAATCTATACATCACGCGCTGCGCTCTTACATTAAACCAAAACCCTAGGCATATGCATTCCTTTTTCTTGAGTACTCTACGTAATTGATTAAATGATGATTGGATACACGTTATTTGAAGGTTAATTTTCTCATTTTCTAAACTTATATTTTTACTGCTCTTTGCCTAGCCAATGGCTTATTGAATACAAAAAGTAGAATAAAGAAAAGGGGGAAACTATAATATACCCAAGGTTAGGAGAGTCTAATTGTTGTTGCAAAACAAATGAAGATGAGTTGACTTCTTGGTTCTGCTGCTCCCACTGATTTTGTTGGGCCAGCTCTTTCTCCATCTGCATTACCTGCAAAGGAATTCAAAATATAAAAATAGGCAATTCCCAATTGGAAGGGACAAAATAAAAGAAATAACCTTCTTGGAAAGCTGGTTGTTTTGCTCCTGCAGTGCTTTGTCCTGTACCATGCAAAAGAAATGTTAAAGAAACAATTTGTTACTATCACGCAATTAATATCTCATTGTTCAGACACAATATATTGCCTCCATGTAGGACAAGTTGCGAGACGTGAGGCTAAGATGGTTCGAGCATGTGAAACAAAGAAGCTTAAATGCCCCAATTAGGAGGTGTGAACGGTTCCTTTTGGAAGGTAGGAGAAGAGGTAGAGGGCAACCTAAGAAGTATTGGGGAGAGGTGATCATGCAGGACATGACGTGACTTTAGTTTACTGAGGACATGACCCTTGATTGGAGGGTGTGGAGGACAAGAATTAGGATAGTAAAGTAGTAGGTAGTCGGGCGTTCTTATCCATACCGGGTTGTTTAGAGCTAGCCTGTTAGAATCTTGTCATTATTCTTAGATTGTTAGTATTATATATGATTGTTTTTTTACTATCTTCTGTTTCGATTTTTATCTTGTCGTGATTACTGCTTGTTGCTATTGGCTACAGCTCTCTAACAACTTAAGCGTCACACTCCTGGACACACATCTTTTTCGTACTTTTCGGGTAAAAAGCATTTGAAAGGAAATTCTTACCTTTTTTTGAAGCTCAGAAATAGACTCATGCATCAATTGGTTCTACAAGAAAATTAGTTTTTAGTTTAGAGGCGTTTTCTCAAAGAAAATCCAGACTATAAAGCTGTGTTTTTCTAAATAATTTGGTTCTACTATACCTTTCTTGAGCGAATGTGTTTAAGAGCAGAATCCAGCTGATGCTCCAAATTCTGAAGTTCTTTCATGCTTAACGAGTCCAAATCTTCTCCCATATAATGCCTGCAAATATGAAAGAACGGACAATTTTTTAGACAATAATGTTTCTATCAAGGCCGAAGGTCTGTTGGAAATAGCCTCTTTATCTTTACAAGGTAAGGTTAAGGGTAAGGTGTGCGTATGTATTACCCTCCCCAGACTCTACTCATAAGATTTCGCAGGATATGTTATTGTTGTAATGTTTCTACCTATGGAAATGTATATACAACAATGACGCAGTAAAATCCCATTAGTGGGGCCTGGGATGGTAGTATGTACGCAGACCTTACCCCTACCCCGAAAGAGTAGAGAGGTTGTTTCCGAAAGACCCTCGGCTCAAGAAAACTAAAAGACAAAAAAAATGTACGTAGACCTTACCCGGCCAATGAAAATGTATATGTTACATAAAATTCGTTTAGAGATCAATTATGTGTACCTTTGGTTTCTCTGCAAAACCTCTATTCTAGCCTTAAGTTTTGCATGTTCCAGAGTCCAGCTTCCCTGCAAGCACCAAATTAATTACACCGTCCTCAAAACGAAACAATGACTTTAACTTTTATGCACTGTTAATATAAAAGAACTTTTACGATCAATGTATATAAGTTAAATCCGAAATAAATTAAGCATACCGGGGAGCTATGATCAGTATTAGCAACAAGCTGCCTCTCAGCATATGAGTATCTTTCATATCTTTCGAGGATCCTCTCCATGCTGATATATGTAGTATCAGAAGAGAGTTGTTTGATCAGAATCAGATGCAAGTCAAATACAGGATAGCTTAAAACAATGGTCATTACATTTTCATATACTATTAAAATAGATACTATGTTGTGTACCATAATATTTAGGAAAAATAATACATATATTAGCTTTTGTATTATTCATTCCTTGTTTGATAGTGTTTTCTAACTTAGTAATACTATTCTTATACATTACAAACTATGGCATTTGCAATACCATAGTTTTTAATACATGGTTAAGCATGCATTAAGACATGATAATTATCTTTTCCAAACCTTTAATACACAAAATCAAACAATTGATAAGACATAATCCCATTATAATTAATTCCAGCATTATAAATCTCACGATTGCTAATATATTTTTTTTGAATTATTCTTATATACCCTACCGAATGACCCCTCAAGGCAAGAACCTAAGAGAAATGTGCATAATTCCAGCTCTCCAACAAAATAAACAATATTGGGTAATTATTAGGAATGTGAAGGTGATAAATTCATAAATAGAATATATGAATATTTATGTGATCAAATTGTAATAATGTCTAAACTTTTCGAGCATTAAATTTGAATTCTTACTGAAGACCTTATCCCTAAGAACACAACAACAACAAATTATTATTATTACGTCTCAATTCCAAGCTAGTTGAGATAATGCTATATTTGGGTCCATATACTCTCTGGTCGTTATAACTTTAATAGACATAGAGTCTTCGGGTAAGAACTAGCCTTCAAGTTGGTACACCTTAGTTGGATTTTCAACAATTATCATTTTCTATATTTCTTTATATCTACCTTGATTGCGAGATATTTTAAATTTTGTTTAATTAACTTCTTTTTCATATGATTCTAGATTTATCTCTTTCTCTTTAAACATCTTCAGTCATCTAGATTTCACATTTAGGAATACATGCATCTGGAGGACTGGGTAGTCAAACCATCTCAAATGACATTTTCTCTCTTTCTTTTATTGTCATCCACTTTTAGATGATTAGATATATAGATTGCTAAAGCCTCAAGTTCTGCTGATTGTAACTTATTCTTTCTAAAATCTCCTTATTTGTTTTTCAAAAAGATCTTCTATCTCAATTTACCCAGTAAATTTGTGGCATTTTTTCCGACTCTTCTGTTTATGGTTCTTATATTTAGATAATTATTTGCGATATTTCTGCTGAAGTTATTAATGCTCTTTTGTTTTTTTTTTTATTTTTCCTTTCCTTCACTGAGCCGAGGGTCGATTGGAAACAAACTCTCTGCCCTTTCGGGTAGGGGTAAGGCTCGTGTACATATTACCCTTCCCAGACCCCACTTCGTGAGACTATACTGGATAGTTGTTATTGTTGTTGTAATTGAACCGTCAAAGAGATGTGATAATTTATGATCTTATAGATTTAATCTTTTATGACAGCAAATCCATTTAAATATTCACATTTTGCAACATTCATCATGTGATAGTGTGGGCTTTGGAGACCTAACAATCAGTAAAAATTATACAGAGCGTTCTATTTGATCACTCGCATTTAATATATACTCACTTTTTAATTTTTTTCTTTTAACTTTTAAACAACTTAAGGTCTTTTCTTCTCTTCTCCTTCTCCTTTTTTTCTTCTCCTCCTCCTCCTCTTCCTCCTTCTCCTTCTCCTCCTCATCATCACCATTACCATCATTCTTTTTTTTCTTTTTCTTAATTGCAAAATGAGTTCATTATATTTTTTATTATTTTGGCAAGTTGAAAATTGAAGTTTGTTTTTGATAATATTTGGAGGTTATATTTTAAATTTGAACTCATTTGGAGTAGATTTAGATATTAAATAATATATTGCATTGTTAAAATTCGAATAACAATTTCTGTTAATGGGAAATTCGCAGTTCAAACCTATTTGGCTTAAGTGTATGAAAACGTTGGTTGCACTTCAGACATTTTGGTCTTAAGTGGATCTAAAGTGCAAATTTTCATTTCAGACTTATTGGCCTTTAGTGTAGGAAAATATTTATTGCACTTCAGATCTTTTGACTGCATCTCAAGTGTAATTTTTCACTTCAAACTTATTGTGTTAACTACATGAAACTATTAGTTGCATTTCAAACCTATTTGACCTTAAGTGCATCTGAAGTGTCATTTTTCGCTTCAAACTTACTGACCTTAAACGCATGAAACCATTGGTTTTACTTTAGATCTATTTGGTCTTAAGTGCAATTTTTTCACTTCAGACTTTTTCTTTTAAACTTCAGACCCGACAAGTCTGAAATTGATCGTAAAGTGAATAGACTTGTAATATTTTGTGCAAAGTAGATATAAGCACAATTGTGACTCCAAAACCAATTATAGATGCAAAAGACCCCAACGCACCCACTATCCTCAACTCATACCTTTTTTTACCATTCTAAAGTTACGTCCAACAAAATAAGCAGCCTAATGTTCATTAGAAAGAAGTTATAATGATCAGAGGCATATCTAATATATAAGTTATCGGTTCAACTTGAACTTGCTGTGAAAAAAATAAAATAATAAAGTTATTTTTTTAAAATAATATAGTATTCTCTAGAATGTCCTAGAGTAGTATTTTTAATATTTATCTACTAGACATATCTGTAGATGTTCTAGATTGTTGTGGGAAGGTAGGAAATATCTAGATACTCTAGAGTGTTGTTAGATGATAAGGTTGCTTGAATCATCCTTGTACATTATCTAGAATCATCCATAGGCTAGTATAAATAGGGGGTGTCTTGTTCATTTGTAAGCAAGCCAAATCAAGAAAGCCTTCTTTCCTAAACAAAGTTCTCCTTTCCAAAACATTTCTTCTCTCTTTCAAGCTTCCTCTTCTTTAGTTGAATCCTCCAATATTATCTAACGATCTTGGGCTAGCAGAAGGTCTCCGAATAATACCATTCTTATGCTATTTCTTTACACTTACATACCCTATATTTTTATCCAAAAAATCATAAATATATACAAATAATAAATTTTGAACATATTATTTAGATAAGATATGGTAGTATTGCAATCTGAACTCAATAACAACAAATATCCAGTAAATTTTTACTAGAGTAGAGTGTACGTGGACCTTACACCTATCCCGAAAAGGATAGAGAGGCTGTTTTCAGGAGACTCTCGGCTCATCAGGAGTGGCAATAATATTAGAAAAGAAACAAAAGAAAAGGCTAGAGTAGATACAATTAGTTCTTCTCAGAAAACTCATAAATGTAGGAACTTCATAGAGCAACTGCAAATGTAATTAGTCTTTTATTGTTTGTCTGTTGGAGGCTTGATCTCTGTATGTGCGAGACCAAGTGCTCTTTAAGTGTAAGTATTTGTTTGTCAATGGTAATGTTTACATGGTTATAAAAAAACAGAAGATGTCAGAAAGAAAATAATAACAACGATTGCAAATCTGAATTCATAAAGTTTAAATCTTGATACGGAGCTAATGGTCACATAATTTTATTTATATACCTATTTTACAAACCAGGTGAACTTCGAACACGCCTGGGAAGGTCTTCTTCAAAGCAAAGACTATCTATTTCACATCATACATAAAAGCATGCAGAGAGTAGATATTGAATGTATTCATTCCTCAATGTATTTATTCGCACACAAGGATGCGATCATCTCATTTAAATATTTAAATAACATATATTTTTATTTTTTAATTATATCTTCAACACGCCTCACGATCTACGGGCTTGATTCTTTTATATATGTCAAGCACAAGAAATTCTTTTATATATAATGGATGGAGCTGAGAACTCAAACCCAAGAGTACTTTTGGTTGCTTTTATATTATGTAGAAGTATATAATCATATCATTTAAAGTTTATATTGTTAGAAGAAACATATTTTTATTTATTAATTAATTATATTTTTAGCATGATCAAGTTCATTGTAATACTTATAGTTGGACAATTGTCAAATTAACCAATCGGATTGACTGAGTAGAAGTACTTTCATCCCAGCTTCATCATAGACTATTTTCATCTGTGCCTAGCCTATTTTGGGTAAGAAATATGTTCGACTTGAATCTTGCCACCTGTTCACCATAAATGCAAAAAAAAAGAAAGAAAAAAAAACTATAAAGCCAGTTGTTACACTGAACCATGAGTACCTCGTTTACTTTTTACTAGTATAAAGTTTTGAAGAGGAGGTCAGTGTCTAGTAGCCTTCAGAGAGAAGACATTTGCATGAAACACAAGTATTACTTAAGTACATTTGAATTATGAATATGTAACTAAAAATGTTTGACTCGAGTTACATATTTTTTACTAGGGGTATACATGGACTGGATTGGTTTGGTTTTATTAAAATCAAACCAAAATCAATATATACCGGTTTGGATTGGTTCGGTTTTGTCGGGTTTTTCTGATTTTCGAAGTTTTCCGTTACATGAATATTTCAATCTTACTTTGTTAAAGATAAAGTTTTGATAAGTGAATATGTATTTAGTAACTATTGAAAAAATTAATAAACACATGATTTATTAAAATATTCTAACAGAAATTTTTTTTAGTAACAAATGATAGTTATTTTATCAGTTATCTAACAATAATTTTCGTTAATGTACGCTTTCAAGGTTAATACATGAAAGGATCATAAATATTTCAACATGTTCAAAATAACATCTTAAAGATATATATAAAAATTACACATTGATATGTCAGTTTGGTTCAAATTTTATACTCAATACCAAACCTAATCAAATTTTTTATCCGATTTGATGTAGTTTTCGGTTCGGTTTCAACACCCTTATTCTTTACCATGTTTTGGCATACTATAATAGATGATGGATTCGAGGAGGAGAACAGGAAAAAGAACATATTTTTAAGTTTTATTTTTCTGCACGTGCTTTTCTTCTTCTGTTAAAGATGTGAACTATTTTTAGAAACTAAACGAGGAAACACGAATAATATTGGATCTTTCAAAATTGAGTCTGCAAAAGAGATTTTATAGGTTTCTGCATGGAGTTATACGCTAAAAAGGGAGCTAAAATAACTACTTAATAAAGTATTATCCCTATAAACAGAGACCACACATAACAAAAGAAATGGGAAGATCAATTAAAATGAAAAAAAAAAAAAAGAAGCTACTGCTCAAAATAGAAAGTAACTTGCTGTCGAGCAGCAATAGGTACATAATAAGCACAAAGAATTTAAGAAAATAAAACAAGTAAACACAAACAGGGAATTAGTTACAAAAAAGTCAAAATTAATAAAAAGAAGAGGTAGCACCGTTCCAAAAGTAAATATATTAAAGAATGTCAAGATCTAAAAAAAGATCAAGAATGGAACAAAAATCACATTATATATAGGGCAAAATATGTACTTATTATAAATTTTTAAAAAAATACTTTGAATACTCTAGTGTGGCAAAGGATATTCAAATTATTGAATTTTATGACTTCGGCACTGGTTGAACATATTTTAAAAATGTTTAAATTTTAAAAAAAACAAGAGGTTCTAATTAATTGGTAATTAAGAGAAATTAAAAACAAAGAGTAGTAAAAGATAGAGAAAAGACGTACCAAGAATCAGTGGCATATTCAAAGAGTTTGCCTTTAGTAGAAAAAACAATCAAACCAACCTCAGCATCACAAAGCACAGAAATCTCATGAGCTTTCTTAAGCAAACCAGATCGACGTTTTGAGAAAGTAACTTGTCTATTAATTTTGTTCTCAATTCTCTTCAACTGTACCCTTCCTCTTCCCATTTTTTTTTCTCCTGAAAAAAAATATAGTAATATATTCTCTCAAATGGAGAAAGAAAAGAAGATTGCAGGATAAGAAAGTGATGGTCTTATTCCTTTATTTCTCTCTTTGGTATTGAAATGATTATTCTGTGTAGCTTTAAGGAATTTTTTATTGTTATACTATTGGGAAGTGGAAATTACAACAAATATCCCAGATGCGAGGAGGAGAGAGAGAGCAATGGTATTTGAAAAACCAGGATGGTTTCGTCAATTGCGTTGTCGGTTTTTGATTGGTTAAAGGAACTGGTGCATTAGTGTATGAGTAAAGGCCACAAGTTTTTGGAACAATCAACAATGGGCAAAAGGTACGGACTAGGTATCCTTTTCACTTACTTTTTCCATTCTGGCATCTTTATGATTTCATTACTTTCTCCAACCCTATTTATATATTACTTCAATTAGATTATATTCGAATGCATATTTGATGTCCTTAAATTATCTTTAAATGCATATTTTAATGTGTGGACAAAATAATTTCTTATTATTTAGTGAGGCATATAATTCCATGACGGATATATAACATTATTAAACATTTCTTGTTGGGTGAGTGCACGAATTGAAAGTGCTTGTTAGCGACGAATCACTCTTTGAGGTTGGGGGTATGGGAAGATGTCATGCGGAATCTAGCAAAGTAAACCATCAATAGCGATAAATCATATTACAATCGAGAAATACACCAAAAGAAACACAAACATTTAATGTGGTTCAGTTAACTGGCCTACGTCCACAACGGAGATGAACAAATCACTATAAAAGAGAGTACAAAATATCGAGGGAATAACCTCACAAAGAGGCAAACACAAGTGACATACTAACACTTGTCCCGTAGAGTTCTCCCCCTAATCACGCCTCTCAAACCCCATATGGCTACGTTGTGGATGCTACTGAAGGAGAAGGAAGGATCCTCAATTTATACAAGTCCAAACATTTACCTACAAGAAAAAGGACTAGCCAAATCTAGGAGAATTATAATTTCCTTCTACAAAAAGAAAAACCAAATTAAGGTAATTATATTGCCCCTTTCCTTCAACAAATAGGAAAACCAAATATGGTAAGAAACTTGTGGCAAACACCTAACAATTCTCCCCTTTGGCCGGAATTTTCTGACGAAATAAACTTGATCCACCTTCTTCACATAGCCGTCAACAGGTCGCATCTCTATATCTCCACCACAAAATTTGTCTTAACGTACGTAGCACACTGGTCAAATTTCTCAGAAAAAAATCACGATTATCGTCAAATATGTTGCAGCTAGAGCTGAACCCGCCAAGATGAGCATATCTTGAACCTCGCTCTGATACCACTTGTTAGGACTGAAAAATCAGATGTCATACGGAATCTAGCAAAGCAAATCATGAATGGAGATAAATCATACTACAAACGAGAAATACACCAAAAGAGACATAAACATTTAACGTGGTTCGGTCAACTGACCTACGTCCATAACGGAGATGAGCAATCCACTATATAAAAGAGAGTACAAAATATCGAGAAAACAACCTCACAAAGAGGCAAACACAAGTGACACACTAACACTTGTCCCGTAGAGTTCTCCCCCTAAACACGACTCTCAAACCCCATATGGCTACATTGTGGATGCTACTGAATGAGAAGGAAGGATTTTCAATTTATAAAATTCCAAACCTTTTCCTACAAGAAAAAGGACTAGCCAAATCTAGGAGAATTATAATTTTTTATACAAAAAGAAAAACCAAATTAAGGTAATTATATTTCCCTTTTCCTTCAACAAATAGGAAAACCAAATATGATAAGAAAATTATGGCAAACATCTAACATGCTTGTTGGCGACGAATCGGTCTTTGAGGTTGGGTGGTTATGGGCAGGTAGTTTAAGTGTTTTTAATTGGTCACTAATATTGTGGCATGTGAAAGTTGGGAAAGGTATGAATGTGTATGCAAGGGCTTATTTTTTATATCAACTATGGTCATAGATGTAGTATGTTGAATTGCCAAATGTTCCTCCATTGTATGATGTCTTGCATGCATTGTTTGGTTAGCAAGTTTTTATGTTGCTCAAGGAGGAGCAAGAGCTTAAGTGTGGGGTGGTGATGCTAGGCTAAAAATGCATATTTTCGCATGTAATTTCCCTTGCATTATACCTCAATTTTGTTAACTTTGGTGTAAATATTTGTGACTCGAGTTGAATAATAATGTTTATATATGTAGGAGTGATTTTAAGTGATTTGAAAAGCTTGCATGCAAAGTGAAGTAAAAAAAGAAGAATATGGAGGGAGTATGAACTTGGTGCCCAGGTTGGTTCCATGCACCAACCAAAATGCCAAGCGCCAAACGAGACGGCCAACGCAGATTTCATCCTATTTTGGCTAGGACTTGGTAGTTTCAACCCTACACGCCCCTAACATGTATAAAAGGGGTTCTAAACCTATTTCTTATGGGGGAGACATTATTGTAGAAGCAAGAAGGCTACGAGAACACTTGGAAGCAACGAATCACAAGAGTTTTCTCTTTTGTTCTTCCTTAATATGTATTTTAGTGATTTCAATTATTATAATAATTATTAGTATGGTTATGAGCAGCTAACTTTGTAATGTAAGGTTTGATGGATCTTATAAGAGGATGATTTTCTACTACTTTTTCTATACTTGTTCAACTATATTTTTGTTGTTGTAGATTGAAGAGCTATCAATTAACTGTGTGTATTTAGTGTGTATATTGCTTGAGAGAGAGTATACATTTAGGTAGTTGTTGAATAACATCACTCCTAACATATGTGAGAGATCAATACTGAGGGTTTAAACGCGGGATTAGAGATAACAAAAACTTGGTACGATCATAGTGAGAAGTGAATTAGCGCCATATAGCGTAGTTCGAGAAAAGATGTCTAGTAAATTCTAATAGTTGCTCGAGAGAGAGCTACGACACCCAAAATGCTCACGATCGATAGAGAATACTTAGGAAATTTGTAGGAAACGTAGCGGGGGAGATCCCGACAATAAGGAAAATCGTAACTAGTTCTCTCCTTAATCTTTTCTCAAACCCTTAGTATCTCTAGGTCATAATTTACTATTTTAATTAGTTAGGCATAAGAATCTTAACGTTTAAAACTTAAAAATTGTTCGAGCTTGTCTTCTTAGTGATAGTAAACAGTTATAACTAAGTCTTAGTTCTCTGTGGGATTCGACTGCGGACTTGTATACTGGATTATAATTGCAACAATCGCTTATTCCTTTTTATAAGGCATGGATGGGCATGATCAAATTTTTGCATCATTATCGGGGAACTAACGGTGTAGATGTAGTGTCACGACCCGAATTTTTCCACCATCGGGAGTCGTGATGTCGCCTAATGTCGAAGCTCGTAAAGCAATCCTTTTAATCATTTTCACAAAAATCTTAACCTAAAACAATAAAAATACTGAAATAATTAACTAAAACACGCGGAAGACTTTTAACAGAAATAATAATAAACTGCGGAAATTTGTAACATGCCTCTACCCAGTATCTGGTGTCACTACTCACGGACGACTAAAATAGTACTAAAAACAACAGTCTGAAAGAAATACGTAACATATCTGACTGTTACAATAGAACAAAATGGAAGGGATAGAGGAGACTCAGGGCCCGCAAATACCAATGAACTACCTCAGAGTCTCTAGAATGAAGGATCGCTCCCTAACTACTACTGCGGCCTGTAAGCTGTTTCCTGACCAGTGGGCAAAAGGCAAAGAAGTATAGTATCAGCACAACCGACCCCATATGCTGGTAAGTACCCGGCCTAACCCCGGCGAGGTAGTGACGAGGCTAAATCGGACCTACCATAATAAACCTGTGCAGATATATGTGCAATAACGGAAAAATAACAAATTTAAACAGATAATAGGGAGGGGACATGCTGGGGGTATAACAGTTCAATTATATAATCAACAAACAAGGAAATGGAAACTGTATAATTAACATCAATAAAAGGAAAACAGTAAATCAATTGTTGCACGGCACCACCCATTGTGTTATTACTCTCGTCCTCACCAAGATAATCAATTAAAGTGTACGACATCACCCATCATACTTTATTACTCTTCCTCACCCAATCAATAACATAAAGTGGTTACATGGCATCACCCATCGTGCTTTATCAATCTTCCTCACCCAATCAATAACATAAAGTGGTTACACGACATCACCCATCGTGCTTTATCACTCTTCCTCACCCAGTCAATAACATAAAGTGGTTACACAGCATCATCCATCGCGCTTTATCACTCAGCCTCACCCAAGCAATAATAATAAGTAAATCAATGGTTACACGGCATCACCCATCGTGCTTAATCGCCCATCCTTACCCAAACAATGATCACAAATAATAGGGCGAGGGTATAAACAACATGATTAATCATCCCGGCAAGGGAGAGCATTTCAACAACAAGTCCCGGCAAGGGAAAACATTTCAACAACAAGTACCGGCAAGGAAAAATAATTTAACAACAAGTCCCGGCAATAGAAAAATACCACACTTCATTCTCTAACTCATTTGCTTCTCGGTTATCATTACATAATTCATTTAACAAGTTATTAACTCAATTGTTTCACCTCTTCAAATTTTCCACTTTTAGTCTGAAACACGTCAAACGACGTCCGTTTTCAACCAAACTGTATAGATAGCGCTTAACGCTCATTTAAGACTTGTACCGGGCGTCGGAACCAAAATACGAGCCCTATACCACCACTTTTGATCAATTTTCATTTTCATTATTCCTCAAGCAATTTCAGAAAATAATTTCACAGAAAAATTCTGTACTTGGGCCTGGGACCTCGAATTTTGATTCCAGGAATACGTCCGGGTCCCAAATTTCCTTACGGGCCCTCCAAGACCGCCACATTATGGGGTCGGGTCCGTTTACCCAAAATGTTGACCAAAGTCAACTATAGCAATATTATTATCAAAATTCATAGTTTTTAACACAAAATTCAAATATTTTCACAAACCAATTTTCCGACTTCGCGCCGGACTACGCACTCAAAATCGAGGCAACCAAATATGAGGTTTTCAAGGCCTCAGAAGCACAAAGAAAGGGAGATGGTGATGACCCTTTGGGTCGTCACATCCTCCACCTCTAAAACAACCGTTCGTCCTCGAACGGACAAAAAAAAGAAGTACCTGAGTCGGGGAATAAATGGGGATAATGGCTCCGCATATCGGACTCGGACTCCCAGGTCGATGCCTTAGGAGGCTGACCTCTCCACTGAACACGCACTGAAGGAAAACTCCGCGACCTCAACTGTCGAACTTGCCGGTCTAACACAGCCACCGGCTCCTCTTCATAAGAAAGATCCTTGTCCAATTGGACAGTACTGAAATCTAACACGTGGGTAGGATCGCCGTGATACTTCCAAAGCATGGATACATGAAAAACCGGATGCACATCTGATAAGCTAGGCGGCAAGGCAAGTCTATAAGCCACCTTCCCCATACTGTCAAGAATCTCAAATGGGCCAATATACCTAGGGCTAAGCTTGCCCTTCTTCCCGAATCTCATCAAGCCCTTCATAGGCGATACACAGAGTAATACTCTCTCACAAACCATGAAAGCAACATCCCTAACCTTACGATCTGCGTAATTCTTCTGGCTAGACTAAGTTGACCGAAGTCTATCCTGAATGATCTTTACCTTATTCAAGGTCTCCTGTACCAAATCCGTACCCAATAACTGAGCCTCTCCCGGCTCAAACCATCCAACTGGGGACCGACTCCGCGTACCATACAACGCATCATATGGAGCCATCTGAATACTGGACCAGTAGCTGTTGTTGTAGGCAAACTCTGCTAAAGGCAAGAATTGATCCCCACGAGCCTTCTAAATCAATAACGCAGGCTCAGAGCATATCCTCAAGAATCTAAATAGTCCTCTCGGACTAACCGTAGTCTGGGAGTGAAATGTTGTACTCAAGTAGACCTGGGTGCCCAACTCATGTTGTACTGCTCTCCAGAAATGCGAGGTAAACTGCGGACCCTGGTCTGAAATAATATATATGGGCACCCCATGAAGGCGAACGATCTCCCTTATATAAATCTCGGCATACCTCTCGGATGAATAGGTAGTGGCAACTGGAATAAAATTAACTGACTTGGTCAACCTATCAACAGTAACCATATAGCATCAAACTTCTTCCGAGTCATCGGAAGGCCAGTAACAAAATCCATGGTGATTCTCTCACACTTCCATTCGAGAAGCTCAATCCTCTGAAATAACACACCGGGCCTCTGATGCTCGTACTTAACCTGCTGACAATTCAGACAACGAGCCACATATGCAACAATGTTTTTCTTCATTCTGCGCCACCAGTAATACTGTCTCAACTCTTGATACATCTTCACGGTGCCCGAGTGAATAGAATACCGAGAACTGTGGGCCTCCGCTAAGATCGACTCTCGAATATCATCAAGGTTGGGCACACAGACTCGCCCATGCAACCTCAATATGCCATCATCTCCATGGCACCTCCCCACTAGACAGTGTCTCTAAAGATAGGGATCATCAAACTGCCGCTCCCGGATATGCTCCATTAATGATGAACAAGCAACTGTGCAAGCTAACACCCTGACGGGCTCAAAAATATCCATCTCACAAATCTATTAGCCAAGGCCTGAACATCCAAGGCAAGCGGTCTCTGGTTGACCGGAATATATGAAAGACTACCCATGCTAGCGAACTTTCTACTCAATGCATCGGCCACCACATTGGCCTTCCCGGGGTGATATAAAATAGAAACCTCATAATCTTTTAACAACTCCAACCACCTCCGCTGTTTCAAATTCAACTCTTTCTACTTCAACAAGTACTGAAGGCCCTCGTGATCCGTGTACACCTCACACATCAACTATACAAATAATGCCTCCAGATCTTCAAGGCATGAACAATGTCTGCCAACTCTAGGTCATGAACTGGATAATTCTTCTCGTGTATCTTCTACTGCTTCGAGGCATATGCTATGACCTTGGCGTTCCGCATCAACACTGCAGCCAAGTTCAATGCGGGAAGCATCACAACACAAAGTATAAGGCCCGGATCCTGTGGGCAAAACCAATACCACTGCCGTAGTCAGAGCTGTCTTGATCTTCTGGAAGCTCGCCTCACACACATCTGACCATCTGAACTGGGCACCCTTTTGGTTCAATCTAGTCATCGGGGCTGCGATGGATGAAAACTCCTCCACAAAACGTATGTAGTAACCAGCTAACCCCAAGAAGCTCCTTATCTCTGCAGCTGAAGCTGGTCGAGGTCAGTCCTTGACTGCCTCTATCTTCTTCGGGTCCCCCTAAATACCCTCTGCTCATACGACATGACCCAAGAATGCGACTGAACTCAACCAAAATTTGCACTTTGAAAACTTGGCGTACAACTGGCTATCCTTTAGAGTCTGAAGAACCACTCTGAAGTGCTGCTCATGCTCCTCCTGGATGCGGGAGTATACCAAGATGTCGTCAATGAATACAAAACAAATAAATCCAAATAAGGCCTGAACACTCGGTCCATCAACTCCATGAATGCTGCCGGGGCGTTGGTCAATCCAAACGACATGTCAAAAACTCGTAATGCCCATACCGAGTACGAAATGCTGTCTTAGGGACATCAAACGCCCTAATCCTCAGCTGATGCTAACTAGACCTCAAATATATCTTCGAGAACACCCTGGAACCCCGGAGTTGGTCAAACAAATCATCAATCCTCGGCAGTGGATACGTTTTTTTTATCGTCACCTTGTTCAACTCCCGGTAATCAATGTGCATCCTCATCGACCTGACCTTTTTCTTCACAAACAACATTGGTGCATTGCAAGGTGATATACTGGATCTAATGAGACCCTTATTAAGCAAGTCCCGAAGCTGCTCCTTTAACTCTTTCAACTCTAGCGGGGCCATGCGATACGACGAAATAGAAATAGGCTGAGTGCCTGATGGCAGATCAATACAAAAGTCGATATCCATGTCAGGCAGCATGCCCGGCAGGTCTGAAGTAAAAACCTCGGGGAAACTTCCGAGCAATAGGAACAGAACCAATGGAAGGAACCTCTGTGCTGGAGTCGTGATCATACGCCAATTGAGCTAAACACCCCTTCTTAACCATGCGTCAAGCCTTCGCATACGATATCACACTGCGGGTCGGATGATCTAAAATCCTTTTTCACTCTAAACGGGGAAAACCGGGGACAACTAATCCATCCTCAATATGACATTAAATTCCACCATATCTAAGAGCAATAAGGCGACACGGGTCTCAAGACCCCTAAATACTAGTACACAGGAATGATGCACCTGATCCACCACCATGAAACCATTCACGGGCGCAGACACAAATATAGAAAACGCAAGGCCTAACTAGGCATAACCAAATGGGGTGCAAAATAGGACGAAACATATGAATACGTAGATTCAGGGTCAAATAGCACTGAAGCACCTCTAATACAAATCAGGACAATACCTGTAATGTCTGCATTTGAAGTCTCAACCTCCAAACTGGCTGTTGGCTGATCCCTACTACTGGCGGTCTGAACTCCACTTCTAAGACCTCTACCCCCGCCTCTAGCCCGCTGGGTAGGCTGTGGAACCTCTGATGCCCGGAGCAAAGCATGATAACTTTGGTTCTGAGAGATTCTCAGAGCTCTAGGGCAAAATCTGACCATGTACCTCGGATCGCCACAAGCATGGAAAAACCTCGACTGCTGCGGACGAGCACCCCTCAGCCTCGGCCAGGCCCTCCTGAGGTGACCATACTCGCCACACTCATAACACCTATAGACACGCTATAAATGAGGAAACTAAGGCTGGCCCTGTCGACCTAAACGATCACCTGAAGAAATATGAGTGGAAGGGGAAACCGACTGAAAGGGCCTGGAAGGATGGCCTCTACCATGAAAATCTATACCTCAAGAAGAGGTACCACTGAATCTGCCTGCATGAAGGGGACTCTTAACCGATTGATGACCACCTCCATGTGGCAGTACCACCTCAACTCCATGGCCCTCATTGGCGTCTCCTGAAAAAGGAACCACACTCCTAGTCTGAGCCGCTGCTCCTGGCTGTTCTACTACCGCTGGCTGAGACCATGAAGGCAAACCTGCTTGAATACCATGCTCCACAAAATTCTCTAATCGAACCAAAGCGTCCTGAAGAACTAGGTGGCTATAAGCCCCTATAGGATCTGAGCTGGGCCCACCAGAACGGCTGGAGCTAGAACCTCCACATCGTAGTCAACGTGAGGCTCCACCTCTAGGACTGCTGCTCGGGGCTGAGCTCTGCCCCGGCATTGGCCTCGCCCTCTGCCTCTGATAGGAGCTGTTGCTGGCGACTCGACCTGCTGCTCGGTAAAAGAGGAAGCACATGTTCTCACCATCTACGAAAGAATAGGGTAGAAATTCAATAGGTGTTTGAGAAATGGAAACGCACGACAAGAAACAAGAAAGTGAAATTTTTCTAACCCTTTTGCCTCTATGGGATAAATACAGACGTCTCTGTACCGATCCCTCAGACTCTACCGAGTTTGTCCGTGAGTTGTAAGACCTAAGTAACCTAGTGCTTTGATATCAACTTGTCACGACCCAAATTTTTCCCACCATCGGGAGTCGTGATGGTGCCTACTGTCGAAGCTAGGTAAGCCAATGCTTTTAATTATTTTCACAAAAATCTTAGTCTTAAACAATATAAATATTGAAATAATTAATTAAAACCACGCGGAAGACTTTTAACAAAAATAATAACAAACTACAGAAATTTGTAACATGCCTCTACCCAGTATCTGGTGTCACTATTCACGGACGACTAAAAGAGTACTAAAAACAACAGTCTGAAAGAAATACATAACATGTCTATTTGATACAATAAAACAAACTGGAAGGGATAGAGGAGACCCAGGGCCCACGAACGCCAGCAAACTACCTCAGAGTCTCTGGACTGAAGGATCGCTCCCTAACTACTGCCTACAGTCTGTAAGCTGTTTGCTGACCTATGCGCAAAAGGCACAGAAGTGCAGTATCAGCACAACCGACCTAACCCCGACGAGGCTAAACCGAACCTACCAATCAACATGTGCAGATATATGTGCAATAAAAGAAAAATAACAAAATTTAAGCAGATAATGGGGAGGGGACATGCTGGGGGTATAACAGTTCAATTATATAATCAACAAACAAGGAAATGGAAACTGTATAATTAACATCAATAAAAGGAAAACAGTAAATCAAACGTTGCACGGCACCACCCATCGTGCCTTAATTCTCGTGCTCACCAAGATAATCAATTAAAGTGTACGGCATCACCCATCGTACTTTATCACTCTTCCTCACCCAATCAATAACATAAAGTGGTTACACGGCATCACCCATCGTGCTTTATCACTCTTCCTCACCCAATCAATAACATAAAGTGGTTACACGACATCACCCATGGTGCTTTATCACTCTTCCTCATCCAGTCAATAACATAAAGTGGTTACACGGCATCACCCATCGTGCTTTATCACTCAGCCTCACTCAAGCAATAATAATAAGTAAATCAACGGTTACACAGCATCACCCATCGTGCTTTATGGCTCATCCTCACCCAAACAATGATCACAAATAATAAGGTGAGGGTATAAACAACAGGATTAATCATCCTGGCAAGGGAGAACAGTTTAACAACAAGTCCCGACAAGGGAAAGCATTTCAACAAGTCCTAGTAAGGGAAAATAATTCAACAACAAGTCCCGGCAAGAGAAAAATACCACACTTCCTTTTTTAACTCATTTGCTTCTCAGTTATCACTTCATAATTGATTTAATAAGTTATTAACTCAATTGTTTCACCTCTTTCAAATTTAGAAGCAATTACGACTCATGGTCATGCTAGACTCAGGCCCATAGGTAACAGTCAACATACCTATACACAGACTCCACATAGCACATAGCAATATTACCCTAATCCTATTCCCTCAAGCCAAAGTTAGAACAAACACTTACCTCGAAAGCTTCCAACTCAACTCACGCCTCTAAAATAGCTTTACCCCTAGAAATTGCCTCAAAACCGCTCGAACCTAACCACAATTTACTCAAATGTATCAACAAATGCTAGTTAAATCAATTTGAATGCATAAGAATGAAATTCCCAAAGTTTTACCCAAAAATTCACAAAATGCCCCCAGGCCCACGTGGTCAAAACTCGAGGTTCGAACCAAAACCGGGTTGCCCATTCCCCCACGAGTTCATATATGTAATTTGTTTTGAAATCGGACCCCAAATTGAGGTCCAAATCCCCAATTTTATGAAATCTTGGGTTCCACCCCAAATCCCCATTTTTACCGATTGAAAGCTTTGATTTTAAGTTGAAATCATGATAAAAGATGTTAAAGTTTAGAGAAATTGAGTAAAAGTTGACTCACAATTAATTTGGGAGAGAAAGAGTCGAGGGAAAATCGCCAATGGAGGTTTGGGTTGTGAAAATATGAAAAATGAAGTTTGAAATCGTCTAAGTATAGGTTACACAGTCGCAGAGTTCACAATTGCGAGGTTTTGTTCGCAATTGCGAAAATGCAAAGAATAACGGAGGTCGCAATTGCGAGAAATTTATCCAATTGCGAAGAGGGCAAAATTGTTCGGGCTTCGCATTTGCGAGAATGTCTTCGCATTTTCGAAGACTAGGCTACAAGGGGGGGGGATCGCATTTGTGAGAAAATGGTTCGCATTTGCGGAGTCTGGCCATAAAAGGGAGGGATTGCATTTGCGAAATTTTACTCGCATTTGCGAAGAAGCAGGCCAATGGGGAATGCTCGCATTTGTGAAGATTGCTTCGCAAATGCGAATACTGCAGATACCAGCAGTTAAAATGATTCAAAATGAGCCTAACACCTAACCGAAACTCACTCGAGCCCTCATGGCTCCAACCCAAACATGCACCCAACCTCAAAAACATCCTACAGACTTACTCGTGTGATCAAATTGCCAAAATAACATCAAAATCAAAGAATCAACCTCCAAAACTCACGATTTTTCACTTCAAAGTTCAAAACTTTGAAATTTTTACCTTTTAGACTGAAACACGTCAAACGACGTCCGTTTTAAACCAAACTTTACAGATAGCTCTTAACGCTCATTTAAGACTTGTACCGGACGTCGGAACCAAAATACTCGCCCGATATCATCACTTTTGATCAACTTTTATTTTCATATTTCCTTAAGCAATTTCAGAAAATAATTTCACAGAAAAATTCCGTACTCGGGCATGTGATCTCGAATTTCAATTCCGGTAATACGCCCGGGTCCCAAATTTCCTTACGGACCCTCTTGACCGTCACATCATGGGTCCGGGTCCGTTTACCCAAAATATTGACCAAAGCCAACAATAGCAATATTATTATCAAAATTCATAGTTTTTGACACAGAATTCAAATATTTTCACTTAAAAATTTTCCGGCTTCGCGCTCAAACTGTGCATGGAAATCGAGGCAACCAAATAAGAGGTTTTCAAGGCCTCAGAAGCACAAAGAAAGAGAGAATTATAGTAATGACCCTTTGAGTCATCACATGTAGCTATATATATTGCTAGATTTCAAGTTTGATTTTTTAGTATTTAATTATTTTATTTTATTTTAGGTTTACTTGTTATTTCGAGAAACATGGTGTCACGACTCCCAACGTCCGGATCGTTATGGCGCCTAATATTTCACTTGCTATTCAAGCCAACGTTAGAACAATTTACTTATTTTAGCAGCTTAAACCACAACAATAATAACGAACTGAAATAACATATATGTTCTAAGTATAAAAGCATAAGTTATGCAGCCAACATCTATTACAATTCCACGAACCTGGTGTCACAAGGGCACGAGCTTATAAAGTAATACACATAAAGGTTTGAAATAAATACAAAGCTGTTCGAATTAAGTTATACAACGAAAGAAAAGAGGATGGGGACTCCAGGAGCTGCGGACGTGTAAAATCCTACCTCAAGTCTTCGAAAATATCCGAGCCAAGCACGCTTGCAACTGCCGCTGGTACTGTCTCCAAAATCTGCAGAGTGTGCAAGAGTGCAATATCAGTACAACTGACTGACCCCATGTATTGGCAAGTGCCGAGTCTAACCTCAACGAAGTAGTGACAAGGATAAGGTGGGTCACCTATGCGAAAACTTTTACGCCGTCTATAGTAATGATAGAATAATTGAAATACGATACAAAATTAAATAGCAAAATAGGAAACGATAACTATAGCCTCAGAATAAATTAGTGTAGCCCAAAATTGTCAATCTCTACCATCTCAAATAAAATACCAGGAAAACAACGCAACTCAAGAAAATAAAACATATAGGTTATTGCAGTGCGCAACTCGATCCTACTAGATAACACATATTTCTCCCTTATTCCACCATTATAATATCAATAACAGTCAATAATATATATTTGTTGTGGCGCGCAACCCAATATCACCATATATCGATATAAATATCTTAATTTCACCCTTATTTTATCATATCAGTCAACCCTTATTCCACCTGTTGTGGCGTGCAATACGATCCCCTTGTATACATGCATATTCACCTTTATTCTACCGTATCAATTCTCCCTTAATACACATGTTACGACGTACAAACTGATCTTACCATATCAGTGCCAAACAATCATTGTACATAGTCAATCAAGAGGCTAAAACACACGACCTTTACGAAAAATAAACCAAACTGAACCAAGAAAAAAAGAACCTTAACCAATATAGAATCTACACAAATATTATTTCACAACGGTAGCAAACTAGCAACTCACAGTTAAATGTTAAAAACAAGTCAAATTAAAAAATTGCAAGGATTAGGAAAACTATGAAAAGAACAAACATGGTTAATAGAAGAAAACATTGATTAACATGTACCAATTAAACATGGAAAACATTTAGAGCATATAACAATTAACATATGATGGAAAATAATTAAGGAAAAGCGATAAATCAGGGAGAATAGATAATTCGGCGATGTATAAGTACTCGTCACCTTGCTTATTTTCCGCTTACATGGAATTCACATGACACAAAGTCCCAACGTTCCTAATTCCCTCAAGTCAAGGTTAGACCCGACACTTACCCGCTCCAAGTGCCACTCAAAGCTCAATCACAACTTTGTCTTTCAAACACGCCTCTAAACCAGTAATATCTAGCAAATTACTAATAAAACATTTCAAAATAAGCCTTAGGAATACCCGCGATCGATGAGAATTCAATTTAGGCCGTTATTAAAAAAAGTCAACACCTGGGTCCACTTGGTCCAAACCCAAAATTCAGACTAAAATTCGATTATCCATTTACCCCCGAGCCCGAATATATAATTAATACGACCTCAATTTGAGGTCTAAATCTCCAATTTATCAAATCCCTAGTTTCTACCAAAAAATCCCCAATTCCACCAGAAAAACCTTAGAATCTAGGTTGAAATCTTGTAAATAAAGTGAAAGATTGAAAGAAACTAGTTATGAATCACTTACCAATGATTTGGGAAAGAAGAAATTTTTTGAAAATCACCTCTTGTGTATTAGGTTTTGAAAATTTGATGAATGAATAAAAATTCCTGCCCAAGTCTCATTTACCCAGCTGCAGATGTCTCAAATGCGACCCGGGCTTCGCAAATGTGAAGGAGGCATTGCAAATGTGAACCCCTTCTCACCTCTATGTTGTTCGCAAATGCGAGTAATAGTTCACAAATATGAAGGCAAGACTGCATTTGCGACCATATGACCGCAAACGCAAAAAAACACCCCTTCCCAGTTCTCATCGTAATTGCGATGATTTTTTGAAATTGTGAACATTGGCCTCCACAGCTGCTCTTTGCAAATGCGATGAGTAGGTCACAAATGCGAACCCAATAGTGGTAGCAAATTCGAAGCTTGATCGCGCAATTGCGATATCAAAGGCTTTGCAACAAGAATTGAAGCACACCGGCAAATTTCAAACTTCAAAACACTCCGTAGCCAATCTAAAACTCATCCGAACTACGCACACAAATAGAGAGGGGCTAAAATAAGGTTTTACAGGTTTCAGAACACAGAATTTGGTTTTAAATCATAAGATGACCTATGAGTCATCACATTCTCCACTTCTAAAACAACCGTTCATCCTCGAACGAACATAGAAAAGTACCTGAGATGGGAAAAAGGAGGGGATATCTACTCCGCATATCGGACTCGGACTCCCAAGTAGTTGCCTCAGTAGGTTGACCTCTACACTACACTCAAACTAAGGATAATTCTTCGATCTCAACTGATGACCCTGCCGGTCTAGAATACCTACCGACTCCTCCTCGTAGGTCATATCCTTTTCTAGCTAGACAATGCTGAAGTCTAACACATGGATGGGTTGCCGTGAAACTTCTGAAGCATGGACACATAAAATATTCGATGGACCGCTGACAAACCAGGTGGAAACGCAAGCTTGTAAGCCACCTCTCCTACTCTATCAAGAATCTCAAGAGGCCCATCTATTTAGGGCTCAACTTGTCCTTCTTTCCAAACCCCATTACACCCTTCATGGGTGACATACGGAGCAACACTCTCTCTCCGACCATGAATAAAATATTACAAACCTTACAGTCGATATAACTCCTTTGCCTGGAATGAGTTGCGCGAAGTTTATCCTGAATGATCTTAACCGTATCCAAGGCATCCTGTACCAAATCTGTACCTAATAGCCGGGCCTCCCCTTGCTCAAATTATCTAACGGGTGATCGATATCGTCTGCCATGTAGTGAATCATAGGGATTCATCTAGATGCTTGACTGATAGCTGTTGTTGTAGGCAAACTCCGCAAGCGGAAAAAATTGATCCATGAGCCTGCAAAGTAACCTATGCATATCCTCCAATATGTGAATAGTGTTCTTGGACTGCCTATCCATTTGAGGATGAAATGTTGTGCTTCATCTCAACTGCATGCATAATATATATATATATATATATATATATATATATATATATATATATATATATATATATATATATATTTAAGTAGAAGCGGAGATAAGGTTAAAATGGAATGGTAGGTTAAAACATGTTCTAAAATCAGATAAGTAGGACAATAATAACAGTTGAGCGACCGTGCTGGAACCACAGAACTCAGGAATGCCTAACACCTTCTCTCGGACTAATAGAATTCCTTACTCGGATTTCTGGTTCGCGGACTGTAAAATAGAGTCAATCTTTTTCCTCGATTCGGGATTCGAACCGGTGGCTCGGGACATCATAAATCTCTCAAGTGGAGACTCCGAATCTTTTAATAATAAATCCCATTTTGACTGTCCTTTAATTGGGACAAAACTCCCTTATACCTTTCCGGGGGTGTAGGAAAAGGAGGTGTGACAAGGACAAACAAATGAGGATCATCATACTATCGCTCCCTGATGTGCTCAAACAATGAAGACCGAGCGTCCGCACAAGCTAGAACACGACTGGGCTCGAAAACATCCAATCTCATGAACTGATTGGCCAAAGCCAGAAAATCTCATGCAAGCGGTCTCTCACCGACTATAATATATGCAAGACTGCCTACTAGCTGATTTCCTACTCAAAGCATCATCCACCTTATTGACATTCTCGGGATAATACAGGATGGTGATATCTTAGTCTTCCAATAGCTCTAACAACCTCTTGTTCCTCAAATTGAGCTCCTTTTTCTTGAACAAATACTGCAAACTCCAATGATCCCTGAACATCTCTACGACACGCCATAAAGATAGTGCCTCTAAATCTTTAGCACATGAACAATGGCTGCATACTCTAAGTCGTTAACATGGAAATTCTTCTCTTTAACCATTAGTTGCCCCGAAACATATGCAATAACCCTACCACCCTGCATCAGTACTGCACCAAGTCCAATTTGAGATGCATCACAGTGTACTGTAAAAGGCCCTGATCCTGTAGGCAACACCAACACTGGCGTCGTAGTCAAAGTAATCTTGAGCTTCTGAAATCTCATCCCGCACTTGTCTGACCATCTAAACGGGGTGCTCTTCTGGGTCAACTTGTTCAATGGGGTTGTTATAGATAAGAACCCCTCCACAAATCGGTGGTAATAGCCCGTCAATCTCAAAAAACTTTGGAACTCTGCAGCTGATATGGGTTTAGGCCAGTTCTTGACTGCCTCAATCTTCTTAGGGTGTACCTGAATACCCTTTGCTGATACAACGTCGCCCAAGAAAGTAATTGAACTAAAACAAAACTCACATTTTCAAAACTTAGCATATAACTGGCTAAGTCTCAGAGTCTGAAGAACGATCCGAAGATGTTGCTTATGATCCACTCGACTGTGGGAGTAGATCAAATATCATAAATAAACACAATCACAAAGGAATTCCAATATGGCTTGAACACCGGTTCATCTAATCCATGAATGTTGCTGGGGAATTTTTCAGCCCAAATGACACCACTAAAAACTCATAATGCCCATACAAGTCCTAAAAGTTGTATTAGGGACATCGAGTTCCCTAATTCTTAACTAATGGTAGCTAAACCTCACATCAATCTTTGTATACACCTTGGCACCCTAAAGCTGGTCAAATAAGTCAACAATCCTCAGCAATGGATACTTGTTCTTGATGGTGACTTTATTCAAATGTCGATAATGTATGTACATCCTCATTGATCCATCCTTCTTCTTCACAAACAGCACAGGCGCACCCCAGGGCGAGATACTAGGTCTAATAAATCCTTTATCAAGCAAATCTTCCAATTACTCCTTCACTTCCTTGAACTATAGTGCGGCCATACGGTATGGCAGAATAGGAAGAGGTTGAGTACCTAGATCCAAATCACTAGAGAGGTCAATATCTCTGTCGTGTGGCATCCCGACGGGTCTGCAGGAAACATCTTTAAAAACATACGAACAACGGGCATAAAATCCATAAGAGGAACTTGTGATGACCCGACCGGCCGTATTAAGAATTAACGACCGGATCCCCTATTAAATTCTTTCCCCGAGTTTATTTAGGCTATTTTGATTTGTCGGATGCTCGGTTTTGAGTTTCAGAGAGTTTTGGGGCAATTAGACCTTAAATGAGAGCTTAAGTGTTGGAAAGTTAACCGTACTCGGAGCAGTGTAAAAACAGTCTCGGAATGGGGATATAATTGTGTCGTTAGCTCCGTTGGGTTATTTTGGTCTTAGGGCATGTTCGGATTGTGTTTTGGAGGTCTAGCTAATTTATGCTTGAAATGCCGAAAGTCGAATTTTTGAAGTTTCCGGTCCGATAAGAGATTTTGATCCGAGGGTCGAAATGGAATTCCCCAAGTTGGAGTATCTCGGTAGTGTTGAATGTGATGTGTATGCAAATGTTCAGGTCATTCGAACGAGATCTGATAGAATTTTTTATCGAAAGTGTATTTTTGAGAATTATTGAGTTCTTAGGCTTAAATCCATGGTTCATTCAAGGTTTAGATGTTGTTTTAGTATTTTAAGGATTGAGACAAGTTTGGATAGTGGTTTGTGACTTGTTGGTTACTTTGGTTATGGTCCCGTAAGCCTCAGGATGATTTCATATGGTTGACGAAAAAATTTCAAAATTTAAGTTGCAGCTTAAGCTGCTAGTTTTGTCATAACCGCACCTGCAGTTTGTGTTCCACAGGTGCGATGCCGCAAAATTAGCTAAGTGGTTACAATAGTGGATTTAGGCCATCTCTTCAGGAGATGCGGGTTGTTAACCGCAGAAGCGGTACCGCAGTTGCGAAAGGGTAACCATTGATGCGAAAAATGGGCCTTTAAATGAAAGTTGCAGATGCGCCTAAGCTCCGCAGATGCGATGGGGTCCCAGGGCTGCAAATGTGAAAATTGCTGGGCAGAGCATACAAACTCCTGCCGTAGCAAATTTTAGCCATTTTTCATATTTTTCAAAAAGGGAAGAAGCTTGGGGAGCTCTTTTCAATAGGGATTTTCAGAGGAGTTCATTGGGGTAACATCTTTGGTCCCTAAACTGGCTATTGGAGTGATTTTTACTAATTTAAGCATGAAAAATTAAGGAAAATCAGTGGTAAATGGAGGCTTAGGACTTGTGTAATTGGTGACTTTTGAGTGTTGATTATAGGGACAAATTGAGGTCTAATTTTGGTACTTTTTATATGACTGAACTCGTGAGAATGCGAGGTTTCTATAAATATAAACTTACCCAATTTCGAGACGTGGCCCGAGCGACTTTTTGGCCATTTTACATAATTGTATGTATTAGCTTAGAATTTAATTGTAGAATCAATTATTTGAAGTGTTATCTGCATTATGCAATTAAATTAAAAAGATTTGGGGCATTTGGAGTCGAGTACTCGTGGCAAAGACGTGGTGTCAGGTTGATTTTTATCTGGTTCGAGATAAGTGACTTGTCTAAACTTATGTCATTTGGGCTGACCAATCCCGCATCAGTCTTTATGCATTTGATGCATAATGTTTTCCGGCCGTATCTTGACTCAATCGTCATTGTCTTTAATTGATGACATTCTTGTGTATTCCTGGAGTCGGGAAGATCATGAGCAGCACTTGAGGACTATGCTTCAGACTCTGAGAGAGAAGAAGTTATATGCTAAGTTCTCAAAATGTGAGTTTTGGTTGGATTCGGTGGAATTCATAGGCCATGTGGCATCGAGTGAAGGCATTCAGGTGGATCCAAAGAAGATAGAGGCCGTGCATATTTGACCCATACCATTCTCAGCTACATAGATCCGTAGTTTCCTTGGATTGGCGGGCTACCACTGTCGTTTTGTGGAGGGGTTTTCATCGATTGCAGCCCCTATGACCAGGTTCACCCTTAAGGGTGCTCCGTTTGAGTGGACGGACGAGTGTGAAATGAGCCTTCAGAAGCTCAAGACTGCTTTGACTACAACCTCGTTTTGATATTGCCTACAGGTTCGGGGTGTTATACGGTCTATTATGATGCCTGGAGGATTAGCCTTAGAGTAGTATTGATGCAGGACGGTAGGGCGATTGCCGACGCGTCTAGATAATTGAAGATACATGAGAAGAATTACCTTGTTCACGGCCTTGAGTTAGCTTCCATTGTCCACGCTCTGAAGATTTGGTGCCATTATTTATATGGGGTTCCCTATGAGATTTATAATAACCATTAGAGCTTGCAGCATTTGTTCAAGCAAAAGGATCTAAATTTTCACCAGAGGAGGTGGTTGGTATTGTTGAAGGATTATGACATCACTATTTTGTATCACCCGGGCAAGGCCAATGTGGTGGCTGATGCTTTGAGTCGCCGCGCAGAGAGTTTGGGGAGTTTGTCTTATTTACCAGCATCGGAAAGGCCTATGGCAATGGATGTTCAGGCCTTATCTATCCAGTTTGTGAGATTGGATCTTTCAGAGCCCAGTTGGGTTCTAGTTAGCGTGGTTTCTCAATCTTTCTTATTTGATTGTATCAGGGAGCGGCATTATGATGAGCCTCATTTCCTATTCCTCAAGGACAAGGTTCAACACGGTGATGCCAGAGATGTGACTATTGGTGACGATAGGGTATTGAGGATGCAGGGTCGGATTTGTGTACTCAATGTTGATTGGCTTCGATAGTTAATTCTAGAGGAGGCCCATAGTTCGCAGTATTTCATCCATTCTGGTGCCGCGAAGATGCATTAGGATTTGAGACAACACTATTCTGGAGGAAGATGAAGAAACAATAGTTGGATTTGTAGCTCGGTGGCTCAATTGTCAGTAGATGAAGCATGAGCACCAGAGACCAGGGGGGTTACTTTAGTAAATAGAGATTTCAGAGTGGGAAGTGGGAGGGGATCACCATGGACTTTGTAGTTGGGCTCCCACACACTTTGAGGAAGTTCGATGCTATTTGGGTGGCTGTGGATTGGCTAACCAAGTCCGCTCATTTCATTTCTGTTTGTACTACTTAATCTTCGGAGCGGTTGGTGGAGATTTATATCTGGAAGATTGTTCATCTGCTTGGTTTTCCAGTGTTAATAATTTCAGATAGAGATACTTAGTTCACATCATAGTTTTGGAGGGCCATTCAGCATGAGTTGGGTACTCGGGTGGAGTTGAGTACGGACAGTCCTAGAGCACTATTCAAATTCTTGAGGATATGCTCCACGCGTGTGTGATTGAGTTTGGAGGGTCTTGCGATCAATTCTTGCCATTGGCAGAGTTTACTTACAACAATAGCTGTGAGTCAAGCATTCAGATGGCACTGTATGAAGCTTTATATGGTAGGCAGTGTAGATCAGTCTTGTGGGTTGGTTTGAGCCGGGTGACACTAGACTATTGGGCACAAATTTAGTTGAGGATGCTTTGGAGAAGGTTAAGGTGATTCAGGATATACTCCATACAATCCAGTCCAGAGATAAGCGTTACGCGGACCAGAAGGTTCGTAATGTTTCCTATATGGTTGGAGAGTGGGTTTTGCATTGGGTTTCTGTAATGAAGGGCGTTATGAGATTTGGGAAGAAATGGAAGTTGAGTCAGTGGTTTATTTTCCCTTTTGAGATATTGAGGCGCATTTGGGAGGTTGCTTATGAGCATGCCTTACCTCCCATTTTGGCAGGAGTTCATACGATATTTCATTTTTCGATGCTCCGGAGTTAACATGGTGATCCGTCGCACGTATTGGACTTCAATTTAGTCCAGTTAAATAAGGATCTATCTTATGTTGACGAGCCAGTGGTAATATTGGATAGTAAGGTTAGAAAGCTGAGGTCAAAGAACATTGCATTGGTAAAGGTTCAGTGGCGAGGTCAACCGCTCGAGGAGGCGACCTGGGAGACCAAGTAGGACATGCGCAGCCGTTATCCTCATCGTTTCACTACTTGAGGTATGTCTCTATGCTCGTTGGAGGACGAAAGTGTAGGAGGATGTGACGACCCGGCTAGTTGTCTTAAGAATTAACGCCCCGATCCCCTATTAACTGCTTTCCCCTAGTTTATTTCTTCTATTTTGATTTGCCAGAATGTTCGATTTTGAGTTTGGAGAGTTTTGGGACACTTAGTCCCTAAATGAGAGCTTAAGTGTTGAAAAGTTGACCGTAGTTGGAACACTGTGAATACGGTCTCGGTATGAAAATCTAATGGTTCTGCTAGCTTCGTTGGGTGATTTCGGGCTTAGGGGCGTGTCCGGATTGTGTTTTGGAGGTCAGTAGCTAATTTAGGCTTGAAATGCCAAAACTTCAATTTTTTACGTTTCTGGTCCGATAGTGAGATTTTGATCCGAGGGTTGGAATGGAATTTTGGAAGTTGGAGTAGCTTCATAATGTTGAGTGTGCTATACGTGAAAAAATTCAAGTCATTCGGACAAGGTTTGATAGTCTTTTTGATCGAAAGCGTATTTTTGAGAATTTTGGAGTTCTTAGGCTTAAATCCATTGTTAATTCGAGGTTTCGATGTTATTTTAGTTTTTTTAAGGATTGGTAGAAGTTTGGATAGTGGTTTATGACTTGTTGGTGCCTTTGGTTGAGGTTCCAGAGTCCTGTAGATTATTCGGATGGTTGACGGAAAGATTTCAGAATTTAAGTTGCAGCTTCAGCTACTGGTTCTGTCATAACCGCACATGCCGTTTAGGTTCTGTAGCTGCTGTGACGTAGAAGCGTAATTAGGCAATCTACTTAAGAATCATAGATGCAGGTAGTTAACCGCAGAAATGGTACCACACTACGAAAGGGTAATCATAGATGCGAAAAATTGGCCTTTAAGTGAAAGTCGCAGATGCAACCTAGGCTCCGCAGAAGCGGCCCCAAATGGGAAAATCAATGGGCAGAACATATAAATTCTTGCCTTCGCGAATTTTAGCCATTTTTCATATTTTCAAAATGGGAAGAATCTTTGGGAGCACTTTTTCAAGACGGATTTTTAGAGGAGTTCATTAGGGTAAGATCTTTGGTCCCTAAACTCGTTATTGGAGTAATTTTTATAAATTTAAGCATGAGAAATTAAGGAAAATCAGTGGTAATTGAGGGTTTAGGGGTTGTGTAATTGGAGACCTTTGAGTGTTGATTTCAAGGACAAATTGAGTTCCAATTTTTGTACTTTTGATATGATTAAACTCGTGAGAGTGCGAGGCTTCTAGAAATATAAATTTACTCGGGAGAGTGCGAGGTTTCTAGAAATATAAATTTTACCCGATTCTGAGATGTGGTCCCGAGGGGCATTTTGGTTATTTTATATAAGTATGTGTATTAGCTTAGAATGTAGTTCTAGAATCAGTTACTTTAAGTGTTATTTACATCATGCAAATGAATTGAATAGATTTGGGCCATTTGGAGTTGAGTACATGGCAAAGACGTGGTGTCGGGTTGATTTTAAGCTGATTCGAGATAAGTAGCTTGTCTAACCTTGTGTGGGGGTGCTTCCCCTTAGGATATGATATATTTGATAATTTAAATGCCTTGTATGCGAGGTGACGAGTGCGTGCTTGAGCTAATTGTTGAAAAATTCGATTTTACTTTAAGTATTCCAATTGAGTTCCTTTTTCCTGTTTTATTCTACTTGCGAATTTAGCATGTTGTTAGCTTAAAAAAGCATGTATAGTTGACGTAATTTCCTATTTGCGTAAACTGCCTTAATTGCAGTACATGAAGCATGTTAGGCTAGAATTAATGGTTTACTTAGTACGAAATTAGCCTTTAATTGAATATTCTTGTGTTGCTGCTGTGTGTTTTAATTTAGGACTATGGAACGATATCCCAATAGATCTCCTTTACGTATTTATGATCTTGACTGAGGTGCGGGATACCAAGATATCCGCGGTCATCTACACCAGAGTGTGAGTAGCGAGAGTCTGGACTCCTCCCCCAGTCCAAAAGATGGTTGGTGCTGCAAGAAAATGTGTCGGTCTGAGCAACACTCTCCATAAGGCCTACTAGACAGACCAAATCATCATGAAGCACTAGGGTGGCGATGAACCCCTCGGGACCTGAGCTAGTTCGGCAAGAACAATCTAAGCTGGAACCTCATCATCAAAATCCACATGAGGTTCCTCTACTGGTGTTGCTTCTCGAGCTCGGGGCTGAGCTCTACCCAACCTCGACCTCTAGTACGACCTCAGCCTCGACCCCTACCCTTCGTAGGAGCTGTTGCTGGGGGCTCTAGTTGCTGCTCAGCTCAAGATGCGGTAAGCGTTCTCGCCATCTACGAGAGAGTAAAATAGAATCTACAAAAATAATATTGTACAATGATACCAAACCAGCAATTTATAGTTAAAAGATACAAACAAGTCAAATTAAATAAATAGAAGGGATTATGGAAACTATGAAAAGAGTTAACATGGTTAATAGTAGAAAACATTGACTAACACGTAGAAATTAAGCATGAAAAGCATTTAAAGCATGTAACAATTAATATAGGAGGGAAACAATTAAGGAAAATAAATATATTAGGGAAAACAGATAGTTCAGCGGCTTATAAGCACTCGTCACCTCGCATATACGCCGCTCACATAGAATTCACATAAAACAAAGTTCGAGAGTTCCTAATTCCCTCAAGTCAAGGTTAGACCAACACTTGCCTTGCTCCAAATGCCCCTGAAAGCTCAATTACAACTTTACCTTTCAAACACCCCTCTGAACAACAATATCTAGCAAAGTACCAACTAAACATTTCAAAATAAGCTTTAGGAATCACCCACGATCCATAATAATTCAATCTAGACCATTATTGAAAAAGTCAACAAAAGTTAACAACCAGGCCGACATGGTCCAAACCTAAAATTCAGACAAAAATTTGATTACCCATTCACCCCCGACCCCGGATATGTAGTTGATTTTGGAATCGACGTCAATTTGAGGTCTAAATTCCCAATTTTCAAATCCTTAGTTTCTACCTAAAAATCCCCAATTCCATCATGAAAATCTTTGATTCTAGGTTGAAATCTTGTAAAATGAAGTGGAATACTGAAAGAAACTAGTTAAGAATCACTTACATATTATTTGGGGAAGAAGAAAGCTTTGAAAAATTGCCTCTTGTGTTTTAGGTTTTGAAAATTTAAAGAATGAATTAAAAATCCCGTCCAAGTCTCATTCACCCACCTACATATGTCGCAAATGGGAAGCCAGGAAAATGTGAAGGAGGCAATGCAAATGCGAACCCTTTCTCATTTCTGCATTGTTCGCAAATGCGAGTAATAGTTCGCAAATGCGAACATATGCAAGACCACATTTGCGACCATGTGATCGCAAATGTGAAAAAACACCCATCCCCAGTTCCTATCACAATTGTGAGGAATTGTTCACAATTATGAACATTGGCCTCCACATATACTTTTCGCTAAATCGATGAGCAGGACGAAAATGTGAACCCAACAGTGGTCACAAATGCGAAGCTTGATATTGCAATTGAGAGATCAGAGACTCTGCAACAAAAACTGAAGCACACCAGCAAATTTCTAAGTTCAAAACACTCTATAGCCTATCTAAAACGCACAAGGACTGTACATGCAAAAGGAGGAGAGATAAAATGAAGTTTTAAAGGCCTCAGAACATAAAATCTGTTTTAAATCATAAGATGAACTATATGGTCATCACACATGAGATCTTTGAATTATGGGAGTTCTTATGTTGGCAATCATACTGTTGATCTTCCTTGTGCTTATTGTGGAGGAAATCACATCTGGAAAAATTGTCAAAATTTTTTCGAGAGCGCGTTATGTGCACCAAATCAATCTTTTGTGTGGAATGTATGTGACTTTTGTGGTACTCAAGATGGTCACTTGAATGGTTGTGCTTATATTTATTATCCTCCCCCAACCCTTACTATGATGGTTCTACTTTTTCTGGTGAAGTTAATAGAAACAATAAACTTAGGAAAACTGACCTGAAGGAGATCAATGATATATTAAAGTGCCTCAAAAACAACTACAAGCACAAAGGCTATGGGATACTAACCAAAGGCAATGGAATACTATCCAAAGACAAGAGGCAACAAAACTACTGGAAAATGGGCGTATGACAATGGCGGAAAAACTGTTGCAAATGACAGTTAAACCATTGCCATAGATTAAACCATTGCCATAGATGTATAGGAACGGTTTAGCGACCGTTACATCCGCTCGCATTCCAATAGATCTATAGCAACGGCTCTTGTGATGGTTGACCAAACTGTTGCTATAGGGCTATCTATCGCGATAGTTTTTCCTCTGTCTGAAGCAACGAGTATTCATTTTAGTAGCAACAAGTTCAAAATTACCATAGAGTTTACGACAACAGTTGTAACCGTTACCAAATAAGTTATTGTAATGGTTATGCAAGATATTGCTATGTTTATTTATAGGTAATATGACTGTTTCATTACGCTAATGTAACGGTTTTATTTCTATTGCATCGTTTTGAATTTCCTGTTGTATCGGTTTGTCGCACTTTTTTGAACAGTTTTCAAGACCTATTGGAACAACTTAGATTGTCTATGGCAACGACATTTGTGCTTACTACAACGGTTCTATTAGGCGATTGTAACAGTTTAATTAACATTATTGTCCTGGTTGTAAATAGCATTTACATATGTAAATATTTGTAATAACCTGAAAATTATATAAATAAAAAGATAAAACACTTTATAATCAAAATTTAAAGCTTCAAATGTTGATAACAAAATATTCCTAGAAAATCGACAGCAATTTAAAGTTCTTCTTAAGTAAGGTCTAGATCTTCATTATCTTCATCTTCTCTTTCTCTAGTTGCTCCACCTACAAAAGTGGATAAACAAAGTTATTACCTTTCAAGGGTTGGTTTACCATTATAAGAATGGGTGTAGTCCATGAACAATGCATAAAGCACAAAGTTTCCAAGAGAAAGAAACAAGTTCACACAAATAAAGCCAATGTTTAGTAACATATCTAAATCATCAAAACCAAACTTGTAAGCATATGCATTCAGGCAAATTAGAGTTGAGAGCTTTTCTTATTTTGATCCAACTTAAACAAAAAAACATAAGAAAATGAACAATCTAAATGTTTCGGTAGAAAACCAAACTAATAGCACTTTTCATTTTCTTTATAAGTAACAATCTAAAGTGGATACATTCCATGCGAAGCATAACAAAAACAATCAAGAAAAGTACATATCGAAATAGTATTTTTGCAATATTTACTTCGAAAAAAATATTGCAACATAGCTCATATCAAACTAAATATGACAACACGAAAATTGAAGCTCCATGTTATCTATTTTCAGAAAGAATTATGATAATACGGGAAGGAGCACACTTTTTAACGAACGTTATCACTTCACCCAAACATGAATGATCCATTAAGACATATTTCAGATTCTTGAACTTGTTCCACTTAACTGGGAGTAAAGAATAGGTATAGCTATATAAGGTAATAAATTATTTCATCGTGCTAAAAACTTGCATAAGATGGACAATCACAGTAGTCATTCATTATCTTCCACGACTATAACTTGCTGTGGACTTACATTTCATTTAACAACAAAATTGTTGTGATATGAACCTACTACAGTTGGGATTAAGCCTAATGAACATAAGAGCAGCTTATCTGTCAACTTCAACCCATAATTTCCAAATATAATACCTAAAGGTCACAACAATGCAAAATAGAGGGAATACAAACAGCTTCAAAATAACATTTTAATAAAAAAGGTGGCACAAGAACCATACTTAGACTAACTCAATAATGTTATCAAAGTTTTTAGCTTTTAGCAGCTTTGCAAAAACATATGCATTCAGTTATTAGCAGCTTTGCAGACAAAATTCTCACTCAAAATAGTATAGAGAGCAGCTGCCAGTACAAGAAACCCAGAAACATATGCATTCTGTAAATTTTCTTTCTTGGTACAAGTAAATAGGCAAGATTATATTATCCAAAACAACACACAAAGAACTATACAACAAAAAAGAGTTGTCAAGGTAACCACAGAATTACACAACGACAATGGGACGAATGCGAAGTTAAAAAATTACTAAACTAACCAGACTTAGCCATCTTTCTAACTTCCCTCTAAAAAATAGAATAGAGACAGAGCAGTGGTAGAAAAGAAGCAGAAGGATGAGGAGGAGGAAAAGAAGAAGGAAGAATGAAAAGAAGGGGTGTAACATTTGGAGTACGTACTGACCTTGATTGTTACTCCCAGACGATTGATTAGTTGCATAGCAGCTTGTTGTACAAGGGAAGCATCTCCAGGTGAACGAGCATTGAAATTATCATGTTAGGATCAACACGTAATCGTGGAAGCACGTGTTGCGATATTAAATCAAACGCTTGTTAGAAAGCAATCAAACTTTATTGCTTTTTTTTTTCAAATTGTGTTATTTTCGTATTGTATTTTTTTTTCAGGAACTAAATTCATTAGAAGGAAGCAAAAACAAATCATATGGTTGGAACTAAGTGTGGGGTGCATGCATAAAATACTAAATTTGGGAGAAGTTTGTGTATTCCCTGAATTGCTGAAGCTTTGACCTTTGGTCTATTAGGGAGTTTCTTTCACCCTCTTATTATTTATGGTATGCATTGGGAACAATGCACAATTATAAGTATGAAGTGAGGAGATTGTCTGAATGATTTTCTATGATATTTTTGTTTTGTTAGTTTAATTTTTAAAAAATAAATTAAACTTTTCCTGATAATAGATCTCTTGGACAGCTTTATGAGGTATTAAGGTCCAATAAGAAAATCCAAAATAATTTTTATTATTGTTAGTTAGTTATAGGTAGATAATAATTCCCTTGGCTTTTCTTTTAGCATAAGTTCTTTTTCAAGAAATATAACTTGAGTCAGGTAGTTTTTTTTAGGAAACTGAGGGAAGAAAATTTGAGTGACCTATAGAACTTTTGACTTATTTGATGCTAACATTGTTAAGTCGTAGCATGAACATTATCTTTCTTACATGTTTTAATGATAATACATGTCGTAAAAAATTGAATAGTTGGCGTGTTATTCTTTCTCTCTGTTACTTGACTCATTGTTCATGTAGTGCTTTATTGCTTAATACTTCTTGACTTTGTGATTACTTGCCTAAACTTGAGAGTTTGCTAGAACCGTCCTAACGAGGTCATGTGCATTATGTGATGTGAGGTTTCGCCTACATTCTGTGCTATCTTGTATTTTCTAGAACTTGCCTTGTGTGTTAGTCGAAGCGAAATAAGCAAGCTTTGTGAGTCTAGGAGATGATGTAGGCATTTCTTTGATTGTCCATTAAGCTATTATGCCACAATAAATAAAAGTATCCTTAGATAACCCATCTGAGCCTATAATCTTTTCTTTAGCAACTACATTACAATCCAAATCCCATTTTGTTCTTAATTAAATCATGTTGAACCTTTACCTCCCAAAGCACTTAAGTTGCTAGAAGAATAAGGTGAGAGTTGGGATAGATTTTGAGTGGAACCATTCAAAGGCCAAAAGGTGGAGGTATGTTTTGGAAGATCATTAGCCGTGCAACCTAAATTTATGGAGAGTTTTAAAAAACAAAGAGAAAAAATATATATAGAAAATATACCTCATATCCGGGCTAGTGAATATAGAGTTGTGCTTAAAGAAAAATAGCCAAGTAGCGTGTAGTGAAAATTTAAGTGTAGTTTATTAAAGTTCTTATTAGGGTGAGTCATTATATCTAAAAATATATCCTATCCATCCTCTAGCCTACGTTACAACCCGTAAAGGCCTAATTGTTTTTAGAATTTGCAAGCTTAGATTAATGGTGAATAACACTACATGCAAGCCTATGGTACAACCAGGAAATGTACTTGAGTTTCTTTGTGAGTGAAAGTAGTTCATTGTTCATATATATTATGTCCTTAAATTATATCCAAATGCATATTTGAATGTGTGGACAAAATACCTTCTTATTCTTTGGTGAGACACATGATTCCATGACAGATACGTAACACTATTCGACATATCTTGTAGGGTGAGTGCACGAGTTGAGAGTGCTTATTGGTGAAAAGTCGGTCTTTGAGTGGCTATGGGCAGGTTGTTTGAGTGTTTTTAATGGGTAACTAATATTCCGGCATGTGAAAGTCGGAAAAGGTATGAATGTGTATGCAATGGCTTAATGGTTGATATCAACCATGGTCATATATGTAGTGTGTTGAATTGCCAAATGTTCCTCCATTGTATGATGTTTTGCATGCATTGTTTGGTTAGCAAGGTTTTATGTTGCTCGAGTACAAGTAAGAGCTTAAGTATGTGGTGGTGATGTTCGGCTAAAATTCTATGTTCTCGCATGTTTTTTCCTTGCATTATACCTCAATCTTGTTAACTTTGGTGTAAATATTTCTCACTCGAGCTTAATAATGGTGTTTATATGTGTAGGAGTTGATTTGAAGTGAATTGAAAAGTAATGTAATGATGGAAGAATTTGGAGGGTGTATGAGTTTAGTGCCGGGCACCAACTAAAAAGGTGCCTAGGTTTGTGCCAGGCACCAACCAAAATGCCAAAGGCATAATAGTGAAAACGTTTGGCGTCTTGATTGGTGTCAGGTGCCAAACGAGACGGTTTAGGCGGAGTTTATCCTATTTGGCTAGAACTTGGTAGTTTCAACCCTACACGCCCTTAACATGCATAAAAGGGGTTCTAAACCTAATTCTTATGGGGAGAGATTATTGGAGAGGCAAGAAGGCTACGAGAACACTTGGAAGCAACAAATCACAAGAGTTTTATTTTTTTTTCTTCCTTAATCTATATTTTAATGCTTTCAATTAATATCATGATTGTTAGTATGATTATGAGTAGCTAAAATTTCTAATCTATCGTTTGATGGAACTGATTATAGGCTATAATACGTATTTTAGTTTCTTATTACACTCAAATTTACTGCACTTTAATTAAGTTTGAGCTTTAATCGCTAGTGTCTGGCTCTAATTGTATGTTTTATGCCTTGTAGGAGTGATTTTGAGCTATGTAGAGGTTATGGAATGAATTTAAGTGATTTGGACCTTTGAAGTCTGAGTAAAACCCCAATAAATTAAGTCGTCATTGTGTTCGGAGGTCGTGTACCAAGTCAGGATGTTAAAAGAGGACGAAATAAGTTCACTTTGAGAAAATTGTACTGTTGCGCCGCATGGGACGCCGCACAACGCGACGGAGCAGTGTAAAATGCTGTCTGATGCGAAAATTTGAGGCTGCTGATAAAATGTACTAACGCGCCGCATGGTGCGGCGCAGCATGTGGCGCGGCAGTTCAAATTATATAGAGTAAGTATCCTATTTCAAACATGAGAAGGAATTTTCTTCTGGGCCCGACCCTACTTGGTATAAATACATGTAAAAATGCTATTTTAAGGAGGTTGGACATACTTTTAACATATTTTAGACCTAAGGAGGCTAAGAAGACCAAGATTCAACCTATGGAGGCAGAGGCACAATAGGAGCAAGGCGGAGAATTCTTCTAAGAGCTTTTCCTTCTCTTCCTATTTTTCATTGTTGATTATGACTTTTAGTATTGTAGTTTTACATCCTATTATGAATAGCTAATTTGTTAACTACGGTTTTGATGGAACCTTTTGTAGGATAAGTTCTTTTCATGTTTTTATATGATTAAGGCGTAGTATAATCTCTATTTATTCAACTACGTTCTTGTTATAGTTAGTTGATAATCCTTAATTAGACGTGCCTATTTAGTATGCAAAACTCGGGAGAGAGTGCATATTTAGGTAATTGTTGAACAACACCACTCCTAGAGTATATGAGGGATCAATAACGGAGGGTTAAAAGGCGGGATTAGGAATAGCGAAGCCTTGGGTGCTATCTGAAGTGAGCTGTATGAAAAGTCAGCCAGCGTAGCTCGGGAGAGTACATCTAGTAAATTATCATGATTAATCGGGAGAGATTTACGGTAATAAGAGTGTTCGTCATCGGCAGTGAATGCTTAGGTGAAATAATAAAAGACATAGCGGGAAACATTCCGACAATTGGTGAAATTATAGCTCTAGACCTCCTTAATCTTTTCTCCAACTTATAGTATCTTTAGTGTTAATTTCTTATTTTAATTTATTAGTTAGTTAGATAAAACAAGAATCTTAATACTTATAACATAGGAATTGTTCGAGCTTATCTTCTTAGCAATATTGAACTACTGTAGCTAAGCCTTAGTTCTCTGTGGGATTCGACTCCGGACTTGTAAACCGGATTATATTTGCAATGACCGCTTAGTCCTTTCTATAAGGCATAGTTGGGCGTGATCAAATTTTGGTGCCGTTACCGGGGAATTAACGATGTAGTTGTAGGTGTACATATTGCTAAGATTCAAGTTTGCACTTTTGTTTTTTTATTTGATTTTTTTATTACTTTAGTTTTATTTGTTTATTTGTGAAACATGGCACCATGGAATTATGAGAATTTTGATGCTGGTAATTCTTATTTTAATCATCGTTATGCATATGATGAAGGAAACCACCTAGGGAAAAATTATCAAAATATTCCTCGAAAGCGAGTTTTGTGCACCAACTCAATCTTATATGTGGAATGTATGTGATATGTGTGGTGGTTAAGATGGTCACTTTCAGGGTTGTGCTTATATTTCTTACCTTCCCCCAACCCCTTACTTTGATGGTTCTTCTTTTTCTGGTGAAGTAAATAGGAACAAAGAACCCAGGGAAGCTGACCTAAAAAAGATCAAAGATATGTTAAAGTGTATTTTAGAACAACATAGTAAATTACAACTACAGATAGAAAGGCAGGATGAAACTATTCACTATATGAAAGTTCACATGAGTCAACTGGTTGAAGTTTTTAATGCTCAACAATCCAATATTGTGAATAGTATCCACGAAATGCGTGAATTATATATACAAATTGAGGAGCTAGAGGAGAAGGCAAGAGTAAAACACCAACAATCAATCAAACTAGATTTTGAGTAGGCCGATGTCGTACAAGAGATACTAGAGTCAATCAAGGATATTGAGGTTACACATTTAGTTGACGCTATTATCATTAGTGTTGAGAATGTAGACAGTCTCAATGTTCATGTAGTTGAGCGCATTGGTCCAAACCCCAAGAATTTTTTTCATATTGTGTTTGGATGATGATATGGGAATAGAGTCTTCCGAGCCACTGAAGGAATCAAGAAATGAGGAATGAGGCGTTTACATTCTAAAATTCTTCTTGCTAGAAAGTCGGGATTACACCCCTCATCCAAAGGCCAAGAAATGTAGAATACTACATTGTTTTATGGGGATAGCCAAATTCGTTCTACTACCCCAGGAGCATGATCACAGAGCATAATCAAAACTTGTGGTCCAATTCATAAGTTCAAAGTGGAGGCAAAAAAGTGATTTACGTCGTGCCAAGATGTTAAATCAAGTACCTTTTGGGAGGCAACCCAGCTTTACTTCTTTCTTTTAATTTTTTTTAAAATTTTTTTTTAATTTTATTATTTTGGTAGTGTCAATTTTTTTGTTTTCTAGGAGCATGGAAAGTAAAGATATTGGAAGGATGCAATAGCAAACCAGATGGTTGGAACTAAGTGTGAGGTACCCGCATGAAGGACCAAGCCCGGGAGAAGTCTGAGTACCCCATGAGCTGCTACCTGCTAGTGCTTCGACCTTTAGCGTACCAGGGAGTTTCTTTTACCCTCTTATTATTATGGTGAGCATTGGGGACAATACACAATTTTACGTGCGGGGTGAGGAGATTGTATGGGTAACTTTCTATGCTATTTTAGTTATGTTAGTTAATTTGAATATTTATTTTTAAAATTGTAATGACTGGACTTTTCCCGATAATGGATATCCTAGACAATTTTCTTGAGGGATGTTAGGTAGTGTAGCAATTACCCCTTAGTTATTCTTTAAACCACGATTTTTTTCCAAGGGTTTTGTTTGAACCTGGTGTAATGACTTATTTTAGGAATAGGAGCCATTGTGTTGTGTTTTGAATTGAAACAATATCACTTAACTTTGTTATGCCTTGAAAATAGTGAGTACTTTGGTTGTGATGCTTAGGCTCAATTTTGACTCTTGTAGAAGTACCTTAAATTGTATGATTTTAACTTTGCTTCACTGCTTTCAATAAGAGTGTCTTGATTAGTCCAATCCTGAGTGAGTTATGTGTCATATGTGCGTATTGTTTTGTGTTATTCTGTGCATTGCATTTGATGCCTAAAACTTGCCCCGTGTGTTTTTAAAGTAAAATAGTTATTTTGTTCAATCTTGGAAGTGATATAGGAATTTCTCGTTGCGCCATATATACATATTTTACCCGCCTAATTGTGATATATCGTAGTTAACCCCTTTGAGCCTAAAATCATGTTCCTTTCGTAACCACATTACAAGCCTTACCCAATTTTTTGAATTGACCATAAATTTGAACCTTTTCACCTCTCATGAGCACTTGGATTGTTATGAACTTTGTAAAAGTTAAGTATAGGGTGGTTGGTTTGGCTTTTGAGTGGAACTAATGAAATAAGGAGAAAGGGTGCATTGATTTGAAAGAGCAAGAGCCACTTAAATTGTCAAAGAAAAGAAAAGAAACAATAGTTGTATTGTTGTGAAAAATATTCTTTGATAGTGTACTCTTGATTTAATTGTGCTTAAATAATTTCGAAGTTAATGTACATTGATGTGAAGGTGGAGTTTTAGTTTGACATAAGTATGGGGTTTGAATGTTAAAGTATATGTATTAAAGTGATTAGGGAGGTGTGTATCTCTAATATTTAAATGTATCATACCCGTATCGTAGCCTATATTACAACCAAATAAAGTCCTAATTGATCCTAGATTGAAGGAGCTCTATTAGTGGAGTAGTACACTACGGGCAAGCTTATGTTGCATCTTTTGTGACATATGAATATTATTTCTGAGAATGAGTGAATTCTTTTTATCTTGAGTTCCTAAGTGTTCTTAAAGTTCATTGTGTAGAACTACTCTCTTTTGTCGTGTGAGGGCACTTGATTCATGAAGGAAGGTAATGTATGTGACCTCTATGTTAGAGTAAATGGGTGAGTTGTTAATAATGTGTGATACTTGTGAGTAAAATTTTTAGGTGAAGATGTTACACTTTTGTGCTTACTCTATTTTAGATACTCTAGGTGTGATGATTTAGGAGAATTTTTTTAAAATGTCATGTCTATAAAAAGTGTAGTTTGATTGATCGAGAAAGAGCAATGGTTTATGTGTGGGGTGTTGATGATAGGCTACAATTATGTATTTTAGTCGCTTATTACACTCAAATTTATTACGCATTAATTGAGTTTGAGCTTTAATCACTAGTGTCTGGCTCTAATTGTGTATTGTATGCCTTGTAGGAGTGATTCCGAGCTATGTAGAGGTGATGTAATGAATTTAAGTGATTTGGAGCTTTGAAGTCTGAGTAAAAGCCCAATAAAACAAGTCGGGATCGTGTTCAGAGGTCGTGTACCAAGTTCGGATGTCAAAATAGGACGACATAAGTTCACTCTGAGAAAATTACACTGCCGCGCCGCATGAGACGCCGCAAGGCACGGAGCAGCAGTGTAAAATGCTGCCTGATGCAAAAACTTGAGGTTGTTGATATAATGCACTAACGCGCCGCATAGTGCAGCCCAGCCTGTGGCGTAGATGTTCAAATTTTATAGAGAGAGTGTCTTATTTCGCACGAGATAAGGTTTTTCTTCTGGGACCGACCCTACTTGGTATAAATACATGTAAAAACGTGATTTTAAGGATGTTGGACATACTTTTAACAAATTTAGACCTAAGGAGGCTAATGAGACCGAGATTCGACCTAAGGAGGCAGAGACACATTAGGAGCAAGGCGGAGAATTTTTCTACCAGTTTTTCCTTCCTCTTCCTATTTTTCGTTGTTGGTTATAACTTTTAGTATTGTGGTTTTACATGGTATTATGAATAGAAAATTTGTTATCTAGGGTTTCGATGGAATCTTTTATAGGATAAGTTCTTGTTATGTTTTTAGATAGTTGAGTCGTAATATAATCTCTATTAGTTCAACTATGTTCTTGTTGTAGTTAATTGACAGGATCCTCAATTAGCTGCGCCTATTTAGTATGCATAACTCGAGAGAGAGAGAGCGTATATGTAGGTAATTGTTGAGCAATACCACTCCTAGAGTATATGAGGGATCAATAACCGAGGGCTTAAAGGCGGGATTAGGGATAACGAAGCCTTGGGTGGGATCTGAAGTGAGCTGTATGAAAAGCTAGCTAGCATAGCTCGGGGGAGTTCGTCTAGTAAATTATCGTGATTATTCAGGAGATATTTACAGTAATAAGAGTGCTCATGACCGATAGAGAATACTTAGGATAAATTATAGAAGACATAGAGGGAAGAATTCTGACAATTGAAAAAATCATAACTCTAGACCTCCTTAATATTTTCCCAAACCTGTAGTATCTTTAGTGATAATTTATTATTTTTATTTGTTAGTTAGTTAGTTAAATACAAGAATCTTAATACTTATGACATAGGAATTGTTCGAGCTTATCTTCTTAACAATATCTAACAACTGTAGCTAAGCCTTAGTTCTCTGTGGGATTTGACTTCGGAATTGTTAACCGAATTATATTTGCAACGACCGCTAAGTCCTTTTTATAAGGAATAGTTGGGCTTGATCAGGAACCTATTTGATTTTCAACTACATTTAATATAGATTTGCCTTTGATTTTTCTCTACTTGTTCAAGTATATTTCCGTTGTTGATTGAAGAGCTCTCAATTAACTGTGTCTATTTAGTGTGTAGATTATTCGAGAAAGAGTACACATTTAGATGTTGTTGAACAACATCACTCCTAACGTATGTGAGAGATCAATGTAGAGTATTTAAAGGCATGATTAGAGACAACAAAACCTTGGTGCGATCATAGTGAGCGGTGAATTAGTATCATCTAGCATAATTCGAGAGAATATGTCTAGTAAATAGTGGTAGTTTCTCAAGAAAGAATTACGATACCTAGAGTACTCACGATCGATAGAGAATACTTAGGCGAATTTATAGGAAACGTAGTTGGGGAGATTCCGACAATAAGGAAAATCGTAACTCTAGATCTCTCCTTAATTTTTTCTCCAACCCATGGTATCTCTAGGTTATATTTTACTACTTTAATTAGTTAGTTAATTAGTGTGACGACCCGGCCGGTCATCTTTGGAATTTATGTCTAGTTCCTCCATTAAATGTTTTCCCTAAGTTCATTTTTGCTATTTTGGTTTGCCGAGATGTTCGGTAATAGAATTCGGTGCGTTTTGTGACACTTAGTCCCTAAATGAGAGCTTAAGTATTAGAAAATATTCCGTAATAAGAACGGTGTGAAGACAATCTCAGAATGGAAATCCGATGGTTCCATTAGCCCCGTTAGGTGATTTTGGGGTAGGGAGCGTGTTCGGAATGTATTTTGGGTGTCCGTAGCGCATTTAGGATAGAAATGTCGAAAGTTAGAATTTTGAAATTTCCGGTCCGATAGTGAATTCTTGATCCGAGGGTCGGAAAGGGATTCCAAAAGTTTTTGTAGCACTTTCATGTCATTTGGGATGTGCGTGCAAAATTTCATGTCAATCGGACATGTTTTGGTTAGTTTTTGAATCGAAAGCAAGTTTGGTGGGAATTTGAAGTTTCTAAGTTCAAATCATTGATTAATTATAGTTCCCGACGTTGTTTTAGGTGGTTTAAGGATTGGCGAAAGTTTGAATGATGTTATGGGATATGTCCGTTGGTTTGGTTGGGGTCCCGGGGGGCCACGAGATGACTTCGGATGGTCAACGGATGAAATTTCTAAAGTGTGCAGCTTCAGGCCTTCAACCTTCTGGTATTTTCACTTCTGCGGCTTGGGGACCGCAGAAGCGGGGCCGCAAAAGTGGCTTAGGCGCCGCAAATGCAATTTTGGGGCTCAAGGCCAGGAACCGCAGAAGCAGTTGCGTATCCGCAGAAGTGGACTCGCTCCTGCGAGTGAGGGACCGTAGAAGCGGAAGCTTATGGGATTCTTGGGAGTCGCAGAAGCGGTCTTCTCTCCGCAAAGGCGGAACCGCAAAATCGGTTAATTGTCCGCAAGAGCGGACTCAGGCCTTTAAGTGAAACCACATAAGCGGTTAATTTTCCGCAAAAGTGGGACCACAAAAGCGGAAATCCCTGTTCAAAAATAGAAAAATCGAGGGTTAAGTTTCAAAAGTTAGAAAAATCAATTGAGAGCTCGGGAGAAGGCTGTTTTTAGTGAGTTTTGAAGAGAAGACTATTGGCTACTGATTCCTTACTCCTCTATGACTAAAACCAACAACAACAACTACCCAGTGTAGTCCCACAAAGTGGGGTCTGGGTAGGGTAATATGTAGACGAGCTTTACCCTACCCGAAAGGGCAGAGAGGCTGTTTCCAACCTCTATGACTAAAACCCACTAATCTAATCTCAAATTCAAGCTTTAATTTCGAATTTTGAATGAAAATTGGGTTAAAGTTCTTAGGCCTAACTTTGATGATTTAAAGGGGCATTTGACCTCCGATTTGGGATATTTTTATATGGTTAGACTCGTGAGAGGATGAGATTTCTGAAAAATGCGAAAATTATTCGATTTCGAGACGTTGGCCTGAGGGGAATTTTGTTCATTTCACTTATTTTCGCGCCTTAGCTTTAAATTTAGCAGTGTAATTAGTTACTTGCAATGTTATTTAGAATATGTAATTGGATTTGGGCCACTCGTAGTCGGATACTCGTGGCAAGGGCATTATTTTTTAGCGGTTTTGTACTGGTTCGAGGTAAGTGGGTTGCCTAACCTTGTGTGGGGGACATCTCCCGTTATGATATCTTTGTTGTTTGTTTAAATGCCTTGTGCGTGAGGTGACGGGCGTGTACTTGTGCTAATTGTTGAAATTCACCATACTTGCCTTATTTAGACTGTGTTTTCGTCACATATATAACTGTAAAAAATGTAATTAGGAAAGCATGTTAGTAACTTATTTGCTCTACTTGCCCAAATTGCAATATCTGTCTTTCTTGTGAAGTATGCTAGACATTAGGTTTTACTTGTTGGCCGCACTTAGCTTCCTTTATGTCAAATATTGGTTTGTTCTGGTGTGTTTACTATTGGGACTACGAGACAGCATCCCAGGAGTTTTCCCAGTTCATACTTTGTTCCGAGATTTGGAAGTGCGGGATACCAAGAGATCCCCGGCACATGATTGATTAAATGGCGGATACTGAGAGATCCTCGGGATACATGGAGATCCCTTGTGTATATGATGAGGATACTAGGAGATCCTCGGGATACTTGGAGATCCCTTGTATATATAATGAGGATACCAGGAGATCCTCGGGATACCAGGAGATCCCCGATGATAAATAGTCTGTAGTGATCGTACTTGTATTGTAGATTTGCATTTGTAGCCTGTTCAGTTTTGCTTACTGTTTTGTTAGATACTCGATATTTACCGTATTTCCTTCTGTCTATTCATTTTATATTTATTCTTTTGTTTACCTCAGTAGGGCCTCGACCTTCCTCGTCACTACCCCACCGAGGTTAGGCTTGGCACTTACTGAGTACCGCTGTGGTGTATTCATGCTACTCTTCTGCACACTTTTGTTGTGTAGATCCAGGTATATCTGAGCAGGCATACCGCCAGTAGCTGTCAGGGAGCATTTCACTTGGAGACTTGAGGTATGCCTCTGCCACTTCCGCAGATCCGAAGAGTCTCCTTCTACTCTACCTTTTAGTTAGCCGTTCCATTTCATGTATTCATTTGTTATAGATACTTCCGGATGTTAGAGCCATATGCTATGTTTTTCTTACTCTTAGCCTGTGTTGCCCGTGGGTTTCTGGGTCTTGAAGGTTGTTATAGTATTTTTGAGTTGAAGTGTAAGTGCCCGACGACACCCTATACATTTTCTTGTGCTATTTAGTATTTGTCCATCGTTTCCGTAAAGGTTGTTAAATTCTGCAATGTGTTAGGCTTATCTAGTCGCGAGACTGGGTGCCGTCATGACAAGTTCACGATTGGTGAACTAGGGTCGTGAGAATTAGTTCGACATAAGAATCTTAATATTTATAACTTATGAATTGTTCGAGCTTGTCCTCTTAGTGATAATAACTAATTATAGTTAAGTCTTAGTTCTCTGTGGGATTCGACTCTGGAATTGTAAGCCGAATTATATTTGCAACGACCACTTAATCTTTTTTATAAGGCATAGTCGGGCGTGATTATGTATAATAACGAGAAAAGGAAAATACGCAAGGACAATACTAATGATTTTATTTATGTGATACTACCTCTTTTTAAGTATGTCCTAGCAAGAATTATACTTTTATTTATATATGAAATTTACATTAAACTTATAATTTTATCATTAACGGAATGAATTATAATTGCATAAATATACATATGAATTAAAATTACATAATCAATCACATAAATTGAGATGGATAGAGTACTATCTATTAATGTATATATACGTTTTCTATTAAAATACTATTAGAATAGTGTTTAATTGACGGGTATAAGGTCGTTCAATTTTATACTAAGTATTTTGGTCAATCAACTTTTTTATTTTGGGTCTACTATTACTTGTTATAGCATGTTAGTTATCTTAATTTTCAGTTTCATTTATTTCCATATAGCTTAATTTCAGTCAATTATATGTCTTTTGGATGACTTAATAGTGTTAGGCTTAAGGCTTAGATGAACAAAAATTATATCTTTTGACATTTTGTGAACCACTTGATAATATTTGTGGATTCACCTTGAACATAGAGGAAATGATAAGAAACTGTTTGAGGGTCTGTTGTTGTCAAAAAGCCCACAAATTGTCTACTGTAGATGGAATCTTTAGCACGAAATTAGGCTGTTGTCCAAATTACCACCATTCATTTTATGTTATTTCACCGAAATAGAGTTAAATTAGCTAGAGCACCCTTTCCTTTGGAGTACATATAGTCTGAGAGAGAGAGTTCTTAAGGTAGAAATTTGAAAATAAAAGTTACTGTAATTCTTCTTTCCTAAGTAAGTATTAAAAAAGACTAATGATGCAATAATTTGTTTTGCACAATCAAGTTTTTGAAAGAAATTTTTATCTTCTGTAGTAAAGATTAACACCTTATTTATTTTAAATAAATATTATTATAAAAAATTATATTTTATAGATACCTTTTAAAGTTTATAGCAAAATATTTAATTTTGGTTACCTCTTACCTTAAGATACTAAATACGCAATTCAGTTATAATATTTTATTTCTCTCTCTACTTTGATACATGTCATTCTTTTTCCCATTCCCTGAAAATACAATGTTCAATCTCAAAATTACTCTCACGAACATCACCTACCATTAGACACAAATAGTGCTTTTGCCTCTTTCTCTTCTCGTATTTCTCTGTGTTTTCAATTCAATTATCCATTTACTTTTAATTCCTCGCAATCGGTAATCCCTTGTATTGTTTTGAGCCTTACTCTAATTAGGGGACTTTGCATCCATGATCAAGAACCTTCACTCTCATGTCTTCTCATTGTACACATACGACACAACGTACCCATCGTCTTCACCCACTACTGAATATTTGGGATCATTTCCCACAAAAAATGGCTCGCCGCCAAAGTAGCCTTCTCCAAATAATCAGCACCCCACTATACAATCGCACCGATCAGCTTCTGCTACTGATACGTCCAATTTTGCTATGCCTGCTATCTTTGGCATAGGGTCTCCAGTGGACGCATATACATACATGTCGGGAATAGTGAGATTCGGAGTTTTTGCTCGATGGCGAATTCGTCGAAAATTGAGGTTTTTTCTTGAACAAAGACGACGGAATTGGAGCTGAGCAACTTGATTTTCTATTAATATATTTCAATATATTTTTAATGTATCACGCTGTATTTTCGTGTATTTCATTGTATTCATTATTTTTTTCATTCTAATTCAATGTATCTCGCTGTATTCTAGTATTCCATTGTATTCATTATCTTTTTTTTCATTGTATTTCAATGCATCCTGCTGCATTCTGTGTATTTCATTGTATTCACCGTCTTACTAGATTCCATGTATGTATTCATATTTTTTTTAATTAATATAATATATGTATTTTAGATGTATTATATAATTTCATCGAAGATTACTATATTTTTGGGATATTTTTTAGTTGAGAATCTTTTTTTATAACTGAAAATATAAAATGTGTGTTGTAATTGAGTTTAGACAAGAGGGGTTGCTCTGATGGTAAGAACCCCCACTTCCAACCGAGAGGTTGTGAGTTCGAGTCTCCCCAAGAGCAAGGCGGGAAGTTCTTGGAGGGAAGGATGCGGGGGGTCTATTTGGAAACAGCCTCTCTACCCAAGGGTAGGGGTAAGGTCTGCGTACACACTATCCTCCCCAGACCCCACTAAGTGGGATTATACTGGGTTGTTGTTGTTGTTGTTGTTGTTGTTGTATTGTAATTGAGTTTGTTGAGTTAAATTATGAGTCTTACAAAATGTGTGTTGTAATTGAGTTTGTTGAGTTAAATTAGGAGTCTATTATGTTAATTGATTCACTTTCCGTTTAAAAACAGTGCAGTCCCCTGTTTCACGCCGTGAATACAGTTAAATACAATAATCTATTCAGCTGTAATCCCATATTTCACGTCATGAATACAGTCGAATACAACTGATTAGCTTCCGTGGTTCACACATATTTTTGCTACTGTATTCATGAACACAGTAGCTTAAATACATCTAATACATCTTATAACAACAAAAAATGTATCTACAATCCGTAATATAGCAAATGGTATCTACAGGTAGCTAATTACCACTAAAAGATAGTGCTTTATGAAAATTTCTCTTTTGAAAAGACATTTTCAATTTGTTTGATATAGTTTAATTCGACTAAAAATATAAGAAAAAAAAATTAATACATGTGATGTTAAATATGCCATAAAATTTTTGTGGCTATAAAATATTTTATTTATGATAAAATTAAAAGCTAAAGTTAATTGCTTTTGAATATAGAAATATTACCTATCTTTTTTAGAAAAGATTAATAAGAGAATAGTGCCAAACGAATTTGAACGTCGGAGACATTGACAAATATCTGGATTCAGATTTTCCATCTTAAACTGTTGATTTTGGCAGAAAAAACAAACGAAAAGTAGTTCTAAAATAAAATACTACTATGTGTTCTTTTAACAATCATTATTGGTAATAATAATCATAACCCTTTTGAAATAATCACACACTTAACAGAGTACATGCACCTGAGGTATGAATATAATATACGCAGAGATAAAAATGAAAATGGAAATGAACGAAAAATAATTAAATGTATAAAAGCCTCATGATGATGATAACGTATGCTCTCAAATTTCAAGTGGGAACATTTTACTGTGGAACGCAGTAAAATTTAAAAGAAGAAAGTTAAAAATTGGTGGGGGCTGGGTTGAGTAGGGTGAATAGTTAAATTTCCTATTTTTGGCCAAACATATTTTTTGCTCCATACATGTAAAAAGGTACAAGGGTATTAGGCTATGTGGTCCATAGAATTTAAGGTGCCAACTTGGTAGTTGTCATGCTGCAGAGGTACGTATCATGTTTATGTCTCCTTTTCTGTCTGTTCCTTCGACTAATTGCTTGGTCAAATGAAGTAAGAGCGAGAGGCATTTAAGCTTGACTAAACATGGCAGTCACTTGTTCCCTTTTTCTCGTCCAACCACCATGCACATTTTTTTCTGCCCCCTACCCCGAAACTCCCCATTGTGCTCCTTTGATAATATGTATTGAGAAAAATTAATTTCATATATTAAATTAATTATAAGGTAATATATCATGATACGTGAACTGGTCAAAAGATGACAGGTGGCAAAAAATAATTAAAGAGACACGAGCTTCAACAGATGCAAACAGAGATCCAAGAAAATCAGAAAGGATAAATGCTCGAACCTCTTAATATTCAGAAGTCGTATCAGTAGAATGAACCTGGATAGTAAAAAGGAGTATAAAATACGTGTTAACGGTAATTAATAGGCATTAATTACAGAAAACATTATGGAATCTGTATAGAACCAGTTATGATTACTAATTATGACGTCACATTAAATGTCATTAATTGTTCATAATGGCTCTATTACCCGAGAAACAAAATATATTACTTAGAGATAGCTATAAAAGGAGAAGACTAAACATTTGTAAAGACACAAAATACTATTGGAATATACTGATTTACTTTGCTTTCTATTCAACTGTTATTTATATCAATTATTCATTTCAATTTGATCAATAATCCGAGTTCTTCTAAAATAAGTTTTGGCCAAAATCCTAATTTTTTATTAAACAAATTGGTTCTGTGGCCGGGAATTTGATAATCATTTTCTTTCTAAATCTATTCCTTCATAAAAAACAACCATGTCGAATGTCAAGGATAATAACCAACACAGTTTACTACCCCAAGATCCACAAAATCAAATGAATGATGCGGATGATAGGACCCCACCTCTCTCGCCATATCATTCTCAGCAACAGTCACGAGAGGGGACATCAAATGGCTTTGAAGCAAATAATAGAGTTGCTCATCAAAACGGATCTGAAGCAAATAAAAATGACAGAGTTGCGAATGAACAAGAATTTGATGATGCTCCGAAGAAATTAATTGCTCAACAATTCAATAACGCTCTCCAAGCTTTAACAAGCTAGTTGTTGGTTGCACCACCAACACCAACTCTGAATAATAACACTTTGGAAAACACACGTTCTAGACTCGTTAATTCAGGAAGTGGTGGAGCTCCCAACGAGTCTCGTGATGGAGAACAAGGTAACATAGTTAATTTTGATTTACAAAATTTAGTATTAACCTTGCAGAAACAGCTCATGAAGAAAAGCGATCGTATAGAGCAAATACATGGAGTACCGCCGGTAATCAAGGGAATAGATATGGATAAATATTCACAACAACCTTGGAAGCCCAGTGCTTCTCCTCTGCCGATTCGAAAGAAATTCAAGATGCCAGATATCCCAAAATACGATGGCTTAACTGATCCACAAGACTTCATGACTGTGTTCACAACTGGCATAAAGGGCAACTATTTAACCAAACAAGAAAATGAATTAGTGCTGGTCAAAATATTTGGTGAAACACTCACTAAGGGAGCATTGAAATAGTATTATTTTTTGCCCGAAAATTCCATAAATTCTTTTACTGAGCTTGCAAATTCATTTATCAAAGCACAATCTGGAACTCAAAAGGTCGAAAAAAGAATGGAGTATATTTTCAAAATAAAACAAGGAGATTCGGAGCTTCTCAGAAATTGGTAGACAGATTCCAGCGAGAAAGGATGATGTTGTCATGCGTACCTGATAACTTGGCAGCTATGGCTTTGTCACGACTCGAATTTTCCACCCTCGGGAGTTTTGATGCCTCCTACTAATAAGAGCTAGGCAACCCAACCCTTAACTACCTACTTCATTATCAAATTACTTCTTTTTAACAAATATAAGCGAAAACATGAAAATAGCGGAACTGTAAATAATTAAGCGGAAGATAACAATGAAATATCTGGAATTAGCATCGATTACAAGTTTTAAAATCTCAAATACCCAAAATCTAGTGTCACAATGTCATAGACTATCTAAGATTACTACATACAAGATCTGAAGAAATAACGGTACACTGTTTCTGAAATAAAGAAAAAGAAAATAGGAAATAGAGATAGATGGAGATGCTAGGGCTTCCGAACACCTGTAGGTCTACCTTGACACTCCGGGTGGACTGAAGGAAGCACTCCAACTAATGCCCAAAAGCTGCTTCGGGATCTGCTCACAGTCCAGAGTGTAGTATCAACACAACCGGCCTCATGTGCTGGTAACTGGCTAGCCTAATCTCGGCGAAATAGTGACAACACCAGGACCAAACTACCAAATAAACTTGTGTAGTTAAAATATATATACAACGGGAAAGAAATATAGAAATATTCAGCCAATATGGGAGGGGGAGCATGCTGTGTGGGAGATAATAATTTCCAAGTATAAAGACATCAAGTAATGAAGGAAACAACATAATTCCGATACCAAATAAGAATCAGAAATCAATAAATGCACGACATCACCTTTCGTACATTTATTCTCGTCCTCACCAAAGTAATTATATAATTAAAAATATGCACGGCATTACCCTTCATGCTTTTACTATCTTTCCTCACCATATAATTAATAAAATTGACACAAAATGGTACATCGTGCGGTACGTCATCACCCTTCGTACTTCACACTTTTTCTTCACAATCATACACGGCATCACCCTTCGTGCTTTACACTATTTACTCACAAAACAAATAATATACAACATCAACCTTCGTGCTTTAACACTCTTCCTCACCCAAAAGACAATCACAAACAAATGGGGCGAGGGATAAACAAGATTATAATAGGAATCCTGGCAAGGGAACAACAATTAAACAATTAATCCCAATAGGGAAACAACATCAATAATATAACATCCCGGCAAGGGAGATAATTAATAAAACAACAATATCCCGGCAACGGAACAATTTAATAACTCTTTCTCTTTTTCACTTTTACTTCACAACTCACTTTACCACTTGAGCCAATGCTCCAAAGGGTTCAATCAACTCATTTACTTTTACAATTTGTAATATAACTTGAGCCAATGTTTCTCGATGTTCAAAGGTCACAATGACTTCTACAAACTTTTCACTAAAAATAGAAATTGCCTCTAAAGCATAGATAATTCAGCGAAGTAACGAAAATCAAAATATAAGACTCACGGGCATGCTTGACTCCAACGTATAGATACTCGTCACCATGCATATACGTCATACTCAACAATTATGACATAGTAAATAGGATTCGACTCCTACCCCCAAGCTAAGGTTAGACCAAACACATACCTTGAACATCCACGGCCAACTCAAGCCTCAAACACCGCTTTTTCTTTTAAATTCGACTCCAACCCAATCAAATATATACATAATAGACTTAATAATATCAATAAATGCTAAATAATCCAATTCCAGTATTTAATTATCGCTTTCTAATCATTCTTTCTAAAAATCCAAAAATTGACTCGGGATCGCTTCGTCAAAACACGAGGTTCGAACCAAAATACGATCACCCATTCACCCACAATCCTGAATATGTAATTTGTAGTCAAATCCGATCCCAAAACGAGGTTTAAATCATAAATAATCAAAAAACCCTAACTCTACCCAAATTCCTAATTTTCTATCCTTAATCACATTATTTAAGCCTAGAAATCTAATGTGTGTGAATGAAATTGAAGAAAATGAGTTTAAGATTACATATCTATGAATTTGTGGTAAAATACTCTTTCAAAAATCGCCCAATTTGGAGTTAAGATGAAGGAGTTATGAAATTTTGAATAAAGCCCGAAATGGCAATTGTTTTGAGTGCTGGGCGACAGTATTCATTACGTTCGCGAGAACACTGTCAGGATCACGAAGGGCTGCCAGTGAGTGGACTTACGTGATCACGAGTTCTCCCACGCATTTGCGAAGGGTTGGCCCCCCCGACCTTTGCGTTTGCGGACAAGCATGCACATTTGCGTAGAAGAACGACCATATCCAAGCGCATCTCCAATTTACACTACACGTTCGCGTCACACAAGTCGCGTTCATGATGAGGGATCCCCCAGTGCTCCACGTTTGTGACTGTGGCTTCGCGTTCACAAAGAAAAATTCCACCCCTGTCCTTATTTACCATACGCGATCATGATGAACAATAGGCCTGAGCACCTGCAGCAGAAATTCTGCAACTTTTCCTAAGTCTAAAACTTCCCGAATCACATTTGAAACACATCTGAGCCCTCAAGACTCCTAACCAAACACACGTACTAATTCAACAACATCATATGAACTTATCCATATGATCAAATCGCCAAAATAACCTTAATAACAATGAATTAAACATCAAAATCAAAGAATCGCTCCCAAACTTCATAAAACATCAACCTTAGCATTTTAGGTCCGAATCACGTCAAATGACATCTATTTTCACCAAATTTTACATAAATGTCATAAATCATAAATGAGACCTGTACCGGGCGCCGAAACAAAAATACAACCCGATACCACCCTGTTATAATCAACTTTCATTTAAATTTTCCTTAAACAATTTTAGAAAATAATTTCCTTTAATAATTTATTTCTCGGGCTTGGGACATTGGAATTCGATTCTGGGCATATGCCCAAATCTCATATTTTCCTACTGACCCTCTAGGACCGTCAAATCATGGGTCCGAATCCGTTTACCTAAAATGTTGATTGAAGTCAAATTAGCTTATTTTATAATCAAAACATATTATTTTTTGCGGATTTTCATATTTAAGCTTCCCGGCTATGCGCTTGGACTGTGCACACAAATTGAGGTAGTGCCAAATTAGGCTATCAATTCCCACTCTCTTTCCCCCTTGTGTGCTGAGCCTTGACTCAAGTCTAGTGGTGTCCTAATTACTATCCAGACGCAACTCTGACTTCTAAGAGTCTGCTCTTAATTATTTGGACCAAGCATAGGGTCAAAGTGTGCCACTCTATACCCATGGCTAGGCATGACCACCCTCTACTATGGCTCTTTAACCCCTCTCTCACTTTTCACTTATTCCTAGTTCTAAGTTCTGCCCCCTCTCTAGTAAGCCATGCTTTGGGACCCTAGAGTTCCCTCTGAACTTGGATGCCTAAGGGCTGGCTATTCCACACTGTACTATTTTGTTACAATCGCTATCCAGAGTGTAAGCACTGCTTAGAGCCCTTGAGTCTCCTTGGAATTCTGAAACACTTTGGATAAGAGAAGGCCTTGAAAATCTGGAATCTGAAATTGGTGAAACACATGCCATTGGATATTAAAGATTGCATTAGGCAGTTTAGATCTAGATGTAGGCTGTGATGTATTTTAATTACTTTCTTTCTTCTGGTTCTGTAATAATTCTTTATATAAAACTCGAGCAATATTAATGAACGGTTGGGGGGTTTATTTTATCACGAAGGGTAGATACCATGCCTATAGGTTTAATGTTGTAAATTAGTCACCTAGATATCATACCTATTGGGTTTTTAACGTTTTAACTCGATCATCTAGCTACTATGTGTCGAAGCCCCCTTTTTCCCCCTTCCTAAAAGAAAGAAATTGGGTTTACGACATTTTGGACAAAATACTCTTATTCCCTTTTGAAGAATCGGGTTATTGAATTTGAAGAGTCGTCACCTAATGATTATAGTGCATTAGAACACTTTAAAGAAAAGAAGAAGATTTGAAATAAAAACCAGAGTTCGGGTAAGGGCTTGAGATTATCTCGAGGGGAAGATGTTAGACACCCCTCAAAATCCACTACTGTGGTTCCTGGTCATGCTTAATTGTGACTTTAAAATAAGTAGAAGGAAACAAGTAAGGTTTGCACATAGTAGTTACAAATAAGTTTAAACTTTGAAAAGAAAAGGAAGAACAGAAAGTCTTTAGAAAAAGAGTTGATGAAAAAAAAATGAAAACACTTAAGGAAAATATTACAAAAGAAAAGGAAAGAGGTCCTAGGTTTAAATGCAATATGGATCACATCAATGCAATACCCAGCAATCACTCCTCAAAGAGGTATCACACGAGATATTAGCACACCGGTCATCATAACCATATTCTACCCTCCCTACCCTGTTAAGGTATTTAAACGCGATTAGTATCATTACTTATTGCATGCTATTACCCGTTCCAACCTATCAGTTCGGGGTACTAGGACTTCTAATCCTAAAGGGGAGGAAAGGGGTAGGGGCATATATGGGTATTAAAAGGACAAAATACTATTGGCGACAACCAAAACAAATAGCAAGTGATGAGGAATAAATAAACACGCAAGGCTCACACAAAACCCTTAAGTCACATAACATCTAGTTTAGCATGTCTTGCATATACTGATCCGGTCTTTAAATTTAAAACTTAAGCGGCAGAGTAGTTTAACACATAGAGTTGGATAAAAAGGCTGCATTAGGCAACCCGAATCCAATTGTCAGAAATTGAAGTATTTTATGCGAGTCATTTAGAAAAAGCAATGTTTTCAGAAAAGGACTTAATGCAGAATAGCATAAGACAGAAGGTTGAAAATTGCAGAGGTTCAGAGATGACTTGAAAATCAGTAGAATTGTTTATGTGAAAGTACAGTAGAGTTATGAAGAAAAGTTTTCAAAAGTGACAAGACCTTAAAGGAATAGTGAGTTAAAGGTTGTTTTGAAATAGTAGCTTTATGAGGTGAATAAAAATTTAGGCAGAGGGTTAAAGGAACCATTTTAGAAAAAGAAAATTCAAGTTTAGAAAATTTAAAAGTATTGCAGACTTGTAAGAGTTTCAAAAGCAAACGGATTTGTAAGAGTTTTTTGTTGACAAAGTTTGAAGCCAATTGACAGATTTTTATTACTTAACCACATTAGGCGAGTTTGATCTCCAATAGGCATGGTATCTACGCCTTGATTTTATAAGGCTTGTTACTGTTATTAAACTGGTAAAGGAATGAGTATTTAAATTAACCTACAGTTTTCCTAGAGATTAATGCATTTCATATAGACATGATTTTTATATGCCACTTGTTACATGGATATTAAGTCCTATAGGCATGGTTTCTAGTGATTTGCAATATGAATAATTAGTAAATCTTATAGGCATGGTATCTTGATGATCAAGTTAAAACTTAAAAACTATAGACATAATCTCTAGGTGCTTAAAGCATTAAACATATAAGCATGATTTCTAAGTGACTGAATAAAAACATCAAACTTATATGCATGATTTCTAAGTGACTGAATGATAACATTAAGCGATTAGGCATGGTATCTATCCTTTTGTGCAATAAAGTAAACCCCTCCCACACCCTTTACTAATAATCCCTGAGTTCTTTTTTTCAAGATTATTACAGAACCAGAAGAAAGAAAAAAATAATTAAATACATCACAGCCCACAGCTAGATCCAAACTGCCTAATTCAATCTTAATATCCAATAACATGTGTTTCACCAAACCCAGATTCTAGATTTCCAAGGCCTTTTCTTACCCTAAGTGTTTTAAAGTTCCAAGGAACCTCAAGGACCCCATGCGGTGCTTACCACTCTGGATAAAAGTTGTTATAACAGAATAGTGCTGTGTAGAATTGCCAGCCCTCGGGCATCCAAGTTCAGAGGGAACTCCAGGGTCCCAAAGCATGGTTAACAAAGGGGGGCAGAACTTAGAAACTAGGAATAAGTGCAAAGTGAGAGAGGGATTAAGGAGCCATAACAGAGGGTGGTCATACCCAGCCATGAGTATAGACTGGCACACCCTTGACCCTCTGCTTGGTACAAGCAAATAAAGAGCAGACATTAGAAGTCAAACTTGGGTCGGGTGGTGATTAGGACACCACCAAAACCTGAGTTAAGGCTCAGCACATAAGGGGTAAAGGGAATGGGAGTTGATTTTGAGTAGAGGTTCAAAAGAACCTGGTTCTAAGTCATGGGTGGAAATAATGGAATGCTACCATGACTCAGAACTGCACTCACACGCAAGAGATCAAAGGGAAGGGACATACATAGAGAAGCATATACAGAAGCATTAAGCATAACAGACTGAAAGTGCAGTAACATAAAGAAAGAGGCATAACATACTAGGATGAACACATGGTGAAGAACGCATAACAGAAGGGAAAAAGTAAACATATAGTTGGAGGGTAATATTTAACTAGAAGGATATAGCAGTTGCAATTCTAGTACAATAGAACAAGCAGAAGTAAGTAAACGGCCAGAAAGTCAACAGGAGCAAACTCAGAAACATTAGCAAGCACTTGAGAATTCAAGAATGTTTCCGCGGTAGGGAGAAGAGGAGCAGGATGCTCAATGGAGAAAGTAGTAGTAGAGAGAGTAGTAGTAGAAGGAGTATTTGAAGTATATTTCTATTAATTCAGAAGTGTCTATGTATTGAATTATCTGTGTGGTGTCAAGAGAAAAGCATGTATTTATACTCGAAGTCAGGCAGGCATGCAAGGAAAGAAAATAGTCAAGTATCAATTAGGATCAATCAATAACAGAGGTTGCTTTAATTAAGGAGTCCCAATTTGAACGGTAAAGGACATGAAACATTTAAGGAAAGGGGATCAAATAAACAACATTGTGCACAACATACAAATAAGGGTAGATACATGTGGTTCTTATTTAAGGGAAGAGGATTTTAAAATACACGGTTAAGTAAATAAGGCAAGAAGTAAACAAATTAGCATATAGTAATTCAGGGAATCAAAGATTCCTTAAATCACTTAATTAACCAAGACAGACAATAGGGGGATTGAGAGGTTCAAAATTAAACAAGGAAAGAATCAATCGAATTCACACAAGGCAGACTGAACTTAATCCCCAAATCAAAGGTTATTCTGAGATGGAAAATCTAACTATAAATAGAGCATGAGCTTTAAACATGCTGGATTCAAACAAAGTATCCTGCAACCAAAGACCAATGAGTAGAAGACAATAGCTAAAAGAGAGTATTAGATAGCATGCGAGAGGTCAGGTAAAAGGTCTTGCAAAGCTTAGAGAGAATCGGAATCAAAAGGAGAAACAAGGATGGATTCAGGAATTAGGGTTTTGAAATCAAACTAGTTCATAGATGAGAAACGAACCAGTCACATACAAGTGGTCTGAAAACCCTCAAATTCTAGGGTTTTCACCATTAATCAAGTGTAAAGACAAAAGCAAACAAATCATGCAAATGTGACAACGAAATAAGTTCAAACGACCCAAAGGAACTTAGAACCTCAAACAATGAAAGAAAAATACAGTAAGGAAATCATAAAGAGACGGTATAATAAATCATAGTAGAAGAAAACACTAAAGAATCACAATAGAAACACATAGGACTCACAGTATGGCATATAAATTAAGAGTAACACATAGGAACCACAGTAGAACAAGTAAAATCAAAGAAACCCTAAGTCGGAGAAGATGAACATTTTTTGAAAGCAAAGTTTTAAAAGAGACTTAAGAAATCGTTTGAAACCCTTAAAATAAACGTGGATCTAGAGCAGATTTAGAGAAAAATAGGACAACCTCAAAAGGCTAGGGTTTCAAAAAGAACCATAGAAGTGAAAAAAGCCTGGAAAAGGGTCTACTCCGAGTCGAATGAGTCAGAGATGGACTCATAGGGCTAGGATATGTCGGAGCCAAGCCGGAGATGGCCGCATAACTTGAATCGGTGGAGATATGAGCAAAGTCGTTCAAGTTCAGACCTTGATTCTTCAAGTAATAGGGGTATGGGGGCACATGGAGGTGAATATAGGCCACCCAGGTCTTGGGATGCCAATGATTCCGATGAAAAAGGTGAAAACCGGCGGGAAAAGGGTTTCAGAGAGGGTTAGAGAGTATCTAGGAGACGAAGGCATTTTAGGGTGGCTGTTTTTGAGAAATGACTTAGGGTTAGGGGTAGTTGGGAATTAAAATGGAACGAAGAGCTGTGGGTCGTTGATCATTTTGATCAACGGCCAGGATTAAAAGGGGAACCGGGCGGTTTTAATTAAACGGATAAAGGGCGGGTCAAAAATTAAAATTGGGTCATTTTAATTAGGTGGAATGGGCGTTCAATTAAGGCTAAAATTAAAATAAAAATGGGCCAGTTCTTATATAGCTATTTTCTCCCTTTTTAATTAATTAAAATAGTTAAAAGTGATTTAAAAACAAATTAAAAGCACCGAACCAATTGGTAATGCATAAAAAACAATCTAAAAATATTAGGAATAATTTTGTAATTGTAAAACTATATCAATAATAATATAGTCTATAATTATAATTTTAAGCAACAGTTCCAACCAAGAGGTTGTGAGTTCGAGTCTTCCCAAGAGCAAGGTGGGAAGTTCTTGGAGGGAAGGATGCCGGGGGTCTATTTGGAAACAGCCTCTCTACCCAAGGATAGGGGTAAGGTCTGCGTACACACTACCCTCCCCAGACCCCACTAAGTGGGATTATACTGGGTTTTTGTTGTTGTTGTTGTTGTTGTTAGCTTAAAAATATCAAATGAATTTATAAAAATATGCAAAAAATCACCCTAATTATATTTTGTGTAAATATAAAGATGGAAAGAAATTATTCACCAAAATGATAATTATTGGATTTCGTACTATTAAAATAGGTAATAAATTGATTTTAAAAAAACTTTAAAAATTAGTAAAAACCTTTGGGCATGCTTATATATGCATACATATGATGTTTTGAAAGTATTTTGAGTATGAAAATACAGAGGGAAAAATTGGGTATCAACAGTTGTCCCTCTTTACTCGAGGAGGATGAAAGAGTTATCAGGTAAAGACCAGATGGCCAATTTTGACTGGAAACGACAGTTGAAAAGGAACTTTGACCGCGCTCTGGTTTCTGAGTTGCCTACAAATCCCTAGTTTTTCAGGAATCAGGCCATATGTAGTTCAGGAACCATTGCCAGAATGTGTCGATGGAGATTCGAAAAGACGAACACGATGGTTGTGCTGCAATGGCTGTCTGCAAGCTGGTGTACCTGCAAGTAAGAAATGTGGAGTATATTGTGCATACATTAAACATGATACAAGTTCCCGTTGGACCATGAATGTTGTCTTCGGACGGTTAGGATGACGTCCTTGGACTATGGTGTCCTGGGCCAAGAAGAGCATAAAATTAATGATTCACAAGCCATGAAATGGTGTTCTCGGGCTAGGCAGATGGTGCCTCTGAACTATAACGCCTTCGAATAAGTTGGTGATTTTTAGCCCATGAAAAAGGTGGCAATCTTTCAGCTGAATGAATGCAAAAGGTGCCGATATTTAAGCCGACACGAGAATTCAAATGTTGGTGGCGATATTTCAGCCGTTTGAAAAAATAAAGAGGCGATATTTCACCCATGAAGGATGGAGATAGATCTTAGTCTCGGAAGGTAGAAAATAGCCTTATGCAATGCAGATGGAGATAGAGCTTAGTTTCGGAAGGCAGATAAGTAGCCTTATGCATGATGGAGGTAGAGCTTAACCCCGGAAGGCAGAAAATAGCATTATGCAAAATGCAGATGGACATTGTGCTTAGTCTCGAAAGGCAACTAAGTAGCCTTTTGCAGGATGGAGGTAGATCTTAACCTCGGAAGGCAAAAAATAGCCTTATGCAAAATGCAGACGGAGACAGAGCTTAGTCTCAAAAGGCAGATAAGTAGCCTTATGCAGGATGCATGATAGAGATAGAGCTTATTCTCAAAAGGAAGATAAGTATCCTAATGCAAAATTCAGGATCAAGACAGAGCTTAGTCTTGAAAGGAAGGTAAGTATCCTTATGCAGGATGGAGGTAGAGCTTAACCTCGGAAGGCAGAAAAGTAGCCTTATGCAGAATGCAGATGGAGATAGAGCTTAGTCTCGAAAGGCAAATACGTAGCCATATGCAATGCAGGAACGTAAAGAAACGAACAGTAGTAAGTTCTCTTAGCTGATAAATGGCTATGATATCGTGACTGCTGGGGAATATCGGTGTAGATAGTAGACTTGTGAATGACCGATCGTTCTGAGAGTTTCAACCTTGAAGATTGAATGTGTTCAATGTTCTGCAACTTGAGTGCCTACATTCAAAGAAAAAATCGTGAGTTCCGTAAAGGGGAAAGGTTAGTTCGTATCCCCTGACTGTTGGCGTCGTGTATCATTAGGGTAGCATTGCTAAACGACAACAATTCCAACGATATTTACGCATGACTTAGAAAATATAGTGTATATTTGAAAACGATTTTATTTTGGATGAACCAACAACTGCAACGTGGTTCAAGGCACGACAACCTCGCTTGTCCCAAAATTTTGAGGGTCCTCCTCAAAATTTTGCCCTAGTTTACTGGGCTGGCGCTGATGAGGAGACTGACTAACTGATTTTGGAATTTTGAGAGTCCTCCTCAAAATTCTGCCTCAGTTCCAATATCGGGGAAAATGGAATTTTTATTAATAAGTGACCGAACCCATAGGCTGCCTACGTATCCCTTCTTAAACTGGAATCATGTCAGGCGTACATCAAATTACATCATGAAGAAAAAAATATGATCAAATGTAGTATCGTTTCACTACATCTGAATTGATTGGCTTTGGCCAGACTTCTCCGTCCATTTCTGCAAGAATGAAGGCTCTCCCAGTTAGAACCCAGTGGTCCATGTACAAACCCTGCCAATTGGGAGAGAATATTCCCTTGGCTTCGTCTTGATGCGAGAACATCTTCTTCAACACCAGCTGCCATGGTGTAAACTTCCTCGGCTTAACTCTCTCGTTGAAGGCTCTGGACGTTCTGTTCTGATATAATTGATAGTGGCAAACGACATTCATTCTCTTTCCATCTATAAGGGCTAACTGCTCTTAGCAACTTTGTACCCATTATGTGTCATCTTGCTCTGCCTCTTGTATGATCCTCAAGGAGGGAATTTCTACCTCGGCGGGAATGACTGCTTTTGTACCATAAACCAACATGTAGGGAGTTGCCCCGGTTGACGTGTGTACCATGGTACAATAACTTAATAAGGCAAACGATAATTTCTCATGCCACTACTTGTGCCTTTAAATCATCTTCCTTAGTATCTTCTTGATGTTCTTATTGGTTGTTTCTAGAGCTCCATTCATATGAGGTCTATAAGCTATAGAGTTCTTATGCCTGATGTTGAAAGTTTCACACATTTCATTCATTAGGTCGGTATTTAGATTGGAACCATTGTCAGTGATGATTGATTCTGGAATCTCGAACTGATAAACCATATGGTTGCGGACGATATTTGCTACAACTTTCTTGGTTACTACTTTTTATGATGCTGCTTCCACCCATTTGGTAAAATAATCAAATGCCACTAAGATGAACCTGTGCCCATTCGATGTGGCAGGCTCAATTGGTCCAATAACATACATTCCCCAAGCGGCGAACAACCATGGTGAGCTTGTTATAGTAAGCTCATTTTGAGGCACCTTTATCATATCTGCATGTATCTGACAGCGATAGCACCTTCGGACATACTGTATGCAGTTCGTTTCCATAGTCATCCAAAAATACCCTGCTAGGAGCTTCTTTTTTACCAAAATAAAACCATTCATGTGTGGTCTGCAGGTCCCTGCGTGCACTTCATCCAATAGTTTAGTTGCTTCCCTTGCATCGACACGCCTTAGTAATCCCAAATTAGGAGTCCTCCTATACAGGATTCCTCCGCCGTGAGAGAAATTATTAGACGACCTCCGCAGTGTGCGCTTCTGAGTGGCATTGGCGAGTTTTGGATATTCTCCCGTTGTCAAATACTCTTTGATGTCATGGAACCAAGGCTTCCCCATCGGCTATTTCCTCTACGTGAGCGCAATAAGCTGGTTGGTCATACATCTTGACCTGGATGGGATCAATGAAATTTGTATCTGGATGTTGAATCATGGATGACAAAGTGGCTAGTGCATCTGCGAACTAATTCTGTATTCTGGGAACATGCTGAAATTTGGTCTTTGTGAACCTTTTCCTTAGCTCCTGTATGTGATGCAGATAAGGGAGTATCTTAGAATTCTTAGTTGCCCACTCTTCTCGAACCTGATGTATGAGTAGGTCCGAGTCTCTGATCACTAGTAATTCCTGAACATTCATGTCGATGGTGCATGGGAACCTGAGCTTGGAAGATATTGGGTAATGCTGACCGGTTTCTAATACTAGGATTATTCTATGTCTTCCCTTATGAAAGCTACCTCTTCATCAGGAAAGTACATCTTTAGAGGCTCGTATTCAGCACCCATAGGATTCTCGGTGAGATTATCTACTAGGGCTTGTCATTTGACTGCCTGCTGAGTGATGTATACAATGTCGCAATTCACTCAGCATTATTTTCCATTTGGAAGGCTTGCCAGTACGTATGGGCTTCTGAAAGATATATTTCAACAGATCCATCATTGATATGAGATAATTTGTGTAGGCGTATACATAATGCCTCGACTTCTGGGCTACCCAGGTCAGAGCATGACACGTGTGCTCTAATAGGGAATACCAAGCCTCTTACGGGGTAAACTTCTTGCTGAGGTAATAGACTGCCTACTCCGTTCTTCCCGTTTCATCAAAACACAACCGAATGCTCCATCCAAAACTGCGAGATAAAGCAATAGGGGTCTCCCTGGTTCAAGCGAAACCAAGACTGGTGGAGTAGACAAGTATTCCTTAATTTTCTCAAAATCTTTCTGACAATCATCAGTCCATTTGGTGGCAGCATCCTTCTTCAGCATCTTGAAGATAGGTTCACAAATAACAGTGGACTGAGTTATGAATCGACTGATGTAGTTGAGTCTTTCCAGAAAACTCATCACTTTTTCTTGTTTTTTGGCGATGTCAACTGTTGAATGGCCTTGACCTTTGACGAATCCAATTCTATTCCTCGGCGACTCACAATGAAACCCAATAACATTCCAGCATGAACCCCGAATGCAAACTTGGCGGGATTTAGTTTCAAGTTGTACCTCCACAATCTTTTGACGAATTTTCTTAGATCTTCCCTGTGGTCTGCGGCTTTCCTGGATCTGATGATGATGTCATCCACATACACCTCGATTTCTATATGTATCATGTCATGAAAGATGGTATTCATGGCTCTCATATAGGTAGCACTAGCATTCTTTAACCCGAACGACATCATTCTGTAACAGTACATCCCCCACGGTGTGATAAATGCCATTTTTTCTACATCTTCCTCATCTATTCATATCTGATGGTGTCCAGCAAAACAATCGACGAATGACTGCAGCTCATGCTTGGCACAGTTTTCAATCAAGATGTGCATATTTTGAAAAGGGAAATTGTCCTTGGACTAGCCCGGTTGACATCCCGGTAGTCGACACAGACTCTAAGTTTCCCGTCTTTCTTTAGTACCGGCATTATGTTGGCTAACCATGTCAAATATTCTACCAATCTAAGAACCCTGGCTTTGACTTGCTTGGCAACTTTTCTTTGATTTTCAAACTCATGTCTGGCTTAAATTTTCTGAGCTTCTGCTTTACTGGCGGACATGTCAGATTTGTTGGCAACTTGTGAGCGACGATGGATGTTCTAAGACCAGTCATGTCCTCATAATACCATGCAAAGATGTCCTCATACTCTTTTGAAAACTCTGTGTACTCTTTCTTTTCTGATGGCAATAAATGCACGCTTCTTTGATATTCTTTGTATCTCCCAAGTTAACAACCTCAGTTTCGTCCAAGTTAGACTTAGGTCTATTCTCAATGTTCTCTACCACTCTGACAAACTCTTCTGCTATATCATCCTTTTGTAAGTCTATATCCGTTTGTTGCATTGCCTCGTTGCAAGTCACGGTTATTGGTTCACCATCAAGATATGTAATCGTAATGCTGTGTAAAATAAAGTAAATGACAGAAAAAAGTAATAAGAGGCAGATATAAAAATAAACATGGAAAATGCTTTTGATTAAATTCATAATTATTCAAAACATCGGCGCTCTTTTCAAAAGTGAAGACAATGCGGAAAAATAAAATCAACTAGAAAGCAAAATTTGATGCATGGTACGCCGTTTAGCCTTGCTACCTCGAAGCTCTCCGAGCACTGGTGGTTCTGACCGACCAATTGTTGAGGTGTTATTTTCGGTTCACAGCTTGAATGGAAGGGCCTTCCTCCCATTCCTCCTCGAAGATAACACAACAGTCCATATCATCTCCCAGAAATAAGTTCTTCATCGCTGACAGTGTTTTGTCTTCCTCTGATCCATATATAATGTCAGCAGGCTGAAAGGTCTACTCCAGCTAAGGTAGAGGGTGCTCCAGTGGATAATATGGGATGCTCCATGGCGGCGACCATTCATTGAACTCTTTCCAGGTGTACTCATACCCTAAGCAAAAAGTGGTACCATGCTTCTTCATTTTGAGAGGTTTGGCAATACCCTGTAGATTCCTGCCAAGTCCTTTTCCGGGTTCATACTTGCTCCAATTCAGGATGCTCTCGATCTTGTTATCCCAACACTTTTCTTTGTCCACAGCATTGACCCGCTCGATGTGGTGGTATGTTTCTACACCTATGCTCTGTCTACCTCCAATCATTGCGATGGTTTGGCGACTGTATATAGGATTGCTACTGTCACCATGAATGATCACTTCCTGATGATTCCATTCAAACTTCAGTGTTTGATGTAAGTTTAATTCAACAGCCCCAGCGGCGTGGATCCAGAGTCGTCCTAGCAATAAATTGTAGGATGCTGGCACGTCTATGACTTGGAAGTCAACATTGAACCAGGTAGGTCCCATTTGCAAGCACATGCTAATTTCTCGAATGGTAGATCTTTGAGACCCATCAAAAGCTTTAACATTGATATCCCCACCTTTGATCTCATGCAAACCTATCCCCAATGTTTTGAGAGTCACTAGCGGACAAATGTTGAGGCTAGATCCACCCGTCGACCAAGATCCTAGTGATGAAATGATCTTCCCATTGCACAATAATATGCAACGCCTTGTTGTGAGTAAGTCCTTCCGGTGGTAACTCATCCTTGTGAAAGGTGATCTTGTGGCTTTCCAACACTTGTCCTACCATGTTTGCCATTTTGCCTCGCGTTATTTTGCTAGGAACATAAGCTTTACTCAATATTTTCATCAAGGCATTTTTATGTGCCTCAGAGCTTTGCAGAAGAGCCAGGATGGAAATCTGTGCTGATGTTTTGTTTAGTTGCTCAACAACCGAGTATTATTTGGTCTGTATATTTCTCCAAAGGTCATCGGGTCCAGTTTCAACAGATCGTCCAGAGGCTTGCTTGCTGGACTCAGCTAGATGTTCCGGGGTGTATACCCTGCCTGTTCTGGTCATGCTCTGTGCGATGATCGCTTCTCCAGTATGTGTTTTCCCTTTTCTTCTAGCCTCTGGTGTGTAATTCCAAGGTATGAAGTTTGACTTGAACGGGGTCATGTCTGTCATGGAAACCTGAATTGGCATCCTTGGAGGTAGCACGACAACTTCAAATTGTGCAGTTGCCTTTAGAACTCTGAACTCGGCCTTAATTGGTTTTGGCGCCTTTGTAGGAGGAACTTCAAACTCGAGTGGTACAGACACATTTACCATATCACCCTTAGAGGGCTGGATTTGAACAACAATGGGATTAAGGCTGACCGTTGACTTCTTAGGCTCATCTCTTCCAGCAATTAATCTGATTGACCCTTTGGGGTCCCAATCATCCTTGATCTCGATTATATGGATGCCTCCACCCTTGTAGTCATGCAGAGGGTTGTTCCGAACGTTGGAAGCAGGCTCCGTTGCTATAATGACCTTGTTATTAATCAGAGTCTAAATCTTGTCTTTTAACGAGCGACACTCCTCGATGGTATGGATTTTCATTCCAGAACGGTATCCGCAGATTTTGTTGGGATTGATCAATTGGGAGGGATTTTCTGGAGTCACGGCTGGGATAGAGGTAACATAATCGGCTTCTTTGAGTTTTTCATTTAATTGATCGATTAGCTCGGCTATGGCGGTATATTGTCTGGGAGGTCTGCGGTTGAAATTTGGTCTGGGTCAAGGAAAGTTTTGGCAGGCAGGTGGTGATGGGTAGTGAGCGGGTTGAGAATTATATGCTTGGTACAAGGGCCGGGGTTGGGAATATCTTGGTGAGGTGGGTTGATATGTGGATGGTGGAGGTAATTGCTAGGCAGATGGTGGCATTTGGTATGTAGGTGAGTGTGCTTGGTAATTTAGGGTAGGTTGATATGTGAGTGGAGTTGTGAGATAGGTTTGGTTCTTCATATGGGATTTGGTTCTCTGCATCCATTATGGAATTCACGTCCTTTTTTCTTTGACGTGCCAACAGACTATATGGCCTTGTTGGTAGCCTGTAATGCTTCGAGATTTATGACCATACCATTCTTGGTACCTTCTTCGATTCATTCTCCCAACTTGATGATGTTAAAGAACTTTTGACCCTCTATTAGCATCATCCTTTCATAGTATTACGGATCTTGAACCCGGACAAAAAACATGTTCATCTGCTCTTCCTCAAGGGCTGGCCTGACCTTGGCATCTTCTGATCTCCAACGAGTAGCATACTTGCGAAAGGTTTCTGTGGGTTTCTTCTTTAGATTCTAGATATAGAACACATCAGGTGTGTTCTCAGTGTTGAACCTAAAATGGTCCATGAATTCAGATGCCATGCTCACCTACTTGTCCATTTCTTTGAATCCTGGCTAATATACCAAGATAAGGCATCACCTTTCAGACTCCTCATGAACAACTTCATGCGGATTTTCTCATCCCTCCCAACTCCTACTAGCTTATCACAATACATTCTCAGGTGGACCCTCAGATCACCTGTACCGTCATACATCTTGAACTTGGGAGGTATGTACCCCTCCGGAAGCTCAACATCTGGCTGAACACAAAGATCTTCATAGTTCAACCCTTCAACACCTTTGCTACCTTCGACACCTTGGACTCGGCTAGTTAACTTCTTGAGTTCAGCAGCTAAGTTCCTGATAAGGGAGTCCTTGTCATCTGATTCGGGTGTATCTGAGATAGGGTGGGTGTAGTGGGGAATAGTGTCCACAAAGATAGGAGTTTTGTTGTCATTTATGGTGTATTGTGGTTTAGGAATGAGCAGTGGAGTATTATTGCATGTGTTGCAAGCTTGGGTATTAGCAGGTTGTACTGGTGGCTGTGGAGGTTTGGGGTTCTGGGTGTTGGTACAAGCAGTGACAAGAGTGATTGATAGGCTTGTCATGTTGTAATTGGCAATTGGAGTGTTCTGAGAAGTTTCCTCAATCTCCTTTCTAGCATTTGTATCTCCTATTTTGTCTTTGTTCCTGTTTCTAGTAGGACTCGGATGAGGAGGAGGAGGAGGAGGAGGAGAAGGAGGAGGTAGAGCGTCCTTGGATTTTGTTGAGTATGTTGATGGTGCCAGAATGCACGAACTAACCTTTAGGGAGGGGAATAAAAATAAAAGAAAAAAAACAAAAAGGTAAAAAGTTAGTGCAGATTCTGAGAAGGAAAATATTGTGATATTTAAATACGTTGTGCCGGAATATAAATCGTTTCCTAATTTGGGTGCCTCGTTGTAACCGAGGTATGCCTAGCGAAAAATAAAATTTGGAGAACTCATAATGTTAAATGCCTCATTTTATTGATAAAAATAAAACGAGTCTAAAAAATGAAATTTGAAATAATGGAAATAACGATGTCACTAATGGCTACATTATGAAAGCAGTAAAAGATCTAACTACTTGGTCCCAGAAGGACCTTCTTCAAGTTGAATGTTCTCGTTGATCAGATGCTCCAGCTCATGCAGATTCTCTATTAAAAACACCTTCGCCATACATTCTCCTTCGCCTTCCTCAGCGTTTTGACAGTCGGTGACTCTTTTCCTCACTTTGCTTCTAATTCCAGCAGGCTGTACTCCAGGTTTTCCAGCTTCTCACTAGCATTCGTGACCCTATCTTTCCATTCATTTATTTGGTCGTTTGATGGGATATTTCTCCACCTGGTCAGCAAGAGTGAGGGTACACATACCATACCGAAGTCGGGGACCTCGTGCCTCATTTCTGCAAAACAAAGTGTTAGACCCTTACCCCACCCGACTCGACTATTTAAATCAACAATTAGCATAAAGGCATTTATTTATCCAAATAAATGCACAAAACTTGAAGCCGTTCGTTTGGGTTTTGAGGAAACCTGATAGAATTTGGTTTAGGCTATCTTAATGAGTTAATATGCGGACAACATAACTGACTCAGCTAAGTTTGACCATGATGTATGAACTTAATGGACTAAGGTTTCTAGTTTTGAAGTGCTAGACAAGGTACCCTTGAGTGTACAACTCAAGAGGGAAAGCGCGGAACCGTCGACTACACCGTTGATCGACTGGTCTTACAACAAATATGCCTTTGCCAAATTTAGGAGGGGTGATAATATCGGAAGGGCGCAACCACTCATTATAAATGTTGCTATAGTATCTGTTTTGGCACGAGTGGAATATGATGTTGAAGAATGCAGTTACAAGAATGAAGCAAGTTACATGTATTTTCACGTTCATAAAGCAAAAGATAACAATAAATGCTCAACACTTACAAGGGTATTGAAGTAGTAATAAAGTAGTAAAGAAAAACAGTTATAGGAAAAGAAAGACATGAAGAGTCAAGTTAGTTTCCATGATGAAATATCAAAGGTAAGAAATAAAGGCAATTAAGAAAGCAATAAAGTCACACAAAGCATTTAATGGTAAAATCCTTATAGATGTCCCAAGCAGAGTCACCATGTTGTTGGTGCCCCCTTTTTCCCGTTCCTAAAAGAAAGCAATCCGGTTTATGACATTATGGACAAAATAATTCTTATTCCCTTTTGAGGAATCAGGTTATGGAATTCAAAAAGTCGTCACCTAATGATTATAGTGCATTAGGATACTTTAAAAAAAGAAGATTTGAAAGAAAAACCAGAGTTAGGGTAAGGACTTGAGATTATCTCGAGGGGAAGGTGTTAGGCACCCTTCAAGATCCAATAGTGTGGTTCACGACCATGCTTAATTTTGACATTAAAAGAAGTAGAAGGAAACAAGTAAGGTTAGCACATGGTAGGTACAAATAAGTTTAAAACATTGAAAAGAAAAGGAAGAATAGATAGTCTTTCGAAAAAGAGTTGATGATAAAGAAATGAAAACACTTAAGGAAAACATTACAAAAGAAAAGGAAAGAGGTCCTAGGTTTAATTACAATATGGATCACATCCATGCAATACCCAGCAATCACCCCTCAAAAAGAGGTCGCACGATATATTAGCGCACTGGTCATCATATCCATATTCTACCCTCCCCACCGGGTTAAGGTATTTAAACGTGATTAGTCTCGTTACTTATTGCATGCTATTACCCATCCCAACCTATCAGTCCCGGGGTATTAGGACTTCTAATCCTAAAGGGGAGGAAAGTGGTAGGGGCATATATGGGTTTTAAAAGGACAAAATACACAAGGCTCACACAAAACCCCATAAGTCACATAGCATCTAGTTTAACATGCCTTGCATATACTGATTCGGTCTTTAAATTTAAAACATAAGCGGCGGACTAGTTTAACACATAGAGTTGGATAAAAAGTCTGCATTTGGCAACCCGGATCCAATTGTAAGAAACTGAAGTATTTTAAGCGAGTCATTTAGAAAAAGCACTATTTTCAGAAAAGGACTCAATGCAGAATAGATTAAGATAGAAGGTTTAAAATTGCAGAGATTCAGATATGACTTGAAAATCAGCATAATTGTTTAAGTGAAAGTACAGTACAGTTATGAAGAAAGTTTTCAAAAGTGAAAGGACCTTGAAGGAGTAGTGAGTAAAGGCTGTTTTGAAATAGTAGCTTCATGAGATGAATAAAAATTTAGGCAGAGGGTTAAAGGAACCGTTTCAGAAACAGAAAGATGCAAGTTTAGAAAATTTAAGAGCATTGTAGACTTGTAAGAGTTTCAAAAGCAAACAGATTTGGAAGAGCTTTTTGTTGACAATGTTTGAAGCCAATTGGCAGATTATTACTACTTAAACACATTAGGTGAGTTTGAGCTCCTATAAGCATGGTATCTACATCTTTATTTTTTAAGGCTTGTCACTACTATTAAACTGGTAAAGGAATGAGTGTTTGGATTAACCTATTGTTTGCCTAGCGATTAATGCCTTTCCTATAGACATGATTTCTATATGCCACTTGTTACATGGATATTAAGTCCTATAGGCATGGTTTCTAATAATTTTCAATATGACTGAATATTAAATTTTATAGGCATGGTATCTAGATGATCGAGTTAAAACGTAAAACCTATAGACATGATCTCCATGTGATTAAAGCATTAAACCTATAGGCATGATTTATAAGTGAGTGAATAACAACATTAAACCTATAGGCATGGTATCTACCCTTTTGTGCAATAAAGTAAACCCCTCTCACACTCTTTATTAATAATGCTTGAGTTCTTTTTTACAAGATTATTACAGAACCAGAAGAAAACAAGAAAACAATTAAAATACATCATAGCCCACAGCTAGATCCAAACTGCCTAATTCAATCTTAATATCCAATAACATGTGTTTCACCAAATTCGGATTCCAGATTTCCAAGGTCTTCTCTTACCCAAAGTGTTTCAAAGTTCTAAGGAGCCTCAAGGACCCCAGGTGGGCTTACACTCTGGATAACAGTTGTTGTAACAGAATAGTATAATGTGGAATTGCCAGCACTCAAGCATCCAAGTTCAGTGGGAACTCCAGGGTCCCAAAGCATGGCTTACCAAAGGGGGGCAGAACTTAGAAACTAGGAATAAGTGCAAAGTGAGAGAGGGATTAAGAAGCCATAGCAGATGGTGGTCATACCAAGCCATGGGTATAGACTGGCACACCCCTGACCCTCTTCTTGGTCCAAGAAAATAAAGAGCAGACTTTAGAAGTCAAACTTGGGTCGGGGTGGTGATTAGGACACCACCAGACCTGAGTTAAGGCTCAGCACATAAGGGGTAAAGGGAATGGGAATTGATTTTGAGTAGAGGTTCAAGAGAACCAGGTTCTAAGTCATGGGTGGCAATGATTGAGTGCTACCATGACTCAGAACTGTACTCACACGCAAGATATCAAAGGGAAGGGACTTACATAGAGAAGCATAACAGACTGAAAGTGCAGTAACATAAAGAAAGAGGCATAACAAACTAGGATGAACACATGGTGAAGAATGCATAACAGAAGGGAAGAAGTAAACACATAGTTGGAGGGTAATATTTATCTAGAAGGACATACTAGTTGCAATTCTAGTACAGCAGAACAACAGAAGTAAGTAAACAGCTAGAAACTCAATAGGAGCAAACTCAGAAACTTCAGCAAGCACTTAAGAATTCAAGAATGTTTCCACAGTAGGGAGAAGAGGAGCAGGATGCTTAGTAGAGAAAGTAGTAGTAGAGCGAGTATTTCAATTATATTTTTTTAATTCAGAAGTGTCTGTGTATCAAATTTTCTGTGTGGTGTCAAGATAAAAGCATGTATTATACTCGAAGTCAGGCGGGCAAGCAAAGAAAGAAAAACGTCAAGTATCAATTAGGATCAATCAATAACAGATGTTCCTTTAATTAAGGAGTCCCAATTTTAACGGTAAAGGGCAGGAAACATTTAAGTAAAGGGGATCAAATAAATAACATTATGCACAGCATAGAAATAAGGGTAGATACATTTGGTTCTTAATTAAAGAAAGAGGATTTTGAAATACACGGTTAAGTAAATAAGGCAAGAAGTAAACTAATTAGCACATAGTAATTCAAGGAATCAGAGATTCCTTAAATCATTTAATGAACCAAGCCAGACAATAGGGGAACTGAGAGGTTCAAAATTAAACATGGAAAGCATCAATCGAATTCACACAAGGCAGACTGAAATTAATCCCCAAACCAAAGGTTATTCTGAGAGGGAAAATCTAACTATAAAGAGGGCATGAGCTTTAAACATGCGATATTGGATTCAAACAATGTATCATGCAACCAAAGACTAGTGAGTAGGAGACGATAGCTAAAAGAGAGTATTAGATAGCATGCGAGAGGTCAGATAAAAGGTCTTGCAAAGCTTAGCAAGAATCAGAATCACATGGAGAAACAAGGATGAATTTAGGAATTAGGGTTTTGAAATTAAACTAGTTCAGAGATGAGAAACGAACCAGTCATATACAAGTGGTCTGAAATCCCCCAAATTCAAGAGTTTTGGCCATTAATCAAGTGTAAAGACGAAAGCAGACAAATCATAAAAAAGTGACAACGAAATAAGTTCAAACGACCCAAAGGAACTTAGAACCTCAAACATTTCAGGAAAACATAATGAAAGAAAAATACAGTAAGGAAATAATAAAGAGACGGTAGAAGAAATCATAGTAGAATAAAACACCTAGGAATCACAGTAGAAACACATAGGAGTTATAGTAGGGCAAATACAGTAAGAGTAACACATAGAAATCACAGTAGAAACACTTAGTCGGAGAAGATGAACGATTTTTGAAAGTAAAGTTTTGAAACAGACTTAAGAAATCGTTTGAAAATATTAAAATAAGCACGGATCTAGAGGAGATCTTGAGAAAAATAGGAAAACCTCGAAAGGATAGGGTTTAAGAAGAACCCTAGAAGTGAGAAAGGCCTGGAAAAGGGTCTACTCCAAGTCGTATGAGTCAGGGAAGGACTCAAAGGGCTAGGATATTCCGGAGCCAAGCTGGAGATGGCCGTAGAACTTCAATAGACGGAGATCTGAGCAAAGGACTTCAAGGTCGGTCCTTGAATCTTCAAGTAACAGAGGTATGAGGGCATATAGAGGTGAGTATAGGACACCCTGGGCTTGGGATGCCATTGATTCCGGTTAAACAAGGTGGAAACTGGCGGGATAGGGCTAGAGTTTCGGAGAGGGTTAGAGAGGATTTAGGAGACGCAAGGATTTTAGGGCGGCTGTTTTTGAGAAATGAATTAGGGTTAGGGGTAGTTGGGAGTTAAAAATGGAAAGAAAGGTTGTAGGTCGTTGATCAAAATGATCAACGGCCAGGACTGAAAGGGGAACCGGGCGGGTTAAATTAAACGGGTATAGAGCGGGGTCAAAAATGAAAATTAGATCATTTTAATTGGGTGGAATGGGGGTTCAAATTAAGGCTAAAATTCAAATAGAAATGGGTCAGTTCTTAAATAGCCATTATCTCCCTTTTCAAGTAATTAGTAATTTAAAAACAAATTAAAAGTACTGAACCAATTGATAATTCATAAACAATAATCTAATAATAGTAGGAATAATTTTATAATTGTCAAACTGTATCAATCACAATATAGGCTATAATTATAATTTTATGCAATTTAGCTTAAAAATATCAAATGAATCTGTAAAAATATGCAAAAAAATCACCCTAATTATATTTGGTGTAAATATAAGGATGGAAATAAATTATTCACCAAAATGATAATTTTGGGAATAATTATTGGATTTCGTACTGTTAAAATAGGTAATAAATTGATTTTAAAATTTTTTAAAAAAATTAAGAAAAATACCAAAACCTTTGGGCATGCTTATATATGCATACATATGCTGTTTTGAAAGTATTTTGAGTATGAAAATATATAGAGAAAAATTGGGTATCAACACTATGTCTATAGGCTTAATGCATAACACACAATCTGGTCATCTTAATGCATAACACACAATCTGGTCATATAAAATTTTGCCTATAGGGTATAACATTCAGTCATATTGCAAGTCATTAGAAATCTTGCTTATAGGACTTAATGTTCATCTAAATTAGTTGCATATAGAAACCATGTCTATAGAAAATGCATACGTGTTAGGCAAAAACTGTAGGATAACCAAACATGCCGCCCATTCATTAACTCTGTAATAAGCTCTAAAATCCAGAACACGTCTGTCTCGCTTAATCTGTTTATGTATTAATAACTGGTTAACTGCTTTTCCAATGTCTTAATATCACGATTTTCATTAGAAAAAATTTATAATCATGTAATGTTTTTTTCTCAAAAATTCTGCAAATCTGTCTGAAGTGATTATTTTAACTATTCTGCCTAAAATCTATTATTTCTTGAAATTATCTTTCAAAACGGTCTTTAACTCACTTTTTTGTTCAGAGTATTTTTTTACTTTTAAAACTCTTTTCACAACTCTCATGTATTTTCACTCAAACGAATCTGCAGATTTCAAAGTCATTTTTGAACTTCTGCAATGTTTAACATTCTGTTGTAACTCTTCTACATTAGGCTCTTATCTGTCATCAGTGCTTTCTACATAATTCGTCTAAAACACTTCAATTCCTGACAATTGGATCTGAGTTGCCTAATGCGGACTTTTTTATCTAATTCTATGTGTTAAACTGATCTGTCCACCCCTTAAGTTTTAATTTAAAGACTAAATCAGTATATGCAAGGCATGCTGAACTATATATTATATGACTTACGGGGTTTTTACGTGAGCCTTGTATGTTTGTTTGTCCATCCCCGATTACTTGCTATTTGTTTTGGTTGTCACTACTAGTATTTTATCCTTTTAAGCCCCATATATGACCATATCCCTTTCCTTCCTTTTTAGGATTAGAAGTCCTAATACCCGGTGACTAATAGGTTGGGACGGGTACTAGCATGCAATAAGTAAACGCGACTAATCGCGCTTAAATACTTTAATGGGGTGGGAAGGGTATGGATATGATGACTGGTGTGCTAATATCTCGTGCGACCCCTCTTTTGAGGAGTGATTGCTTGGTATTGCATTGATGTGATTCATATTTTGTATAAACCTAGGACCCTCTTCCCTTTTTCTTTTACTTGTAATGTCTGCATTAGTTCTGTTCTTTAAATTAACTCCTTTTCTAAAACTGTCCCTTTTCTATCTTTTTTTACCCTTTTCAAAAGCATAAAACTTATTCGAGATTCTTATGTGCAAAGCTTTGTCTATTTTCTTTTCCTTCTTTTAAAGTCAAAATTAAAGCGTGGTAGGGAACCACACAAGTGGATTTTGAGGGGTGCCTAACACCTTCCCCTCGAGAAAATCTCAAGCCCTTACCCGAACTCTGGTTTTTCTTTCAAAATATTCTTCTTTTCTGTAAAGTGACCTAATGCACATAATCATTAGGTGGCGACTCTTCAAATTCTATAACCCGATTCCCCCAAAAGGGATAAGAGTTGTATTTTGCCCATAATGTCGTAAACCCGGTTTTGCTCTTTAGGAAAAAGGGGGCGTCAGTAGTAAGGAGGATTTCAGGCCTCGAGTGTGATGTGAGAAGGCTTTCAAGCTTTATGTTGATATGAACAGGTTTTCAGGCCTTATGATGATAAAGCGCTTGGGATGTAGGAGCCCCTCCGGATTCTATTGTTGATACCCAATTTTTTCCTATGTATTTTTATACCCAAAATACTTTTAAAATAGCATATATGTGCATATACAAGCACATCAAAAAGTTTTGATATTTTAGTGATTTTTTAAACCCATTTATTGCCTATTTTTGTCCATAAAATCCAATAATTTTTCAAAAAAATATCATTTTTGTAAAAACTTGTTTTTATTCTTATACTCACACTAAAATATAGCTAAGATGATTTTTACAAATTCATTTGGTATTTTTAAAACTAAATAGCATGTAATTGTAATTTTAGCCTGCTTTAAGATTTAATGGCATTTTATAATTTATTAAATTGGCTCCAGTATTTTTAAACTAATATTTATATAATATTAACTAATTTAGTATCTTTAATTTAATTTCAAAATCATTTCTACCATTTTTGTAAAATAAAAGGAAAAAACTGGCTATTTAATATATAGCCCCAATTCATTTCAATTGTAGCATCAATTTCGTTTCAGTTTTGGCTTGAAATCGACCTAATTTCAAACCCAATTAGGCCATCCCAATTCATTTAACCCGACCCCCTTAACCCGTTTATCTGACCCACCCGGGATTCCTTTTAATCCATGCCATTGATCCTTTTGATCAACGGCCACGATTAACCCTTTTCCTTTTTAATTCCGCCTAACCCAACCCTAATCTTCATTTCTCTTCAACCTGTTAAATCTCTCCCTCTCTCAAACTCTCTCGAAGGGTCCTGAAATCCTATCTGCTCTTTGTCACGCCCCAAATCCGTGGGCATGACCGGCACTCAACCGGGTATCCCCAGTCGAGTGGACCTGGGTGTCTTTCCTATTCCCCACGCGTTACCCTACATTATTCGATGAAAATAATCCAAAAGATACTAAAGTTTCAATCGAAAGAACATATGATTTCTCTTTTATGACCACACATTATGATTAACAGGGAACGTGGTTTACAAGTTTATCGCGCCCAAAACATACACTTTTATACATGAGATCTAACCCACATACCATTGTCTATGGAGCCTCTAAGAGAAAGATAATACAACACTGGCCGGCGACAAGGTCCGGCTATACCTTTACCAAACGACACAAGACTCCAAAATACAACAACATGGGTGGCATGAGCCACACAAGGCCCCGGAAGGAAAGGGGGCTCACCAAACATAAATGCCGCTGATAGAGGGGCTACGAACGGTGGAATGGAATGTCTGCCACAGATCCACCTACAATCATAACGCGAATGTAGCGCCCCCGGCAAAAGGGACGTCAGTACATTTGAACTGTACTGGCATGTATGAACAAACTCTGTCCCAAGTAAACTCAAGCCAAATTACATATACAAGTATAGAACCGAAAATAATAGTACAAGTACAACAATGAAGCAACAACCAAATATTTTACAACAAATGATTCAAGTAGTCATACAAAGGGGCAATCAGTGACCTAAAGGTTACAAACTCTCCTGTTATCTCCTTTCACATTTCCACATTTATCATTTCATGATTCACATTCATATAAATAGTGATATTGGATCACATTTTCCACCCTTATTACCTCGTCCACCCTTATTACCTCGGCCATCCTTATCATCCCAACCCATACCTTATTTCACCGTGTTGCGGCGCTCAACCCGACCCGCCTGACAGTTTTTAATTCATAACAACAAATAACACAACAACAAATACAAGAAATCAACTATGGCATATTGTTAACATAAATCCACAACAAGGGTAATCCAATTCCACAACTAGCCACAATAATTCCTCATGTTCATCAAATTGGTACAAAATTTAGATCATCATAACAGTTATTCAGCACTAATCACACACGTTGTTCCACAATATTTCCATTTCCACTATTCCACATTATTCCCATTTCCATTGTTCCACGGTGTTCCATTTCCATTGCTCAACATTACTTTCATTTCCATTGTTCCAATTACAAATTCCACAACATTCACCACAAAGTGTTACCACACAGTTATACCACACAAGCTTCACAATGATTCTCACATGTCACAACTAGCATAGGGAGATTTCACAAGGATCACAGTTAGCCATACATAACTGGAGTTGAGTTTTCCCCTTTAAACCTTTAGTCCAATTTGCCAAGAAATCAAGTAGTCAATCTAGTTCTTGAACAACACTTAGGTTTTAGAAATTTAAACTCATAGTTACTACCCAATTCCCTTTTTACAAGATTTTTTGAGTTTTGAAGCCATGCATGAATATTTTATGAAGAAAATTCAAAGCAAGTGTATGGGGTTCCCTCCCAAGCTTAATTTCGAAATTTGGGGGAAATGGGTTAGGGTTTTTACCTGAGAAATCAATAGAGAAGACAATGCACAAAGAATTTTCCAAGCTCCAATGGTTTTGAAAGATCAATTTATGAATAATTTGCTTTCTCTCTCTAGAACCCTCTATTTCTCTCTCTTATTTTGTTCAGAAAATGGGTTAAAAATGAGGGATGGAGTGTTTTTATTAAAGATGGGTCGAGCTTAGATTTTTAGAAAATAACTGGGCAAGCTCAATCTGCGACGCAGCTCTTCGATCGCAGAATAGACATGCGGTCCGCAGAATGGACCGCAGAAATGGCTCAAGTTTCAAATCTCTTGGGTTGGGAATGCGGTAGATATGCGGTCCGCATTAGCGTTCTGCGGCCGCAAAATGCACCGCAGAACCGACCTTCAAATTTCCTCAGGGACAATATCGATCACTCTGCGATCCGCATATTGATTATGCGATCACATATTTGACCGTATTTTCATCATCAAAATTTGGTTGCTCTCTGATTCACTCTGCGGTAGGCATGCAGTCCGCATAGCTGATTTGCAACCGCATTCTGGACCGCATTTTGACCATTTTCTGGTGAAATTTTGATTTCACATTTTCAAGTTCAAAACAGTAAAAAGGATCTGATCCATATAGGTATACTCGACTCTATGAGCTTCTAATATCTGAGCACTCATTTTCACGGGGACTTACACTCTCACCCTTCTTCGACCATAATCTCACCGGAATTCATAGCTTCTCCGGCCACAGACGGACTGTACTCATCTCCCTTCACCCATAAACCCTAGATGTTCAAGATTTTGAGGTCTGACCTCGATGGTGTCCATTCAGATCCTCTACAGATCCATGGTTTTATGGCCTCTCTGGACTTGCTCCGGCGTGTTCAATCTTCAAGAGCCTATCTCTGGCCATCTCCTACTCGAGACCGAACTTTCTTCCAAGCCTTCTCATTTCTAGGGTTTCTCTGAAACCCTAAAGCTATTCGAGGTTTTTCTCTGGTTGTTTTCTTAGATCTATGCTATATATGTGCTATATTCGACGTTTTAAGCTTTTTCCCTAATTTTACTTTTTAAAATAGTTTGATTTTTAAACTAGGGTTTCTGAAAATCCTTTTGATTCTTTATATTCTTTTCTTTATGTGTGTCTGCCTGTGTTTGTCTCGTATGTTTTCTTCTCTACTACGCATGTATTTGATATCCTATTTTTCTTTCTATTAAGCATGATTCTTCTTGTTCTTTCTTTGAGTGTATCTGCCTATGTTATCTTCTTATGCCTGCATTACCATGCTTCACTCTTTCTTCTACTAATTCTATATCATGCTTTCACATGTTCATTTACCCCGTGTTCCTTTTCTGACTTTTCTACTGAGCATTAGCTCTTTACTCGCCTTCTTCTGGGATTTGTTTGAGTTCTTTCTAGACATGTTTCATTTACTTACTATTTTTCTAAGCTTGTATCGCTTTTTCTCTTGTGAACTTGTTTGAGTGACAAGCTTTGCTTAAAACGTGTTCCATATGCTTCAAACTTGAGTCTATATTACATTTTCCTTGAGCCTGCTATGCTATTTGTTTGTTTTCTCGTAAGTCTATGAAAAGACTACTGAGCCTGTTCTAGTTATTGTCTTCTTGTATATGCATCTAAGTCGAGTCAGAAACCCTATCATTTGGGGTTTTTGGTAGGCTTGACTTTGTGTTTGGACTAGGGTTCTTCAGAACCCTTGACTCCATCATACTTGCTTTGAGTTTATAAACTGAAGTCGACCTCTTTGTTATGACTTTGAATTTTTTTATACTAGACTTCCTCTTGTCTCAAATGTCTGTATGCTTTATATATAATAAATTCTCCCTTCAAAGGGTTTTTGCGAACTATTTAATTGATTTCGAATTTCTTTTAATGATTCTTGACTAATTGTTATTGATTCTCTAGTTGACCCTTCCCTTCCCCTTTTCCTGACCCGGTTCATTCAAACGGAGCCTGTCACTTAGATTTTTACTAGTTGTTGATTGATTGACTTTCCTTATTTTGACCAAACCGTGTACTACTAGACTCATTCCTTAAATAATGTTTCCGTGTATTTACCCCTATTATGTTTCTCTTGAAAAGGGTTTTAGTTATTTTCTTTCCTTAATTACCTCATGCCCGTTTGAAATCAAATCCCTTGACTAAAGGACAATTATTGAGACTGATTTTAAAAGTTATTTTTTACCTCTTCTTACTTGTTTTCTACACTATAAAAGGGGGGCTACCCTTCTGCATTTGAACACACACTTTTCTGCACTTGAGACATACAATTAGACTATGACTCTCGAGTTGCATTCTTACACACACAGCAGTATTAAGCACTCTGCTTTCTACTCTCTACTTCTCTATACTTCTACTCTTTGCTTTCTGAAACGCCTTTGAGTTCTCTTCGAGCCTTCAAGTGTCTTGCTGAGAATTTGAGTTTGTTCATGTTGTTTGCTTGCTCTGTATTCTGCTTATTCTCACATTGCAACTGGTATGTTCTCCATAGTTTAAATAATGCTCCTCCACTATGTGTTTACACCCTAAGTTCTGCTATGTGTTCCTGCAACTTTGTTACTACTTCTGTTATGTGAACTCCCTTTACCTTTTCCATTTTGTATGTGAGTATGGTTCAATACATAGCAGCACATTAACATTGTTTTCTATGACTCTGAACTGGGTTCTTTGAACCCCTAACTTAATCAATTCCCACTCCATTTTCCTCTTTATGTGTTTGAGCCTTGGACTTGGGTCTGATGGTGTCCTAATTAATATCTAGACTTAGGTCTGACCTTCAAGGGTCTGCTCCTAACATGTTTAACCGAACAAGTGGTCAATGGTGTGGTAGCCTACACTTGTCGCTAGGCATGACCACCATTTGTATGGCTCCCTAATTCCCTTTTCACTTTGCACTTACTCTTAGCTATAATTTCTGCCCTTCTCTTGCAAGCCATGCTTTGGGACCCCTGAGTTCCCTCTAAGCTTGGATGCCTGATGGCTGGCTCGTCCGCACTGCATTATTCTCATTCTAATGGTATCGTGGGTGTAAGGGATGCCAGGAATCCCTGAGATTCCTTGGAACTTTTAAACACTTTGGATAAAGAGAAGGCTTAGGAAATCTGGATCCCGGAATTGGTTAATCACATATTGTTATACATTGAGGTTGAATTAGGCTTCTCGGATCTAGCTCTTAGCTTTTGATGTATTTTTATATACTTTCTTGGTCTGTAATGACTTGTATAAAACTCAGGGAGTATAGTAAAAGGATGTGGGATGGGTCTTTACTTTCTTGCACAAAAAGGGTAGAAATCATGATTTAGGACTTTATTTTACTAGAAAGCATGCCTTATGGTCCTTTACTACTGATTCGATCACATCGAAAGCATGTCTATAGGATTTAATGTTCATTTTCTGTAATTATGCATATAGAGATCCTGCCTATAAGAATTTTGAACTTTCAGAAAATTTATTGATATCATGCCTATAGGATATGCATATTCATTAGGCAAACATTAGGATTAATCAAACAAGCATCTTTTCATAAGTTCTTTAACAATTTCTGAAAGTCAATAGTATAGACATCATGCCTATAGGACTCTGCATCAAACTCTCTTGTCCGTCTAAAGCAGTAATAATCTGATAATTGCTTCTTAAACGCCTCATTTAATAACGTTTTCAAAACTTTAGCCTTTTGATAAAACTCCTTTAAACAGTGCACATTTGTCTTGAAAAATTGAGTTCTTTAAACTTGCATACCTTTTCTGAAACGGTTCCTCAAATGTTCTGCCTAAACGTATTTTTTTTAACTCAATTCTTGAACTCATTGTTTAAATCAATTCTGCATTTTACTCTTTCTTTAAATAAGTTCTGGCTCTTTTGAAGGTTTTTTTTACAACTCTTCTTGTGTTCTAAAACTAGCCGGTCCATTGATCTCTTTTTGAAACTCATTTCTAGACTAAGTCTGCAGTTTGCTCTTACAAAAAACTCATCTGCATTAGTTATCTTCTAAACTCAGTACCTTCCTAAAACAACTCCCCTTAGATGCCTTAATCTCTGACAATTTTATCCGAGTTGCCTAATGCAGACTTTCTGTCTAAATATATGTGTTGAGCCAATCCAATCACCGCTTAACTTTAAGACTAAATCAGTATGTCCCAAGGCATGCTAAACTATATATTGTCTGATTAAAGGGGTTTATTTGAGCCTTGTCTATCTATTTGTCCACCCCCCCCCCCCTTTATTTGGTACTTGTTTTGAATGACGAAATTAGAATTTTATCCTTTGAAACTCCATAAAAGCCACCATCTTTTTTTTCCCCTTTTAAGATTAGAAGTCCTAATACCCCGGTACTGATAGGTCGTGATAGGTACTAGCATGCAATAGTAATCAAGAGTAAACGCGCTTTAATACCTTAACAGGGTGGGAAGAGTAGAATATGAATATGATGACCGGTACGCTAATATCACGTGCGACCCCTCATCTGAGGAGTGATTGCTGGATATTCATTGATGTGATCCATATTATGTTCAAACCTAGGACCCTTCTTCCCTTTTTTTTTACAATGTTTTTTTCTTAAAAATTTTGTTTCCCTTTTAATACTTTTTCTTAAAAAAAAAACTGGCTATTCTTTTCTTCTTTTAAAAGCTTTAAACTTATCTGTAATTACTATGTTCAAACCTTATTTTTTTCTTCCATCTTCTATAGTCACAATTTTAGCATGGCCGAGAACCACATTAGTGGATCTTGAGAGGTAACACCTTTCCCTCGATATAATCTCTAAGCCCTTATCTAAACTCTGGTTTCTTCTTCTCAATTCCTTTATTCCATTAAAAGTATCCTAATGCATCATAATCATTAGGTGGCGACTCTCCAAAACTCCAAAACCCAATTCTCACAAGGGAATAAGAGTTGTCCTCCCATAATGTTGTATACCCAATTTTCGGACTCCCGTCTAGATGGAAAAAGGGAGCGTCGACAGCATGGTGACTCTGCTGGGGATTTTTTTAGGCTTTTTACCATACATGCTATTTGTGACTTTATTTACTGCCTTTACTTCTTTCCTTTTAATTATAACATCATGAAACTAACTTGGCTCTTCATATCTTTTCTTTCCTTTAACTGCTTTCTTTTACTTCTTTAATTATTTCAATACCATTGTAATTTCGAGCAATTATTTTAATCATTTATCTTATGTACGTGAAACTATATGTCAATTTATTTCATTCTTGTAAATTGTATCTTCAACATCATACTCCACTCGTACCAAAACAAATACTATAGAAACACTTATAATGAGTGGTTGCGCTCTTCCGATATTATCATCCCCTAAATTTGGCAAAAGCATATTTGCGGTAAAATCGGTTGATCAACAGTGTAGTCAACGGTTCCGCACATTTCTCTCTTGAGTTGTACGCTCAAGGGTATCAGTCTAGCACTTTAAAAGTAGAAACCTTACTCCGTTAAACTGTTAATGCATCATGGTCAAACCTAGCCGAGTCAGTTATGTTGTCCGCATAATGACTCATTAAGATAGCCTAATCCAAAGTCCATCGGGTTTCCCTAAAACCCAAATGGACACCTCCATGTTTTGTGCATTTATTTGGAGAAATAAATTCCTATTATGCTAGTTGTTGATTTAAATAGTCGAGTCCGATCTAACCCTTTGTTTTGCAGAAAATGAGGCACGAAGTCACCAGATTCGGTATGGTAACCAACATTCACTCAAGGCTACTAAGCTGGTGGAAGGACCTTCATGCTAGCGATCAGACCCATGTCCGCAAATACTTAGGGAATTTTCCTTTACTTCTGGAAGTCCAGCCTGACAACAAAATCGTAGAGGCTGCAACTTTGTTCTGGGATAGTGATCGGTCAGTGTTTCGCTTCGGGGATTTGGGAATGACCCTTTTATTGGAAGAAATAGGGGGTCTAGATGGTATTCCTTAGGAGACTCCAGGTCATCTTATGCCAGAAAATTGCAAAGGTAGAGGCTTTTGTAAGATGATGGGACACAAGAAAAACCCAGATTTGACTTGTCTGAAAGACTCCTACATACCATTTGACTGCTTGTACGAAAGGTATTGCCATGGCACGTCCTATCGCACTTATACCGATGAATTTGGCTTTGCCTCTTTAGGGCACATCCACAGAAGGGTTTTTGTCTTATGTTCTGTTTTCATGGGGATGATAGTCTTTCCTATGAAGAATTCTAGGATCCACACCAGACTAGCCATGGTAACCAAGACCTTAATGGAAGGGATTGCCGGGTAGTCTTTTAGCATAGTGCCTATGATTGTCACCGAGATATATCGAGCCTTGGAAAAGTGTAAGCAAGGGGCCAATGTAATATGTTACTTCATCTCTGGCTTATAGAACATCTTCAGAACGGTGATTACTGACAGAAAGTTATACACAGAGATTGGGATGATCATATTGCTTTTCACAACCCAAAGCGAATGAACTTCATACCTAATATGTTTGCCCGCCCAGAGGACGCAAAGGGATGGGTAGAGCCATTTGAGAATCTAAAGGAAGACTAAGTGTAGTGGATGTACGAGTGGTTCCTAACAGGGGAGTTCATTGTTCGTTCTCAGCATGCACCATTCCTCATACTCATCGGTCTGAGGGGAACTTATCCTTATGTCCCTCTCCGAGCCATGAGGCAAGCAGGGAGGAAGAAAATAATACCAACGGTAGACAAAATGAGTCACTTCAAAGATGACTTCCACGACGATGATAGCCATCGTAAGTGTCACGCTCAGCATATGTGTCATTGCAAACTCGTCTTGGGGAGAAAAACTATTGAGGCAGACAGGTATCATGCAGGGTGTGTGCCGCACTACTCAGGTTGGCTGGAAGACAATCACACTGGTTTGGATCATCCTGGGTTCCTCCGAGATCACAGGCTTATTGACGAAAAGGTTGAAGCATGGGTTAAGTACAATCAACTGTGCAAAAGGATTACAGAGTGTGAAAATGGACATTTGGAAATACAAGAAGCTCACCAAAAATTGATCAACGAGTGGAAGGATGTGGCTATCAATGCCAACATGCGATTAGGGTATATAGAACGAGGTCTAGTAGAGCTGGAAGGAATGTTCTTGAAGAGGATTGAAGACAGCCAAAATGCCGAGGGAAATGCACGTGGATATCTGGCCTGAGCCTATCTGCTGCAGGGACTACGCGGATTGATGCAGCTATACGATGGAGGCGAGAATACCAAATCTAGGGAAGGTCCTTCTGGATCAAGTAATTAGGATCTTTCATTTCCTTCTTTCATAATGTAATAAGGCCACTGACCATTAGTGACATCTCTATTTCCGTTGTTTTTAAATTGCATTTTTTAGACTCGTTTTATTTTTATCAATAAAATGAGGTATTTAGCATTATAAGTTCTCCCAAAGTTAATTTGTTTCTAGGCCAACCTGGGGCACAACGAGCACCTAAATTAGGACACGACTTATATTATTGCATAACGTGTTTAAATATTGCAATATTTTTTTCTCAGAATCCCCACTAACTTTTTACCTTTTGTTTTTTTTTTAGTTTTATTCCCCTTCCCCAAAGGTTAGTTCGTGCATTTTGGCACCATCAACATGCTCTACAAGATCCAAGGTCCCTCCACCTCCTCCTCCCCCGAGTCCTATCAGAAACAAGAAAAAAGGCAGAATGGTAGACGCCAGTGCTAGAAAGGAAATTGATAGGGAGGAAACTTCTCAGGTACCCCAATTGCCAAGGGAACTGTTGCTCAGATTTAACAGAAACTTCTGAAATTCCAGGAGGAATTGGACCGAGTTCGAAATTTGACAAGCCTATCATTCTCTCTTGCTACCTCTGATGCCAACACCCAAAACCCCGTACCTCTAAAGAACATCCCACAACCACAAATGCAACCCAATCATGCTCAACCCTGCTACATATGCCACACTCCCAATAATACTCCATTGCTCATTCCCGAACCACCAATCACTATAAACGACCACCTCCACAACACTCCTATCTTTGTGGACATAATACCCTACTACAGCCAATCGATCTCAAGTGCATCTGAATCAGACAACAAAGACTCCCTTATCAGGAACTTGGCAGCGGAACTCAAGAAGCTGACCAGCTATGTCCAGGGTGTCAAAGGTAGGAAAGGTGTTGAGGCACTGAATTATGAAGATATTTGCATTTAGCCGGATGTCGAACTCCCTGAGGGGTACAAACCTCCCAAGTTTGGGATGTTCGATGGTACAGGTGATCCAGGGTCCATCTAAGGACATACTGTGATAAGTTCATCGTAGTTGGAAGAGATGAAAAAATCCGCATCAAGCTATTCATGAGGAGTCTGAAAGGAGACGCCTTATCTTGGTATGTCAGCCAGGAGACAAAAAAATGGACAAACTGGGTAGGCATGGCGTCCGACTTTATAGGTCGGTTCAGGTTTAACATAGAGAACGCACTAGATGGGTTTTATATCTTGAATTTGAAGAAGAAACCCACAGAAACAATTCGCGAATATGTTACTCGTGGGAGGTCAGAAGCTGCTAAGGTCAGGCCGGCCTTAAAAGAAGAGCAGATAAACAGGTTCTTTGTCCGAGCTCAGGATCCACAATATTATGAAAGTTTGACGCTGATAGAGGGTCAAAAATTCTCCGACATCATCAAGTTGGGAGAAAGAATTTAAGAGGGCATTAAAAATGATATGGTCACTAATCTTGAAGCATAACAGGCCACCAACAAGGCTTTACAGTCTTGTGGCACGTCAAAGAAGAAGGATGTGAACTCCGTAACGGCTGCAAAGAGAACCAAATCTCCAATTAAAATAACCAAGCATACCCTCTAACTCCACTCACATATCAGCCTTCCCTAAATTACCAAGCGCCCTCACCCACATACCAAATTCCACCACCCGCCTACCAATCACCTCCACCACCTACATATCAACCCACTTCACCAAGCTATTCCCAACCCGCATCCGTGTACCAAGCCTATAATGCCCAACCTTCTCACTATAAAGCACCACCCACTCGCCAAAACTTTTCTCGACCTAGACCAAACTTTGACTGTAGACCCCCACACAATATATAGCCATCACCGAGACCTATTGACCAACTATATGAAAGACTCAAAGTAGATGGTTACGTTACCCCTATCCCAGCCATAACTCCAGAAATCCCTCCCAATGGATCAATCCGAACAAAACCTGTGCATAGCATTTGAAATGAAAGGCCATACCATCGACGAGTGTCACTCGTTGAAAGATAATATTCATACCTTGATTGATAATAAGGTCATTATAGAAGGACCTCGCTTCCAATGTCCACAACAATCCTCTACCTGACCACAAGGATGGAGGTATTCACATGATCGAGATTGAGGATGATTGGGCATGAACTGAAGAAGCCAACAGTCACCTTCAACCCTATTATCATCCAGATCCAGCCCTCTGAGAGCGATGAGGTGAATATGTCCATACTGCTCAAGTTCAAAGCACCTCCTGCAAAGGCGTCAGGGTCAATTGAGGTCGAATTCAGAATTCCAAAGGCACCTGCACCATTTGAAGTTGATGCGCTACCTTCAAGGGTACCTATTCCGATCACGATGACAGATGTGACCCCATTCAACTCGAACGCCATACCCTGGGATTTCATAGTTGAATCCAGGAGAAGAGGGAAAACAAAATTGGTGAAGCAATCTCCACACAGGGCGTGACCAGAGCAGGCAGCGTAGACACACCAGAACACTTAGCTGAGTCCAACAAACAAACATCTGGACGACCTATTGAAATTGGGCCTGATGATCTCTTAAGGAAAATACAAGCTAAAATATACTCGATCGTGGAGCAATTGAACAAAACACTAGCGCAGATTTCCATCCTAGCTCTTTAGCAAAGTCTGAGGCACACAAGAATGCTCTGATGAAAATATTGAGTGAAGCTTATGTTCCCAGCAACATACCTAGAGGCAAATGGCGAATATGGTATGACAAGGGTTGGAGAGTCACAAGATAACCTTCCACGAAGACAAGCTACCACCAGAAGGACTAAGTCACAACAAGGCATTGCACATCACCGTGCAATGCAAAGATTACATCACAAGAATCTTTGTCGACGGAGGATCCAACCTTAACATTTGTCCACTAATAACTCCAAGGACATTGGGGAAAGGTTTACATGAGATCAAGGATGGGGCAATCAATGTCAAAGCCTTCGATACACCATTGGGGAAATCAGCCTGTGTTTGCAGATGGACCTTGTTTGATGTTGATTTTCAAGTGATAGACATCCCGCATCTTACAATTTATTGTTGGGACGACCTTGGATCCACGCCACTGAAGCTGTGGAATCAACCCTATATCAAGCAGTGAAGTTCGAGTGGAATCACCAGGAGGTGATCATTCATGGTGACGGTAGCAATCCCATATACAGTCGCCATACTATCCCGATGATTGGAGGCAGAAGGAGAATAAGCTGAGAAACATACCACCACATCGAGGGTGTCAACGCTATGGACTGAGACAAATGGTGGGACAACAAGATCAAGAGCATCCTGAATTGGTACGGGTATGAGTCCGAGAAAGGACTCGGTAAAAATCTCCAGGGTATCACAAACCCATCAAGCTAAAGAAACACGGTACCACTTTTGGCCTGGGGTAGGAGTACACATGGAAGGAGCTCGATGATTGGTTGCCACCATGGCACAGCCCATATTATTCACTGGAGAATCCTATACCTCGTCTAGAGTAGACCTTTCAGCCAGCTGATGTCATATACAGATTAGAGGAGGATGAAGCACTAGAAATGATGAAGAACTTCTTTCTGGAAGATGATATGGACTGTTGTCTTATCTTCGAGGAGGAAAGGGAGGAATTCTCTTCCATACAAGCTTTGAATCGAGGGGCGCGCCTCACTAATTGATCAATCAGAACTAATAGGACCCGGAAAGCTTCGGGGTATCAAGGCTAAACAAAGCACCATATATCGCATCTTTACTTTTTAATAGTTGATTTCTATCTGCATTGTATTTACTTTTGAAAAGAGCTGCGATATTTCAAAAAATTATGAATTCAATCAAAGCATTTCCAATTTTATTATATATATCACGCTTATTATTTTCTCTATTATTTACTTTATTTACACAGAATTACTATTATCTATCTTGATGATGAACTAACGACTGTGACTTGCAATGAGACAACGTAACAAACGAACATAGATTCAGAAGAGGATAATATACCAGAAGAGGTTGTCAGAGAGGTCGAGAACTTTGAGAATAGGCCTATATCTAACTTGGACGAAACTGAGATTGTTAATTTGGGAGATACAGAGAATGTCAAGGAAACATGTATCAGTGTGCACTTGTCGCCATAAAAAAAGAAAGAGTACACCGAGTTCCAAAGAGAGTATGATGACATCTTTGCATGGTCTTATGATGATATGACTGGTCTCAGCACATCCATTGTAGCTCATAAGTTGCCAACAGATCCGACATGTCCGCCAATAAAATAGAAGCTCAGAAAGTTCAAACCCGACATAAGTTTGAAAATCAAAGAAGAGGTTACCATGAAAGTCAAAGCTAGGGTTCTCAGGGTAGTGGAATATCCGACATGGTTAGCCAACATCGTGCCAGTACCAAAGAAAGATTGGAAGGTTAGAGTCTGTGTTGACTACCGGGATCTTAATCGGGCCAGCCCCAAAGATGACTTTCCCTTCCCAAACATACACATCCTGATCGACAACTGCGCCAAGCATGAGCTGCAGTCATTTGTTGATTGTTTCGCTATGTACCATTAGATATGGATAGATGAAGAAAACGCAGAAAAAATAGCTTTTATCACGCCATGGGGGATGTATTGTTATATAATAATGTCGTTTGGTTTGAAGAATGCTAGTGCCACCTATACGAGAGTCATGACTACCATCTTTCATGACATGATACATAAAGAAATCGAGGTGCATGTGGATGATGTCATCATCAAATCCAGGAAAGTCGCAGATCATATGGAAGACTTGAGAAAATTCTTCAACAGATTGAGAAGGTACAATTTGAATTTGAATCCCGCCAAATGTGTATTTAGGGTTCCTGCAGGAAAGTTACTAGGTTTTATCGTGAGTCGCCGAGGGATAGAACTGGATCCGTCAAAAGGTCAAAGTCATCCAGGAATTGCCACCGCCGAAGAACAAGAAAGATGTGATGAGTTTTCTAGGAAGACTCAACTATATCAGCAGATTCATAGCTCAAACCACTGTTATTTGTGAACCTATCTTCAAGATGATGAAGAAGAATGCTACCACCGAATGGACTAATGATTGTCATAAAGTTTTTGACAAAATTAAGGAGTACTTGTCAATGCTGCCAATCTTGGTTTTGCCTGAAATAGGAAGACCACTATTGCTTTATCTCGCAGTATTTTATGGAGCATTCGGTTGTGCTTTGGGATACATGATGAAACGGGGAGAAAGGAACAAGCCATCTACTACCTTAGCAAGAAGATTACCATGTACGAGGCTCGGTATTCCTTATTAGAATGCATATATTATGCTATAACCTAGGTAGCTCAGAAGTTGAGGCATTATTTCTATGCTTAAACCACTTATCTCATATCCATAATGGACCCGCTGAAGTATATCTTCCAGAAACCCATGCCTACTGGCAAGCTCGCTAAATGGCAAATCCTGCTAAGTGAATTTGACATTGTTTATGTCACTCAGAAGGCAGTCAAAGGACAAGCTTTGGCAGACCACCTCGTCGAGAATCCCATGGGAGGAGAATACGAGCCACTAAAGACGTATTATCCGGATGAAGAGGTATCTTTCATAGGAGAAGATATTGCATAATCCTATTGTGGTTGGAGGATGTTTTATGATGGAGTTGCAAATATGAAAGAGGTTGGAATAGGAGCAGTCATGGTATTAGAAACCGGTTAGCATTACCCGGTATCCGCCAAACTCAGGTTCCCATGCACCAACAATATGGCCGAGTACGAAGCCTACATCTTGGGGCTCAAACTGGCCATCAAGATGAATATTCATGAGTTACTAGTGAATGGAGACTCAGACCTACTCATACATCAGGTTTGAGAAGAACGGATTACCAAGAATTATAAGATACTCCCTTATGTTCATCACATAGAGGAGTTGAGGAAGAGATTCACAAAGATCAAATTCTAGCATGTTCCGCGTATAGAGAATGAGTTTGCTGATGCACTAGCCACTTTGTCATCCATGATTCAACATCTAGATACAAATTTCATTAATCCCATCCAAGTAAAAATTTATGACCAACCAGCTTATTGTACTCACGTTGAGGAAGAAAAAGATGGAAAACCATGGTTCCATGACATCAAGGAATACTTGACAACAGGAGAATATCCACAGCTCGCCAATGCCACTCAGAAGCGTACACATTAGAGGTTATCTAACAATTTCTTTTACAGCGGAAGAATCCTATATAGGAGGACTTCTGATTTCGGATTGCTAAGGTGTGTTGATGCAAGAGAAGCAACCAAGCTATTGGATGAAGTGCACGCACGGACTTGCGGACCGTACATGAATGTTTTTGTTTTAGCAAAAAAGATACTCCGAGCAGGATACTTTTGGATGACTATAGAAATGGACTGCATTTAGTATATTTGAAAGTACCATTGCTGTCAAATGCATGCAGATATGATAATAGTGCCTCCGAACGAGCTTAATGCAACAAGCTCACCATGGTCGTTCGCCTCTTGGGGAATGGATGTTATTAGTCCGATGGAGCCTGGCGCATCAAACAGGCACACCTTCATCTTAGTGGCAATTAATTACTTTAGCAAATGGGTCAAAACAGCGACATACAAAGCAGTGACTAAGAAAGTTGTGGAAGACTTCATTCGTAGCCAAATTATTTGTCGTTCGGAATTCCGGAATCAATCATCACCAACAATGGTTCCAATCTCAATAGTGACTTGATGAAAGCAATGTGTAAAACATTCAAATCAAGCACAGGAACTCTACAGCCTACAAGCCTCAGATGAATGGAGTTGTAGAAACAGCCAACAAGAATATCAAGAAGATACTAAGGAAGGTGATCGAAAGGCATAAGCAATGGCATGAGAAGTTATCATTTGCCTTAATTGAGATACTGTACCACAGTCCGCACATCAACCGGGGCAACTCCCTACATGCTGGTTTATGGTACATAGGCGGTCATTACCGTCGAGGTAGAAATTCCCTTTCTAAGAATCATACAAGAAGCGGAGTTACATGATACAGACCGGGTAAAAGGTCACTACGAGCAATTAACCCTCATAGATGGGAAAAGGATGAATGTTGTTTTCCACGGTTAGTTGTATCAGAACAGAATGTTCAAAGCCTTCAACAAAAGTGTTAAACCAAGAAACTATACACCAGGCAGCTGGTGTTGAAGAAAATATTTCCACATCAAGATGAAGCCAAGGGGAAATTCTCCCCCAATTGGTAGGGTCCGTGCATGTTTTACAGGGTTCTAACTGGAGGAGACCTTATTCTTGCAGAAATGGATGGAGAAGTCTGGCTGAAGCCAATCAATTCGGATGCAGTGAAACGATACTACGTATAATCATATGTTTTCTTCATGATGTAATTTGAAATACGCCTGACCTGATTCCCTTTTAAGAGGGGATGTGTAGGCATCCTATGGGTTTGGTCACAATTTAGTTAAAATTCCTTTTTCCCCGTTATTGGAATTGGGGCAGAACTTTGAGGAGGACCCTCAAAATTCCAAAGTTGGTCCTTTCAGTCTTTTTATCGCCAGAAGCGCCAACCTAGTAAACTGGGGAATAATTTTGATGAGGACCCTCAAAATTCTGAGACCATTTTCAGTCATTCAGCATAGCCGTCTGAAGCGCCAGCCCAGCTAGCTGGGGCGGCAGAATTTTGAGGAGGACCCTCAAAATTCTGGAGCAAGCAAGGTTGCAATGTCTTGACCCACGTTGAATTCATTGGTTTATTCAAAATAAAATCAATTTTTTAAACATATACTTACGCTATACTTATTAAATCATGCATAACTATAATTTGAATCGATGTTATTTAGCAATGCTACCCAAGCGATACATGACATCAGGAGCCATGGGAAGATGAACTAACATTTCCCCCTCTGCAGAACTCACAATTTTTCTTTGGATGCAGGTCAAAAATCATTGAATACATTCACACACTCATACTTTTCAGGAATGAAACTGTCAGAACAACTTATTCAGAAAATCACTATTCGCGCAACATTCCCCCAGTAGTCACGATATTAGCTACCAGCCAAGAAAGTCTTACTACTATCTGCCTTTACTTTCTTGCATTGCATAAGGCTATTTATCTGCCTTCCGAAGTTAAGCTCTACCTCCATCCTGCATAAGGCTATCTATCGGCCTTTAGAGACTAAGAATTGTCTCCATCTGCCTTCCGAGGTTAAGATCTACCTCCATTTGCATAAGGCTACTCGAGACTAAGCTCTGTCTCCATCCTGCATAAGGCTATTTATCTGCCTTCTGAGGTTAAGCTCTACATCCATCCTGCATAAGGCTATCTATCTGCCTTTCGAGACTAAGCACTGTCTCTATCTGCATTGTGCATAAGGCTATCTATCTACCTTCCGAGGTTAAGCTCTACCTCCATCTTCATAAGGCTACTTATCTACCTTTTGAGACTAAGCCTTGTATCAATCATGCATAAGGCAATTTATCTTCCTTCCGAGGTTAAGCCCTACCTCCATCTTGCATAAGGCTAATTATTCACCTTTCGAGACTAAGCCATGTCTCCATCCTGCATAAGGCTAATTATCTTCCTTTCTAGACTAAGCATTGTCTCCATCCTGCATGTCTGAAATATCACAACATTATTTCTTTGAACGGCTGCAATGCTGCTACCTGCATTTATATTCTCACTTTGGCTGAAAAATCCCCACCTTCTGCATTCATCGGCTGAAAGATTGCCACTTTCTCATGGGCTGAAAGATCACCAACTTATTCAAAGGCATCATAGTTCGGAGGTACCATCTGCATAGCCCGAGAATACCATTTCATGGCTTGCAAATCTTTACTTATGCTCTTCATGTCCCAGGACATCATAGTCTGAGGACGTCATCCTAAGCGTCCAAAGACAACATTCATGGTCCAACGGGAACTTGCATCATGTTTAAATTATGCACAATATATGCCACATTACTCATTTGTAGGTACACCGTCTAGTAAACGACCATCTCAGTAGGATTGATCCCGTTCTGGTTCCCGCAGCCTATCCAACTCCAAACACCCTTTCAAATTTAATCATCGCATTCGTCTTTTTCGAAATCTCCATCGACAGACTACGTCAATGGTTCCTGAACTACATATAACCTGATTCTTGTAAAACCAGGAATTTGTAGGTGGCTCAGAAGTCAGAGCTCGGTTAAAGTTCTTTTCAATAGCTTATTCGGTCAAAAATGGTCATCTTATCTTTACCCGACAACTCCTTCATCCTCCTCGAGTAAAGAGGAGCAGCTGTTGATATCCAATTTTTCCCTATGTATTTTTATACCCACAATACATTCAAATGAGCATATTTGTGCATATATAATCACATCAAAAAGTTTTGATATATTAGTGATTTTTAAACCCATTTATCGTCTATTTTTGTATCATAAAATTCAATAATTATTTCCAAAATTATCATTTTGGTAAAAACATATTTCTATTCTCATACTTAAACCAAAATATAGCGAAGACAATTTTTTCATATTTTTACAAATTCATTAAGAATTTTTAAAACTAAATTGCATGTAATTGCAATTTTAGCCTACTTTAAGATTTAATGGCATTTTATAATCTATAAAATTAGTTCCAGTATTTTAAAATTAATAGTTATATATTATTAACTAAGTCAGTACCTTTATTTTACATTCAAAATCATTTCGACCATTTTTATAAAATAAAACTGAAAACTGGCTATTTAATATATAGCCCCAATTCGTTTCAATTGTAGCACCGATTTCGTTTATATTTTAGCCTGATATTTACCCAAGTTCACACCAAACTGGACCAGCCCAATTCATTTAACCCATCCCCCTTAACTTGTTTATCCGACCCGCCCGGGATTCCTTTTAATCCAGGTCATTGATCCTTTTGATCAACGGCCATGATTAGCCCTTTCGTTTTTAATTCTGCCTAACCCAACCCTAATACTCATTTCTCTTCAACAGCCACCTCTGAAATCTCTCCCTCTCTCAAACTCACTCAAAGGGTCCTGAAACCCTAGCCCCTCTCACCCTTCTCCGACCATAATCTCACGGGAATCCATGGCTTCTCCGGTCACAGACGGCCTGTACTCACCTCCCTTCACCCATAAACCCTGGGTGTTTGAGATTTCGAGGTCTGACCTCGATGGTATCCGTTCTGATCCTCTGCAGATCCGTGGTTCTATAGCCTCTTCGGCCTTGCTCTGGCGTGTTCAAGCTTTAAGAGCCTATCTCTAGCCATCTCCGACTCGAGACCAGACTTTCTTCCAAGCCTTCTCATTTCTACAGTTTTTATGAAACCCTAAAGTTATTCGAGGTTTTTCTCTGGTTGTTTTCTTAGATCTATGTTATATCTGTGCTATATTAAACGTTTTAAGCGTTTTCCCCAATTTTTCTTTTTAAAATCGTTTGATTTTTAAACTAGGGTTTTTGAAAAACCTTTTGATTCTTTCTACTCTTTTCATTATGTGTGTTTTTCTGTGATTGTCTCGTATATTTTCTTCTCTAATTCATGTATTTGATATACTATTTTCTTTTTATTAAGCATGATTCTTTTTCTTCTTTTCATTAAGTGTATCGGCCTATGTTATGTTCTTATGCCTGCATTACTATGCTTCGTTCTTTCTTCTACTAATTTCTATATCATGCTTTCACATGTTCATTTACCCCGTGTCCCTTTACTGACTTTTCTACTAAGCTTTAGCTCTTTACTCGTCTTCTTCTGGGCTTTGTTTGAGTTCTTTCTAGACATGTTTCATCTGCTGTTTTCCTAAGCTTGTATCGCTTTTTCTCTTCTGAACTTGTTTGAGTGACAAGTTTTTCTTAAAACGTGTTCCCTATGCTTCAAATTGGTTTCTACATTACATTTGTCTTGAGCCTGTTGTGCTATTTATTTGTTTTCTCATAAGTCTCTGAAAAGACTACTGAGCTTGTTCTAGTTATTGTCTTCTCGTCTATGCATCTGATTTGAGTCAGAAACCCTAGTATTTGGGGTTTTTGGCAGGCTTGACTTTTTTTTTGGACTAGGGTTCTATTCAGAACCCTTTACTCCATCAAACTTACCTTGAGTCTATAAACTGAACTCGACCTCTTTATTATGACTCTGAATTTTTCTATACTAGTCCTCCTCTTGTCTCACATGTCTGTATGATATATATATGATAAATTCTCCCTTGAAAAGGTCTTTGCCAACTAATTAGTTGATTTAAAATTATTTTTAATGATTTCTGACTAATTGTTATCGATTTGTCTAATTAACTATTCCCTTCCCCTTTTTCTGACCTTGTTCATTCAAATGGAGCCTGTCACTTTGATTTTTACTGGCTGTTGATTGATCGTCTTTCCTTATTTTGCCCAAACCGTGTACTATTAGACTTTTTCCTTAAATAATGTCTCTGTGTATTTTCCCCTATTATGTTACTCTGGAAAAGGGTTTTAGTTATTTTATTTCATTAATTACCTCATGCACGTTTGAAATCAAATCCCTTGGGTAAAGGAAAATAATTGAGACTGATTTTAAAAGTTATTTCTTACCTCTTCCTACTTGTTTTCTGCACTATACAGGGGGGCTACCCTTCTGCACTAGATCACACACTTTTCTGCACTTGAGACACACAATTAGACTAAGACTCTTGAATTGCATTCTTACACAAAAGGCAGTATTAAGCACTCTTCTTTCTACTCTCTTCTTCTCTATGCTTCTACTCTTTGCATTCTGAAACACCTTTGAGTTCTCTTCGAGACTTCAAGTGTCCTGTTGATAATTTGTCTCTTATATGTCCGTCCTATTTTACTTGTTTTATGCATCTTCATGTGTTATTATATGTTTTTGGTGAGTTTGAAGCGTTTCAGATTGAGTTTGGATAGAAATGAGACAAATAGTCTCTTTAAAGAAAGCTTAAGTTGGTAAAGTCAACCGGATGTTGACTTATGTGTTAGAGGGTCGGAATGGATTTCTGATGATTCGACTAGTTTCAGGGGATGATTTGTGACTTAGGATTGAAAACGGAAGTGAATTTGGAGGTCCGGTGTGAGAGTTAGCCTATTTTGGTGAAGTTAGAATTTCGGAGAAATTCTGTTGGTGTGCGATAATTTGATCTGAGGGTCGCAATGGAATTTCAAAAGCTGCGGTGGCTTCATTAGGTGAATTTGGATATGTATGCAAAATTGCAGGTCATTCGGACTTTGTTTGGTTGGTTTCGGTATCGAATGTAATTTTGGAAAGTTCAAGTTTAATTCAAGTTGGAATTTGAGGAATTTGGTGATTTGTTATGTTAATGTTAGTATTTTTATGGCCAGAGCAAGTTTGAATGAGGTAATAGGTTGTGTTTGTGCTTTTGGTTGTGGTTCCGAGGGCCTCGGGGTAATTTCGGGTGGTCAAACGGATCAAACCCGGCTTTTGGAAGTAGCAGATTATACAACAGCAGTGCAGGTGGATTTTTAGTCTCTGCGTGTGCAACCCAGTAGTGCGTTCGCATAGACTTGAGGCCCTTAGCCTTCGCATTCCTCAGACGCGTTCGCATAGAGGATTTTTGGGACGCGCCTGATCTGTGCACTGCGATTACGGAAGGGCTTCGCGTTCACATAGAGTAAATTGGAGCCCAGGACTTTTTGGTCAATGCGAACGCACGAGAGCCACGCGTTCGCATAGAAGGAGGAGCAGCTGGGAAGTGGTTTTTTAATGATTTTTCATCCGCGATCAAGCTTATTTTCCAACCATTTTTTAAAACCTTGAGAGCTCTTTGGTACAAATTGAAGAGGGATTCGAAGAGGATTATTCGGAGGTAAGTTTTATGGACTCAAAACATCATCTAAACGTGATTTCTACCCTTAAATTTCTGAAATTAAATCAAATTAGGGAAGAACTAAGGCTTGAAATTTCAAATAAAAATTGGGGATTTGGAGGAGCAATTGGACGTCGATTTTGATGAAGTTTATATGTACGGACTTGTGGCGAGACGAGGATTCCGAAAATATAATTTTTGTAATTTTTCGAGATGCGGGCTCGGGGCTCGGGTTTTGCTAGTTTCGAGATCCTTGCTATTTCTCGATTGTATTCAATTGGGTATTGCCTCATTTGCATATTTTGATGTATTCGCTTTGTTTTTGGCTAGGTTTGACACGCGTAGAGGAAAATTTGAGGGGCAAAGGCGTCGCGAGTGAGGAATTTCACCGGTTCGAGGTGAGTAATATTTGGGAATGATATCCTGAGGGTTTGGAACCCCGGATTTGCACATCTTAGTGTTGTATTGAGGTGACTTGCACGCTAGACCTGAGCGTGGGGTAGAGAACCATTGGGGATCGTGACTTGGTCCGTCCCGGTTGTTGGTTTTTACCGCGTATTTGCAAACAATTTGTTGTTATCATCATTGATTGGGCTTATTGCCATACTTGGGGCTTATTGCCGATTGTTTGAACTCTATGTGGGATATCATCACTGTTTTCCTCACTATTTGAAATACTATTTGAACTCAGTCGTGTAATTTACACTATTTAATGAACTCAACTATATTTTTACTCAAACTTGGAGTTTTAAACGATGCTTCAACCATCATTTGAGCTGAGTATATTTGTTTTATGGATGCCCGAGGGGATGTTGACTATTTTTGACTGATTGAGGCTGAGGGCCATATGTGAGGGCATGAATATGACGTAAGGAGGCTTGCAAGCCTCGAGTGAAATGTGTATATGTGCATATATATGCATGGATAGGACTGCACACCGCAGTGGCATATTATATGGATCGGGCTGCATGACCCGCAGCGGTGTGATATTGAAAATTGCGCTTGGGCTGTAGGAGCCCCTCCGGAGTCTGAACCCCCACTATGAGCTCGGGTACCCAAATGGATCGGGCTGCAGGTTCTGCAGTGTTCATGCATTGCATTGAATTCATGCATTATTCCTGTTTGTACACGACATTCAACACTCATATATCATTAGCATACATACTATTACTTGCCTAGCTGACCAGATACCCTGGTGTTGTATGTTGAGGAGTGCTGAGCCTGAGAGGTTGATGATGGATATTGTGAGTTGGGAGTGAGCCCGCGGGGCTGGTACTATATTGAAAGGTTGATATTGAGCCCGAGGGGCAGTTTTTTTGATTATTTTCTACTTATTGAAATTACCTTTTGCAATTGTTGAAAAAGCACATTTTCAAAATAAATTTTTGAACTGATCTTGAGATTTTCTAAAGGGATTTCCACGGTATTTCGATTTTTCTCAAAAAGGGTTGTTCTGTCTTTTATAGCTGTTTGGTGTGCTCCTACATGTTTTCTTATCGCTCGGATATTATTCTCTCTTATTAACACTGACCTGGAGGTACTCACTTTAGTCCCTGCACCTTGTGTGCAGTTACAGGTATTGTTCACCCGATAGCGGGTTATTAGCAAGATCGAAGGTCATATTCTGGTAATTGAGTAAGGTGACCGCCAGTGTTCGCGGCACCGCACTCCATCTTTATATTTCGGTTTTATCTTGTATGTATGTATGTATATATATATATATATATATATATATATATATATATATATACACACACACATTGTTGGACCATTAGTAGTGTCCATACTCATTAGATGCTCGTGACTTGTGACACCCCAGTGGGGCTGTATTGATTTTTATATTAATAAATGTCATAAATCTAGATCCGATATACTATATAACTGTTTAACTGCTTAAAGAGGGTCTTTGGGTTGTTGGCTGGCGTTGTCTTCACGAGAGGCGCCATCACGACCTGGTATAAAATTTTGGGTCGTGACATATTAGGACCCCTGAGTTCCCTCTGAACTTGGATGCCTGAGGGTTGGCTCTTCCGCATTGCACTATTCTAATTCTAATGGTAACCTAGGTGTAAGCGATGCCGGGAATCTTTGAGATCCTTGGAACTTTGAATCACTTTGGATAAAGAGAAGGCTTTCGAAATCTGGATCCCGGAATTGGTTAATCACACATTGTTAGACATTAAGGTTGAATTAGGCTTCTCGGATCTAGCTGTTAGCTTTTTGATGTATTTTTATGTACTTTTCTGGTTTGTATTAACTTATATAAAACTCAAATAGTATAGTAAAAGGGTGTGGGAGGGGTCTTTACTTCATTGCATCAAAAAGGGTAGAAATCATGATTTAGGACATTATTTTACTAGATATCTTGCCTATGGGGTCCCTTAATACTAATTCAATCACAATAGAAAGCATGTCTATAAGATTTAACGTTCATGCTCTGTAATTATGCATATATAGATCCTGCTTATAGGAATTTTAAACTATCTGAAAATTTATTGATATCATGCCTATAGGATATGCATACTCATTAAGAAAACTTTAGGATTAATCAAACAACCATCTTTTCATAAGTTCTTTAACAATTTCTGAAAGTCAATAGTATATATATCATGCCTATAGGACTTTCCATAAAACTCGCTTGTCCGTTTAAATCAGTAATAACCTAATAATTGGTTCTTAAACGCCTCATTCAGTAACACTTTCAAAAATTTAGCCTTTTGATAAAACTCCTTTAAAACGATGCACATTTGTCTTGAAAATTGAGTTCTTTAAACTTGCATACCTTTTCTAAAATGGTTCCTCAAATGTTCTGCCTAAAATTGAGTTTTTTAAAATCAGTTCTGCATTTTACTCTTTTTCTTAAATAAGTTCTAGCTCTTCTGAAAGTTTTTTTTACAACTCTTCATGTGTTATAAAACTGGCCGGTCCGTTGATCTCTTTTTGAAACTCATTTCTAGACTAAGTCTGCAGTCTGCTATGTCAAAAAACTTATCTGCATTAGTTATCTTCTAAAGTCAGTAACTTCCTAAAACAACTCACGTTAGATGCCTTAATCTCTGAAAATTGTATCTGAGTTGCCTAATGCAGACTTTCTGTCTATATATATGTATTGAGCCTGTCCGCTCACCGCTTAACTTTAAGACCAAATCAGTATGTGCCAAGGCATGCTAAACTATATCTCGTTTGATTAAAGGGGTTTATTTGAGCTTGTCTATCTGATTATCCCCCCCCCCCCCTTTATTTGGTACTTGTTTTCAATGACGAAAATTGAATTTTATTCTTTGAAACTCCATAAAAGCCCCCATCCCTTTCTTCCCCTTTTAGGATTAGAAGTCCTAATAGGTCAGGACGGGTACTAGCATGCAATAAGTAATCGAGCCTAAATGTGTTTTAGTACCTTAATGGGGTGGGAAGGGTAGAATGTGGATATGATGACTGGTGCGCTAATATCACGTGCGACTCCTCTTCTGAAGAGTGAATGATGGATATTACATTGATGTGATCCATATTATGTTTAAACCTACGACCCCCCTTCCCTTTTCTTTTTTTGTCTACAGTGTTTTTTTCTTTAAAATTCTATTTCCCTTTTAGTCCCTTTTCTAAAAAAAACTTGTTATTCCTTTCTTCTTTTAAAAGCTTTAAACTTATCTGCAATTTCTATATGCAAACCTTATTTGTTTCTTCCACCTTCTAAAGTCATAATTATAGCATGGTCAGGAACCTTATTAGTGGATATTCAGGGGTGCCTAACACCTTTCCCTCGAGATAATCTCTAAGCCCTTACCCAAACTCTGGTTTCTTCTTCTCAATTTCTTCATCCCTTTGAAAGTTTCCTATTACACTAAATCATTAGGTGGCGACTCTCTAATACTCTAAAATCCAATTCTCGCAAGGGAATAAGAGTTGTCCTCCCGTAATGTTGTATACCCGATTTCCGGACTCCCATCCAGATGGAAAAAGGGGGCGTCAACATCTGCACCCCCACAGTGACTTCGGGTACCCATGAGATTTGAGACAGTGGCAACAATGACATTGTATGATGCAATTTGGTCAGGAAACAATGACTGACTAGGAATAACATCGTACGGTCAGGTAACAATGGCTGACCAGGAACTAATTTGTGCCCGAGGGGCTGGTACTATTCTATGTGAGTGCCCGAGGGGCGAGGTGTATATGAAATTTTGCATACTTACCTGTCTTTTGCTAGTTTAACTGTGGTTTCTATGCCGGAGGGGCGAATTTCTGTGCATTGCGGCACTAGGTTTTTTGAAATTATTTTTCACATGTTGAAAAGATAATTTTTAAAAGAGGTTAAAAACTGAGCCAAGATATTTTCTAAAGATTTCACAGATTTTACTATTTTTCTCAGAAAATTGTACCCGACATCTATACAGCATGTTGGTTGCTTTACGTGATTTCTTACTGCTCAATTATTATTTACTTTTATTACTCACTGAGTTGGATTACTCACTTTACTCCATACACCTCACGTGTAGTTGCAGGTATTTACTCATACCGTAGCGGGTATTGGCTGCATGGAGGTAGAGTTGTAGAGGTTTTAGCGAGGTGGCTGCCAGCGTTAGCAGCACCACTATCTTCCTATGTTATTCATTATTCTTGTTCAGTGTATTTCTAGATTGTAAAGTGGAAATTTCATTCCTACAGATGTTCGTGACTTGTGATACCCCGATTAGAGCCATTTTGGGCTGTAATTACATTAATTAACATCATTAAATCATATTCAAACTGTTATTTAATTGATTAACTGCTTAAAAGTGGTGTTCTGAAATGGTCTGGCAGGCCTTGTCTTCACGTGAGGCACCATCGCGACCGGAGTGGGGTTTGGGTCGTGACAAGTTAGTATCAGAGCCTAGGTTACTAGGTCTCATGAGCCATGATCAGGTTTAGTAGTATCTTGTTGATCGGTACGGAGACGTCTGTATTTATCCTCGAGAGGATGCAGAACCTTTAGGAAAAAACTTAGCATTCTTGAATTCTTTATGTCCTTGATTCAGCTTTAAAAGAAACTCTTGAAATTCCTTCCACGCGTTTGTTGGCGCCCATGAGTGCTCAGTATGATATGTTCCTTGATGGCTTGTGATTCCCCGATCAAGGGGCGAGATGCGATCTCCGTGAGTTTATGTTGGGCCAGTCTGGAGGACTTGAGGCCGAATCCTTGCCTATGGCTTGAGCACCGAGGTGCTGATTTTGTGAGCAAGTGTGTTGAACTTATACGTTCGGTATTGTCCCTATTAGCCGAAATGGCGGTTGAATATCCATGTAATAAGTATGTTAATACTGCAAGATATATCTATATGACTGGGTAGTGATGAAGAAGTCTGCTGGATAATAGATGAATTGCTAAGTATTCGTTTCCTATCGTGATTTGTTGTGTAGCCCGAATTATGTGCGCGTGAAGGATCGTTTCGTGTTTCTTAGTTGGGGAGTGAAGTACATTTCATGTGGCGGTATGAGTTCAGGCCCAGGAAGACTAAATGACCGTGTAACGTATATGACTGTGGAAAGTATGCAAAAATACTAAATTGAGGCTAAGAAGGTGGGTTATCTACTGCGGAGTGTTCTTAAGTGGTGTGATCTTTATGTGTATGTTAGAATATCTCATGTGTAATTGAAGGTACGCATTGAAATTTGAAAATTCGGGCCGCTTAAGAGAGTGGACTCAACTGATGTGGGGATGAATGCGAGAATTGCAGAGGATTACAGTACTAGATGATCTGTATTTTCACAAACTTGTAAATAATTCGAGTTTAATCTCACAATGGTATTGTGGAATCCTTATGGTTTGTGATTAACTCCCAGCTTCTTTCACTGGTTGGTCATATTGGGTATTTGGGTTGGTTTCGCTGTTTGTTTTTTGGTAGTAGGCATCTGATCATGTGACATTCCAGCAGTATGTGTTGTGCTTTAAGTCCGGTGGACAGTCTGTTGAATCCTACTCTTATATTTCCTAATTTGCAGGTTCTATTTTATATGCATTATAGAACCATTGTTAGTTGGGGGATCGTGTGTTGCCGTAGGGCCAGTACGACGAATTCTGATCTGAGAGTGTTTGTTCACGTATAATATTGTTCTTGCTCACTAATTATTCTAGCCTAATTAGTCGAAACCTTCACCTATCCACCATTATTTGAACTCATGAATGAAATTTTGATTAGTGTACATTAAGTTCTGTTCATCTACCTGATTCTGGTTGCAACATTTGGTAATGCACATGAGTACGTTTGGAATTTTTCTGTTTGTTTGCCTTTTCTTTCTATTCAGCCTAATTATGGGCCTGATATTCAAAAGACATGAAGCCCAATGTTGAGGCTCATTCGTTACTGGGCTCAATGGAAGCCCAAGCACCTTGCCTTGAAATTCCTAGTTTGGGGGTTTAATTTGCATAAAGCAGGGACGCAGGCTTTCAAGTTGGGCCTGCCCCTTAACCCTTTTGTTTTCTTGATCATGGCACAAGCCATTCATTATTTTTCAATAGCCAAATCCATTTTCTCTCTTCAAATGCAAATGTTCTTTCGTAAAGTTGGCTTGAACTTGGCTTTATTGTTTTTAAATTGGTTCAAACATTAAGCTTAAGAAATAGTGACATTTTTCCTTGCTCCATTAATCAATTAGTGGAGGGGAGCTATACTAGATAACCCAAAAAGTTAATGGCCCTCCGAGTTTAATTTGATCTTTTCCTAAAATGGAAATTGAGGTGTGTCGCGCCGAACAAAATTTCAAATTGCATGGCCCTCTTTTAATTAATATTGTTTTGATCTTTAGAATTCGAAGCATGCCATTTAGTGGAATTTCCATGGCCCTCGCAAAGTTGAAAATCCGTAGTTTCTTTAGGCGCGTTATTTAATAACATACCTTCCTAAACTCGGGTGCGCATTTATGTGACCCAAATCCAAATCCTACTAATGTTATAATGTGTTGTGGACTGCGAGTGCATTTATGTGATGCGTTCAAAACATATTTTATGTAATGTTGAATTTTCCTTTAAATTATATGAAAGCGGTTAAAGTAAAAATGCACATAGGCTTAAAAATATTTTAAAATCAGATAATAGGCCAGTAATAATAGTTGAGCGACTGTGCTGGAAGCACGAAACTCGGAAATTCCTAACACCTTCTCACGGGTTAACAGAATTCCTTATCCAGATTTCTGGTTCGCGGACACCAAAATATCCCAAGTGGAGACTCTGAATCTACAAATAAATATTTCTCGTTTCAATTGTCACTTTAAGGTGGAAAAAACTCTCTTATACCCTTTCAGGGTGTAGGAAAAAGGAGGTGTGACAGCTCTGGCAACTCTGCTGGGGACTAGAACCCAGAATCTCTTATTCAGGCTTCAGAATTTGAGTTTAGATGAATTGTTATATTTGGCTTTGTCTATTATCCGATTTTATTACATGTTTAGGCCTAATGTGCTAAATGTTTCTTTCACCGCTTTGATATTATCTGAACTATATATAAACTGCTACGAAACCCTTTTCTTCTCATCTTCGGGGATGTGCTCGCTGGCCGTGACTCCCTATTCAGTTAGTGTCATACCTTGAAATAAGAAAGAGGCTCGGACAAGTTCCTAAACCGGATGGCCTTTTGGTTCCTGGTACGTAGCCCCCTCCTCGGCTCGAGTTGTCTGCTCGGGTACACAAGTCTAGAACAAATACCTAGATTTTAAACCTAGAATAACTGAGTCTCATGTCGGATCCCTAGTAGGAACGTTTGTTTGCATCATGTGCGTTTGACTTTGTAGACTCAACATAAAGGTTAAGTCTGTCTAGGATAGGTATCCCAAAATGAAAAAACCATTATGATGCATCATATGTCCTACATGCTGCAATTTTCAAGGGTAAATTGGTCATTTGGCTGACCACTGATTATTGAGGGCAAATGAAAAAAAATGAGAGGGTGAAGTGTGAAGATAAATCGAGTGGGACCCAGTTATATTTTCTGTCATATTTTTGTAAAGGAAAAAAAGGCTTGAAAATTCAAAAAAAAAAATTTGCACTTTTTTATCATTTTCCGAAAAATAAAAAAAATAGAGAAAAAAATCCAAAAATATTTTACATGTTTCATCATTTTTAAAAAAAATGTGTTTTCTATAAATTAGTTGGTTTATTTTTTAATGACCCGACTTGTCATTTTGAGCTCTAGCGCGTCGTTCAGCAGTCAGAGGCTGTGATCAGCTTCATTTATGGTATTATGACTTGTATGCACAGTCGGAATCAAATTTCGGGAAGACTAGAGTTGATTTGGAAAGGGAATTCTCATTCTGAAAGCTTAAAGTTGAAAGAATTAACTAAGACTAACTAGTATTTTGGAAGAAATTTCATAAGTTTGGCTTGAAATTCATTTCAATGTTATCGATGTCCGTTTGGGATTTCGAGTCTGGGAGTAGCTCTGTATGGTGATTCTGGAGTTGGGAGCGCGATCGGAAGTGAATTCGGGGTCCATAGAACATTTTGGAGCCATTTTTCTAAAGATAGAAATTTGAATGTTTTTGAGAACTTTGACCGGAAGTGGACTTATTGATATCGGGGTCAGGATCCGATTCCAAAAGTTGAAGTAGGCCCGTTATGTCGAATATGACTTGTGTGCAAAATTTGAGGTCAATCGGACGTGATTTGAAGGTTTAAAATCGAAAGTAAAAGTTGGAAGTTCTAAAGATCATAAAGCTTGGATTGGAGGTTTATTCATGATTTTAGAGTTGTTGATGTGATTTGAGGCCTCGAGCAAGTTCGTAATGTATTTTGAGATTGTTGGTGTGACTGGTCAGGGTCCCTGGGGCCTCGGGTGTGTTTCCGGTTATATCGTGCTCTTATTTGATTCTTCAACATCGTTTCGTGGGACATAAAGGGGTACCGTATTAAGAAAATGAGCTACAAATTAAGTTTTTATTGAATTAGATTCGTATCGTAATTTTGGAGCCATAGCAAAAAGAATTGTCAAATTTGGACATCGTACGAGGAAGTTATGATCATTTCTGTATCGAGAAAAGGGTTAGTTGTTGTCATAACCGAATATGTGGGACCGCATGATGCGGTCATTTGTCGGCAGATGCGGTCAATTTTCCGTAGATGCAGAAAATGCTAGAGGTAGAGAGATTTCTCTTAAAATTGGAGCTTGGCTCATTTTCTCTTCATTTCTTCCATAAGAGCCGCTTTTGGAGCAACTTTGGAGTGCCATTTTCATCACCAAGCATGAGGTAAGTGATCTCTACTAGTTTTGAGTATATACAAGGTTTATATATGGATTTAGACATGGAAAATTGTAGAAAACTTGGGGTTTGATGGAAAACCTAAAAATATTAGTATTCTTGGAATTTGACCACAATTTTGATTATGGAATTTAGAGAAACTCATATATTTGAGTTCGTGAGGCTGTGTGTAAAATTTATCTTCGAAAAATTTTGAATTCCGGGCACGTGGGTCCGAGGGCATTTTTGTGAACTTTCCGATCGAGGTTAGGAATTGTTATAAATTGGATTATAATGAGTACCTTAGCATATATTAATGGATTTACATAATTATTGTCTAGTTTTGGAGCGTCGTGCATTGATTCGAGTCTTCGGAAGGACGCGGAATGTCAGTTATAGATCTTTGGAGCGAGGTGAGTCTCCTTTCTAACCTTGTAAGAGGGAATTGTCCCCATAGGTAAATTAATTGGCTATGTGCTCCTATTTTTGGGGCAACGTGCGCACGAGGTGACGAGAGTCCGTGTGTAGCTATTATTTTGCTATTGTCCGGGTATTTTAGGATCCAAAAGCATGTTTTACTTGAATTATTTGTGAACTTATTGACAGCTTGAATTGCTTAAATCACATTGAATTAGTAAATAAATTTCTTAAAGGATTAAACTTTATTTTTATTAAATTGTTAAAAAAGGATTGACTTTCTTTGTATAATTGCTCCGTGTGGACTCTTGATTGACTATCTGTGTGTATTTAAATTTTGGAGCGGGCTGAGCGCCTCGGCAGATTAAATAGATCCATCAATGTTTTGAGCCGTTTGACCCTCAGCTGTGCACAGTTTACATTTCTATTGAAGCGGGTCGTCGACCACGACATGATTTGCGCATGTTTGTATTGCTTGCCTTGAAACTTATCGAAGTTGTTGTTGCCTCTTTCCGGCTTAAGAGTATATGTATAAATGATGAAAAGGAATATTTTCCTATAAAAGAAAGAATTGTTTGTTTTCTTCAACCCACTGAATTATAATCATGTTTATTAAAATCCATGATTTATCATATTGGATAAATTATTATTGGACCATTAGAAAGTGTTGTAGTGGACCATCTCGTCTCTACTTCTTCAAGATTAGACGGGATACTCATTGGGTACGCGTTGTTTTCGTACTCATACTACACTTTTGTGCATTTTTGTTGCACATGAATATGCATCTCTAGTGGCCTACTGTGCGTAGCAGCACGGTTTATATGGAGACTTACGTGAGCTGCACTTCTCGAGGCGACCCGTAGCCAACAGAGTCTCTTTCAGTTTTCTGTATTTATTTTTGTCAATATTGTATTCCGGACGATTGTTGTATTACATTATTTCTTAGAAATTTCTCATGCATTTGTGACACCGGATTCTGGGAAGATTTTTGGATTATTAAATGTTACGTTTTGTTAAAGACTTCGGGGTTATTTTCTGTAAATTTTATTATTCGTTATGTAATGTACAAAGAAAATTGATTTTAGACAATACAAAATTAGAGTTTAATTAGGTATTTTTGTTGGCTTGCCTGACAGCGGTGTCCGATACCACCATGACCCTTAGTGGATTTTGGGTCGTGACAATATGGTATCAGAGCACTAGGTTCCGGTAGGTCTCACGAGTCATAAGCAAGTCTAGTAGAGTCTCGCGGATTGGTACAGAGACGTTTGCACTTATCTTCGGGAGGCTACTTATCTTAGGAGTACTTCCCTTCTTGATTCCTTATCGTGAGATTTGATTCCTTTAAGGCTTAGGCATTTGTTTCTTTCCTACCCAATCATATGTGATGTGAAGCGCTTGTTGTAAATCGTGAATTGAAGAATTGTAATGGCACTGCGAATGTGGTGCGAGTGTTTCTCCCTGCGGGGTTACTAAGCTATTATCGTCACCTTGTGGAAGGACATTCTGTTGTTGCGGCTCAGTAGCGGTACTTTTGAGACTTCTGAGGTTAGGCACAAGTTTCCATGTTGCTTAAGAACAATTGTTCCGCAATATTGTTATAATGGTAGTATGTTTGCCAACGTGTCGGGCCAGTGAATGACTTGAAGGTAGGTTTACTCTGTGCATGATCTAGAGATTCGGTATTTTATTTCCGGTAGAGGAAAAGCAATCAGGCTGAGAATGTTCAAATGCAGGTTGATCGAGACTTGGTATTTTCAAGTATGGTGGAGTTTTTATCGGTGACATGGTATCGTCGTCCTCGATTGAATATGTTAAGCTGCCAGTGTTGCAATTTTCTACGATGTCCTTTGGGGTACGATGTTGCGGGCCAGTATCGAAGCAGCGACGGTAAGAGAACGCGGGGTGCCGTGGTTCGGGATGGATTCAGTGTTCCTAATGTTGACGACTCAAGAAAGAAGATCTTCAGGAAGGTTTAAAGTAAGTAGCAATTTGTGGGTTCAAGTGCTACGAAGATAGATTTTAATTAAGGTAGCAATTGAGCAGCAAAGTATGAGGAAGGACGTGTGGGAAGTGCCACGCGGTGTTTAAAACTTCTAGAAGGCCAGGTATAAGAAGAGCAGGTTGAGTAGTTGATCAAAGAAGTGAGTTTTCTCAAAGTGGGAGAGTGGCGGAGCTGCATAGGGGCTTGGTAGTATGATGATTACGTGCCTTATGGGGAGTTTGGATCGATTTGGGAATTTTAGTGATTGTTGATTGGGGTCTATAGATCTAATTTGAGTATGGGCTACTATCCAGCAAAGAGATCAGTCGTGCGAATATGGTTGATGATTCAGAGTATAAAAAGGGGGTTTTACAAAAAGAATCAAAGAGTTTAGGCGGTTGATTGTGCAAGGTTATGTAAATAAGAGATAAGGAATTCGTGTGAGTTTCAGAGTTGTGTAATGGTGGCTTCAAGCTAAGTGGAAGATTCTCACCGACTATGATTGGCTTGCATGGTTAACTTGTGAGGTTTCTGGTTATTAGCATATTGAGGGGTTATCCCAGCTACGAGAAAAGACCATAAGTGGTAATTCGAGCTAATGAATTGAAATGCATGCTATGGTTGGCCTTATTGGCTCATGTTCAAACTTGGGGAAGGATTCAGGATTTATGCTTTGTATAAATGCAGGTTTCAAAGGAAGTGATTTCTGCTAGGTGCCTCGATGATAGGGTATTCATGTGTTATAGGATTCATGGAGTTGTTCACCTTTGGGGCCAAGTCAGAGCGGGTGGTTCTCAGTAACGGTCCTAGTGGATTCAAGGGGGTAAACTGTGGTGCCTCTTCGAGCCTATAGGTACGGTTAGGATTCAAGCTTGGCAGCAGCTTATGCGAATAGGCCCAGGATGTTCTATGATGTCGTGACTTTCAGTGTAGCATTTGGGAAATATGAAATTATTCATGGGAGTTAAGACAGCATGGCCTCGTGATTCTAAGTCACTCGGGATGAGTGCAAATAGTGTGCTATGTGTTGCATGGAGTTGTTATTGTTCCAAAGGCAATCAGGTTAAATCGAAAGAAGATATATTGGTTAGCCATAATTGAGTTGGCATATTGGTGGTGGAGATCAGTTCCCTTAGTGTGATCAAGTAAAGAGTGTGATTTGTGGTGGTACATATGTGGCTTGCTGGTCACAGTAATTAATGTTGTTCAGAAGCATCCTTCTGTTATAGCCGGTTATGTGTAGGCAGATCCCGAGAGGGCTATGGTGGCTTAGACCACTACTTAGGTGTTTTCCGATTTTGCTTGTTATGAGAATTTACCTGTGCATTGCTATGTTTCTCTTGAAGTAAGTCCAGTAAAAAGCTTTTATTGGCACGTTGGGTGCAGTGAGTAGTATGGAATTTGAAGTGAGGATCAAGGTTTCAGTTTGGTGCTGACAAGGATGTCACGAGCTCAGATGAGCAGGAAAGGAGTTTCGATGTTTAAAGTAAGTTGGTATTATCGTCAGTGTCACTTGAGATCGGTGTTTTGTGAAAGGGACTTTGCATCTTGGTTAAGGATTCTTGATTGCTTTTCAATGTTAGTGCAACCGATGGTTTGAATGTACAAACCTGTTATGTGTTTCGGAAGGTTGTGGGAGCGTGTCCCACAAGAAGATTGTATAAGCGTGGCATATAGTCACTCGATTGATTTAAGATTTAAACCAAGTATGAGGATTGTGGTAATATTATTAATTTGAGAATTTATGCCTGGAGGGCACATGGCTTACTGAGTTGTGGACAGTGGAGGTTTGCTCCAGTTGTGATGGTTGTTCTTATGTGTTAGAAGAAAAGGGGCCTGATTATAGACCCTTGAAAGGTCATTAACCTATTTCAGCGTAATCGGAATCGGACGGAGGTCTGAGATGGGATTTAATGTGAATATGACCTTTATAGTAGGCCAGATGTGATCTTTTCAGCAATGCGCTCTTTATAGAAGAGTAGTCGCGGTGTTATTTTGTCGTTAGCTACTTCATGTAATGATGTATTGCACCATATTAGTTGTGAGATGGCTTGGTAAATTTCTTATGTGTTGAGGTTCCGTGTAGCGATAATGTTATACGAGACGGATGGCTCTTGAGATTTAGATCGTATATTGAACCTCAGTGGTATTCGAGTGTGTTGATTATAGTGTCATATGCCTCCCCAGGGAAATGGTATCATGCACCTAGTGTGCTTGTGACTGACATTCGGCATTTTGTTGTAATGAGCAAAGTAGCTCGACGTATACCTCCTTAGGTGAGTTCTACGTGTGGATCGGGTGGCACGCCGCCATAGGTATGTTATTTGGATCTGGTGGCACGGTGCCATGGTTATGTTGTGTGGATCTAGTGACACGCCATCATGGTTATGCTGTTTGGATCGGGTTGCGTGCCGCAACAGAGTGATTTTCAATCTAGTTTTCCATATCTATTTTTATATGTTTTGTTTTCTATTTTTTGAGGAAAGCTCACGTTAGTTGTGTGCCCCCGTCGAATGTATGATTCGCGAGGAAGAAGAAGGTGGACCTCGGCAAGTGCTCACGTTGAGGAAGAAGAAGATGGAAAACCATAGTTCCATGACATCAAGGAATACTTGACAACAAGAGAATCTCCACAGCTCGCCAATGCCACTCAGAAGCGCACACTTCGGAGGTTATCTAACAATTTCTTTTATAGCGGAGGAATCCTGTATAGGAGAACTTCTGATTTGCGATTGCTAAGGTGTGTCGATGAAAGAGAAGCAACCAAACTATTGGATGAAGTGCACGTAGGGACTTGCGGACCGCACATGAATGGCTTGTTGTTATCAAAAACGGTACTTCGAGCAGGATACTTTTGGATGACTATGGAAACGGATTGCATCCAGTATGTCCGAAAGTGCCATCGGTGTCATATACATGCAGATATGATAAAATTTTCTATGAACAAGCTTAACGCAACAAGCTCACCATGGTCGTTCGTTGCTTGGGGAATGGATGTTATCGGTTCAATCGAGCCTGCCGCATCAAACGGGCACAGCTTCCTCTTAGTGGCAATTGATTACTTTACCAAATGGGTCGAAACAGCGTCATCTTAGTGGCAATTGATTACTTTACCAAATGGGTCGAAACAGCGTCATACAAAGAAGTGACTAAGAAAGTTGTGGCAGACTTCATCCGCAGCCGAATTGTTTGTCGGTTCGGAATTCTGGAATCAATCATCACCAACAATGGTTCCAATCTCAACAGAGACTTGATGAATGCAATGTGTGAAACATGCAAGATCAAGCACAAGAACTCTACATCCTACATGCCTCAGATGAGTGGAGCTGTAGAAGCAGCAATGACACGAGAAGATACTAAGGAAGATGATTGAAAGGCATAAAAAATGGCACGAGAAGTTATAATTTGCCTTAACTGGGACATTATACCACAGTCCGCACATCAACCGGGGCAACTCCATACATGTTGGTTTATAGTACAGAGGCGATCATTATCGCCGCTCTCTAAGGATCATACAAGAAGCGGAGTTAGATGATACAGACAGGGTAAAAGGTTTCTACGAGCAATTATCCCTCATAGACGGGAAAAGGATGAATGATGTTTGCCACGGTTAGTTGTATAAGAACAAAATGTCCAAAGCCTTCAACAGAAGAGTTAAACCAAGAAACTTTACACCGAGGCAGCTGGTATTGAAGAAAATATTCCCACATCAAGATGAAGCCAAGGGGAAATTCTCTCCCAATTGGCAGGGTCCGTACATGGTTCACCAGGTTCTAACTAGAGGAGCCCTTATTCTTGTATAGATGGACGGAGAAGTCTTACCGAAAACAATCAATTCTGATGCAATGAAATGATACCAGGTATAATCATATGTTTTCTTCATGATGTAATTTGAACTACGACTAACCTGATTCCCATTTAAGAGGGGATACGTAGGTAGCCCTATGGATTCGATCACAATTTAATAAAAATTCATTTTCCCCGCTATTGGAAGTGAGGAAGAATTTTGAGGAGGACCCTCAAAATTCCAAAGACGGTCCTTTCAGTCCTTTTATCGCCAGAAGAGCCAACCCAGTAAATTGGGGCAGAATTTTGAGGAGGGCCATCAAAATTTTGAGGTTGACCATTTTCAGTCATTTAGCACAGTTGTCTGAAGTGCCAGCCTAGTAAATTGGGGCAGAATTTTGAGGAGGACCCTCAAAATTCCGGAGCAAGCAATGTTGCAATGTCTTGAGCCACGTTGCAGTCATTGGTTCATTCAAAATAAAATCATTGTTTTAAACATATACTTATGCTATACTTTTTAAATCATGCATAACTATCATTTGAATCGATGTTGTTTAGCAACGCTACCCAAGTGATACATGGCGTCAGGAGCCACGGGAAGATGAACTAACCTTTCTCCCTCTGCAGAACTCACAATTTTTCTTTGGAAGCAGATCACAAATCATTGAATAACATTCACTCACCCATACTTTTCAGGAATGAAACTGTCAGAACAATCGCTTATTCAGAAAATCACTATTTGCACAACATTCCCCCAGCAATCACGATATTAGCTACCAGCTAAAAAAGTATTACTACTATCCGCCTTTACATTCTTGCATTGCATAAGGCTATTTATCTGCCTTCCGAGGTTAAGCTCTACCTTCATCCTGCATAAGGCTACCTATCTGCCTTTCGAGGCTAAGCATTGTCTCCATCTGCATTTTGCATAAGGCTATCCATCTGCCTTTCGAGGTTAAGATCTACCTCCATTTGCATAAGGCTACTCGAGACTAAGCTCTGTATCTATCCATCCTGCATAAGGCTATTTATCTGCCTTCCGAGGTTAAGCTCTACCTCCATCTGGCATAAGGTTTTCTATCTCTCTTTTGAGACTAAGCACTGTCTCTATCTGCATTTTTCATAAGGCTATCTATCTGCCTTCCGAGGTTAAGCTCTACCTCCATCTGCATAAGGCTACTTATATGCCTTTTGAGACTAAGCCGTATCTCCATCCTGCATAAGGCTATTTATCTGCCTTCCGAAGTTAAGTTCTACCCCCATCTTGCATAAGGCTAATTATCCGTCTTTCGAGACTAAGCCCTGTCTCCATCCTGCATAAGGCTAATTATCTGCCTTTCGAGACTAAGCATCGTCTCCATCCTGCATGGCTGAAATATCGCCACTTTAGTTCTTCGAACAGCTGCAATATCGCCACCTGCATTTAAATTCTCACTTTGGCTAAAAGATCCCCACCCTTTGGATTCATCGGCTGAAAGATTGCCACCTTCTCATGGGTTGAAAGATCACCAACTTATTCAAAGGCATCATAGTTCGGAGACACCATCTGTATAGCCCTAGAACACCAATTCATGGCTTGCGAATCTTTACTTATGCTCTTCATGGCCCAGGACATCATAGTCTGAGGACGTCATCCTAACCATCCAAAGACAGCATTCATGGTCCAACGGGAATTTGCATCATATTTATATATGCACAATATTTTCCACATTACTCAATTGTAGGTACACTTGCTAGCAAACGGCAGTCTCAACAGGAGCGATCCCGCTCTGATTCCCGCAGCCTATCTGACTCCAAACACCTTTCCAAATCTAATCATCGCATCCGTCTTTTTCAAAATCTCCAACAAAACACTACGCCAATTGTTCCCGAACTACATATGGCCTGATTCTTGTAAAACCAAGGATATGTAGGTGGCTCAATATCCATAGCTCGGTCAAAGTTCTTTTTAATAGCCTATTCGATCAAAATTGGCCATCTTATCTTTACCCGACAACTCTTTCATCCTCCTCCAGTAAAGAAGGGCGACTGTTCATACCCAATTTATTCCTATGTATTTTTATACCCAAAATACTTTCAAAATAGCATATATGTTCATATATAAGCACATCAAAAAGTATAGATATTTTAGTGATCTTTTAAACCCATTTATCGCCTATCTTTGTACCATAAATTCAATAATTATTTCCAAAATAATCATTTTGGTAAAACTTATTTTTATTCTCATATTTGCACCAAAATGTAGCTAAGATGATTTTTACATATTTTTACAAATTCATTTGGTATTTTTAAAACTAAATTGCATGTAATTGCAATTTTAGCCTACTTTAAGATTTAACGGTGTTTTATAATATTTTAAAATTGGTTCCAGTATATTTAAATTAATATTTATATATTATTAACTAAGTCAGTACCTTTAATTTACATTCAAAATCATTTCTACCATTTTTATATAATAAAAGGAAACAACTGGCCTGAAATCGACCCACCCAATTGGACCTTCTCAATTCATTTAACCCAACCCCCTTAACCTGTTTATCTGACCTGCCCGGGATTCCTTTTCATCCAGGCCGTTGATCCTTTTGATCAATGACCACGATTAACCATTTTCTTTTTAATTCCACCTCACCCTACCCTAATCCTCATTTCTCTTCAACAGCCGCCTCTAAAATCTCTCCCTCTCTCAAACTCACTCGAAAGGTCCTGAAACCTTAGCCCCTCTCACCCTTCTCCGACCATAATCTCATCGGAATCCATCGCGTCTCCGGCCACGGACGGCCTGTACTCACCTCTCTTCACCCATAAACCCTGGGTGTTCGAGATTTCGAGGTCTGACCTCGATGGTGTCCATTTTGATTCTCTACAGATCTGTGGTTCTATGGCCTCTTCGGCCTTGCTCCGGCGTGTTCAAGCTTTAGGATCCTATCTCTGGCCATCTCCGACTCGAGACCACACTTTCTTCCAAGCCTTATCATTTCTAGGGTTTCTCTGAAAACCTAAAGTTATTCAAGATTTTTCTCTGGTTGTTTTCTTAGATTTATGCTGTATCTGTGCTATATTCGACGTTTTAAGCTTTTTCCCCAATTTTCCTTTATAAAATCGTTTGATTTTTAAACTAGGGTTTCTGAAAAACCTTTTGATTCTTTCCACTCTTTTCTTTATATGTGTTTGTCTGTGTTTATCTCATATGTTTTCTTCTCTACTACGCATGTATTTGATCTCCTGTTTTTCTTTCAACTAAGCATGATTCTTGTTCTTCTTCTTTTCTTTGAGTGTATCAGCCTATGTGATGTTCTTATGCCTGCATTACTATGCTTCGTTCTTTATTTGACTAATTCTATATCATGCTTTCACATGTTCATTTACCCCGTGTTCCTTTACTGACTTTTCTACTAAGCTTTAGCTCTTTACTCACCTTCTTCTAGGCTTTGTTTGAGTTCTTTCTAGACATGTTTCATCTACTATTTTCCCAAGCTTGTATCGCTTTTTCTCTTCTGAACTTGTTTGAGTGACAAGTTTTTGTTAAAACGTGTTCCATGTGCTTCAAATTGGTTTCTACATTACATTTGCCTTGAGCCTGCTATGCTATTTGTTTGTTTTCTCATAAGTCTTTGAAAAGACTACTGAGCCTGTTCTAGTTATAGTCTTCTCGTCTATTCATCTGATTCAAGTCATAAACCCTAGTATTTGCGATTTTTGGCAGGCTTGACTTTGTTTTGGACTAGGGTTCTAGTCAGAACTCTTGACTCCATCAAACTCACTTTAAGTCTATAAACTGAATTCGACCTCTTTGTTATGACCCTGAATTTTTCTACACTAGTCTCCCTCTTGTCTCACATGTCTGTATGATTTATATATGATAAATTCTCCCTTCAAAAAGTCTTTTCCAACTAATTAGTTGATTTCAAATTTCTTTTAATGATTCCTGACTAATTGTTTTCGATTTCTCTAGTTTCCCTTTTCCTGACCTTGTCCATTCAAACGGAGCCTGACACTTTGATTTTTACTGGTAGTTAGTTGATTGTCTTTCCTTAGTATGATCAAACCATGTACTACTTGACTCTTTCCTTAAATAATATCTCTGTGTATTTTCCCCTATTATGTTACTTTGGAAAAGGGTTTTAGTTATTTTCTTTCCATAATTACCTCATGCCCATTTGAAATCAAATCCTTTGACTAAAGGAAAATCATTGAGACTGATTTTAAAAGTAATTTCTTACCTCTTCCTACTTGTTTTCTACACTATACAAGGGGGGCTACCTTTCTGCACTTGCACACACACTTTTCTGCACTTGAGACACACAATTAGACTAAGACTCTCGAGTTGCATTCTTACACACACAGCAGTATTAACCACTCTGTTTTCTACTCTCTTCTTCTAAATACTTCTACTCTTTGCTTTCTGAAACACCTTTGAGTTCTCTTCAATCCTTCAAGTGTCCTGCTGAGAATTTGAGTTTGTTCCTGCTGTTTGCTTGCTCTTATTCTCACTTTGGAACTGGTATGTTCTCCTTAGTTTAAAAAATGCTCCTCCGCTATGTGTTTACACCCTAAGTTTTGATATGTGTTCCTGCAACTTTGTTACTACTTCTCTTATGTAAACTCCATTTCCTTTTTCCTCTTTGTATATGAGTATGGTTCAAGACATACCAGCACTTTAACATTGTTGTCTATGACTCTGAACAGGTTCTTTGACCCCTAACTCAATCAGTTCCCACTCCCCTTTCCCCTTTATGTGTTTGAGCATTGGACTTGGGTCTGATGGTTTCCTAATCACTATCCAGACTTAGGTTGACCTTCAACGGTCTGCTCCTAACTTGTTTAACCAAACAAGTGATCAGGGGTGTACCAGTCTACACTTGTGGCTAGGCATGACCACAATTTGTATGTCTCCCTAAATCCCTTTTCACTTTGCAATTACTCTTAGTTAAAAGTTCTGCCCCTCTCTTACAAGCCATGCATTAGGACCCCCTGAGTTCCCTCTTAACTTGGATGCCTGAGGGCTGGCTCTTCCGCACTGCACTATTCTAATTCTAATAGTATCCTGTGTGTAAGCGATGCCGGGAATCCCTGAGATTCCTTGGAACTTGAAAACTTTGGATTAAGAGGAGGCTTCGGAAATCTAGATCCTGGAATTAGTTAATCATATATTGTTAGGCATTAAAGTTGAATTAGGCTTTTCGGATCTAGCTGTTAGCTTTTGATGTATTTTATATACTTTTCTAGTTTGTATTAACTTGAATAAAACTCAGGGAGTCTAGTAAAAGGGTGTGAGAGGGGTCATTACTTTCTTGAATCAAAAAGCGTAGAAATTATGAGTTAGGACTTTATTTTACTAGAAATATTGCCTATAGGGTCCTTTAATACTGGTTCAATCACATAGAAAGCATTTCTATAGGATTTAACGTTCATGTTCTGTAATTATATAGAGATCCTGCTTATAGGAATTTTAAAATTTCTAAAAATTTATTGATATCATGCATATAGGATACGCATACTCATTTGGCAAACCTTAGGATTAATGAAACAAGCATATTTTCATAAGTTCATTAACAGTTTCTGAAAGTCAATAGTATAGATATCATGCCTATAGGACTTTCCATCAAACTCGCTTGTTTGTTTAACGCAGTAATAATCTGATAATTTGTTCTTAAACGACTCATTCAGTAACGTTTTCAAAACTTTAGCCTTTTGATAAAACCCCTTTAAAACAGTGCACATTTGTCTTGAAAATTGAGTTCTTTAAACTTGCATACCTTTTCTGAAACGGTTCCTCAAATATTCTGCCTAAACATTTTTTTTAACTCAATTCATGAACTTGTTGTTTAAATTAGTTCTGCATTTTACTCTTTTCTTTAAATAAGTTCTGGCTCTTCGGAAGGTTTTTTTTACAACTCTTCCTATGTTATAAAACTGGCCGGTTCGTTGATCTCTTTTTGAAACTCATTTCTAGACTAAGTCTGTAGTCTGCTCTTTCAAAAACTCATCTGCATTAGTTATCTTCTAAAGTCAGTACCTTCCTAAAACAGCTCGTGTTAGATGCCTTAATCTCTGACAATTGAATCCGAGTTGCCTAATACAGACTTTCTATCTAAATATATGTGTTGAGCCAGTCTGCTCACCGCTTAACTTTAAGACCAAATCAGTATGTGCCAGTGCATGCTAAACTATATATTGTCTGATTAAAGGGGTTTATTTGAGCCTTGTCTATCTGTTTGTTCCCCCCCCCCCCCTTTATTTGGTACTTATTTTGAATGACGAAATTAGAATTTTATCCTTTGAAACTCCGTCAAAGCCTCATCCCTTTCTTACCCTTATTGGATTAGAAGTCCTAATACCCCAGGACTGATAGGTCAGTACGGGTACTAGCATGCAATAAGTAATTGAGCGTAAACGTGCTTTAATACTTTAACGGGGTGGGAAGGGTAGAATATGGATATGATGACCGGTGTGCTAATGTCACGTACGACCCCTCTTCTGAGGAGTGAGTTATGGATATAGCATTGATGTGATCCATATTATGTTTAAACCGAGGACCCCCTTCCCTTTTTTTATCTACAATGTTTTATTCTTTAAAATTATGTTTCCCTTTTAATTCCTTTTCTAAAAAAAATGGTTATTCTTTTCTTCTTTTTAAAGAATGAAACTTATCTGTAATTACTATGTGCAAACCTTATTTGATACTTCCATCTTCTAAAGTCACAATTATAACATGGTTGGGAACCACACTAGTGGATGTTGAGAGGTGCCTAATACCTTCCCCTTGAGATAATCTCTACGCCCTTACCCAAACTCTGGTTTCTTCTTCTAAATTTCTTCATTCCTTTAAAAGTGTCCTATTGCAATATAATCATTAGGTGGTGACTCTCCAAAACTCCAAAATCCAATTCTCGCAAGAGAATAAGAGATGTCCTTCCATAATGTTGTATACCCGATTTCTGGACTCCCGTCTAGATGGAAAAAGGGGGCGTCGACATCTGCAACCCAACAGAGAGTGCGGGTACCCATGAGATTTGAGACAGTGGTAACAATGACACTATATGATGCAATTTGGTCAGGTAACAATGACTGACCAGGAATAACATCGTGCGTTCAGGTAACAATGGTTGACCAGGAACTAATTTGTGCCCGAAAGGCTGGTACTATTCTATGTGATTGCCCGAGGGGCGAGGTTTTATGTGTTCATTTTGCGTACTTACTTGTTTTTTGCTAGTTTAAATGTGGTTTCTACGCCCGAGAGGCGGATTTATGTTCATAGCGGCACTAGTTGTTTTGAAATTATTTTGCAACTGTTGAAAAGATAATTTTCAAAAGAGATTAAAAACTGAGCCAAGATATTTTCTAGAGATTTCACAGATTTTACTGTTTTTCTCAGAAAATTGTACCCAAATTCTATACAGCATGTTCGTTGATTTACATGATTTCTTATTGCTCAATTACTCACGGAGTTGGAGTACTCACTTTACTCCATGCACCTCGCGTGCAGTAGCAGGTATTTATTCACCCAGAAGCGGGTGTTGGCTGTATGGAGGCAGAGTTGTAGAGGTTTTAGCGAAATGACTGCCAGCTTTCGCAGCACCACTATCTTTCTATGTTATTCATTATTCTTGTTCAGTGTATTTCTAGATTGTAACGTGGAAATTTCATTCCTATAGATGTTCGTGACTTGTGACACCCCGATCAAGGGCGAGATACGATCTCCATGAGTTTATGTTGGGCCAGTCTGGAGGACTTGAGGCCGAATCCTTGCCTATTGCTTGAGCACTGAGGTGTTGATTGTGTGAGCAAGTGTGTTGAACATATATGTTCGGTATTGTCCCTATTAGCCAGAATTTCGGTTGAATATCCATGTAATGAGTATGTTAGTACTGCAAGATCTATCTATATGACTGGGTAGTGACAAAAGTATGCTGGATAATAGATGAACTGTTAATTGTTCATTTCCTATCGTAATTTGTTGTGTAACCCGAATTATGTGCGCGTGAAGGATTGTTTCATGTTTCTTAGTTGGGAGTGAAGTGCATTTCATGTGGCGGTCCAGGAAGACTAAATGATCATGTAATGTGTATGACGGTGCAAGGTATGTAGAAATACTAAATTGAGGCGAAGCAAATGGGTTATATCCTGCAGAGTGTTCTTAAGTGGTGTGATCCTTATGTGTATGTTAGAAGATCTCATGAGTAATTGAAGGTACACGTTGAAATTTGAAATTCGGGTCGCTTAAGAGAGCGGACTCAACTGATGTGGGGATGAATGCGAGAATTGCAGAGGATTAAAGTACTAGATGATCTGTGTTTTCACAAACTTATAAATGATTCGATTTTAATGTCACAATGGTATTCTGGCATCATTATGGTTTGTGATTAACTCCCAACTTCTTTCACTGGTTGTACATGTTGGGTATTTGGCTTGGTTTAGCTGTTTGTTTTTTGGTAGTAGGCATCTGATCATGTGGCATTCCAGCAGTAGGTGTTGTGCTTTAAGTCCGGTGGACAGTCTGTTGAATCATACTCTTATATTTCCTAATTTACAGGTTCTATTGTATATGCATTATAGAATCATTGTTAGGCTGGGGATCTTGTGTTGCTGTAGCGCTACTACGACGAATTCTGGTCTGAGAAAGTTTGTTCACGTATATTATTGTTTTTGCTTACTAATTATAATAGCCTAATTAGTCGAAACCTTCACCTTTTCCGCCATTATTTGAATTCATGAATGAAACTTTGGTTAGTGTACATTAAGTTATGTTCATCTACCTGATTCAGGTTGCAAAAATTTGTAAAACACACGAGTACGTTTGGAATTTGTCTGTTTGTTTGCCTTTTCTTGGAAAACACGTAGTTGCTTTAAGTGCATTATTTTAATAACTTACCTTCCTAAACTCGTTGGCACATTTATGTGACCCAAATCCAAAACCTAAAAATGTCATATAAAATATGTTGCGAACTGCGGGTGCATTTATGTGATGCGGTTCAAAACGTATTTTATGTGATGTTGAATTTTCCTTAAAATTATATCAAAGCGGTCAAAGCTAAAATGCACATAGGATTAAAAATGTTTTAAAATCAAATAATAGTCCAATAATAATAGTTGAACGACCGTGCTGGAAGCACGAAACTCGAAAATGCCTATCACCTTCTCCCGGGTTAACAGAGTTCCTTATCCAGATTTCTGGTTCGCAGACTGTAATACAGTATCAATCTTTTTCTCGACTCAGGATTTTAATATGTGACATGGGACATCATAAATATCCCAAGTGGAGACTCTGAATCTTTAAATAAATAAATCTCGTTTTGATTCTCAATTTAAGGTGGAAAAAACTCTCTTATACCCTCTCAGGGGTGTAGGAAAAAGGAGGTATGATAGCTCTGGCAACTCTGCTGGGAATTAGAACCCAGAATCTCTGGTTCAGGGTTCAGAATTAGAGCTTAGATGAATTGTTATATTTGGCTTTATCTATTATCTAATTTATTACATGCTTGGGCCTAATGTGCTAAATGTTGTTTTTACCATTTTGATATTATCTGAACTATGCATAAACTGCTACGAAACCCTTCTCTTCTCATCTTCGGGGATGTGCTCACTGGTCGTGACTCCCTATTCAGTTAGTGTCATACCTTGAAATAAGAAAGAGGCTCGGAGAAGTTAATAAGCCGTATGGCCTTTTGGTTCCCGGTACGTAGCCCCCTCCTCGGCTTGAGTTGTCTGCTCGGGTGCACAAGTCTAGAACAAATACCTAGACTTTGAACCTAGAATAACTGAGTCTTATGCCAGATCCCGAATAGGAACGTTTGTTTGCATCATGTGCATTTGACTTTGTAGACTCAACATAGGAGTTGGGTCTATCTAGGACAGGTGTCCCCAAAATGAAAAGACCATTATGATGCATCCTATGTGCTACATGTTGTAATTTTTCAAGGGTAAAAGGGTCATTTGGCAGATCAATGATTATTCAGGGCAAACAAAAAAATAAAAAAATAGAGGGTGAAGTGTGAAGATAAATGAGTGGGACCCAGTTATGTTTTCTGTCATATTTTTATAGGAAAAAAAGGTTGAAAATTCAAAAAAAAAGAATTTTGTGTTAAGAATAGAATTCTAATTAGAGTGAATGTCTATCTTATAGAAGAGTTTTACTTTGAGGCTAAGTCATTTCTCTTCCTATAAATAGAGGGTTTTTACCCCATTGTAAATCCATCCCAAAAATATCAATAAGAATTCTCCTCTCCCTACTTTCTCTGCAATATTGTTCTTGTTCTTGTATTATTTTATAATACATTATCAGCACGAAGCTCTACTATCTCAAGAATCTCTTTGAGAAAATTAAGGTAAAATTAAGGTATTTTTTCTCCTCCTAATTTTGTTTTAATTATGTCTGATATTATGAAAAGAAAGTTCGTTGCCCTTGAAATTTCGGGCAAGAACTACATGACATGGGTGTTGGATCCTGAAATCCATTTGGATGCAATGGGTCTTGGAGACGCCATTAAAGACAGAGATAATGCATCCACCCAAGACTGTGCTAAGGCCTTGATTTTCTTGCGCCATCACCTTGATGAAGGTTTGAAAATTGAATATCTCACAGTCAAAGATCCACTTATCTTGTGGAATGGCTTAAAGGAGAGATATGACAACTTAAAGTTTGTCACTCTGCCACAAGCACGATATGATTGGGCTCATCTGAGGCTCCAAGACTTTAAGTCTGTTTCTGAATATAATTCTGCAATGTTCAGAATTACTTCTAAATTGAAACTCTGTGGAGATAATATCACTGATTATGATATGCTTGAAAAAACGTTTACAGCGTTTCATGCCTCCAATATGGTTCTGCAACAACAGTACAGAGAGAGAGGTTTCAAAAAGTACTCTGAGCTGATTTCTCTTCTCCTTGTGGCTGAGCGAAACAATGATCTGCTCATGAGAAATCACGAAAATCGACCCACTGGGTCTACACCATTGCCTGAAGCAGATAAGGTGTATTCCCATTATGCTAAGCATGGAAAAGGCTATGGCTTTAATCATGGTCGTGGTCGCAATCGGGGTCATGGCCGTGGACGTGGACAAAGAAGAAATTTTCCTGGTGTCAGTCACCCCCCAAAGAGATATAACCACCAAAAGCGGAAACGGAATTATGAGGATCCAAAAGCAAATAGTTCAGAAACTATATGTTATCGTTGCGGTGGAGAAGGGCACTGGTCAAGAATTTGCCGTGTACCAAGACATTTGGTTGAGCTTTATCAAGCATCTCTAAAGAGTAAAGGCCCTGAAACCAATTTTGTCTCTAACAATAATTTTGACATCACCCACTTGGATGTGGCAGACTTCTTTGAGCACCCTGAGGGGAAAATAGACCACCTAATCGGTGATGGATCTGTGATTAAGGAAGATTGAGTTGTTTGATTTTATTTTACTTATTTGTATTAGTTAGTGAATAAACTAATAGTCATTAGTATCAACTTGTATTATTTAATTTATGGAATAGTGTTAATATTCGTTCTTTAGAATGCTTCAGTATGCTTAATTTTCAAAGATATTTTTTTTCAGTAAAGTTAATCGACTAACATGTCAGATAGTCGACTATTTAATAATTCGTATTAAACTGGACTTTTTCCGCAAGGCATGTTAGTCGACTATCAGATTTAGTTAATCGACTAACCTAATGACCGTTGCCTAAGTTAATCGATTAACATATCAGATAATCGATTATCTTATATTTCTTGTTAAACTGGACTTTTTCCGCAAGGCATGTTAGTCGACTATCAGATTTAGTTAATCGACTAACCTAATGACCGTTTCCTAAGTTAATCGATTATCAACTTAGTTAATCGATTAACCTCAGCAGATTTTGAAAATATTGTTTAATTATGAAGCAATGGATTAAATTTGTTTATTCTCATTTTCGTATATTTCTTTTGTATGTCAAACCATGGGAAGCAAATATGGATATCTCATAAAGCAAACTTGGATCAACGTCCAACTGTAAAAATATTTGTTTAATTGATTCATGTACCACACATACGATATTCAAAGAGAAGAAATATTTCTTTCATTTAAGTATGTGTAAGGCAGATGTTACTACAATTTCTGGTAGTAGTAAATTGATTGAAGGCTCCGGAAGAGCAACTATAACTCTGCCTAAAGGAACAATACTAGTCATAGAGAATGCAATGTTCTCCTCCAAGTCCAAGAGAAACTTGTTGAGTTTTAAAGATATCCGTCAAAATAGATATCATATTGAGACAATAGATGAGAATAATCTTGAATACCTCATCATTACAAAGAATGTCTGGCCAAAAGAGGGTGATTGAGAAGTTCCCATCTTTATCTTGTGGCCTGTATTGGACAAAAATTAGTGCCATTGAGGCAGATTCCACAGTAAACCAAATGGTTACTGATTCCAATACATTTGTACTTTGGCATGATCGATTGGGACATCCTGGATCAAGTATGATGAGATGGATTATAGAAAATTCATATGGGCATCCATTATAGAATTTAAAGATTCTTTTAAATAATGAATTTTCTTGAACTTATTGTTATCAAGGCAAGTTAATTATTAGACCATCACCAACAAAGGTTGGAACTGAGTCACCTACGTTTTTGGAACGTATACAAGGGGATATTTGTGGACCTATTCACCCACCTAGTGGGTCCTTTAGATATTTTATGGTCTTAATAGACGCATCCTCTAGATGGTCTCATGTGTGCCTATTGTCATCACGCAACCTTGCGTTTGCAATATTAATGGCACAAATAATTCGATTACGAGCACAATTTCCTGATAATCCAATTAAGTCTATTAGACTAGATAATGCTGCTGAGTTTTTATCCCAAGCATTTAATGATTATTGCTTATCAATTGGGATAAAAGTGGAACATCTTGTAGCTCATGTTCACACTCAAAATGGTCTTGCAGAATCTTTAATTAAACGTCTGCAGTTGATTACAAGACCATTACTCATGAAAACGAGGCTGCCCACTTCGGTTTGGGGTCACGCCATTTTGCATGCAGCAATGCTAGTTCGTCTCAGACCGACGAATTATCACAAATATTCCCCGTTGCAATTAGTTTTGGGTCATGAACCTAATATATCCCATTTAAGAATATTTGGATGCGCAGTATATGTGCCTGTAGCACCGCCATACCGCACAAAAATGGGTCCGCAAAGAAGGTTAGGAATATATGTTGGGTTTGAATCGCCCTCCATTATTCGCTACCTCGAAACATTGACAGGGGATTTGTTCACTGCACGATTTGCAGACTGCCGATTCGATGAGACACTTTTCCCAAAATTAGGGGGAGAAGTTGGTGAAACCAAACGCGAAATTTTGTGGAAAAATCCATCATTATCTCATCTTGATCCACATACCTCTATTTGTGAAAAAGAGGTGCAAAATATTATCCATTTGCAAAGAATAGCAAATCAAATGCCTGACGCATTTACGAATCCTCTTATATTGCTTGTTCTTATTAATTAAGAGACCAACTAAAGTTGGGATTAAATCCCATGAATTCTGGAAATTTCAAAGGTGAACATGGGCCAATTCACCTGCCATGTATACCACATAAGATGCATCTATGATATGGTTACATGCGCGATTATCATTAACCCGCAACATGGTGTTTTGCGAGGTAACTTGCTCAATAATTCAATTTAGAGCACAATTTCCAGATTTTCTATTCAAGATAATTCATCTTGATAAGTTGGTTTACATCATAGTTGGTTTAGCAAAATAATTTATTGAGTGCCTCTACTTAATAGCTAAATTATTGCTTATGAGAACAAAGTTATCTATATCAATTTGATATGAGTTATACACGAGAGTATATAATATTCTCCCCTCACAAGTGGTTCAGGGTCAGGAACCAAATAATTTCATCTTATTATTATTGATGTGCAGTGTATATTAACATGATAATGCACAAAGATGATTTCCCAGAGTTGAGGAAACAAGTTAGTTTTTCTAACATGAGGGGGAGACATGATAAACACTTGAGAAAAAGTTACATGGAACGAATTATCATTTGTATATATAGATCCTCGAATATCATAATATGAACTTGAAGTTCATAAAAAGATAATTCAATTGCAACATATTGCAAAGCATGCCATACGCATTTGCTGACCCAAAGAAAGTAACTATATTATCACTGCAAATGCTCATATTAAGTCCTAGAAGGACAAAGTTTTTGATACGCTTAAAGCGTATAGACAAATCGGTTTCAAAAGAACTTCTTAATAAAGAAGATGAGCAAATGATCAAAGTGATCATAATAAAGGAGGTAAGTGATCTAGAAGGTCACATGACATAACACTTCATAAAATCTCATGAGAGATTCAGGTACCTGATTGTATGAATGAAGAGATCTATATGTTATGTCATTATGAAAATTTATTGGAACCGATATAAAATGTTCGTCGACGGCATCTATGATAGCGCTAAATATCGATGAGGATCTTAAGTTTGTCGAATACAGACAAAAGTATTGTCCAAATGGAAGAGATACAACTTAAGTAGAATTGATTCCATATGAAAGACATGTCGTTTTGGACATGTAGTTCAAATACTTGAAAGTATAAAGTCAATGGTATGTGCAATCATTTTTCGGTATCTTATTTCTCTAACATGACATGAAAACTTGATATGCATCTCTCTCTATTATATGGCTTATATGACTTAACTTATATGTCAATCTATGAAGGATTTAAGTTTCTTGAAGCATATACAATTCTTGATCTTGAAGTACCACTTTCTTAGTGCAATTTGTGCACATATGTATCTTGCTATAACTTTAAGCAGATAATGTGATAGCGAGGATATCTCTATGGAGATATTGAAGAGCCACTCCACGATATTTGTGAAGACATTATATATCTATCACCAATGATAATTTCAAGGTGCGGAATATTCATTCAAGTCAATATGGTTGATTTATTTATCAAATCTATACCACCAATCTCTTGAAGATGGCGCATAAGATTGGAATGTGAAGGCTCAAGGATGTGAATTGATGCTCTTATCAGGGGGAGTTAATGCGTGTTGCACTCTTTTTCCCTTACAAGGTTTTGTCCCACTGGGTTTTCCTTGCAAGGTTTTTAACGAGGCAACCAATAGGCGCATTACTAAATATGTGTACTCTTTTTCCTTTTCTATAATTTTTTTTCCCATTGGGTTTTATTTTAGTTAAGGTTTTAACGAGGCACATTATCTATTGAGTAGACATTCAAGGGGGAGTGTTAAGAATAGAATTCTAATTAGAGTGAATGTCTATCTTATAGAAGAGTTTTACTTTGAGGCTATGTCATTTCTCTTCCTATAAATAGAGGGGTCTTACCCCATTGTAAATCCATCCCAAAAATATCAATAAGAATTCTCCTCTCCCTAATTTCTCTGCAATATTGTTCTTGTTCTTGTATTATTTTATAATATTTTGCACTTTTTTATCATTTTCTAAAAAATCAAAAAAAAAAGAGAAAAAAATCCAAAAATATTTTACATGTTTCATCATTTTAAAAAAATGTGTTTTCTATAAATTAGTTGGTTTATTTTTTAATGACCCGACTGGTCATTTTGAGCTCTAGCGCGTCGTTCAGCAGTCAGAGGCTGTGAGCAGCTTCAAAAAAATGTGTTTTCTATAAATTAGTTGGTATATTTTGTCACAACCCGACTGGTCATTTTGAGCTCTAGCGCGTTGTTCAGCAGTCAGAGGCCATGAGCAGCTTCCTTTTAGGCATTATGACTTGTATGCACAGTCTGAATTGAATTTCGTGAAGTTTAGAGGTTATTTGGAAAGAGAATTCTAATTTCGGAAGCTTAAAGTTGAGAGAATTAACTAAGACTAACTAGCATTTTGGAAGAAATTTCATAAGTTTGGCTTGAAGTGCATTTCAATGTTATCAATGGCTGTTTGAGATTTCAAGTCTGGGAGTTGCTCCATATGGTGATTCTGGAGTTGGGAGCGCAATAAGAAGTGAATTCAGAGGTCCGTAGAACATTTTGGAGCCATTTGTCTAAAGATAAAAATTTGAAGGTTATTGAGAACTTTGACCGAAAGTGGATTTTTTAAAATCGGGGTTGGAATCCAATTCCGAAAATTGAAGTAGGTCCATAATGTCGAATATGACTTGTATGCAAAATTTGAGATCAATCGGACGTGATTTGATAAATATAAAATCGAAAGTAAAAGTTGGAAGTTCTAAAGTTCATAAAGCTTGGATTGGAGGTTGATTCATGACTTTAGCGTTGTTTGATATGATTTGAGGCCTCGAGCAAGTCCGTAATGTATTTTGGGATTGGTTGGTGTGATTGGTCAGGGTATCGGGGGCCTCGGGTGTATTTCAGGTTTCGCGCTCTTATTTGATGCTTCAACATCGTTTCTTGGGATATAAATGGGTATCATATTAAGACAATGAGCTACAAATTAAGTTTTTATTGAACTATTAGATCCGAATCGTAATTTTGGAGCCATAGCAAAAAGAATTGTCGAATTTGGATATTGTATGAGGAAGTTATGCTCATTTCCGTATCGCGAAAAGTACTGGTTGCTATCATAACCGCAGATGTGGGACCACAAATGCGGTCATTTGTCCGCAGATGCGGTCAATTTTCCGCTGATGCGGAAACTGCTGTAGGCAGAGAGCTTTCTTTTAAAATCGGAGTTTAGCTCATTTTCTCTTCATTTCTTCGATGGGAGCCGGTTTTGCAGCAACGTTGAAGTGTCATTTTCATCACCAAGCATGAGTTAAGTGATCTCTACTATTTTTGAGTATATATAAGGTTTATATATGGATTTAGAGATGGAAAGTTGTAGAAAACTTGGAGTTTTAGAGAAAACCTAGAAAAATTAGTATTCTTGGAAATTGACCACGATTTTGGGTACGCAATTTGGAGAAAATCATATATTTGAGTTTATAGGGCTATGGGTAAACTTTATCTTCAAAACATTTAGGATTCCGGGCACGTGCGACCAAGGGAATTTTTGTCAATATTTTGATCGGGGCTAGGAATTGTTATAAATTAGATTAATGAGTACCTTAGCATATATTAATTATTTTACATAATTATTGGCTAGTTTTGGAGCGTTGTGCATCTATTCGAGTTTTTGGAAGGACGTGGAATGTCGGTGTGACGACCCAAAGGGTCATCACCGTAATTCTCCCTTTCTTTGCGCTTCTGAGGCCTTAAAAACCTCTTATTTTGTTTCCTCGATATGCGTGCGCACTCCAGGTGTGAAGCCAAAAAAATTTTATGTGGTAATATCTGAATTATGTGTTAAAAACTATGAATTTTGATAATAATATTGCTATAGTTTACTTTGGTCAACATTTTGGGTAAACGGACTCGGACCCATGATGTGACGGACCCGGACCCGTGATGTGATGGTTCTGGAGGATCTGGAGGGAAATTTGGAACTCGGGCGTATTCTCGGAATCGAAATCCAAGGTCTCAGGCCCGAGAACGGAACTTTTTCGTAAAATTGTTTTCTGAAAATGCTTAAGAAAAAATAAAAATGATATTTGATCAAAAGTAATAGTATCGGGCTCGTATTTTGGTTTTGACGCTCGGTACAAGTCTTAAATGAGCGTTAAGCGCTATCTGTAAAGTTTGGTTGAAATCGGACATCATTTGACGTGTTTCGGACTAAAAATGGAAAATTTAAAAGTTTTGAACTTTGAAATGAAAATCATGAGTTTTGGAGGTTGATTCTTTGATTTTGATGTTATTTGGCAATTAGATCACTCGAGCAAGTTCGTATGATGTTTTTGATTTAGTGTACATGTTTGGTTTGGAGCCCCGAGGGCTCGGGTGAGTTTCGGATAGTTGTCGGAGTATTTTTGGCCTTAGAAATGCAGCAGAAATTGATGTCTGTTGTGCCTAGTGATTTCCTTCTATGCGATCGCATAGGCAGTGTTGCGATCACATAGAAAAAAGTTTAGAGGTCCCAGAATCCTTCTATGCGATCGCATTAGGTGTCCTGCAATCGCATAGCTTACCAGTCCCCTTCTACGCGATCGCACAGCCTTTCATGCGATCGCATTGAGCAAATTGCCCAGCCCCTCTTCTCCTTCTATGCAAACGCAGCTTGTCTTCTGCGATAGCATTGACCAGTCTCCCTTACTCATTGCCATCGCATCCTTAGCTCCGCAATGCATAGAGCATTTTCTCTTAGTAATTTTAAAAGCCTAAAAACAGAACAGTGACGGGATTTTCGCATAATTTACTCACGAACCCTCCTTCTCCACCCTCCATTGAAGAGTTTCAAGCTTCCCTTCCTCCATAACTCATTGGGTAAGTAATCTTAACATCGTTTTCTCACTATTTCATCATCTAATCACTAAAATCCTATCCTAAAAACATGATATCATGGTAGAAAGTAGGGCTTTTAGTAGTGTTAAGTTTTTGAGAATTTTGGGCGATTCAACGTCAATTTGGGGTCGTATTTTTAAACATATCATATATTTGGACTCCTGGGGTTATGGGTAATCAGAATTTGGTCCGAGCCTCGAGTTTTGAATGTGGGCCCGGTGTTGGATTTTGGTATTTTCGGAAGAAAGTAGAAAATGGATTTCTAAGTTAGGAAATTGTATCCTTATGCTATTGTTGATAATATTGAATCGATTTATGTTAGATATCGTTGGTTCGGGGTGGAATTCTAGAGGAAAGGCGATTGTTGAGCTTTGAGTTGCTATTTTCGGATTCGAGGTAAGTGTTTGTTTTAACTTTGGCTTGAGGGAATAGGATTAGGATAATATTTTCTATGTGCTATGTGAAGTCGGTGTATAGGTATGGTGACAGTTACCTATGTGCCCGAGTCTAGCATGACCGTGAGTCATAATTGCTATTAAAATTTCGAAAGAAGTGAACAATTGTGATAATTACTTGTTAAATGCACTATGAAGTGATAGTTGAGAAGAAAATGAGTTAAAGAAGGAATTTTTGTATTTCTCCCTTGCCGGGACTTATTGTTGAGCTGTTTTCCCTTGCCGGGACTTATTGTTGAGTCATTCTCCCTTGCCGGGATATTTTATCTTGTTGTATATTCCTTTCCCATTTGGTTGTGACCATTGATTGGGAGAGGAAGAGAGATATTATGCACGAAGGGTCTTTCCGTGCCATGTTTCTTGATTATTTGAGCACGAAGGGTCATTCTGTGCCTTGATGTGAGAGTTATTTTAGGAAAGCACGAAGGGTGATGTCGTGCACTATGTATTGAGAGTAAAAGCACGAAGGGTGATATCGTGCACTATGTATTGAGAGTAAAAGCACAAAGGGTGATGTCGTGCATTATATTTGACAGTTCTGGTGAGATATGAGAGTAAAAGCACGAAGGGTGGTTTCGTGCAGTTGTTGATTCACTGGCTTTCTTTTATTAATGTTATATATTCAGTTTCATTTCTTGTTCGCTGGACTTATAATCGAACTGTTACACCCCCAGCATGTCCCCTACCCATTATCTGTTTAAATTTTGTTATCTTTCCGTTATTGCACATATGTCTGTACATGTTGATTGTGGTAGGTCCGGTTTAGCCTCGTCACTACCTTGCTGGGGTTAGGCCGGGCACTTACCAGCACATGGGGTCGTTGTGCTGATACTACACTTCTGTGCCCTTTTGTGCAAAGGTCAGGATACAGCTTATGGACCGCTGCAGTATCTAGGGGGTGATCCTTCAGTCCAGAGACTCCGAGGTAGTTCGATGGCGTTTGCGGGCCCTGAGTCTCATCTATCTCTTTTTGTTGGTTTTATTACATCAAAACAGACTTGTTATACGTTTCTTTCAGATTGATGTTTGTAGAACTCTGTTAGTAGTCCGTGAGTAGTGACACCAGATACTAGGTAGAGGCATGTTACAAACTTCCGCACTTTGTTATTACTTCATTAAAAGTCTTATGCTCATTTCTATTTAATCATCTCGGTTATTATATTGTTTAGATTAATTTTATGGAATATCTTAAAAGGGTTGGCTTGCCTAGCTCCTACAGTAGGCGCCATCACGAATCCTGATGGTGGGAAAAATCTGGGTCAGGACAAGTTGGTATTATTAGAGCACTAGGTTACTTGGGTCTCACAACTCATGGACAAGCTCGGTAGAGTCTGAGAGATCGGTACGGAGACGTCTGTATTTATCCCCCAGAGGCTACAGAGTTAGGAAAAATTTCACTTTGTTCTTTCTTGTTGTGCGATTTTGTTTCTCAAATATTGATTATCGTTCTACTATGTTCTTCCACAGATGGCAAGAATATGTGCATCTTCTACTTCCACGCAGATGCACGAGCCCCCAACATCTGCTTACGCGAGGGGCAGGAGCCGAGGTCGTGCCAGAGGCCGTGGGAGGGGCAGAACTCAGCCCCAGTCAGCAGTTCCAGAGGTGGAGCATCATATTGACTTTGATGAGGAGGTTCCAGCCCCACCAGCTCCAGTGGTCCTAGCTCAGGTCCTAGGAGCGGTAATGTTTTCCCCGGATCTCCAGGATGCTCTCGTCCGCATAGCAGGCTTTATGGACAGTGTCGCTAGAGCGAGATTGCTGCCAGTAGCACCAGCCACTTCTGAGGCTGGAGGAGGGGTTCATATTCCTACTATGCGTACTCCGGAGCAAGTAGCTCCCCATACTCAGGTTCCATTGGTTCAGCCCGCAGTGGCAGCCTAGACAATCATTACAGCTCAGGCCGAAGATGGGACGACCATGTCTTCGGATGCTTTGTGGAGACTTGATCGGTTCGCCAAGCTCTTCACTACCACTTTCAGTGGTGCTTCATTCGAGGATCCCCAGGATTTTCCATTCAGTTGTCATGAGATCCTCGGGACTATGGGGATAGTAGAGACCAATGGGGTCAATTTTTGCACCATCAGGCTTGCAGGATCCGCCAAGACTTGCTGAAGGGATTATTGCCTATCTAGACCAGATGAGTCACCAACTTTGACATGGGATTAATTCGCGGAGTTATTTTCGAGAAGTTTCTCCCCGTCACTCAGCGGGAGGCACTTCACAGGCAGTTTGAGCGCCTCCAGCAGGGCTCCGTGACCGTTACACGGTATGAGACCATATTTATTGACTTGGCACTCCATGCAGTTGTGATACTCGCTACAGATCGAGAGAGGGTCCGGAGGTTCATTTATGGATTGATTCAGCCGATTCGCCTTCAGATGGCTATGGAGTTGGCAATGATATTACTTTTCAGGAGGCGGCCAATGCAACCCACCGGGTAGAGATAGAACTGGTTTTAGGAGGTAGTCACGGTTCAGACAAGAGGCCTCGACATTCTGGTAGATTTAGTGGTACCTCATCTAGAGGTAGGGATTCCTATGACAGAGACCATCCCCCGAGGCCCTTCCAGTTGGCACTTCAGGTTTTCCATGGTACCCCAACGGTGGTGGTCATCAGCAGTATTATTCGGACCAGCAGTCCTTCAGACATACCGATTGACAGGGCTAGCATTCTCAGCCGTTGAGGGCATGTTATGGTTGTGGTGACCCAGGTCATGTTGCCAGGTTTGGCCCTCGAGCCTCGAGTAGTTCTCAGCAGCAAGGTCCTCGCCCTACGATTCAAACAGCAGATGATCCACAGGCCGCCCAGTCAGCTAGAGGCGGGGGTAGGGATCATAGAGGTGGAGGGAGAGACCGTAGAGGTGGAGCTTGAATAGCCAGAGGCAGGGGTCAGCCCGCAGCAGATCGTCCTAGATATACAATTCAGGGAGGTGAGGCCCAACCCCGTTTTTATGCATTGCCAACAAGGCCGGAGGCCGAGTCATCTGATGCTATGATTACAGGTACCATACTGGTCTATCATAGAGGTGCTTCAGTATTATTTGATCCGGGATCTACTTTTTCTTATGTGTCATCCTATTTTGCACCCTATTTGATCATACCTAGTGAGGCTTCGGGTATTCCTGTATATGTGTCCACACCGGTTGGTGATTCTATAGTGGTCGACCGAGTGCATCGTTCTTGTATGGTGGTATTTGAGGGTCTTGAGACCCGTGTCGACTTATTGGTTTTGGACATGGTGGACTTTGATGTTATATTAGGGATGGATTGTGTTTTTCCCAGTATCATGACATTCTGGATTGTCACGCTAAGACCGTCACTTTGGCCTTATCAGATTTGCCCCACTTGAGTGGAGGGGGACCCCAAGTCATGCCACCCATAGTGTTATTTCGTATGTCAAGACTCGACGTATGGTTGAGAAGGGGTGTCTAGCATATTTGGCGTATGTTCACGACTCCAGCGCAGAGGTTCCATCTATCGACTTTGTTCCTATTGTTCGGGAGTTCCCCGAGGTTTTCCATTCAGACCTGCCGGGTATGCCGCCCGACAGGGATATTGATTTCTGTATTGATCTGGCTCCTGGCACTCGGCCTATTTCCATTCCGTCGTATCGAATAGCCTCGCCAGAGTTGAAAGAGTTGTAGGAGCAGCTTCAAGACTTGCCTGACCAGGGCTTCATTAGACCTAGTGTATCACCTTGGGGTGCACCCGTGTCGTTTGTGAAGAAAAAGGACGGGTCGATGAGGATGTCCATTGATTACCGGTAGTTGAACAAGGTGACAATAAAAAACAAGTATCCACTACTGAGGATTGACGATTTGTTTGACCAGCTCTAGGGTGCCAAGGTGTTCTCGAAGATAGATTTGAGGTCTAGTTATCATCAGCTAAGGATTAGGGCGTCTGATGTCCCTAAGAAAGCATTTCATTCTCGGTATGGGCATTATGAGTTCTTGGTCATGTCGTTTGCGTTGACCATTGCGCCGGTAGCATTCATGGAGTTGATGAACCGACTGTTCAGACCTTATTTTGATTTATTTGTGATTGTAATCATTGATGACATCTTGGTATACTCCCGCAGCCAGAGCAAGAGCAACACCACAGAGTGGTTCTTTAGACTCTGAAGGATAGTCAATTCTATGCCAAGTTCTCAAAGTGCGCATTTTGGTTGAGTTCAGTCACATTCCTGGGTCATGGAAAATCAGTAGAGGGTATTCAGATGGACCTGAAGAAGATAGAGGCAGTAAAGAACTGACCTCGACCAGCTTCATCTACAGATATCCGGAGCTTCTTGGGGTTAGCTGGTTACTACAGATGTTTCGTGGAGGGGTTTTCATCCATCGCAGCCCCGATGACTAGATTGACCCAGAAGGGTGCCCAGTTCAGGTGGTCAGATAAGTGCGAGGCGAGCTTCCAGAAGCTCAAGACAGCTCTGACAACGGCATCGTAATTGGTTTTACCCATGGGATCTGGGCTTTATATTGTTTATTGTGATGCTTTCTGTATCAGGCTTGGCGCAGTGTTGATGCAAAACGGCAAGGCCATAGCATATGCTTCAAGGCAGTTGAAGATCCACGAGAAGAATTATCCAGTTCATGACCTAGAGTTGGCAGCCATTGTTCATGCCTTAAAGATCTGGAGGCATTATTTGTATGGTGTGACGTGTGAGGTGTACACGGAACACAAGAGCCTTCAGTACTTGTTCAAGCAGACAGAGTTGAATTTGAGACAGCGGAGATGGTTGGAGTTGTTGAAAGACTATGATGTTTCTATTTTATACCACCCGGGAAAGGCCAATGTGGTGGCCGATACATTGAGTAGAAAGTCTGCCAACATGGGTAGTCTTACCTACATTCCGATCAGCCAGAGACCGCTTGCCTTGGATGTTAAGGCCTTGGCCAATAGATTTGTGAGATTGGATATTTATTAGCCTAGTAGGGTATTAGCTTGCACGGTTGCTCGCTCGTCATTGATGGAGTGTATCCAGGAGCGGCAGTTTGACGACCCTCATTTGTGTGTCATGAGAGACACTGTGCAGCGGGAAGCGCCAGGGAGATGACTTTAGGAGATGACGGTGTATTGAGATTATAGGGGCGATTGTGTGTGCCCAATATTGATGGTATTCGAGAGTCGATCTTAGCGGAGGCCCACAGTTCTCGGAATTCTATTCACCTGGGCGCCGTGAAGATGTATCAGGATTTGAGATAGCATTATTGGTGGTGCAGAATGAACAAAGACATTGTTGCATATGTGGCTCGTTGTCGGAATTTTCAGCATGTTAATAACGAGCATCAGAGTCTCGGTGGGTTATTTCAGAGGATTGAGCTTCCTACCATGGATTTTGTTACTGGCCTTCTGATGACTCGGAAGAAGTTTGATTCTATATGGGTTATTATTGATAGGCTGACCAAGTCCACACATTTTATCCCAGTTGCCACCACATATTAATCCAAGAGGTATACTGACATTTATATCAAAGAGATCGTTCGCCTTCATGGGGTGCCCATATCTATTATTTCGGAGCGAGGTCCGCAATTTACCTCACATTTCTTGAGAGCGGTACATCATGCGTTGGACACCCAGGTCCAGTAGAGTACAACATTTCACCCCCAGACGGACGGTCAGTTTGAGAGGACCATTCAGATTCTTGAGGATATGCTCCGAGCCTGCGTTATTGATTTTGGAGGCTCGTGGGACTAGTTCTTTCCTTTAGCAGAGTTTGCCTACAACAACAGCTACCAGTCCAGTATTCAGATGGCTCTGTATGAGGCGTTGTATTGTAGGCGGTGTCGGTCCCCAGTCGAATGGTTTGAGCCAGGAAAGGCTCGGTTATTGGCCTTGGATAAGATAAGGACCATTCAAGACAGACTTCGGTCAGCTCAGTCTAGGCAGAAGAGCTATGCAGATCGTAAGGTTAGGGATGTTTCTTTCATGGTTGGTGAGCGAGTATTGCTCCGTGTATCGCCTATGAAGGGCGTGATGAGATTCGGGAAGAAGGGCAAGCTTAGCCCTAGGTATATTGGCCCATTTGAGATTCTTGACCGTGTGGGGAAGGTGGCTTATAGACTTGGCTTGCCGCCTAGCTTGTCAGAAGTGCATCCGTTTTTTCTTGTATCCATGCTTCGGAAGTATCACGGCAATCCCGTCCACATGTTAGATTTTAGCACTGTCCAATTGGACAAGGATCTATCATATGAAGAGGAGCCGGTGGCTATTTTAGATCGGCAGGTTCGATAGCTGAGGTCGTGGAGTTTTCCTTTAGTGCGTGTTCAGTGGAGAGGTCAGCCTCCTGAGGCATCGACCTTGGCGTCCGAGTCTGATATGCGGAGCTGTTATCCCCATCTATTCCCCGACTCAGGTTCTTCTCGCTTTTGTCCCGAGGACGAACGGTTGTTTTAGAGGTGGAGGATGTGACGACCCAAAGGGTCATCACTGTAATTCTCCATTTCTTTGCACATCTGAGGCCTTGAAAACCTCTTATTTGGTTGCCTCGATTTGCATGCGCATTCCGAGCGCAAAGCCGGAAAAATTTTTATGTGGTAATATTGAATTATGTGTTAAAACTATGAATTTTGATAATAATATTGCTTTAGGTGACTTTGGTCAACATTTTGGGTTATCTGACCTGGACTCGTGATGTAAAGGTCCCGGAGGGTCCGTATGGAAATTTGGGAACAGGGCGTATTCCCGGAATCAAAATCCTAGGTCCCAGACCCGAGTACGAAACTTTTCCGTGAAATTGTTTTCTGAAAATACTGAAGGAAAAATAAAAATGAGATTTGATCAAAAGTAATGGTATCGGGCTCGTATTTTGGTTCCGACGCCGAATACAAGTCTTAAATGAGTGTTAAGCGCAATCTGAAAAGTTTGGTTGAAATCGGATGTTATTTGACGTGTTTCGGACAAAAAATGGAAAATTTGAAAGTTTTGAACTTTGAAATAAAAATTATGAGTTTTGGAGGTTGATTCTTTGATTTTGATGTTATTTTGGAAATTTGATCGCTCGAGCAAGTTTGTATGATGTTTTTGAGTCAGTGTACATGTCCCGTCCCCATTATTCGTTTAAATTTTGTTATCTTTCCGTTATTGCACATATGTCTGTACAGGTAGATTGTAGTAGGTCCGGTTTAGCCTCGTCACTACCTCACTGGGGTTAGGCGGGGAACTTACCAGCACATGGGGTCGGTTGTGTTGATACTACACTTCTGTTCCCTTTTGTGCACAAGTCAGGATACAGCTTACGGACTGCAGCAGTAGCTAGGGGGCAATCCTTCAGTCCAGAGACTCCGAGGTTGTTCGATGGTGTTCATGGGCCCCGAGTCTCACCTATCTCTTTCTGTTTGTTTATTGCATCAAAACAGACTTGTTATACATTTCTTTCAGACTGTTGTTTGTAGAACTCTATTAGTAGTCCGTGAGTAGTGACACCAGATACTGGGTAGAGGCATGTTACAAATTTCCGCACTTTGTTATTACTTCTATTAAAATTCTTCCGCGCATTTCTATTTAATCATCTCGGTTATTATATTGTTTAGATTAAGATTTTATGGAATATTTTAAAAGGGTTGGCTTGCTAGCTCCTACAGTAGGCGCCATCAAGACTCCCGATGATAGGAAAAATTCGGGTCGTGACAGTCGGTTACTTATCTTCGGAGCGAGGTGAGTCTCTTTTCTAACCTTGTAAGTGGGAATTATCCCCATAGGTAAAATAATTGGTTATGTGCTCCTATTTGTGGGGGCTAAGTGCGCACGAGGCGACGAGAGTCCGTGTGTAGCTATTATTATTCTATTGTCCTGGTAGTTTAGGACCCAAGAGCATGTTATACTTGGATTATTTGTGAACTTATTGACATCTTGAATTGCTTAGATCACATTGAATTAGTAAATAAATTTCTAAAACGATTAAAATTCATTTTTCTTAAATGGATAAAAAAGGATTGACTTTCTTCGGATAATTGCTCTGTGTGGGCTCTTGGTTGACTACCTGTGTGTATTTAAATTTTGGAGCGGGCCGAACGCCTCGGCTGATTAAATAGATCCATCTATGATTCGCGTCGTTCGACCCTCGACAATACACAGTTTACATTCAGTTGGAGCGTGTCGTCGACCTCGGCATGATTTACGCGTACTTGTATTACTTGCCTTGAAACTTATCGAAGTTGATGTTGCCTCTTTCCGGCTTTAGAATATATGTATAAATGATGAAAAAGAAATATTTTTCTATAAAAGAAAGAATTATTTATTTGCTTCAACCTATTGAATTATAATTATGTTTATAAAAATCCACAATTAAACATATTACATAAATCATTATTGGACCATTAGTAAGTGTCGAAGTTGACCATCTTGTCTCTACCTATTCGATATTAGACGTGATACTCATTAGGTAAGCATTATTTTCGTACTCATACTACACTTCTGTGCATTTTTATTTCACAGGCATACACATCTCTAGTGGCCTACAGGGCGTAGCAGCACGGTTGATATAGAGACTTAGGTGAGATGCACTTCTCAAGGCGCCCCGTAGCCAGCAGAGTCTCTTTCATTTATTTTTTGTATTTATTTCTATCAAGTATTGTATTCTGGACGATTGTTGTATTACATTATTTCTTAGAAATTGCGCATGCACTTGTAACACCGGGTTCTGAGAGGATTTTTGGATTATTAAATGTTAAGTTTTGTTAAAGACTTCGCGGTTATTTTCTATAAAAAAATTTATTCGCTATGTAATGTATAAAGAAAAAAGATATTAGACAATTCAAAAATTAGAGTTTAATTAAGTATTTTGGTTGTCTTGCCTGACAACGGTGTCCGGAGCCACCAAGACCCTTAGTGGATTTTGGGTCGTGACATTTTTAATTCTCGCCCTTTCCAATCTGCCCGAACTACGCATACCTGATTCTCGTCTTTCGGGGCGTGATACGTAGGTAACCCATATAGGGTCCGGTCTTCCTAGTAAATTTTCTTAGGTTCTTGGCTTTGCGGGGTCTTAGCCAAATTTTACACTTCTAGCCATCTTTTGGCCACATAAGTCATTTTACAAAAATAGCCTCATTCATGTCTTGCATGTTTCTAATAGGGAGTGTTATTGTCTCACCTAGTGTTTGTTCGAGTTGTTTTACAGGTATGGATCTACTCATCAAAGTTTGAGCGTAACATAGCCCAAGACCATCTAGTCAGGATCGCTTATTCAGGAGAGAATTTAAAAGAGATTTTCTTTTGTTTTATTTTATTTATTTTTGAGTCTGTTTTTCTTTTTATGTCATCTTTTACCTTTAGTTTTGTACAGTAATGTCGAGTCTTTTAGGTGATGTTAGAGTTTGTCATAGTCTAGTTAAGTTTGCTGAGTCTTTTATTAGTGTATTTCTTATTTTGTATTTGGAAATGTGTTACATTTCAAAAAAGCAAAAAAAATTTGTGTTTTTATATTTCCTTTAGAAGTTTTCTTTGGAATACTAATTCTAGGAATTAAAAAAATCATTTGAGGCGATTTTTCCTTTAAGCAATGAATATCTAGAGCTAAAATAAAAACTGGTTTTATATTTCCTTTTAGTACATTAAGACCAAAAATCAAATATAAAAAAGAAAAGATAATTTTCTGTTAGAACCTCTTTAATAGTTTTCTTTTAAGATATTAATCCAAAAATTCAAAAGACTTTATTTTTTAGGTTCTTCTTTGGGAAATTAATGGAAAAAGTGAAAAAATATTCTTTTATTTTCACTAGAACTTTAGGATATTATACATAAAAAAGAAGCATACTTTTTCTTTTGTTTATCATTAAAGTTTTTCTTTTGGTAATCAAAAATTGAAATTCAAAAATATCTTTTATCTTGTTCATTTCTCGTTTCGAAATCTTTCTTTAGAGATATCAAATGAAAATTCAAAATATTTTTCTGATTTATTCTTTAGACTTCCTCCCTAAAAAATCAAAAAAAAAATATTTTCTCTTCTAGGGTTTTCTCCTTAATAGTTCCCGTAGAGTATTTGTTTCAAAAAGAAAAAAAATATAGGCTCGTTAAACTTGAGTTTAGAATAGGTTATTGAACATTAAGTCTAAAAATTATAAATAAAAAAAAAAGAGAGAAAAGATTTGCTTCTTTAATATCTCTTTTCTCATCAGAGTAGTCATTAAGGTAAAAAAGAAAAAAAGGAATGTCAGTTTGTTTACTTTATTCCCGTTCTTCCAGAACTACGCAAAGATCTGTTTCATGCGGGGTCATGATACGTAAGCAACCTACATATGGTTCGATCAAATTACTTTTTTATTTATTAAAAGAAAAAAGAAAAGGAAAGAAAAAGGAAAAGAAAAAATAAAATAGAGCAAAAAAAGGAAAAAGAGGTGAACTAATGGGATGTGAGAAATGAGAAGGAAAAAAAGAGTGATAATTAGAAAGGAAAAGAGGAAGGTAAATGAGCAAGCAAGTGCTATAAAAAGCAAAGAAAAGAGAGGTTGAAATGAACAAATTGGGATGATGCCAACTGACCATTGTACCCTCGAAGTCATTTTAGAACCGATAACTGTGGCTTGGTACATTGCACATAAAGTGAGATTATCTTATGTTAAATATCCTAACGCTAATATGATGGCTTCATTTTGTTATATTCATAGCAGAAGAGTGGTTGGTTTGTGGGTTTTAAAGTGGTAACTCTTTTCTACAACATAAAGTCAAAAGGCAATGGCAGTCAACAAAAAACTGAGTTGGTTGATACCGGTGCCCGAAAACAGTTGGTTGAACGGGACAATGGGTTGGTTAAAGAAGTAAAGAAGTTAAGACAACACATGGTGGACATGTATTGGGCTTGGATGACTGGGAAGGAACCACCCTCACATGTTGCCCTTACCCAAATTCCGGACACAATGCCAGATGATCCTCCATACTCTCCAGATCCACCTGTTTATCACAGCTTTCCCAACCACCCTAGTAGCTCCATCACTCATCCTCCAACTATCTTTTCCCAAAAGTGCCCTCCTGTCACATCCACTATCCCCGACAATGAACACCCACTCAAAGCTCATGATGTCCAATATTACCCCTCAGAGGTTACCCACAAGGTTCCCAAATCATACTAGCAGAGTCCGCGATATGAGCCTCACGTTAAAAATGAAAATTTCACATGAAGAGAAGGGCGAGATGGTATACCCAAGATGCTAAAAGGCATAGAAAAGTCCTTAAAGAACAAGCAAGGAATGGGAGATCAGGGTAACATGTCTTACAAAGAACAGTCTGTGTCCCCTGATGTTTGCCTGCCTGCGGAGTTTAAAGGGCCAAAATTTAACTTGTATGATGGGTTTGGAGATCCGGTAGCCCAACCTGAAGGTTTATTGCAGAGAAATGAGAATTGTTGGAGAGAAAGATGACTTGATGATGGCGTATTTCAGTGAGAGCCTGACTGGGGCAGCTTTAGACTGGCATACTCGTCAAGATGTTGGTAAGTGGCATACATTGGGCGACCTGGCTCAAGATTTTGTGCAAAGCTTTCAATACATATCAGGCGCTACCCTAGAGTGCTCCTCCCTATCTAAAATGGAAAAAAAGTCGGAAGAAAACTTTAGAGAGTTTGGGCTCAGATGGAGGAAGCAATCGGATCGAGTCAGTACCTCGATTGGTGAAGAAGAAATGGTTGAGCTTTTCCTACAAGCCTAGGGGCCCACCTACTTCAGTCATTTCATACCGGCCTTGGGAAGGCTTTTCAATGATTTGTTTAAAATGGGTAATATGGTAGAAGAGGGAATCAAGTCAGGAAAAATCATGAGTTGTTCAGCATTTAAATATACTACAGAAGACATTCGAAACATCCCAGTAAGTTTGGGTGAAAGAAAGAGAAATAGAAAAGATAATCCGCCGGGCAATCCCAATCAACACTTCCAGCCTCGACATTGTCCCCATGAATATCATTGTGCACCAGATGATCCTCCCCAATGCCACTTTTTTCCATAGAACTCCCAAAGTCGTACAACACTTTCCCAGTACCCATCTCCACAAAATGCCTATCTACCCCACAAGCCTACCGAAAACCCCCTGGATCAGGTTTCTGGTCCAATCAAGCATTTAAGAACGAGAGGTTGCAGAAGAAGAAAACCTACACTCCATTGGGATAGTCATATGCCACTCTGTTCCAGAGGCTAAGGAAATTGGACAAGTTGAAGCCGGTCCAGATAAAAATGTCAAACCCTCTTCCAAAGAAGTTTTATTTTTCTCAAAGGTGTGCATATTGCTCAGATGCCCCAGGGCATGACATAGAGAAGTGTTGGAATCTGAAGAATGCGATTCAGAAGCGTATTGATGTAGGCAACAATTCGTGCAAAATTCGGATGCAGCAGACACTAGCCAAAGTCCTGTGCATAATGAGACGCATATGGTAGGTATGATTTATTTTGAAAAGGGAATGTGAGAATTCTTCTGGGAGCCTTGGATGCCTATGTGCTACTAAGCTTTCATCGCTATCGGAGGTTGGTCTTAAGAACGAACCGGCAAAAGGAACCCAAAAGCAACTTGTTTAGACCAATGTGATGACGACTTATGAAGTTCCTAGTATTGTTGATGTAGATTTTAGTGGCTAAGATACCGTGCTTGGTAATTGGAAAGACGCTCCATTTCTTGGTCAGCCAGAGAGGAGCTTTGGTGGCTTAGTTTACTGTCATTTCTATTGTCCAAGTTATTTTAGGGTTGTAATCTGGATATTGTTTTGTGGCTCAAACCCTTCTATCCTTTTATTTTGCTAGTTCCTTTGGTCATAATATCTCATTTAGTGTTATCTAGGTATTTTCTAAGGGTTGTACCCTAATTTATTGTGCTTGTTTTGTTGTCCAAACTCTTTCACCGTCTGTCTAATATAATTCTCTATTTTTCTGCTATTTCTTGTCATTTCTGTTTAGTTCTCTTCTCATCTTATAGTTCTTTTCATGCTGGTTCTAGTGACATGACATGCATGTGTAATTCTCAGGCTGAACTCAAAAAGTTAGCTTAGTCATGAAGCATTGAAATAATTTTGAAGATGACATGGGCATTTGAGGGAAATAAGAACAGATTTGAACACTTTGAGATCATTTGAAGCCTGGACCACGTGAAACTGGGGGCAGATAGAACATAAAGAAACCCAATTGAAATGCATCATGTCGAATCGTGTTGAAGCTAATAGCAAGTTTGCCCAAATTGACAGAGGTCGTTCGTGGTAATGAGAGTGAGGGAGTTGTCAATTGGTGCATTGTAGTTAACATATGTAGAAGGCGAATATGTGGATATGGTTATCAAGTCTAATACAATCAAAAGGTGTTACAAATGTTTTCCTTGGTTCGTTTAATTATGTAGTTTGCACTTGGCATGTTTTGGAGATTGGAATAACGAAGGCATTTTATTCTGCTATCTAAACACTTTATCCTTTGTTACCCCTTTGAGCCTTATTTATTTTCTTTTATACCCTTATTTCAGAATCAGTAGCAAAGATCAGAAATGCAAGCGTGAAAAGATAAGTAAATGAAAAAGGAAAAAAATGAAAAAGAGAGAAAAGAAGAATAAAGGGAAAAGAAATTGAAGAAAAAGAAAAAAAACAACAAAACAAGAAAAACAGAAAAAGAAGAAAGAAAAGAAAAGAAGGGAAAGAAAAACCATAACAACAAAGTAATTCCTATGACATAAACTATGTTTGACCTGATTCCGTTTAAGGATACATAGGCTGTCTCATGGTTCGACCCCATAAGAAATCCAAAAGTCCCCAAGCAAGAAACCGGTGCAGAAGTTGTGGTTGTTGTAAGAAATCTGCTTCCGAAAGTTGTAATTTTAAACCCATGTTGAATTGTTTTGAGCCTTTGATACCCTTCTTTCTAACCCTATCAAAAAGCCCATGCTACGATCCAAAGAAAGACCTTCTGATCACTCTTTGAGGGATGCCAAGTCGAGCAAGTATAGGTGATTCATATCGGGGGCAACACTCGAATCCAAACTTAAAAAATAGAAGTGAGAGAGTCTTATTGGTAAAAATTCTCACGGGCATCGTAAGACGGTAAAAGCTAAAAAATGAAAATGAGAGAGTCTTATTGATGACAAAGGTAGGGGTGGACGACTTTCTTTTCCCCAGCTTGGTGAATCACACGGGTATCGTAAGGCGGTGAAAGCTGAGAGAAATCAAAATGAGAGAGTCTTGTTGGTGAAAACCTTCACAGGCATCTTGAGGCGACTGCAAGGTCAGAGAAAGAACAAAATGAGAGAGTCTTGATGGTGAAAACCCTTCGGGCACTACAAGTCAAATAAGGAATGTGAATCAGATTGGATAATCAAAGCATTGAAGCCTAGTTTCACGGTTTGGGGTATAACATGAGTTGAATGTCAGGATTTCTAGACAGAATATCAACAGGTGCATGTCATGGTCATTAGAGTTGGTATCCATGTCTAATAGGTTTTTACTTTGTAGTTTTCTTGTTAGGAGTCATCCCTTTCCTTTGTCCTTTACTCTAGTCCTTGTCTTGTTTACTTCCTCTTCCTGAGCCTGTTTGGTCAAAACAAGTGAGAAATGACTTTATAATTTGCCACCAACTTTTCAATTGCACAAAAGAGAGTTGGCTAGCACATCAAAGTGTCATAAGTCAGGAAAGAACAATAAGTGCACTGAGTTGGTAACAATCGACATGCCTTGGGTTCCTTGTGAAATACAAAGGTTTGGAACATATCAATTCATGAACAATACAACAGAAGAAGGGTGTTAGGTGAATGGATCAAATGTATTTTCTGTGGCAAGATTGACAAAAGTTGGTTAACTGGTGACAAGCAAGGTCTTCCAAGCGGAAAGCAAAGCTATCATGGCAAGTGAAGGAGCTATAGACCTCAAGGCCAAGGCTGGTGTTTTAAGTCTGGAAAGAACAGCATGCGTACTGAGGGGATGACAATCAACGTGCTTTGGGATTTATGAGAAACACAAAGGTTCAGTACATGTCAATGCAAGAGCACAATGCAACATATGAATGGTATTGGGTTTGAACAGATCAGAGGTATTTTTCGTGATAAGGGTGACAAAGAAAGTGGTTAGTCAATAAGTAAGCAAGGTCGTCGAGTGGAAATCAAAGTTATCATGGGAAGTGAAGGATCAATCGCCCTCAAAGTCAAGGTCAGCAAAACCAACCACCATGTTTTTGAACTGACAAGATTTTTCTTTGATTTGAAACAGGGGCAGAAATTTCGTTTGTTTCGGAGAAACCATCCGTAAGGAAAAGAAAGCACCAGATAGGTTTAACCGTAAATTTTCAGGATCATCCTGGAAAATGGGACCTAGTTTAAAATTCAAAAAATAAACATTCATGAGTAGCAAGATCTAGTATAAATGAACCCCCAAAAGGAATATAAGTTAGCCTCAAAGTTTGCATGTTTAAGATAGGATTCAATTAGGAGTTTTTTAATATTGCCATTAGATAACAAGATTTAGCATAGGTTCTGTTGTAGGGTAGAATAATTAAGCAGTAAAGGATTGCCGCTCCTAAGATAAAACTTGATTTATTTTATTTTCAAGACCCTCTTGGATAATGGGGTGCAATTTCAGGATGCTTAGATAACAAGATGTAGTGGAAGTAATATCTTAGGAAGATATAGTTTAGATTTAAAACTGTCATTTAACTAGGAGTTGTCAAGACCCCCCCCCCCCCCGGGATAATGAGACCGAACTTTCAAATTTTTAGTAATATTTGGTAATATGATTCAGTTAAACACTCACATATGTTCCCAGCTACCGAACTGGAGCAGAAAATTTTCTTTATTTTGTCTATTTTTGTTGAAATCAGGTACTCACTTGGAGAAAGGGAATACAATTCAAGTTCAGCAGTCATCAATCCGAGCCCCACATTCATAGGGGTTCGTTTTCATAAAGGATCAGATCCAATTTTGAAGAGGCAGTTTTTTCGGGGAATTCCACTCTGATTCTGGTTTTGAGAAAAGGAGATCACTTTGGAAATTGGGGGTTCGAAGAAAGTTTCTTTTCTCGTGGATTCATTTTGAAACCACTAGCTTAATTTCAATTACAGTAGAAAATACAAAAAAATGAAATCTATTTTTCATTCTGTTTAATCTGAGCATCTTTGTTCTCTTCGTTTGGACGTTTAGAAACTCTTATTTTTCTTTGACACGCTTGGTTTGAACTTGAAGGTTGAGTTCATTTATTTCTTTCTGAATTTCACATCGAGTTAAGGGAAGTGAGCTGAGGTCTGCTGATGCTCGTGAGGTTCAAATTGAATTCGAATCTATTCTTGTTGTTGTTTTGCTCGTTTACTACTTGAGGCCTGAATCCCAACATTGTTTGTAATAGCGTCCGAGCAGAAACAATTAAAACTCTCATTCAGGTTCACTTCTGGACTCCTACTTTTATGAACATCTATTTATTTGGTTGATTTTCAAACGTGAATGGGTTCTGAAATTGCTCTTAAATGAGTTAGGGCGTTAAAAGACAAAATGAGTATTTGTTGTTGTAGTTTGAATTTTGAATGGATGCTGAATCATTTTTGAAAGGCTGAGAATTTGACAGCTTCTAATAGTGTAATTCTGAAATGTTAGAAATCCTTCTCTAGCTTCTTCTTTTCAATTTTTGGGTTCTGTTGAGATATGGACTTTGATGAATTGAGTTAGCTTGTCCATTTGCACTGTCCAGCCAGCCTATTTGCACGACTTTGACTGTAAAATTCAGCACTGTTGGCTTGAAACAGCTCCGATTTACTAGTACTTTATATATTTTTCTGAGCCCTGCTTGTTTTTGCTGATTACTAATCAGTCAAAGTTAATCATCGGTAGGGCTATTATGTTATCTGCCTAGTCGGTAAGTTTGGTAGCCATGAAATCTGGTAGAAGCCTCTTTGTGCATAAGTTTGGTTAAATTTTGTTGGTTTTGTGCTCATGAACTTTCTATCCTCTCGTTCAGGGAAGACCATTACCTATGTTACTATTTCCCTCACTTGAGAACCTTATAGAGTATGTCAACTTTAGCAATTCAGTTATATAGGATCTGAAAAATGGAAATATGTTGTTGTCATTTTTAAGCCTAATGAAGCTCACTGATGTTTGTTAGCTTGGCTGAAAACACACCATACCATGTTGCACTGAATATTCTTGTTGATTTAAAGGTTAGGTATGAATCTGGATCATTGTGATTAGTTTCCTAATGTATATGTGAATACTTGTTGGTGTTATTGCTATTTAAGAAGACCTGAACAAGATTATCATTAGTTGTACATAATAGAGTGAACATTTAATCATGTGCATAAACTTTTGATTGCCCTGAATGCAGCCTTAATAGTGGTTAAGTTACTGTCCTGCGTTACGGTTTGTGATTAACTCCCAGCTTCTTGCACTGGTTGTCCATGTTGGGTATTTGGCTTGGTTGAGCTGTTTGTTTTTTGGTAGTAGGCATCTGATCATGTGGCATTCCAGCAGTAGGTGTTGTGCTTTAAGTCTGGTGGATAGTCTATTGAATCCTGCTCTTATATTTCCTAATTGGCAGGTTCTATTTTATCTGCATTATAGGATCATTATTAGGTTGGGGATCTTGTGTTGCCTACTATGAGTTCTGGTCTAAGAGTCTTTGTTCATGTATAATATTAATCTTACTTACTATTTATTATAGCCTAATTAGTCGAAACCTTTACTTTTCCGCCCTTATTTGAATTCATGAATGAAACTTTGGTTAGTGTACGTTACGTTTTGTTCATCTGCCTGATTCTGGTTGCCATAATTTGTAATGCACATGAGGACGTCTAGAATTTGTCTGTTTGTTTGCCTTTTCTTTGTATGGAGCCTAATTATGGGCCTGAAATTCAAAAGACCTGAAGCCCAATATTGAGGCTCATTTCCTCAAGCCAGCTCATTTCGTTACTGCGCTCAATATTCCAAGTGGCGACTCAGAATCTTTAAATAAATAAATTCTATTTCGATTGTCACTTTAAGTTGGGAAAAACTCCCTTATACCTTTTCGGTGGTGTAGGAAAAAGGATGTGTGATAGTAATATATAATAGTCAACTTAATTAATATTGTAGTTCTTTGAATACAAATACTTTATTTTTTACTCTTATCTTCTTTTTTGAATTCAATTATAGTTTAGTACTAGTACATAATAGTCAATCTAATTAAATTTATTCTTTTTGAAATTCATCCTTTAAAATTGAAATCATCTAATTGCAACTTATCGGTCCATAAATGAAAAAATACATATCATTTTGTGACAACCTTTTTTAACAATCTGACTTGGCAATGACAACTAGTAGTTTGAGACTCTTTTTCAGTTCTTTTAGTATTATCATACTGTTTATCTTGAATTCTTTAGTATGTCTTCGATAAATTTACGTTTGAACGCCCTTTTGATCACTGGCCCTTTTTTTATTTATTAAAAACTAGAATTTTAAAGTATGAAACATGCTTAATCAAACATCTTCCCTTCCCATAGCATCCATTTTGCAAAGAAATCTCTCTCTCTCTCTCTCTCTCTCTCTCTCTCTTTGTGTATATATATTCGGTGCTTTCTTTTTCTTTAGATAATAAGCCAATAATAATTATATTTCTAAGAATTATATTATTTTAAACGCAATCTAGCATTTGATACATATATGGTGCGCGTTACACAAAGCCACCATAAAACTTGATTCGGTTTTTAATGGGGGTATTAAATACACTTAAGTTTAGAATAGCAGGGTAAAAGGTCGCCCGTAAAGTTTAGGTGTGTAAATGGTTTTTTCGGACAAGTTTAATGGGTAGTTTATGTATTATCTCTTAATAATTAAACGATAAGTCATCATAATCATTAAGTTTTCAATGAGTTGCACGCCGAATTTTATCGATAGTGACTAGCATACAATGGTGCCCCCGCCGTGCTCAAATCCTGAGTCAGCCTTTGTTAATGAGGATAAAAAAAATACTACAATCCTCTAGTATAATTAATTTTAAGATTAATTATATTATAATTTTATCTCAATTAAACATGGAATAAACTCATATTCAATTTAATTCATAAATTAGTTATCGCTATATGCCTAGGGGTGTTCATCGGGCGGATTGGGTGGCTTTTACTCTTAACGGTTTGGCTTAACAATTATCGGCTTTTAAATGTATTAATCCGTTAGCTACCCGATAAGATATCGGGCGGATTGGTATCGGGTTAGCTCTTATAGGGCGGTTAATGGGCGGTTTATCGGCCTAACATACATATTCACTAAATATCTCTTATTCTCCTCGTCTTACAAATAATGAATTACTATAAAAAATAATATTTTAGAGGCAATATGATGCATTCAATTTTCTTTGCCAGAGCCACCGGTAATCATCTCCAAGAGCCTTCACCGTTAGTTTGAATATATTTAGTGAGAATTTCATCTTCTTCTGCAGTCCATCTGCTTCTTTTTAGACCCACTTTCTCACAACAAGGTGCTCTTCCCATTGGTAGTATGACAGGAGAAGAACACACTCTTGTTATTGGCAAGTGGAAACAAAACAATTAGCCCAAAAATCATTACTTTTGCAATTATTCTAGTATTGTGTGGATGTTTACGTTCCAAAGGTTGACTTATTAGAGCTTTCATGCATGTCACTCTTCGCCAAATCCTTGTGGACGCCAGTGCTAGAATAGTTTAAGCTTTGGTCGTAAAATCTTAAATTTATTTTGAAAATTTTAATTTGAGGATAAAAATACATTTTCAAGGGTTTTAATTTATTTATATTTAATATATATAAATAATATATATATATATATATATATATATATATATATATATATATTCTTAACGGGTTAACGGATTAGCCGTTAAGAAAATTAAATAATCCATCCCCAAACCGATAAGCCGTTAATAAAAAAAATTCAATCCGTTCCCCGTCCGTTAAGCCGTTACCAGTAAGCCGTTAAGCTTCGGTTTGGATCGGTTTTCGGTTTCGGATCGGTTTTGAACACCCCTATATATGCCTAGTACCAAAGGAGCCCTTAGAATTAGTTATCCCTATATGCCTAGTACCAAAGGAGCCCTTAGAATTTAGTCAATACTTATCTTGTTTAAAAGATATGCACATGGAACATCCATATGAAGAAAGAAAGAGATAATCAACTCAATTTAATTGATTAGGGAAGAAACATGTAGATATAGGAGCCAATGCAAGAAATGTGGACTGCCACCACAAAGCAAAGAAACACTTCTTTAACAACCTCTTCATTTTGGTCTATCAGCCTTTTGTCACTTAAGATTCAAGATAAAGTGTAGGGTCCTTTCTCAAATGGTCCTCCTCCCAAAAATGACAGGAATTCTCATTTTTCTCCTTCCAAGGTATAAGTTTGTTTGATCTAAAATAGTAGTTGTTTTGTTAAATTTAATTTGTTTTAAAATTTTAACCTAGTTACGTTGTTAAACTTGTCTTTAATTTCCAAAAGTACTAGTGCATGTTTTTCTTTCTTAAGATTTTATATTACAGTACCTAGTTACGTTGTTAAGTGCAACCCTATTTCATACAAAACCAAGTTGTAAGCGTGTACCTTTTAAAATTGTATACCTATTTTGATAGAAATTAAGGCTCCACCAAACTACATTGAGAACTAGGTTTTTTACTGTTTCTACATAACACATACACACTGCAGTAAATAAATGACACAATAGAGTTTTACGTGGAAAACTTTTAGCTTGTAGGATTTTGTAGACATACAAAATTTATTGGGTCTAACCCATACGAAATTTAGATTAAATTCAATTAGGTTAAATAATTATTAGATTTTACAAGTTAAATTAGTCCATTTTATTATTTTCAACTCCAATGTCCGTTTCATCTTAAGACCCAGACTCGTACCAGGTGTCAAGTTACATGGCATATCCAATCAAATCCAAAGCCAACAAGATGATCCCACATGTTAAATGATGTGGCAGTCCGAGTCAAAAAGTAAGAACCAACCACAGGTCACCAAATGGCAAAAAAGACATGGGCCAATCAGAATCAAGCAAGAGAGTTCATATCTAGCTGGACTGTTCATCCCCTACAACTATAAATATAGGGGTTACATGACTCTCAGGACATTCAGAGTTAGAGAAGAGCATTCCGTAATTGGTGAAGACATCCACAAACAGAGAGATCAATCATCAAGTGCCTAGTTCTTAAACAAAGGAGTGATCAACGGAGTTCATCCGGGAGATCAACCCGTAACAACAAAGTACTGCTCGACGTTCTTGGCGATTAAGTACATCACAAGGAGGTCTGCATCATCCTACATTCGAGAAAGACTCTTCTCAAGCCCTCGAATCACGGAGAATTATAGAGAGGAGAATCAAGGGATACATAGAATTGTACTTGTACGCGGCAAAACAGAGGACTTGATTTCTTGCTTTCAAGTCACTTCGAAAGAACGTATAGAGACCCCGAGGGCGGGAGGACACGACCGAGTTCCCGACCTCGGGGCTCGTCAAGGCCCGATTTAGAAAAAATGGAGATTGAAGCTAGGACAAAGGGGGAAGCTCCTAAGGCACACCGCTAGGCCTGATAGGGACGGCCTATACAGAGCCTATGATGAGGCGTCGCGTCAAGCAATCTCATCTCCATACTTTGTAATTAATCTCCACGTACTGGTAGTCGAGCTCCCTTCCTATATAAAGGGGACTCACGCTAGCTTGTAACGGACTGATGTTGCTCCATTTTCTCCACTAACGATATAATCTCTCTCTCTCTTTGTTTTTCTCTCTCTCGCTCTCTCTTTTTCTAAAGCTTGTTCGTTCTCACTGGTCCGAGGTCACCTCGATATTCATCGTGTTCTTACTCGTTCTTCATCATATGCCTTAATATTGACCCTAAAGGGCCTTGTTTAATTATACCTTCAACTGTTATCCCATCCCCGATTGTTCCCGATAGCTCGAGATCGACCCCGACGTCGACCCCGACGTCCTTCATCAATCAGACCTATACCCGTGCAGCAGGCCTTACGGTTCTATTAATATCTCGTTTTGTCTTGCTTTTCATCATTAGATGTCATATCATTAGCATCAACTGCTCTAACAACTAGCTCGGGAATAGATCACATTTTTTTAGAATCTCATATACAAATTTAATTGTTGTTACCATTTTCACAGTAAACAATTTGGCGCCCACCGTGGGGCTAAAAATAATAGAGATTATTTTCTTGCTAGTTTCATTACACAAACGCATATTATCTTTCACACTTTTTCTTGTCCAATATCTCTTGGTTTCAGGTCAAAATGTCTAGCTTGGTAAGAAGGGTCGAGAATGACCACCCCGAAAATCATGGCAGAAATGTCAATCCAATGGCTGGAACGATTCCGTGGAACCCCAATAATGCATTTGGGCCAATTCCAGCGGACACAGATTTATAGGACGCACATCAAGTAGACGAAACATCTCACACATCAGGAGCATTCAGCGTATCGACCAACAGGAAGCCCGACAAACCCCGGCTCGGGAAACACAAGAAGTTAGTCTTCACAATATTTTTGAAATGTTGTAGGCACAGCAGTTGGCGATCACTCAACTACAGAGCCATCCGGTGACTCCCAGCACGGCAGCGCCAAAAACAACTCCCTGCACCAAATGAGTACCCGAAAGACCAAGCAACAACGGAACGATAACAGGCCCCGCCATAATGAACGTGCTAGGGGATCTATCCAAAAGGATCAAGGCAGGTTCATGGAGGTTCATAAAATAGCCCCCCCCCCCCCAACAACAGCGGCCTCGGAGCCCGCTTCAAGGAAATGCAGAATGCCAGAACTCCCTGTTAGAAACTACGCTTAACGCTAGAGGGGGGGTGAATAGCGTTTTAATGAAATTTAGCGTTTTCTTGCGGAATTTAAATTTTTCAGGAAGTAAATAAGTGCAATAAAAATAACTTACACAAGGATATATCCTGGTTGGCCACAACAGTGGTTAGTCCAGTCCCCGAGAGACTCTCTCGAGATTTTCTACTAACTTGTTAAGCTTACGGGTGCTTAACAAACCTTTACAGTTGCTCGGAGATACAATCTCAAAGACTTCACTTGCTCGGAGGTTCCTCACCTCAAAGACTTCACTTGCTCGGGGATACAATCCCAAAGACTTCACTTGCTCGGAGGTTCCTCACCTCAAAGACTTCACTTGCTCGGGGATACAATCCCAAAGACTTCACTTGCTCGGGGATACAATCCCAAAGACTTCACTTGCTCGGGGATACAATCCCAAAGACTTCAACAGAGGAAGCACAAGTTCCTCAACACAAGAGAATCAAAATTCTCTTACAAGTATTTGAAATACTTGAACACTCACTTAACAAAGGTACTCCTTGATGAGTAGATATGAGTAAAATAATACGCTCAAGATCACAACAACTTTGAACAATAATATGGCTCTCAAAAGCTTTATGAAATGAGTAGAAAATGATGAACAATTGAATGAAAGCTTAAAGCAATGTAATGATCAGTTAGTGTATGTTGTTGTGTTTAAAACACTGAGTTGAAGCTGTATTTATAGGTGCAAAACTTGGTCTTACCGTTGTCTAATTGCCAATTAAGAATTTCTGAATTTACTCAGTGACAATCGATTGTCAAGACCGAACAATCGATTATCTGCCAGTCAGATCAGAAATCAATCCCAGATTTTACGCTTAATGATCGATTACTTACAATACATAATCGACTACTGGCAAAATTCAAAAACAGATAATCGATTACACCAAATCCATAATCGATTATATTGGCAACGTTCTAAAAATCATTTCCGGATTTTAAGCAAAACATCGATTATATAAAATCTATAATCGATTACCTCAGCAACGTTCTAAAAATCATTTCCAGATTTTAAGCAAAACATCGATTATATGAAAACCAATAATCGATTACTTTGAGGTATTTGAAAATCATTTGACAACGGTCAGCTTCAACAATCGATTGTCCTTTGCAACAATCGATTACTTGTTATTTTCTGAAAATCATGAAACTTACTGTCTCAGTGATAATCGATTATTTAAAGCCATAATCGATTACTTGTTATTTTCTGAAAATCATAAAACTTACTGTCTCAGTGATAATCGATTATCTAAAGACATAATCGATTACTTAATTAAATTTAAAATCACTGAAAGACATTGTCTCAACATAATCGATCACCATTAGTTCATAATCGATTATTTTGAGTATTGAAAAACTTTACCTCAACACCAATCGATTGGCATTTGATCACAATCGATTATCATGCAGATTTGGAAAAACCTGATGTTCACTGTCTTACTCACAATCGATTACCATTAATTCATAATCGATTGTCATGCAGTCTTGGCTCAGAAACAATCGATTATCATAAGTTCATAATCGATTATTTTAGCCCAGATTTTTGAGGCATGTTTAGAAAACATTTTGTCTAATGTAAATATGCATCATTTGAAATTATTTGATACAGAAATAAGTATGCATGATTTTGGAAAATAGTTTTATGAGAGAAGCCATGTTATGGAGTCAAGTTATAGGATCAAGATCACATTTAAGAATAACTCAATAATAACAATTAAAAACAACGTCTTGAGCTTCAATCTCAACATTTGTGCTCTTGTACTTGAATGCTCTTGTACTTGAACTCCGTCATATATCAATTTGTGCTTTGTTTGTCATTCATCAAAACCTACAAAAGAATACACGTTTAGTATATCGCATTGAGAACGTGTTTCCAACAATTTCCCCCTTTTTGATAATGGCAAACATTAAGCGGGATATGCAATTTTGACAAATAATATTGACGATTCAAGACAAGTAACAAGTATGCATATTTGTTCTTGTTCCCCCTCAATTTAAGAATTCCCCCTCAATTTAAGCTTATAAGCAATTAAGCAATGTAGAGGATGTAGAGGTGGTGCATACCCCTTATCCCGTTATCTTCCCCCTTTTGCCATTAGCAAAAAAAATAGTAAGGAAAGATACACAAAGACGAAATAAAACAAAGTTTATTTATTGAAAATTAAAGGGGTACAGCAGAGGGACATCCAACAATACAATTAAAACCAAAAAAAATACAATATCAATTATCTCCGTCACGATCCGCCTCGTCATTCGGCGCAGCTTCAAAGGGAACGAGACCCGCATAGGGATAATGGACATGGTCAAAATAACCATGGATCTCGTGTGTCAACTGAGAGAGCTGGTCGGATATAGTTTGGAGAGTGGGCTCCTGAGATGGACGAGCAGGACGGGTAGGAGGAGGAGCTGGAGCATGATCACCATCATGATGGAAGGATGATTCCGAGATTTCCCAGATTTTGGTACTCCTTTTGAGAGGACCATTTTCAGTGACAAATCCGGATGCTTCAAGAAACTTCATGATGAGGAGAGAATAAGGAAGGGGCATGTTATCGGCGACGGCGTCGAGCATGTGCATTTTAATGAGCCGACACCAATTGATCTTGGCTCCAGTGACAATGGCATGTAAGAGCTTGGAGTCCTCTTGGGATATGGTGGTATGATTGTGCCTACGAGGTCTTAGGACACGGGTGATGAAGTAGAGGAGAAATCGATAATTTGGGTCCATGCCCGAGATGGTAGGACGACGAGAAGAAGCTTGATCATAAGAGATTCCGGCTTGGCGGAAAAAAATGGATTCATCAAAGAGAGAGCCGGCCTCATTAATATACCGGATAAGATCTTCACCATCGTTTGGAATGCGGGCGATGGTGTGAAGGTTCTCGTCAGAGAGGAGAATGTGAATGCCATTGATGGAGGTGACCACCTCACCATCTTCATCTTTGTGAAGATTTGAATAGAATGCTTCAACTAAGGTTGTGTTAATATGAGGATGGGTAAGGAGCAAGAAATCATAGAGTTGACACTCTTTGAGCATGTTGGCGGCAGGGGCGAAAGGTTCAAGGAGCTTGCTTGTTGAGAAGCGAGGAGGAAGAATAAATCGCTTCTCAAACTTGGAGAGAAACCTAGAAAGTTCAGCTTGAGTTTCGAAGAACAAAACGGACCCGTCTTCATATGGGAAGTTTAGAGGAGGAGGGACTGTTGAGGCTGAGGCACCTTGCCTGGAACGAGAACGTTTGGAGGAGCGTCCAGACATATTGGAAAATTTTTACTGCTGAATTTTTGAGACTAAGATGCAAGGAATTGACCTTTGATTTTTAGAAATGGTGCTTGAGTGAGTGAGAATGATCCTATATGAGGGCTATTTATAGGAGAAGGAGTGATCAGCCATTTACTAAAGATACCTGCTGAAAATTGAAAGTTGGAACAGTCAAAAACGGTAAGAAATAAATTTACTGACCGTTAGATAATCGATTATTTGGCAGAGATAATCGATTGTATTTACTGTTGGATTGAATTTTCAAACTGACAAATCGATTTAAGAGACAAACGGTAAAAAATTTGAATGAGATAATCGATTATCAACACAAAATAATCGATTATGGAGCATTTATGTCCTGACAGTAATCGATGTTGGAGCCAAACGGTAACAAAGTTTAAACAAGAAATAATCGATTGTCAATATTGGTAATCGATTATTATTGAAATATGGTTGATACAGAAAACTCGGAGAATTTCTGAATATGACAACTAATCGATTATAGGAAGGAATAATCGATTGTCTGGAAAAGTATTGCTGAATGACTGAGACGGAAATCGACTGTGCAATATAAGGAGTTAACAAATTAAACACATTTGCATAATAAAACTAATCAGTCGAAACAATCGATTATTGATACTGATAATCGATGTACTGCACAGTAGATAATCGATTATTTTCTTGGGATAATCGATTGCGGTGTGCTAAGACTTCATAATTTATCTTATCTTTGGGGAAGTACCTGCAAAATGGAATTAAACGTCTCCGACGCTCAAGTCAGTAATTTATAGTGACGTGAATAAATTACACTAGTGTTATCAAGTGATATCGTGAACTCTTAAGACTTGTGTCCTAGAGTGTTCTTAAGAGAGTTTCGGGTACTTACCTTTCCTCCGACGTCGCCAATTACCTGATCAAGAGGGTGATCTTTGATCGTCCTTCATTCATTTTGTTCTTTTGTCTCACTCCCCAAATGTGAAGCTTCTTCCGTTGATTGTTCCACAATTTCATCATTGATTTCCTTCGATGCCTTTTCTTGTATTTTGTTTTTCAAATTGCTTAAAATATCAACCGATCTGAATATGATTGTTTCCAAATATGACGCTTCCTCCTTCTTTGTGCTCTAGTTGAAGGGATTTGGATTCATCTCCCGTCATGTGTTTGGAGCATCCACTATCAAGGTACCATAGTACGCTTGATCCCTTCAAGCACACCTACAAAACAAATTAATTTTCTTTGGGTACCCATGCCATCTTGGGTCCTTGAGGGTTAGACATATTGTAATAATATGTTTGAGTAGCATGTCTATGACGAGTAAAACATGTGGGAGCAATATGACCACTGCGTCTACAATAATGACATGTCACATTCGGATTATGCATTCGTCTAGGTTCATAGTAGCTAGATGAATGAAGGTTGCTTACCTTATTTTGAACGCTATCATTTCTCCTACTTTGATCTCTAGGATGGGTAGTGTTTCTAGAGTGATGATATCTAGGTTGAGGACCATTTTGGGGTCTTCTAGGAGGTTCACAATTTTGCCTAAAATATGCATCATGTCTATGGTGACTATTTCTAGGCGGAGGGTCATTTCTTGGTCTAGCATGCAAATTTGTTCTAGGATAGCTATTTCTAGGATACACATTTTTGTTGTTGTTCCTAGGTTGAGCTCTAGGTTTTTGAGGTTTAGCATCAACCTTTTCTTCATTTTTAAAACCTATTCCGTGCTTAGTTGATTTTAGGTTATCAAGAACAACATTCAAGTTTTTATGCGAGGAATTAAACTTATCTAGTGTGCCTTTAAGTCTACCTACTTCATTCTTAAGGATCACACAAGAAACACAACCTTTAGTAGAACTTTCAGGTTTGTCGGCACTTCTCTTTCCATAAAACTTGTTTTGTTCGTGTAGCTTCTCATTTTCCAAAACCAGTTTTTCTAATTCCTTTTCTTTTAAAGAAATCTGTTTTTGAAAATCCGTTTCTTTTAGAGAAGCGTTTTCTCTTAAGCTAGTGACAGTTTTTGAAGCCTTTAAAAATTCAGTATATAACTCATCAAAAGCATTACGCATTTCATCAAGTGAAAAGTTTTCAGACGAAATTTGACGTACCTCATTTTGGTTGTCTTCTTGTACCATGAGACAAAGGTTTGCAGCTTCGTCGTTTTCTTCTTCACTTGATTCATCTCCGAAGTCGCCTCCCCACGAGATATATGCCCGTTGCTTTTTAAAGGATTTCTTCTCCTTTTTGATGTTTGGGCAATTTGTTTTGATGTGTCCAGTTTCTCCACATTCATAGCATTTTATTTGCTCACCTTGTTTTTTCCCTTTGCGCTCATATTCCTTGTGCATAAACTTTTGGAATCTTTTAATGACTAATCCAAACTCGTTGTCTTCTTCCTCTTCAATCTTTGGTTGGCTTGTGCTCGCTTTTAGAGCAATCTTTTGCCTTCTTTGATCATCAACAAACGGGTTAAGAATAGTAGATTCATAGGTTTTAAGATTACCTCTTAGTGCGTCGATGGTGACGTTTGAGACTCCAATTGATTCTTGGATAGCATCGGCTTTGGATCGCCATGCCGGTGTGAGGCTTCTAAGAACTTTTCGAACAAGTTTTCTATCCGTGAACGTCTTCTTGAGGACGTGTAGATCATTTACAATTGTTGAAAAGCGCTCAAACATCTCATCTACTTTTTCTCCTTCCTTCATATGAAACAATTCGTAAGCATGAGTAAGAAAATCAACTTTTGCTTCTCTTACCTGGTCAGTCCCTTCATAAGTGACTTCTAATTTGTCCCACATTTCTTTTGCTGTTTTGCAACATGAAAGTTTCCTGTAATCGTTAGCGTTAATAGCACAATACAATAAATTTACAGCTTTATAATTATTTTGAATCATTCTATTGTCCTCTGTGGTGTACTCCTCTTCGGATTTGGGAATCCGTTCGCTTTCCACTTTCTTGACTGGAATTTCATTTCCCTTTGTGTACACCTTCCAAAGGTAGGGACAGTTTGACCGAATGAAGATTTCCATCCTCTCCTTCCAGTATGAGTAATTTGTGCCATTGAATAGAGGAGGTCGTGTAGGGCATTGTCCTTCTTCAATTCCTGCAAAAGAATCTAGAGTAGAAGCCATGGATGGTTCTCTCAAACTGTTAAGTTTTTCAGAGAGTTGGGCTCTGATACCAATTGTTAGAAACTACGCTTAACGCTAGAGGGGGGGTGAATAGCGTTTTAATGAAATTTAGCGTTTTCTTGCGGAATTTAAATTTTTCAGGAAGTAAATAAGTGCAATAAAAATAACTTACACAAGGATATATCCTGGTTGGCCACAACAGTGGTTAGTCCAGTCCCCGAGAGACTCTCTCGAGATTTTCTACTAACTTGTTAAGCTTACGGGTGCTTAACAAACCTTTACAGTTGCTCGGAGATACAATCTCAAAGACTTCACTTGCTCGGAGGTTCCTCACCTCAAAGACTTCACTTGCTCGGGGATACAATCCCAAAGACTTCACCTGCTCGGAGGTTCCTCACCTCAAAGACTTCACTTGCTCGGGGATACAATCCCAAAGACTTCACTTGCTCGGGGATACAATCCCAAAGACTTCACTTGCTCGGGGATACAATCCCAAAGACTTCAACAGAGGAAGCACAAGTTCCTCAACAGAAGAGAATCAAAATTCTCTTACAAGTATTTGAAATACTTGAACACTCACTTAACAAAGGTACTCCTTGATGAGTAGATATGAGTAAAATAATACGCTCAAGATCACAACAACTTTGAACAATAATATGGCTCTCAAAAGTTTTATGAAATGAGTAGAAAATGATGAACAATTGAATGAAAGCTTAAAGCAATGTAATGATCAGTTAGTGTATGTTGTTGTGTTTAAAACACTGAGTTGAAGCTGTATTTATAGGTGCAAAACTTGGTCTTACCGTTGTCTAATTGCCAATTAAGAATTTCTGAATTTACTCAGTGACAATCGATTGTCAAGACCGAACAATCGATTATCTGCCAGTCAGATCAGAAATCAATCCCAGATTTTACGCTTAATGATCGATTACTTACAATCCATAATCGACTACTGGCAAAATTCAAAAACAGATAATCGATTACACCAAATCCATAATCGATTATATTGGCAACGTTCTAAAAATCATTTCCGGATTTTAAGCAAAACATCGATTATATAAAATCTATAATCGATTACCTCAGCAACGTTCTAAAAATCATTTCCAGATTTTAAGCAAAACATCGATTATATGAAAACCAATAATCGATTACTTTGAGGTATTTGAAAATCATTTGACAACGGTCAGCTTCAACAATCGATTGTCCTTTGCAACAATCGATTACTTGTTATTTTCTGAAAATCATGAAACTTACTGTCTCAGTGATAATCGATTATTTAAAGCCATAATCGATTACTTGTTATTTTCTGAAAATCATAAAACTTACTGTCTCAGTGATAATCGATTATCTAAAGACATAATCGATTACTTAATTAAATTTAAAATCACTGAAAGACATTGTCTCAACATAATCGATCACCATTAGTTCATAATCGATTATTTTGAGTATTGAAAAACTTTACCTCAACACCAATCGATTGGCATTTGATCACAATCGATTATCATGCAGATTTGGAAAAACCTGATGTTCACTGTCTTACTCACAATCGATTACCATTAATTCATAATCGATTGTCATGCAGTCTTGGCTCAGAAACAATCGATTATCATAAGTTCATAATCGATTATTTTAGCCACGATTTTTGAGGCATGTTTAGAAAACATTTTGTCTAATGTAAATATGCATCATTTGAAATTATTTGATACAGAAATAAGTATGCATGATTTTGGAAAATAATTTTATGAGAGAAGCCATGTTATGGAGTCAAGTTATAGGATCAAGATCACATTTAAGAATAACTCAATAATAACAATTAAAAACAACGTCTTGAGCTTCAATCTCAACATTTGTGCTCTTGTACTTGAATGCTCTTGTACTTGAACTCCGTCATATATCAATTTGTGCTTTGTTTGTCATTCATCAAAACCTACAAAAGAATACACGTTTAGTATATCGCATTGAGAACGTGTTTCCAACACTCCCTAGGCGCAACAGGACCTCGGATCCCAACGAGCGCAACACCGCTTACATATGCACGGAGAAAGGCAAAGACCTTTAAGGAGATAACCTCGAGCCTCTCTCACTAGAAAAGCTTGGATAAACACTCTCGAAAGAAACCATGATTTGTCACCGCAGCCTATCAAAAGACCTCACATACTCGTTCACCGCACCGACAGATTCCTCCACAGAAGCATACACCGATGCCATCGAAGAAGTACTGAAAGAACCCGATGCATTGGAGGCCGAACAAAGAAAGAATGGAACCCTCAAGAAGTCATGCCTCATTCCCCAACAGGACGAGTGATATCGCCCCCGGTTCCGAATGATTAGGCAACACATGTCTTTGCCCGAAATTTAAACGAGGCATGACCGATTACCCCAAGTATTTTCAAACGATGCTTAGTTAGATACCCAGCTGAGACCTGGACGTATGCTAGTACCTGGCACTGGACAAGAATCAGGGCCACAGATAACCGTCCGGGAGCCTCTACGGGCCCGGTATACCCGAGAAGGCCCCAAGCGAAGAAACTAGTACCGAACAAGTGGAGATACTATCCATGCGCCGCGAATGGGAGGAATGCCAAGAGCTGCGACCTACCTCACAATGGTAGGGAAATATTTTGAGGACAACGCCCTCGAGAAAATTTTAGTGGAACCAGATCTGACGAGGCGCAAGTAGTGGAGTACAGCTTCAACATTGATATACCAAATATCATGATCACCATAAGCGAAAACATTGGCGTTGAATGACTCAGGCCTATTTGACCAAGACCCTTTCAAAAGAACCACAACCCGATGTGGGAACCGCAGGGCGCGCGCAGTCACGAGGTCAGAAACGACCCCCATCTCAGAAAGACGACGGTTGTGTTACTAAATGGAAATCACCATCGAGTACCATGAGCAGTCCAATTCGGATCCATCCACAAGAAAGGAAGGAAACCGGGAAAGGTGGAGTGAATAAGCCACGACGTATTACCATGACAGTAAAGGAGTGGCGGCATCCCTCCGTGGACTAATAAAATGGAAAGTGAAAATTTTCGCCGCCAAGAAAAGACGGGTCCAAGGAAGTATTTCGTAGGACACCCTTACATACAAGGAAAAAGACAGCGAGACTTCGCCTAGGCATCACACTGACACATTGGTAACCTTCTCCCTCATTTGATCTATTTCAAATAAAACATGTATTCATGAATTCAGGTGGTCCAATCACGTACGACAACGATGTCGAACCAGTGTCAATAAGGCAGTCAGGAATGATGTACCAAATCACTTCCATATCCCGAAATCCTAGAAAAATCATAATGATGAATCACCATATAGACCATTCTCTTAATATGGCCAGCATGATCTCGGGCACGAACGTCGAGCTCTGTACCATCGGAGGGGGGCGCAAAGTACAGAAGTCTTATTCAGATAACTGTCAGCATAGAACCTAGAGACAACGTCGGCTCTGTTTTGCCAAAACTGTGGAACCCCTCACAAAGGGCAGAATTAAAATAAGTCAACAAAAAGCAATACGCAACGAGAGGAAATTCTTCACCATGTGACGCATATTCAGCATCAAAGCCCCCACCTTTGGAAGGATCAAAGGAGAAGAAAACCACATCTTCGGCCAAACCTAATAAGACAAATCGAATGGCTGTATAGGGGCTCACACCTTTGACGGGTAAAAACATACCGAATCTCAAAACGTAGATTACGCGTCCCCTGGTGAAGAAGTGATACTTTATTCCCTTGTTATGTTTTTGCTAGTCTATATACAGACAGTTGGCCAGGATATTCGGAGGTTCTTACTCTACCCGGAGACCCCTAGGATTTAAAAAAGTGGGGCGCCACACTTTTTCCCCACAATCAGGCTTCCGCCCTAAAGAGGGAGTTATCAACGAGATTATTAGCGGAGCAACGTACCCCCAGAGGAGGATCCGAAAACGTCATGGGCTTTCTTCTACAGTCCAATGACGAGTGATGATCTGCTTCTAAAAGCACTATCCCCTCGGGAGGATCGTGATATGGCAAACTAAACCCCAATCGGGAATTATGTATAGGATCGAATGGTCCGAGAAGTCACGCCCGCATGGGCTGATCTCACAACAATGAAACAATGTATGTCTGCACCAAGCAGTAAAAGGATATCTTTTCAACATCTTATTATCCAAACAAGGAAATCTCAAGTATACCCCCCGACAGGGGCCTCTCTAACAAACGCGTCCCGAGATACTCGGAGACTTAACATCAGCTATTCAACACCCGCACGACCCCAGGGTTGGATTTCTGGGCTCATAAAGACCCTACGAGGAAACTTCAAGCTCACGAAAAGCGATGTTCACGCTTAAACAATTTGATGACTTGGAGAATGTTGTTTGTTGCCAATCACCATACGTTGGGAAACCTGAAACTGTAAGACCCCTAGCGGGCAGACTCAGCGTAACCAGATCTACTCTACAAAAACTTAAAGACCTTAACATGCACGACAAACTGTAAGACCTCAACATGCATGACAAACTGTAAGACCTCAACGGGCATTAAAATCCCGAAGTCTAGGCTATATGTCGCATTTGTAAGGATCCCGAAAGGGCATCCCCTCGGTGTAGATGCCAAGACTGTCACACGGGATCAAAAATGGCTACGGCCAAACACATATGACTACGGTCAAAATGGTTAATACATCCAAACTAAGGCGACTCAGGAACTCCCGACTGTCGCTAAACAAAAATCACAGGCCACTACTTTTAATATACTTCAAAAAGAACCAATTAAAACATGTTTCCCTCAACAGGTAAAAATGAGCTTCGGCCATGTCAGCTCCAAAACACAAGGCTTCGACCTACTCAGCCTACGAGCCATGAACCTGTCGAGGTGCTCAAACATCACCAATAACAACTTGAAATCGAGGTTCTCCGGAACCGATGATGGGTCAGGCAAAAATCTTTCAAAAGACCTTAACGAGCAGAAAACAAAGCTTACAAAAAGCCCACGGCCAAAAAATAGCTTAAGCGCCATTGTCGCCAGCTAAAAGATTGACAGCTTGAGGATTAAAATGAGCTCAAATTGTGACCCGATTCGGAGACCGGATCCAAAACAGTTAACTAAGCAAGCCTCTGAGCAACATATCAAAAGGTCTCTAAGACCAAAAAGCGTAAGAGCCATTGTCTCCAGCTAAAATATTGGAAACTTAAGTTTTAAAATGAGCTCGAATCGTAACCAAATTCGGAGACCGAATCCAAATAGTTAACTCTGCAAGTCTCCGGGCCATATATGGAAAGGTCTCGACTGCCAAAAATAGCACAAAAGGCCGTCGCCATCCTCCCATGCGAGTAGAAAAGAACTTAAGGTTCAATTAAAGCTTGAATCGCTATTTGTGACTTGGAGACTGGACCCAAAATGGCTAAATTACAGTGTGCCTAAGGGCACGGCATAAATGCCACTATTGCCATGCGAGTGAGCCTCCGGGCCACCCATATGTAGGGCCACTTCGACCCGAAGCACAAAAGGCCATCACCATCCACCCATGCTTGCAGAAAATAGCTTAAGGGTCAATAAAGCTCGAATCGCAACGCGACTCTGAGACTGGACCCGAAATGGATAAATTACAGTGTGCCTAAGGGAACGGCATAAATTCAACTATCTCCAGCAGAGTGAGCCTCTGAGCCACCTACTTGTAGGGTAACTTCGACCCGAAGCACAAAAGGTCATCGTCGTCTACTCGTGCAGGTAGGAAAAATCTTGAGGGTCAATTGAAGCTTGAATCGGGATGCAACTCGGAGACTAGGCCCAAAATAGTCTAAATGACAAATGCCCAAGGGCAAGAAATAGGAGCAATTACTACCTTCCCACACGGGCATAGATGATTTAAAAGCAAGAAGGCTCGAGTCCAAGCATGACTCAGAGACTAAGCTTAAACAGCCGGGTAAAGCACAGAGGCCCCACCATCTGCTCACGTCAAGGATCGCACTTAAAAGCCCTCCGGTATGTCCGATCAGTTCCGGATCTACAAGGATCCCGCCAAACACCAAAATAGCCTGCTTGGTCAAAAGCAATAACAGAAAAGAGATGCGGAATAAATAAAGCTTCAAGTTTCCTCTTATATTACATACGCAAAAAAGGCGCACTCTACATCTACAGACATGTTCTACATATATCAAAAACAAGACAAAAATGGTGAGATCTATGCTCCACTCCAAAGGGCTACAACTTGCCGAGTTTGCTCTTTGCCTCTTATTAAGAAGTGACTGCGTGTTGTGCTCATCCGCCCTTGCTTGAGCCAATTCCTCTGAGAGAATGTAGCCCGTCACATTGATCTCCTCGAGTACTTATCTTCGGGATATGTAACGAGCATATTCCTCGATCCTCTCTCCTGGTCGAGGGCTTGCTCCAACTCGGCCTGAGAAATTGCCGCGTCTTTCATACGAATCGCCATCTCCTAATCAGCCTTGGTTCGGCTTAGTGGCGCTTCAGCCCGAGCATCAATTATTTCAGCTCTGATCTTCGAGAGATCAGATTCGAGTTTCCGATCATATCCGCTTGAACTTTGGCATTATCACGAGCCAAGCGGAGTTTGGCTTTGAAGGATGGGACCTTGGCCGAGGCACCTGCCTCCTCTAAATCTTGAGCTTGAACCTGAGCCCTTATCTCACCACATGCAGTTCTGATGCGATCGACGTGGCCCTTAAGGGACTTCAAGGCCTCCGTCCTCTTTTGCAGCTAATATAACAAAAAAATGGTTAACCTCAAAAGTCTAAAAGGAGAAAAGCACGAGTTGCAGAAAGTTACCTGCACCGTCAAATAGCTCTCGTAACTCTAGCTCCGATATGCCTCATATTTCCAATGCTGCAACTCAACCTCCTTCTCCTTGCAAAGGAGCCTAAGGGACTCGCACTCGTCTAGAATTTTCTAAAGGCTGGCCCCTTGACGGAGCAGCTCAAACATAAGCCTATCACAGACCGACACAAGGAAATTTTAATAGGGGGGAGGACACGAAATACAGGGGAACTGCACCTAAACTCACCATAAAGTGTAGCCGACGGACTTCTTCGAAGTCGGAACACACTCGTGTTGATCCTGTCTCTTCGACCCAAGGATAACTGACCTCGAAAACAATATGTTTACTCAAAGGAAATGCCGATCGAAAATCAGAAACTCCGGGAGCAACAGACTTGGATGATGCCCCATCCTCGAAAACATGGGTCCATTACACTGCGGAGGTCGATCCCCCTTATTGCCATCGTCGCTCGGCTCTGAGGCCGATGGCTACTTCCCTCTTTAGAAGAGAGTTGCCTCATCCCAAAGAACCGTCCTATATCTGCAAAAGACGAATCTAGAACAAATAAAAGGGGAAAACGTTACCTAAAATATATGAAGGCCAAGGCAAAGGTAGCGTGCACACATACCTTGGTATTTCGCTCGCTATTTGGCACAGAATAGAGCTCGACACTGATGCTCATCGCAGGAAGAATGGGTCACCAGCCTCCTGACCCAGCCGGGCATGTCAATGACTTCGCTCGGTGTCTATGAAGTTGCTGCAACAAGGGAAACAACGTTATTACTCAACCGATTTTTGCTATAGGCAAAATCTAAAAAGGCACTAGACGATCCACTCACGTGCATATCTCGACCCCCGTCCTCTTCGTTGTCAACTAGAAAGGGCATGGACGAACGACACCTCCAGGATAGTAGGCTCTGGTGATGAAAGGGCTGGTATAGCCTGACGAGATGGTTAAGCATAAATTCAACCCAGTCCTCTCTGCAAAGAACCTCATCATCAGCACCATCCGCCAAAACGACGAATGTATCTGCGCCAAAGTAACTCGGTACTTCAAGCTAAAATCAAGCACAACCCTATCAAGGGAACCAAACGTGAAAAGATATAGATACACGCTCAAAAGCCCATCAGCTGAGTCTGATACTCTCATCCGGAGGAAGCGCCTGCAATGATACCCCCTTGCTCCATCCACGGTATTTCCTCACCATCTCTAGATGTTCCTCTCCTATCACAAACGTTGTCTTCAGAATGAACTCCCTCGATTCCTGAGCGCTGGGAGCAACACTCCCTATCCCCTGACGAGCCGGCCCCAAGTGGTTTCCATGACTATGGTAAAACTAACAGGTCAAAGCAAGGTCATGCACCAACACTTTTTGCGCCTGAAGAGATAAAACATCATATGCCAAAGCGGAAAATCGGCTATTTAAAAATAGTGAGGTCTTGCGAAGAAGCCAAAGCAGCCCCACATATATGCAAGAAGCAGCAATGACTTGTCAACCCGGAGTCAGCCTCGAGAAACCTACAGCCTCAATACAGATTGACGGGGTTATACCCGATCCCGAAAGCATCCTTCGATGAGAAGTCAAAGTTTGAGAAATTGTTCGTATTATCTCCAATATCGAGACACCGCTCTACCTCGAAGAAACCCAACAAGGAGAAGTTGGAGTTCAGGGGGCTTTCAACGCCATCACTCGACGCAAGGCAAGTACATGGTCTCGTGGTTCCCTCTTTCTAAAACAGAGAAATAAACACAGGAAGCTCCGATCATGAAAGCTCCACGAAGGTCCGAGCCATCACCTGATTACATGCAGCTCCTCAATAGTAGTATGTCCAATGCGTTTTAAAAAGGGCTATCTACATCAAGATCAAAAGGGACCCCCGGGTACCCGAAGCTGACCTTTATTCAAGATAACATTCCCGAAGGCCTCAAAAATTCGACGCATTTTATCCAGACAAATCGGAGAGCCTCTGTAGCTCGGGTCTATCAGATCAATCCAGGATTGGTCAGAGGTACATAGAATTGAAATAAATTCATGTCGATCAGTAGAGGATCGGAAAAAACGCTCTAAGCCAAGTCAGATATCAGCATATAGCAAATAAAAGAAGGCATTCAAAGGGCCTCAAAGGGCATGAGAACATTCAAAAGGAATATGCAAGCAAGCCAACAAAGGCACTGGGATAGGAAAGACAACAGCAAAACACCCCCATTTATAGGGGGTTACGACACAGTCATCGAGGCTTCGAAACATTGACCGACGGATGCAGTTAATGCATCCTTTGAAAAATGAACTGATGGTGGTACGTTCACCTTGGAGAGAGGGAATTGAGAGTGCATTAAATGAAGTCGAAAATGTATGAGCCTGTGGATGCCCCAGACGCCACAAAGCTCGCGCCAGGAGTCGCATCATTAGAATGACGTTGACGTAAAGAGCTCAAGGAGTCAGAATCATTTCCTATCACTTCGTTATGGGAAACGTGGAGACTATCTGTACACACCAAAATCATAGGACTTCATTTCTTGTTGTCAAGTCACTTCGGAAGAATTCATCGGGACCTCGAGGTAGGAGGCCATGACCGAGTTCCAGACCTCGGGGCTTGTCAATGCCCGACTTAGAAAAAATGGAAATCGAAGCTAGGACAAAGGGGGAAGCTCCCAAGGCACACGGCTAGGCCTGACAGGGCCATCCTATACAAAGCCAATGCTAAGGCATCACGTCAAGCCATTCCATCTCCATACTTTGTAATTAATCTCCACGTACTAGTAGCTGGAGCTCCCCTCATATATAAAGGGGACTCACGCTACCTTGTAATGAACTGATGTTGCTCCATTTTCTCCACTAATGCAATAATCTCTCTCTCTCTCTCTCTTTTTCTCTCTCTCTCTCTCTCTCTCTCTCTCTCTCTCTCTCTCTCTCTCTCTTTCTCTCTCTCTCTAAAGCTTGTTCGTTCTCACTGGTTTGCGGTCACCTCAATATTCATCGCGTTCTTACTCGTTCTTCGTCGTATGCCTTAGTATTGGCCATAAAGAGCCATGTTTAATTATACCTTCAACTGTTATCCCATCCCCGACTGTCCCCGGTAGCTCGAGCTCGAGCCCGACGTCCTTCATCGATCAGACCTATACTTGGGCAGCAGACCCCACGGTTCTATTACTATCTCTTTTTGTCATGCTTTTCACCATTAGATTCCATATTATTAACATTACCTAACAACTAGCTTGGAAATAGATCACATATTGTTAGAATTCCATTTACAAATTTAGTTGTTGTTACCATTTTTACGGTAAACAGTACTCACAAATATTTATCAATAAAATCTCTTTTTCTTCATATTATTTTGTTGTGGTTTAGTCTTCGTCTTATGAAAATTTGTTGCGAATAAATTTTGGCACGCCCACTGGGACCAGTTCTTCCCTTCATCTTTTGTTCCAGAAAATCGAAATCTCCAAGTCTCAATAACATTTGTTGCGATGGCCGAGTACTTCAAGTCTCTTCTTAATTAGAAGCATTGTGTACTTTAACAAAGGTACAACACAACTAAATATATGTAATAATTCGATACAGGAAACTGGTCTCTTGTTATGTTATTCTTTATTCTTGATGCCTTTGAGAGTCACTTGCTAGATTGATATATAGATCACTTGAGAGAGTGCTTGATGATTCTTGAATGTGCAAGTGATGTTTTACCTTTTGTTTCAATGTTAATATTGCATAGGTGACATAATTTGAATGATGTAAGCATGTTTGATACAAGGGCATTTCTCATAAAGTTGACTGACGCACTGTTTGCTCTGCTGCACATGAAAACTGCAACTTAATAGTTGTCTGGAGGTTGACTGGTACAGTCACCAAGGAAACTAGTGTCCAGTTGTTCCCTCTGATGTTTCTCTTGATTCTGAATAATTTAACCATGTCCCCAACTTGAGGTTTGTTAATCTTGAGTATTTGAAGAAGAGTAACTGGTTCTGTAGCTGATTCTTAACATTAAGTTTGTTAGACCATCAAAACATAACTAGGACACGTATAACCTATCATATTTCCTAAGGAGTTTAATTTCTCACGTACAACTTGGACAATGCAACGACAATTCTTTTTGCATTGTTGGTGTATTTAAATTAAATCCTATAAGTGCAACAATGCTAGACATCAAGAATCATGTTTAAGGTCAGGAAACAGTAATTAACATACAATGCGCGAGAATAACGGGATATTATTCACATTATTCATACACATATAAATATATTCCAAAATCTTGAAATTTTGGTGAATAGTCACGACCAATTGGTCTCGCCAACAAAATTTTATCAGCAAGGAGAAAGATATCGGACCCTACCAATGGAGAAAAGCTGCTCTACATTCAAGTAGTTCTAATAATAGAGGAGAGAAGGGGAGTTGAAACTTGGAAAAGGGGTGGGGGGAATTGGGGAAAAAATACTGTATAGTGCGCAGCTCTCAAACTAATAATAACAACTACAACCCAGTATGATCCCACAAGTGGAGTTTAGGGAGGATAATATGTACGCAGATCTTACCCCTACCCCGATGGACAGAGAGACTGTTTCTAGGAGACCCTCGGCTCAAGATATCAATAAAAGACGATATATTACTACTATCCATAAACTCATACTAAAATAACTCAAAAAATACATAACAGAATAATAAAACAACGAAATAGTAGTAATATAGGATTAACTCATAACTGACTTGTCTCACTCTAGTGCACTGTAGAAATATCCCCAACTTTCCCCTAACCTACAACTCTAATGCTTAACCTCCACAATTCTCTGTCACGGGACATGTCCTCAGTAATCCTAAGACGTGTCATGTCCTGCCTGATTACCTCTTCCTAATACTTCTTAGGTCTTCCTCTATCAGCTCTCAAACTAATAGTTTAAAAGATATATTTTTATGTACGTTATATACAAAAATTATATAAATTTTATACAGTTTTTGATTATTAAACGTAAATTGCTTCTGACACGAACTAAAAATAATAATACTCTAAAAAAATTTCTATTATAATAGGAACAGGGAAAGGGAAGAAAAAGAAGCCAATTTTTATGTATCACAAGCAAAACTCTTCCCAATATCACTTGACATAATTTATAGTAGGCGTGGGTGGACCTCACAATGCAAAGCCTTCTTGGTCTTACCACTTGGGGCTTCCAAGTCTTTGACTTGTAAAATGACAGAACAAAATGTTAGGTTCAGACAGTGTTAGAATTTTAATTTTATATGTTTTAGATTTTATTACGATGATTTAAATATTAGGTAAATTCTAAACTTAATATTTGTATGTACTTATTAAATTTCTTAATAAATATATATTATTTAAACAAAAACTATAAAATTTAATTGGACACGTAACCGGATTTCTAGCTTCCCCCTGGTTCATGCAAGCATGCCGTTGGAGTCTTAAAGCACAAAGAGTTTGACCTCATGACAAAGTATATCTTTAACACAAAGTTCGAAAGTCGGAGAATTGATACTTATAAAAGCAATATTTAATTTGTCAGTCTGTAGAGAGGGATGAGGTTTCTAGTGGAGGGACCAAGATTAAATGGAAGGCGGAGGTATTTTAGGCCATTAATTGAGCCAAAGCAATAATTCCTCTCGTCCACTTTAATTGATTTTTAACTATTTTTATACATATTAAAAAATCTATCTTTTAGTATTACTTAACAATAAAATTAATTATATTAATCTTAATTTATTTACTGGAGCAATAATAAATACTCGTAAGCTTTTTACTCCAAAGAAACTTTTTTTTTAAAAATTAATAACTTCTTGATGTCTGAAAAATCAGATATTGTGGATAATAAAAAAATCAAATTAAAGTGACCGAAAGGAATAGTATATATATGCTAACAAAGATTGACATATATAAATAATTAGGGGTGTTCAAAACCGATTCGAAACCAAAAACCGAACCGAACCGAAGCTTAATGGCTTAATGGTAACGTCTTAACGGCTTAACGGACGAAGAACGGATTGAATTTTTTTATTAACGGCTTATCGATTTGGGGGCGGATTATTCAATTTTCTTAACGGATAATCCGTTAACCCGTTAAGAATAAGAATACATATATATATATATATATATATATATATATATATATATATATATAAAAAATTTATTTTTACTTACATAATTATATGATAAATTTTTAAAATTTATCCTGGAATTTCACTTTTTCCTTCTCATTCTCAGTCTCTCCGGTGTTGGTAGAATAATTCAAATTTAGTAGAAACCTAATAAGTTATTTAATATTTGACAGTCACTAGTTTCTTCTGGTCATGTCTAGCCTTGTTTTATAGTTAGATTATATAGGAATATGTTTCCTAGTTTTTAATCAAATTAGGTTTCGTATTGTTATAACCATAAGGGAATTGCTAACTTTTTTTTTTTTGTGGAGAAATTATAAAGATCATTCAATAGATCAATGATACTATAAATTATTTTTCCTTCAGGCTGCTTTAGCTTGAGCTATAGCAGTAAATTTCTCAACTATACATAACACATTAGAATGGCCTTGATACTTGTAACTAGTGCTGCTTAGGAGAAAATCATATACACTGTGCTTTGAGTCTTTGGTTTAGTGGTAAGAGCGTAATAAGCAAACGTATGAATATAATTAAACGAACATTACAAGTTCGAACCTTAACGCGAATTCACGCCTATAAAAAAAGGTCATACAAAAATTGTCTACGGACAGAAAATGTATACAATTTGCAATTGTCTTCTGCGTTTTAGACTTTTAGTATTGTACAAGAATTGTAATTCGGTATAAGCTTTTCGATAACTCCCATAGGTATTAAATCGATAAACCTCCCGGTAAACGCCCTGTAACCGCCTGACAAGAGCTAACCTGATACCAATCCGCCCGATATCTTATCGGGTGGCTAACGGATGAATACATTTAAAAACCGATAACCATTAAGCCAAACCGTTAAGAGCAAAAAGCCGCCCAGTCCGCCCAATAAACACCCCTATAAACAACTTAGAGGTCCTTTGATTGAGAAGATGTTATCCTGGGATTAGTTATTCCATCTTTTTGTGTGAATAAAAAAATATTACAATCCCGGGATAATTATTCTCGGGCTTGATTATGTCACAATTTTCTTCCATTCAAACATGTGATAAATTCTTCTTAAATTTTATGTGGGATTAATTATTCTTTATCCCTCGTACCAGTCGAGCCCTTAGGGTATGCAGGGCCTCTGGCCATTGAAGTAAAGTACATTACTCCATCCGGTTCACAATAAGTGTCCAATTTATTTTTTTATTTTGGTTCAAAATAAGTGTCCGGTTATGTAATCAAGAAGGAATTCAATTTGTTTTTACAAAATAACCCTTATGTACATATTCCTAAAAAGTTTTCTTATTTCTCATATTAAATATTTAATTAAGGGTAGTTTAGTCATATTAGATATTTTTACATAAAATTTAATATTTTCTTAATAAGCATGCTAAGTAAATTGATCACTTATTGTGAAGCGGAGGGAGTATCAAATTAGAGGGGCCTTTTCTTGTCTTCGCTTCCCTCATTCAATTCCACTGGCCTTGTATTCAATTGCAACATAAAAAGCCACCCAAAGTTTGGCAGAAACGCTATAATTGGAATGGTATACTGTTGTACATAAATTTTCTCATGAACATGTCTAAAATTTTCGGTTACACTTAAACTGTGCGATTAATATGATCTAATTAAAGGTAAGGAATCATATTCATCCACCATTCACCACCGGAGAATAGTTGATTCATATGCACTAGTTGTAGGTTCCTGATTCGAAGAGATTCAAATTCTAATTATCTGAGTTTTGTTAATTAAGCATCTTCTAGGTACAAGATGTTGCATGTCCCACAACAACAACAACAAAAAGAATCTTAATTTAATTACGTACGATAAATAATTACTTGTTTTTTGTGCGGATAAAATTGAAAATTTAATTAAATTATTTGTAAATTAAGAAACTAGTTATTCTTTTTAAAATGAATTAAAGAGAAAATAAATTTATATAAACTAAAACGGAGAGAGTACTTCAATTCTCTAAACATTAACAAAAGTTTTAAATTCTGAAAAAATATTTTATCATAATATTCTCCATTTCTATATGTAATGATATTCGATCTAGAGATTTCATCCAGTTGAATTTGCAAAACATAATATAACCCAACAATGACAATACAAAAGAATAAGGAATCAGCCACTTCCATATTTAAATTTTTACTGTTACTTATACTTTAAAATAAAATATTGATGTGTTGTCTTTGCACGAAATAAACCGTTTTAGTAATTGTTCCTTTGGCCAACACAAATATAACTAGAGAAAATAAAGATTTTAAGATACATATATGATCCAAGACTTTAGCGATGGGATATACGTTCTTAAATTTGATTTAAAAATTTTGATTTTGGTGAAGTATGTTTTGAAAATGAAAACATGTTTGGATAATATTTTCCAAAATATATTTCATTTAAAAAAACGAAACATAACTTATACCCATAAATTTTAAAAATCATTAAAAATATCTAATAATATCAAACAAACAAACTTGTTAATCCTGTATATGCATGACCTTTAGCGTCGTTCATTATCATTATCACGCACCATAGGCCTAAACATTGATAAGTTTGGTACAAAATCATCATTTTTATTTTTTTATAATGAATTACATAATATACTATCCTAAAATCATAACCCGATAGTTTTAAAATCAACTGCTAATAACACAATCACTAGCTGCAACAATTTGTCAAATTGCAATAATATTATAAGATCCATCGGTCCAAAAAAATGATAGTACCTAGCCGGTGGACTAGTTGGGCCATAATAGATGATGCGCTTCTTTATAAAATACAAAAATTTGGGATAATTTTTGAAATTGTTAAAAAATTAAAAGGTAATATTTTAGGCTAAAAATAGGTGTAGAACTCGTTTTGGAATTTGAAAAAATTATTTTCAAAATCTGCCAAATTATGGATAAGATTTATGAACAAACAGGTTTTGCCAAAAATTATAAAATTATTATAAAATAAAGACTTAAAGTAAAGAAATCAAAGACAAGTAGAGAGAGATTTATTATTCGAATTTCAAACTGATGTACATTATGAACTGAAAACTTCTCTATTTATAGAAAAAAAGAAGCAACTGCAAGGCAGAAGCAGCTGCAAGGCAGAAGCAGCTGCATGGCGGAAGCAGGAAGCAGCTGCAAGGCTGAAGCAGCTGCAAGGCGGAAGCAACTGCAAGGCAGAAACAGTTGCATGGCGGAAGCAGGAAGCAGTTGCAAGGCAGAAGTAGCTGCAAGGCGGAAGTAGCTGCAAGGCTGAAGCAGCTGCAAGGCTTATTTTTCAGCTGCTTGTCAGCTGTCTCGAGAGCTGTTTGTAGATAAACTTCAAAGGAATACTAAATGGATAATCTTCTTCAGGAAGATTATCTATAGCGGAGTATTAAATGAACATCCACAATATTATTTTCATAACACTCCCCCTTGGATGTTCATTGAAAAGATATTGTGTCTCATTAAAACCTTACTATGAAAAAACCAGTGGGAAAATCCTAGTGAAGGAAAAAGAATGCACATATTTAGTAATACGCATTTCTAGCTGCCTCATTAAAAATCTTACAAGAAAAAACCTCATGGAAAAACATTAGTAAGAGAAAAAGAGTACAGCGCGTATTCACTCCACCTGATGAAAATCTTATTTCAAATATTTGAGTCTCCACATTTCAATCTTGTATACCATCTTTTCACAAGTTGAAGTTGGCAAAGATTTAGTGAACAAATCAGTTGGATTGTCAGTTGAATGAATTTGTTGCACATCAATGTCACCATTTTTCTGAAGATCATATATGTAGAATAATTATGGTGAAATGTGCTTCGTTCAATCACCTTTTATAAATCCTTCCTTCAATTGGGCTATGCATGCAGCAATGTCTTTGTAGAAAAGTGTGGATCTTTTATCATATTCCAAACAATATTTTTATTGAATGAAATGAAACTGCAGTGTAAGCTGCTATTGGAAGTTGTTGTGTAAGCTACTTGTAAGTTGCTTGTAAGCTGCTACTGTACCAGATATAGATAATCTTCTGTCGGGGATAATATTTATCCATAACAGACTACCGAAATGATAAGCTTCTTCAGGAAGCTTATTTCCAATAGAGTACTAAATAGATAACCATATTTACGGAGGAGTCTCATATGGATAGGCTTCTTCAGGAAGCCTATGTACAACGGAGTACTAAATGAACATCCATAATTTAACATATATTTATAGCACTCCCCCTTAGATGTTCATTATTATGTGCCTCGTTAAAACCTTACTAGGAAAAACACAGTGGGAAAACATCCTAGTCAAGGAAAAAGAGTATACTAATAATATACATTGCAAGCTGCCTCATTAAAAACCTTTCCAGGAAAAAACCCAGTGGAAAAAAAATTCGAGCAAGGAAAAAAGAGTATAGTGCAGAGACTTGGATATATCTAGGCCAAAGAGTCAATCTTGGGACCAATTTATTCAATGGGCTGTGAACATGTCTAAGGGAAGGAATGCACGTGCTCAAAATATTAAACTAATCTTGGCAGAAGTCTGTTATTGTGTTTGGCTTGAAAGAAATGCTAGAGTATTCACAAATGTGTCAACTTGTGCCGGACAGTTGCTTAGAAATACAGCCTATATTTGTCATGTTAGGAGTCCTCTTGTACTTAGTCTACAATCTCAACAGGTTCATGTAATTAGTTAAAGAGATATAGATTAGATGTAGGAGTTGTCCTTTATCTGATAATTCAGCTGTGCGAGCTGAATTATGGGTTTGTAATGACTTCATTGGTGATTAATAAAAGAAAGTTAATTACCAAAAAAAAAAGAGTTCACCATTCTCTTCTGGAGGTAAGAACAGATCCTTAAGCTGTGTAGGAGAAGAACTATATATTGCGAGTAAATTAACAGAAAATGCTATGTCATGCCTTGTAGAATTAGCAAGATATATTAGTGCACCAATTGCACTGAGATAGGGTACTTCGGGACCAAGGAGTTCCTCATCCTCTTCTGGAGGTCGAAACAAATCTTTATCCACTTCAAGTGATCGAACAACCATTGGTGTACTCAATAGATGCGTTTTGTCCATGTAAAAGCGTTTTAAGAACCTTGCTGTATAGGCAGATTGATGGATAAAATTTTCGTCTGCTAAATGTTCAATTTGCAAACCAAGACAAACTTGTGTCTTCCAAAGATCTTTCATCTCTAATTCTTTCTTAAGATATTCAATTGCCTTTTGGAGCTCTTCTGGAGTTCCAACAAGATTTATGTCATCAATATAAACAGCAAGTATAACAAATCCTGATGCCATTTTTTTTATAAAAATATATGGACAATTAATATCACTTATGTAACCTTCTTTCAACAAATATTAACTGAGGCGATACTACCATATGCCCCAAATTACTTTAAACGGTATAATGACCTTTGTAATCTGATCGAGTACATTTCTCGAGACTTTTGAACTATATGTTTCAGGCATTTTAGATCCTTTAGGGATATTCATATAGATTTAATCAAATAATCCATATAGGTTATGAATGGCATGACATCTTCAGGTGTCTGGACTGCAGGTACGATCCTCACAATCTTTTACAATATTATGCACTATATTGTATCAAATATATCGTCGATGATCATTTTTGTATAGGTTCTAAAGTGACATAACTTGTTGAGATCTCATCACTTTAATTATTTTCAAGTACCTGAACTTCTTCTGGAGTTTCATAAAATGTTATGTCGTGAGCTCTTCTAGAGCTCATTTCCTCCTTATTATGATCACTTTGATCATTAGCTCCTTACCATTTTTCAAGGGTTGTTACCTTCGGAACCGATTGGTCTACCACTGTTCATGCGTACAGTAAACTCTATCCTTCAGGGACTTTAATTTTAATAGGAGCATTTGCAGCTGAAATATGATATTTAATTTTGGATCAGCAAATGCTTCTGGCATTTTACTTGAATTATCTTCTGAGTGAGGATCATATTGATGATAATTCGATTCATATAGCATATTTTTCAGCTGTTTATTCCATCCCCTAAATACTAGAAAACTAACATATATTCCAATCTTCTTTGGAAACATATCTTTGTGCATTGTGGTAGAGAAATTAATCATATACCACACATCAAAAGATAGTATAAATATTTGATTTCTGATCCTAAACCAGTTGTGAGAGGAGGACTTATCATATATTGTTGGTCTGATGCATACAAATGATGTTGTATGAAATTTAGAATATCTTAGACCAACATATGGAGCTTTTTTCTCACAAGCAATAGTTTAGACATTCGTAAGAGGAATTCATTGCTAAACCAGCTTGGATATAAACCAGCATTATCAAGATGAACTATCTTGATCTCCTCATCTAAAAGTTATGCTCTTAATTGAGAAAAGCAATCTCAAATGTCAAATTGCAGGTTGACATAAGCATACATGTAACCATCTTATATGTGCATCTATAAGTGGTTCACATGACAGGTGAATGGGCCCATATTCACCTTTTATATATTTCAGAATCAGGGGCCTTATTCCCAACTTTAGCTGGTAGAATCAATTTATTATGAGAACAAGCAACACGGGAGAATTCTTGAAGAATCTTCTAGTTCTTCAGTATATGTTTATCTGAATTCTCAAATAGCTCATTTAAAAATGGCAAATGATAACTTCAAGTTTATCATGGCATGTACTATCTCTTAGTAAACTACTGGTTTACTATGGCATAAACTTGTGTATAAGTAAATTTTCGATTTACTATAGTTCTTTTGCATTAGTAAACTTCTGATTTACTGTGGCTACTTTTGTATAAGTAAATTTCTGATTTACAGTAGTTGCTTTAGCATTATTAAACTTCTGGTTTACCATACATGATGTAGTACCAATTAAAGAATAAAGCGGGTATCTTCTCACATACATATTTACCCCTATGATTGTGGAACCATGAAGATTTTTAATCTTTCAATTATCTGTAGTCTCAGTATGATTGTCATTTGTATTAGTAAACTTGAAGTTTACTATAACATATGTTTTGACCATAATCATATAATATGAATGACATATTTATATATATGCTCTTCAAGAGCCTTCATTCATTATGCACAATCTAATATTTATCGGACACTACTGGTGTCATATGTCTTCTAGACAAACAGATAGCTCTTCGGGAGCTTTTGATAATTTTTGTATTACCAAATATTGCTCAAACACTTCTGGGGTCATGAGAGAAAATCATAATCAAATAGACAATACAAAGCCAATTCTAAATTTATAAATGACAAAAATCAAGAATTTTAATATTCTACTACTAACTTCGTGACAAATATCTCATTCAGTGAGAAATTCTATTATCAAAGCGGCAACCACATAATCATTACATCCTTCAGGGAAAGATACATGAGTTGTTATTTCCTTCGGGGAACTCAATAACTAACCATAATATATTATTGTGGTTGTAGCAGAGAACATTCTACAAGAATGATTTTGCATTAGAGTGATATTTAATAAAAAAAAAATTCAAGATATTTTACGTACAACAGGTACGTGCGACAATGATTTTTATGTCACTAAAACAAGATTTATATCCTTTGTTATTCTATCTCTTCAGGAGGTGAGTTGTGGTATTTCTTCATTCACTCCAGGGAACGAAAATGCGCTTCAAAAATAACTTTGAATAGCTTATTATTTTGTTGAAGCACAGAAAGACACAGTTTTATAATATTTTCCTACTTCAAGAGAAAATTTCAGTTGTGTTACTTCTTCAGGAGCAAATTTAAAATACAAAATATTGAGTATACATTCCATCAATCATATTACCTCTTCTGGAGGTAAATTGTAATATAAACATATCAAAAGCGCGTTCATATTTACGAGCTTTATTAATATTGTCACATTCATTTCGAGAAATGGATTAATCTTTATCAAAAGTTCTCATCTTTTAGGAAACAGAACATAATTATCTCAACGAGCTTTAATCAGACCAAATCGTGTGATGCTTCAACCTCTTTTAAGATAATGCTACTTCAGGAGCAAATCGAGGCATGTGAGTAATATAGAGAAATTTTCTCTAGCTTATCTTCAATTGTAACCATAGAAAATCTAAATTATCACTTCTGGTGGTTAAAGGCATTTACCACTTCTGGTGGTTAACAAAATTTAGTTACAATGAGATATACAAAACATAACCACTTTTGGTAGTTATATATTTCTTGCAAACTCTGCTAGAGTTTAAATGGATCAAACAATTTTATCCACTTTGTAATCATTTATTAAGATAATAAGGATGAAAACGAATACCAAAATAGGTACCGTATACGTAGCATACAATCAATCAAGCGATAATAAATATATTAAACCAAATATGAACAAAAAGCTCAAATTACTTTACACAAATTTGGCCGCTCCAGACGCAAGTGATATCCACATCACTATTGCCATGAAGAAAGCTCATCACCTCAAGGATATGACATTCCTTATGATGCTCGGAATGAACAAGATCTAACCATGGACGTAAGAGCGTCACCTTACACCTGAGATGAACACATAAATAGAAATTAGATTCGCAATAAGTGCTCAAAATGGCAGAGTCTCGTGCTGAAAACGTGTCATAAAATAAAGACTTAAAGCAATGGAACCAAAGACAAGTTGAGAGAGAGAGATATATTTATTATTCGAATTTCAAACAGATGTACATTATGAACTGAAAACTTCTCTATTAATAGAAGAAAAGAAGCAGCTGCAAGACAGAAGCAACTGCATGGCGGAAGCAGGAAGAAGTTGCAAGGGGAAGCAGCTGCATGGCGGAAGCAGGAAGCAGCTGCAAGGCAGAAGTAGTTGCAAGGAGGAAGCAGCAGCAACTGCAAGGCTTGTCAGGAAGCAGCTGCAAGGCTTATTCTTCAGCTGCTTATCAGTTGTTTGCATGAGCTGTTTGTACATAAACTTCAAAGGAATACTAAATGGATAATCTTCTTCAGGAAGATTATCTATATCGGAATATTAAATGAACATCCACAATATTATTTTCATAACAAAAATGAAATTATGGGGATAATGTTTTGGCAGCCCTGCTTTTGTATCTAGTACTCCATGTAACTGGACAACTTTTTTCACTCATTTAGCTGTACTTCTCTTTTCCCTCTATAGTTCCTTCGCTTCCACTAAGGAGGCAAGTATTTAACTCAGTTTACTTGCTTCTTTGGGTATTTAGTTGATTAAAATTTCATTTTTTGGTTGCACACTTTTCTGCTGTTTTTGACCTGTATGGAATCACAATGTTGTTTTCTCTATACCCTTTCACAGTGTTTTCAAGAATATTCAAACTCTTATTTTGCAATTTTTTGAGTTCGTTAACAATTTTGATGAGGGTCTATCAGAAACAGTATCTGTATTAGAATATATTGTGTGTATTTTTTTATTATTGGTAGAATATTCTTTCATTATTGTACAGTCCTATAGTTGGTAGGATTTGATTTCTTCCATTATTATACAGTCCTATAGTTGGTATGATTTGATACCTCTTGTACTCTATATATACTTTTGTGAGCAATACAAGAAAATCAATTCTCCCAAAACTCTCTACATGGTATCATACGCCAGTGGCTTATCGCCAAAGAAAACCTAATTCTTCCCTACCTGGGCCGCCGCCGCCGACCTTCTCGGTCCACCGCCTCTCTCCGGCGTCTTGCCGTGCCACCGCTGCACTAACCGGCAGCCATATCTCTCTCGGTGTCGATCAGCGCCCCCTCTGCCTCGCGCTTCATGGCCGCTACAAAATCCAACGATCTTGTCCAGCCGATTGCCATCAATGCATCGGCCTAGATCCCACTTAAATTGGATTCCGCTAATTACATGGCATGGAAATTCCAATTTCGAACCCTTCTTGCGGGTTACGACCTCCTCGGCTTCTTGGACGGATCAAAGCCATGCCCACCATCCACTATTGTCGACAAGGAGGTAAATTCCCCCAATCCAGCATATCCTTACTGGATTCGCCAGGACAATCTTATTCTCAGTGCCATCATCTCGTCGATCACACCGACTATCATCTTCTTTATTGCCGCCGCGGAAACCTCTAAGGAGGCCTAGGACATTCTCGCGCGCACATACGGCACTGCTTCTCGTGGTCGTATCATGGCTCTCAAACAGCAGCTCCATAATCTGGTAAAAGGTTCTAAATCTGTTGCTGATTTTATGCACGGTATTCGCGTGATTGTGGATGAATTATCTCTCCTGGATGTTACTGTTGATTCTGAGGATCTTGTCATTAAGGTTCTAAATGGTCTTGATGATCCATATATGGAGCTCTCTAATGCTATCCAAGCCCGTGAATCTCCAATCTCTTTTACTGAATTACATGACAAGCTGTTAAGCATGGAGGCTCAGATTACTGCCCGTGTGCCGGCCACCTCCGCCGCATCTGATTTGGCTTCGTCGGCTGCCTTCGTCGCCGGACAGTAGTCCGGCCGTAATCACTTTGGTGGCCACGGGCGCGGCCGTGGCAACAGTGGTTTATCCTCCGGAGATCCTTACTCCAACAATGGCCAATCTCGCGGGTACAATGGGAAGTGCCAGCTCTGCAGTGAATTTGGCCACTCCGCGCGCCGCTGTCCGTCCTATCCTATTTCCGGCGCAAAATCAGCCCCCTCATGGTGGACCACTGCCGCGACCAGCATACACTGCATCATTTTATCCAGCTGCTCACACAGTCCATCACTCTCCATCTGATTGGATCCTGGACTCTGGTGCCACTCATCACATAACCAATGATCTTGCCAACATGTCTCTTCACAGTCCTTACACTGGTTTCGATGATGTGGTTATTGGTAACGGTGAAGGTTTAAAAATTACACATACTGGCCAACTTTTCAGTTATTCATCTCTTTTATTGCCTGGGGCTCTCTGTGTTCCACATATTCATAAAAATTTGATCTCTGTTGCTCAATTATGTCGTCACAATAATGTTAATGTTGTTTTTTCTGATACTGATTTTCAGGTGAAGGATCGTCGCACGTGGGCAACACTCGTCAGCGGCCCACGTAGGAACGACGCCTACTACTGGCCGGCGGCTTCCCGTCTCCCGTCCGCCCTCACGGCACAAAAGCTCCTTGCATCATTATGGCACTCTCGGTTTGGTCATCCGTCAGCGAAAATCCTACGTCATTTAGTGTCTTCTAGCAGTATAGCGTCCAGTAGTGTGTCTGATTTTGCTTGTGTCTCTTGCAAGCTTCATAAGTGTCATAAGTTACCTTTCTCTGAGTCAAGTTTATCTTCTACTGCTCCGCTGGAGCTTATTTTTTCTGATGTATGGACCTCTCCAATTATTTCTAATGAAGGGTTTAAATATTATGTCATTTTTGTTGATCATTTTTCTAAGTACATTTGGTTTTTCCCTTTACGCCGTAAATCTGATGTCTTACAAACCTTCCCCACTTTTAATTCCATTGTCGAAAAATACTTCTGTACTACAATCATTACTCTGTATACTGATAATGGGGGTGAATTCCTAGCTTTACGCTCTTTTCTTGCCTCCCATGGCATCTCACATCTCACTTCACCTCCTCATACACCTCAACACAATGGCTATGTTGAACGTCGTCACCGTCATATTGTCGATACTGGTCTCACTCTCCTTCATTATGCCTCTGTCCCTCTCATTTACTAGCCTTATGCCTTTGCCACAGCAGTCTATCTTATTAATCGTCTTCCCAAGACAAATCTCTCGATGATCTCCTCCTTTGAGTCTCTCTTCCATAGGCGCCCCAACCTTGCCAAGCTGCGTGTCTTTGGCTGTCAATGCTTCCATGGGCTTCGGCCCTACACCTCACACAAAATGGAACCGAGATCTCGTGCCTGTGTCCTCTTCGGCTACTCATCTACTCAAAGCGCATGTCTATGCTTTGATCCCTCAACGTCTAAAATCTTTGTCTCGCGTCATGTCACCTTCCATGAAGATATCTTCCTGTTCTCCAAATACCCATTCCGGTCACCCTAGAAGTCCTTCCGCTTCCTCCGCCACTACCTGCCGCTGCTCCCACTAGCGATCCTTCACCAGACGCACTGCCGGCGCCATCGCCCGAGCCACCAGCGCCTCTTACGGCACCGCCAGCGGCCCCCGCCGCCGCTACACCCACTATGCCACCACCTTCATCCTCTCAGGGTGGTCATCACATGCAAACTCGCAGCAAAAATAACATCTTTACGCCCAACAAGAAGTTTGGTATGTCTGTTGTATCCTCTCCAGCTGTTACAGAACCTCAGACTTTGTCTAGTGCTATGTCTGATGAGCGCTGGCGCGCTGCTATGTCATTGGAGTTTGATGCTCTGCTACAGAATGGCACCTGGATCTTGTTCCACCTGATTTTTCACAGAATGTTGTGGGCTTCAAGTGGGTCTATCGTATCAAACAAAAGCCTGACGGTAATATGGATAAGTTCAAAGCCCGACTTGTTGCGAAAGGCTCTCATCAGATACCAGGTGTTGACTTCCAGGAGACTTTCAGTCCGGTTATTAAGCCGGCAACTGTGCGTTTGGTTCTCAGTATAGCTGTATCCAAGGGCTAGCCTCTTCGTCAAATGGATGTGAACAATGCATTTCTCCACGGGAGGCTTACAGAGGATTTCTATATGGCACAACCACAGGGTTTTGTTGATAAAGCCTATCCATCTTATGTCTGTAAGTTACAGAAAGCTATTTATGGTCTCAAACAGGCACCCCGGGCATGGTACAGTGCGCTCCGCCAATGCCTTTTGGCTATGGGTTTCGTCAACACTACCTCTGACACTTCGCTCTTCGTCTTTCAGCATTCTGGTATTACAGCCTATTTTTTGGTATATGTTGATGATCTCATATTGACTGGTAATGACTCTGCCTTCTTGAACCATGTGATTGACTCTCTTGGGACTAAATTTTCTCTTAAAGACATGGGTGATCTAAGCTACTTTCTTGGTGTTGAGGTTCTGCGCAACTCCAAGGGGTGTTTTCTTTCTCAGCGTAAGTATGTTGTTGATCTTTTGACTCGTCATAATATGCTGGAATCCAACCCTGTTCGGACGCCAACAGCGGCGTCCACCCGCCTTCATCTGGCCAACGGCTCGGCTCCTGCCGACGCATCCGCCTATCGACAGGCCCTTGGGGGCCTCCAGTATCTCTCCTTCACTTGTCCTGATATCTCCTTTGCTGTGAATAAACTCTCACAGTTCATGCACGCTCCTACTGTCACTCATTGGGGTGCAGTTAAGCGCCTCTTCCGGTATCTGAATGGGACACGTGACTTCGGAGTCTGGCTGCGTCCTTCATCTGCTATTCCTTTGCATTGTTTCTCTGATGCTGATTGGGGTAGAAACTGTGATGACCGCTCCTCAACTGGTGCCTATGTTGTCTTTCTGGGGCCTAATCCTATTTCCTGGAGCTCCAAAAAGCAGCGTTCCGTTGCACGATCTTCCACTGAGGCTGAATATCGTGCCATTGCTTCTGCTGCCGCTGAAGTCCGTTGGCTTCATTCACTGCTGCGCGAGCTTCATGTCCCTCTTCCGGCTGCTCCTGTCATTTACAGCGACAACATTGGCGCCACTTACCTCTGTGCCAACCCTGTGTTTCATTCGCGCATGAAACACATCTCCATTGATTATCACTTTGTTCGTCAATTGGTTCAGAATGGGTCTCTTCGTGTTGCTCACGTATCCTCTGGTAATCAGCTTGCTGATGCTCTCGCAAAGCACTTATCTCGTCCTCAGCTTCTTCTGCTGATGTCCAAGATTGGCGTGTCCTCCGGCCCTCCATCTTGAGGGGGCGTATTAGAATATATTGTGTGTATCTTTTTATTATTGGTAGAATATTCTTTCATTATTGTACAGTCCTATAGTTGGTAGGATTTGATTTCTTCCATTATTATACAGTCCTATAGTTAGGTAGAGGTACACAGTACCTTTCCCATGCCCCACTAGTGAGATTATACTGGGTCGTTGTTGTTGTTGTTATTGTTGTTGTTGAGTTCGTTAAGAAATATTTTTCAACTTTTGGGAAGCATTGTGGTGGTTATGGGGGTGTGTTTAGTATTCATTTGCTAAGTTCTTGACTTGGTTCTGGAGCTGAAATTTGTTCATGGTTCCTGTGTTATAGGCAGCGGCGGCCCCGGGATTTGAAGGTAGCGGGAGCATATGAGTGAACTGCTCAATTAGTGCCCCCGTTGGACTTCTTATCTTAAGGGTTCCAAGCAAAATATATAATAGTTTTCAATATATATATATATATACACTTATATATTTTGAATTTTTACCGAAGTTAACGGGGCGGTGATCCCACTCCCCAAAGCATAGATCCGCTTCTGGTTATAGGAGTGAAGCAGAATTTGGTTTCATTGCAGTTTCATGTACTGTAGGAAACAAACAAGTCAGTTCTTGAAACAAAAAAATGGAGTCTTGGAGCTATTTCTCTGTGGGAAAGGGCTTTGTGTCTAAGGATTCAGTTTCTGTAGATGATAGAATTATTAGAGAGAAACATTGTGTGACAAGTTGGGAGTAAAACAATCCATCTAGTTTTGCAAGCACCATAGGTATTGAAAATCAAGAATTCCCTAAACTTGGAACTCCCAGTAACCAAATTAGAGATGCTTTGAGTAATAATATTACTGGTGGCAGAGTTTGTAGTGTTAGAAAATACGCTTAACGCTAGAAGGGGGTGAATAGCGTTATAATAAAATTTAGCGTAAACTTGCGGAAATTAAAATTTGCAGGAAGCAAATAAGTGCGATGAATAATAACTTACACACAGATATATCCTGGTTTACCACAACGTGTGGCTAGTCCAGTCCCCGAGAGACTCTCTCGAGATTTTCCACTAACTTGTCAAGCTTCAGGGTGCTTAACAAACCTTTACAACTTGAGGACGCAAGCCTCAACACCTTTGCTCGGAGTTACAACACTCCAAGACTTCAACCAAGGAAACACAAGTTCCTTACAACAAGAGAATCACAATTCTCTTCCAAGTGTACAAACACTAAAACACTCAAACAATATACTCCTTTATGAGTAGGTATGAGTAAAAAGAAATAAGCTCTAGATCACAACAACTTTGGACAAGAATATGGCTCTCAAAAGCTTTATGAAATTGAATATAAAATGATAAACAAAAGTATGCAAGCTTATAGCAATGTAATGATCAGTTGTAGTATGTTGTTGTGTTTAAAACACTGAAATGAAGCTGTATTTATAGTTGAAAAACTTGGCATTACCGTTGCCTAATTGCCAATTAAGAGTTGCTGATTTTACTCACTGACAATCGATTGTCAAACCCCAACAATCGATTTTCTGCCAGTCAGACCAAAATTCAATCCCAGATTTTACGCTTATTAATCGATTACTTACAATCCATAATCGATTACGGGCAACGTTTAAAAAATCCTTTCCAGATTTTACCACAAACAATCGATTGTCCAGAATCAACAATCGATTACTCAGCAACGTTCAAAAAATCTTTTCCGGATTTTAATCAAAACAATCGATTATACAAAATCAATAATCCATTACCCAATAACGTTCAAAAAATCTTTTCCGGATTTTAATCAAGACAATCGATTATACAGAATCAATAATCAATTACCTGACGGTATTTGAAAACTTTACGACAACGGGCAGCTTCACAATCGATTGCACAAAGTCAACAATCGATTACTTATCAGTGTTTGAAAAACATTTTAGACACTGTCTCTTTGACAATCGATTGTCCAATGTAACAATCGATTATTTAATAAATTTGAAAATCACTGGAAGACACTGTCTCAACATAATCGATTACCATTAGTTCATAATCGATTATTCTGAGTTTTGAAAAACTTTGATGGACACTGCCTCAGTCACAATCGATTGTCATTAGTTCACAATCGATTGTCATGCAGGTTTGAAAAACCTGATGCTCACTGTCTTACTCACAATCGATTGTCATTAGTTCACAATCGATTGTCATGCAGTCTTGGCTTAAAACAATCGATTATCATAAGTACATAATCGATTATCTTAGTCCATATTTTTAAGGCATGTCTAAAAATTATTTTGACTACTGTAAATATGCATGATTTAAAATCATTTGACATTAAATTAAATATGCATGATTTTGGAAAATAGTTTTATGAGAGAAGCCATGTTACGAGTCAAGTTGTAGGATCAAGATCACAATTAAGAATGACTCAATTAAACTATAAAACTTTGTCTTGAGCTTGAATCTCGTTGTATATCAATTGTGCGCTTGCTTCTTGAACTTCGTCATATATCAATTTTCGCTTCGTTTGTCATTCATCAAAACCTATACAAAAGAACACACGTTTTAGTATATTGCATTAAGAACGTGTTTCCAACAATTTTCCCCTTTTTGATAATGGCAAACATTAAGCGGGATATGCAAGACAAGCAATTTATATTGACGATTCAAGACAAGTATATACATGCAACAAGTATGTAATTTGTTCCCCCTCAATTTGAGAATTCCCCCTCAATTTAAGCTTATAATTTGAGAGTGCATCATACCCGTTGTCCGTTATCTTCCCCCTTTTGCCATTAGCAAAAAATAATAATAAGATGCCAAAGATGAAATAAACCTTGTTTATTTATTAAGAGAATTACAGCAACAGGGAAGACAATACAACATATAAAAACAAACTTAAAAAAACTACAATTATTCATTCATCATCTTCCGCCTCATCATCCGGCGCTGCTTCATATGGAACAAGACCCGCATATGGATAATGAACGTGGTCAAAATATCCATGGATCTCGTGAGTTAATTGACCGAAAGAAGAGGTCAATGAAGTAATTTGGTCGGAAATGAATTGGAGGGAAGGCTCTTGAGGCGGAGGAGCACGACGGGTTGGAGGAGGAGCAGGCGCTACATGATCACCGTCATGATGAAAGGAGGATTCCGAAATTTCCCACTTTTTGGTACTCTTTTTGAGAGGACCATTTCCAGTGACGAATCCGGTGGCTTCAAGAAAGTTCATGATGAGGAGAGCATAAGGAAGAGGCCTATCATCTCCGATAGCGTCACGCATGTGAATTTTGATAAGCCGACACCAATTGATGTTAGCTCCGGTAACTATGGCATGCATGAGCTTGGTGTCCTCTTGGGAAATGGTGGTATGGTTGTGCTTACGAGGCTTAAGGACTCGGGTGGCGAAATAGAAAATTAACCGGTAATTTGGATCCATTCCCGTAATTGTAGGACGACGGGAGGAGAGACTTGGATCATAAGAAGTAAGACCGATTTGGTGTAAGAGGGCTGTTTCATCAAAAAGGGCTCCGGCCTCTCTGGTGTACCGAAAAATGTCTTCACCATTATGAGAAAGACGGGCAATGGTATGAAGATTTTCATCGGAAAGAAGAATTTGAACACCATTAATTAATGTTGGTGACAAGCTCACCATCATCATCCTCATGGAGGTTGGAATAAAATGCTTGAACCAATGTAGTATTGATGTAAGGATGGGTAAGGAGTAAAAAGTCAAGAAGTTGAGAATTTTTTAGCATATTTGCAGCAGGCCCAAATGATTCAAGATACTTGTGGGTTGAAAAGCGGGGTGGAAGAATGTCGCGCTTTTCAAATTTGGTTAAGAAACGAGTAAGCTCGATGTCGGAATTAAAATATAGAACGGAACCATCTTGATAGGGATAGTTCGGACGATGAGGGGCAGCAGAGGCGCATGCGCCCTGCCTAGCAGAACGGGAACGTTTTGAGTGACGGCCCGACATTTTTAATGAAAGCTACTGGATTTTGCAAAGGATTAGAGGGAATTTGATATTTTGAAAGCTAAAATTGATGCTTGAGTGAATGAATATGAACATATATGAAGCCTATTTATAGAAGGGAGAGTGGCTTATCATTTATGGAAGAAATCTGCTGAGAATTTAAAGCCAAATCAGTCAGAAACGGTAAAATAAATTCACTGACCGTTAGACAATCGATTGTTGAGATGCAATAATCGATTGTTGAAGAGTTATGACCTGACTTGGAACTGACACAAATCGATTGAGGAGCCAAACGGTAACAAGAGTTTAAATTTCTGACATGAAATAATCGATTGTCAAATGTAGAGTAATCGATTGTTTTGGAAAAGCCTTGCTGAATGGCTGAGACAAAAATCGATTATGCAATTTAAGGAATCAGTTATTAAACAAAACTGCATAATGAACATAAACCATAAACAATCGATTAGTGATACTGCTAATCGATTTTCAGCACAGTAAAATAATCGATTATTTGCTTGGAACAATCGATTGTTCTGTGCCAAAACTATATAATTCACCCTATCTTTTAGGGCGATACCTGCAAAATAGAATTAAACGTCTCCGACGCTCAAGTCAGTAATTTGTAAAGAAGTAATGACTTAAACTAGTGTTGCCAAGTGAGAACGTGAGCTCTTAAGAAGTGTGTCCTAAAGTGTTCTTAAGAGAGGTTCGGGTACTTACCTTTCCTCCGACGTCTCCAATTACCTGTTCAAGAGGGTGATCTTTGATCGTCCTCCACTCATTTGGCACTTTTGTTTCTTTTTCCAATTGTGGCGCTTCTTCCGTTGGTTGTTCCTCAGTGTCATCTTTATTTTCCTTGGGTGGTTCCTCTTGTATTTTGTCTTTCAAGCTATCTAAGATACCTGCCAGATCAAAACCGGAATCCTTTCTCGCCAAGCGAGCATTATTTTCGGAAAATACAACATGAGGGGATTCCTCCACAATTTGGGTTCTTTTATTAAAGACCCTATATGCTTTACTACGTGAGGAATATCCAATGAAAATACCTTCATCCGACTTAGCATCAAATTTACCCAATTGGTCTTTGCCATTGTTATGAACAAAACATTTGCAACCAAAAACTCTAAAATGGGAAATATTTGGTTTTCTACCCTTATAAAGTTCATAGGGGGTTTTCATGAGTATCGGCCGAATTACTACTCTATTTAGAACATAGCAAGCGGTACTCACGGCGTCCGCACAAAAATGTTTGGGTATCTTAGCTTCGTCGAGCATGGTTCTAGCCATCTCTTCGAGACACCTATTTTTCCTTTCCACCACCCTATTTTGTTGTGGTGTACGTGGAGCTGAAAAGGTATGCTCGATTTCGAGTTCGTCACAAAAGTCCGCAAAGAGATTGTGATCAAACTCTCCCCCATGATCACTTCTAATTGAAGTGACGGTTGTTTCTTTCTCATTTTTAACACGCTTAAGAAAATATTTAAAATTTTGAAAAGCATCACTTTTATTGGCAAGAAATAAAGTCCAAGTAAATTTCGAGTAATCATCAACAATCACAAAAGCATATCTATTTCTTCCTAGACTTTCAATGCGAGAAGGACCAAATAAATCCATATGAAGCAATTGCAATGGTCTAGAAGTTGAAATAATGTTTTTAGATTTGAAAGATGCTTTTGTTTACTTCCCCTTTTGACACGAGTCACAAATAGAGTCATTTTCAAATTTTAAAATGGGAAGACCAACAACTAAGTTTTGAGAAATCAATTTGTTCAAAAGATGCATATTGATATGTGCTACTCTACGATGCCATAGCCAAGTATCATCCTCTTTACTCATTAGACAATCAACATAATCGGGTGAGGATTTAGCAAGATCAACCATATAAATATTATCCACTCTAAAACCACGGAGGATAATTTTGAAATCACTGCGTCTGAACACTAAGCATTCATCCGAATAAAATAAAGCAAGATTTCCCTTGTCACACAATTGGCTTATGCTCAAGAGATTATGCTTTAATCCTTTAACAAGTAATATATGCTTAATAGAGGATTTTTCATCCTTACCGACCGAGCCGATGCCGATGATCTTTCCTTTATTGTTATCACCGAAGATAACACTTCCTCCTTCTTTGTGCTCTAATTGAAGGAATTTGGATTCATCTCCCGTCATATGCTTGGAGCATCCACTATCAAGGTACCATAGTACACTTGATCCCTTCAAGCACACCTACAAAACAAATTAATGTTCTTTAGGTACCCATGCCATCTTGGGTCCTTGGGGGTTAGGCATATTATAATGATGCGATTGAGTAATATGTCTATGACATGTAAAGCATGCCGGAGAAATATGACCAATACGTTTACAATAATGACAAGTCACATTTGGGTTATGCATCCTTCTAGGTTAATAGTAACTAGACGGATGAAAATTTCTTACTCTATTTTGAACACTTGACTATTTCGCATTTCATGAGAGTTATTTCTCCTACTATGAGCTCTAGGATGGGCAGCCTTTCTAGAGTGATTGTTTCTCGGTTGAGGGCCATTGCTAGGTCTTCTAAGGGGTTCAAAATTTGGCCTAAAGTATGCATCATTTCTAGGGTGACTATTTCTAGGTGGTAAGTCATTCCTAGGTCTTCTAAAATGTTCAGCATTTTGTCTAGCGTGTATATTGGCTCTAGAGTTGTTGTTTCTAGGATAAGCATTTCTATTGTTAATCCTAGTTTGAGCTTTAGGTTGTTGGGATTTAGCTTCAACCTTTTCTTCATTATTAAAGCCTATTCCATGCTTGGTTGATTTCAAGTTAACAAGAACATCATTCAAGTTTTTGTGCGAAGAATTAAACTTATCTAATGTGCCTTTAAGCCTACTTACTTCATTCTTAAGATGCAAACTAGAAGTGCAATTTCTAGTAGAGCTTTCGGGCTTATCGGAACTTCTTTTTCCAAAAAACTTGTTTTCCTCTTTCAGCTTCTCATTTTCTAAAACCAGTTTTTCTAAATCCTTTTCTTTTAAAGAAAGCTGTTTTTGAAAATCTTTTTCTTTTAGAGAAGCATTTTCTTTTACGCTTTTGACTGTTTTTGAAGCTTTAATAAATTCAGTATATAATTCATCAAAAGCAGTTCGCATTTCATCAAGAGTAAAGAAGTTTTGAGACGAAATTTGACATACCTCGTCTTTGTTATCTTCTTGTGCCATGAGGCAAAGATTTGCTGCTTCGTCTTCTTCTCCTTCGCTTGACTCATCTCCGGAGTCACCTCCCCAAGAAATATATGCACGTTGCTTTTTAAAAGGTTTCTTTTCCTTTATGAGGTTTGGGCAATTTGACTTGATGTGCCTGGTTTCTCCGCATTCGTAGCATTTTATTTCTCCTTGCTTTTTCCCTTTGCGTTCATACTCCTTGCGCATGAACTTTTGAAATCTTTTGATAACGAGTCCAAACTCGTTGTCTCCTTCCTCATCAATTTGCGGTTGACTTGTGCTCGCCTTTAGAGCTATTCTTTGCCTCCTTTGATCATCAACAAGAGGGTTAAGAATAGTAGATTCATAGGCCTTGAGATTACCTCTTAATGAGTCAATTGTGACATTTGAGACGCCGATGGATTCTTGGATTGCGTCGGTCTTTGATCGCCATGCCGGAGTGAGACTTCTAAGGATCTTCCGTACAAGTTCTCTATCCGTTGAGGGCATGTAGATCATTTACGATTATTGAAAATCGTTCAAATATTTCGTCCACCTTTTCTCCTTCCTTCATGTGAAATAATTCATAAGCATGGATTAGGAAATCAATTTTTGCTTCCCTTACCTGATCCGTTCCTTCGTATGTAACTTCTAGCTTGTCCCACATCTCCTTTGCTGTTGTGCAACACGATATTTTCCTGTAATCGTCAGCATTAACAGCACAATATAATAAGTTTATTGCTTTAGCATTATTTTGGACCTTTCGGATGTCATCCGCGTCATACTCATCCTCGGACTTGGGAACCGATTCATTTTCCACCTTCTTGGTTGGAATTTGATTTCCCTTTGTAAACACCTTCCAAAGGTGAAAACTGTTGGATTGAACGAAGATCATCATCCTCTCCTTCCAGTACGTGTAATTTGTACCATTGAATAGAGGTGGTCGTGTGGAGCACTGTCCTTCATCAATTTCTGCAAAAGAGTCACGAGTAGAAGCCATGGATGGTTCTCTCAAACTGTTAAGTCTTCAGAGAGTATGGCTCTGATACCAATTGTTAGAAAATACGCTTAACGCTAGAGGGGGGGTGAATAGCGTTATAATAAAATTTAGCGTAAACTTGCGGAAATTAAAATTTGCAGAAAGTAAATAAGTGCGATGAATAATAACTTACACACAGATATATCCTGGTTTACCGCAACGTGTGGCTAGTCCAGTCCCCGAGAGACTCTCTCGAGATTTTCCACTAACTTGTCAAGCTTCAGGGTGCTTAACAAACCTTTACAACTTGAGGACGCAAGCCTCAACACCTTTGCTCGGAGTTACAACACTCCAAGACTTCAACCAAGGAAACACAAGTTCCTTACAACAAGAGAATCACAATTCTCTTCCAAGTGTACAAACACTAAAACACTCAAACAATATACTCCTTTATGAGTAGGTATGAGTAAAAAGAAATAAGCTCTAGATCACAACAACTTTGGACAAGAATATGGCTCTCAAAAGCTTTATGAAATTGAATATAAAATGATAAACAAAAGTATGCAAGCTTATAACAATGTAATGATCATTTGTAGTATGTTGTTGTGTTTAAAACACTGAAATGAAGCTGTATTTATAGTTGAAAAACTTGGCATTACCGTTGCCTAATTGCCAATTAAGAGTTGCTGATTTTACTCACTGACAATCGATTGTCAAACCCCAACAATCGATTGTCTGCCAGTCAGACCAAAATTCAATCCCAGATTTTACGCTTGATAATCGATTACTTACGATCCATAATCGATTACTGGCAACGTTCAAAGAATCCTTTCGAGATTTTACCACAAACAATCGATTGTCCAGAATCAACAATCGATTGCTCAGCAACGTTCAAAAAATCTTTTCCGGATTTTAATCAAAACAATCGATTATACAAAATCAATAATCCATTACCCAATAACGTATAAAAAATCTTTTCCGGATTTTAATCAAAACAATCGAGTATACAGAATCAATAATCGATTACCTGACGGTACTTGAAAACTTTACGACAACGGTCAGCTTCACAATCGATTGCACAAAGTCAACAATCGATTACTTATCAGTGTGTGAAAAATATTTTAGACACTGTCTCTTTGACAATCGATTGTCCAATGTAACAATCGATTATTTAATAAATTTGAAAATCACTGGAAGACACTGTCTCAACATAATCGATTACCATTAGTTCATAATCGATTATTCTGAGTTTTGAAAAACTTTGATGGACACTGCCTCAGTCACAATCGATTGTCATTAGTTCACAATCGATTGTCATGCAGGTTTGAAAAACCTGATGCTCACTGTCTTACTCACAATCGATTGTCATTAGTTCACAATCGATTGTCATGCAGTCTTGGCTTAAAACAATCGATTATCATAAGTACATAATCGATTATCTTAGTCCAGATTTTTAAGGCATGTCTAAAAATTACTTTGACTACTGTAAATATGCATGATTTAAAATCATTTGACATTAAATTAAATATGCATGATATTGGAAAATAGTTTTATGAGAGAAGCCATGTTACGAGTCAAGTTGTAGGATCAATATCACAATTAAGAATGACTCAATTAAATTATAAAACTTTGTCTTGAGCTTGAATCTCGTTGTATATCAATTGTGCGCTTGTTTCTTGAACTTCGTCATATATCAATTTTCGCTTCGTTTGTCATTCATCAAAACCTATACAAAAGAACACATGTTTTAGTATATTGCATTGAGAACGTGTTTCCAACATGTAGTTCAGTAACAGCTCCTCAAATTGCATTTTCTGGGGCATCTGAGTCTAGTTCCAAGATGTCAAGGTCAGTTATGGAATCAAATTGCAGGGATTCATCACTTTTTTATTTGAACCTTGGTAGATTTCCTGATCAACAAGATGTACAAAGTTTCAAATCCCCCAACATTATGACCAATTTGTCTTCAAATGTACCGGACAAAAGAATGAGAAATGGAGGTTTGAAGTATCAGACACCATATTATTGCCAGGTTCAAGGTTGTAGCAAGGATCTTAGCTCTTCTAAGGACTACAACAAGAGGCATAAAGTGTGTGAAGTTCACTCAAAAACTGCTAAGGTTGTTGTAAATGGCATTGAGCAAAGGTTTTGCCAGCAACGTAGCAGGTTAATTCCAGTTTCAATAATTCTGTATATACTATTTGTCTTGTCAAAGGTGAAAATGTAAGATATATAGACTTATATCTACATACATATGAACAATATATGGACAAATTATATGTTATATGCTATCTTTTGGTTTGACCTAAATAAGTGGTCTTATGGACATTAAGTTAAGGGGGCCAATGTGTTGTCATATAAAGTGTAGGACCAATGTGTAGATACCCAAAAGGGTAACCTTAGTCAATGATGGGCTAACTAACGTTACATATAAGTAACTATGGTTACATGCTTGTGACTCTTGAGTTTTATAACTCATGTGTTATAAAGTGGGGGTTATGGTTGTTAGATAATACGCTTAACGCTAGAGGGGGGGTGAATAGCGTTATTATAAAATTTAGCGTAAACTTGCGAAAATTAAAATTTGCAGGAAATAATTAAGTGCGTTAAATAAATAAAAAGGAAAGAACGCACCGATGTATTCTGGTTCACCACAACACGTGGCTAATCCAGTCCCGAGAGACTCTCTCGAGATTTTCCACTAACTTGTCAAGCTTACGGGTGCTCAACAAACCTTTACAACTTAAGGACACAAGCCTTAACACCTTTGCTCGGAGATACAACACTCCAAGACTTCAACCAAGGAAACACAAGTTCCTTACAACAAGAGAATCACAATTCTCTTACAAGTGTACAAAACACTAAACACTCAAACAAAACACTCCTTAATGAGTAGATATGAGTAAAAGAAGTAAGCTCAAGATCACAACAACTATGGACAAGACTTTGGCTCTCAAAAGCTTTATGAAATGAATATAAAATGATAAACAATAGTATGCAAGCTTATAGCAATAGAATGATCAGTTGTTGTGTGTTGTTGTGTTTAAAACACTGAAATGAAGCTGTATTTATAGTTGAAAAACTTGGCACTACCGTTGCCTAATTGCCAATTAAGAGTTGCTGATTTTACTCTGTGACAATCGATTGTCAGGAAGCCACAATCGATTGTTTGCCAATCGTTCCAAAAATCAATCGCAGATTTTACGCTTAACAATCGATTGCCCAAGATCAACAATCGATTATTGGCAACGTTCAAAAAGTCATTTCCATGGATTTTACGTAAAACAATCGATTATACCAAATCAATAATCGATTATTCAGCAATGTTCAAAAAATCCTTTCCAGATTATAATTTCAACAATCGATTGTACAAAATCAACAATCGATTACCTGACGGTATTTGAAAACTTTACGACAACGGTCAGCTTCACAATCGATTGTGCAAAGTTAACAATCGATTATTTATCAGATTTTGAAAATCATTTTAGACACTGCCTCGTGACAATCGATTGTTATATACTCACAATCGATTATTTAATAACTTTGAAAAAGTCTGGAAGTCACTGCCTCAACACAATCGATTGTCATAAGTTCGCAATCGATTATTTTGTGACTTTGAAAAATCTGAAGGACACTGTCTCTTCACAATCGATTGTCATTAGCTTCACAATCGATTATTCTGAGTTTTGAAAAACTTTGATGGACACTGCCTCATCACAATCGATTATCATAAGGTTCACAATCGATTGTCATGCAGGTTTGAAAAAACTGATGCTCACTGCCTTAACACAATCGATTGTCATTAGGTCACAATCGATTGTCATGCAGTCTTGGCTTAACATAATCGATTATCATAAGTACATAATCGATTATCTTAGTCAGGTTTTTAGAGGCATGTTTAAAAATCATTTTGACTAATGAAAATATGCATGATTTAAAATCATTTAGCATTAAATTAAATATGCATGATTTTGTAAAAATAATTTTACGAGAGAAGCCATGTCATGAGTCAAGTTGTTGGATCAAGAACACAATTAAGAACGACTCATTTAAACTATAAAACTTTGTCTTGTGCTTGAATCTCGTTATCCACCAATTTTGCGCTTGTACTTGAACTTCGTCATATATCAATTTGCGCTTCGTTTGTCATTCATCAAAACATACACATAAGAACACACGTTTTAGTATAAAGCCTTGAGAACGTGTTTCCTACAATTTCCCCCTTTTTGATAATGGCAAACTTTAAGCGGGTTATGCAAATTAAACAGTTTATAAAGACGATTCAAGACAAGTAAAGATATGCAATAAGTATGCGATTAGTTCCCCCTCAATATATGAATTCCCCCTCAATTTAAGCTTAATTCCCCCTCAATTTAAGCTTAAATATTGAGAGTGCATACCCGTTATCTTCCCCATTTTGCCATTAGCAAAAATAATATAGGAAGATGCCAAAGATGTAAATAAAACTTGTTTATTTATTCGACAGAGAAAAACATGATTACTTAAAGAGAGCACAATAACTCAAGTAATAGCATTACAATCGATTATTGATATGAGATAATCGATTATTAGACGACAGAAACCGATTTTTCTGAAGAAGACTTGATTCTTGCGCGTCATGCTTTATAATTCCCCCTACCTTTAGGGCGATACCTGCAAAAATTCGTTAGACGTCTCCGACGCTCAAGTTAGAAATCATGTAAGATAAAAAGATGCAATGCATGACTTAGATCAACGTGGAGTCAAGAATCCCGAGTTCACTACGAATTCGGAAGAAGGACTCTTTCTCTAGGGGCTTTGTAAAGATGTCGGCCAATTGGTCTTTGGTTTCAATAAATTCGATTTCGACATCGCCCTTGAGAACGTGATCTCTTATAAAATGATGTCTAATTTCAATGTGTTTTGTTCGCGAATGAAGAACGGGGTTCTTCGTCAAGCATATGGCACTAGTATTATCACATCTAAGAGGGATATGATCAAGACTTAGGCCATAGTCCAAGAGTTGTTGTTTCATCCATAGGATTTGAGCGCAACAACTCCCCGCGGCTACATATTCAGCCTCGGTTGTGGACAACGCAACACTTACTTGTTTCTTGCTAAACCAAGAAACGAGAGAGCTACCGAGCAAATGGCAAGTGCCACTACTGCTCTTGCGGTCCAATTTGCATCCAGCAAAATCGGAGTCGGAATAACCAACGAGTTGGCATGAAGAACCTTTGGGGTACCATAGACCCACATTTGTAGTACCAACAAGGTACTTCAAAATCCGTTTTACCGCAGTAAGGTGAGACTCCTTCGGACACGATTGATAATGGGCGCATAAGCACACGCTAAACATGATGTCCGGACGACTAGCAGTAAGATAAAGAAGAGAGCCGATCATACCTCGATACTTCTTAGTGTCGACTTCCTTACCTTTCTCATCTTTGTCTAGATGATCGGATGTTCTCATGGGAGTCGCCATTGCTTTTGCATTGTTCATTTCAAATCGTTTCAGCAATTCTTTGCAATATTTGGCTTGGCAAATGAACGTACCTTCTTTCATTTGCTTTACTTGTAATCCCAAAAAGAATGTTAACTCACCCATCATAGACATCTCAAATTCGCTTGTCATTAAATCGGAAAATTCCTTGTATAAGACATTGTTAGTAGCACCAAATATGATATCATCCACATATATTTGAACTAATAAAATTTCATTGTTTTTATGTTTAACGAAAAGGGTGGTGTCAACTTTCCCTCTAATGAAATCATTTTCCAATAGAAATTTACTCAATCTTTCATACCAAGCTCGCGGAGCATGTTTTAAACCATAAAGAGCCTTTTTGAGTTTGAAAACATGATCGGGAGATTTAAAATCTTCAAAACCGGGGGGTTGTTCAACATAAACTTCTTCTTGAATAACACCATTTAGAAAAGCACTTTTCACATCCATTTGATATAAATTGAAATTCATAGAAGAGGCAAACGCGAGCAATAGACGAATCGCTTCTAATCTAGCTACGGGAGCATATGTTTCTTCATAGTCAATACCCTCTTCTTGATTATAGCCTTTTGCTACAAGCCTAGCTTTGTTTCTAGTGATTACACCATTTTCATCTAGTTTGTTTCGAAAAACCCATTTCGTACCAATTATGGTATGATTTTCGGGTCTTGGCACCAAATCCCAAACGTCATTCCGTTTGAATTGGTTAAGCTCCTCTTGCATTGCCAAGGTCCAAAATTCATCCCCAATTGCTTCGGAGATGGTTGTTGGTTCAATTTGAGACACAAAAGCAGTATGTCCTAAGGTGTTCTTAAGGGAGTTTCCGGTACTTACCTTTTCTCCGACGTCCCCAATTACCTGTTCGAGAGGGTGATCTTTGATTGTCTTCCACTCGTTAGGCTTTTCGTTTCATTCTCCAATTGTGGCGCTTCCTCCGTTGGTTGTTTCAAAGATTCGTCTTGATTTTCTTTAGGCGTTTCCTCTTGTATTTTGTCTTTCAAGCTGTCTAAGATACCTGCAAGATCAAAACCAGTATCCTTTCTCGCCAAGCGAGCATTATTTTCGGCAAATACAACATGAGGGGATTCCTCCACAGTTTCGGTTCTTTTATTAAAGACCCTATATGCTTTGCTACGTGAAGAATAACCAATGAAAATTCCCTCATCGGACTTAGCATCAAATTTTCCCAATTGATCTTTGCCATTGTTATGAATAAAACATTTACAACCGAATACTCTAAGATGGGAGATATTTGGTTTCCTTCCCTTATAGAGTTCATAGGGAGTTTTCATGAGTATAGGCCTTATGACTACTCTATTTAAGATGTAGCATGCGGTACTCACGGCATCCGCCCAAAAATGTTTGGGAATCTTAGCCTCTTCGAGCATGGTTCTAGCCATCTCTTCGAGACATCTATTTTTCCTTTCCACCACCCTATTTTGTTGTGGTGTTCGTGGAGCGGAAAAGGTATGCTCGATACCGAGTTCGTCACAAAAGTCCGCAAAGAGATTATGATCAAACTCTCCCCCATGATCACTTCTAATTGAAGTGACGGTTGTTTCCTTCTCGTTTTGAACACGCTTAAGAAAATATTTAAAATTCTGAAAAGCATCACTTTTATTGGCAAGAAATAAAGTCCAAGTAAATCTAGAATAATCATCAACAATCACAATAGCATAACGATTTCTTCCTAGACTTTCAATGCGAGATGGTCCAAATAAATCCATGTGAAGCAATTGCAATGGCCTAGAAGTTGAAACAAAGTTTTTGGATTTGAAAGATGCTTTTGTTTGCTTCCCTTTTTGACAAGAATCACAAATAGAGTCATTTTCAAATTTCAAATTGGGAAGACCAATAACTAAGTTTTATGAAATCAATTTGTTCAAAAGATGCATGTTTATATGAGCAACTCTACGATGCCATAGCCAAGTATCATCCTCTTTGCTCACAAGACAATCAACATATTCGGGTGAGGAATTAGCAAGATCAACCATATAAATATTATCCACTTTAAAACCACGAAGGATAATTTTAAAATCACTACGTCTAAACACTAAGCATTCATCCGAATCAAATAAGGCAAGATTTCCCTTGTCACATAATTGACTTATGCTCAAGAGATTATGCTTTAAACCTTTAACAAGTAATATATGCTTAATAGAGGAGTTTTCATCCTTACCGACCGATCCGATGCCAATAATCTTTCCTTTATTGTTATCCCCAAAAATCACACTTCCTCCTTCTTTGTGTTCTAGTTGAAGGAATTTGGATTCGTCTCCCGTCATATGTTTGGAGCATCCACTATCAAGGTACCATAGTACACTTGATCCCTTCAAACACACCTACAAAACAAATTAATGCGTTTTAGGTACCCATGCCATTTTGGGTCCTTGAGGGTTAGGCATATCATAATGATGCGTTTGAGTGATATGTCTATGTCGTGTAAAACATGCAGGGGCAATATGACCAATGCATCTACAATAATGACAAGTCACGTTGGGGTTATGCATCCTTCTAGGTTCATAGTAACTTGATGGACGAAAATGAATTGCTCTATTTTCATTCTGACTATTCCGCATTTCATGAGAACCATTTCTCCTATTATTAGTTCTAAAATGAGCAGCATTTCTAGAGTAATGGTCATGTCTAGATGTTCTAAAAGGTTCAAAACTCCTTCTAGTGTTTGGCCTAGAATATGCATCATTTCTAGGGTAGTCATTTCTAGGTGGTAAGTCATTTCTAGGTCTTCTAAAATGCTCAACATTTGTTCTAGCATGCATATTTGTTCTAGGATTGCTATTTCTACGATAAGCATTTGTTTTATTAATCCTAGGTTGAGCCTTAGGTGGTTGGGGTTTGGCTTCAACCTTTTCTTTAGGCTCATTATTAAAACCTATGCCATGCTTGGTTGACTTCAAATTAACAAGGACCTCATTCAAGTTTTTGTGGGAAGAATTAAACTTATCTAAGGTACCTTTAAGTCTATCTACCTCATTTTCAAGATGCATGCAAGAAGAGCAATTTTTAATAGAACTTTCGGGCTTGTCGGCGGTTCTTTTTCCAAAAACCTTGTTTTCCTCTTTCAGCTTCTCATTTTCTAAAACCAGTTTTTCTAACTCCTTTTCTTTCAAAGAAAGCTGTTTTTGAAAATCTTTTTCTTTTAGAGAAGCATTTTATTTTATGCTCTTGACAGTTTTTGAAGCTTTAATAAATTCAGTATATAGCTCATCAAAAGCAGTTCGCATTTCTTCAAGAGTAAAGAAGTTTTTTGAAGAGATTTGACATACCTCATCTTGCTTGTCTTCTTGCGCCATAAGACAAAGGTTTGCGGCTTCGTCTTCTTCTTCTTCGCTTGACTCATCTCCGGAGTCTCCTCCCCAAGAATGTATGCACGTTGCTTCTTAAAAGGTTTCTTCTCCTTTTTGATGTTTGGGAAATTTGATTTGATGTGCCCGGTTTCACCGCATTCATAGCACTTTATTTGCTCGCCTTGCTTTTTGCCCTTTCGATCATACTCCTTTCGCATGAACTTTTGAAATCTTTTGATAACGAGTCCAAACTCGTTGTCTCCGTCCTCATCAACTTGAGGTTGGCTTGTGCTTGCCTTAAGCGCTATTCTTTGCCTCCTTTGATCATCAACAAGAGGGTTAAGTATTGTAGATTCATAAGTCTTAAGGTTACCTCTTAATGCGTCGATTGTGACATTTGAGACGCCAATGGATTCTTGAATTGCGTCGGCCTTTAATCGCCATGCCGGAGTGAGACTTCTATGAATTTTTCGAACAAGTTCTCTATCCGTGAATGTCTTCTTGAGGGCATGTAGGTCATTTACGATTATTGAAAATCGTACGAACATTTCATCCACCTTTTCACCTTCCTTCATGTGAAATAATTCATAAGCATGGGTTAGGAAATCAATTTTAGCTTCCCTTACCTGGTCCGTACCTTCGTACGTAATTTCCAGCTTGTCCACATTTTCTTTGCCGTTGTGCAACACGATATTTTCCTGTAATCGTCAGCATTTACAACACAATATAATAAATTAATTGCTTTAGCATTATTTTGAACCTTTCGGATATCATCCGCGTCATATTCTTCTTCGAACGTGGGAACCCATTCATTTTCAACCTTTTTGGTTGGAATTTGATTTCCCTTTGTTATCACCTTCGAGAGATGAAAATTGTTTGCTTGAACTAAGATTTTCATCCTCTCCTTCCAGTACGTATAGTTTGTACCGTTGAATAGTGGTAGTCGGGTGGAGCACTGTCCTTCCTCTATTCCTGCAAAAGAATCACGAGTAGAAGCCATGGAAGTTTCTCTCAAACTGTTAAGTTTCAGAGAGTTGGGCTCTGATACCAATTGTTAGATAATACGCTTAACGCTAGAGGGGGGGTGAATAGCATTATAATAAAATTTAGCGTAAACTTTCGGAAATTAAAATTTGCAGGAAATAATTAAGTGCGTTAAATAAACAAAAAGGAAAGAACGCACCGATGTATTCTGGTTCACCACAACACGTGGCTAGTCCAGTCCCCGAGAGACTCTCTCGAGATTTTCCACTAACTTGTCAAGCTTACGGGTGCTCAACAAACCTTTACAACTTAAGGACACAAGCCTTAACACCTTTGCTCGGAGATACAACACTCCAAGACTTCAACCAAGGAAACACAAGTTCCTTACAACAAGAGAATCACAATTCTCTTACAAGTGTACAAAACACTAAACACTCAAACAAAACACTCCTTAATGAGTAGATATGAGTAAAAGAAGTAAGCTCAAGATCACAAAAACTATGGACAAGACTTTGGCTCTCAAAAGCTTTATGAAATGAATATAAAATGATAAACAATAGTATGCAAGCTTATAGCAATAGAATGATCAGTTGTTGTGTGTTATTGTGTTTAAAACACTGAAATGAAGCTGTATTTATAGTTGAAAAACTTGGCATTACCGTTGCCTAATTGCCAATTAAGAGTTGCTGATTTTACTCTGTGACAATCGATTGTCAGGAAGCCACAATCGATTGTTTGCCAATCGTTCCAAAAATCAATCCCAGATTTTACGCTTAACAACCGATTGTCCAAGATCAACAATCGATTATTGGCAACGTTCAAAAAACCATTTCCAGATTTTACGTAAAACAATCGATTATACCAAATCAATAATCGATTATTCAGCAACGTTCAAAAAATCCTTTCCGGATTTTAATTTCAACAATCGATTGTACAAAATCAACAATCGATTACCTGACGGTATTTGAAAACTTTACGACAACGGTCAGCTTCACAATCGATTGTGCAAAGTTAACAATCGATTATTTATCAGATTTTGAAAATCATTTTAGACACTGCCTCGTGACAATCGATTGTTATATACTCACAATCGATTATTTAATAACTTTGAAAAAGTCTGGAAGTCACTGCCTCAACACAATCGATTGTCATAAGTTCACAATCGATTATTTTGTGACTTTGAAAAATCTGAAGGACGCTGTCTCTTCACAATCGATTGTCATTAGCTTCACAATCGATTATTCTGAGTTTTGAAAAACTTTGATGGACACTGCCTCATCACAATCGATTGTCATAAGGTTCACAATCGATTGTCATGCAGGTTTGAAAAACCTAATGCTCACTGCCTTAACACAATCGATTGTCATTAGGTCACAATCGATTGTCATGCAGTCTTGGCTTAACATAATCGATTATCATAAGTACATAATCGATTATCTTAGTCCATTTTTTAGAGGCATGTTTAAAAATCATTTTGACTAATGAAAATATGCATGATTTAAAATCATTTAGCATTAAATTAAATATGCATGATTTTGTAAAAATAATTTTACGAGAGAAGCCATGTCATGAGTCAAGTTGTCGGATCAAGAACACAATTAAGAACGACTCATTTAAACTATAAAACTTTGTCTTGTGCTTGAATCTCGTTATCTACCAATTTTGCGCTTGTACTTGAACTTCGTCATATATCAATTTGCGCTTCGTTTGTCATTCATCAAAACCTACACATAAGAACACACGTTTTAGTATAAAGCCTTGAGAACGTGTTTCCAATAATGGTTCCCACATTATAGCAAGTCAATTATCTTCTTCCTCCCATTGAATTAAGATAATCATTTTTCTTGTCTTGCAAATTTTTGTGGAAAACTATACTCCAATTTGGTTATTGTTGTTTGGAAGAAATTCTTGTGAAACACTCTTGTGAAACTCTTGGATAACTTCAAGACAATCTTGAAGTTAGGATTAAGGAACAAGGAGCCAAACACTTTCAAACCATCATCAACGGAGGCTGAAGGATTTCCACAAATGGATTCAGGTACGCTTCCGCTCATGTTGTTGTTGTTCCAAATTGTTCGATATGAAGGCTATTGTATTTTAGTCGGAATCATTATTCTAACAATTGGTATCAGAGCCTCCTTCATATTTGCATAATTTGGAAGTTCATAAAATTCATGTTATATGAAGTTCATATTCAAGTTAAGTTAGAATTTTGATTATGAAATTCTAGTACCAGTAATAGCATGATTTTATGAATGTTATGTTTTTGATGTATTTTGGTGTTTCAATATCTTGCTATCATTACTTGAATTGAAACATTGAAATTTGCAAAAATTTTGGTTAAAGATCAACATGATTTCTTGTTTAAATTTCTTGTTGAAAACCATTTTAATTCGTTGGACAGAATACCAAAATAATCGATTATTGCCTTAGGATAATCGATTATATTGAATTGTTCATCAAAATTTTGCAAAAACAGTGGCATAGAATAGTCGATTATTTTTTTTAAATAATCGATTATTTCAATTTGTGCGTTAAAGTTTTTGGGACAGAACTGTAGCATAATCGATTATGCATTGAGCATAATCGATTATGCAATTAAGTTCATAAAAAAAATTTTGAAACAGAACAGTGGAATAATCGATTATTCAACTTTGAATAATCGATTATCTTAATTTTCAGCAAAATTTGGAAATTCCAGAATGCCAGAATAATCGATTATCTGTATAAGATAATCGATTATCCTGGACTAGCAAGCCCTGATAATCGATTATCAGGCAATTAAGTGTTGAAAACGTTTTGTTTTGGCTGTTTAATGAAGACATAATGTAAGAAACGTTTTTTATAACTAATAAAACATTTTAAGTCTTTTAAGTTTCAGATTTTAATTGAATATTTTTAATATGTCAATTAATATTAAGTTTTTATTAAATTATTAATGTTTTATACATTAATATTCAGTTTTTATATTAATTGTTTTAGTCCATCAAACTTCAGATTTTTGGAATTGTCCAACTAAGTCTAAAACAATTAATATTCAGATGTTGCATGTCAAAACATGTAACCTATTAAGTTTAGATTCATAATATGGCTTAAGGAACTAAAGTTTTTAGCATCTCATATTTTAAGTTAGTCAATTGAAGCATTATGTTGCCAAAGTAACCTCTATTGTGTAGAATGATTAATCTTGAAATATAAGATGACTGTGGATGTTAGTCTTCCATGCGTTTAACACCGGCCCAAAGGAAGGTTGTTATTTGGCAGGAATTCGAACATGCTTGTGGTGATAAATATGTGACAATTATTTGGTTTTCCATGTGAATATTAAGTCGGCCAAAGGAAGGCTTGATATTTGACAGGAGTTTATTGTCAATATTTGATCACTACTCCAAGAGTACCACTTACAAGTTGATTTTCTGTCCAAAGACTAAAATCAATGTTGTGCTAGGTATCTTGTAATGGGATTTGCCTATTTTGAATCTGAAAACTAAAGTTAAAGTTCAAGTTATTGTAAGCATGTATTAAGTAATCCTTTTGTTCTATTTTCAGTTAATTCTTCTGCTGCTTCGATATCTGCCAACATCAATAGCATCCCTGTGCTTAACGGTACAAACCTTAAGGAATGGAAAGAGAACATTATGATCGTTCTCGGTTGCATGGATCTTGACCTTGCACTTCGGAATGAGCAACCTGCTTCTCTTGAGGATACATCCTCTCCTGATGAAAGGAGAGAGATGGAGAAGTGGGAACGCTCGAATCGCATGAGTCTAATGATCATGAAACGTGCAATTCCAGAATCATTCAGGGGCACTATGAATGATGAAGCTAATGCCAAAGTTTTCCTTGAAAACCTTGAAAAGCGTTTTGAACAAACGAAAAGGCGGAGACAAGTACTCTTTTGAGTAAACTTGTTTCCATGAGGTATAAGGGCAAGGGAAACATTAGGGAGTACATTTTGGAAATGTCTCATCTTGCTTCGAAAGTTAAGTCACTCTAGCTAGTATTACCTGAGGAACTGCTTGTGTACTTAGTTTTGATATCTCTTCCTGCACACATTAATCAGTTTAAGGTCAGTTACAACTGCCTGAAGGAGAAATGGACTCTTAATGAGCTCATTTCACATTGTGTGCAAGAAGAGGAAAGGATAAAGCAAGATAAGACTGAAAGTGCTCATTTGGCATCCTCTTCTAAGGATATGAAGAAGAGGAAAGGTAAGGAAGTTGCGGTTGCAAGGCCCAAGATTAAGCAACATAAGGAACCTAAGGTTGAAATTACTGAATTAGGTTGCTTTTTCTGTAAGGGGACTAATCATGTGAAGAAGGATTGTACCAAGTACCACGCTTGGCGTGCGAAAAAAGGTACATTTCTTTCTCTTGTTTGTTCTGAAGTTAATTTAATTTCGGTACCTAAGGATACTTGGTGGGTAGATTCTGCTGCTACTACTCACATAAGTATATCTATGCAGGGTTGCCTGAACTGCCGAAAACCAAATGATGGTGAAAGATACATCTATGTGGGTGACGGCAAGAAGGTGCCAGTTGAGGCTATTGGAAAGTTTAGGCTGTTGTTTAATACCGGTTTTTATTTAGATTTGGATGAGACTTTTGTTGTACCGTCTTTTAGACGGAATTTAATTTCTGTTCCCAAATTGGACATATCCGGTTATTCATGTTCTTTTGGTGACAATAAAGTTAGTCTCTTTCAGAATTCAAATCTTATCGGTACTGGTCTTTTATCAACATTTGATAGCCTATATTTGGTTGATACAATAACCTCAAATAATGAAACCTTGCATACAATTTTAAGTGGTACCAAAAGAAAATTAACTAAAGAGAATTCTATATCACTCTGGCAAAAACTTTTGGGTCATATATCCATTCAAAGAATTCAGAAACTCGTGTCAGATGGAATTCTTGATTCTCTTGATTCCTTAAATTCAGATATTTGTGTTGAGTGTATCAAGGGAAAACAAACAAACAAGACGAGATTAGGTGCTAAGAGAGCTTCGGACGTCTTAGAATTGATACATACGGATATTTGTGGGCCATTCCCTACTCCTTGTAGGAATGGTCAACAATACTTTATCACATTCATAGACGATTACTCTCATTATGGGTACCTATATCTTATTCATGAAAAGTCCCGATCCATAGACGTGTTCAAATCATTTAAGGCCGAAGTTGAAAATCAACTAAGCAAAAGGATTAAATCCGTTAGATCTGACCGTGGTGGTGAATACTATGGTAGATATGATGGTTCAGGTGAACAACGTCTAGGGACATTTGCTAAATTCCTAGATGAGTGTGGGATTGTCCCTCAGTATACTATGCCAGGCAGTCCTACGATGAATGGTGTAGCTGAGAGACGAAATCGGAACCTTAAGGATATGGTAAGAAGTATGATTTGTCGTACTACTTTACCAGACTCACTCTGGGGTGAAGCATTAAAAACCGCAGCTTATATTCTTAATAGAGTTCCAACTAAAGCTACAATCAAAACCCCGTATGAACTTTGGACTGGGCATAAACCCAGTATTAAGCACTTACACATTTGGGGTTGTACAGCTGAGGCAAGGCCTTATAGGCCGAATGAAAAGAAACTGGATGCTAAGACGGTTAGTAGCTATTTTGTTGGATACTCTGAAAGATCCAGGGGTTTTAAGTTTTATGATCCCACTTCAAGAACTATTTTTGAGACGGGTAATGCTATGTTTTTTGAGGATATTGAGTTTGGGGGGTGGGGAGATAAAGTTGTTAGAGATTTTGTCTTTGAGGAAGAACATGTGTCTTTCCCTCAAGTTGTTGATCTTGGTCAGGGTGTTCTCATTCCTGACACGGATCACACAACTCCAGTTCAAGACAATCTCGAAAATCTCCCCAATCAGGATCCTGAAATTACTAATGAAAATCAAACTCAACAACCTCAAGAAACTGAAGTGCCATTAAGGAGATCCACTAGAGAGAGGAGAAATGAAATTTCGGATGATTATGTTGTATTTCTCCAAGAACAAGAAAGTGATATTGGACTTGAGGAAGATGATCCAATCAACTTCCGTCAAGTCATTAAGGGTTCTAACTCTCAAAAGTGGATTGATGCCATGAATGATGAGATGAAGTCTATGAGCGATAATGACGTTTGGGAGCTTGTTACATTGCCCGAAGGTATTAAACCTATTGATTGTAAATGGATTTTTAAAACCAAAAGGGATTCAGGGGGCAATGTTATTAAGTATAAAGCTCGTCTTGTCGCAAAAGGCTACGCTCAAAAGGAAGGCATTGATTATAAAGAGACTTTCTCTCCAGTTTCATCGAAAGACTCTTTCAGGACTATAATGGCACTAGTAGCACATTTTGATCTTGAGCTTCATCAGATGGATGTTAAGACAGCGTTTCTCAATGGTGACATTGAGGAAACAATTTATATGGTGCAACCTGAAAACTTTGTTTCGGATGAATCAGAGAAAGGGTTTGCAAATTAAAGAAATCCATCTATGGGCTCAAGCAGGCTTCCCGTCAATGGTATTATAAGTTTCATGCAGTCATTACATCTTTTGGTTTTGAACCGAATGTTGCTGATGACTGTATATACCATAAGTTCAGTGGGAGTAAGAATATTTTTCTGGTTTTATATGTCGATGACATACTGCTTGCCTGTAACGATATAGCATTATTGCATGAAACTAAGAAATTTCTTTCAAAGAAATTTGAAATGAAAGATCTTGGTGAAGCTTCTTTTGTATTAGGAATTCAGATACATCGAGATCGCTCAAAAGGTGTTCTCGGTCTGTCACAAAAGGGCTATATCAATAAGGTTTTGTAAAAAAATTGGCATGCAGGATTGTAAACCAGGCAACACCCCTGTTGCTAAGGGAGACAAGTTTAGTCTCAAACAGTGCCCAAATAATAATTATGAAATTTTGGAAATGCAGAAGACGCCTTATGCTTCGGCTGTAGGTAGTCTGATGTATGCTCAGGTATGTACACGACCTGATATAGCATACATTGTTGGGATGTTAGGCATATATCTAAGCAATCCGGGAATGGACCATTCGAAGGCAGCCAAAAGGGTCATGAGGTACTTATAGAGAATAAAGGATTACATGCTTACATACCGGAAATCGGACCAGCTTGAGATCATTGGGTATACCGATTCCGATTTTGCTGGATGTCAGGATAGTTTGAAGTCTACTTCAGGCTATATTTACATGCTTGCTGGCGGTGCTATCTCTTGGAGAAGCATTAAGCAAACTCTTACGGCCACTTCCACCATGGAAGCGGAATTCATGGCATGTTATGAAGCATCCAATGAGGCATTATGGCTGCGGAATTTGGTTAGTGGACTGCGAATTGTTGATAGCATCAAAAAGCCGCTTAGGCTATTATGTGACAACAGATCAGCAGTCCTTTATGCTAATAACAAGAGTAGTTTGACGAAAGCAAAATATATGGACGTCAAATTTCGGGTTGTTAAAGAAAGAGTACAGAATGGACAGTTGTGCATTGAGCACATCAGTACAAACTCCATGCTTGCGGATCCGCTCACTAAGGGATTGACACCAAAAGTATTTCTTGAGCAAATTGCTTTTATGGGTGTCAAATCAGTTAAGGATTATGTATTTTAGTGGGAGTTTGTATTATACAATTATGTATTGTCCATTACATTCAGTAATTCAGTTATATCTGCGCAGATATTCAGATTTTAAAGTTTTTGTACTCTTACAGTTTATGATTGATCTCAATAAAGAGAACCAGTTGGAAATAGACATTCTATTGACCACACTTTATGTTATTTCCATGCTACATACCTACACTTGATCCATGTCGTTGGTTATATTGATATACGTGATCTATGTTGGTTCTAGTTACGCAAGAGTAACTAAGAGCTCTTAGTTCCTATGTTGGTATGATTGGTGGACCGGATTGTTCATGACAATATTATTGTGATAGCAATTTTGAGCTCATAAGATTATATTGTAACATATAATGCTAAGGTTTGTACATATGTATGTGTATCTCGTCCAAGTGGGAGATTGTATGATATATGGACTTATATCTACATACAAATGAACAATATATGGATAAATTATATGTTATGTGCTATCTTTTGGTTTGGCCTAAATAAGTGGTCTTATGGACATTAAGTTAAGGGGGCCAATGTGTTGTCATATAAAGTGTAGGACCAATGTGTAGATACCCAAAAGGGTAACCTTAGTTAATGATGGGCTAACTAAGGTTACATATAAGTAACTATGGTTACATGCTTGTGACTTTTGAGTTTTATAACTCATGTGTTATAAAGTGGGGGTTATGGTTCCCACATTATAGCAAGACAATTATCTTCTTCCTCCCATCGATTTAAGATAATCATTTTTCTTGTCTTGCAAATTTTTTTGGAAAACTATACTCCAATTTGGTTATTGTTGTTTGGAAGAAATTCTTGTGAAACACTCTTGTGAAACTCTTGGATAACTTCAAGACAATCTTGAAGTTAGGATTAAGGAACAAGGAGCCAAACACTTTCAAACCATCATCAACGGAGGCTTAAGGATTTCCATAAATGGATTCAGGTACGCTTCCGCTCATGTTGTTGTTGTTCCAAATTGTTCGATATGAAGGCTATTGTATTTTAGTCGGAATCATTATTCTAACAGAAAAACTCTAAAAGAGCTCTATGTCTATTGGGGCTTTAAGCGCAAAGCGCATTAAAAGTGTGGGCTTTATGCAAAAAGGCGCAATCAAGGGAAAAATAAAATAATATATGTAATTAAGAACATGGTAAATTCATTCATAATGTTTTCCTTTACGGCTAATACAGTTACTTTTCAATTATATTTGTTGTTTAGTGCAACTTGATTCACAATAAATTTCATGGGCAATGCGGCGCATGTCTTACAGATTTGCCTTACACTGAAGTGCAGCTTAAGCGAAGCGAAGCGCCCTCCCTGAGCTTTTCTGAGCTTAAGCGCGCCTTAAATGAGCCTTTGACAAAGCGCCCTCCCTGAGCTTTTCTGAGCTTAAGCGCACCTTAAATGAGCCTTTGACAAAGCGCCCTCCCTGAGCTTTTCTGAGCTTAAGCGCGCCTTAAATGAGCCTTTGACAAAGTGCCCTCCCTGAGCTTTTCTGAGCTTAAGCGCGCCTTAAATGAGCCTTTGACAACACTATATATTATCTCTTCAAAAGCATAACTGCGAAAAGGAAGATACTTTCTATAAGACAATCATTGTATTAGTGTTACAACTTTCCAAATGTTACTATTTTGTTCAAAAGTGAATGTGTACTAGTATTTTTTAAGTCCGTAATTTGAGTAGAATCCCTTGTAGAACATATTTTTGGTTTGATATCAGTCTTTATTTTCTAAATTCTAAGTCTTATAATTTGTTGCTAGAGAGAAAATGTGTTCTTCCTGCAACTAATGTAAATCTGGCTTATTTCTGAATTTGTAGGTTTCATCTACTAGCTGAATTTGATGATGGAAAACGCAGCTGTAGTAAACGTCTAGCAAGTCATAATGAGCGCAGAAGGAAACCTCAAACAGGTATGCTCTCTGATGTAGAATGCCTTAAAATACTTGGCTTCTAGCTTTTTACTGATTCCTTCTATTCCATTCAGATAAAACTTGCAAGCTTTTGGTTTTTGACCACTGTAGGAGTCTTTGATTGTCAAATCATATTCTATGTAGTGTTAGTGTATGTCCTGATGCACCGGTGAGGAGTTGTGAGCGACTAGCAGTGGTCGGCGTGAGACGAGGCAGAGGGAGGCCTAAGAGGTATTGGGGAGAGGTGATTAGGCATGACATGGCTAGAATACGGATTTCCGAGGACATGGCCCTTGATAGAAAAGTCTGGAGGTCTAGTATCAGGGGTTGGGTGAGGCTTGACAGGGCTATCGATAGATGATTTGTACATTGGATTGTGTCCCCCTTATGGTAGTTATTTATGGTAATTACAGTTTGATATTATTGCAAGCCATTTTATTTATGGTTCTTATGTTTAGATAACTATTTTCACGATTTCTGCTGGAGTCACTAATGTTCTTTTGTTTTTGTTTTTGGTTTCCCTTTCCTTTCCTGTGTCGAGGGTCGAATGGAAACAGCATCTCGCCCTTTTGGGTAGGGGTAAGGCCTGTGTACATATTAACCTTCCCAGACCCCACCTTGTGGGACTATACTGGGTAGTTATTGTTGTTGTTATTGTTGTTGTAATGTTAGTTCTGAAATAATGAATTACAGCACAAAATAGACTATTTATAGGGCTGAAGTGCTTGTTAGGATATCTACATCAGTTTTCTTTTATGCATAAAAGGAAATTGCTGTTGAGGCCGAACCTTGAGGAGAATCGGTTAGGCATAGCTGATAGTGACCTGATATCACAATTGATCAGTATCAACTTGTATTATTTGCCTTTGTCCGAGACGTGTTCATATAATTCAAGTTTCATATGCTTTCTGTAAAATGTTTCAAGTTCATTTTTTACTGTTTTCATCACTCCCCAGGTTCTACAAGCAGATTCCAGGGAACTTCTTTTGCAACGTCGTCCTCTCTTTGCCAAAATATACTTGGCAGCAGCATTCTGGATCAACCAAAGTATGAGATGGAGGACTGGTATAAAAATGTAAAGGTTGAAGATGCTGCTGATTATAGCCCTGGACTAACCATGCCATTCACAAATGGACACTCACAATCAAAATCCTTTTGTACTTCATACCACGCTGAGAAACTATGTCCACCTTTCCACGACGAAGAAATAACTGCTCCAACAAGAAGCAAAATTGATGAGAGTAGCAAATCCTATCTGCATGATATAGAAGGATCTGATTTTGTTATCCGCCCTCTAGTACAGAGTTTCTCAATAGGAGGTGATGTCTTGCATTTTCTGGACTCGACCTCAACCATTCAAGGGATTTCTGGAATATCAAACTCGGGCTGTGCTCCCTCTCTTCTGTCATATCAGTCACAAGATTCATCAAAACAATCATCTCCAATTCCCACAGCTAGCCACCTAATTACACCGAGCAGCATGCTCATTACAATGTGACACACACATCTGAAAAGCCTCTGGGTGTTAGCCCACAGGCTTTATCCAGTAGAGTGCCTGATATAATTCAGTTCAGCTGGGGTAAATTCTGGAGAGAGTTGCTTCGAACAGAATCTTGTGTCTAACAGTAGCAACAATTGTTTCATAAATGGGATCATTCATGGATCCGAATATGTAAACGCCAAGGACCCGCTTTCTTGTGAATATGCTCCCACGATTGATTTGCTTCAGTCGTCATCACAGCTTCAGCGAGTGAAGCATCAAAAATTGTTTCATGCTAGAGAAGCAGGACATCAGTGCAAGAATCACTTGATCAGGTAGTTGAAAAATATGAATTATCGGAATGAGAGTAGTTCTACTTTAGTACATTTTGTATGTGTCCTGGTTATGAATAGTGTAACATTTTGTTAGCTTTAACAATTACATAGCCTGTTTTCTTTTTGTTGCAAATAATCGGCTACTGGATGAAAATTCGGTTTCGCATAGGACTACCGAATAATTGGAACTTCATCTATAACTTTGTAAAAATATAACTTGAAGAGTTGAAGTTCTGAGGTGATGTAAGGTATTCCTAAGAGTTGAAAAATACTGTACTTGGAATTAGAATCTTACTATCAGGTAAACCTGTTAAAGTTGGATGAACTGTCCTAGCAGTGGCAGTCCCCTCTTCTACTAAGTTGGACTTGATATAGGGAAGAGTTTTGCCTCCAATTTTAGAAAACAAGGTTGACTAGAGTGCATGATGTTTCCCAAAAGCTGATTTTGTCCTCTATTTAGTGTGTTCTTGCCTCCTTAGGTCAAATTCCCGATCTAATATCGGTCTCTCGCTATCCAATCTCCCCAAAAGTGACGTTTTTAGGTCTATTTATATGTGTAGGAAAAGATCTAAACATGTAGGCCAAGTCCTAGTCAAATCCGGAGACGAAATAAGCCTTCAAAGTTCGGAATGTGCGTGCCCCAGACTTGGCCTCGCGAGGTCTATCGCCAGCTTGAGCTCTCCCCAGGCGTGGCGTCGCCAGCTCCAACGCGAGCAAAAGGCCTGGCATCGCTAGTGTCACACCTCCTTTTTGCGCGCCAACCCCGGAGGATAAGTGCGTAAGGGAGTTTTTCCAATTTAAGTGACAATATTCGAAATGAGATTATTTATTCAGAGTCACACTTGGGATAGGTTTGGCTTTTGGTGTTCCAAGTCACTGGTTTATCTTGAATCCCAATTCGAGGAAAATATTCAACTTTCCTTTTAAAGTCTGCGAACCAAAAATTCTAAGTAAGGAATTTTGTTGACCCGAGGGAAGATGCTACGCACCCCCGAATCCCGTGGTTCTAGCACGGTCGCTTAAATTATTGTAAATGGACAAAATCTGATTTTTATGCATGTTCGATACTATAGTGCAATTTTATATCATCTACTGCTTTAGTTAATTTTTAAGAAAGTGAGCATTTTTATTGGAGGCCCCGCAATTTGCATTTTTATTTGGCGAGACTTGCCTCTTTGTTATTTTTAAAGGATATCCTAAAACGACTACATTTTCTATTTCGTTATTAACATACTTGAAACCAAGGAAATAACTAATTTATTTACATGCTTGAAACTTATTATAAGCGGGCGTTAAAAACTTGTTGAATCTGAAAATGAAACAATAAGGCTATCCGTTTAGCAATTTTGGGCCCAGGCCCATTATATATGGCGTGAAATTGGACATGGACCGCCCCAGCGCTAATTGTGGCCCAGATTTATTCTAACGTATTTGGCATTTGCAAAGGCTGAAGACGAATCAGTTATATCTAATTAAGCTTGTTCTTCATGAATCTAAGTAAGCCAGTTATTAACCAAAATGGTTCAAACCCGTTGAGTAATTATCTTAAAACATGTTGTATATTTGATACATATTTGTAAACAAGCTAAACTGACCTACTAGAATCATTATTACTACATCATAAACATTATTTAACTAGCATACGTAGGAAAGGGTTTGCAAGCTAACTACTCTGGATCAGTACTTATTTATACATAGCAGACTACTCATATAATTCTAAGAAAAAAAAAATTAATGACTACATATCATACAACTTAGTATACAAAATCACAACTAAATAACTTCGGAGTTTTAAGACTTCATTTCATTCATGCTTCAAGTTTCAGCTATAAGTGTACTAGTATAGCAATGTGTACCTGATATTTGGAAACAAAGAAGGAGAAGGAAAGTCAGTGATGGCAGAAACAGTAGCATACATAGCACGACAACAAATATAACCTGCGGTAACCAGCAACCAGTAGCAGAAAAACCCAGGGACGAACTTGAAAACCAAACAAAAAATCGCAACGGAAATAGTATCCAGTACCGGTTATGAAAAACACACAAAATTATAGCAGAACCAGTAGAGCAGTAGTAAATGACCCAATAGCAAACTCAGAAACAAATACTTGAAGATTCTAAGAATACAAGGGAATAGTAAGCTTCTAATTTTTTTTCTTCAGTTTTAACTCTCAATTTCTCTTAACAGATGACTCTTCTTTATATCTAAAACAAGACTCTCTTCCCTTCCCCTTTAATTAGTATTATTACCCTTCCCTCCTTTCTTACTTTCCAGCCCAAAATATTCCCCTCTATATGTACCTTTTACCCTTTTATTATCACTTATAATATTTCTAATTCCCAAACAGCCAAACATTGATCATTTCTTAGTGGCTCCCCTACTAATTAATTCAAATTAAAGCTCACTAGGACCCCCACTGGACAGACCCCTTAGTCAAACTTATATTCCATTTTTGAAACTCCCCAAAATACCCCTAAACCCCACTGAAATTACTATTCTACCACATCTCTTTTGATCTGCACCAACCTCTATCAGCTATATCGGATCCTGTACAAAATCTCAGCTATAACCAATTCAACTAATCAACGATCCAATTAACAAATAAACTCTGAATAAACAAACTCGTCAAACAAACTCCTAATCGACAATATTCATATCAACAAACTTAACAAGACAAACAAGTAGATCTAAATCACTAAACTCAACATCACTTTAACTCAAACTAGTAGGAAAATCATCAAAGCGCACACACATAATTTCAACGAATATGCAGCAGGAATATCACGCAAAATTTTATCAAAATGAACCCACGTATTAAAACGAAACCACAAATAGATCCGTGAATAACATAGATTCGAGGTAAAAGACAAGACCTTTACTATTATACTTTCTTGCTCCGTTACACACAGTTCAAATGACACTTCAAAGAAAAAGCAAAAAATCCATGAACGAGCTACGGCTAACCTTTATTATAACGATCCGACGTCGAACAATGGTGAACTTTTGACGAAAGACAGCTTCGTTCACGACACTATTTTGACGCTTGACTGACAGACGCGGACTCGAACGGAACCTCGACGCTTGAACAAACCTCACTATTTTCAATCCCTTTTCGTTTCTGATAGAGTGACGATGGAGTTCACTGGTTTGTGGTCGTTCGCGGATGAAGCTGGACGTCGGGTTATGGTGGTCGTGTGGGTTGGTGCGTTTGGAGATGGGCAGCTGGTTCAGGCGAAGGATGGCGCTGCTGGTTCATTCAAGACATGGGTGTTCGTCTGGTTGCTGGTTGGAGCTGGACGAGAACGACGTGGGACTAGGGTTGCGTGAGGAACTGAAGCTGGTCGGAAATGGCTGCTGGCGGTCGTCGACTGGGCAGTGGTCGTGAGGGATCTGGTGGTAACGACGGGGAGAGCAGGGGTCGTTGGGGAGGTGGTGAACGTGACGGGCTGGCCAGAGGGAGACGAGGGTGGTCGTGATCCATGGCGGACTGGTTGTTGGTGACGGGGGACGACGAGGGCTGGGGCTGGTTCAACGTCGTCGTTCATGGCTGTGGCAAGACGAAGAGGAAGGGGGGGCGTGTGTGGGGTGGTGTGAAGAAGATGAAGAGAGTGGGGTGGTGTGAAGAAGATGAAGAGAGGGGGGTGGGTGGCTAGGTTTAGGTTAGAGATATGTGTTTAGGTTTTTTGAGTAACAAAAAATGAAAAAAAAAACGAGAGGAAGCGTGAGGGGGGCGGGGGCGTATGGTCAGATGGGGGTGGTTGGGCCTGGTCAAGGGGTTTTGGGTTGGGTAGAATTGGGTTGGGCTTGGGGTTAATTTAAGAAGGGATTTTTACATATACATCCCATATAACAAATATTATAACCACTTATGTTTAAGGTTAGTATTTATTACATTTAAGTATACCATATTTCAATATATGTACCAAGATTGAATTTTAAGTTTTAATTACCAATCATTAATTAGGGGATTTATTTGTGGAACAAAATAATATTTCCATATCTTCTTTCCCCAATTATATACTTATTAATTGTAATTGATTATCCCTTAATTATAGCTAGGTAATTCCATTACAATTAAGCAAGAAGACCACTCCCGGCCATAGATAACTAATACTCCTATGATTCAATCAAAAACTAAAGAGGCCATTTCACCATGCATCAAATCCTTAAGCAACAGAAGCCATATGGTAGATCAAATCAATCACACGAGAGCTGTAACCCCATTCATTGTTCATAACACGACACAAGTTTCACAAAGTTCTTGCTCAAGGCAATTTCAGCCCACCGTCCGGCACCGGAGTTGAAGCATCCCAGAGAAGCTCACGCCCTTCCCAATCAGTAACAATGCCGCCGGCGCCCTCAACCACCGGAACAAACGCGAGAAAATCGTACGGATCGAGAACACAATCAACCACAACATCAACAAATTCTATTTTATGAATTACACCATTATTTTGACCTTTGAGATTTTATTTCTTTATGGTAGCCTTTTAAATATCTATTAATCCTTTCATTCATTTGTATAGAAATGTATTTTTGGTATCACGCCAAGCATAAACTGATGACGAGACTTCTACAATATTACAGTCCCTTGGTGAAACTACATAACATACATGTATAATATCTAATTCACCATAATATACTTAATTCTATAATAATTTTTGTTATGAAGTTTCGCATCTCTGTGGAAGTCAACGGACCTGATGTATGGGTTTACGTTAGGATTTTGTTTGTAAAAGGCTGTCTTTGTTCAGGAGGTTGTTGATAGAAATATAGTTGGAGATAACGATGTCTTTATCTCATGAATATGAACTACAATGTTTTGTCTTTATCTACAACCTTTTGTCTTTATCTATTGTGAACTACATTTACCTATATTTGACTACATTTTAAAAATTCACTAGAAACACTTCATATAACCTTAACTACATTTAACTACAATTGTCTACATTTTTAAAACTCTCTGGAAATACTTCATATAACATTAACTACATTTAACTACAATTATCTACATTTTTAAAACTCTCTGGAAATACTTCATAAAATATTAACTACATTTAACTACAATTGTCTACATTTTTAAAACTCTCTGGAAACATTTCATATAACATTAACTACATTTAACTACATTTTTAAAACTCTATGGAAATACTTCGTATAACATTAACTACATTTAACTACAATTATCTACATAAATTCACTATTTAGGAATAGAACTATACTTCCGCCTGTCCATCTATTTTATATGTTTGTCGAAAATAAGTTTTCCAATATATTCTTGTCGTTTTAGAAAACAACGAAAATATTAATGAATTTCTTCAATTTCACTCTTCGCAATAAAGAATAATATTCAGTGGAGAGATTGATGCGCTGAAAGATGAAAGAGTAAATTAATCAAATAACATTTATTATTAATATTTTTTATAAAATACGTGTAAATAAAAATATGACAAGTAACATAAAAGAAACATCATTTCATTAAAGCCACTCCAGGTCTCTTCAACGATTTTTTGGTTTTATGATTTGGAGTGATTAATATATTCGAGAAAAATCTACTTTTACGTTTGTTTGTATATATAGAATTCATATGGAGTGATTAACACTGCCAAATTTAGTTTACAGGAGATATTTTGAGCATCACATATGTTACCTTACTTGATTTACAATTTAAATGGTAGAAAATCAAACATTAATTATCAACCATAATGATAGGCGTTATTTTTGGTGTCTCTTTATTAAGTTTCGGATTTTGCCTTAATTGTCTAGTGTTAATTTTGGATGGAAAATCAGCAAATATCTTGTTTGGTATATATTATGTAACAAAAACATGGGATATGAGGGTAATAAACAAACAATGCACAATAATGGTAGTAAAGTTTGTTATATGGGATGTATAGGTAAAAATCCCATTTAAGAATTGGTTCAATTCCGAATTTGTTTTTCTATTTTTTGTTCTCTTTTCTTTTACCTTTTAATTAATAAAACTAAAATATTAAGATTAAATTATAAAAACTAAAATTATCTTAAAATACTAATTGACTTCTATGACAATTATCACATAAAATTAAATAACAATTTGGACATTAAAGGATAAAAATACAAAGGATGCATATTTTTGTGATTTTTATTTTCGTAAAATAAATTTAATTACTCTTAATTGTAAACTTGAATTTTAATGCAAATACAACATATTTTTGTATTTTTATTTATTTAAACAAATAAACATGCACAGACAAATAAAAATAATACAACAAAAATAACACAAAATTCACAACAATTGAAAAAAAACAAAAAATTATTTTATTTTAAAATTTTTGGGAGTAATTCTCATATAGGGAAAAAATCACGTGCTCACATCCAGGTATAAAGCCTACTATAGGCCTGGCTTCGCCAACTTTCTCCTTTTCATTGTTCCGAGCACACTTTCAACGTTTAAGTATTTATTTTACTCTACTTTTATCTCTAATTCATCTACACATAAAATATACTTCATTACGCACAAATAAAATATAATTTATCATTAAAACATATAATTACAAGGCAAATAATAAAACAACTATGGAATTATAGCCACACATCAATACTTTTAAATGAAGTTTACTGCTATGGAGTTGGAGTTGGAGTTGGATAGCAGATTACTCCATCTATTACCATCCACAACCCCAATGTACTCATAATATCCATCTTTTCTGGCATTTCTTGAATTTTAGAAGTTCGAATTTTATGCGCCAATTTTTAAAAAAATTACACAAAAGTCACTGCAAAACTATTAGACCCAAGCTAACAAAAATTTAAAAGTGATCAACTGAAAATCTTCTACTAATTCTTAGAATCATGTATAATGATAACTTCAAATAATTGAGTCGATATCAAACATATCTTTAATGGTTAGATAAAATAAACCTATACAAAATTATTGGAATAACAATAATAATCTTATCGTGTTTAAAGGCGGAATAGTTGAAATCTTCTTCACGATCAGAGAAAAGAGTAATAGCAATATCATTATCTTCAAAATTCAACTACGCCACAACAGCATAACATCTAAAAATGCCACAACAACATAACATCTAAAAAAATTGTCTTCTATTAATGGATTTGTGATATATTTCTCGTTCTGACTAATGTCTCTCTTTGGTTTTCAAATAAGAAATTGCTCTCTTGTACTCTTTGGTTATATTTTACATATGAAAGAACCCCATTTATAGGCTAAGAATCTACTGAGAATACTTAGTAGGCGTTTGGACATTAAAAATGTAACTTTTAAAAAAGTAGTTTTATGAGTTAAGTTGAAAGATGATATTTATAATTTAAAATTATATTTGAACATGTATTTTACTTAAAAAAATATTGTACTTTTGTGAGTAAAAAACAACTTTTTTTTTTGAAAATTTTGAAAAAGTGATCAAAATCACTTTTTGATTTTTGAAAAACTCATTTTCGAAAATCTCCAAAAGTTTATAAATTTTTATGGACAAATACGTTTTTGAAAGAAAACAGAAAAAAGAAAAAAATTCATGGAGAATTCTTAAACAACATTTAAAGGAGTTAATGAATGAATTCATGGTCTTTAAAACACCAAATAAAAGTTGTAAAATCAGGAATATATCTAGGAGTTCAAGAATGAATCTATCAAAATTTTCATATACATTCACCTAGGAAAACCAAAAGGCATGAACGTATTTAATAAAATCCATTATTTCAAAATATTTGACACAAGTTCCTACAAAAAATAATTATAAGTAATTATATTTAATCGTATTAATTGATAACTTAAAGTAAACAGCAAAAAACATAATATAGCATATTAAATTATATTAATGATGTAACAATTCATTACACTACTCAGTGGAGGCACCCTTTGATGTAGAAGAAAGATTGTATGGTAGAATTGTTTGTGAACAAACTTGTAATAGACTAGCTGGTATGGGGAATGTGATGGTGTTCATCTCATTGAATAAGTATTAAGCATGCGCCTAATAAAAGTTTTTTTGATTTGGTAGCTAATCTTGTTGACTTTATTAGGTAGCCAACTTTGTTGAAGTAGTTTGGTTTGGTAGCCAACCTTATTGAATTTCTTTGGGTTGGTAGCCAACTTTGTTGAATTGTGAAAAGTGTGTGTAAATTGTCAAATATTGTAGGCTTTAGAGAGTGAAGCTTTGGCTATAAAAGAAGAGCTTCAACTCTCATTTCAATACACCAACAAAATAGAGGAAAAAGAGTAAGGTTTCACAGACAGGGTATAAGAAAATAGTCTGTGAGGAAAATAGATAGTGAGTGATATTGTAGTGAGGTGGAAATATCAAAAGAGGGTTATTTTCTTTTGAGTGTTATAGTGGTCTTTGGAGTATTTTACTCGGACCTACAAAGTGTAAAATTCCTTACTATAGTGATATCAGTTGCTCCTCTCAGGGCCGTAGTTTTTTCCCTTATTCAGAAGGGTTTTCCACGTAAAAATCTTGGTGTCATTGTTACTCTTTTATTCTTGTTAATTATCGTATCTCGGTGCTACATTATTATTCCGCTTTTATTACCGTAAATATTATTTTGGTAGGGGGTCTATTCATAACACAGAATGCTAATGCAGTTCTTAACGCTGATGCTTTTGTTGATCCTCCCAATTTCGATCCTAATGGGATGGTTGGGAATTCTCCTTGTAATGTTACCTAGTTTTAATAATAAATTATCTTTTGCAACCAAAATAAAATTATTACACTACAGATTTTATTACTGAAATTCTTGTTTTAATACCAATATTCCACATAATTTCTCTGTTTCTTAATTTATAAATTGGTATATCCAAAAAGAAAAAGATGAATTTTCATAAACCACTATTGTTTAGTGGCTACTAATTTTCTATAGCTACCATATACATAATTACTTCCTATAGCCACTATTCAGTTGTTATGGTAGTGTATTCATTGTTTTCGCTCTGTTGTATTGAATACAACAACAAAAAGCGCTTAAAATCAAGGCAGTCCAGCTTGTACGCGCATGCAATCACACGTATTCGCGCCATGTATTCATGAAGACATCATCAAAAAGCGCCTAAAATCAGGGCAGTCCAGCTGTACGCGCATGTATTCACATGTATTCGCGCCATGTATTCATAAATACAGTAATAATAATTACCTTAAAAAATAGGTATGTCCAGTTGTCTAAGAGAGAGAAAAAACATAAATAACGTATTTTATGCCTCAATGGTAGTATATATCATAAATACTTATTTTGCTATAAAATATAAAAGGCAACTCCAGAAAATAATTTTTTAAAATAATTTTGATTTGTAATAAATAGAGTATATACCTTTGCTATATGGTAAAAATTGCTTTCTTCTTCTTCTTCTTCTTCTTCTTTCTTCTGCTGGTATTGGTGCTGCCATGAAACTCCAGTTCATAGGATGATTGCGATAAGTATGTTTATCGGATTATTTAAAAATAAATTAGAAATAATTGCGTAAGTTAGTAGATAATAATTTGTGAATATTACGTATGAGAAGTTTAAGATCACATTTAGAGATTCTTTTCATGATAATTCTATTTTTTTCACGTTTATTGTTTCAAAATTTATGATTTAGATACTGTTGACAATATGATTATCTAGTATGTTAAAAAGTTTTTTCAAAAACTTCAGCTTATATAGTGCTAAAGTTTTTATAAATAAACTAAATAATTTCAGCATCTTCTGTTGAAGTTTTTGAAAAAGTTTTATGACAAAACTAATGAATCCAGGATAAAAAAACTTCACCTTATTTCGTGGTGATGTTTTTATAAATGAACTAAATAACTTCAACATTTCATGCTGAAGTTTTTGAAAAAACTTAATGACAAAACTAATGAATTCAAGAAAAAAAAATTTAAGCTTATTCAGTGGTGAAGTTTTTATAAATCAACTAATTAACTTCAGCATCTTCATCTGAATTGTTTGAAAAAGCTTAATGGCAAAACTAATGAATTCAGGACAAAAAAATTTCAGTTTATTTAGTGCAATTACAAATAAAAATTTCAGTCGATAGAGAACAAAACTTCAGCTAGTATATATGCTTAAGTTCAGCAATTACAAAGAAAAACTTCAGCACACTTGGTTCAGCAATTTTTGCTACTTCAGGCCTGTTTACCAGAATGCTGAAGTTTTGCATGATTGTCTTTGCTACTTCAACCCCGTATGCTGAAGTTACGCGAAAAAATGGGTACGCTTGCCATTGTTTTTGCAAAGCGGGTATAGATGCAAATGCCAATGCTATATGAGGTAAAAGTTCCAAAAAAGAACTTATAAATTGGGGCTCCACATTCTCTACGAACTGGGAGACATCTAAAAATAGTCAAATTTATAACTGGTCATTCAAAAATAGCTCAGCCTTGAAAGTAATAGAAATATAGTCACTTTTCATGTAAAGATAAATTTGAGCGAAAACACTATTCAGATTCCGAAAAATACACTAGTATATTATACTGGAGTTCCAGCATAAGTATGCTTGAACTCCAACATATTATACGGGAGTTCCAGGATAACCATGCTGGAACTCCAGCATAATATGTTGGAGTTCCAACGTAAGTATAATTCCAGCATAATATACTCGAGTTCCAGCAAGTATAAATGTCTAGTATAATATACTAAAGTTTGGAGCATTGGTACTCCAGTTTCCCGTATATTATAGTGGAGTCAACAAAGTATACCGGTCCAGCATAATATGCTGAAACTCGTACACAGATGCACTCAACTCCCGTGTATTATGTGGGACCAATCTCTGTTGCAGTAAAATAATAGCAATTTTTCATTAACTTAGTAAACGGTGACTATTTTTGAATGACCAGTCCGAAAATTGGCTATACGAGACTATTTTAACCTACGAACTCGTTTAAAGCCCATAATCCATCACCCGACCGCTTTCCCTTTAGAGAAATGTTCATAAAGCACTATCTTTTAGTAGTAATTAGCCATTTATAGATACCATTTACTATATTACGAAATATAGATACATTTTCTGTGGTTATAAGATGTATTTGATGTATTTAAGCTATTATATTCATGAATACAATAGCAAAAATAAGCATGAATCCGGGAAGTCCAGCTAAGTAGCTGTTGCATTCAAGTGTATTCGACTGTATTCATGGAGTGAAACATGAGATTACAGCTGGACAGATTACTGTATTCGACTGTATTTACAGCGTGAAATAGGGGATTATACTGTTTTTAAAACGAAAAGTGATCAATTAACATAATAGACTCCTAACATAACTCAACAAACTCAATTATAACACACAAATTTTGTATTTTTAAGTTATAAAAAGATTCTCAACCGCAAAATACAATAAAATAGATAGAATACAGAGGGATACAATTGAAATACAATGAAAAAAAAGACAATGATACAATGAAATACATGAAATACAACGAGATACATTGAATTACAATAAAAAAAGAGAGCGAATACAATGAAATACATAGAAATACAGCGAGATACATTGAAATGTTCTTAAAAAAGGTAACAGAATCTTCAAATTGCTCAACCCCAAACTTTAGACGACCTATTTTAGTCAATAATTTTCCGACGATCCATCAGATTCCGACCATGATTCCATAAGCAATTGAATGTATCTTGATGTATTTGAAGATTTTGTACACTCTGTTTGACTTTGATAAGGACATCACTTGATTACTTTGCTACCGTGGTTTGTGTGGTAAGAAAAATAGATGACAGTTAGGGCTTTTATTGTTTGAATTCTGAGAATTGTTGGATTTTTTTTTCAATTACGATGGATTTGAGCCAATCACAATCGAGTAATCTCTCGCTAGGGTTTATTGCTCATGCGTCCCCGGCTAAGGTTAAGGACCAATCACATTTGGTTCCGTCGGTTCCACTTTAGACAAGCAAACAGAGGAGAACGAAAAGGGGGAGGGGGGGGGGGAGGAGCGGGGATGAAGAGAGGGAAGCTGAAGAATTTCATATTCTAGGACATTCCATGTGTATAAAGTGGATGAGAGATATTGGTAGCACGTCGTCTTCTTCTTTATGATAATGAAATGTATCAAAGTAGAGGTAGAAAGAAAATAATGTAGCTGATTAGCGTATTTAGTGGCTTACGGCAGAAGGTAATCAAAATTAAATATTTTGCTCTAAAACTTAAAAGTATCTATAGAATATAATTTTTTTAAATAATATTTATTTAAAATAAATAATATATTAACCTTTTTGCTGTACGAGGTCCCTTTGCCGTTAACTTTGCGGAATTGCGGTGAAATCTTTTTTTCATTCCGTTTTTTCTTTTCCTTTTCTCATTTTGTTTTTATAACCACTGCACTCTCTCTGTTTCTCTCTCTAGGGTTTTAACCCAGAAGAGGACTTCAAAAATCTCGGATGCGAAACTCGCTGGATTTCAATTCAGATCGTCGAAATCAGTTTAAATTGACATCTTTGGACCTACTAATTCGCCATTTAGTATGCATTGTAAGTGTATATTTGTGCTTAAGTTATTTGCTTTTATTGTTCTTTTTACTGGGTATGTTTGTTACTGTCATTTGAAAATGCTTGCAATTTAAAAGGTGAGATTATTTTCTTCTTCTTTTTCGTTTTTTTCTGTTTGGCTTTTTATACTTACAAATTTGGGATTGAGACAGCAGTTGATTGATTCAGTTTTTTGTTAAGTAAATTTTCTGTGGAAAGTTGAAATCCTTATTACCGATTTTATGTGTTACAAAATCTTTGTTAATTGGAGGGAAGGATGTAGAAGTTCCTTAACACTATGAAGCGTTTTGCTGCATTGGGCAGCTGTAACTTTGACTCTGAAGAAACAAAAATGAGAGGAATAGATGAATTGGGGGCGGGCAAGGTGTTGGGCTGTGGGTTTGTTTCCTAAGGTCTTCTTAGTTAGGGATTAAGTTAACATTTATCCCTTTGATATTTGGGTAAAGATTTCATATCTGTTAGTATTATTTAGAATGTGCGTTTAGGTTGTTTTGTTAATATGAAAGTTATCAACTTTATGGACATTCCTGCATGTCTTATTTCTTCGTCTCTGAAACTGTAAATTTTGCACTCTACATAGTGGTGATAGGCTTTGCTGAAAGAAAAAATATAAACTTTTTAATCTTGTAAACTGGAAGAGTCATATCCCTTTGGAGTCTGATTCCTTAAGTTTGGACGTGTAGTATCAATACTGAGATTAGTTGATTACCTTGTCAGTTTTTTGCATTGGCTTCTTCTTTCATCTCTTCCTCTTGTTTCTTTCTCTTCATCTTTGTAAATGCCTGCAAGGTCATGAAATTTTTTTTCGCTACTTTGCTGAAATTAGATTTCTTGAATTATTTGAATTGAAGGTTACAGTTTGTCTTTAAACGGGCTGCTGGATGAGTTAATTTGGTGATCTGCACGTCGGAAGTCCTCTTGGATCGCCAGGTGGGATCGTGCACCCAAGAATTGTTAATTCTATTGGTAGCTGGCTGCTTGAGATGTATGGTCAGAGTAACTATGCCACTCAGATAGGTCAAAATGCTAATATGTCTAGGCCTCCATTGCAGCAGTGGCCTCCTCCCCCTCCCCCCTCTACCTCTCAGGCTCCACGTCCACCTATGTTACCACATGGTTATCCACCAGGACCACAAGTTGGTCAGCGTGGCCCTCCTACATATCAGCATGCCCATCATGGTGTACGCCACCCTAGTCCACCTTTTCCAGTTCCAACAAGTGGCAGCAATTCTAGTCAATTTTATGCACTACCTCCTCCTCCTCCTCTGTCTGCACAAGTTCATGGAAGCTCCCCAATGCAGCAGTCTCACCAAGTTCCTGTGCAGCATTCACAGTGGAATCCTAGTATGCATCATGTCGCACCTGTAATAGCTCCGGGTGCTCCTAGAATTCTCCCACCACCTCCATTACTAGGTCAAACACCTTATAGAGGTGCATTTCATCAGCCATCGCCAGACAGTATGCAAGTTTTTCATCATAACCTTCCTCCTCCTCCACCACCACCTAATTCACAGAACCCTGGTTTATCCACACCTCCCCCATTTGATCCCTCCATGCATTTGAAAAGCCATGATTCTCATGTACAATCTGCAGTTCCTGGTCCTCGGCCACCTTTGCCGCCTTCACCTCCTGGGGATCCACCTCTTCCACCATCTTCACCACCTCTCATATCTTCCACTGCAAATACTAATGGTGCTAAAGATGAAGGGGCGTTTGAGCACGATGGAGGGATTGTTAACAGAGAAGATTTACCGGTAAATAATAATTTGGCTTCAGATCTTCCATCTTCTCCTCCTAAGCCTGTATCACCAGCATTTCCAGGAGAAGGAGAAGCCTCATCAGTTCAACTTATTATTTCAATAAACTCAGCTCCGTCCCATTCCGCTGCTGATTCTGATATGGAGATGGAAGGTTAGTGTACTACATTCTGTTTGTATGCTTTACATGTCTACCGTCTATTGCTTATTGCTATTTGATGCTTCTTCTATCCCAATATATAGAAGTCGTTTGATCCAGTACAAAAATCAAGAGAAAGATGAAAAAATGTGAGTTCAGTATTTATTGAGGGAAACGTGGCCATATGTTTTCTTTTCCCTATTGAAGAATATAAACTGAATTGGTCCTTCATATTTTTCTTCAAGATACATAAGATGTATTAAAACTTTCTATGTATAAGTGTATATATCCTTTCAGAAGAGAACCAAACTAATTTTTGGAATGGTCAGCATATTATGGCAAGGATGTTAGTGTATGTTTCCTTTTGGGAAATGATCTTCGCTTTTACTTGTAAGCTCTTCATTTGGGTAAGGTTTACTTCAGTCTCGTTTTCTTTTGTGTTAGTCTAAACCCTGAAATACAAGGACATCTACGGAAGACAGATGGTGGACACGGTGTCATACTGTTAATGTATATAGCTACATTGCAATCGGTCTGGTGGAGGGAGCACCAATCAGTGGCTATTACTTGCTTCCAATATTATCTTTCATGCCTATTTTAACAGAGGAAAATTAGTAACACGGAGGTTTAAGAGGTCTTCGTACTGGAGTGCCCGATGAAGTTTTAGGAGCCTGAGTATGATTCTGATGTTTATTTAGAACAAGAAAGATCAGTGAGATTCTTCCTATCTCAGTTAAAGAATCTGAGGTGATTGAACTACTTATTTCGAGTTATTGATTGCTATAGTCCAGTTATTTGTCAAGCTCTACTTTGCACTTGCCACATCAATATATTCTTGTTTTTTTTGCAACCTGTTCATTGAAACCTTCACATTTTTTTATTGATGGGTGTGAAAGTTTGTAGTCATCTGATCTATCTTGCTTCTCTGTTGGCCTATCAGATGATATCACCCAGCTAGATGAAGATCAACAGATCCATCCCTTTGGGGCTGAGAAGCAGTTAAAGGATAGCTTGGCCGAAGATATGCTACATCGAAATTCATCGTTCTGTGGGCCCTTGGAGCCAGAGGAACAAAGAAAAGGTGCAAACATTTATGCCAATAGAGGGTGTGACCTGAAAATTCCATGAAGTGACTCATGTTAGAATAGCTGACACACGTATCTTTTAGTTTTGTGCTTAGTTCTTTTCTAACTCTGAGCATTCATCATGAGTACGCAATAGAATGTCTGTAATTCAAAATATGTTATGAAGCTACCACTAATCTGAAGTCACCTTCAGCTGATATGAGATAAAGACACCCCCGAAACATTTAATTGTTTATTTTGCGATAGCTTTTCTAGTAGTATTTGGACCTTATGTAGATTTATATTCCAGTAAAATATAACTTTTAATGTTATATTATTGTTACTATTATTTACATGTATATAACTTATTTTTCACTTTTATTTTGCTTTGGTATGATGATGAGATGAGTTGAGCGTAAATAAAAAAACATGGTTAGTGAGGATTCATATAGCCAACCCTAACCTGTTTGGAACTAAGGCGCAGTTGTTGTAGTAGCTTTAATTTTTTGTTTTGATTCTGATGACAAGAGGGGTTGCTCTGATGGTAAGCAACCCCCACTTCCAACCGAGAGGTTGTGAGTTCGAGTCTCCCCAAGAGCAAGGTGGGAAGTTCTTGGAAGGAAGGAAGGATGCCCAGGATCTATTTGGAAACAGCCTCTCTACCCAAGGGTAAGGGTAAGGTCTGCGTACATACTACCCTCCCCAGATCCCGCTAAGTGGGATTATACTGGGTTGTTGTTGTTGTTGATTCTGATGACAGATGATTTGATAGGTGGTCCTATCCCGATTAAAGGAGTGAGGTTGTAGTAGGTTAAAGGCTAGCTTAAGGATAGTCTAATTGTAATGAATCCTTTAAATACTAACGTGAGTAAATCCTCTTAACAATGAATTGAAATGAAACTTCGTAGAGCGTAATTTATGCATAGGATTCATATAGTCGGCCCATCTAATTTGGATTGGGCCATACTTATTGATTGATTTGCTTATGAGATTATTAGAGTTTGACTTTGATCAAAGTTGCCTTCTTTGTGTGTGTATCCTCTTACATCTTCAGTCTCTGCAGATTCTCCATATAGTGCTCCATCAAGTTTTCGGGAGCCCTCTTCTGAGGCCAACGGTTTAAACAGGGATAATGTACCCGCCTTGGATGATCATCTGCAGACATCATCTTCTATAGAGAAAGATATGATCCATCCTAGTGTATCACCCACTGATAAGGGAGTTCATCTTGAAAATAGTCGCAGTCAGCTCATGGAAGCTGCCAGTCCTTTTAGGCTTATTCAAGGCTATGCCTCGGATGACAGTTTAGATAATGTTAGTGAGAATTGTCATGGAAATCTTGGCCCTTTGACAGTTCCTCCACCTAGCGAAGTTGTTACTATAACTGCCAAGACAGATACCGGGAAATCACCCATATCTTCAGTTAAACCTTCAAATTCTGTTCCCAAAGATGATAAAGAATCTTGTGCTGCTGTAAAATTTGAGGATTCCTTTGATAATGGTGTTGGAAATAGAATATCTTTGAAGACTGATACTGCTAATGAAGGACCTCATAGGGAAAATATTTTGAGCGTTGATGATAGTGACAGTTTTGATTTGCTCAGGAAAGATTCAAAGGATAAATCTGCTACGCGGAAGGTTGATGAGTATGGGAGATTGATTAGGGAGGGAGTAAGTGACAGTGATTCTAATGATTCACCAAGGTATAAGCGGAGACGTGGAAAAAGAGGAAGAAGCCGGAGCAGAAGCCGCTCTCCTTATGATAGGAGGAGGAGGAAGAGTCCACGGAAGAGACAGGAGAGGCGGGGTCGTTCTCGGAGGTACTCATTTTAATTTGCTTTTTCCTACGTTTCTGCGCAATATCTCTTCTGTTGATTTGATTTCTACTGTAGTTTTGGATGATTTTAAAATTGTCAATGCTTAAACTATACAGCATCTCTCCAAAGAGACGCAGAAGTAGAAGCAAGTCACCTTCTAGGCGTGGGTTAACTTTTGGCGGTGACAAAACGAGAAGGGACAGAGGTCATCTCCCACAATGTAAAGACTTCCTTCGAGGCAAGTGTTACTATGGAGCATCATGTCGATATTTCCATGCTGAGCTTGACAAGAGTGGTGGATCAAGATCATATAGGAGCAAACATCAGCACCAAGATCTTCCGCCTATTTCAAAGGATTCTGATATGCACGATTTAAAGGATTCTCATGCGCATGAAAATATTGGTACTACTATCGAGAAATCGGTCCACATTCATGATAAATCCCAAAGCCAGGGTATTCCTGATATGGAAGTGAGATATATGAAAGAACCTGAACCTACTTCTCAGCTTTATGGGAAAGAGAATCAAATGGAACTTACTGTGAGTCCAGTAACTGTTGCTGAAGGGCAGAAGCTTCCTGGTGATGATGCTACCGGGGAAATTCCCTCTTCAGCTGGAACTGTGGGAATTCATCAGTTTGAAGATCATGTCTCTGATCAGATGCTCCTAAATGTGGATGAGAAACTTAAAGAGAACTTTGATTCGTCTGTTCAGGAGTCATCATCTGTCCAGACATCATCAATGGTCACACCCGTCCAGCTTCCTCAATTTGCGTCTGCTAAGGAGTCATGCCCGTCAATTGTACTCCAGACAGCATCCTTATCAGCTTCCTTTTCTTCACTTCCGCAGGCTTCAACTACTGCATTTATTCAGCAGATGCCCAGAGATCACAACTTTCCCCCACCATTTAATTCAGCATATATGGAAAGTGTTCCTCTGTATCAAGCTCCATTTCCTCATCAACCGTCTCCATTCGCTGTACCTCTGAGTTCCTCTTGGAATTCTCTTCCACCACGTCAAGCACAGTCACAGCCACCACATCCTCCATTTGTGAACGACTCATCTGGAAATGCAGCTGGTGGACAACACAATGTTCCTCGGGGACATTTTCAACCAAATATAGTAGTTCCAAGGAATGACTTTTATTCGAGCCCATTGCCTAATATTCCTAAAGGTGGTGAACATCATGCTTATCTGCAGACTCAACCTATCTATTCTAGGGGTTCACCAAAAAGACCACCAGCTTTCCTTGGCGAACGTCTGCCTGTTGGTGAACTTCCTGTTCCGTCTTCTACGAGTTACCCTTACATGCAACAGCCGCACTGTGGTCCTCAGACAGCTGGTATTTCTCGACATCTTGTTGAGCCTGGAGGTAGTTCCTCTATGTCAAGGTATTCATCTGATTCGTTAGACCAGAATCAAGCTCCTCGGTTGCCTGACTTTGTTGGATCCAGAATTTCAATTCATTTCAACCCTTATGCATCTACATTTGACCAGCCACTAACCACGAAATTCAGTTCGGATCTTTCAATACATGGAAGAGATATGCTCCCTAGTAATAAATATGGTGCATTTAGTTTGAGCAATGTGCCAATTGATGGCCATCATGCAGAAGGCCTTTGTTCACGGAATATTACCCCACCATCTGCCCGTTCAGCTGGAGGAATGTTCAACCAGCCAGGTGGTAACCAGTATGACCCACTTTACGACAGCATAGAGCCATCTACTAGCTCACTTAAGAAGTCTGATCCTGGTCAAAAGCTTGAAGTAACTGATGGCTTGGGTGGTATGTTAAGGCTCAGTGGATCCAATGAACCACTGGATGTTGAAGTAAACAAGAGGCAAAAAAGAGGTGGAGCGATTGCATTTACCGCATCAGCAGAAAATGATGAATTCGGTGAGACTGCTGAGGCAGAGGTAGGTGCTGTTGAGAATGGAAGTCCGAGCGATTCCAGTGACGGAGAAGATGTCCCTGCAGGAGAGATCGAGATCGAACAGGTAAAGCCATCTGGGGAGAAAAAGAAAAGTAAGGATTCCCGGTCTATGAAGCTTTTCAAGAGTTCAGTTTCTAATTTTGTAAAAGAGCTGTTAAAACCATCATGGCGCCAAGGTAATATGAGCAAGGAGGTGTTCAAGACCATAGTCAAGAAGACTGTTGACAAGGTCTCTGGAGCTATGAAAAGTCACCAAATACCCAAGTCTAAGGCAAAAATCGACCATTACATTGACTCGTCACAGAGGAAATTATCTAAACTAGTCATGGTATGACCTCTTCTTAACTCTACTGTTTCACGAAGACCCTTTTATGTGTTGAGTTTTTGCCAAGGGTTTTAATCTGTGCGGCCCAACCAAGTTTAAACAGGTTGTAACACAACCTGTTGATTGACTTGACCCAATGGGTTGAACCCGAAATGACCCATCAAACGATTGGGTCTAAACGGGTCAACATAGTGTAACACTGTAACCTGACGGTCCAGATACAAGCTGTACCAAAACATACAAAATCAAAATTGGAGATCGGAATAATGTAATTGTGGAAGAACTTAAGCTAATAAAAAAATTACTTTAGCTTTCACATTTTTGTTTTTTCAAAAAGCAACAACAAAAGAGGGAATGTTGGGTCATGCTGGGTGTGGTAGGCTTTAACTCGTTATTTGACACATCTTGACCTAACCCATTTTGTTTTTGGTTAGGGTTGAATGAAGTGTTTGCCTTCTGAACATTTTTAGCTTGTGTCTATCATAATGTGGATTGAGTTTACGCTAAAGTGAATGTGCTGGGCTCACTTTTAATATCTATCTTGTGTCTGAAGTAGGATTATCCCCCTTTTACTTGAAGTTGATATTACAGTACTGTTGTTTCAAATTTTACCTTTGCTTATCAAATTTGTTATTCCATAGAGACTTATATATAACCTTGGTTGTTTAGGATGCTGATGCTTTGATTAGAAGACATTATGCAAAGTCAGTACAATGTAACTAACAGTTTATTTTCCAGGGCTATGTTGATAAATACGTCAAGGTATAACTGTCAGTTTGTTGGCTGTTCCAGTTGGCAACAGCAGTTATTTTGCTGTGGTATTTGTCATTGCAGATGCTGCTGCGCTACAACATACAACTACTTATGCTTTGAAACGTCTTTCCTGATGAGCAGTGAGAGTTGCGTTGCTGCTTAGGATAAAAGCTCATATGCACGAGTATGCCCAAAAAATTGATGCCTCCAAATATTTCCTGAAACGAGAAAAGTGGTATTTGGGATTGCTTTGCCTACATCTACAATCAAACGCCAACTTGTTGAGCCCTGTACGAAGTGTACTATCTCTGCAGGTGAAGTACGAGGTCTAGACCTCAGCAGCACATTGAGAAGGGCAAAATGTATGTATTAAGTTTCTTTTTAGTTTAGTTTTGTTTCCTTAATATATATCCTTGTTGAATGGCTGTTGTGTATACGAATATTAATAGCAAGCCTGTTACTGATTTTTTCTGCGTTATTGATATCCCAGAATATTAATAGCAAGCCTGTTATAGTTTTGTTTCAGTTAATTGTGAGGATAACTGAAATGTTCTGGTTGGATTTTGTATTTATTTACTTACTAATTTTGGAATGACCCGTGAACTCTTATTTCTTGTGCACTTCAGATAAAGCTGCTTTCTTAAACAAGTTTGTAAAATTATGGAATATGAAATAACTCCATTTTGAAAAAAAAGAGAGGAAGGAAATAACTCTCATCTTTACTTTCTCACAATTGACGCTCTTGAATATCGATATGTGGAATGTCGGCAACTTGCACGTAAAACTTCTCTACACTTAAAAACCAAAATTTCGTAGTCGTGGTGTTTTGGCTTCTATAAAACTTTTAGAGAATTTTCTCTAGTGGATAGGAATCTTCTCCCTATGGGGAGTCAACTGGCGCCTTCTTAAAGCACCTGCCCGGCTTTCTTCCTTTGCCTTCCCTAAGCTATGAGATTAGTATTTTATGTTGATTGCTAATAATATATAGAAGTTTCTTAATGATGAGAACCTTCAAATTCGTGCGATGCAAAATCTGGAAGCAAGTAAAGTCGTGTACTTACATACGATATTTTAAATTGTAAAGTTTGAGCTAGATTAATGCTAAGCAGAATTCTAAAACGACCCTAAAAAATTAACTAACGACTCGATTAATAGGATGTTTGAAGTACTCTTACCGTCTTACATCTTGGTTCGAGCACCCAGCTCATAGAGCCTCATGCATCCAATCGCATGTTCATTTTCTTACACTTTAGAAGATTATTATTTCTGGCCTAATTTTCGACTAAAGTATTTGACTATATTGGTTATTCTTTATCAATAATTCGTTAAATTATTATCTACAAATATTGTTATGCTAGATTGATATGTCAAATTTTTTATATTTTTCACTCGTGTTTTAATATAACTCCAAAATACTAATCTTTTAATTTTTATGTTTTCTAAAAATAAAAAAGAAACAAATTTGCACAAATTGGATAAGATTGGTCGGAAGGATCCGAATCCCCAATTGATTACAAAATTGGATCGGGTTTTCGAGCAAGATGATGTTAAAATACCAAAATCCCCGCTGTATTTACCCGAAATACTCTGGTCCTTCCACTTCTTACTCAAAAATCAAAATTCGACTTTCCATTTTCAGTTCTCTCCAACTCTCAACAGATTCAACTAGGTATCTTTCATATTCTTCAAATATACTGCAAAAAGTTTTTTTTTTTCTTTTCATTTTCTCTGATGCATTTTACGAATAAGTATTTCGATTAATACAATTTTGAGTTTTCTAGGTTAAATCTACATAGGCATTGTCTCGTCTTTGTGTAGGATTCATAAATGTGATTGCTACAGACTGAATATAGTTTGTAATCTCTATAAACTAGCTGGACTGAGCTTATTCCATTTTGTGTTGACCAAATTGTATTTGACTGAATATTTGCTCTTTTTATTTTTTCCTTTTGGGGAATGTAAACAGTTGTTATTAAGGAAGGTTATGAGTATAAGCAGTGTAGAGTTGATGGAATCTATAAGCAAGTTTTTAAAGTGTAGGTTTTTTTAGTATTTTAGTCTGCATATTCGGATCAGAGTTGGATCCGGGATTTGAAGCTTGTGGGTTCCTATAACGATATTAAGTTAATATACAATAACAATTAGGGTTCGCTATATTTTGTGGATTTTTTAATACATATGCAAGGTCGGAGCAAAGATATTGGTTTCATGTGAATCCATATATTACACTAGGGACTCAACCCCGATTTGGATGCCTGTTTCTACCACTATGTTGTGCTTTAATGACACTTTTGTAACTAATATAGCCACACTAGTGATTGCATGAGAATTTTGCAGAAAAGTTTTTAACTCGTTTCGTGCTTCCACTTTTATTGCAAATATGCACTATTAAACTTCAGTTATATCCCAATGTTCTTCATTGGAACTTGCTTTAATGTTATTGCAGGACCTTCCTGTTAACATTGTTGTATCCCCTATTGAATGAAAAGGATGCATAGCAGTAGGATAGTTATCCAGGCATTGCCTGCCCCTGGGGCTCCAGACTACTGGGATGCTGAGAAGGGTAAGGGTGGTACTAAACTGAGAAAGGTGAATAGCAAAGCTGGTTTTAGCAGAGGCCATCATAACAAAAACGTTGATGACCTCATTCCCTGGCAGGCAAAAAGAATGAGAAACAAGCAAAATAGGAGGGTATTTTGTATTGGTAATGCTGACCACGTGTTAGGAGCTCCATTGAGGATCATGGGTCAAGAAAAAAATTCACATCTCTGGTCTTCTGAAAATATCAAATCAAGTACAAAAGTAGGAAGTTGCTTTGCAGACTTGTGTGCATGGAAGGTAAAGAAAAGAAGAAGCATTCTGGAGAGCAAGTGTAATGCCTCGGAAAATAATGTAACTACTTGTGAACAGGCAAATGCCGCTGCTATAACAGGGAAGAATCTTTTAGATAAAGGTAGAAGTTCAGAAATGGGAGTTGCCACATGCTATGAAGGAGATTTGGTGATGAGCAGTTGTGAGATAGGGGCATGTCTGTCTAAGAATATATGTGACGGGGCAGAAAAAACTAATTGGAACAATCCCTCTAAGTCTACCGGTGCAGATCGTGATGTGGAAACTTGTAGTGATAGGTGCGGCAGTGACATTTCTAAGGATCACATTTTTGTTACTTTGGAGTCGAAGTCTGTCTCTGAAGTTGAAAATCAGGATGAGACAGTTTCTAATATAGGCAATACTTTGACTACTGAACGTGGTAATTTTGTTGAGGTCAATAATGCTGCAATTGAGATGAGGGGTCTGCATAGACACCCAAGGGTGGAAGTGCTGATAACTTATTCCAGGAAGAGGAGAAAGAATTCTAGTGCTCCCGCAAGCAGTTTATCATCTATCATGACGGATGCTGCCTCCTCTTTTCCAATTATAGAAAACAAAGCAAAAACCGCCAGCTCAAACCACTACCAAGTGTCTTTATCGTATTGCTCCGATAATTTGCCTGAAGAAGTAATTACTGGAGACAGTACCTTGTTGACGGATGTGCAACAAATGCTATTAGAGAAGGCACCTGGTGACAGTTCATGCTCTGAAGCTTGGAATAAAAAGGAAATAATTCAACTTGATGATCAGAAAGAGAACATCAACAGTTCAATGGTTTCTATCAAGGATGAGTGTCCAATAGACTCCAAAGCAGAAAATTCTGACCAGGAGAACAGAAATGAGACAGATGCCACTGTGAATGTGGCATATGAAATTGAATCAACTAAAGAGAGTTCACATTGTGCAAGGTCTTGTGGTCTTGGGGCCTCCAATGACACTAATAGTACGATCACAACCAATGAACCCTTGAATGGGGAAAGACAATCAGCAATTGAAGACAGTCCTCATTCAAGAGCGAGTGCTTTTGTAGATGGGAAGACTCAAATCACAAATATGGCTATCATCCCTCCATTGGGTGGAGTGCTTAATGCACCTTCTTGTAAGAAGCTTCTTGTTCTTGATGTAAATGGATTACTTGCTGATATTGTTCCGGTTCGTCATGTTCCATATAATTTGAAAGCGGATATCATTGTATCAGGGAAAGCAGGTAGAGTTGGCCAACTTTTTATGTCACCTTTTAGTTTTAATTTCCTTTTAGAAATTATTCTAACTGGGTTATATCTGCTGTGCCAGTTTTTAGAAGGCCTTTTCTTGACGAGTTTCTGCAATTCTGCTTTGAGAGATTCAATGTAGGTGTATGGTCATCAAGGATCAAGTACTCTTCAAACTTTGCTTACTCACCGTAGTACATTTATTGGATAGATTCGGTAGTTAAAATGTAGACTCGTGTGGTTATATCTGCCCCGCGTATGTTGTTGAAAATTTTGCAGGAGGAATATGGAGTTGGTTCTTGATGTTCTTCTGGGAAATGCCAAGCACAAGTTGGTCTTTTGTTGGGTATGAATTTCTTTCTTCTCATATTCTTTCATGATGTGGTGCTTGTACAAGTGCTCAACTCTTGGTGTTCATAGCAGAGGTCTAAAAGAAAATTTGTGATTCTTGGACTTTAATATCATTTGAAAAAGGGAAAGTGCATGGTGACAATTAGTTGTATTTTCTGATTTTCTCCCAAGAATTACTAATGCATGGTTAGATAAATGTGGATATCATTGGGAACCTAGGAATTCCTGCCTTGGAATTAGAATCAGACTCAAGTTGAGAAAACATGAGTTATTGGTCTTGTTTGTCTAAAGCACACATACTATATTTCTCGTCTCGTAGGATAATTTGAGGATTCAAATCCATATTCTACTTCATTGGACTATAGAAGAAGGATTTTCATTCATGCCCAATGTGAGTGATTGAAATCCATAGATAGTGATTAGAAAAATAACTAGATATGATAATGAAGCTTGAGTTGCACTACTTTGTCATATATGCAGACTCTTTTGTTTGCTGATGCATGGATTTCTGAATTATCAATCCGATAGGAGTCTCAATCCTTTTCCCGCTCATTTCCAGATCCAATAATTGAATTGCTCTAGATATAAATTTGTGGTGGGGTGGTCAATTATTTAATTTTCCTTTCGGGCTTGATTGCCGTTCTTTCAAGTTACCCTTTCAAGGCTCAAATTCTACGACAATTGTCACCCTTCCCTTTATATGTCCTGTTAAGTTTTGGTCCTTCACGAATGGGATGTGTTATTGACCTTTCATAGTGTGAGAAAATAAAACAGCTAAACTCTTTTCTTTGCAAAAGAAGATTAGTGTCTTGGCAAATTTAGCTGGTTCGGGATGGAAACAAGTCCCCATGATTGCCACGTAGCTTACTGAGTATTCTTTCATTAATTCTCCCTTGCCCTTATTCCTCAGTGAAACCAAATACCTAGGGATACATATGGTGCCAACTTACTTCTGCTGCCTTGCTCTACAACCTAATACTTTTTGGGCTCTAGTTGAATTCCTGAGAACTACATTCACTCTGCTGCTTGGCTTGTGAATTTATGGTTTTACCTTATTGAGATAGACTGGAGTTTCCAAACTAGTGGCTCATTCTCTCTTGGATAGTTATTTTAAGATCTGGTAACCTAGTTGGATAAACACTTTTGATTGAACATAGTTAATTTTTGTGGCTCTACCCACTTAATTGATGTATGAACTAACATATGGAAATGTCCCGTTCCTAATTGTCAAGTAAGATCGAGAAATACTCTTTTTTTTCTTCTCGTTGGGAGAATATAAATGTTATGTTGGAGAAGTTGCTAATTTCTATCCTGCCTTTTTTTTTCAATTCTTATTATTATGTTGTTCTTTGTAAACACATATTTGTTTCTCTGTTCTCTTTTCATTTATTCATTTCAAAGTAGCATAACAAACTTGAATCTTATGTAGGATCAATCCCACTGCACTGATACAGGTTTTCCTGTTGTCGGGAAAAGGAGGACTAAGCCTATTATCTTGAAGAAACTTAAAATGTTGTGGAATAAATATGAACCAGATCTTCCATGGGAGAGAGGTGAATATGATGAGTCGAATACACTTTTATTGGACGACTCTCCTCACAAAGCGTTGTGTAATCCAGTGAGTTTTAATCCTTTCCTCTTCCTGGGAAATTTATTTTTACTGCATGACTAAAAGTCAATAAGTTTGAATTTGCATTTTTGTTTTTTCAGCCAAATACAGCAATATTTCCAAATTCATACCACTACATGGATGAGAAAGATGACTCATTAGGTGAGTCCTGTGTGTGTGTTTCCCTTGCAAAACTATCACAGCTACAAGGGCAAGGGAGTCAGACATGTCAATTGTAAACTTTGTTTCTTGGGCTTCTTCGTTGAGAGGCTGGTGATGTTTGTACCTCATGAGTATACCATGTGTGTTTTCGGATGAAGCATGCAAATTGATACTGAACTCTGTTAATTGGAAATTTTTTGTGCTTTCATTTTGTACAAGGACTTTTTGCTATAGTTCCTGGCTTTGCTTCTCCAGGTTTCATACTTCCAATTATATGTTTAGTTAAATTGCTTTACACTAATATATGACCGCTTAAACGGTTTGGGTCATTCCTATTCTGTATGGGGTAGAGATACCGTTCTGTGATTGTGGTTACCCTCTTTGTGTATGCATGACATGAATTGTATTCTATCCAACTCATGCTGTTAGAATTTATGTAACTTCATTTTGTTTATCTGCAGCAGGGCCTGGGGGTGATCTCCGTGTTTATCTTGAAGGATTGTCCATGGCAGAAAATGTTCAAAAGTATGTAGAGAGTAATCCATTTGGTCAACGACCTATCACTGAGAAGAACGTATCTTGGCGTTACTATCGCAAGGTTATTGATGCTGCGACATATATACAAGAAAGTGGTACTAACAAATTCTCAACTTATAGATGTCAATATTGATGGAAAACTTTATTTTAGCAACGTGTGTCTTTTGCATAAAACCTATAGTTGGCTAGGTAGCTTTTTGATTGATGTTACTGGGACACCAGCCTTACTACAATAGCCAACAGCGTAGAATATTTGGCTTATACTCAGCCGACGCATCTAGAAACAGCTTTTGCACGGCATTTTACATATACTTACCTCATACCTAACCCAAATGACTAGTTATTTTTGGCCAAACCAAAATATTTAGGAAGCAAGTTGTAAATCGTAGGGCTAATTTTTGTTGTAAACCTGTACTAGTCCTTGTGACCATGCATATTAATCTGTTATGTATTGTATACAGCAGTAATAGAAATATTCTTACTCTTTCTCTTGCTGATCTTTGTACGAGTATCTACGTTTGCTCTCATATTAGTAGCTTCTTTATGCATCCATAAAGTCCCATAACTGTAATTAAGGAACAATGCAGAAGACTAGATGGGCTGCTTTCCAGCCACGCCTCATGACCCCTTGGACGCGCCCTATGGCGTCTTAGCAAGTCTCCCAATGCCTAGCATTATGGTCAGCCCCGTGGTCTCGGCAATGCCAAGTGACAAGCGCGCATTTGCCTCTTATCACCCCATCGATAACTCTCACCAGCGCCCAGCGGCTGGCACATGCCAACAGTGTCGCGCGCACAGACAATGCCGCGCGCGCAGATCCTGATGCCTTGCCAGCGCCCAGCTGTAGGCCCATTCCAACAGCGCCTCGCGCACATACCCTGATGCCAAGCACCAATGCCTAGCCGCAGGCAAATACAACAAGTGTCGTGCGCGCCAACAACACCATGCGCGCAGACCCGGACTTACAAGACAAAGTTGCTGCCACTAGACTTGTTTCTACCTTGTAATAAACTAAGTCCTTGTCATTGTAATTATAGAGTAGTTTCGCTTCATTTTCATTCAGTGTGTTTCTTTAGCTTAGCTAGGTAAAGTCATGTAATTTTGGTTTATTTTTTTAAGCATTATTAGGGGAGATCAAGCAATCAAACATTATCATTTCTCTGTAATGATATCTCTCCCCCTGGACACTACATCTTTTTGTATTAGCTTTCATTCATTAATATAATCACCAACTTTCATTCACAATTGCTCATTTCAGTTCTCTCAATTGCTCACGACATTGGTTTTCCCGTACGACACTAACAATCTAGTCTAGCGTACGGAGGGGACCTCAGTTGGTGGACAACAACCGTACTGACGTCGGTTTCTTAGCCTTGCGTTTCCATTCCAAGGAACATCATGAAGACATTGCGTAACAGTTGGTATCAGAGCCTAGGCTCGACATCATGCGAGGGAACACATTTGCCATTACAACCATTTCTGACCATGGTGAATCACGGGGAGTGCATCGCGTCCCTAGAAGAGACGTTTGACGTATTACGACCATCGTGGATACGGTGTCTGATCTAAGCACAACCTAGTGCAAAGGTTGGACGACCTGGACCGCAGAATGCGGCATGTCAAAAATGACATAGAAAACATCAGTCGTGACTCTGAGGAAGACCGACAACGACAACAATTGAAACTGCCAATATTCATGGCAAATTCGAGGACCTCCAACATGAGCGTGCCAAGGATTTAGCCCATCGGGAACCAGAGGCAGACAAACTAACTGCCATGCAGTAAACCATAGACGACTTGACAGGCCAGCTCAATGTTGTCAATGCTACCCTACAAAGCCTGCTTTGAGGAGGCGAAAATCACATCAAGGGTGTATCAAATACCGCCCCCATGCCACAAAAGCTGAAAATTCCGGAGCCAAAGTTATATGATGGATCCAGGGATGCTAAAGAAGTGGAAAACTTTATCTTCGACATCGAACAATACTTTGATGCCGTTGGCCAGTTGGAAGAAACCAAAAAGGTAGCAACTGCTGCCATGTATCTTCAAGGTGATTCTAAACTCTGGTGGCGGGTCAAATACGAAGCCATCAGGGCCGGTGAAGATACTCTCCAGACATGGTCGGAATTGAAGGTAGCCATATGCCTGCAGTTCTTTCCCGAAAACGTGGAATACAATGCAAGGAGAAAGCTATGGGAGCTCTGCCGGACTAGGTCAGTGCGGGAGTGCGTGCAAGAATTCTCCGCACTCATGCTAAACATATGCGATATGGGGGACAAAGTCAAGATCTTTGCATTCATAGAAGGTTTGAAACCCCATGCCCGTACGGAACTACAAAAGATAAAAGGTAGGTATCCTGCCCAAGGCAATCCAAGCTGCAATATGCCTTGGCGATTATCACATGGGAACTCAGAATGATAGGACCCAGCCGCCTATCCGAGGGGGATACAATGGGAGTCATCCTAGCAATGGTGGCCCAAGCAGAAGTGGGGGAGATCGGAGTACATCCAAAACTAGGACTCCTCCTTCAAGCAACAACAATGCTGCATCCATCAACAACAATCAGGGATGGAAGCCCCTTTCAGAATGCCGTCACTGCGGCGGGGAACATTGGAACAATAAATGCCCATATACAAAGATCAATGCTTATCATACTGTTGAGGTTGAGTCAAACGCATCAGACACTTTGGACGCACAACAAGCAGGTTCCTTCAATGCAATTATGGGCTCTATCCCAGATGTCTTAGTGAGGACCAGTGCAGGTTCTCCTAAGAAAAACTCAAGCCCAATCACCAAGAAAGGGAAGGAAAAGATGGATGAGAGGCCTCTTTCCCAAGCAAGGACCCTAATATTCGTCGAACAGAAAGTGAATGGCAAACTCATTCGGGCACTGATAGACACAGGTACTACCTGCAACTACTTGGCTTCAACTCACGTAGAGCGCTTTGGTCTAGTTGTGCAAAAGAGTAAAGGCCGCGTTTAAGCTATGAACTTACCACCCCAGACACCGGGTGGAGCAAAGAAGTCCCCGTGAAACTTGTCCCATACAAAGGAAGGAACGACCTTCGCGTAGCAATCGTAGATGACTTCGACATGATAATGGGTTTGAAATTCCTGAGGCAACCAACACCATACTGGTATTATATGCCAACATGATTCTGATGATGGGAGAAAACGGTGCCAAGCCCCGCATCATACCATGCATTCCCAATAAAGATGGCCGCTGAAAACATCTCAGCCATGCAGTTGGAGAAGGTAATCAACAAACATGAACCCCTGGTTCCAGCTACCCTCTACAACAAGAATCAACCATCATGTCATCGGCCTCAAAAGATTGGTGACGCATCTCAGAGTGTGAAGACTTGTCAAGCAAGCTACAACGACAAGTCGGATCTCTCATCATAGATAGGACCCTTGCAGCCATTACATGTCTTAGAAAGACCTTGGGAAAGTGTTTCCCTTCACTTCATCACTGGATTTCCCAAAGTTGGGAACCTTGCATCCATCTTGGTTGTCATAGATCAGTTTTCAAATTATGCAATCTTTATTGCAGCCCTGCAAAACATCTCAGCAGAAGATACAACTCGGCTTTGCTTCTCGCACATTGTCAAACATTAGGGCCTGCCTAAAGACATCGTTAGTGAACGCGACCCACGCTTCACTAGCAACTTTTGGACACATCTCTTCAAGTGCTTTGGGTCAACATTGAGTGACAGCTCAAGTATACATCCACCATTGACTGGCCAACCAGATCGGTGTAATGACATGTTAGAGGAATATCTCCTCCACTTTGCAACCGGATCACAGAAGCCCAGCGAGAAAGGCTCTGACCCTGCCAACCAAGTATCAAAAAGAAAGAAGAGAAAGAAAGGAGAAGAGAACTTCGTATTTTGGTAACTCTCTAGGAGATAAAGCTTTTGGATGCTGCTCAACTTTGTTTCAATTCTCAAAAGAGCCATCATACAAACAAAAGTGCTTTTGAAATTATTACCGAACAATAACCGCTTCTCCCGCAAACGGTGGATGCATCAACCATGCCGTAATCTCCATGAGCTGCTAACTTCTCGAGGGAATGGGAGCACAATATGGGGATAGTTGTCATGACCCAAAATTATGGGCTACAACGAGCACTCGGTACCTTACTATTTTAAAATCTTGCATCGTATCTTCTATTTATTTCATAACCTCCCTTCCACATAGGTATAATTCACGTCCATAACTTGACACTCTATTATAATACTTGCAGCTCTGGTGCATACACAATCCGGTGAGAGCTTTATATTGACTTTTTATAGGGCCGATACTTTTCTAACTAGCTTTATTGTAGAGCCATTATAGAATATGGCTATTGTACTATCTTTCTTTTACCCCTGATATATGAGATTAATCCTACAATGTTCTCAATCACAAGATCTATAATTTTTTTAGGTCCAGTAATAAGATTCTTGATTTGCTTCATTGATGTAACTCTTTAGTTTCCTCCTCCTTCTGATCATCATTTATGTCGACTTAAGCTATCTTCCGATCTGTGGCTCATGGTATTAGTTATTACTTTAGCCCTTCATGGATGCTATGGAATATCCATGATACAATCTTCTAACAATTCAGTCCTTTGTCCATGACCTGGGCTCAATTCTTTCTTTTAACATATACTAGAATCTTCTATAGCTATATGATTGTCAACATATATGCTGCATGGATACTACTCCGAACTTTTAGGTGCGTTCATAACGTAACTAATTCTAGATCGTTGATTGAATAATTCCTTTCGTTCCTTCTCATTATTCTTTAATCATAAGCTATTACTTTTCCTGGTCTTTATTCCCCCTTATTGCGTGCATACTTAGCTTATTTAGTTTCCACGCGTACCAGAGTTTTTGTGCGGCTCATATGATCTCGAATATTACTTTTGATTTTACTTCCCCTTCATTAGTCACGGTAGGTACCACTTTCTTTTGGAGTGATTGCAATGTTGTAGTGAGACTATTTTTACATGACCATTTCCTCTTTAGGTCACTAAGCTTAGGTTGAAGCCTTCTTCCTTATTTCCTCAGTTAGTTTTTTTGTTGTAGTACTTAGGGAGGACCTTCCGACTCTTGTAAAACTGAGAGCTTATTACATCGTATACTCGACAGACCTTTTGACGTCCTTCGTTGCCTATAATTATCAATAGTTACTTACCTTCACACCTTTATACTTGTAGGGCTTCTTCTGAACTGATATTTTGACTGTCTTCCAGTAACACTCTTTTTTATTCCCATAACATTCATACGATACCTTTAACTACTCCAACTCCTATATTAATATTTCTCAAGTATTACAATGACATTACTGCGAGACTAAATTCAATATATTGGGTTTACTATGTTTATCCTGCACGATATGCTGACTCGTCTTTAACCTCATGTTTAGCCATAACTAGGCTCTTCCCTAATCAATTACTATCTACTTGTTGGCCCATTCTCATATCAATGTTTCTTGTAATCTTTCTTGGGTTATTTCGTTTGTCTGAACTTACGTCTCAAACTGGCTCTTTATTTATCAATAACATCTCGGGCAGGGAACCTTACTTCCTTTCCTTGACGTCGTTTTTGCATAATGTTCCAGAATTGTAACATATCTGCAGGCTTCAAATAAGTGCAATCTCATTTTTATTGCATTCTTCCTTTATCATTCCATAATTACTAGAATCATTTTATTTTAACTTAAGGGCACATCACACCATATTCCTCCCTTTAGGGGAATACTGAGAGTTGGAGCTACGTCGACCTACCTATAGATATTTTACCTCTTCATCTTCGGCGTCCTTTCATACCATCGGTGACCCTTACTCGCCTTGCGATAATCCTTCTATACAAAGGATAACAATATTCCTTACTTGTGATGTGACATTTAGTGTAACTGGAACATACAGTCCCTTGAGCTTAACTTTGCTCACATTGCTTGCTTTGGGGAAGCGTCTTCCTAAATGACCATTCTCTAAATTTCTCATAAATCTTCTTCTGTTGTACATTCTATTATCGCCGGGACGCAATATGAAATTCTCATGACGATGACTATTATCAAATCACTCAGTCTTTAATTCATGTTTAGTTTATCTTGTTCACCAGCCCATACTGATTTCTATTACTCTGGGTTGAACTCTCCCTTCTGGTAGTCGCGTTGGAGTCACGAGCTTATTTTTGAAATGAGGATATGACTTTATGGCCTATATTCCTTTGTTATCTCAAGGCCGGTCACTTCTCGTCCTTCCCCTCCCTTAACTATCAACTCTATAATACTATTTTTTTATACTGTTGTCATCAATGTATCACATCTTACTCGTGATGATTCAACTCTCTCCTTGTTTTCCTGCTAACATTTATGTATTTCTGCCTATCACCTTATTCTGAAATCTTCAATAAGACATTCTTTTGCTTTTAGCTCCTCTTTCTCTATCCACTGGCTCTTCAGATTGCTTAACGTTCTTGCTCTACTAGGGACGAGAGCCACATTTAGGTAATATTTATCCCTTCAAGGCTTCAAGTGCCTATCTTTATAGTACTCATATCTAGCTGTACCATTTTAGAGTGCATCATCTAGATGTCTCATAAGGAGATTTATTAGCAATTTTGCAATATCCTACGGAAACGTCAACTAATACAAACAATCCATCTACCATTTTGGATTACTCTAATCCCAGCCAAAATTTGATATCTCGTCCTTCTCTTAAATCATATATTAGCTCCTATAGGGCATACTGATATCGATGTGGCCAATTGTACATATTCCTGTTATTGTTGAAGACTCAAAAGGCTTATATTCCTCTGCCTAAATTGTAAATACTGATAATCTTTATTAATTTGGTGTCTCGTATCCTTCTTCATCTTGCTTCTTTTGCTTCTTGAAAATTGTATTTGTCTTTTTAATCTCTCATTGCTTTCATCATAAAGGTGTATAGATATTCTTGCCTTAAGGCTCTTTATCAAGCGGCTTATACGTCTTAGTACACACACGATCTACTGAAGACCTTACATTTGCTTATCATAAGCATCATGAAAAATCGAGTTCTTATGACTCAACTCTTCCATAGTTACATTGAATCTCTTACCACCTATCTTTCTGGATGTAGGCATCGTCGTATTATGAATAAGATAGAGTTTAGGAAATTGAGTTCTTACAACCGATCTCTACTACACAATCTAGAGTAAGAAGAAAGAGTGAGTCCTAAATGCCCTGTAGCCTCCTGCTTATAAGTGTGGTCTACAACACACCCATAAACAAGACTCTACTAGACATGACTTGTAGACTCCCTAGGATAGAACTGCTATGATACCACTTTTGTCTCGATCCAAACCTATGGGCGGCGACGAGCATCCGGTACCTTACTTAACCGAGTACCAACATCACATATCTTTCTTATTGTACTTTCATTGGAAAATAGGCCAAACGGGCTGTCATAGGATGACCAGAATAAACATAGGGAATACTCAATATCCGACGACCCAACCTGACATAAAAACTTATACATGTGATACACGGGCTTATACGGCCAGCATGATCATTTGTAAACTCTAAACATAGGCTGGCAAGGCCATACAAGCATTCATATACATGACATCTGTCTACAAGCCTCTAAGAGTACTCACTTAACATAAAGGTCGGGACAGGGCCCCACCATACCAAACAATACACCTCTAAACAATACTTACTATTAAATTTCTGGTCTGTAAATGTTGGGTTATTAATTAAGCTTCATATAGCTTAAAAGAGGGTCAATGGGAAATGGAGGAAAAATGAAATATTTGAGTTTCATTTGAGATTCCCTCATTGATAAAGGGACATTGTCCCATATTGAAGGAAAAGAAGTTTTTAATGAGTATATAAGCAATTGCTCTTCTAAGCTGCCTCCGTAGCATAGTGGTAGTGCGTTCGCTTCGTAAGCGAAAGGTGCGAGTTCGATCCTCGCCAGGAGAATTGAGAAGAAGGCAAGCCGCTGTCGTCATCGCTCGGCTCGGCTTCGGTCAAATGATTGGTTGATTAATTTTTTGGACCAAATTTTTTTTGTTAATAGTAAATATTAATTAACATTCTGAAGAGTTGCACCTCTTCATATTTCACCCTAACATTGGCTATAAATACAAGTTCATTCTCTCAGATGTTTCATACGAGTTTCTGAGTTTCTCCTCCTTCGTCTACATTGTTTTAACTTCAAAGAAAACAACAGTAAGTGTGATTTACTACCGAACTTTGTGCTCGCTAAAACACTAGGGTTTGAAGTACCACTACATCAGTGTGTAATTCGTTCTATTCCAGAAGAAAATAATCCATAATCTTGGGTACTAGGAGGTGATTAAATTCCTTAAGGAAACACTGTGTATTCAGTTGGCTCAAAATAACTTTTGTTTCGTTTATATTTTTATTTATATTATTTTATTTTCTTTAGAATTATTTTTCAAATACAGTTTACCGACAGAAAATAAATCTATCCTTTTTCTCTAGATTCAATTTAATATGTCTCTTTATCGTCAATTTAAATAAATCTATCCTTTTTTTCTAACGTCAATTGAAAACTTTTTTTTCTTTATTATTCTATGAGGACCACAGAAACCCTTGGCTGCTTTACAAAAAGTACATCTTCAGGCCCAATTTATTGGTTTCAACTGTTGTGACCATTACTTTAGCTTCTTGGATCTGGTGACATACTGATAATTGAGTGCCAGTGCAATAAGACACTACCATAGCTTATCTTATTTCCCTTTCACCCTCTGTCACATAAAGAAGAATCTATTTAGATTGCTATCGCTGAATGAGATTGAACGTCAGTTGTTGCTAATTTTACTAGGTAATTGATTAATTAATATCATATAAATTTGTCTTTAATTACCTTATAACATTATAAGTGATTTGATTATATAAATAGTTTTCTTAGAAAATGGCAGAGAGAAAAGCGTGGCAAATCATGAATAGAAGCATTGCTCCCTATGAAACTCAATTTTTTTGAACAAATGATAAACAAAAAAGGAAATATATATTAGGACTTGTTCCGTCATAAAAAAATTTGTGTTTAGCGATAGATTTTTATGACTAACCGTTATTTTCTTTCATTGTTGATCGCTTTATTGTCTTGTTTTATTCTGCTAACATTTTTATACTGTCCCTTCTAGGCTATATTTTATTAATGTGGTACTTATACTATCCTGAGCCGAAGGTTTATCGGAAACTCTGATCTAAAAGGCAGAATTGGGACTCGCCCGGGGACGGAGCACCCGTAAAACACCCCTGGACTTATGTGTGGGGCTTAGTTCCGTGAGACGTACGCCTCGGTAATCGGGGCTTATGCCCCAGAGACGCCCAACGCCCAGCTTATTGGGCTCGCCTAATAGAACTTTATGAAATTGTGTGTAACTAACCTTGTAAATTCTTAAATTTTCTTAATAAATCTTTGACTATTCAAAATTACTTTTTTCTTGATCATAAACTTATTGAGTTGAGAGTATTTTATGTTATAATTAAAATAAAAATTATTGCACGTCATCCACTAGCACTGCTATAATAGTTAATTTAAATAAATCTTCCATTTAAAAGGTATTTATTAATTAACTTTGTTATGTCTTTACTATATAATAGTCCATAATTTTTTATAATTATTTTAAAAATATTTTTTTTTCATATTTACGAGATACAATACTTATTAACTTAATAACTCAGTATTAGCTAGTAACTATTTACAAGTAATTAGCTATCATGGCATTGTATGGTGAAATGTGTATCACTTGATTAACTTGTTAAAATTTAAAAATAAATGATGCTAGAGAATCATGTTTAAATTGTGAATTATATTTTATATAAATTGTCTTTCAATTAGAAAACATACTAAATAAAAGGAGTATTTTAAGAAAAATATCAGATTATAATATCAAAGTTCTTTTAAGATTCATTACTCCTTAAGAAAATATAAGATTTCGTATCGAATACATTATTTTTGATGTTTGAATTGTAACAACGTTGCAGCTAATTTGCATATTATGATATATGCCATACTTTTCTTATTATTCGTAGTTGAATTATAATTTATAAATATTTTAAATAGATTATTTGTCATAATTTTGTGATTTTAATATAATTTTTATAATTAATTTTATTTTATACTATCTAAAAATTCTTGAAATTAGTACAATTTAAAGATACGTGGGACTTACGCCCCATGTCTCATGGCTTATGCCTCGCCTCGTCAGAGGTAAAACGCACCGCCTTACGGCTCCACTTCTTAAAACTTGGAAATAACTTCTTTATCTTCACAAGGTATGGGTAAGGTCGGCGTATACACTACCCTTCTCAGATCCCACGATGTGGGATAATCCTGAGTATGTTATTATCCTTATTGTTGTTCCGTCATAAAAATTCAATAGTTTCGACTCTTTTAATTCCACCTTCTATATTACCTCATTTTCTAGCTTTCCAACGTAAGGTTTACCCACAAACTAACTCATTTCCCGTTTTGCTAATACAAAATATATATAAAAGAAAGAAACTACAAACTTGAGTATGGATCAGAATTCGACCATACGATAATTGACGAATCAGATTTAATTCATAATTTGCTAATAGTACGGCCATTAATCATTAATAATTTTTAATCCTCATTTGGTTCGACCAACACGGCCACGGCCTGTCTACCGTCTTAAAGTAGGAACTCCGATGTGGTCACAACCATTTTTATCGCCAGCTCATCCAGTTTGCTGCTATAAATACTAAGAGAAAGAGCCCAAGAAGGAAGCTGCTTCTTCTTCATCACTAATCTCAATAAAAGAGAGAACATCATTGTAAGGCTCACCCCTCCAAGGAGGGGTAGACCGAATCACTCCTATCAATAATAGCTCTCTACACATTTCTCCTTAATGAATAATACTCGCTTCTTATTTCTTTCTTTTGGTCTTTTGATTTATTACGATCTGCTATGATTGGCCCTCAACTTATTTTGATTGTTTTAGGCTTGCAAAGTGTACGATAACTTTGAGCTAAACAATTTGGCACCGTCTGTGGGGATTTCATAGCAGAATCACATAGTTCTTCCTCTGACCGAAAGGAAAGAAACGCCAAAGAACAACCTAGCTCGAACAAGCTAAAGCGGCATATCGGACAAAAGGAACTAGAAGATCTCGAACTGAGATGCAACTTCTCTACCATTTCTCTCTCGGATAGTGCAAGCAAGAAGAAGAAGCAGTTCCCTCCCCTCCTAAGGGACCTCATAAGGGAGGATCTCATTGAGGCATCTCCCGCATCCTTGATACGGGACCCAGCCAGAAATTGACATGAACATACCTTGAATCGAGAGTCACCTCAGGCCAGCCTACATACCTCGGCTAGAAAGATAGTGCGTGAACCGTTCAAGATCTCGACTCAAAATCGAGCTCCAGCTCTTAAACACCGACATAACGATGTCTAGGCTCCGTGCCTTCGATAGTAGGTTCAACCACAAATGAACCAAGACTCAGGTTACATGCCTTCACTAAAGGTTCAACTACAAGTTGAACTGGGACTCAGGCCGTGTGCCTTCGCTATTGAAAATTGCAAGTTTTAACTATGGTTGAACAACTCAGGCTACGTGCCTTCACCAAAAGTTCAAGTACAAGTTGAACTGGGACTCAGGCCATGCGCCTTCGCCATCGAAAATTGCAAGATTCAACCACGGTTGAACCTTCACCAAAAGTTCAACTACAAGTTGAACTGGGACTCAAGTCATGCACCTTCTCCATCGAAAATTGCAAGATTCAACCACGGTTGAATACCAACTCGGGCTACGTGCCTTCACAAAAAGTTCAACTACAAGTTGAACTGGGAATCAGGCCACGCGCCTTCTCCATCAAAAATTGCAAGATTCAACCACAGTTGAACAACAATTCAGGCTACGTGCCTTCACCAAAAGTTCAACTACAAGTTGAACTGGGACTCAGTCTATGCGCCTTCGCCATCGAAAATTGCAAGATTCAACCACGGTTGAACTACAACTCAGGCTACGTGCCTTTACCAAAAGTTCAACTACAAGTCGAACTGGGACTCAGGCCATGCGCCCTTGCCATTAAAAATTGCACGATTCAACCACAGTTGAACAACAACTCAGGCTACGTGCCTTCACTGAAAGTTCAACTACAAGTTGAACTGGGACTCAGGCTATACGCCTTCACCATCGAAAATTGCAAGATACAACCATAATTGAAAAAACAACTCAGGCTACGTGCCTTCACCAAAAGCTCAACTGCAAGTTGAACTGGGACTCAGCCATGCGCCTTCGCCATAAAAAATTGCAAGATTCAACCATGGTTGAAAAATAACTCAGTCTACGTGCCATCACCAAAAGTTCAACTACAAGTTGAACTGGGACTCAGGCCATGCGCCTTCGCTATCGAAAATTCAAAGATTCAACAACGATTCTACGTGCCTTCACCAAACGTTCAACTGCAAGTCGAACTGGGACTCAGGCTATGCGCCTTCGCCATAAAAAATTGCAAGATTCAACCACGGTTGAACAACAACTTAGGATACGTGCCTTCACCAAAAGTTCAACTACAAGTTGACAGGGACTCAGGCGCGCCTTCGCCATTGAATATTGAAAGATTCAAACACGGTTGAACAACAACTCAGGCTACGTTCTTTCACCAAAAGTTCAACTACAAATTGAACTGAGACTTAGGACATGCGCCTTCGCCATCAAATATTCAAGATTAAACAATGGTTGAACAACAACTCAGGCTATGTGACTTCACCAAAAGTTTAACTACAAGTCAAACTGGGACTCAGGCCATGCACCTTCGCCATCAAAAATTGCAAGATTCAACCACGGTTGAAAAACAACTCAGGCTACGTGCCTTCACCAAGAGTTCAACTACAAGTTGAATCGGGACTCAGGCTATGCGCCTTCGACATCGAAAATTACAAGATTCAACCACGGTTGAACAACACTCAAGCTACGTGCCTTCACTAAAAGTTCAACTAGAAGTTGAACTGGGACTCAGGCCATGCGCCTTTTCCATCGAAAATTGCAAAATTCAACCACAGCTGAACAACAACTCAGGCTACGTGCCTTCACCAAAAGTTCAACTACAAGTCAAACTAGGACTCAGCCCATGTGCCTTCGCCATCAAAAATTGCAAGATTCAACCATGGTTGAAAAACAACTCAGGTTACGTTCCTTCACCGAAAGTTCAACTACAAGTTGAATCGGGACTCAAGCTATGCACCTTCGCCATAAATAATTGCAAGATTCAACCACGGTTGAACAACGACTCAGGCTACGTGCCTTCACCAAAAGTTCAACTACAAGTTGAACTGGGACTCAGGCCATGCGCCTTCACCATCAAAAATTGCAAGATTCAACCATGGTTGAACAACAACTCAGCTACGTGCCTTTTCCCAAAAGTTCAACTACAAGTCGAACTGAGACTCGGGCCATATGCCTTCACCATCACATGCCAAATCCTGCTCAAACAACAAAGCTGAACACCTTCGTCCTCAAATCTCGGTGTAATCACTGCCATCATCATCACCAGTATCATCACCATCTCAACGAGGTTCGCCATTATCACCATCCATACCCCTATTGGCTTCGGGCGTCGCCGCGCCGTATCCACAATTGATGTGAGCCTCATGAGATTTTGCTTGTGCTTCTTCATAAGTAGCCTCACCCACGGTGCCTGCTTCCCACAAACTCTAATATATGTCCCATTGGGCTTCAACATATACCTAGAGCTCATGCATTTAGTGAGGAATGTCAGCGGAAGATGATGCAACCTGGGCCTGTAATTGCTCATTTTCCGCCTTCAAAGGAGCTGCCCGATCCCCCATAACCGATGCCTCTTGATCAATCATGCTAATCCGCTCCTCGAGCCTCGCCTCCATAAGGATAGATGTCGTTCTAGTACGCAAATGGTGTCCTCCAGGGCTGCCGGTCTCGTCAAAGCCTCAGACCAGACTCTTTCAATGTTCTCCAAACCTGTGACTTTGCTCTCCATTGCGATCAATTTTCTCATCCACTACGCGTTCATCACCTCGACCCTGACCAAGTTTTGGTCCATCTCCGACCGCATAGACCTCAACTTTCCTTATAAATTCTTACACTCTGCCGTGATCCCTTTACCCAACTCGAGCTCCTTGTTCTTAATGTGGAGTTTCTCCTCGAGTTCACTCTTGCTATGGATCGCCTGCATCAATTCCTAGTCCCTTTTTCTCCAGCTCCTCACCTAGAGCCTGATTATAGGGATCTATCCTCACCCGCAAGATGTCTGCCATGATAGCGATGGTACTTCTCCAGCATCTGAAAGAAAATCCTTGATCGGATATTAGACCTACGAATTCTTTCCATTCCCACCATGTACGTCTAGAAAATAGAGAGTCGAGGTTAAACTTGTAATTCCAAAAAAGGGCGAAAGCGTACAACAAGAACAAAATGTAATGTACCCTCAAGCCCATAACGGCCATCCCGTCCCTCAACTCAGCTTCGGGAACATCCTAAAGAGACTCTTTTTGAGCTTCAAAGCATATCAGGACTAATTGCCGCACCAGCTCTTCCCTCTCTGCTAGGAGGTTAATGCCGGAGGGAATGTGAAGGTTGCAGGCCTCCCCCCCTCCCCCCCCCCCCCACATTCACCACCGAATGAGTGAGACCTTTCTGAAACATCCTAACATTGTAAGGGTCCAGATCTGACTCAGACTCATAGTCATCAACCATCACACCTTTTCCCCTTTCTATCGCTGAGAAGGAAACATGACCTGCAACAGAAGACGAGGGAACGTCCGAAGTCATAACAGCAGCCCCAGAGGCTTGATTTTTTACCACGACAAGATGTTGATCGTCAGTAATAGCTGGGACTTCTAGTTAACCAAGATGATGGCTGGAGTTTTTGATTGTTGATCTTGGGTGCCGATAACTTCAACAGTCTGCTCCACCCCTATGGGAGGGCCGTAGTAACACCCTCTCCAGAGCCCATCGGGGGAGAATCGTCCAGGTGAATCACTGTTGGGGGCGCCATCTCAAACTCTAGTCTCCACCGTTTCGATGGCTCCTCCTCCTCACCAGTAGACGGTGACTTGTTCATAGGACGAGCAATGTTGGTCGGGACCTCATCCTGAAAAGCGACCCTCGCTGGAGTAACCAAGGTCACAGATTCGACTAAAGCAGCCCTCGATGAAGGTCATGTAATGGATACCACGATAGGGAGAGCAGATGCGGTTGGCTGGCGAAAAGATAGCTGAGGCGCCCTTGCTCTCCGCACCCTCCTTGGCAACGACGAACAATGCTTGAGAGACTAAACAAAAAATTATAAGAAGGGGAAGAGGATGATATATAAAGGCGTGTTGATACCCAATTTTTTTCTATGTATATTATATATACAAAATAACATGTATATGCTTATATAAGCATGCCAAAGTATTTTAGTATTTTTCGTAATTTTTAAAATCAATTTACTACCCATTTCAGCAGTGTAAAAACCAATATTATTCCCAAAACTATTATTTTGGTGGATAATTTATTTTATTTCCCATATTTACACCAAAATATAGTTAAGATATTTTTCATTCATTTTTGAAAATTTATCTGGCATTTTTAAAAGTTAAATTGCATATAATTATAATTCTAGCCTATTTTTAGATTTAATAGTATTTTATAATTATAAAATTGGTTCCAGAATTTTAAAACTAATATTTATATGTTATTTACTGATTCATTACTTTTAATTTAAATTTAAAATAATTTTTACTATTTTTATAAAATTAAAGAGAAAACTGGCTATTTAATATATAACCCCAATTCGTTTCAATTGCAGCCCCATTTACATTTCAATTATAGCCAAAATTGACCCCTCCATTTGATCCAATCTTAACCCCCAACTGGAGCGGCCCAATTTCAAGTTCAACCCAACCTCTTGACCCGTTCATCCAACCCGCCCGGTTTTCTTTTAATCTAGGTCGTTGATAAAAAAGGATCAACGACCACGATTGCTCATTTCCTTTTTAGTTTACCTAACCCTACCCTAATCCCCCCATTTCATTATGATAGCCACCATTGGATACTCTTACTCTCTCAAACTCTCTCGAAGGTTCCACGGAACCCTAGCTTCTCTCATCCTCTCCGACCACGACCTCACCGGAATCCATGGTTTCTCAGGCCATGGATGGCCTGTACTCACTTCCCTCCACTCTTAAGAACTTGGTGTTCAAAGATTTGAGGTCAGACCTCAATGGTTTCCGTCAAGTTCCTCTTAGATCTATGGTTTTGAGACCTCTCTGACATTGTTCCGGCATATCCCAAGCATTTGGAGCCTGGTTGTAACTCATCCGACCTAAGTTTGGACTTGCTTCCAAGCCTTTCTCATTTTTTAGGGTTTTAGAGAAACCCTAGCTATTCGAGGTTTTTCTCTGTTTGTTTTCTTAGATCTATGCTATATCTATGTTCTATTGGAGTATTAAAAAGTTTTCCCCAATATTTTCTTTCAAAATTTGTTTCTTTTTGATTTAGGGTTTCTGAAAAGGTTTCAAAATATTTCTCTGACTCTTTTTCTTCTTTTCTTTGTGTGTATTTGTCTATGATATGTTTGTATGCTCTCTTTTTCTACCTAGTATTCTCCTGTATCTTTATGTTTGCCTTATTATGCATGTTCTTCTATTGTGCTTCGTTATTTCTTCTACTAGTTTCTATATCATGTTTTCACATGTTTATCTTATGTGTTAATTCACCCCTGTGTTCCTTTATTGTATTTTCTACTGAGCTTTTAATTCTTTATTTGCATACTTCTGGACTTTGTTTGAGTTCTTTGATTAAACATGTTTCTTCTACTGTTCTCTTAAGTGCTATACCATCTTATTTCTCTTCTGGACTTGTTTAAGTTCCAAGCTTTCTTAAAATGTGTTCTGTTTGCTTCAAAACAACTTTCTCACTTTGTTGTTTCAAACTTGCTATTACATCTGCTTGTTTTCTCATGAGACTCTGAAAGAGATCTCTGAGCCTGTTTCAATTATTTACTTCTTCATCTCTGCATCTTACTTGAGTCGAAAACCCTAGAATTTGGGGGGATTTTGGCAAGTTTCAATCTTATGTTTGAGACTAGGGTTCTATCTTGGAGCTCTATGTTTCTCAGACTCGTTTTGAGTCTTTGTACTGAACTCGAACTTCTTTGATTCAGAAATTTTCTTTGCTAGGCTTTTCTAATTAGCATGAAAACTCTTTCTGATTCACATATGTGTACACTTTATTTATGATGAATTCTTCCTTCAAAAAGGTTTTACCAATTTGTGAGTGATACAGAATTCCTTTTAATAAGGATCAATTAATCGTTACTAATTTTCTTTAATTGAACATTTCTTCACACTTTCTAGTTGGATTCGTTCATACTAAAACTCAATTTCTGATTTTTACCGATTATTGATTGGTTGCCTTTCCTTATTTGCACAAACCATGTACTATTAAACCCTTTCCTTAAATAAACTTTTGTGAATCTACCCTTTTTGTTCTACTTTGGAAAAGATTTGATCAAACTCTTTCCTTAAATTTTCTTTTACCCGTTTGAAATCAGAATCCCTTAATTGAAGGGGAACTTGTGTAATTGTTTTCTGAATTATTTTCTTGCCTATTTCTACTTGCTTTCTGCACTATAAAGGGCACGACCCTTCTGCACTTTCAACACACACAAATTATTGAATACTTTCAATTTCAATACTCTTGCATTCTCAATTCTACACTCCAATCTCTTCTGAAATCTTCTGGCTGTATGTTTGCAATTTGGCTTTACTACTTCTCTTATCTCTTTGTTCCCCTGAAACTGGTATGTTCTAATTTAGCTTTTCAGCCTCATCCCTATGTGTTTGCTTTACAGTTTCAACATTCTTGTCTACTTTGCTGTTTGTGTTCAGTATTGAATATGTTGTTCTCCTTGCATCTGTTGCCATGTGAACTCCCCATACCTTTTTTCACTTCTATGTGTTTGAGTTAAGGTTCAGGCATGGCAGTGTCCAAATTTCCACTCATGTCTGGACCTGATCCTTTAATCGATCCTAACTCCCAAACAATGTGGCTAACACGCTAGTTAGGGGTGTGCCAGCACTCCTAATGGCCGGGTATGACCACCAGCCTGTCATGGCCTTCCCCAAAAACCCCTCTATGCACTTACACTCTCTCTTAGATTCTAAGTTCTTCCCCTCTCCTATGAGCATTGCTTTGGGACCTTGAGCTCCCCCTGAACTTGGACATTTGAGGGCTGGTCCTTCCACACTGCACTGTAGTTCAATTCTGCAATATATTTGGGGCGTAGGCACTGCTCGGAGTCCATTTGAGACTCTTAGGGAACTTTCACACATCCCAAATAAGAGAAAGACTTTGGAATTTGATCCTTTGGAGTTGGTTTACTTCATGCTTCAGACAGAAGTCTGAATCAGGCTCTCCTTGGTTGGGACTGTTAGCTTTCTGATGTATTTTTACTTTTCTTTATTCATTTTTGGCTGTAATAATTTGTAATAACTCATGTGGCTTATAGTGAAAAGGGGAGGGTTACTTATTATGCATAAGGGTAGATATCATGTTCATTAGGTATTTACTTCTGCAAATCCTGTCAAGTTCTGCATTTTCATATAGAATCCTGTTTTAAGTTCTGCATTTTACATTTTTATAAAGAAATCCTATTTTATGTTTTGCACTTCTACATTTTTATATAGAAATCCTGTTTTAGGTTCTGCACTTCTGTATTTTAAGAAATCCATGTCTATAAACTTCTGCACTTTTGCATTTTAGAAATCCTGCCTATAAGTTCTACATTTCATACATATATATCATATCAATAACTTTTGCATTTATGCATCTCATATAGAGAATATGTCTATCGGATTTTGCATTTTTTCCTATCATATAGAGAGCATGTCTATAGGGCTTCCTGAATTCTGCATATGTATCCATCACTAGGCAAACGATATATATAGGTTTAAATAATAAAAAATCAGTATTCTATACACCATGCCTATGGGACTTCTGCATTTCCATAAAGGTTAAAATCAATAACACTTAAAAGCATGCCTATAGGTGTAATCAACTAATCTGAATCCTTCAACTCGCTTATAAGTTTAAAATCAGTAATTGCGTTGCTTAAACGCTTGCTGAACTTATGTTCCTGCTATTAGTATGTCTTCTTCCAAAATCAGTATATATTTTTCGTATTGGTCTCACTTAGGTAAGCTATAAGGTAAAATTAGCTAATTGAATCAGACTCTATCAAACCAGTCTGCCTCCTTAACGTTTAAGTTTAATTCAGACCATAACCAGTATCTGCAAGACATGCTAAACAACCTGTCTTCAAATGAGGAGGCCTATCTGAGCCTTTTAAGTTTTTATGTGTTTTTCCATAATCTGCCTTATGTGTTTTGTTTGCCGCTCTATAATTTTATCCTTTTAGACCATAACAAGCCTAAATATCCCCCGCCGCTTTAGGACTAGTAGTCCCAAATGTCTTCGTGACTGATAGGAATAGGGCGGGTAATAGCATGCAATAAGTAACGAAACCATCCTACGCTTTAATACCTTAATGTGGTGGGGAAGGGTAGATATGGATATGGTGACCGGTGCGCTAATACCATGTGTAACCCCTTTTCTGAGGAGTGATTACCGGGTATTGCGTTAATGTGATCTATATTGTTTGTAAACCTAGGACCGCCTTTCCTTTATTTGTTTGTTTTATTCGTTTTATTTGAAAACTACTTCCATTTCAGCTTTATTTTATTTTCTTTCAACTTTAATTACGTGCGACCGTTATATGAAAACCCCCTTTCTTGGAAACCCTTACGTTTCTATTTGTTGATTGCACTTAAAGTCACAAATATACTATGGCAGGGAACCACACTAGTGGATCTCAAAGGGTGCCTAATACCTTCCCCTCGAGATAATTTCTAGCCCTTATCCAATCTTCTAAATCAAAATTCCTCCTAGTGTCCTAATGCACTTTAATCATTAGGTGATGACTCTTCAATTCAAACCCAATTCCCAAAAGGGAACAGGTTGTCCTTTCAAATGTCATAAACCCGATTTCGCGAGGAAAAAGGGTCATTGACAACATGGCGACTCTGCTGGGGACTTCTTTAGGCTTTTACCATTTCATGCTATTTGTGACTTTATGCTTCTCTATATGTCTTTATTTGTTTAATACCTTTATGTATTTATTTCCCCCATCTTCTTCTGCGAAACTAACTTGGTTCTCTATTTCTTTCTTTAATTCTTTCCTTTACCGCTTTCCTTCAATACTGTTGTAAGTATGAGAAATTGTTGTAATCATTACTCTATGAACATGCAAATACATGAAACTTGTTTCATTCTTGTAATTGCATCCTCAATATCATATTTCACTCGTGCCAAAAAAAATACCGTAGCGACGCTTATAATAAGTGTTGCACCCTTCCAATATTATCGCCCCTAAATTTGGAAATGGCGTATTAGATATAAAACCAGCCGATCAGCGGTGCAGTCGACGGTTCCATACCTTTCCCTTTTGAGTTGTTCGCTCAAGGGTACCAGTCTAATACCCTATAGAAACCTTACTCTGTTCAACTGTGCATGCATCATGGTCAAACCTAGCTGAGTCAGTTATGTTGTACGCATAATAATTATTTAAGATAGCCTTGTCCAAAGTCCACTGGGCTTCCCTGGGACCCAAACGGACACTACCACGTCTGTGCATTTATTTGGAGAACTAAATACTACTTATGCTAGTTATTGGTTTAAATAGTCGAGTCTGGAGGGGTAAGGGCCTAACACTTTGTTTTGCAGAAAATGAGGCACGAAGTCCCCAGATTCGGCATGGTAACCAACATTCACCCAAGGTTGCTAAGCTGATGGGAAGACCTTCACTCCAGTGATTAGAGCGTCGTCCGCAAATATTTGGGAAATTTTTCTTCTCTCTGAAAATCCAACCCGACAACAAAATCATAGAGGCTGCAACTCTATTTTGGAATGGCGATAGATCGGTATTCCGCTTCAGGTATCTAGAAATGATACCTTTGCTCGAGGAAATAGGAAGATTAGCTGGTATTCCATGGGAAACGCCGAGTTTACTGATGCTGGAAAATCGCAAAAGGTAGGGATTTCCTCAAAATGATGTGACTAAAGAAGAACACAGAATTGACCTTCTTAAAGGATTCCTACATTCCTTTCGACTGTCTGTACCAGAGGTATGGCCATAGCAAGTCCTACTGCACATACCCAAATGAATTCACCCTCACCTTATTGGGGAATATCTACAGACGAGTCTTCGTCTTTATGTTCTATTTTTGGGGATGATAGTATTTTCTATGAAGAAGGCCAAGATCCATACTAGACTGGCAATGGTCACCAAGACCTTGATGGAAGGAATTGGTGGGCAGTCTTTTAGCACAGTGCCTATGATTGGCACCGAGATATACCTAGCCCTGGAAAATTGTCAATGAGGGGCCAAACACTTTGAGGGTTGTAACTTACTGCTCCAACTTTGGCTCATGGAGCATCTACAAAAGCGTGAGTATCGGCAAGAGATTCTGTGCAGAGACTGGGATGATCATATCGCCTTCCATCAGCCAAGGCGAATGAATTATATGCCTAACATATTCGCTCAACTAGAAGATGCTAAATGGTGGGTAGAATTGTTTGAAAATCTATAAGAAGACCTAGTGCAATGGATGTTCGAATGGTTCCCTACTGAAGAATTCATCGTTCGGTCTCGGGACGCACCATTTCTTAAGAGGGGGAGGTCATAAGCGTCTATACCGTAAAATCTATTTTCGACGGAATGAAAAAGATATATATGGTAGATACGTAACCATAGAATACGACCCTAATCGAAATGCATACATTTGTCTCAAACACTATGGGGATGGTGAGAAGAGATATATTTTACATCCCAGAGGGGCTATAATTGGAGAGACCATTGTTTCTGCTACAGAAGTTCTTATAAAAATGGGAAGTTCCTTACCTTTGAGTGCGGTTTGAACTATTGATTTATGTAATTGGAAATAACCAATTAGGTTTATGACGAAACCTAGAAATCGATCACTAATCCAATTTGAGTACCTTTGCAGGATAGACCTCAATAGAAAACTGAAGAGTAACAGCAGCAAGTGATTGAGTTCAGTAGTTCCTCATATAAAATTATTGACTCTAGAGATATAGTAATATGGAGAAGGCAAAAATTTTTCAAGCAGCGACAGAACCGGAAGTGCCCCTTCTTTCAAAGAGAGGAGGACGGGTTATTCATATTTCATTTGATGGTCAGAGGCGAATTGAAAGTTAAGCAGTGGGAATTCTACAGATTCCCACGGGAAAAATAGAGATGTCTCCTACGCTACCCATAATATGTGGAAGTATAAACGTAATTTAATAGAGTCATTCGGTCTGAATGCTACATGAAGAACATAAGCCAGATGACGGAACAGGAAGACCCAGGATGTAGAAGACCAAAACATGAGTGATTCGGCAAATTTGGGGTCATATATATATATATATATATATATATATATATATATATATATATATATATATATATATATATATCCACCCATGTGGTACTTCATTCTACGATATATATAAGATCCATCTGTATAGATATCATCATCTACATGCAGAAAGCCGTATGCTTTGGAAGAAGCTTGTACAGTTTGGTAAGGGGTTTTGATCAATTCCCAAACTCTTTTTCTAGCTCACTAAGGCAAGCGGCGCCCTATTTGTGTCTGTCTACGATCGTGCCTAGCTGGGCAGTTCATCAGGAGCTGCTATCTGGGACCAATCACTAACACTCTTGATTTTCTTTTTCTATTGATTTCTAAGAGGATTGGAAAATCTCACTATGCCTAACACATCTAATTGGAATGGAATGAAGATAACATGCTTTACTCTTTCATTTGTAGCTGGATTACCCCTGGGCTAACTTAACTTGAATATGTTCTCTTTAGTTTTTCACTAAGCCTCATATGAGTGCTATGTACATAGCTCCTTGATTACTTATCAAATAAAATGAACATTCTTTTAGAACTTTTTCTCTCGATCTTATTAGCTTAGTAGCATGGAAGTCATAATAGTTCTAGCAGAGTAAGCTAGAAGATGACCAATCCCGCCCCATTGGTGTCGAGTCCATTGTGAGAGGCGCTTAAAAGGCCGTTAAGGCATTAGACTCAGGGGTGAACCCACATGGGAGGGGAGAGGTTGCTTCCTAAAAAGAACTGGGGTTGGCTCCTTGCCTTTGATTTGTTACCCCTAGCATAAGATAAAGAAAGGCTGCATGCTTCAACATCTAAGTTTCACACAAGGAACCTCCTGCTTTTGCCTCATCTAAGGCCAAGGGGGAAATAAAGTTTTCAAACATAGCATCGGAAAGGGTGGCCTTTCTCCCGATATTAAAGAGGTATCTTAACTCTTCTTTAATATGGGAGCATAGACATTCCGGTACAACTTGATTATCTGATAGATCTAGCGCCATTGCCATTCATCAGGCTTGGGAGAGGAGGTAGACGCTCCCCCACCCAAACTTTCCTGCTCAGTCTACCGTTTCGAACAACAATTCATCAAAGAAAAAAGAGAAGGAAAGCAAAAGAGACAGAGTCCAAACGCTTTCCATAATAGGTACACGACAAATGTCTGGATTATTTTAATAATAGAAATGCCATAAAGTGCGACCCAAGATCCATGATGCGAAAGCCAAAAACAAGATAAGTAAGCACACAAAATCCTGATGTATTCTAACTCCAACTCGAGCAATAAATAATGATACAATAGAAAACACCATCTAAAGAGCTTTATCTCTATCATAATCGCTAAAATAGTTGAAAAAACGATCGCTAAAATTTTAAGTAAAAAGGGAAGCGTTTTTGAGAACACAGGAGAGGAATTAAAACTAGGAGAAATAAAAATGTGAAAGGTAAAGATCTGAGATAAGTCCTTCTTTTTCTCTTACTATTTTGATAGATGAGGCTGCCCACACTGAACACCAACCCAATCTCGATAAGAATCAGTACGCTACATTTGATCAATCCACGAAGGTGTGGCGCTTCTCCACCCTCTACTAGCAGCAACTGAATATCGACTTTTTTAAGCGCGTTGACCTGAGGACCTCCTTTTTACTATGTATAAAAAACTCCATCGTAATAAAGTGGGTTTGGCTGCTAATAACTAAGGAGGTCATCCGCTCACAAATTAGGTTGTGTTGAGCATGAATTATGTGTTCCACTTGGGATGCGAGACTCTATTTTCTATATTTGTATCTTCCTTCCTATTGTATCTTCATAGTAGATCGCTCAGCCTGATTCTACTTAAGGAGAGGAGGGGCATAAGTTCTACTAAATGTGTATGTTAAGTTAAGCATGACGATTGGTTCCTTGCTTCAAACATGTATATATTGAAGGCATTCTGCCAATAACGTTTGAATAAGACGAAGGCAATAGGCGTCACTGAACTAGGTACTTTCTGACCAACTGCCCAAACGGAAAATGGGAATGAGCAACTCCAACCAGCTTTTTTGAAGATGTCTGCTGCGGATGTTTCCTATGGTTTACGGGCAAGAGAAGAGAACATCACATCAAGTCAATATCATAGAAAGAGGTGCTTCTATCTAATTCCATTTGAGCGTTGAATCAACTACATTCTCTTCAATCACTTTCCGGAACCAGCTCTAGACCTCTTCTTTTGAATGTTTTCCGGGGCTACTTTTTCAGTCACATGTGCTGCTACAACTAATTGGTTCTTCAGTTGATTGGTGAACAAAGGAATTTAGTACGGAACAGTAAAGAAATATAAGAACATGAATGTCGACAGCTTTCAAAAGAAAAAAAGAGTGAGTAGGGCTTATGGATCATCAACACATCGTCTAAGAAAAAGTACGTAAGGGATACGACACTCGCTCGCAAGTTTTAAGAAGTGGTAAGCGACGCATCTATTAGCTGAAGAGGCCTAAGGCTGGCCTCTTTCCTCTCGTACCATGCCTGTTGAAAGTTCCTTCCCTTTTCCCTTGAACTGGGTATGAATTCCTCAATCCATTTACCTCGACCAGGATCAACTCCTTCTATGCCCCAGGAAAAAGCTAAAAGTAAAGAAGTCATCAAGCCAAAGCTAGTTGCACCGCTACCGATTCGCACCCGCGGGTCAAAGAAGACCAATAAAATCTCGATTGAGTATAAGTAAGGTTAAAATAGAACCTACCTCGGAAAAGGACTTTTCGTATGAAATGTTTATTATTTCTTGATAGATCTAAAGCGTATGCCGTAGAAGCTGACATCAGGCTATTGTCCTTTTATCTGCATCTTCCCTCATAGAGTGGCATCTTTTATACAAAAAAGACTTTATCGGTCTATAAGGAACTTATCCTTATGTCCCCTTCCGAGTCATGAGGCAGGAAGGAAGAAAGCAGGTTATACCAAGGGTCGACAAGATGAGTCTCTTCAGGGCTGACTTTCAAGATGACGATAGCCCTCACAAGTGCCTGACTCAGCATATGTGGCACTGCAAAATCATCATGGGAAAGGATTCCGTAGAACCAGACAAGTACCATGCTGGTTATACCCTATAGTATCAAAGTTGGTTGTAAGACAATCATAGTGGGTTAGGACAACCCGAGTTTATTCGAGGTCATAGGATCATTGACGAAAAGGCTGAGGTGCAGGTTAAGTACAACCAATTGCACAAGAGGATTCAGGAATGCGAGAGTGAGCACCAAAAAATTCAAGAAGCCCATCAAAAGTTGATCGAAGAATGGAAAGGTATGACTATCAGCGCCAACAAGCGACTAGGGTATTTGGAGCGAGTTTAGTAGAGTTGGAAAGGTAGCTCATCCAGAGGATTCAAAACTACCAGAATGTTGAGGGAAACGAAGGAAACACTTGGCTAGAGCTTACTTACTGCTTGGACTACATGAGGTGATGAAGCTATTCGATGGAGCTAAATATGCAGAGTTCAGGGAAGGTCCTTCTGGGACCAAGTAGTTAGGAGTTTTTTCTTTTGATTTAAAAAATGTAATAAGGCCAATGGCCATTAGTGACATTTTATTTCCTGCAATTCTAGTATTATTTTGGGACCCTTCTTATTTTTCAATAAAATAAAGCATTTAGCATTATAAGTTTTCCAAATCAATTTGTCGCTAGGCCTACCTCGGGCACAACGAGTCTCCCAAATTAGGACACAATTTATATTCTTGCACTATGGGTTTAAATATTGCAATGCTTTCTTCTCATATTCCTTGCTAACTTGTTACTTTGTTTTGTTTTAACTTTTGTTTATTCCCCTCCCCAAAGGTTAGTTCGTGCAATATGGCATCATCATCTTACTCCATAAGATCCAAGGGCCCTCCACCTCAGAGTCCTATTAGAAACAAGAACAGAGGAAAAATGGAATATTTGAACAACATCACAAAGGAGAACTCAACCGAAAGGGTAGAGGTTCCTCAGGGTATTAGGTTTCCAAAGAAAATGCCGCCCGACTCGAACAGAAGTTATTGAAGTTTCAGGAAGAACTGGACCAAGTTCGGAACTTGGAAAACTTATCATTTCTCTCACCACCCCAGAAGTCAAATTTCCCAACAATCAAAATCCCCCACCTCCACAAAATGTCCCAAAGCCACAAAAATAACTCTCATCCCCATCAACACTGCAACACATACCACACTTCAAACAATACCCCACTGCTTGTCCTTGAGCCACTAAACTCCACAAATAATCACCTCCACAATGCCCCCATCTATGTGGAAACCAACGCCAAACTATGCTCAACCTATTCAAGCACACCTAAGTCTGATGACAAAGACTCTATTATCCAGAATCTGGCTGCGAAACTCAAGAAGCAGACTAGCGGAGTTCAGGGTGTTAAAAGAAATAAGGGGATTGAAAGACTGAATTATGAGCACCTTTGTATTCAGCCAGATGTCGAACTACCCGAGGAGTACAAATCTCCAAAGTTCGAGATGTTCGATGGCACAGGGGATCCCAGTGTCCATTTGAGCACATACTGCGACAAGTTGGTCGGAGTAGGAAGGGATGAAAAGATTTGCATGAAGCTCTTTATGAGGAGTCTGAAAGGGGATGCTCTATCTTGGTACATTAGCCAAAACCCCCAAGAAGTGGACGAATTGGGTAGGTATGGCATGCGATTTCATGGATAGGTTTAGATTCAACACGGAGAATGCAAAAGATGTATTCTACATCTAGAACTTAGGGAAGAAACCTACAGAGACATTCTGTGAGTATGCTACTCATTGGAGATCAGAGCTGCTAAGGTCAGTCCGGCCCTAGAAGAAGAACTGATGAACATGTTTTTCATTCGGGATCAAGACCCACAATATTATGAGAGATTGATGCTGATTGAAGGCCAAAAATTTTCCAACATCATCAAGCTAGAAGAGAGGATCGAGGAAGACATTAAATGTGGTGTGGTTACAAACCTTGAGGCTTTGCAGGCTACCAACAAGGCCTTACAATGTGGTGGCACGTCCAAGAAAAGGGATGTGAGTGCCATGATAGTTGCACAAAGAACAAAATCCCCAATCAAATGCCAAACCTACCGATTACCTCCACTCACATATCAGCCTACTCCAAATTACCAAGCACCATCGCCTTCTTACCAAGCTCCACCACTCACTTACCAATCGTCTCAACCTCCCACATATAAGACCATTTCACCCAGATACTCTTAACCCGCACCTATCTACCAAGCCTATTATGCTCAGCCCTCTCACTATCAATCACCTCCCACTCGCCAAAACTTCCCTAGATCTCGACTAAATTTCGATCGCAGACCTCCCAAACAATACACCGCCATTGCCGAACCAATCGACCAGCTGTATGAAAGACTCAAAGCTAATGGTTACGTCACCCCTATCCATGCCATAACTCTTGAAAATCCTTCCCAATGGGTCAACCCAAACCAAAATTGTGCATACTATTCCGGCATGAATGAGCATACCATTGACGAATGCCACTCTCTGAAGGGTAAGATCCAAGCTTTAATTGACAACAAGATCATCATGGAAAATGAACCTAATCCTAATGTTCTCAACAACCCTCTACCTAACCACAAAGGCAGAGGCATTCACATGATTAAGATAGAAGGCAATTGGGACCCCAAATGGTCGATCAGATTGATTGTTGAAGGTGACGAGCCAAAGAAACCAACAGCCACACTTAATCCGATCGTAGTCCAGATCCAGCCTTCTGGAGACGCTGAAGTGAGCATGTCCATACCACTTGAGTTCGAAGCACCCTCTTCTACAAAGAAGCTAACTAATTAAAGTCGAGTTTGGATCCCGAAGGCACTTGCTCTACTTGATGTTGCTGTGTTACCTCACAAAGTAAGGGTACCCATTCCTGTAGAAATGTCAGCCATAGCATCGTTCCATACGAAGGCCATCCCTTGGGATTACACAGCTGAGGCCAGAAGAAAAGGGAAAACCAAAACTGGAGAAGCAATTGCCGTACGGTATGACCAGAACCGGCAGGGTTTATACTGTAGAATTTCTGGCTGAGTACAGTAAGCAAGCCTCTAGACGACCAACCATCACTGAAACTGGGCCTGATAACCTCTAGGGGAAGATACAAGCCAAAGAGTATTCAGTCATCGATCAACTGAACAAGACGCTAACCCAGATCTCTATCTTAGCTCTGCAACAAAGTTCTGATGCACATAAGAATGCCTTAATGTAGGTGCTAAGCGAGGCATATGTGCCCAACAATATAACCAAAGGATAAATGGAAAACATGGTAGGGAAGGTATTAGAGATCCACAAAATCACTTTCAACGAAGATGAGATGCCACCAGAAGGGCTAAGCCACAACAAAGCGTTGCACATCACTATGATATATGAAGATTATTTTATCCCAAGGTTTTGATTGACGGGGCGTCCAACCTCATCATTTGCCCATTGGTAACTCTCATAACGTTGGGAAAGAGCCTACATGAGATCAAGGATGGAGCCATCAATTCCAAAGCTTTCGATGGATCCCAAAGGTCCACAATTGGGGAAATCAGTTTGTGTTTACAAATGGGACCAACCTGGTTCGACGTTGATTTTCAAGTGATAGACGTCCCAGCATCTTACAACTGCTATTGGGACGGCCCTGGATTCTTACCGCTAGAGTTGTAGCATCAACCTTGCACCAGGCGGTGAAATTTGAGTGGAATCTCCAAGATTTGATTGTTCATGGCAATAGTAGCAATCCCATATACAGTCACCAGGCCGTCCCGACAATCGGAGGAAGAAGGAATATAGGTGGGGAAACCTACCATCATATTGAGCAAGTCAAAGCCATTGATAAAGACAAATGGTATAATATTAACATCAAAAGCATCTTGAACTGGTGTTGATACGAGCATGGCAAGGGACTCACCAAGAATCTTCAACGGATTGCTAAGCCCATCAAGCTGAAGAAACATGGCACCACTTTTGGTTTGGGATATGAATACACCTGGAAATAGTTCAATGAATGGTCGTCGCCATGGCGCAGTCCCTACTACTCATGGGAGCATTTGATACCTCGTTCGGAGCAGACTTTCCAACCAGCCGATGTCATATATGGGTCGAAAGAAGAGGAGGCACTGGCGGCAATGAGGAATTGTTTTTTGGAAAGTGACAACATGGACTGCTATGTTATTTTCGAGGAGGAAGGGGAGGAAGGCTCTTCTATACATGCTGTGAGCCGAGGAGCATGCCTCAACAATTGGTCCATCAGAACCACTATAGCCCAGAAAGCCTCGGGGTAGCAAGGCTGAACAAAGCACCATGATTATCTTTTATCTTTCGCTAGTTGACTTTCTTTCCGCATTATTAATTTCAAAATAAGAGCTCCAATGTTCAAAGCAATTATGAAACTTATCAAGGCATTTCAGTTTCTGATAAATCTTGCTCTTATTAATTTAATCGTTTACTTTATTTATACAACATTACTGTTACTCATCTCAATGAACCGATGGTTATGACATGCAATAAGACAACACAACAAACGGAGATGGACTCAGATATGATGATATACCAGAAGAGGTTGGCAAAGAGGTTGATGATTTTGAAAATAGACCTAAGCCCAATATGGACAAGACAGAGGTTGTTAATTTGGGAGATATAGAGAATGTCAAAGAAATGCGCATCGGTGTTCATCTGTCACCATCAGAAAAGAAAGAGTACACGGAATTTATAAGGGAATATGGGGATATATTCGCCGGGCCATATGATGATATGACTGGTCTCAGTACATCTATTGTAGCCCACAAACTACCGATCAATCTGACATGTTTGCCCGTGTAGCAGAAGCTTAGAAAGTTCAAACCCGACATGACTTTGAATATCAAGGAAGAAGTCCCCAAGAAAGTCAAAGCCAAGGTTCTCAGGGTAGTAGAGTATCCAACATGATTAACCAACATCCTGCCGGTACCGAAGAAGGACGGGAAGGTTAAAGTCTGTGTCGACTACCAAGATCTCAACCGGGCCAGTCCAAAAGACGGCTAACCATTGCCAAACATACACATCCTGATCGACAACTGCACCAAGCATGAAGTGCATTCCTTAATCAATTGGTTTGCTGGATATCATCAGATATGGATGGATGAGGAAGACGCGGAGAAAATAGCTTTCAATAGGCTGTAGGGTATGTATTGTTACAAGATGATGTCGTTTAAGTTAAAGAATGATGGGGCCACCAACATGATGGCCGTGACAACTATTTTCCATGACATGATAGAAAAATAAATCGAGGTGTATGTAGATGACGTCATTTTCAAATCCAAGAGAGTTGTCGATCACATGGAAGATTTGAGAAAATTCTTCAACAGACTGAGAAGATATAATATAAAGCTGAATCTCGCGAAATGTGCATTCGAGGTTCATGCCAGGAAGCTACTTGGGTTCATTGTGAGTTTTCGATGGATAGAACTCGATCCATCAAAGGTTAAATCCATTCAGGAATTACCACCGCCAAAGAACAAAAAGAGGTTATGAATTTCTTGGGGAGACTCAACTATATCAGCCGATTCATAGCTCAGTCCACTGTCATTTGTGAGCCAATCTTTAAGATGTTAAAGAAAGAAGCTACCACCAAGTGGACAGATGACTGTTGGAAAGTCTTAGACAGAATACCTGTCAAAGCCGCTAGTTTTGGTCCCGCCTGAACCAGATAGACCCCTATTTCTCTACCTTGCGGTGTTGGATGGAGCGTTCAGCTGTGTTCTGGGCAAACATGACGAAACGGGGAGAAAGGAGCAGGCCATCTACTATCTTAGCAAGAAGTTCACCCCGTATGAGGCCCGGTATTCTCTATTAGAGTGCACCTGTTATGCTCTGACTTAGGTAGATCAGAAGTTGAGGCATTATTATATGCCTATACTATTTATATCATATCAAGAATGGATCCGCTAAAGTACATTTTTCAGAAGCCCATGCCCACTGGCAAGCTAGCCAAGTGGAAAATCATGCTGAGTGAATTCGACATTGCTTACGTGACTTAAAAAGCAATCACAGGATAGGCAATGGCAGATCATCTTGCTGAGAATCCCGTGAAGGAGAATGTGAACCTCTAAAGACGTATTTTAATGACGAAGAGGTATCATTCATAGGAGAAGATGTTGCAGAATCGTATGATAGTTGGAGAATGTTTTTCAATGGAGCGGCAAATTTCAAAAGGAGTTGGCATAGGAGTATTCCTAGTATCAAAAACCGGCCAGCATTATCTGGTGTCTGAGAAGCTCAGATTCCCATGCACCAACAATATGGCCGAGTACGAAGCTTGCATCTTAGGGATCAGGCTGGTTATTGACATGAACATTCAGGAATTGCTAGTGATCGGAGATTCAGACCTCCTTATATATCAGGTCTGAGAATAATGGGCAACTAAGAATTCCAAGATACTCCCATATTTGTATCATGTTCAGGAGTTGAGAAAGAGGTTCATAAAGACAGAGTTCCGGCACAATCCCCGGGTCCAGAATGAGTTTACCGATGCATTGGACACCTTATCATCAATGATCCAACATCCAGATAAGAATTTCATTGATCCTATCCTGATAAAGATTTATGATCAGCCATTTTATTTTGCTCATGTCAAGGAAGAAGCGGATGGAAGCCTTGGATTCATGATATCAAAGCATATCTTACAAAGGGAGAATACCCAAAAATTGAAAATCCTACTCTGAAGCGCACACTTCGGAGGTTATCTAAAAAATTTTTTCACAGTGGAGGAATTCTGTACAGGAGGACTCCTGATTGGGATCGCTAAGGTGTGTCGACACAAAGGAAGCATCTAAACTGCTAGAAGAGGTCTATGCTGGGACCTGCGGTTCACATATGAATGGTTTTGTCCTACCAAAGAAGATAATCCGGGCAGGTTATTTTTGGATGAATATGGAAACGGAATGCATCCAGTATGTCCGAAAGTGCCATTGCTATCAGATACATGCAGACATGATAAGGGTGCCTCCAAATGAGCTCACTACAACAAGCTCACCATGGCCATTTGCCGCTTGGGGAATGGATTTTATCGGACCTATCGAGCCCACCGCATCAAATGGACACAGGTTCATCATAGTAGCAATTGATTATTTTACCAAATGGGTTGAAGCATCATCATACAAGGCAGTTACTAAGAAAGTCGTGAGACACTTTGTCCGCGACCCTGTTGTTTGTTGGTTTAGCATCCCAGAGTCAATCATTACTGATAATGGTTACAATCTCAACAGTGACCCGATGAAAGCAATGTGTGAAATATTCAAGATCAAACATAAGAATTCAATAGCCTACATACCTCAGATGAATCGAGCTGTAGAAGCGGCCAACAAGAATATCAAGAAGATACCAAGGAAGATGGTAGAAAAGCATAAACAATGGCACGAAAAGCCATCATTTGATTTATTGGGGTACCGTACCACAGTTCGCACATCAATTACGGAAACTCCTTATGTGCTGGTTTATGGTACATAAGCGGTCAGTCCCTCCGAAAAAGAAATTCCCTCCTTGAGGATCACACAGGAAGCAGAACATGGCGATACAGAGTGGGTAAAAAGTCGCTACAAGAAGTTAGTTCTGATAGATGGGAGAAGAATGAATGCGGTTTGCCACAATCAATTATATCAAAACAGGATGTCCAGAGCTTTCAACAAAAGAGCCAAGCCGAGATAGTTTACACCAGGGCAACTGGTGTTGAAGAAGATATTCCCACGTCAAGATGAAGCTAAGGGGAAATTCTCTCCCAATTGAAGGTCCGTATATGGTTCACCGAGTTCTAATTGGAGGATCCCTCATACTTGCAAAAATGCACGAAGAAGTCCGCCCAAAGCCGATCAATTCCGACGAAGTAGAGCGTTACTAAGTGTAACCATTTATGATTTCTCTTATGATGTATTTTGAACTGTGCCTGACCTGATTCCTATTTAAGAGGGGATACGTAAGCAGCCCTATGGGTTTGGTCACAATTCAATAAAATTTTCATTTCCCCCCACGTTGGAAACTTGGGCAGAATTTGAGGAGGTCCCTCAAAATTCCGAAGTTGATTTCAGTTGTTTATCGCACGCAACCATTAGAACAGAAACCCAGTAAACTGGGGTAGAATTTTGAAGAGGACCCTCAAAATTCCGAAACAAGAGAGGTTGCATTGTCTTGAACCGCATCGCCGTCATCGGTTCATCTAAAGAAAGCTATTCTCGATTATATATTTATGTCATATTTTTTACTTAATCATGCATGTCCATTTCAAAATTGCTTTGTTTACCGACACTAGCCCAATAATATGCGACACTGAGCAGGTCAAGCAAAGACAGATGGGATACGAACTAACCTCCCCTTTACAAAACTCGCAATATCTCTTTGGATATGGGCACTTGAGTTGCAAAATCATCGAATATACTAAACACTCATATTGTTCTGGAATACAACTCTCAGAACCATTGCACTTACTCACAATTGTTATCCACAAACAACAGTGTCCCCAGCGAGCACGATGTTCCCAGCAGTCACAATACCGCAATCTGCTATCAGCTGAGAAAGCTCTATTACCATCTTCCACATTACTTCTTGCATAAGCTACCATTCTGCCTTCTGAGACTAAGCTCTGTCTCCATCTGCATTTTCCTGCATTGTATAAGACTACCTTTCTGCCTTCCGAGACTAAGCAGTGTCTCCATCATGCATTTTTCTGCATTGCATAGGGCTGCCTTTCTTCCTCCCAAGACTAAGCTCTGTCTCCATCTGCATTTCCTTGTATTGCATAAGGCTACCTTTCTGCCTTCCGAGACTAAGCATTGTCTCCATCTGCATTTCTCTGTATTGCATAAGGCTACCTTTCTGCCTTCCAAGACTAAGCTCTGTCTCCATCTGCATTTTCCTGCATTGCACAAGACTACCTTTCTGCCTTCCAAGACTAAGCAGTGTCTCCATCATGCATTTCTCTGCATTGCATATGGCTACCTTTCTACCTTCCAAGACTAAGCTCTATCTCCATCTGCATTTTCCTGTATTGCATAAGGCTACCTTTCTGCCTTCCGAGACTAAGCATTGTCTTCATCTGCATTTCTCTGTATTGCATAAGGCTACCTTTCTGCCTCCCGAGACTAAGCTCTGTCTCCATCATGCATGGCATAAATATCGCCACTTTATTTTTCTTGCATGGCTGAAATATCGCCACCTTATTTTTCTTGCATGGCTAAAATATCGCCATTTTATTTTTTCGCACGACTGAAATATCGCCACCTTATTTTTCTTACATGACTGAAATATCTCCACTTTATTTTTCCGCACTAGTGGAATACTACCGCCTCTTACTTACGTCTTGCATTGGCTGAAAGATCGCACCTTCTGCATTGCATGGGCTGAAAGGTTGCCAAATTGTCCAAAGGCGTCATTGTTCGAAGGCACCATTTGCATAGCCCGAGAAACGCCATGTCATGGCTTGAGGACCCCATTTTTTTACCTTTTGTATATCATTATTCAAATGCATCATGGTTCGGAGGCATCATTCTCATAGCCCGAGAACATCATTTCATAGCCTGCAAACCCTTTATCATACACTTCATGGCCCATGACATTATCCTAACCGTTCGAAGACAGCATTCATGGTCCAACAGGAACTTGCATCACGCTTAAATTCATGCACGATGCATGTTCGTATTGCTCATTTGTAGGTAAACTGGCTAGCAGTGGCCGTCTCAGCAGGAGCGATCTCACTCCAGTTTTTGCAGCCCTACTAGATTTTGACCATCATCCCCAACTCGAATATCACATTCGTTTTTTAAAATCTGTATCGGCATACCCCGCCGACGGATCACGAACTACATATGGCATGATTCCTATAAGACAAGTGATATGTAGGTATCTCAGAAATCAGAGCACGGTCAAGATTCCTCAATCGTTTTATTCGGTCAAAATTGGCCATCATATCTTTACCCGACAACTCTTTCATCCTTTGCGGGTAAAGTGGGACAGCTGTTGATACCCAAATTTTCCCTAGGTTTTTTACTTATACAAAACAATTTCAAAATAACATGTATATGCATATATAAGCATACCCAAGTATTTTCGTATTTTTTGTAATTTTTAAAATCAATTTATTACCCATTTTAGTAGTGTAAAAACTAATAATTATTCCTAAAATTATCATTTAGGTGGATAGTTTATTTTATTTACCATATTTATACCAAAGTATATTTAAGAAAATTTTCATATAGTTTTGCAAATTTTGCTGGCATTATTAAAAGCTAAATTGCGTATAATTGCTTCTAGCATATTTTAAGATTTAATAGTATTTTATAATTATAAAATTTATTTGAAAATTTTTAAACTAATATTTGTATATTATTTATTGATTCAACACTTTTAATTTAATTTCAAAATTATTTTTACTATCTTTGATAAAATAAAAGGGAAAAACTAGCTATTTAATATTTAGCCCATTTAGTTTCAATTGCAGCCCCATTTACATGTCAATTATAGCCAAAATTGACCCTCCAATTGACCCAATCTTAACCCCCAATCAGACCGGCCCAATTTCAAGTTAAACCCAACCTCTTGACATGTTCATCCAACCTGCCCGGTTTTCTTTTAATTCAGGTTGTTGATCCTTTTGATCAACAACCACGATTGCTCATTTCCTTTTTAATTCACCTAACCCTACCCTAATTCCCCTATTTCATTTTGATAGCCGCTTTTGGATACTCACCCTCTCTCAAACTCTCTCGAAGATTCCACGAAACCCTAGCCTCTCTTATCCTCTCCGACCACAACCTCACAGGAATCCATGACTTCTCAGGCCATGGATGGTGTGACGACCCAAAGGGTCATAACCGTATTTCTCCCTTCCACCGTGCTTTCGGGGCCTTGAAGACCTCTTATTTGGTTGCCTCGATTTGCGTATGCAGTCCGGGCTCGAAGGCAGAAAACTTTTATGTGGAAATATATGAACTATGTGTTAAAAACTATGGATTTTGATAGTAATATTGATAAAGTTGACTCTGGTCAACATTTTCGGTAAACGGACCCGGACCCGTGATGTGACGGTCCAGAAGGTCCGTAGGAAAATATAGGACTCGGGCGTATTCCCGGAATAGAAATCCGAGGTCCCAGGCCCGAGTACGGAATTTTAAAAAGAAATTGTTTATTTGAAATTGATATAAGAAATTGAAATGAAAATGATTAGAAAGTGATGGTATCGGGCTCGTATTTTGGTTTTGATGCCCGATACATGTCTTATATGAGCGTTAAGCATTATATGTAAAGTTTGATTGAAAACGGATGTCATTTGACATGTTTCGGACTTGAAAATGAGAAATAAGAGTTTTATGGAAAGTTGGAAGAAATCATGTGTTTTGAGGTTTGATTCTATGTAGAAGGTGTTATTTTGGAGATTTGATCGCATGAGTAAGTTTGTAGGATTTTTTTGGGGTTGTGTGCATATTTGGGTTGGAGCCTCGAGGGCTCAGTGAGTTTTGGATAGGTGTTGAGTCCATTTTTGCATATTGGAACTGTTCTTCAGGTGTCACAGACCTGCAGACTTTGCAATTGCGAAGCCTGGTTCGCAAATGCGAAGAGGGTCAGCCGCCTGATAAACTCGCAATTGCGAGGTTCCCTTCGCAAATTCTAAGGAGTCCTTTCCCCAGTAGTTTTCGCAAATGTGATTGCCCCAGCCTAAGCCCTGAGTTCGCATATGCAAACATTCCCTCGCAAATGCGAGTCCCACCCATTTCTGCCTTGTTCGCAATTGCGAACATTTCCTCGCAAATGCGATATCCGCCCTTCTTCTGTATAGTTTGCAATTGCGAACCCAAACTCACAAATGCGAGATTTGCACCTGTGAATTTTATACTTAGCCGATTTTTAAGTTCATTCTTCATATTTTCAAAATCCAAACTTCCATTGGCGATTTTCTCTCAACTCTTTCTTTCCCAAAACAATTGTAAGTTAACTTTTACTCAATTTCTTCAATCTTTAATATCTTTTATTATGATTTCATCTTAAAATCAAAGCTTTCAATGGGTAAATATGGGGATTTGAGGTACAACCTAGGTTTTCTCAAAATTGGGGATTTGGACCTCAATTTGAGGTCCGATTTCCAAAAAATATATATATAATATGAACTCATGGGGGAATAGGTAACCCGATTTTGGTTCGAACCTCGGGTTTTGGCCACGTGGGCTCCGGGGCATTTTAGGAATTTTTGGGAAAAACTTTGAGAAATTCATTCTTATGCATTCAAATTGATTTAATTAGCATTTGTTGAAACATTCGAGTAAATTGTGATTAGATTCGACCTATTTTGTGGCGAATTCGAGGGGTAAAGCTATCCTAGAGGCGTGGGTTGAGATTGGAGCTTTCGAGGTAAGTGTTTGATCTAACTTTGGCTTGAGGGAATAGGACTAGGATGTTATTTGTTATGTGCTATGTGGAGTTGGTGCATAGGCATGGTGACAGTTATCTATGCACCCGAGCCTAGCATGACCGTGGGTCTTAAATTGCATTATTTCGAAAGATATGATATAAGTTCTTGTTGGAATAGATTAGTTCACATGATATGAATGATTGAGGATAAATAGTGATTTCGTATAATTTTGGAGCATGGGCTCGACTTAGCACTTGTTGGTAGCTAACATGTTTAGAAGTGGAAATTCTATGATCATGTCCCTTGCCGGGACTTAAATATATTTTGAATTCTCCGTTGTTGGCTGTTAGTTGTATTTTATTGTCGGGACACTTGGTATTTTGATGCTACTCCCCTCGCACTTGAGTTGCGAATGATTTTGGGTGAGTCTTACTGGTAAATAACGAGGAGCGGGTTGCACGCCTCAACGGTACTAGATATTGAGGATCAGGTTGCACGCCACAGCGGATTAATTGTCGAGGATCGGGTTGCATGCCGCAACGATATTAAATATTGAGGATCGGGTTGCGCACCGTAACGAGAACATGAACGGAGGATATTTTTCTGTGTGTTGAACTTTCCGGTATTTCTTTTGCAGTTGTTATCCGCTCTGTTTCATTCTGTTAGCTGATCTCTGTATTTGAACTGTTGTACCCCAAAACATGTTTCCCTCCTTTTACCTGTTTAGAATAGCGTATTCTCTTGTTATTGCATATATCTGTACAGGTTTACTTGTGGTAGGTCCAGTCTAGCGTCGTCACTACCTCACCGGAATTAGGCCAAGCACTTACCAGCACATGGGGTTGGTTGTGCTGATGCTACACTTGTGTGCCCTTTTGTGCACAGGTCAGGAGACAGCTTACGGACCGCAGCAGTAGATTGGGAGCGTACCTTCAGTCCAGAGACTCCTAGGTAGTTTGCTGGCGTGCGGGGGCCCTGAGTCTCTTCTATTTCATTTAATTTTATTTAATTATATCGAAACAGACTCTTGTGTATTTTCTTTCAGACTGATATTTTTAGTACTCCTTTAGTAGTCCGTGAGTAGTGACACCAGATATTGGGTAGAGACATGTTATAAACTTTTGCACTTTGCTATTGTTCTTATTAAAAGTCTTCCATGAATTTTTAATTATTTATGTCAGTTATTATACTATTTAGATTAAACTTGTGAAATGTTTATAAAAGTTGGCTTGTCTAGACCCCGGTGGTGGGAAATTCGGGTCATGACAGATGGCCTTTACTCACCACCTTCAACTTTTAAACGTTTGGGGTTCGAAGCTTTGAGGTCTGGCCTCAATGGTGTCCATCCAGATCCTCTCAGATCTATGGTTTTGATACCTCTCTGGCCTTGCTCCGGCATATCCTAAGCATTTTGAGCCTGGTTCTAACTCATCCGACTTAAGATCGGACTTTCTTCCAAGCCTTTCTAATTTTCTAGGGCTTCATAGAAACTCTAGCTATTCGAGGTTTTTCTCTGTTTGTTTTCTTAGATCTATGCTATATCTATGTTCTACTGGAGTTTTAAAATGTTTTCCCCAATCTTTTCTTTCAAAATTTGTTTATCTTCGATTTAGGGTTTCTAAAAAGGTTTCAAAATGTTTCTCCGACTCTTTTTCTTCTTTTCTTTGTGTGTATCTGTCTATGCTATGTTTGTATTCTCTCTTTTTCTACCTAGCATGTTCTTCTCCGGTATCTTTATGTTTGCCTTATTATGCATGTTCTTCTATTGTGCACCATTCTTTTTTCTACTAGTTTTAATATCATGCTTTCACATATTCATCTTATCTGTTCGTTTACCCCTGTTTTCCTTTACTGTATTTTCTACTGAGCTTTTAATTCTTTATTTGCCTTTTTCTGGACTTTGTTTGAGTTCTTTGATTAAACATGTTTCTTCTACTATTCTCTTAAGTGCTATACCATCTCGTTTCTCTTCTGAACTTTTTTAAGTTCCAAGCTTTCTTAAAATGTGTTCTTTGTGCATAAAATCAGCTTTCTCACTTTGTTGTTTCAAACTTGCTATTACATCTGCTTGTTTTCTCAAGAGACTCTGAAAGAGATCTCTAAGCCTGCTTCAATTATTTTCTTCTTCATCTCTGCATCTTACTCGAGTCGAAAACCCTAGGATTTGGGGGGTTTTGGTAAGTTTCGATCTTATGTTTGAGACTAGGGTTCTATTTTAGAGCTCTAGGTTTCTCAGAATCGTTTTGAGTCATGGTACTAAACTTGAACTTCTAGGCTTTTCTAATTAGCATGAAAAATCTTTCTTGATTCACATGTCTGTACACTTTATATATGATGAATTCTTCCTTCAAAAAGGGTTCGCCAATTTGTGATTGATTCAGAATTCCTTTTAATAAGGATCGATTGATTGGTACTGATTTTCTTTAATTAAATATTTTTTCACCTTTTCTGGTTGGATTCATTCATACCAAAACTCAATTTCTGATTTTTACTGACTGTTGATTGATTTCCTTTCCTTATTTGCACAAATCGTGTACTATCAAACCCTTTCCTTTAAACTTATGTATATTTACCCTTCTTGTGCTACTTTGGAAAAGATTTTGATCAAATTCTTTCCTTAAATTTTCTTTTACCCGTTTGAAATCAGAATCCCTCAATTGAAGGGGAACTTGTGTAATTGTTTTCTAAATTATTTTTTTTACCTATTTCTACTTTCTTTATGCACTATAAAAGGGCACGACCCTTCTGCACTTTCAATATACAACAATTATTGAACACTTTTAATTTCAATACTCTTGCAATCTCAATTCTACACTCCAATATCTTCTGAAATCTTCTAGCTATGTGTTTGAAAATTGGATTGACTACTGGTCTTCTCTCTTTGTTCCCCTGAAACCGGTATGTTCTAATTTAGCTTTTCAGCCTCATCCCTATGTGTTTACTTTATAGTTTCAACATTCTTTTCTACTTAGTTGTTTGTGTTCAGTATTGAATATGTTGTTCTCCTTGCATTTGTTGATGTGTGAACTCCCCATACCTTTATTCCCTTATATGTGTTTGAGTTACGTTTCATGCATGGACGTATCCAAATTGATACTCATGTCTGGACCTGATCCTTTAATGGATCCTAACTCCCAAACAATATGGCTAACATGTTGGTCAGGGGTGTGCCAGCACTCCTAATTGCCGGGTATGACCACCAGCCTGTCATGGCCTTCCCCAAAATCCCCTCTATGCACTTGCACTCTCTCTTCAATTCTACGTTCTGCCCCCCTCCTATGAGTCTTGCTTTGGGGCCTTGAGATCCCTCTGAACTTGGACATTTGAGGACTGATCCTTTCACACTGCACTATAATTCAATTATGAAATATATTTAGGTGTAAGCACTGCCCGGAGTCCATTTGAGACTCTTAGGTAACTTTGACACATCTCAAATAAGAGAAGACTTTGAAATTTGATCCTTTGGAGTTGGTTTACTTCATGCTTCAGACAAAAGTCTGAATCAGGCTCTCCTTGGTTGGGAGTGTTAGCTTTTTGATGTATTTTTACTTTTCTTTATTCGTTCTGGGCTGTAATAATTTGTAATAACTCATGGGGCTTATAGTGAAAAGGGGAGGGTTACTTATTATGCATAAGGGTAGATATCATGTTCATTAGGTATTTACTTCTGCAAATCCTGTCAAGTTCTGTATTTTCATATAGAAATCTTGTTTTAAGTTCTGCATTTCTACTTTTTCATATAGAAATCCTGTTTTAAGTTCTGCACTTCTATATTTTCATATGAAAATCCTATATAGGTTCTGCACTTCTGTATTTTTAGAAATCCATGTCTATAAACTTCTGTACTTTTGCATTTTAGAAATCCTGCCTATAAGTTCTACATTTCATACATATATAGCATTTGCATTTCTGCATCTCATATAGAGAATATATCTATAGGATTTTGCATTTTTGCCTATCATATAGAGAGCATATCTATAGAGCTTCCTGAATTCTGCATATGTATCCATCACTAGGCAAACGATATATATAGGTTTAAATAATAAAAAAATCAGTATTCTAGACACCATGCCTGTAGGATGTCTGCGTTTCCATAAAAGTTAAAATCAATAACACTTAGAAAGCATGTCTATAGGTGTAATCAACTAATCTGAATCCCTCAACTTGCTTATAAGTTTAAAATCAGTAATAACATTGCTTAAACACTTGTAGAACTTATGTTCACGCTGTTAAAAGATTCTGCCATATATTTGCGAACATTTCATAATCAACAAATAAATGTTGTATAGTTTCATTTTCTCTTTGATAGATTAAGCATGTTTTGTCTTCTATGATCCCCCATCTTGCTTGCCTTTCTTTTGTAGTTAACCTATCTTGTATCCATGTAGCACGTGTTCTATTTTTTATTGTAATATTGCAAGTTTATTCTTCTTGTTATTAGTGCAAAATGCCATGAAACAATAATAAATAATGCAATCTATTCAAATATTGTATTTATTAGAACAATACTATACGCACAAATTCAAGATGAAATAGAAGGTCTGATGAAAGGGCAAACGTTGGTTTATGTCCACTGTATATGTAAATTTATAGTTAAAGTACAACAGATAAGCTCTCACATAGATAAGTACATATATATTGAATAAGTACAATAAATTCAAATTCTACTAATTATTCTAACATAATACATTATGAAATAACATGTAACAATCATCCAAATAAGTTGTTACTGTTTTTCCTTTATAAGATACCAAACGTGTAGGGGCGTTTTTGGGGAAGTATTTGGTTTATGTGTTATGTAAAATTGGCCCGTCAAAGTAAAATACAATGGATGAGCTTCTTATTGATATGTTATATATCTTAATTCAAGAACTACGTACACACAAAATTCGAGTAATCACGGTAACTCAATTAGTTCTATTGTACAACTACTTTTTATTTACCAAGATTAGCTAATTACCTAGTGAAGATATTGTTTATATGTTTTTTCATAGCATTTTGTTTATTCAAAAACAGATGAAAAAAAGTAGTAAAAGAAAATAGAGAAAGAAGCTACAAACTTTATAAACATATACTCCATCCGTTTCAATTTAGATTATACAGTTTAATTTGGCACAAAGTTTAAGAAAAAAAAGATAATTTTTGAAATATATGATCCTAAAAGTTTAAGAGGCAAACAATTTGTGTGGGCTATGATATTTGTATGACTATAAAAGTTTATCATTAAATGTAAAATAGGTAAAACAAAAATGTTAAAATTAAATTATTTTAAATTATAGAAATGTATCGTTCTTTTTGGTCCTATAATGTGGGACAATAGTGAATATGTTGTTGTTTTTCTTGCGTCATTCTTTTGGAAAGTAGTGATAAGGATAGTATGTTGCTAAAATTGAAACGGAGGGAGTATGATTAGGGATGTGCATTCGATTTATCGATTCGATTTTGACCTTTATCGATAATTACTTATCGGTTATCGATTTGTACATATGCTTATCGTTATCGTTTCAATGAGGTTTCAATTTTTTCGATTTCGATTTATTGATTATTGGGGCTTATCGATTCGATTATCAATAATACTAATAAGCCAAAGGCTGGTTCCCAAAGACAATTGTCCCTTTAAGCTAAAGAAAAGCACAAACGCATACTCATCGTACTCGTACACTGAATTCAATAGCAAAGCATGTTGCTTGACGACAAGTTGAGCAAGCTCAGTGCTCACACAGCAGAATTATTGAGGTCTAACTAACTACTAGAATAAGCACAGCCTTGGTCGTCTCAGAAACCTTTCGCCACAACTAAACGGAATAAGACCACCTTTATTGCCCCCCCGAATAAGACCACAATGGCTTGACCATTCGATTTTGTAGGAAGCCATTATGGAATTTTTATTTAAAGAATAAAAAGACATGATTTTTTTTAATGTTTTTCGTCCAATGAGAGTACAACATCCAAAAGGAAATGTACAAAAAGAAAAGAAACATCAATAACTGCTATTCATTCTCATAGAGAAAAGTAGAATTTACTTCTAAAGAAAAGGCAACAATCACCAAAAATGGCATGACTATGCAACAATGAGCTTGACCATTGGTTAGAAAAATATACAAATAGGGGAATACAAATAGAAAAGGAGGAATGACAAATGGACTAGCGGCAGGGCAGAATCCATTTATGAGGCAACCAAATCATGTATACTATTTGTTCCCAGATATAGCTGGTCCTGATTCCTATATATGGAAATTGTATCCTCATTATCCTTGCTTAAATCTACACAATATGCAAGGATATATCTTAACAATCTTTAGCAGGCTTTCAAGCTGGAATTTTCATGAATTACCTTGTAACACTGGAGACTGCAACTCTAAGCACAGTGAACTAAAGACTAAAGAGAAGCGGCGTTGATTCTGAAGAAGGGATGAAAATAGGGTTAGAAGGTTAGGGTCAGGGAGTTAACTGTTAAGTCAAGGGAAAGGGTAGTAATAGTATTATAAAATAAGGACATATTTGTCTTTTTAGTATATCTTATCGGTTTAATTATAAATCGATAAACCGAAAGGATAAAATTGAAATCGAAATCGAAATCGATAAATCGATAAACCTATAAACCGTCGAAATCGAAATCGATAAACCTATGAACCGATATCGATAAATCGATAACAAATAATTAATTCAATTTATCGATAAACCGATTCGAATGTACACCCCTAAGTATGATGCCCATTCTTGAAGCCCTTAGACCTAAATATCTTATAGAACAACACAACACTGGAAAACCCTAGACCTAAAGAGTGGGCTGTTTCGATTTCTTTGCAATTCTCGTAAAAGCCACACGATTATATTTTTTTGTTGTTGGTATCTCATTGTTTCAACTTCAATGGCAACACAACTCAGGCAACTGCATCCTTTGATATATGTCCATGGTTATAGTCGCGGGGATTTGTGGTATTGTAATGTCTTTGTTTCAGTTTATGTGAATTTATTTTCTTTTTGGTCTGTTCCAAAAAGAATGAACCCTTTCTAAATTTGGAAGCTATTTAGCTTAAACTTCCAATTCTACTACCCTTAATCAAAAGTTTTTATAACCATACAAATACTTTTATCTTTTTTGACTTGTTTAGGACTACAAATTTCAAAAGTATTTATTTTTTCTTAAACTTCATGTCCAATCAAACAGGTTCACATAAATTAAAATAAAGGGAGTATTGATTTAGAATCCTTGCCAGAGCAAATTTTTCCAGTTGCCCAAATTGCCTTCAAAACGCCAAGAGCTTGGGCCGTTATGGGCGAACACATGTACTGGGCTGGCGGAATCATTGATCATAAAGTACACCACTACCACTCCTCTGTGGAATTATACAGGCACAACCTCACTAGCTCAATCCCTCATTCTGGGAAATCGTAACTTTTTCCAAGAAACTTCGTCGGCACGAATTCGTTGCTCTCGATAGGAAGATCTATGTTTTGGGGGGACAATGTTGTTCATATGAAGGCGACGAGGATGAAGGGAGGCAATGTGGTGAAGTTTACGATCTTGATAGTCAAACTTGGGATCTGTGTGCATTGAATATCCAGGATTTTGCTAGATTTACTAATAGTACTTCGACCCTTATGAAAAATAAGGAAGGAGAAGAGATCGTTATATGTTACTCGATTCTAACCGATCATGTTGCGCAATATCATGGGTTAACTAGCGCACAATCACACGCAAAGTAAATAGAGAAGAAAAATTAACACAAGGATTTAACGAGGTTCGGCCAAGCCTAATCCTCGGGACAAATGCAGAGAGAGTTTTTCACTATGAATGAGAAGAAAATCACAATACAATCTATAGAATTCCCAACTACAACCTTTATATATAGATCCCAAAAGGTCCCAAACATATATGAGAAAGATTTTCCAATATGATAAGGACTATAGGGTTTCCTATTCCAAATCTATTAGGACAATGGATTTTCCTAAACCTATAGGGACTATGGGTTTCCTAAAAATACAAGGAAATAATTCAAGACACAAATGACAAATCTTTCCCTTGGCTTGAATTCTCTTCATCAACAAGAACAACGTCTCTCTACCTTGCCCTCAACCCCCGCAAGGGCTCTATCCATTTTCGCATACATCAACCAAGTCTAGGCAACACCTAAACTTGTTAAGAGACTCAATCTCTTTAGCCATAACACTAATCCGTCGATTTGGTTCTATACTCGGAATAACTTCTAGATAGCTATAACACTCAAACGCATCAACGGTCTCTCCAACTGCCAAAATAAATCCCACTGGATTCATATATCTAAGAAGATTCCCATCAACTACGTTTGCAAACCTTTGCGGTTGGTTGATCACTCTCTTCTCTCTACCTGTTGCAATGTTATATGGTTGTTGTTGCGCAGGTGCAACAACATTATCATCTTGATCAATATTTTGCATCTCCTCCACTTCCTCTACTTTAGAACTACTGGGCTGAGCTAGTAAAGATTCAATTTCTAGCTCTATGCGGTCATTGACACCACGATCTGTTTCTGCTATTGCCTTCTCCCTCTGATAGTCCAGTGAGGCAGATTTATTGAATGTTACATCCCTACTGATAATTAGCCAAAGTCTTTTGATATGTGCACCAAAACTTATAACCTTTCATTCCAGTTGCATACCATAAAAAAAATGCAATTATTTGCCCTTGGCTCAAGTTTTCCATCCCTCACATGAGCATAAGCAGGGCAACCAAATATCCTTAAATTTGAATAATCAGCAGGCGAACCGGCCCATTCCTCAAAAGGAGTTTTGAACTCAATAGCTGTGGAGGGAGATCTATTGACCAAATAACAAGCTGTATTATTTGCTTCAGCCAAAAAATCTTTGCTAACACATGAGTGTGAAAGCATGATTCGTGCCCTATCACAAAGCTTTCTATTCATAAGTTCTGCAATACCATTTCGTTGTGGTGTTCCGATACAAGTGTGGCGTCTCACTATGCCCTCACTGCTGCAGAAATTATCGAACTTAGAATTGCAAAATTCCAACCCATTGTCAGTTCGAAGACGCTTAACTTTTCTTTTCATCTGCCTCTCAACCATCGTCTTCCATTTAACAAATGTCGAAAAATGCTTTGTTTTCAGAAAATACACCCACACCATCCTTGAGTAATTATCAATCAAAGTCATAAAATACCTGGCACCACTCTTGGAGGCAACTCTGTTTGGACCCCACAATTCAGAGTGTGTATAATCTAAGTTGTCTCTAGTCTTGTGCTTGACCTTCTTGATGAACTTTATCCTTGTCTGTTTACCGAACACACAATGCTCACAAATAATATTTGCTATCAAATAGAGGCGGTTTTAATAGGTGTACCTTCGTTCATACGGAGATTGTATAACCTACTTTTCAAGTAGAGGCGGTTTGTCAACGATTTCTTAAAATACAGATCTTCCACCTTCTTCCATGCCGTTGCTGCAGAAGTTTCTTCAGCAATTACCCGAAGAACGCTATCTGTAACGCTCATGAAGATAGCACTCAAAGCCCTCTCCTTCAGGTCTTCCTTCTTTGTCTCTTTCATATCTTCAGAAAAATCCTCAGCAGAAGTTTCTTCAGCAATTACCCGAAGAACGCTATCTGTAACGCTCATGAAGATCGCACTCAAAGCCCTTTTTATCAGGTCTTCCTTCTTTGTCTCTTTCATATCTTCAGAAAAATCCTCATCAATTTCTTTCCATAATCCTTGTAACACCAAGGACGATTTCATTTTAATCTTCCATAGACTGAAACTAGAACCTCCATCAAATTTTTCTACTTCGTACTTTGTTGAAGATGATGAAGACATCTTAACCCTAAATTATGTGTAGGAACCAGAACCTTGCTCTGATATCAATTGTTGCTCAATATCGTGGGTTAACTAGCACACAATCACACACAAAGCAAATAGAGAAAATAATCAACACAAGGATTTAACGAGGTTTGGCCAAGCCTAATCCTCGGAGCAAAAGCAGAGAGAGTTTTCCACTATGAATGAAAAGAAAATCACATTACAATCTATAGAATCCCCAACTACAACCCCTATATATAGATCTCAAAAGGTCCCAAACATATATGAGAAAGATTTCCCAATTTGACAAGGACTATAGGTTTTCCTTTTTTAAATCTATTAGGATAATGAGTTTTCCTAAACCTATAGGGACTATGAGTTTATTAAAAATACAAGAAAATAATTCAAGCCACAAATAACAGGTCATTTACTATTTTACAATGTACGTGAGGATGATTTCAAATTTTGAAGTTCATCCCCACTTTAATTTTGGAGAACGGCCAAGCTGCTATTACATCCCTAATGGGCTTGATGGGATTGATGATGATGAATTTCACCAACTAATGTATGTGGCGACAAATTTCAAGGCTCAGGCTGGGTGTAAGCAACTCAATGTTATATCAATTAGTTTACCCATTGTGACCTGCGCTTGTATGGATATGATTTTTCTGAGCAAATATTGTTTTAATCAACAAGTCTTGAAGAGAACTTTGTATGGAAACTTAGTGAGGAATTTGAACCTATTATGATGAATTATATATCACAGAACTCCAGTTTTGGTTGACCTCTATAATGGAATTTTTTTGTGATTGCTCCTTTGTCATTCCTCTTGATGGGATGACAATACTACAACAACAACAATCTACTATAATCCAACTTAGTAGGGTCTGGGGAGGGTAGTGTGTACGCAGACTTTATCCCTATCCTGGGATAAAAAAACTGTTTTCAAATAGACACCGATATCCTTCCCTCCAAGAAATTCCACCTTGATGGGATGGCAATAGAGAACTAATTAATGGCATATTTAGTGCTTTGCAGCTTAAAATTTATGAGTTCTGTACTGAATTACAGTGTGATGGACTTGAAAATGTCTCAACTGTTTTACTGTTTTTCCTTTATAGGGAGATTCCTGGGTCATATATTTTTTCGAAAATACTTAAATGCATATGTGTACCTAAGTTCAAAGTGTTATAGGATGCAATAGTTCCACGTGTGCAACCGACATTTTGAGAAGGATGAATACAATAGTACAAAGGTATGTATTTGACGGATTTAACCTTTCACGCTTAACTTCTTACACTTTTATACATAGTTATTTATATTTCATGCCGAAAATATTATCAGTTCAACTGCTTGACAATATACTACATTCTCAAACTACTACTAGTTTTAACATACAATTAATTTTATTACATATTTTTTTATAATGACAAAAGGAGAATAGATTTTAATGTGTTAGACTTAGAAATTAGAAAGTAAACCAAAGAAGAAAGTAAGAAAAAGGAAAAAGTACTTAATAAAAGTGCAAGGAAGGACAATTAATAGATATGCCCATCTTGTCTAGTTTTAGAAGGGAAAAAAAAGGAAAAAAGATTTTTATTTTGTAAGGCCACTAGTAAGCAAATATTTATATAAACAATGATACTTTTGTTTTATTTCATATATAGCACATTCATTTACATATATAACACGTCTCAAAATTGATACGTTACCATCAATCTTTATTTTTGAAACTGATCCATGATTCAAGGGACGATGTATTAGAAATTAAAAGTCTCCCATATTTCACCAAATTTCTAGAATTATAGTAAGTATTTCTCCACTAATCTCTCCAATATTATGTATAAAAAATCTCACTTTTTTCCTTCTTTCTCTCATCTGGTAAGGTAAAATCTTAAAATTCTTTCCTCTTCCCTACTTATAGTAAACTGCAAATTTCATGGCAACGAATAAGGTGAAGCTCATTAGTATTATTGATTCCATCACTTAAGCCTCTAAAATCGATAAGAAGTAGAAGAAGAAAATAATTCACTGAATATAAGGTGTATATAACAGTTTTCTCTGTATACTAATGTATTAATATACATGGTATAATTTTATTGAGTTATAATATATATATACATATATCTTATAATATTTTCTTTAGAGAAATACTATGTATTATAATGGTATTAAGGTATAACATTATATATAACTAGTATAATAATATCTCAAGAAATACTAATATAATTTATACCTTTGCTTTTTAATAAGAAAGTACTTCCTGGTATAATAATGATACAAAATTACATTGTTTATAATGTATATATATCTCAAATATACATTACATTTGCCATGAAACATATTTAGTTTATTTTTTCAAAATATAAAGATGTATACTTTAGCTAGAATTTATGTTGTATAAGAAGGTATTAGTACTCCTTTTCTAGTAAGAAGACCCATATATGGAAAGTATAAAATATACTATGGAATGAATTAATTTCCAATGAAAATAGGAAGAGATATTACCATTTAAATATGTTAGGGATTGGTTTCAAAAGAAAATATAGGAAAAAATATTTAAAAGTACTAGGAATGTTTTTATTTAGGAAATAAATGCATTAGGTGCATGATTATAGGTACACGGTTTAAAGGTGTCTGCTAGAAATATAATTATTTAGTTGCTACTTCTGTAAAATAGCTGTTGCTGCTACTCTTTTGGAATTTTTTTTAAATTTTGTCTATTTATGTTTTTTGCCAAGATAGGGATAAGATTTGTACCCATAACCTCACCTAGAGGAGTGCAAGATTTAAATTTCATGGAATCAATCTTAAGAATTTTAAAACTGAACACATCATATTTTGAAAAATATGGATCATTATCTTCTACTACTTGTAAGCAATATGTATGGGGTCGAATTTGACCTATCACGTCCCTAAGTCAGCACGATCAATCGCTGACTATATGTGAGTTGTGGCGACAGGACGACCTAAGGACAATAAGAGCAACGACCTCATAGTCCCGGTGTTTCCCCCCATGTGACGTAATTTAGTTATGTCTTTTCATATTTAGACCGGGACCCCTTACTATATAAAGGGAATCCGAGCTATGTAAAAGGCAGATCTTTCTTTTATAATATACAAGCTCTCTCTGTCTCTCTCTACCTTTATCTTATCTACTATTTTTTTTTAAGAATTAATTTCCATTTCATTCATAGATCAGAAAAAATACAAGTTTATCCAGCAGCCGCTGACTAGCTACTTTCCATTCATTTCGATACATTATCACTCTCCTATGCTATAGATATATTCATTTTAAAGAAGAGCATAGATTCTAGGGGAAGTGATCCATTCTTTGCAGAAAGTTCTTCCAGTGTTTAAGAGATGTTCCCTGCGTATGCATATGAATTGCTATCTCTTTGCATGTGTCATTTATAACTATAGCGCCGCCCTGGAATCTAATTTTGTTCCTTTCTCGCCAGAGACAGTAGACTAACATTCCGAACACACTGGTGGTTATTTCCGCTAGTCCGTTTCTCCTTTTTGCAATGTTGCTTATCCATTCTACTTCACTGTTCCAATCAAGGATGGTTCTCTGGTATCCCAACCATATGAGTAATCTGTTCCATACTTCCCTTGATGTCGGGCAGGTAAAAAACAGATGGTCAAAAGATTCGTCTGCTTGCTTGCAGAATACACATTGTTGCGGAATCTGTATTCCAAGATGCACTAGACGCTCCACTGTTGCCAGTCTTCTACGTAAAGCTAGCCAGGCTACAAATTTGAAACGTGGATGTAGTTTAGGCTGCAACTATGCTTTTCCATTGTACTTTGGGGAAGAGAGGGAGTTGGAGTTTGTAGAGTTTATTGATGTTGAATTTTCCACCACTCTATAGTTGGATCTCATCTTCTATTGTTGTTAATCTAATGATCAAGCTTATTCTAGGGTTTATTATTTTCGATTACGATTTACCCCTTCATCTTTTTTGATTGATTTGCTCATCTACTATTATTGTTAATCTGATGATCAAGCTTATTCTAAGATTTATTATTTTCGATTACGATTTACCCCTTCATCTTTTTTGATTGATTTGCTTAAAAGGTATTTTATTAACTTTTGAGTCAAACACAATATATAATAGTTTTTACAAATTGGGTTCAAATAAACAGTGTACCTTAATGGCTTAATGTGTCACTCGCTCCTGCAAGATATACTAGTGTTTTATGTTGACGTAGTTTTTTTCCTTCTGGTGCAATGGTAACTTGGTTTACGCGTTAGGTTATTAGATAAAAAGTACTTACATTTCTTGTGCCTAAAAAAAGGCATTACCACGTTACAGTGGTAGAACAATTAGTCCAAAATATATCAATACTATGTTCAGCAGATAAAGAGAAAAAAATGTATAAACATAAAAGAGACAGAATGTACCTTACTATATTGCTGTATATCTGTAAAGAAGCAAGAATGTAGCAAATTAATATTTGCTGTATCCGGGACAAGGTGTAGAATCATGAGTCTTTTCAAACCACATATAGTTCAAACTTTTTGCCTTAATTAAGTCCCAAGATATAGCAGATTCCATGTGGCAATTTCTTCTAATCCATATGCTAATTAAGAGCCATTGCCTTCTTTATGTGGTAATTACTTGTTGTCATGATCATCTTTATCTTGAGAGTTAATCCCCTTAGTATGGTCATTGGTCTTGGTAGTTTTTACTGGGGTACTGATTAACTGAAGAGTTGGCGCGAGTTGATTTGGAGGAACATGTTGTGAATTAGTACTTGAGCTTAAGAAATGGAAGTGGTTGAGCTGTGAATTAGTGGTACTCATAAATGGAGCTGGAACAAGAGATGAGAATGTTTTAGCAGTTGGACAGAAATATAAATGATGAGAGCCTGAAGGAAAAGACATTGATATAGGAAGATTATTGTCTTCTGTTTGTGATGAAAAGGAGTGGTTATTATTATTTCCAAATGGAGCTAAAGACAAATTTGAATTAGGTAATTCCCAACTATGGTAGTTATTATTGAAAGGTATATTGCTACTCAACATACCTGCAGGTAAAGAAGAAATGTTTTGAGATGAAAATAGTGGAACATAACCTCCAACATTAGTACCATCCTGATTTTCTTGATCATTTGAGGCAATCCATTTATCTTTTCCAAATGCTGTAGTAACATCAAAATGGTTAGATTCCTTGAGAGACAACAATTCTTGATTTGGTCCATCTCTCATATATGTATTAGTGAAGAAGTGAGAAAGAGATGGTGGTGGCATTTGTAAAGGTGGAAGTTCATCAATTTCATGTTTAGTAGCATCAAGTAACCAGTCTATAACTTTGCTAGGTTGGCTGAGTCCAAGTCTATCTTGAAGATCATACAATTGAATTGCAGTAGGCACTGAAAGTCTTATTCTCCTGTCTCTTAATCCCCTTACAGTACAAACTTAACTATGCCTATCTTTCCCTCCAAATGAACGCGAAACACGTACAATTCTTGAATTTTTAAAACCTGCCCATGTCTGCCTTGCACTTGATGATGGAGTCCTTGAGATTTTACTCTTGTTGGTGTCGTGATCATGATCATGACCAGCTGCTTCTTGCTTATTAGCCTGAGAATTGTTTCTACTTGGATTCATGATCAACTTGGTTTTCGCATTACTGATGATCTACATAAAATCAACAAAATAGAAGATGGAGAAACTAAATTGAAGTAGGCTCAATTAGGAAATTGAGAAATCTAAATGAGGAACCCTTGATTGCTATGATTCTTTAATATATATTGCAAGTTATGCTTCAACAAAAATATAGCAAAAGAGGTAATTAATCAAGAGAAATTAGGTAGGACTTGGTGTTTATGCAACTTGAATTTTCCATCCATAAAATTGAACCTCAGTAGATAATTAGGGTAAAAAAACAAAATCTTGGTTTGATCACTTACCAACATATATTTGGAGAAGAAAAGATTCTTCCCTGAGATGTACAAAGGTTATTACCACCAGTGTTTTGCATAAGCATTCTGAATTGGATAAAGGTCACAGGTTGAACTAAGATCAAATTTTGCAGCTCAGATGGATCTCCTCTCAACAGTTCTGAAGCAGCAAGAAGAGTGAATAAAGGTTACGTAAGTAGTAGCGAATACTTTTTTTAGCTGAGACAAATACCTCCGGCGAAAATGTTCCCTTGTCACTATAGACTGAACTTGCTGTGAACCTTTTCGATTAAATCAACTTGTCTCCTTAATTTCCTCTTGTTCCTCCTGTCTTGTATCAAGATGAGTGAGTAAACAAATTTTTGATGAGAAACCTAACGCATGTGCAAAGAATAAACATATAAGATAATGTTTTGGAAAAGGAGAAATGTAAATGTAGAATCTTACCATGCCATAAGCCAAGGGAAGGAAAAGAAAAAGGTATGGCGAATTCGTAGCCTCGTGTTATCGATACAAACTGACACGTAGAACGTAGATTGGATAGGCTTAATAAGGTTAAAACAAGTTTAGACTACATAATGAACAATTTTTGCATAATGAAGTAGTTAATTACTGTTAATTATGATGCTACATATGTAAAATAGGCTGTTAACTTCATAAGGACCACCCGTTGGAAAAAGAAAAAGGAGTTATTGCTTTTTCTCTTCCTTTTTTTTCCAACTAGCTAGTGAAAAGTTAGTATCTAATCAACTAGGTTTTTATTGCATATCTGTCCTCTTTAAAGGAATTAAAATCTGTTTGTGCTATTTGTTGTAGTAATTCCACTAATAATTGAGACAAATGGCATGAATAGTTACACCATGATGAAGAGATACTAAAACAATAAATAATATAATGTCACAAAGAAAAACCGACGAGTTCATCTTATATACACATATAGTTCAAAGAATGTTTACGCTTTCAATCATTGTAAAATAATGTCTTAGTTCAAGATTACAAATTTCACTAGCTTTATAATTTAGTGTCAAAAAAACAATCGACGAGTTTAACTTATATACACCGACAGTTCAAAGAATGCATACATTTTTTTCATCTGTTGGAAAATATCGTTTTATTTCAAGATTACAAATTTCACTAGCTTTTTTACAAAGGATTACCTATAAATATCTTTTGTATGGTTTAATATCATAAAATTTTCTTTATATTATTTTAGGTCAAACTCAAAACTAATTAGATAAAACGATAGCAAGTGGGAAGCCAAATTAAGTTTGTGGTGCATGATGTTGTAGTTCATTAGGTGGATGAGATAATTGATAGTAAAACAACTAGACTTGTAGAGGAGGGACCAACCATACAATTGTTCTTACAAGCTTTTCCACTTAATACATACAGAGAGGACCACACGTATTTTGTAGTGAGATAGCATGCAGCAATATAATTTGGAGTCTACTAACTTAAACCAACGTATATGTATTTAATTATCAGCTTTTGTACTCTTCCTTGTATCTTGCACACTTAGTTTGTGGTAGTATTTTATTTTGTGGTAGAAAGAATATAACTCCACAAATGGAGAAGCTAGCTTTCCAACCACAACCGCTAGAGGGCGAATCCAGAATTTGAAGGTCGGGGTTTTACACACTTTTGAATTTAACTAAAATCTGATTTATATATAATATGTCCACTACTAATATATTAGTACTATTTTCTAAAGACATATACTTATATATATGAAGTGTTTGCCGTACTTTACGGGTGCCGGTAACCTCTTTCAGTATAGTGTTGATCCGCCTCTGATAGCAGCAGTTTTCTGCAAAATCAAGACAGATCTCTTGTATGGGCGAATGGAGAAGGAAAAGTTGACTACCATAACAGATAATCTTCATAGTAAACCTGATATACTAGTATGGAAAATAAAGTACATAATCTATAATAATTGATTAAAGTTATTTCATTAAATATTCTTTATACTGTTGATGTACATAAGTAAATCCGTTAAGAAAAGGTTTCCGAGGAGTTGGAGCCTGCTGGAAGAGTACTGTAGCTGGCTGCAACTATTGAGGTAAAAAAGTTGATCTTTACTTATTTAGTGGCATAGCCACTTAAAGTGAAGGGTGTCAATTGAACATCCTTTATTGAAATATTATATTGTGTATACAAAAAATTATGTTAAATATATAGGTTAAAATTACGTTTTATATATGTATATTAAATCTTGAACACTCTTAGCAAAATTACTGACTTCCCTGCTATACTTAATTGGTTCTTGTGTAGTAGTGAGCAACTAAACCACTTAAACATTTTGAACCCTCATTGGGTTCAACAAAGCTATGTTCTTACTTGAACTTGTAAACTACTCTGAATTCAAACTTATTAAGTTAGTTAATTTTGAAGACAATCTTCAGAAAGTATTTTGGATTTTTGAAAATATTTATACATGCTCTTGATAAAGGAGGAGAATTACGGTATGTTGACAATTACAAAAATAAAATTAAATGAATTTATGATGATTGTTTGGCTCAAAATTTATCGATATACTTTTCAAGCTTAGAAAACAATCAAAAGATAACAAGGGTAAATCGTAATCAAATATAATTTGACCTAGAGGTTAAAATGGACGATATTGTAGTTATAAATCTCAAAGATAAAGAAAATAATCTTAGTTTAAGAGAGAAGCAATTGTAGGAGTTAGAGATAGAGATATAGATAGAAAGAGAAGTTGTATTATTGGAGAATAATAATGATGTCTGTTATAATGTGAAGGTCTCCTTTATATAGTAGGAGATCTTCCTCGAAATAATCAAAGAAAAAGTACAAAAGTAGGTGGCCTTTCTTAGTGAAGAGATTAGGTTCTAAACGACGTCGCCTTCACCTCACGTCTGGGCCGTGCCCTCACTTTGGTCGGTGTCTACTCGTTGGGAGTACCCGTTAATTATGAGGACGTTGAGGGTTAAATTTGACCCATACAATAATATCCTTACAATTTATACTAGGACAAAGACAAAGTTAAATGCAACGACCAACAACAACAACAACAACTACCCAGTATATTTCCACCAGGTGGGGTCTGGGGAAGGTATTATGTAACAATAAAGATTCATACAGCCGATCCAACTGATTTGAAATTGAGATATAGCTAGATTGCTGCATGTTCTTGCTGAAATTGATTATGCTTATGTATAGAAAAGAAGGCAGCTGGGAAATAAATGGTGGGTTTAGAAAAGAAAGTTCAAACTGTCGCCTTATGTGAGTTGAAGATATAGATATTTCTCACATAGTAATAACAAATAAGCAAAATCATAAATGGACCTCCCAGAGAGTCTATTTTCCTACAGGCCAACAGAACAGATAATTGACTGTGTTTAACTGCACCTCTAACAGATTGCATTATCATCTTTTATAAACATATACGTGCAAATTTTTTTTTTTACGATGGTGGTGCTCGGGCTAACTTATGAGCACCTCGACTAATTCTTAGTAGTGTTTTTGCTTCTGCTGTGATTTGAACTTGAGACTTCATGGTTCTCCCAACTTAATTGACCGTGATGCTTAGCCACATCCTTGGATGCTATCTGTAGCTTATAAGTACTTTTTGGCTCATCTATGCGTTTGGTAAAATTAAAAGTACTTATAAGTTAAGTGCTTATAAGCCAAAAATAAGCTAAGAGCCATAAGTTAGTCTCCCCCAAGTTATCAAATTTTAGCTTATAAGCACTTTAGGTTTGACCAAAATATTTACTATTCCATCTCTAAAATACTTCTTTTTAAAGCAAAACTCTTTGTATACTTAATTTTTCAACTGCTTATTATTAATTTCGGCATATTTATTCAAACACGTAAATATTTATTTTTTAAATGAGCTTCGACACTTAATAATGCTTTTAAGCACCCAATATTATCAGCTATTATTACACCCATCTGTGTATATACACAGAACTTAGACTCATATAGAAAAATCTATCAGTTATCCATTTTACTTACACCTTTTACTCTTAAACGAGTACTCCAGTTAATGATTCTGTACGTCCTTTTCTTATTTATAACCCCATAACAGTGACAAGTCAAGGACTTTAATGTAACCAACCCTAGCCTCTCTAAAAATTTCTGAAAAAATGAAAATATATCCACATCATGGGCATCCGCAAAATCCAAGGAGTTGAATATGGTTAGATGGTCACTCAATTTGGATTAGTTGCCATCAAAGTCATAATTTGGATTAATTGCCATCAAAGTCATCTATCCTTCTTTTTGTCTTACAGGTGTCCTACTATTGTAATCTTGATCGAATGTTAAATTTTTTTTTATCCGATTTAAGGCGTAGAAGTTTTAAAAAGTCCAAAAAAAAAAGATATTCGATGCACAAAGCATTTTATATTTACACAGAATATAGAAAAGGATCATACTCTAAAGGATGTGACATAGACAGTCTACCTTAATGCATGCATCAATGACGGTTTTACCCGTAACCTTAAAATTTTGGGGTTCTACTGTGGTATTCATATAGTGTCACTATCGGTTGAGACAGTTATTTCTCGTAGGTATACTCCATTCCAATTACTAATAAACATGTTGAGTTATCCCACATCGGAGGAATTTGAGGTCCTTGGTCTCCTTATATGGCTTGGGCAATCCTCACCTCATAAGCTAGCTTTTGGGGTTGAGTTAGGTCCAAGGTCCATTCTTTACAAAACATCACTTGACAGTGGGATTACCATCCCTAAGGAAACAAGAATTGGCAGACGTGATGAAGTCAATGATAACTGCTACTGCGTGCTCCCAATAATGCTTACTTTTCAGAACAAAAAACCAAACTGCCTGTCCCTCCTAAATTTCTATATCCCACGCACACCAGCCAAACTCGTGATATATGATTCAGATTGTGGTGTTTTGGTTAATTGATAGGAAAATTACTCAATTATTGTTCCAAAAAGAATGAAAGACTAAATGCCGCTAACTTTGAATTTGGACGTCAAAACTCAAAACTAATAGGTGGTCAAAGTTTCTTTTTTCTTAGTCATCTCAAATTATTTTCCGATCTTTACAAAAAGGATGATTGTTTCCACTTTAACTTCAATGCTATCAAGTTGCATGAAATATGGATCTTTCTCGGTGTCGAGGGGAGAGACATCAGTACCGAAAATTTTTGGTTTGCTAGAAAGTTTGATTGCTTGATCCCCTAAAAGTGCTTAAAAAAAATAAATCAAAGCTATAAGACTAAATTTGACTAAGCTAGAGAAACATAATGGAAGTACATGAAATAAAACTATTCTATATTTACAATAAAAAGGACTTAGTTTTCTACAAGGCAGAAACATGTCTGTTATCAGCAACATTGTCTTTGGTATCACGTCTGCGCACACGGCTGCGCACGCGACGCTGTTGGCATCTGCCTGCAGCTGGGCGCTGGAGAGCGATATCAGTGGGGCGACAGAGGCACATGCGCGCATGTCACTTGGCGCAGCCAAGACCACGGGTCCGTCCGTGGCGCTAGGCGTTGGAAGGCTTGCTAGGACGCTACAGGGCGCGCCCAAGGGGTCATGGGGCATGGCTGGAAAGTCTCCATGACATTCTCCCCCACTTCAGTTGGCGACGTCCCCTGCACCTTACTTGCAAGATAATAATCAATTAGGCTCTTGTACCCTTTGAGGTGTGTTACCCTCTCCCAAGTATTCTCCTCTGCATCACACCCCTGCCATTTCACCAAGAACTCTTGGTGATCTTTCTTTGATGCATGAATCACTCTATCATCAAGGATAGCTTCAACACGCCTTTTTCCGGTTGAATTAGGGACTCAAATACTGGGTATTGTGAGCTGTCTCCGTAAAGGATCCTCCGTCTCTTCCCGAAAAGGTTTCAGAAGGCTGATATGGAAGACGGGATAAATTTTCCACCAAACTGGGGTATCCACCCAGTATGCAACATCCCCAATGTGCCTTTCAATGGATAATGGTCCAATATATTTTTACAATAGGCGAGGGTCATGGACCCCGTAAATAAGTACTGCTTTAGGATTTTGACCATCACTTTGTCTCTTAGTTGGTATTCAACAAAGCGATGATTTTGACCAGCATGCCTCTTCATCCGCTTTTGGGCTTTGACGAGGTAGCTCCGCACTATCTCCAAATTTTGCTTCCATTCTATTGAGAAGCTAGCAACTCGAGTGAAATTTGACATGTTTGGTGCATTCACGGTGTATGGGAGTAACGGTTGCTACACGATAACAATTTCAAAAGCATTTTTGTTTGTACTAGAGCTCTTTTGTGAATTGAAATACAGTTGAGCAGCACCCAGAAGCTTCACCCAATTCTTCTGCGATCGGGTTACAAAGTGGCGGAGATATTCCTCCAACATACCATTGAACTGCTCTGTCTGGCCATCGGATTGCGTATGAAAGCTTAAGTTGTGACTCAATTTTGAATCGCGGCACTTGAAGAGTTGGGTCCAAAAGTTGCTAGTGAAGTGTGAGTCGCAAGCACTAACAATGTCTTTGGGCAGGCCCCAATATTTGATGACATGCTGATTTATATTGTGGGGCTGCTATAAAGGTATCATACATGGAAAACCGATCCACCACAACCAAGATAGTTGTGAGATCTCCGTCCTTGGGCAATCCGGTGATAAAATCCAGGGAAACGCTTTCCCAAGGTCTCTTTGGGACAACTAGTGGTTCCAAGAGCCCCGCTTGTGACAAGCAGTCCTTCTGGCGTACTAGACAAATCTTCATATACTGAGCGACGTCATCAGACATTTGAGGCCAATAATATGCACGGCGAAGGAATGCCATGGTGCGTTCTTCACTGGGATGGCTGACCTACAGAGTATATATTCCGCCAAGATTCCTACGTAGATCTCCTCCTTTAGGAACATAAAGCCGGTTCCCTTTCATTTTTAGAAACCCATCTTCCATGTAGAAATGGCGAGTCTTGCCCTATCCTACCAAATCAACCAAATATTGTGCAACAAGATCCTTAATGAGTAGATCCTATATCTGGTCCTTGATGGAGGTGGATAATTCGCTCCCCTTAGGGTGGCGAGTAGGCACACCAATGCTAGATCAGCTCTCCGATTGAGCACATCAGCAGCATAATTGGTCTTCCCACTTAGGGACTCCAGGTTGAAGTGGAATTCAGCTAGGAGATCCTACCACCTTCCCTGTCGACATTCAGCTTCGGCTAGGTCATGAAACGGCTAACAACTATATTGTCTGTCTTGATCACGAACGGGGTCCCCAGCAAATAGTGCCTCCAAAGACGCTAGTAGTGGACGACTTCCAATAATGCTTTCTCAAGGGCGTCAAAGCATCGCTCTGCATCCTTCAGCTTCGGGTACTCGTACGCTATAGGATGCCCTTCTTGTAGCAAGACTTTATTGAGGGCATAGTCGGATGCATCCATTTGTACGTCAAATGCCTTAGCCAAATCAGGTAGGGCAAAGACGAGGATACTAGGCATAACCGCTTTTAATGCGTTGAAGGCCTCCGCTCGCCTGGTTCCCCAATCCCAGGGCTTGAGCTTCTTGAGGAGTTCTATCAATGTCACTGCGATGAGGGAGTGGTTTCTCATAAATCGCCGGTAGAAATTGCATAGGCCAAGGAACTCCCTCAAGGCGTGGATACCCTTAGGCGGCAGCAACTCTCTGAATGCTTTAATCTTATGTCTGTCCATGTTTATCTACCCTTCCTCGATGACATGTCCGAGGAAGTCAATTTGTTTTTGAGCAAATAAGCACTCGGATAGCTTCGCATATAGTTCATGCTCCCATAATCGAGCTAGGACCTTCCGCAAGTGCACCAGGTGTTCTTCCAATGTTTGGCTATATACCAAAATGTCATCAAAGTAGACTACCACGAATTCATCAATGTAGTCTCGAAAGACTTGGTTCGTCAGGGTGCAGGCGAATGGAATAACGAGGAAGTCGTACGAACCATATCTTGTCACATAGGTCATCTTGTGTTCATCATCCTCTACAATCCGAACTTTCCAGGTCTATCTTAGTGAACACCGTCGCACCACCCGGTCTATCGAACAAGTCTGCCATTAGGGGAATAAGGTACTTGTTCTTCATTGTGATTTTGTTTAGATCCCGATAATCCACACAGAGTAGAAGGCTGCCATCATGTTTTTTTTGGAATAGAACAAAGGATCCATATGGGGACTTGGAGCAATGATCCCCGTATCTAACATTTCCGTCAATTGCCTCTGAAGCTCGATGAGTTCGGGTTGTGACATTCTGTAAGGTTCCCCAGTGCGCCTAGGCGGGAGTCGCTTTGGAATATCTTGTGGCATGACATCTTCAAATTCCAGTAGTAGCTCATTCACGGGTTCAAGAATGGGATCCAAATAGCGTTCTATATCTTCAATACAGAGGGTTGCTAGGAACATAGGTTCATGTCTTTTGACCCCTTTTTCAACTGCAAGGCCGAGATGTTCTCATCGACCATCTTCTTAGGCATGCACAGGATAATGCAGGGCTTAGCCCCATTTGTTCCCATCATCAGTAGCATGTCTGCATATGGTATGGGCATGGTGTTGGTTTGCCTTGGGAATTTCAACCCAACTATCAACTCGAAGTTATCTATGTGTGATACTCGCAGGTTGAATTTTCCTTCCTAAGGGCCAAGCTTCATTGATACCTCTTTGGCTATTCCACCCACTAGCTGAGGAGGCGAGTTGATATCCAGACACGACCTCTAACTTTTCCTACAACTAGACCGAGGAGCCCCACCTGAGTTGAGGCTAAGTAGTTGTGGGTAGCACCCATTTCTATCATCGCCTGAATGGGCTTGCCATTCACCTGCATCTGGACGAACATTAGGGTTATCTCTTTTTTAGGAGAGGTCCCCTCATCCGCCTTCTTTTTCCCTTTCTTGGTTATAAGATATAGGTCCTTCTTCTTACGGATACCAGCACTAGTGTCCACTGATACGTGAGAAATAAAGCCAACAATTGTATTGAAGGCACCTCCTGGTTCAGTCTGGCCTGTATAATTTGAGTCGTCATCAGTCCCATCATCAAAAACTTGATATCCGTTCATCTGTGCATGTGGGCATTCATTGTTCCAATGTGGTTCGGCGCAATAAGGACATCTTGAAGGAGGCTTTCTCCCTCCATCATTGTTGCTTGATACAATGCTATTGTTGTCTGAGGAGGGAGCGTTAGGCTGCACTTCGATCTCCCCCACTTTTTCTAGGGTCACCATTGCTGGGCTGGCCCCCTTTGAATCCCGCTCGGGCAAGCGGTTGAGGCCTATTCTTATGAGATTCCACTTGATTATCCCCAAGTCATTCAACTGCTTGGATCGCCTTGGGTAGGGTATCTACCCTTTGTCTTTCCATCTCCATACGGGCATAAGGTTTCAACCCTTCCAAGAAGGTGAAGATCTTGTCTTTGTCCCCCATGTCATGTATGTTTAGCATGAGCACGGAGAATTCCCCCACGTAGTCCCGTACTTATTTGGCATGGCGGAGCTCCCAGAGCTTTCTCCTTGCGTTGTATTCAACATTTTCGGGGAAGAACTATAGGCGTATGACTGCTTGCAGTTTTGCCCATGTCTCGAGAGCATCTTCAATTGCCCTGATGGCTTCGTACTTCACCCGCCACCAGAGTTTAGCATAAGCCTGAAGATACATGGCAGCAGTTGCTACCTTCTTAGCTTCTTCTAGGTCCCAAATAACATTGAAGTATTGTTCGATGTCACAGATTAAGTTTTCCACTTCCTTGGCATTTCTAGCTTCATTGTATGGCTTTAGCTCAGGAATTCCAGTTTTTGTGTCGCGGAAGCGGGGTTCACAATGCCCCTGATTTGGTTCCACCTCCTCGAAGCAGGCCTTGTAAAGCAGTATTGACAACATTGAGCTGGTCTGTCAAGTTATCAATTGTTTATTGCATGGCGGTCACCATGTCCGCCTCTTGCGCCCTGTAGGCTAAATCCTCGGCACGCTCCTGTTGGAGTCCCTCGATCAAATTAAATAATAAAAATAAGGAAAGTAGTATATTAGTTAAAGATTTTTAATAGAGTCTAGACTTGTTGTATACGGTTAAAACTGGGCCTACCGGATTTTACTATTTGATTGAGGATAGAGAGTTGTGTCAAAGGTCGGCAGCCGAGGTTCGAGGACATAGGCACTTAGCGAAGATCTAGGTCAGCAGTGATCGAGACCTAAAAGAGACATACATCGAGCAAATCATATTAACGGAAAGGCGAGATATCCGTGACTGGCTGAAGATCATGGCGTAAATCTTGGAAGAGATCAAATCAAGGCCAGTTATTTAGTTAATCATGGGATTTACTTCTGTAACTAGAATTGTACCATAAATAGAATTCCTATATTATATAAAGAGAGCCCTGATCATCTTGTATCCAACTGACATTCTCGCATATCAAAGCAATACATTACTTTTTAGATTATATTCTTCTTAACTATTTTGGGCACCAATGTGTTCGAGGGAACTTAAGCTCGAGTGTTAAATCATGTTTTAAGGCTGGTTTGCTTTATCTCATTATTAATATTTACTGTAATTTCTACGTCTATCAATTGGCATTAAGTAAAATTATGTGTCCTTAAAATCATATTATAAGTTTAATTCTTATTCGATTTTTAGGGTAATTAATTTGGCGCCCACCGTGGGGCTAAGGATAATAATGATTGCCTAGTATTAATCCTCATAGCACGCACTACTTTACGATTGTTCTCGTAAGTGTCTTGATTTCAGGAATCAGCATGTCAAATTCTCAAGCAGGGACCACTCACAGATAAACGGGCCTAGTTCTTCATGACGAGAAAGAGAACATAGTCGCCCAAGGAAACCGAGTACCTCCAGCCAATCCCGATGGACCACCAGCCATAGATCCAGTCGATGTCAGTTCTCTTGTTGCCATTCATGGAAATTTAGGCACCGCCCCTGAAAATAGCATGCGTAGAGACGCCCAGGAAGCCGATGAGAATGCACAGAGCGGTGAAGAAGGCAAGATTAAACTTCGAATGATATTTGAAATGTTGCAGACTTTGCAAGCTGCGATAGCGTAGCTCCAAAATTAGAATCAAGCACCAAGCAGAATTGATCTTGATACATCACAGGAAGTTATTGCTAGGGTTGAACCTGTACCAGAGAAATCGAATAATAATGGATCGGGAACTGAGCCCGCCATGATGAAGATTCTCTAGGAGCTCACTAAATAGATTGAATCGGGAGAAAAGAAAATTAAGGCTAATGACAAGAAGGTAGAAACGTACAATTCATGGGTTGACCAAACGTCGGGGGCACCCTGATTCTGAAAGGCTTGGATTCGAATAAGTTTGTTCAGAAGCCTTTTCCTCCAAGTGCGGCTCCGAAACTCATTCCAAAGAAGTTTTGCATGTCAGAAAATCCCAAATATAATGGAACCACTAATCCTAATGAGCATGTCATTTCTTATACATGTGCAATAAAAGGAAATGGCTTAGAAGATGATGAAATTGAATCTGTTCTAATGAAGAAGTTCGGAGAAACTTTATCGAAGGGTACAATGATATGGTACCACAACTTTCCGCCCAATCCCACTGATACGTTCGACATGCTTGTCGATTCGTAGGCATATGCCGAAGCGATAAAGGTCACGACTAAGAAGTCGGACCTCTTCAAAGTGCAAAAAAAGGACAATGAAATGCTAAGGGAATTCGTATCTTGGTTTTATATGAAACACATGGACTTACGATGATTGGGCTGTCCAAGCCTTCACTTAAAGTTTGAGCGAGCGAAGTTCGATAGCATCAGGACAATTAAAACAAAATTTGATTAAATATCCACCTGTGACCTAGGCTGATGTACATAACCGATACTAGTCAAAGATCATGGTCGAGGATGATCAATTACGAGCCCCTTCTGGTTTCGTCTACCCAAATAGATCCTACGACATAGTTCCAAGGGACATCGACAGAGAGCCCAGTCAAACAGAGATCGGAACCAACCATATAACACAGATCGTAGAAATAATAGATCGGGACATAATCCCATTTGAAATGATACCCCTGAGGGCTCATGAGTAAGAGTGGCTTTTATAAGAATGTCGAGCCTAAAGAAGCGCCACGGTTATCAGAATATAACTTCAGCATTGATGCATCAGGCATTGTATAAGCTATTGGACGAATCAAGGATACAAGGTAGTCTAGAACCCCACAGACCTATCCAGCTCAAAGGAACCCTAATAAAATGTGAAAATACCATGGAACTCATGGTCACAGATCCGAAGACTACAGAAAGTTAAGGGAGGAGATAGCTCGTTTGTTCAACGAGGGTCACCTTCGAGAGTTCCTGGGTGACCAAGCTAAAAATCACTTTAGAGATAGGTATGCAAACAGGAAAAACAAACATGAGGAACCACAACACGTAATTCATACGATCGTTGGTGGGGTCAATACTCTTCAAGGCCCAATATTTAAACGTACCAAGGTGACAATCACAAGGGAGAAATGTACCCGGGACTACTTACCAGAAGATACCTTATTTTTCAACGATGAGGATGCATAAGGGATCGAACAACCTCACAACGATACTCCGGTAATATCTATCCTTATGAATAAAATTCAAATTAAACGTATGATGATTGATCCAGATAGCTTAGCAAACATTATTCAATCGAGGGTCGTAGAGCAACTTGGCCTCCAGGATCAAATCATACATGTAGCTCGAGTACTCAATGATTTCAATATGACAAGTGAAACCACCAAAGGGGAAATTAGTTTTCCAGTAAATGTGGTCGGAACTATCCAAGAAACAAAGTTACATGTAATCGAAGGTGACATGAGATACAACACGCTGCTTGGAAGACCTTGGATTAATAATATAAGGGCAGTACCTTCAATTCTTCATCAAGTCTTGAAATTTCCTCCACCGGAAGGAATCAAAACGGTGTACTGTGAACAACGCACTGCCAAAGAGATGTTTGCAATCGGCGAAATAGTACCAATATCGGCGCTTTCGTCAATAAAGGGATCAGAGTCAAGGGGAAAACAAAAATTCAAATAACAACCACAGGCACCGGCCTCGGCGCCTGTCGCTCTCAAATGCACACGCAAGTATCGTGGTCGTACAAGTAGTAGAATGATAAGTCGAGTTTCGAACCCACGGAAACTTATATTAACAACTCACTAATCCACCAATATTCTTATTCCGTCAAGCCAAGTTCGAGTTCAAGAGTTTAGTTATGCCAATTATTTTAAATGACAACTAAATTATCAAGTATCATGTTGATTGTTGTGTAATTAATAAATACAAATATACCAGGGTTGTGATTAATTTACCTATTATATTGTGTTCTAATTAACTTGTCTTTTCATATAATTCACTCATGGTTGTTAATTAATCAATAAATGCTCTCATTGCCTTCTCCTGAAGTACCACTCACCTATTCTCAATAGATTAACGTATATATTCCTATGAAATCAATCTATTAAGAATGCATTAAGATCACAATATTTAATTAAGCATGGAGATTAGGTATATTACTATCCTAACCACAAATCTGCTCCCCTTACGGGTTAAGATCATACTTTCTTCAATTCTTCTCTAATCTAAACATAGCTTTTCCAAACATAGCATAGATAGTAAATAAAACTCAACTGATGACCAAACAATTAGGCAATTTAAACATAGAATTGAAGAAACAACCATAGATGAATGAATTATAATCAAGATCTAGTTAATCTCAAACAACAATATTCATGACTAAATCACAACCCCAAAACAATGGATGTTTTAGCCACTCATGATCATACAAAACTCAACAATAAAAGTCTTAAACATATTATAAACAAACAACTAGAAGAAGGTTAGAAAGAACTCTTTTAATTCTTGCTCCAAGGTGGTATTTTTTCTTCTCCTTTCTTGCTCCAAGATGAGTCTTCAATGGCTTCTCTCCAAAAATGAATAGTGTTTTTCCACTCTTCTCTCAAAATCTGATCCTGTTTTCTTAGTGGAACTTTTGCTTTATTGTGGTTTAGTGGATTAAACTCAATTTGCCAATTGTATCCCTCAATAATTGCCCTATCTAGACGGGACTAGCACGGGAGCGCACGGCCCCCACTAGTGAGGTTTTATTCTGCCCAAATTGCTGGACTAGCGCGGGAGCACATGACCGGCGCACGTCCCGCGCTAGTGGGGTTTTCCTCTGTGAATATATTGCTGCTCAACTTTTCCTCATTTGACTCCAATTTTCACTTGTTTACCGTCATAAATCCTCATTTGTTTATTGAACTCCTGTGAGACATTAAAGTCACTATTAGAGCGAATTTTTGTATTTAGTTAAACATTTCAACATTTACAATAGTAACCCATCCTTAAGTTGAGCTAAAACATAGGTTATATCAAACAATTTAGCTTATTAGCAGCCCCACTGGAGGGGTAGGAGATCTTCGAGGATGAAGATTATATGATACCTTGAACCTTCATAACTCCCAATAATTCTGATGCAACAAAGTCAACGATCGAGGAGCTGGAACAACACATACTAATCGAGCATGTTCCTGATCGAAAGGCATACATGGGCACAGAGTTAACTCCCGAGCTTAGAGAAAAACTTGTTCAAATCCTGTTAAATAACATGGATTTTTTCCTTCGTCCCACCTGGATATGACATGAATCCTACCAGAGATCACAATATATCGTTTAAGCCTGGATCCAAAGTTCAGACCAATAAAGCAAAAGAGAAGTCCCCGGTCCGAGGTAAAACATACATTCATCAAGGACGAGGTAACCAAACTTATCAAGATAGGATCTATTCGGGAAGTAAAATATCCCGGATGGTTAGAAAACGTAGTTTTAGTCCCTAAAAAAGGGAACAAACTTAGAATGTGCGTAGATTATAAAAATTTGAACAAAGCATGTCCCAACGACTCTTTTCCTCTTCCGAATATCGGTCGTATGATCGATGCTATGGCTTGCCACAAGATCCTTAGTTTTCTTGCAAATGAACCTAGAGGATCAGAAAAGGACTTCATTCATCACTAATTATGGCACCTATTGTTATAATGTAATGCCGTTTGGGCTAAAAATGCTAGTGCTACTTACCGATTCCTAGTGAATCAAATGTTTGAGTAAAAAATAGGTAAATCAACAGAGGTATATATTAACGATATGCTAGTTAAGTCCCTCGTGCAAAGGGCCATTTAACACATTTGCAGGAAACTTTCAACACATTGAGAAAATACAACATGAAGATCAAATGTGCATTCTGAGACGGTTCAGGCAAGTTCCTCTGCTTTATGGTGTTAAAATGGGGAATCACGATCAACCCCAATAAAATCAAGGCAATCGAAGACATCACGGTCGTGTACAGTGTTAAGGTCGTACAAAGATTAACAAGGCGGATTGCCGCCATAGGCCGATTTATCTCAAGGTCTTAAGATCAAAGTCACAGGTTCTTCTCACCGCTCAAAAAGAAGAACAATTTCTCGTAGACCTTGGAATGCCAACAGGCGCAAGATGAGTTAAGTGGTGTCCAAGTTCGAAAAGATCAAGATATGTAATTTCCTATTTACTATGTTAGTCAAACATTAGGTGAAACCAAGACCCGCTACCCACACTTAGAAAAACTAGTGCTTGCTCTAATAAGCGCCTCTAGGAAATTAAATCCATATTTTTAGCCCTTCACAATTTGTGTCGTGACCTCTTATCTTCTTCGTAATGTTCTACACAAGCCCGAGCCGATTGGCTAAATGGGCCGTCAAAATCAGTGGGTATGATATCGAGTATCAACACCGCATGGCCACCAAGTCTCAAATCTTAGCAGACTCCGTGGCCGACTTCATGCCAGCCCTCACACCCGAGGTCAAAAAAGAACTTTCGTTAAAAAAGGGGTAATCTTTGGGGGTGTTGACCCTTTTCACATATGGCGCTTCGAATGTGAAGGGGTCCGGGCTAGACACCATTTTGAAGCCGCCGATAGGCAATACAATTAGACAATCTATCAAATCCTCTAATTTGACTAACAATTAGGCCGAGTATGAGGTCATGATTGCAGGCCTCGAGCTAGCTAAAAGCTTGGCAGTAGAGGTCATCAAGGCCAAGTGTGACTCCGTACTTGTGGTAAACCAAGTCAACAGGACCTTCGAGGTTTGAGAAGATCGAACATAGAGGTACTTGGACAAGCTGTAGGTATCCTTACACCGGTTTAATGAATGGACCCTACAGTATGTACCTCGAGAGCAGAATAGTGAGGCCGATGCCCTTGCAAATTTAGGGTCATCAGTCGAGGATGACAAAATTAGCTCGGGGACAATAGTACAACTTTTAAAGTTAGTAATCGAGGAAGCATAAGGCCATGCCTAAATAAAATCCAAAACCTTAACATGGGATTGGAGGAACAAATTTATTGAGTATCTAAAAAACGGGAAGCTTCCATCGGACCCTAAGGAGTTGAGGACTCTGCGAACAAAGGTTGCATGTTTCACATTAGCTGAAGATGGAACATTATACAGAAGGATGTTTTATGGACCGGTGTCAATATGTTTGGGTCCGGGACACACCGAATACGTCTTACGAGACATTCACAAGGGTACTTGCAGGAACCATTTGGGTGCCTAATAACTGGTTCGCAAAGTCATCAAAATGAGGCAGTATTGTGCCAATATGGAAAAGATACTAGGGAATTCATTCGAAAATGCGATAAATGCCAAAGATATGCACCGATGATCCACCAACCCGGAGAGCAACTTCATTCAGTCCTATCCTCATAGTCGTTCATGAAATGGGGAATGGATATCGTCGGCCCTTTGCCATCGCCCCTAGGTAAAGCTAAATTCATTTTATTTATGAGTGACTATTTTTCTAAGTAGGTTGAAGCATAGGCTTTCGAGAAAGTCAGAGAAAAAATGTTATAAACTTCATCTAGGATCACATCATATGCTGATTCGGGAATGTCGTGATCCAGATTCCTACCCTTGGGAGTCGTGATGGAGCCTATTAGTGAGAGCTAAGCAGGTCCATCATTACAAATATTTTAGTTTTTCAATTTTTAACCCATTAACAGTTGTGAATTAACATCATATAAATAGCGGAAACAATAAAGAGAAAGAATGAAATGTAAGAACTTAAAATAATATCGATACAATTCCATACACATAAGCTACCCATTACTAGTGTCACAATTTTATAAACTGTCTAGGAATACTACTAATAGGGGTCCGAAAGATAAATACAAATATGTTTATGAAATACATAAAAGAAATAGTATGGAATGATAGAAGGAGACACCAAGGTCTGCGGACGCCTGCAGGAATATTTCGTGTCGCCTGCTGGACTGAAGGCAGCAACCTCACTGCGGTCCAAAAGCTGTAGTACCGGGATCTGCACATAGTGCAAACTGTAGTATCAGCACAACCGACCCCGTGTGCTGGTAAGTGGCTAGCCTAATCTCACCGAAGTAGTGATGAGGCTAGGACAAGACTACCAAATAAACATGTTCAGTTAAATCATATATAGTGAAAAAATAAAGGCAGAAATTTACAGTTAAAGATAAGATGGGGAAACATGTTGCATGGTAAAACAAGTAACAACAGAAGACCAAAAGATATATGTAATGAACACCATATTTCAATTATCAGCAAGAATCGAAAATCAAAGGCAAGTGCACGGCATCACCCTTCATGCTTTTACTCTCGTCCTAACCATAGGAATTAATATAATTGGCACGATATCACCCTTCGTGCTTTTACCTCACATAATCATGGCACAGAATTATCCTTGATGCATTATCACTCATATCATGGCACGGCATTGTACATCGTACGACACGACATCACCCTTTGTGCTTTTACCTCACAATATGGGCACGACATCACCCTTCGTGCTTTACACTCTTCCTCACCCAAGAAACAATCACAAAGAAATTTGGGCAAGAGAATCAATAATATCACAATAAAATCCCGGCAAGGGAATAATAACATATCATTAATATCCCGGCAAGGGAAACAATATCATGAGTAATAACATCCCGGCAAGGGAGATAATATCAAAAGCAATAACATCCCGGCAAGGGAGACAATATCATAAACCTCTTCTCTTTTCCACATTTACTTCATAACTCAATTCTCAACTTGAGCCAACACTCTACAATGTTCTATTACCAATAATACTTCCACAAGGCTTGCTAAACAATAGAAATCATCATATAAAGCATGGACAATACGAAATAGAGTCACATTAATCATAGTATTAGACTCATGGGCATGCTTGACACCAACATATAGATACTCATCACCATGCCTATATATCGTACTCAACAGTTAACACATAGCAAATAAGACACAACTTCTAATCCCTCAAGCTAAGGTTAGACCAAACACTTACCTCAATTCCACAAACACAATTCAAACCTCAATTATCACTTTATCTCTTGTTTCCACCACAAATTTGCTTGTATCTAGCTACAATTTACTTAACGATATCAATAAATGCTAAATGAATCAATTCTAATGCATGAAAATAGGTTTTCCAATGATTTCTCCAAAAATTCAAAAATTGATCCGGGCCCACATAGTCAAAACCCGAGGTTCGAACCAAAATGCAATTGCCCATCCACACAGGAACTCAAATATATAATTTGTTTTGAAATCGGACATCAAATCAAGGTTCAAATCTCCAAAAATTGGAAATCCTAAGTTCTACCCAAAACACCCAATTTTCCTCATGAAAACCCTTGATTTTGAATTGAAATCATGTGAAAAGATATTCTAGATTAAAGAAAATGAGTTAGAAACAACTTATATTTGATTTGGAGAAGAACTATTTTTAGAAAATCGTCCAAGAGAGCTTAGGGTTGAAGAGAGTTTGAAAAATGAAGAAATATGCATCTAAGTCCTAATTCACTGGTCGTACATGTCGCAATTGCGACCAGGGTGCACAATTGCGAACCCTTTCAGGACCTGTTACCTTCGCATTTGCGATAGTAGTGTCACATTTGCGACCAAGGCATGCCCAAGCTAGGTTCGCATTTTCAACATCCGGGTCGCAATTCCTATGCTTGAGAACTTCGCAACTGCGAAGCTTGATCTAGCAATTGCGAGATCATAGACCTGAGCAAAATATCAGATACCAACAACCATTTTTCCTAAGCCCAATTTCATTCAGTGGCCTATCCAAAACTCACCCGAGCCTCGGGGCTCCAAACTAAACATGCATGCAAGTCCGAAGCGTGCTATCAAATCATCAAAATAAAATCAAAAACTATGAATTAAGCCTCAAATTTATGAAATCACTCAAGAACCTCAAAATTACTATTTTCTCAACTATAGGTCCTACTTTATACCAAATAAACTCCGATCTTTATCAAATTTTATAGATTCATTTTAATTATTATTTCAAACTTGTATCGGGCTTCGGAACCAAGATACGGGCCCGATACAATCAAGAAAATGCATCAATTCACTTCTAAAAATATTTATATTTTCCAGAAAATAATTTTCTTTGAAAATTCATTTGTCAGGGTTGGAACCTCAGAATTTTATTCCGGGCATATACCCATGTCCGAAATTTTACTACAAACCCTAGAGATCGTCATATCACGTGTCCAGGTGCATTTACCAAGAATGTTGACCCAAGTCATTTTTATTCAATTTTAAAAGCCAATTTCCTTATTTCACTTAGTTTTCACATAAAAGCTTTCCAGAAATGCGCTCGGACTGTGCATGCAAATCGGGGTGAGACAAAAAGAGGTTTTTAAGGCCTCAAAACACTGAATTTACTTTCAAAATGAGTAATGACCTTTTGGGTCATCACATTCTCCACCTGTAAAATAATCGTTCGTCCTCGAATGGTCTTAAGAAAAGTGCCTGAGTCAGAGAAAAGATGGGGATATCGGCTCCACATATCCGACTCGATCTCCTAGATCGCTGCCTCAATAGGCTGACCTCTCCACTTAACACGAACAGAAGGAAAACTCTTCGATATCAACTGACAAACCTGTCGATCTTGTATAGCTACTGGCTCCTCCTTATAGGACAATTCCTTGTCCAACTGGACAGTGCTGAAGTCTGATACGTGGGATGGGTCGCCGTGATACTTCTGAAGCATAGACGCATGAAACACTGGATGCACGGCTGATAAACTCGGCGACAATGCAAGTCTGAAAGCCAAGTCTCCTACTCGATCAAGAATCTCAAATGGGCCAATGAATCTCAAGATATGCTTTCCCCTCTTCCCAAATCTTATCACACCCTTCATAGGCGACACCTAAAGCAACACCTGCTCGTCGACCATGAATGCCACATCATGAACCTTACGGTCGTCATATCTCTTTTTCCTGGACTAATATATACAAAGCCTATCCTAAATGATCCTGACCTTGTCCAAGGCATCCTATACTTGATCCGTACCCAACAACCGAGCCTCTCCCGTCTCAAACCATCTAATCGGCGGTCGACACCGCCTACCATATAATGCCTCATAAGTACTCATCTGGATGCTTGACTGGTAGTTGTTGTTGTAGGCAAACTCCGCTAAAGGCAAGAACTGATCCCACGAGCCTCGAAACTCAATGACACAAGGTCGGAGCACATCCTCCAAAATCTGAATAGTAAGCTCGAACTACCCTCATGTCTGAGGATGAAATGATGTGCTTAACTCGACCCGTGTTCCCAACTCACGCTAAACTGCCCTCCAAAAATGTGAGGTAAACTGCATACCTCGGTCCAAAATGATGGACACAGGCATACTATGAAGACGAACAATCTCCCGGATATAGATCTCAGCTAACCTCTCGGAGGAATATGAGACTGCCACGGGAATGAAATGTACTGACTTGGTCTACCTATCAACAATAACCCACACTGCATCAAACTTACTCTGAGTCTGTGGAAGTCCAACCACAAAGTGCATAGTGATATGCTTCCATTTCCACTCAGGAATCCCAATATTCTCGAACAAACCACCAGGTCTCTGATTCTCGTACTTTACTAGCTGAAAATTCAAACACCAAGCCACATATACGACAATGTCCTTCTTCATCCTCCTCTACCAAAAATACTGCCGCAAATCCTGTAACATTTTAGTGGAGCCCGAATGAATAGAGTACCGGGAACTATGGGCCTCCTCTAAAATCAACTCTCGAAGTCCATCCACATTAGGCACACAAGTACGACCCTGCATCCTCAAATCTCCATCATCTCCAACTATAACCTGCTTGGGACCTCCGTGTCTCAATGTATCTCTAGGGACAAGCAAATGAGGATCATCATACTGTCGATCTTGAATACGCTCAAATAATAAAGAACGAGCGACTGTGCAAGCTAACACACGGCTGGGCTCAGAAACATCTAACCTCAAGAACTGGTTTGCCAAAGCTTGAACATCCAAAGCAAGCGGCCTCTCACAACTAGAATATACACAAGACTGACAATATTGGCTGACTTCCTACTCAAAGATTCAGCCATCACATTGGCCTTTCCCTGATGAAATAAGATGGTGATATCGTTGTCTTTCAATTGCTCCAATCACCTTTTTTGCCTCAAATTTAGCTCCTTCTGCTTGAACAAATACTGTAGACTCTTGTGATCCGTGAACACCTCACATGACATGCTATATAGATAAAGACTCAAAATCTTCAATGCGTGAACAATGGATGCTAACTTCAAGTCATGAATTGGATAATTCTTCTCATGAATCTTCAATTGTCGCGAAGCATATGCAATGACCTTGCCACCCTACATCAACACTGCATCTAGTCCAATACGAGATGCATCACAATAAACTGTAGATGGCCTTGAACCTTTGGGCAAAACCAACACTGGCGCTGTAGTCAAAACTATCTTGAGCTTCTGAAAGCTCGCCTTACACTCGTCTGACTACTCAAAATAGGCCCCCTTATAGGTCAATCTGGTCATTGGGGTTGCAATAGATGAAACCCCTCCACAAACTGACGGTAATAGCCTGCCAAACCCAAAAAACTACTGATCTCTGTAGCTGACGCGGGACTAGGTCAGTTCATAATTGCCTCTATCTTCTTTAGATCCATTGGAATACCCTATGTTGAAACAACGTGACCCAAGAATGCAACCGAACTCAAATAGAACTCACACTTCGAAAACTTAGCATACAACTAACTATCTCTCAAAGTTTGAAGAACAAATCTCAGATGTTGCTCATGCTCCTCACGGCTGCGGGAATAAATCAAAATATCACCAATGAAGACTATCGCGAATGAATCAAAGTAAGGCTTGAACACCCGGTTCATCAAATCCATGAAAGTTGTTGGGGCATTTGTCAATTCGAATGATATCATGAAGAACTCATAATGTCTGCACTGAGTGCGAAAAGCTGTCTCAGGGACATCGGATGCCCTAATCCTCAACTGATGGTAGCTAAATCTCAAGTAAATCTTCAAAAATACCTTAGCACCCTGAAGATGATCAAACAAATCATCAATCATGGAAATGGATACTTATTCTTGATTGTAACCTTGTTCAACTGCTGATAATCTATGCACATCCTCATCGATCCGTACTTCTTCTTAACAAACAACATCAGCACACCCCAAACGAGACATTAGGTCTAATAAAGCCTTTATCAAGAAAGTCTTGCAATTCCTTCTTCAGTTCTTTCAACTCAGGTACGATACGACGGAATAGAAATGGACTGAGTGCTCGGAGCCAAATCAATGCGGAAGTCAATATCCCTATCGGGTGGCATACCCGGCAGGTCTGAAGGAAATACCTTAGGAAACTCACGAACAATAGGCACATAATCCTTAGAAGGAACATCGGCACTACAATCACGAATATAAGAGCACTCAAGGAATCACTAGGCATAACTAGATATGGTGCAAAATAAGATGACATATAGGAGTACATAGATCCTGGATCAAATCGAACTGAAGCATCTCTACTACAAACCAGAATAGTACATGTGATAACTGGATCACAAGCCTTAACCTCAAGCCTGGCTGGAAGAGCATAGCATTGGGGCTAGGCCCTACCAGTCTGAACTATATAAATGGGATGTCCTCCTGCTGGCCGGCCTCCACCTTTAGCGACCTGACCTACACCTGTATTATCTCTAACTCCACCTCTATAACTTTTACATCCACCTCTAGCTAGCTGAGCGGGCGTTGGACACTCGATGCCTGAAAAATGGCACGGCAACCCTAATGCTAAGAGATTCTTGGTGCTCGAGGGAAAAATCTAGAAATATGCATCGTATTGCCACAAGTACAACAAGACCTCGGCTACTGAGACTGCTGACCCTGATGGCATGAAAACCACTCTGAAAACTCTGGAGAGGAGGTGCACTAGTAGGAGTTAGTGGTGCATTATAGGGCAACTGATTTGAATACTGCATATGAGAACCATGGCCACCTGGAGCACTGTAAGAAGCCTAAAGTGCTGAATGAAACGACCGGGAAGAATGACCCCTAAAGAAAGAGCCACTCCCTCCAGATGAGACACCACTGAACCTGTCCGAATGACGAGGCCTCTTGTCAGACCCCTGACCACTCCCCTTTGATAGAACCATCTCAACTCTCCTATCCACATTGGCCACATCCTAAAAAGAAATCTTGCTCCTCGTCTCTTTAGACATCTGCAATTGAATAGGCTCAACGAACCGCTCAATGAACCTCCTTTATCTCTCTCTCTCTCTCTCTCTCTCTTAGTGGGAAGTATAAAAAGAGCATGACCGGACAAGTCAATAAATTTGTTCTCGTAGTGAGTGACAGTCATAGAACCCTGCTAGAGAAACTCAAACTGCCTCCGATACTTCTCCCTCTGATTGATAGGAAGAAACTTCTCCATAAATAGCTGAGAGAACTAATCCCAAGTCAAATCTGGTGACCTAGCTGGTCTGTCCAAATAATAATCTCCCACCAAGTCTTGGTGGATCCAGACAAATGAAAAGCAGCAAAGTCGACCATATTGGTTTCCACTATCCCTATGTTCCGAAGAACCTCATGACAGCTATCCAAATAATCCTAGGGATCCTCAGAAGAAGTATTACCAAAAGAAGTAGAGAAGAGCTTTGTGAAACTGTCCAATCTCCACAAGGCATTAACAAGCATAGCTGGCCCCTCTCCGGTCTGTGCCACAACACCAGGCTAAACTACCCCAACTGGCTGAGCTGCTGGAGTTGGAAACTGGGAGCCATTTGCTCTGGAGCGCAAGTAGCAAGAGTCTGGGCTCTTCATCCAGCCTGAGAGATGGATGGTGCTAAAGAAGCAAGTCTACCTGGGAAACACTCTCCATAAGGCCCACTAGACGTACCAAAGCATCCTAAAGTACCGGGGTGGCGATAAACCCCTTTAGGACCTGAGCTGGGCCTGCTGGAACTACCTGGGCTGGAACCTCATCATTAAACTCAACCTAAGGCTCTACCGCTGGTGCTTCTACTCGAGCTCTGGGTTGAGACCTACCTCTACCTCGGGCCCTAACATGACCTCGACCTCTACCCCTTGCAGGAGCTGCTACTGCGGGCTCGGCTGCTGGTCAACTGATGAAGCAGTATGTGTTCTCACCATCTGGGAAATAATAGATCGGAAGTTCAACTACCATTGAGAAATCAAATCGCACGGCAGGAAAGAATAGATGTGAAGCTTTTACTAACTCTACAGCCTTTGGGGGATAAATACATATGTCTGCATACCGATCCCTCAGACTCTACTAAGCTTCTCCATGAGTTGTGAGACCTAAGTAACCTAGAGCTCTGATACCAACTTGACACGACCCGTATTTCCCACCCTCGATAGTTATGATGGTGCCTTCTAGTGAGAGCTAAGCAAGCAAATCATTCCAAATATTTACCTTTTCCATTTTTAAGCCATTAACAGTTATAAATTAATATTATATAAACAACAAATATAATAAATCTGAAGAATGAAATGTAACAACTTATAATAATACCGATACAATTCCATAAACATAAGCTAACCAGATCTGGTGTCACAATCTCACAGACTGTCTAGGAATACCACAAATAGGGGTTAGAAAGATAAATACAAAGTTGTTTCTGAAATACATAAATTAAATAGTATGGAAAGATAGAAGGACACGCCATGACCTGTGAACGCTGCAAGACTACCTCGGGTTGCCTGATGGACTGAAGTCAGCAACCTCACTGCGGTCTAAAAGCTGCAGCACCGGGATATGCACACAGTGCTGAGTGTAGTATCAGTACAATCGATTCCATGTGCTGGTATGGGACTAGCCTAATCTCGGCGAAGTAGTGACAAGGCTAGGAAGAGATTACGAAATAAACCTGTGCAGATAAATCATATACAACAAAAAAATAAAGGTAGAAAGTTACAGTTAAAGATTGCAGGGGGGAACATGTTATGGGGAACAACAAGTAACAACAGAAAACCAGCATATAAATGTAAAGAACACCATAATTCAATTGTCAGCAAGAACCGTAAATCAAAGGCATGTGCATGGCATCATTCTTCGTGCTTTTACTCTCGTCCTCACCATAAGAATTATAATCGGTACGACATCACCCTTCGTTCTTTTACCTCACATAATCATGGAACGAAATTATCCTTTGTGCATTATCACTAATATCATTACATGAAATTGTACATCATGCGGCACGGCATCACCCTTCGTGCTTTTACATCACAATATGGGCACGGAATCACCCTTCATGCATTAATACTCTCAAAATCATGCACGGCATCACCCTTCGTTCTTTGCACTCTTCCTCACCCAAGCAACAATAGCAAAGCAATTTGGGCAAGGGAATAAATAATATCACAATAAAATCCCAGCAAGGGAACAATAGCACAACAACAATATCCTAAAAAGGGAAACTATATCATGAGTGATAACATACCAGCAAGGGAGATAATATCTAAAGCAATAACATCACGGCAAAGGGAGACAATTTCATAAACCTCTTCTCTTTTTCACATTTACTTCACAACTCAATTATCAACTTGAGATAACGTTTTACAGCATTCAGTTACCAATAATACCTCTACAAGCATTGTTCAACACTAGAAATGATCATATAAAGCATGGACAATACAAAATGGAGTCATATTAATCATAGTATACTCACGGGCATGCTTGATACCAACTTATAGATCCTCATACCCATGCCTATATGTTGTACTCAAAAATTAACACATAGCAAATAAGACACAACTCATAATCCCTCAAGTTAAGATTAGACCAAGCACTTACCTCAATGCCACAAACACAATTCAAGCCTCAATTATTGCTTTACCTCTTGTTTCCACCACCAATTTTCTTGTATCTAGCCACAATTTACTTAACGATATCAATAAATTCTATATAAATCAATTCTAATTAGATATGGCATTTGTGGAAGGGTGGGTCGGGGCCGTGCATCAAGCCTTGACCCACTAAAATTTTGACCCGCCCCGCCCTATTAAGACTTGCCTCTCCCTACCCCGTTTAGATTCTCTTTCATTTTTTTCTCTTAATTTTTGTTTATTTTCATACATTAGCTTTCGTTAGATCAGATAGTTATTGGATCAAATCCACACACTTGGCTTAACTGAAGATAAATAATTTCAGTCAAATAATATAAGATCTGAAACTAAAATCAATGTATTTCGATAGGATTGAAAATGCAATCTTTCCTTTCTTATATATCCAACCTAATTAAATGCACTAACAAATAACTAACAAATATACCGATGAATGAAGAAGGCAAACTAATTAAATGCAGTAACAAATAACTGAAGGATCATTGCATATTATTTTATTCATCAAGCTTACAACAACCAAGTCATCATGAAGAAAGCATATTAGAAGTGGCTTAGTTAAGGAGACGTGAATTCTAAGTTATTCTATGATATTGTAAAAGAAAATAATGTAGGAGATTTAGTGCGGCTTACGTAACCAGATGAATGAAGAAGGCAAAACGTTGTTCATGTTGCTATATGATTTTATTGTCACTTCTGCTATCCACTGTTAAACAATTTCAACAACAATTCCTTGCCCTGCGCTGCCCTAACCCTTCAATTTTTTCCAAAAATAATATCTTGCCCTGTTTAGCCTACCTTGCCCCGACCCAATAAGAGTTTGATCTGCCTTGCCCCGGCCCAATTAGAGTTTTCCCCGCCCGCCCCAACTGTCACCTCTGATTCTAATGCATGAAAATAGGTTTTCCAATTAGAGTTTTCCCCGCCCGCCCCAACTGTCCCTTCAGAACCTACTGTCTTCGCATTTGCGATAGAACCATCACATTTGCGATGTCGCCTTTGCGATAGAAGTGTCGCATTTGAGACCAAGGCCTGCCTAGGCTAGGTTCGCATTTACGACACCTGGGTTGCAATTCCCATGCCTAAGAACTATGCAATTGCGAATCCCGATCTCGCAGTTGCGAGATCAGAGGCTTGGGCAAAATATCAGATATTAGCAACTTTTTTCCTAAGTGCAATCTCACTCTGTGGCCTATCAAAAACTCACCCGAGCCCTCGGGGCTCCAAACCAAACATGCACTCAATTCCAAAAATATCACACTGACTTACTTGTGCAATAAAATTATCAAAATAACATCAACAACTATGAATTATATCCCTAATTCATGAAATTACTCAAGAACATCAAAATTACTATTTTCTCAACTATAGGTCTTTTTATACCAAACCAATTCCAATCTTTACTAAATTTTACAGATTTATCTTAATTATTATTTTAAACTACCGGGATCCAGAAACTAGATACGGGCCCAATACCATCAAGAACATGGATCAATTCACTTATAAAAACCTTTATATTTTCCTGAAAATAATTTTCTTTAAAAATTTATTTCTCGGCCTTGGGACCTCGGAATTTGATTGCGAGCATATGTCCAAGTCCTAAATTTTACTACAAATCCTACGAGACCATTGGATCACATGTCTGGGTCCGTTTACCAAGAATTTTGACCCAATTCTACTTTATTCAATTTTAAAATCCACTTTCCTTATTTCACTTAGTTTTCACATAAAAGCTTTTCGGAAATGCGTTCGGACTGCGCACACAAATCCAGGTGAGACAAAGAGAGATTTTTAAGGCCTGGGAACACGAATTTGCTTTCAAAAAGAGTAATGACCTGTTGGGTTATCACAATCGTATACGATAATGGAAAACAATTCACCGACAGCAAAATAACAAATATTCTGGAAGATCATAAAATAAAATGGATCCTATCGATACAGTATCATCCAAGTGGGAACGGACAGGCCGAATCGATAAATAAGACCATAATTCAGAATCTAAAAAATATTGAATGGTTTGCCTATAGTCTTTTGGGCGTATTGTGTTAGGATACGTGCTTAACGCTAGAGGGGGGGGGGTGAATAGCGTTTTACACAAATTATGCGGAATTAAAAAAAATTCTGTTGCGGAAATAAATACTGCAGGAATTTAACAAGTGCTGGAAATAAATGCGGAAGGTAAAGAAGGCAGAGATGTATACTGGTTTACCACACCTTGTGGCTAGTCCAGTCCCCGAGAGACTCTCTCGAGATTTCCACTATACCCTGTCGAGCTTACGGGTGCTCAACAAACCTTTACACTTGAGACTTGAATCGAACAAGTCTCAAACACCTGCTTGAGGATACCTCACCCCAAGACTTTCCAGTTAAGCTTCCGGGTGCATAACGAACCTTTACAACTTGAGAACTTGAATCAACACAAGCCTGAAACAAACCTGCTTAAGGAACCCTATCCCTGAGACTTCACAAGAAGGAATACAATTTTCCCTCTTACAACAAGTGTTTACAAAACACTTTCTACTCACTTAAACAAAACTCTCTTACAGAGTGGATTATGAGTACAAAGATATCAGCTCAAGAACACAACTACATAATCAATAATTTTGGCTCTCAAAAAACAATGTATATGATATGAATGATATGAAATAATTTCAAGGATAGTATTCAATCTTTTCAGCTCAGTTGTGTTGTGTTAAAAAACATTTCAGAGAAGGTTTTATAGAGATAAAGAGTAAATGACCGTTGCTTTGATGTAAAACACAAATCTCTGATTTTAGGCCAAGACAATCGATTGTTGCACAGTGACAATCGATTGTTGTCCAGATTTTCAAACAATTTCAGACAACATTTTGAATAAATCAGATTGAGTAATTAATGCCCACCAAACGTATCTTGACTTTAAAGATTGTAAATGATTGTAAAAGTCCGTTTGGGGTTTTTCAAATAATGACAATCGATTGTGTCAATAGACAAACGATTGTGGTATCATAAGTCAAACATTTCTGTCAGGCTACTTTGAAAATTGCAGATTTGGTAAACAAATTTCAACAACACAATCCTTGATTTATGGAGCAATTTTTCTGAGCAGGATTTCAGTCTTGACTTTGAAGAAGATTTAATAAATATATTCAACAACCAAATATTTGATTTAAAGACGTTTTGAAAATAAGTTTTTGAAAGTCTGATACTATGACAATCGATTGTGAATAGTGACAATCGATTGTTCTTCATTTTTGAAGATTTTGTAAACTCACTGCCTGAAGCCAGTTATTTTAAGGCTAAGTATAAACTGCTTGATAATCGATTGTGGTCATAGACAATCGATTGTTAAACTCAAATTTCACAAGACGAGTTTAAAAATCATTTTGGCAAATATGCAACTTATTTCTTTAAAATATGATGATGCATGATTTTATAAAAATTATTTTATGTGAGAGCCAATATTAGAAATAAGTCGTTGAGTCAAGATTACAATTTAAAACGACTCAACAGTTGACTGCATTTGCTATTCTTGAACTTGTCCTGTCCTTCTTGTACTTGGACTGTTATTGTTCCATCACCGATGTTTGGCATACCGATGTTTGGCATTTATCAAAACCTACATGAATCAACACACGTTAGTTCGAGAACGTGTTTCCAACAATTTCCCCCTTTTTGATAATGACAAACCTGTATCGGGATATGCATATTAATAACAGTTCAATATATGACACTATGCATAACAGTTCAAGATATGTTCCCCCTAAATATAAGATTCTCCCTAAGTTTATGCAACAAATATTTAGAGACTTGCAACATCATAAACATGCATATTCTTCCCCCTTTAAAGAATGCATGTAGACATGTAAAGTTGCATATATCCTTATCTTCCCAAAGCATAGAAAATATCCCCTTTATCTTCTAATGCATGAACAAGATAGATATGCATATACCCTTAATCTTCCCCCTTTTGACATTAACAAAAAGGTTAGAAAAAAGGTTAGGTCACAAGTTGTACAACTTCCCCCTTTTGACATAAATGAAAAGGTAATTAAAAAAAATATAATTCCCCCTTTTGGCAAGTTGCATTACTTCCCCCTTTTGACAAAAATAACAAGATAAATTCACATAAGAGTAATTGGAGAAACATTAAAAACATATTTCATTAGATAAATAAAAAATTACATAAGCCAAAATAGAAATACAACATAACACAATTAATTCATTCCTCATCATTATCATCTTCGGCCATGTTGTCCGGCGGTGCCTCGAATGGGACAAGAGCATTGTATGGATAGTTGATATGATCAAAATAACCATGGACTTGATGAGTCAATGTATCAACTTTTTGCTCAATACGATGTACCGAGGTGGACAAAGAAGTAAGATGATCTATAATAATAGTCATATTCGGATCTTGAGTATGACTCGATTGAGGAGGATTTGGAGGAGGATGAGTGTCATGTTCGCCACCACTGTGAAAGGAAGATTCAGAAATTTCCCAGTGTTTCGTCTGATTTTTAAGTGGACCATTTTCCGTGACAAATCCAGAGGCTTGAAGAAAGTGCATGATAAGGAGAGCATAAGGAAGATGCTTATCGTCTGCAATAGCATCACGCATGTGAAGCTTGATTAATTTGCACCAATTTATTTTTGCTCCAGAAGCAATAGCATGCATGAGCTTAGAATCTTCTTGAGATATGGTAGTGTGGCTGTGCCTACGAGGCGTAAGAACTCGGGTGATGAAATAAAATATCAACCGATAGTTGGGATCCATTCCCGTTATTGTAGGACGACGGGAGGATAATCTTGGATCATAGGACGTAAGTCCGGTTTGATGAAGAAAAGTAGTTTCATCAAAAAGAGCACCAGCCTCTCCAATATATTGGAGAATGTCGTTACCATCATTTGGAAGATTGGCAATGGCATTGAGAGTTTCATCGGAGACAACAATTTTGACACCATTTATAAAGGTGACCAGGTCACCATCGTCATTTTGACGAAGGTTTGAATAAAAAGCGCGAATCAGTGTATTATTAATAAAATCATAAGAGAGAAGTAGGAAGTCAAGAAGTTGACTTTCATGAAGTAGATTGGCAGCAAGACCATAGGCTCCGAGATATCTTTCAGTAGAAAAACGGGGAGGATGAATTTCTCGTTTTTCAAATTTGGTAACAAAACGGTTGAGCTTGTTTTCGCTCTTAAAGAATAAGACAGTACCATCTTGATACGGATAGTACCCATGAGAAGAAGGAGGAGCAGAGGTGGAAGCACGTTGCTTACCGGAACGGGTTCTTCTTGATTTGTTGCTCGACATATTGATAAAAAAGCTTGAATTTGCAAAAAGGCTTTTAAGAGAATTTGAAGCTTTGAACTATGAATTGTGGTGATGAATATGAAGAAACCATCTCCTATTTATAGAGAGGGAGATAGGAGATCAATTAAGGCTGGAATGAAGACTCAAAAACGGTCATACTTTGGAAGTAGCCGTTGAGACAATCGATTGTGTCTTGAGACAATCGATTGTTGAATAGTGTTCTGCCCGTTAATTTGACTGACAGCTGACAATCGATTAAAGATATCTGCAAGATTCAGAACGGTAAGAATTTTTGAAATTTAACCATTGGACAATCGATTGTTAATATGGAACAATCGATTGTGTGTCTGTTTGACACGATTTTAAAAACTGGGCAAGAAACAGAGTTATCAAAAACTCAGAAATGCGCGGACAATCGATTGTGGCCTATAACAATCAATTGTGACTGAGGCCAAAAATATTTTAAGTCCTGAAAATCGATTATGGAAGTATGTTAATCGATTTTGAATATATGATAATCAATTATGGAAGTATGACAATTGATTTTAGGAGTATGATAATTGATATTGGATATATGACGACCGATTATAGATGAGACAATGCCATCAACATATGGTAGAAGATAATGATTTTTCAGAATTATAAAAACGCTTTTAAGAAAACATTTTATGAATACATATAATCAATACCAATTGTTATAAATACACATAATCAATTGTTATAAAAACAAAACCTAGCACATATAGTCAAATATTTCATTTTATCAAAACATCAACAATTGAATAAATGTTAATCACAACTATATTCCCCCTATCTATGAGGATATCTCTGCAAAAATGCAATATTCAAAATATGAATGCAACATAAATGTATGCATTTGATCAACGTAGAGTCAAGAACTCCGAGTTCACTAAGAATACGGAAGAAACAACTCTTAATCTAAAAGGCTTGGTGAAGATGTCCGTTGATTGAATACTCAATTTTGACATCGCCTTCGAGATCGTGATCTATTTGAACATGGACATGATGAATATCAATACTTACTAAACATTACATCAATTCTACTAGCAGTAGGGTAGAGCAAGGAACGATCATACCCGGTTTATTTTGATGTCATCCTCCATCATTGACATCTCAATTTGCTAGTTATTGAATTAGACTTCATGCTAGCACATTAGTGGCTCCAAAATAATTTTATCAAATAAAAATATCTTCAATAATATCAACACACAATTTATGCGAAATTCACACCAAAAATATTATCACCCCAAAATTCATCTTTTAAAACAATATATTTCTAATATCATCAATAGAAAATATTTTCGAAAATCGATAGATATAGTTAAGAGAATATCATCAATAAGATTCTTGCAATCAATTCTTTCAAAGAACAAATTCCTCCTCAAGTAAGGCAAATTAGAATGTAACGACATTCCTTCTTACTCGAAACAAATCGCCTAAACATTTCTTCTTTTAGCAAGAAGATGAAGGCTACTTCCTTTTACCATATTCACAAAAGAATAGGAAGGATATTGAGGAACATATGATATGAGGGTTGCTACAAATTTATCAATTATATCAACAAAACATATCACATAGATATTTCAAAATATGCTAATCGAAATTTGAGAAGCATTTATCAAAATATGCAACAATAGACATAATTACTGATTGCAGTAGATTACCAAAACATGAATCAACTATGAATGATTCTAGTAGATGCTTATTCAATACAAGAATCAACATTCGTCAAAACATGGATCAATCATTTAATAGTTGATACTAGTAATCAATCAAAAACAGATTTTCAGCATGTGAACCAACAAGAATAGTCAACAATGAAATCTCACATATCATCTTACAATTAAGCACATCAACATTTTTCAAAGTGAGAATCAAGTTAACAACTCATGTGTTAAAATCAACAGCTGACATATATCAACAACAACAACAAATTTTGTCAATACTAATCATTTGCACAATTCGATTTTATCAAAAAAAATAGCTAACCGAAATTCCCCTTGATGCATTTAGGTGTCGTGCTTGGTGAATCTACTATAATTTTGTAGTCTTCAAGCACACCTGCAAAAATAAAATACCTACGGAGAGGTCTTTGGTACCCAAACCATTTTGGGTCCTTGAGGGTTAGGCAAATAATGATTATAACTAAAAGATAAATCTCTATGCTTCGCAAAACACACGGGTGCAATGTGACCTACACGATAGCAATAATGACATACAACATTCGGGTTGTGCCTATGCCTAGGTTGTGCCAAATACGTTCTAGGTGATCTATAGTCATTCCTAGATGCGTTGAAAATCCTAGAGTCATTTCTAGGTGATCTAGCATGATTCATCCTAGACTTATCAATAAACGTCCTAGTATTATTTCTAGGCAAATTAAAGCGATTAACTCTAGACTCATTATTCCAATTTCTAAAATTGTATCTAGGTGGTCTAAAGTTATTAATCCTAGATTTGTTGAAGAACCTAGCATCGTTTCTAGGTTGTCTAGTCTCGATCCTAGAATTATTTCTAGGTTGCCTAAAATAACTATTTCTAGGCTTGTTTGCATACATCCTAGCATAGTGTCTAGGTGGTCTAACAACGTTTTTTCTAGACTCATTTAAAACCCTAGATTTATTTCTAGGTGGTGCAGTAGAATTTCTAGCGTGATTCTTGTTTTTACGCCGTCTATTTTTCCTAGATTTCTTCTTTTCTTCCATAACCTTAGGAACATCTACACTACGTGTTTCTAGTGTACTCCTAAGTTCTGCAATTTCAGATTGCAAGGATTCACAAGAAGAACATTTAGAACATTGATCAATAGAAGAAGCTTCATGCATAGCTTTAATCACATTTCTAAGATCAACACTATCATTTTGTAAAAATTGATTTTCTTCTACAAGCTTCTCGTTATCACGAGTCAATTTTTCAAAAATTTTTTCTTTTGAAGAAAGTTGATTTTCAAAATATTTTTCTTTTAACAAAAGGTCTTTCTTCAGTTCTTTCAAGGATTTTGAAGCATTTACAAATTCACCAAAAAGTTCTTCATAGGCATCTTGTAATTCTTCAAACGAGTGAGAGCCAGAAGTACTTACCTCTTCTTCTTTGTCGGCCATGAAGCATCGTGTATTTTGTTCATCACACGAATAGCTCGTTTCTTGAGGAATGTTTTCATAAATGTCCTCAAGTTTGTTCCACACTTCTTTGGCAGATTTGCAGTGTGAAACTTTCCGACATTCATCCTGATTTAGAGAGCTATACAACATTTTTATAGCCTTGGTGTTGTATTCTCTTACCATGGCTTTTCCAGCTTGTTTCGTCATTAGTTTACCAAACTTTATGATTTGCCAAAGACGAAAGTCGTTTGCTTGGATGAAGATTTTCATCAGCTCCTTCCAATATGCGTAGTTGTTGCCATCAAATACTGGAGGTTTGAAGATTGAGTGACCTACGCTCATTGTGCCTGCATTCAACATTCTCAACAGAAAATACAGATCTTTCTCTCAACCGGTTAAGGCTTTCAGAGAGTTAAGCTCTGATACCAATTGTTAGGATACGTGCTTAACGCTAGAGGGGGGGGGGGTGAATAGCGTTTTACACAAATTATGCGGAATTAAAAAAAATTCTGTTGCGGAAATAAATACTGTAGGAATTTAACAAGTGCTGGAAATAAATGCGGAAGGTAAAGAAGGCAGAGATGTATACTGGTTTACCACACCTTGTGGCTAGTCCAGTCCCCGAGAGACTCTCTCGAGATTTCCACTATACCCTGTCGAGCTTACGGGTGCTCAACAAACCTTTACACTTGAGACTTGAATCGAACAAGTCTCAAACACCTGCTTGAGGATACCTCACCCCAAGACTTTCCAGTTAAGCTTCCGGGTGCCTAACGAACCTTTACAACTTGAGAACTTGAATCAACACAAGCCTCAAACAAACCTGCTTAAGGAACCCTATCCCTGAGACTTCACAAGAAGGAATACAATTTTCCTTCTTACAACAAGTGTTTACAAAACACTTTCTACTCACTTAAACAAAACTCTCTTACAGAGTGGATTATGAGTACAAAGATATCAGCTCAAGAACACAACTACTTAATCAATAATTTTGGCTCTCAAAAAACAATGTATATGATATGAATGAAATGAAATAATTTCAAGGATAGTATTCAATCTTTTCAGCTCAGTTGTGTTGTGTTAAAAAACATTTCAGAGAAGGTTTTATAGAGATAAAAGAGTAAATGACCGTTGCTTTGATGTAAAACACAAATCTCTGATTTTAGGCCAAGACAATCGATTGTTTCACAGTGACAATCGATTGTTGTCCAGATTTTCAAACAATTTCAGACAACATTTTGAATAAATCAGATTGAGTAATTAATGCCCACCAAACGTATCTTGACTTTAAAGATTGTAAATGATTGTAAAAGTCCGTTTGGGGTTTTTCAAATAATGACAATCGATTGTGTCAATAGACAAACGATTGTGGTATCATAAACATTTCTGTCAGGCTACTTTGAAAATTGCAGATTTGGTAAACAAATTTCAACAACACAATCCTTGATTTATGGAGCAATTTTCTGAGCAGGATTTCAGTCTTGACTTTGAAGAAGATTTAATAAATATATTCAACAACCAAATATTTGGTTTAAAGACGTTTTGAAAATAAGTTTTTGAAAGTCTGATACTATGACAAACGATTGTGAATAGTGACAATCGATTGTTCTTCATTTTTGAAGATTTTGTAAACTCACTGCCTGAAGCCAGTTATTTTAAGGCTAAGTATAAACTGCTTGATAATCGATTGTGGTCATAGACAATCGATTGTTAAACTCAAATTTCACAAGACGAGTTTAAAAATCATTTTGGCAAATATGCAACTTATTTCTTTAAAATATGATGATGCATGATTTTATAAAAATCATTTTATGTGAGAGCCAATATTAGAAATAAGTCGTTGAGTCAAGATTACAATTTAAAACGACTCAACAGTTGACTGCATTTGCTATTCTTGAACTTGTCCTGTCCTTCTTGTACTTGGACTGTTATTGTTCCATCACCGATGTTTGGCATACCGATGTTTGGCATTTATCAAAACCTACATGAATCAACACATGTTAGTTCGAGAACGTGTTTCCAACATATTGAACAACATCAAAATCCAGTACGGGGGCAACAACATTCTCCTAAGTATATGGTGTCAAAGCTCTGATCTCGGTCGAGGTAGCGGAACCTAGCGTCAGGTTTCGATACACAATAGAAGAGTCAAATCACGAGGCTAAGAATATAAGCCTCGAATTTCTAAATGAAAATGGGAAGCCGGCCTCATCCAAATGGCTGCGCAAAAGCAGCGCATCGAAAGGTACTACAAAAATGAAGAGCCAATATTTAACTTTTGAATCGGGACTTTGTTATGAGAAAAGTCACCCTTAATACTCGAGACCCAAACAAAGGAAAACTTGGTCCAAATTGGAAAGGACTGTTTCAGGTCCTTGGTATCACCAGAAAGGGATCTTAAAAACTTGGCACAACAAACAATTGCCAAATAATTGGACCTTATCGCTCTTCAAACGATATTATTGCTAAGGTATGACCTTCTCATTTTCATTTGTATTTTATACTAACTTGTTGCAAGTGTTCGATTAGGCATCGAGGTCCTCTCAAAAACGAAGTCCTTAAAAAGGGTTTCGATAGTGTCAGCCCTCAAAGAACCCTAAGGGGTATCAAACTGTTCAGATCTTTGAGAAATTTAGTACTGAATACAATTGTTCTAAGGCACAAAAAACAAAGGGTTTCGATAACACTAAACCCCGAAAAAACCCAATGGGTGCAGACTTACTTCATGCTAAGGCATGATAAATCTTTATATGATTAAACTTTTGAAGCCGAAAAGGAAAAAAAGCTATTCTTTTGAGGCCATATTGGTCCAATTCAACAGCCTAAGGGTCATTATATTTTTTGAGTTCGAGAATCCACCCTCACTCAACTAAAACCTAAGGGTTTTTCTACTTCGAGTTCGAGCAAGTACTCACTCGATTATAGAGACTATATTAGTCTGACTATTAAGTTGCCTAAGTTTCGGACTCAAAAACCACACTTTTATGAGGCATGAAGTGGGTCAAAATCCTCACAAGGTATAAAGTGTATCAAAATTATCATAAGGAGAAAAGAAAATCGGAATTTTCACAAGGCAAAAGTCGAGATAAGAAAGGAAACATTTTAATATATATATATATATATATATATATATATATATATATACAAAAAAATATTAAAAAGTAAAATAATCCAAAGTGCCTAATTTTCTTCGGGAGCTGCGTCTTCGTCATCAGAATCCCCTCCACTCTTGGATCCACTCGCGCTCCCATAGTCATCATCATCAGATGAGAGCAATGCTTTTGCTTCAGCCTCGAGTACTTTTGCGTTCTCAATATCGACAGCAATGTCAAATCCACGAGCTTGAATCTCCCCGAGAGTCTCCGTTCAAGACTGATACTTAGCATGCTCTACGACACAGTATGATCGAGTTTGCGTGGTGTCAGTAAGAACTAGGGATTATGGTGCATTTCACACTCCTTCTTGCTTATGTTTTGATAAGAAATGTGTACAAAATAGTCCCAAAGGATCACAAGTTGTGCTTGATTGAAGATTTGATCAACAAGATAACAAGGTGTCAAAAAACCAGCTCAAAAGAATTGAAACTTGCACAAGTACCAAGACAAGACCAAGCTCAGTCAAACAAGGTCTGTGCATCCGCACACCATTCTGTGAGGTCCGCCAAGATGAAGTTCAGAGAGAATGCTTTTCAAGCCACCAAGCAATGCGATCACACAGGGTTACGTGCGGTACGCATTGGGCTCATTGTGGCCGCACCCAATTTCGTGCAGTCCGCAGATCCAAAGTTTAGAGAGATGATGATTGGAGGAGTATTCCCAATGCGGTCCGTGGTTCATTTTGTGCGGACCGTATTAGAAGCCACCACGGACATGGTGCATTTTGTGTGGTCCACGGTAGCCAACTTTAGAGAGCAAAAGAGTCAAGACAAGAGCCTTTGTACGGCCGCACTCGATTTTCTGCGGTTCGCACTAGCCCCGCAGGGTTATCTTTTTTCCAGAATTTTCATCCTAATATAAATAGTTTCGTTTCCCTTTTATAGGTCATCAGATAGTTTTGGACAGAGAGCTGCGCACGTGAACTCATTTCTTTTGCCAGTTTGAGTAATTTTAGCTTAAATTCACCATTGAATCTTCAAGTTTTATTTAGCAATTAATCATTATGAAATTTTCTTCGTCTATTTCTTCATTTTCATCTATAATTATGAGTAGCTAGACCCATTAGATAGGGTTGTGGCTAAACCCTAGTGTGGGTAATTGATGGGTCTTGTGTTTTGATGCTTGATTGTTATGGGTATTTGATATTTGGGCTAATTTATGGTTTTAATATTAAAATAGTGGTTGCAAACACTAGTTTATGCCTAGTAGACTTTGGATCTTCTTGAGAAAGAGAGCCTAAGTCCATGAAATTGGTCCAACAATGAATTGGGGCGTACTCAAGAGATTGATATCCCCAATTAACGGGTTAAACCTAGAGATAGTAATACCCGACTTGAATCTTAATTGCTTGCACAAATTTGCATACCCAATTGGTCTGGAGAAAGTCAATTCGGGAAAATTCACTCGAGCTACCAAGAGGTATAGAGTGAGTAGAATCGTGCAATGGTTATATCATACTTCCAAATGCGACAATCTAGCTTTCGACTCAAAAATCCATCAATTAGCCACCAAGAAGAAAGTCACTACCCCAGTACCTTTTACCTATTTGAACAACTTGCAATAATTTAATCGTAGCTTTACTTGGTCTAATTTAGCATTGTAGTATTATAAAATTAGAATTAAAGTCAAAACCAAAAATGATTAGAAGTGTAGTTAGAAAAAAAAAACACAACTCCAATTCAGATAGAAACTCAACTCCAATATCTAGCTCCTTGTGGAAATCGATCCCGACCTTCTCAAGTAAATGCTGCTATAACCTCTCTTGATACTCAATAGTAGTTCAGGGATGGTCTCGATCACATTTTGGCGCCGTTGACGGGGAGATAACGGTTTTGGCTATCTATCTAAATAGTTTTGTGTATTATTCTTCGTTCCTTCTGGGTTACTAATTTGTTTGTGTCACAACTTCAGGTACACAATGGCAGCGAATGTCAATGACCCTCTTGGAAATGTGATTTCATGGGAGGACATAAATAATGTTGGAGATTATGAGGTACCTCTTGTAACTCAAGGAAAACGTAGAGTCCGCCAGGCCAATGCTAATGCCAATGACAATATTCCAACCCTTGTCTGGCACCTCCAAGAGTGGCTCCTTGAGTGTTTCCAAACAAAGGATATGCAAGTGCAATTGTCCCACCCCGGATCTGGGTGGGCAATTTTCATATTACCAATGATGCTGACATTAGTGGAGCAGCGTGTGTATTTCACGGGCGCTGCCAATCAAAATGCTTACAAACATCTCAAGGGGTTCGTGGATACCTGCTGGAGGAGCAAGCAAACAAATGTGTGTGAGGATGTACTTCGGTTGAGACTCTTCCCATTCTCAATTAGAGGAAATACAATGGATTGGCTTGAGAAACTTCCCAACCATTCCATCACTACTTGGGATGAGTTGGCAGACAAGTTCATTGCAAAATGTTTCTGACCGGTGCATATGGCAGCATTGAGAGATGAGATATTGGCTTTCAAGCAGGAGCCAACTGAACCTTTGCATGAGATTTGGGAGCGCTATAGAACAATGGTGAAGGAATGCCACAACAATGATATGACTGAGGCGATGATCCATCAGACTTTCTACCGGGGCATTAGCACTACAAATCAGTGCATAGTGAACCAACTTGTTGGAAGTAACTTCAGGAAGCTGTCTTATGATGAGGCTTGTGACACGCTTGATGAGATGGCTGTCACTTCTTCTGCTTGGCAAAGTAGAGCCAATGTAATCCAGGGTGACCCCACAGTCACTCATTTGCAGAAGGAGTTACTTGATTATGGGCAGGCTATAGCTAATTTGAAAACTACGATGAACCAACTAGCAAAGGCACAGTTGCAACAAGTTCAAAATCCTCGCCAAGTGAATGCTATGGAGGGTGTCAACATGCTAGTCAACAAAAGAAGACAAAGAGGTCAACAGAACCAAGGGAATTTGGAGCAATTTGACAATGATTCTGGTGGATTTTGAGATGATGGTTATGATGGACAGAATGAAGAGGTGCAATACGTGAATAATTATCCCGAAGGGGAAATTTTACCAACCAACAACAATGGAGACCCCAGGCAATTGGGGCAATCAACAACAACAAGGCAATGGTAATTAGGGGAACAACAATCAAAACTCCAACTGGGACAATCAGAACAACAATCAAGGAAATTGGAATGGTAACAACAACAATTGGGGTGGTAACAACAATCAAGGTGGATGGAACAATGGAAATCAAGGAAATCGGGGACAAGGTTTTCAAAGGCCCCCAATGTACCAACAACCAACAATCTACCTCCATTTCCATCCCAAGGTCCTAGTTCTTCTAACAATGATACAGGAAGAATTGAAATGATGTTCGAACAAATGATGAAGAAGAATGCATATTCTGATGCTCATTTATCTTCCTACAATACTTCAATTAGGAATTTGGTGGTTCAGTCGGGCCAAATCTCACAGTCCTTGAATACTCGCCCTAAGGGTGCTCTACCAAGTGATACGGTAGTAAACCGGGAGGGTGGGAACAATCATGTTATGGCGGTAACTGCAAAGAGTGGATGAGGCGGTGATGTGAATGCCTCCAAATAAAAGAAAATTTTGGGTGATTATGTTGACTTGCAAGAAGATGAAGTTCCTTTGGTAGTTGAAAATTTGATTGACGATATTGTGAATGAAAAAGTGAGGATTAATATTCATGATGCTGAGGTGGAAACTCAAAATGACGTGAACTCGTCTAGGAAACACATAATATACATGTCGGAGCCGGTTGTGCCTAAATCCAAGGCTCCTTTTCCAAGGCCACCTCCACCTTATCCTCGAAGGCTCGCGAAGCAGAAAAATGAAAATTAGTTAAAAAAGTTCATTGACATGATGAAAAGCTTATCCATTAATTTGCCTTTGGGGGAGGTTCTTGAACAGATGCCGGACTATGCTAAATTAATGAAGGACTTGGTGATAAAGAAATTGTCCATGGATTGTGAAACTATAAAATAACCCACCAAGTTAGTGCAATAGTTCATTCAATGGCCCCAAAGCTTGAAGATCCCGGTGCTTTCACCATTCCTTGCACCATTGGGAGTGCTAACCTTGATAAGGCTCTATGTGATTTGGGGGAAAGTATCAACTTGATGCCCTACCCAGTTTTCAAAACTTTAGGTATTGTGCAACCGAGGCTAACTTCCACGAGATTTCAAATGGCGGATAGAACGATGAAGAGACTAATGGGTATTATAGTTGATGTGCTTGTCCGGGTGGATAAATATATCTTGCCAGCTGACTTTGTTATCTTGGATTGTGAGGTGGATTATGAAGTTACAATAATATTGGGATACCTTTCCTTGCTACTGGGAAGGCCTTAGTTGATGTGGAAGCAGGGAACTCACCTTCCGGTAGGTGATGAAATAGTGGTCTTTCATGTGTGCAAGTGAATGAAGTAGCCCAACAGTTTTGAGGTGTACACTTTTGTGGACCTTGTCATGGCAGTGAGATTTGATGATACCAGTACAATGATCAATGTGGAGGACCTTCTAGAGGCCGTATTGTTGAATCTTGATGTCAATAATGATGCGGGTCGTGTGGAGTTTGTGGATACTTTACACGGGATAGGCTCTTACTCTTATGAACCGAGGAAACCATCTTTGGAACTTGAGAATAGGAAGATTCCACCAACAAAACCTTCAATTGAGGAACCTCTAGTGTTGAAGTTGAAATCGTTGCCTCTACACCTCAGGCATGAGTTCTTAGATCTTAGTTCTACTATTCCAATTATTCTTTCCTCTTGTCTTGCTAACATGCATTTTGATGCCACATTGACAGTGCTTCAAAAGTGGAAAAAGGAAATTGGACGGACTTGAGATGATATTCAGGGGATAATCCCTGTATTCTGTATGCAAAAGATTATTCTGGAAAATGATGCAAAGCCCTCCTTGGAATATCAAAATAGGTTGAAGGGGGCAATGCAAGAAGTTGTGAAAAATGAGGTGATCAAGTGGTTGGATGCGGGGTTGTGAACCCCATCTCTGATAGCTCTTAGACATCGTCGGTGCAATGTGTACCGAAAAAGGGTGGCATGACCGTGGTTGCAAATTCACAAAATGAGTTGATTCCTACCAGAACCATCACCGGTTGGAGTGTATGCATGGACTACCGCAAGTTGAATAAAGTGACCTGCAAAGATCACTTTCCATTGCCTTTTCTTGATGAAATGTTAGACCGACTTACTGGGCATCCTTCCATTGTTTCTTGGATGGGTATTCTAGATACAACCAAATATTGATTCCTCAGGAAGATCAGGAGAAGACCACATTCACTTGTCCATATGGCACATTTGCGTTTTCTCGGATGCCTTTTGGGTTGTGTAATGCACCGGCTACATTTGAGCGGTGTATGATGGCCATTTTTATTGATATGGTGGAAGATATTTTGGAGGTGTTCATGGACAACTTTAGTGTTGTGGGTTATCATTTGATGAGTGCTTGAAGAATCTTGATAGAGTTTTGGCCCGTTATGAAGAAGCCAATCTTGTTCTAAATTGGGAGAAATGCCAATTTATGGTGGAAGAGGGCATAGTTCTTGGGCATAAAATTTCAAAGTATGGTATTGAGTTAGAAAAAGAAACAATTTATGTGATCTCAACACTCCCTCCCCTACCTCTGTCAAGGGAGTTGAAGTTTCGTTGAGCATACAGGGTTCTACCGGAGATTTATCGAAGACTTTTCAAAATTAGTGAACCCCCTATGCAAATTATTGGAAAAAGATACTAAGTTCATGTTCGATGAAAAATGTATGCGAGCCTTTGGACTTCTCAAGTATAAGTTGACCACCACTCTTATCATTACCCTACCTAATTGGACCTTGCCATTTGAGCTCATGTCTGGTGCGAGCGATGTTGCGGTTGGGGAGGTTTTGGGACAAAGGGTGAACAAAATTTTTCATCTGGTGTACTATGCGAGCAAGACAATGAATGATGCTCAAGTGAACTACACGGTGATCGAGAAAGAACTTTTGGATATTGTGTTCGCAATGGAGAAATTTCGGCCGTATCTCGTGGGTGCCAAGGTCATAATTCATACCGACCATGACGCACACCGATACTTGATGACGAAGAAGGATTCCAAAGCGAGACTGATGTGATGGGTCTGGTTACTTTAAGAGTTTGATTTGGAGATTGTGGAACGGAAGGGTGGTGAAAACGAAGTGGCGGACCACTTGTCCCGCTTGGAGGAGGAGGGGAGGCCTCGTGATGGCCTAGAGATCAATTATGCATTTCTCAACGAAAAACTCCTTTTGATGTCGGTATATGGTATACCACGGCTTGTGGACGTCGATAATATATTTATGAATGGCATAATCCCGTATTAGCTCTCTTCTAACTAAAGAAAGAAGCTTAAACAGGATAGATTGGATTTCTATTGGGATGAGCCGTACTTGTTCAAGATTTACACGGATGATGTGATCCAAAGGTGTGTCCCAAAGGAAGAGCAATTGAGTATCTCGGAGGCTTGTCATTCCTCTCCCTATGGTGGCCATCATGGCTGGAGGCTGCCAAAGTTCTTAGTTGTGGGTTTTATTGGCCAGCTTTGTACAAAGATGCAAGTGTACTTGTGAAGAGATGGGACGAATGTCAAAGAGCGGGTGGTATTTCATAGAAAGATGAGATGCCTCTCAACACCATTCTTGAGGTTGATATATTTGATTTATGGGGCATTGATTTTATGAGCCCGTTTGTTAGCTCATGTGGGAATTCATACATTCTTGTGGCGGTTGACTATGTTTCGAAGTGGGTTGAAGCTGTGGCTTTGCCCAAAAATAAGTCCCTGAGTGTTGTTGCATTTCTCAAGAAGAGCATTTTTACAAGGTTTGGCACTCCTCGTGCAATCATAAGTGATAGGGGTCTAATTTTTTAAATAGAGCTTTTGACACTTTTCTTGCAAAGTATGGTGTCAACCACAAAGTTTCTACTCCTTATCATCATCAAGCGAGTGGCCAAGTATTAGTCTCAAAAAGGGAAATCAAGAGTATATTGTCAAAGACAGCCAATACAAATAGGATCGATTGGTCAAGGAAGTTGGATGATGCTCTATGGGCTTATAGGACTGCTTACAAGACTCCGATTGGTATGTCTCCATATCATTTGGTGTTTGGGAAAGCTTTCCATCTACCGGTTGAGTTAGAGCACAAAGCCATGTAGGCTTTCAAGATGTGGCCACAAATCTTCGTGTGGAGAAGCTTAATGAAGTTGATGAATTCTGATTCCATGCCTACTCCAGTTCGTCCTTGTACAATGACAAGATTAAGTACCTTCATGATAAATATGCTCGTAGCAAGGAGTTCAAAGTGGGTGATTTGGTTCTCTTGTTCAACTCTTGGTTACGTCTGTTTTTGGGAAAGCTTAAGTCAAAATGGAGTGGACCTTTTGAAGTGGCTTTTGTGACCCCCATTGGTGCACTTGATTTAAAGAACAAAAATGGGAAAGTTTTCAGAGTGAATGGGCATAGGGTCAAGTACTACTTGGGAAAATTGATGACAGCCACGTGGTGGCACTTCTTCATCTCAAATGATTTTATGATAACATGTATCGTGCCACGACGTTAAATCTGGCACTTCTTGGGAGGCAACACATGTATTTTTCTTATTGTTTTTCTTTGATTTTCATTGTAGTGTAGGATTTATTTTTGGACTGACTGGTTGTGAGATATTGTGGGATTGTGTTGATGCAGTGTGGGAAAAAGTTGGAAAATGACCACTCTCTGAAGTTGTCAATGCGAACCACACTCATTTTGTGCGGCCGCAAAGAACTTTGTGCGGGGCAAGAAATCAATGTAGACCGCACTGGAGATTTGACAAAAGTTGGGGTTCTCTAAAGTTTACCACCACGGCCGCATTGCATTTTGTGCGGTCCGCGGTGGTCCACTGCGGGCGCATTGCATTTTGTACGGTCCCCAGTGGTCATGTTGTCGCCCTTTGGTTTTGAGCACCGTGGACCACGGTGGGTAGGTAAGCTGGGACCTAGGACCTCTTTCTATAAATAGGACCTGAGGCCCTCCTTTTGAACTTTTCGATCCTTTTACTCTCAGAACATTAAAAAACATTGTTCATCTCTCTCCCTATTGCACGTAGCTGACTACTAAGGCTTATTCATCATCTCAGCATCTCATTTCTGGTACTTTACTCCCTTTTCATTTGATTAAGTTTGTTCTTTTCTTTTAAATTTTTGTTTCCTTTGTTTCTTCTTCTTTCCTTACCCAATTTTCTTTCAATAGTGTAGCTTTGGGTAGTTAATTTTTGTTTAAAGTAGGTTTAGGTAGTTAAAACACTGAACCAACACTTAGGGACTCATCAATAGGTGTAAAATTGGACTAAAATTGATCAACACTTGAATCCTAGGTTGGTATTGCTGCTGGGCATTTAGTGCGGACCGCGATGGATTTTGTGCAGTCCGCGGTACCCTGTGCAGTCCGCAATGGTACTTTTTGCGGACCGCAATGACAAAGAACTGAAACCCAAACATTGAGGACCGTAGCCGCATTGCATTTTGTGCAGTCTACGGTGCTTCAATGCGGACCGCATTGGCATTTTGTTCTGTCCGCAATAGGTAGTCTGAACCCTACCTCTGTGCGGACCGCAATGGATTTTGTGTAGTCCGTAATGGCCTCTTTGCGGCCGCACTACATCTTGTACAGTCAGCACTCTGCAAATTTTAACTATCTACTTTTTCTGCAACTGTGAAGTTCATTATTTTTCTGGATACTAACAAAGTCTAAATGGATGTTATTTGCAGACAAGGGGAAAATCAAGATACAATGGTGCTAAACAACCAGGAAGAGGACAATCCTCCCGGGGTGGGAAACAAAAGATGATAAGGTTGACCTTAAAGGTCCGACAAAATATTAAGAACACAAGGAAAATCATTAGAGCTAGTGATAGAGCAATTGACCAGGAGTGAATATGAGCCCTCCCGGGAGGCATCTTCAAACTCTGTGCCAGAATATGTTCCTGACTGGCCGGAGAGACACAGGTTGATAGACACATCTCCAGCATCCCCCACTGCTCAGGCATCAGTGCATGTATCTTCTGGTTCTACTGAGGGCTCCGTTGTAGCCAGTGGGGATGAGTACTCCACCTCTCCTATAGCTTCATTATCTGCATAGGGTGCAGTACCATGTTGGAAACACATTCTCGAACTAACGTGTGTTGATTCATGTAGGTTTTGATAAATGCCAAACATCAGTGATGGAACAATAACAGCCCAAGTACAAGAAGGACAGTACAAGTTCAAGAATAGCAAATGCAATCAACTGTTGAGTCGCTTTAAATTGTAATCTTGACTCAACGACTTATTTCTAATATTGGCTCTCACATAAAATGACTTTTATAAAATCATGCATCATTAAGTTTTATAGAAATAAAGTTGCATATTAGCCAAAATGATTTTTAAACTCGTCTTGTGATTTTTGAGTTTAACAATCGATTGTCAAAGGCAACAATCGATTGTGAAGATGTTTTTACTTTAGCTTTAAAAATATCGTCATGAGGCAGTAAATTTGTTGAAAATCATTTTTGAAGCCACAATCGATTGTCATGGCTAACAATCGATTGTCATAGTGTCAGAATTTCAAAAACAATTTTTAAAGTCAAGATTTGTTGGTTGGGAAGTTGTTGAAAAATTATTTTTATAAAGTCCAAACGAATTTATTGATCAGAAAATTGTTCCTTCAATCAAAGATCTTGTAGTTGATTTTTTAAATACAAAATCTGTGATTTTCAAATATCTTGACCAAACCTTTTGAAATTTGTCACCACAATCGATTGTCAAGTGACACAATCGATTGTTGATGGTTGAAAAATCCCAAACAGATTTCTTCAATAATTTTCGTTTTGAAAGTCAAGATCTGGTTGGTGAATATTTATTACAGAATCTGAATTATTCAAAATGTTGTCTGATTGTTTGAAAATCTGGACAACAATCGATTGTCACTATGCAACAATCGATTGTCTTGGCCTAAAATCAGAGTTTTGGGTTTTTCATTAAGGCAACGGTCATTTACTCTTTTATATCTATAAAACCTTCTCTGAAATGTTTTTAACACAACACAACTGAGCCAAATCTGTCAAAGTTTACAATCTACAATTGCATATCATTTCATTCTAAATTCATTATTTTTGAGAGCCAATCTTGATTAAGTTGTTGTGTTCTTGAGCTGATATCTTTGTACTCATAATCCACTCTATTAAGAGAGTTTTTGTATAAGTGAGTAAGAGAGTGTTCTTGTAAACACTTGTTGTAAGAGGGAAAATTGTATTCCTTCTTGTGAAGTCTTAGGGACAGGGTTCCTTAAGCAGGATTGTTTGAGGCTTGTGTTGATTCAAGTTCTCAAGTTGTAAAGGTTCGATAGGCACCCGGAAGCTTAACAGGGAAGTCTTGGGGGTAAGGTATCCTCAAGCAGGTGTTTGAGACTTGTTCGATTCAAGTCTCAAGTGTAAAGGTTTGTTGAGCACCCGTAAGCTCGACAGGGTATAGTGGAAATCTCGAGAGAGTCTCTCGGGGACTGACTAGCCACAAGGTGTGGTAAACCAGTATACATCGCTGTGTTCTTTCCTTGCTTTCTTTAATTCCTGCAGTATTTTATTCTTGCAACAGATTTTTTAATTCCGCATAATTTGTTTAAAACGCTATTCACCCCCCCTCTAGCGTTAAGCACGTATCCTAACAATTGGTATCAGAGCTTAACTCTCTGAAAGCCTTAACCGGTTGAGAGAAAGATCTGTATTTTCTGTTGAGAATGTTGAATGCAGGCACAATGAGCGTAGGTCACTCAATCTTCAAACCTCCAGTGTTTGATGGTAACAACTACGCATATTGGAAAGAGCGGATGAGAGTTTTCATCAAAGCAAACGACTTTCGTCTTTGGCAACTCATAAAGTATGGTAAACTAATGACGAAACAAGTTGGAAAAGCCATGGCAAGCGAATACAACACCAAGGCTATCAATTTGCTACACAGCTCTTTGAATCAGGAAGAATGTCGGAAAGTTTCACACTGCAAATCTACCAAAGAAGTGTGGGACAAACTTGAGGACATTTATGAAAACATTCCTCAAGAAACAAGCTGTTCGTGTGATGAACAAAATGCACGATGCTTAATGGCCGACAAAGAAGAAGAGGTAAGTACTTCTGGCTCTTATTCTTTTGAGGAGTTACAAGAAGCCTTTAACGATTTATTCTATGAATTAAAAAAGATTTCAAAAATCGCCAGAGAAGCTACTTCTAAGGCAAAAGCTTTTGAAGATGAAAATCATTTTCTGAAAAATGACAATGATGATCTTAGAGATAAGATCAAGGCGATGAATGAAGTTTCCTCGAGTGATAAATGTCTTACTTGCATATCTTGTGATTCTCTGCAATCGGAAATCGCTGAACTTAGGAGTACACTAGAAACACGTAGTGTTGACGTTCCTAAGGTTGTGGAAGAAAAGAAGAAATCTAGGAAAAATATACGGTGTAAAAACAAGAATCACGCTAGAAATTCTACTGCACCACCTAGAAATATCTCTAGGGTTTTAAATGAGTCTAGAACTAACAATTTTAGACCACCTAGACACTATGCTAGGATGTATGCAAACAAGTCTAGAACAAACGTTTTTAGACCACCTAGACACGAATCTAGGATTTTTGAAAACAAGCCTAGAAATAATTATTTTAGGCAACCTAGAAATAATTCTAGGATCGAGACTAGACAACCTAGAAATGATGCTAGGTTCTTAAACAAATCTAGGATTATTAACTTTAGACCACCTAGATACAATTCTAGAAATTGGAATAATGAGTCTAGAGTTAATCGCTTTAATTCGCCAAGAAATAATACTAGGACGTTTATTGATAAGTCTAGGATGAATCATGCTAGATCACCTAGAAATGACTCTAGGATTTGCAACACGTCTAGGAATGACTTTAGATCACCTAGAACGTTATTGGCTCAACCGAGACATATGCACAACCCAAACGTGGTATGCCATTACTGCAATCGCGTAGGACATATTGCTCCCGTTTGTTTTGCGAAACATAGGGATTTATCTTTTGATTATAATTATTATTTGCCTAACCCTCAAGGACCCACAATGGTTTGGGTACCAAAGACCTCTCCGTAGGTATTTTATTTTTGCAGGTTTGCTTGAAGACTACAATATTGTAGTAGATGCACCAAGCACGACACCTAAATGCATCAAGGGGAATTTCGGTAAGCTATTCATTTTGATAAAACCGAAATGTGCAAATAATTAATATTGAAATATTTGTTGTTATTATTGATATGTGCCAGCTGTTGATATTAACATATGAGTTGTTAACTTGATTCTAACTTTGAAAAATGTTGATGTGCTTAATTGTAATATGATATGTGAGTTCATTGTTGACTATTCTTGTTAGTTCACATGCTGAAAATCTATTTTTGATTGATTACTAGTATCAATTATTAAATGATTGATCCATGTTTTGACGAATGTTGATTCTTTTATTGAATAAGCATCTACTAGAATCATTCATAGTTGATTCATGTTTTGGTAATCTACTGCAATCAGTAATTATGTTTATTGTTGCATGTTTTGATAAATGTTTTTCAAATAAACGATTAGTATAATTTTTGAAATATCTAATTGATATGTTTTGTTGGTATAATTGATAAATTTGTAGCAATCTTCATATTGTATGTTCCTCAATATCCTTCCTATTCTATTTGTGAATATGGTAAACGGAAGTAGCCTTCAACTTCTTGCCAAAAGAAGAAATATTTAGGCAATTTATTTCAAGTAAGAAGGAATGTTGTTACATTCTATCTTGCCCTACTTGAGGAGGAATTTGTGCTTAGAAAGAATTGATTGCATGAATTTTATTGATGATATTCTCCTAACAATATCTATTGATTTTCGAAAATATTTTCTATTGATGATATTAGAAATATATTTTTTTTTAAATGAATTTTGTGGTGATAATATTTTTGATGTTTTGAATTTCGCACCTCAAAATAAATTTGTGCGTTATTTTTGTTGATGATCTTTATGTGGTTGATGATAAAATCTTTGATATATCAAAGTTATTTTTATTTGATAAAATATTATTTTGGAGCTGCTAATATGCTTGGCATGAAGTATATAATACAATAACTAGCAAAATTGTGATGTCAAATGGAGGATGACACCAAAACATACCGGGTATGATCGTTCCTTATTGCCAGTAGATTTGATATAACACTTTGCAAGTATTGATATGCTAGACATACATCTTGTTCATTTCAAATAAGATCATGTTCTCAAAGGCGATGTCGAAATTGAGTATTCAATCGACTGACATCTTCACCAAGCCTTTAGATTAAGAGTTGTTCTTCCATATTCTTAGTGAACTCGGAGTTCTTGACTCTACGTTGATCAAATGCATACATTTATGTTGCATTCATCTTTTGAATATTATGTTTTTGCAGAGATATCCTCATAGATAAGGGGAATTTATTTGTGATTAATATTTATATAATGCATATGTTTTGATAAAATGCAATATTTGATTATGTGCATCAATTGTGTTAAGTTTTGATTTTATAACAATTGGTATTCATGTGCATTCATGTTTTATAAAATGTTTTCTTAAAAACGTTTTTCTAATTCTGAAAAGTCATTATTTTTTACCATATGTTGATGGCATTGTCTCATCTATAATCGATTGTCATATATCCAAAATCGATTATCATACTCCTAAAATCAATTGTCATACTTCCATAATTGATTATCTTACTTCCAAAATTGATTGGCATATTTCCATAATCAATTTTTCAGGACTTCAAATATTTTGGCCTTGTCCACAATCGATTGTTAATAGGCACAATTGATTGTCCGAGCATTTCTGAGTTTTTGATAACTCTCTGTTTCTTGCCCAGTTTTTAAAATCTGTCAACAGACACACAATCGATTGTTCCATCTTAACAATCGATTGTCCAACGGTTCAATTTCAAAATTCTTACCGTTCTGAATCCTGCAGTTATCTTTATTCGATTGTCAGCTTTGTCAGTCAAATTAACGGGCAGATCACTATTCAACAATCGATTGTTTCAGTACACAATCGATTGTCAAACGGTTACTTCTCAAATATGACCGTTTTTGAGTCTTCAATTCAGCTTTAATTTCAATCCTTCTCCCCTCTCTATAAATAGGAGTTGTTATCTTCTTCCTCATCACCACAAATCTTATTTCAAGCTTCATATTCTCTAAGCTTTTGCAAATTCAAGCCAATTCAAGCTATTCTTATTAGAATGCCGGGCCGTCAATCTAAAAGATCCCATTCCGCTAGGCAAGGTGCTTCCACCTCTGCTGCTCCTTCTCATGGGTACTATCCATATCAAGATGGTACAGTTTTATTCTTCAAAAGCGAAAACAAGCTTAATCGTTTTCTTACCAAATTTGAAAAACGAGATATTCTTCCTCCCCATTTTTCAACCGAAAAATATCTTGAAGCTTATAGTCTTGCCACCAATCTACTCCAAGAAAGTCAACTTCTTGACTTCCTACTTCTATCTCATGAATTCATTAATACTACACTAATTCGAGCCTTTTATTCAAACCTTCATGAGAATGATGATGGTGACCTTGTCACTTTTATCAATGGAGTCAAAATTGTTGTTTCGGATGAAAATCTCAATGTCATTTCCCATCTTCCAAATAATGTTGACGACATTCTCCAATATATTGGAGAGGCTGGTGCTCTTTTTGATGAAACCACTTTTCTTCGTCAAACCGGACTTACGTCCTATGATCCAAGACACTCTTCCCGTCGTCCTACAATAACGGGAATGGATCTCAACTATCGGTTGATATTTTATTTCATCACCCGAGTTCTTAAGCCTCGTAGGCACAGCCACACCACCATATCTCAAGAAGATTCCAAGCTCATGCATGCTATTGTTTCTGGAGCTAAGATCAATTGGTGCAAATTAATCAAGCTTCATATGCGTGATGCTATTGCAGATGATAAGCATCTTCCTTATGCTCTCCTTATTATGCATTTTCTTGAAGCCGCCGGATTCGTCACGGTAAATGGTCCACTCAAAAATCGGACCAAACACTGGGAAATTTCAAAATCCTCCTTTCACAGTGGTGGCGAACATGACACTCATCCTCCTCCTCCTACTCAACCTCGTCGTGCTCAAGATCCAAATATGGATATTATTATAAATCATCTTACTTCTTTGACCACATCTGTCAATCGTATTGAACAAAAAGTAGATCGATTGACTAATGAAGTCCATGGGTATTTTGACCACGTCAATTATCCATACGGTGCTCTTGTTCCATTTGAGGCAGCGCCGGACACCATGGCCGAAGATGATGATAATGTGGAATAAACTTGTGTGTTATGTTGTATTTCTATTATTTCTATGGCTTATATATTTTTTTAATGAAATATATTTTTATTTGAAATATTTCTCCATTTACTCTTACAGTAGTCTTTCCTTCTTATCTGTTTGTTTATGTCAAAAGAGGGAAATTGTGCAACTTGTGATCTAACCTTTTTCTAACCTTTTTGTTAATGTCAAAAGGGGGAAAATTACGGGTATATGCATATCTATCTTGATGCATATTTTATTTAAGAGGGAAGATATATGCATGTTTATGATGTTTATGTTTATGCAAGTCTCTAAATATTTGTTGCATAAATTTAGGGGGAATCATAAATTAAGGGGGAACTCAATATCTTGAACTATTATGCTTATTATCATATCTTGAACTGTTATTATTATGCATATCCCGATACAGGTTTGCCATTATCAAAAAGGGGGAAATTGTTGGAAACACGTTCTCGAACTAACGTGTGTTGATTCATGTATGTTTTGATAAATGCCAAACATCGGTGATGGAACAATAACAGTCCAAGTACAAGAAGGACAGTACAAGTTCAAGAATAGCAAATGCAATCAACTGTTGAGTCGCTTTAAATTGTAATCTTGACTCAACGACTTATTTCTAATATTGGCTCTCACATAAAATGATTTTTATAAAATCATGCATCATTAAGTTTTATAGAAATAAGTTGCATATTAGCCAAAATGATTTTTAAACTCGTCTTGTGATTTTTGAGTTTAACAATCGATTGTCAAAGGCAACAATCAATTGTGAAGATATTTTTACTTAGCTTTAAAAATATCGTCATGAGGCAGTAAGTTTGTTGAAAATCATTTTTGAAGCCACATTCGATTTTCATGGCTAACAATCGATTGTCATAGTGTCAGACTTTCAAAAACAATTTTTAAAGTCAAGATTTGGTGGTTGGAAAGTTGTTGAAAAATTATTTTTATAAAGTCCAAACGAATTTATTGATCAGAAAATTGTTCCTTGAATCAAGGATCTTGTTGTTGATTTTTTAAATACAAAATCTGTGATTTTCAAATATCTTGACCAAACCTTTTGAAATTTGTCACCACAATCGATTGTCAAGTGACACAATCGATTGTTGATGGTTGAAAAATCCCAAACAGATTTCTTCAATAATTTTCGTTTTGAAAGTCAAGATCTGGTTGGTGAATATTTATTACAGAATCTGAATTATTCAAAATGTTGTCTGAAATTGTTTGAAAATCTGTACAACAATCGATTGTCACTATGCAACAATCGATTGTCTTGGCCTAAAATAAGAGTTTTGGGTTTTTCATTAAGGCAACAGTCTTACTCTTTTATATCTATAAAACCTTCTCTGAAATGTTTTTAACACAACACAACTGAGCCAAATCTGTCAAAGTTTACAATCTACAATTGCATATCATTTCATTCTAAATTCATTATTTTTGAGAGCAAATCTTGATTAAGTTGTTGTGTTCTTGAGCTGATATCTTTGTACTCATAATCCACTCTATTAAGAGAGTTTTTGTATAAGTGAGTAAGAGAGTGTTCTTGTAAACACTTGTTGTAAGAGGGAAAATTGTATTCCTTCTTGTGAAGTCTTAGGGATAGGGTTCCTTAAGCAGGATTGTTTGAGGCTTGTGTTGATTCAAGTTCTCAAGTTGTAAAGGTTCGATAGGCACCCGGAAGCTTAACAGGGAAGTCTTGGGGGTAAGGTATCCTCAAGCAGGTGTTTGAGACTTGTTCGATTCAAGTCTCAAGTGTAAAGGTTTGTTGAGCACCCGTAAGCTCGACAGGGTATAGTGGAAATCTCGAGAGAGTCTCTCGGGGACTGGACTAGCCACAAGGTGTGGTAAACCAGTATACATCGCTGTGTTCTTTCCTTGCTTTCTTTAATTCCTGCAGTATTTTTTTCTTGCAACAGATTTTTTAATTCCGCATAATTTGTTTAAAACGCTATTCACCCCCCTCTAGCGTTAAGCACGTATCCTAACATACCAGAAGAAGGGGAAGAAGCATAAGGGGGTGAACCCCAAGTTGGTGAGGTATGACGGACCAGGAACCCGGAGGCATGGGAGGACCGGTTCGTCCATGAGATTGCCTACCACAAATTCAGAGAGTGGTAGCCAGAAAAGAGATTGATACCGAAGAGAAAAATTATTACCCGGGATCTTCTGCGTCACAACCCAAATGTGTTGAGGCAATTCAGAGATAGAGCGGGTTGGGATTACTTTATTGGGCATGTGGATGATTTCAATAAGTACGTGGTGAAAGAATTATGCACCAACGTGACCCACATCAAAAAGGGTACCATGGTCACCAAAGTACTGAATATGAAAGTGAAGTTTGATGGCAAGACCATCAAGGACTATTTAGGCTTCATCGAGAAGGATGAGTCCCTGTACCTAGACAAGATGAAGTTGGGTGAAGAAGCTCATCCGTGGTTAGCGGAGTACTTGGCAATCCCAGGTACCTGTTAGGATTTATGCCCGTCACTAGAGGGGGGGGGGGGGGGTGAATAGTACGGCACAGGAATATTGATAAATATTGCAGGAATAAAATAAATTTGGTAATTAAAATAACAAGGAAAGAACGCACCGAATTTATCCTGGTTCACCACGACTTGTGGCTAGTCCAGTCCCCGAGAGACTCTCTCGAGATTCCACTAACTCCGTTAAGCTTACGGGTGCTTAACAAACCGTTACACTTGCTCGTAGATGTACACTCTACAAGACTTCAACTTGCTCGAGGATACCTCACCCCAAGACTTCAACTTGCTCGTGGATACCGCACCACAAGACTTCACACACTAAGATTGAGGGTACTTAGCGAACCCGACAATCAATGAGAAGATATGTTCTTCTCAAACACCTTTCTCTTTTACAACAAGAACTCTCTCAAAAGAGTAGATAAATACAAATTTAGCTCTATGAACAACTCAATGTTGTCTCTCAAGCGGCTCAACAAAAGCTCTAAAATGATGCTCAAATAATGTCAATATGTATATCAATATTGGGAGGTGTTGTGTGTTTAAAATCAGCTCAAAAGACCTCTATTTATAGGGGTTAAAATGGTTATGTCCGTTGCTTAATTGACAATCAATAATGCTGATTTTGTGCCCAGATAATCGATTATTTATATCACATAATCGATTATTTGTTAATGTTACAAAATCAGAATCAGATTCTGCAAACATATAATCGATTATTTGATTGTAATAATCGATTATGTCTCTAACGTTCCGAAAATCAGAATACTGATTTTCTGCTGAATAATCGATTATTTTGCTGAGCATAATCAATTATTCTGAGGCAGTGTTCAAACACTGGCAACGGTCTCAGCTAATCGATTATGCGTCCTTGGATAATTGATTATTCTTGGGCAGAATTGAAACCTTACTTCAAAAACTATTTTGGTTAAAATGAAGACTTAAACATCATTTTGTTTGAAGTATTTAAAATATGTTTATGATATATATGATTTAATAAAATGATTTTATGTATATTTATGATGACCTATGTTGAGCCAAAAGACGAGATAACATAAGTGTTGCTCTTACATTGGTTCTACCTAAGGACCTACGCCTTGGGTCTTCGGTCTTGAACATTTGAGCTCGTCTTTGGCTTTTCCATTGCAGTCCGTTCATCAATATGCTTCTCGGCATTCAAGCTTGATTGTTTGTCATATAATATTGTTGTTTGACATTTGACTTCATTGTTTGCCATTCATCAAAACTTATACCTGAAAATCATGCTCATACAACCAAAGCGCACATATCATAGATAGAGTGATTTTCTACAATTTCCCCCTTTTTGATAATGACAAACAACAGGATATATGCATATCGGATTCTCCCTAAATTCATGCTATATCTCAACATACAATTCATGCAAACAATTTCCCTCAATGATAATTCCCCCTCAAATAAGGCATGCTATAACATCGATTTATTCCCCCTTATTTGATGCATATCGCCTAATTTCTTCCCCCTTTTGGCATTAGCAAAAAGGAGTATACAAAGGCTACTTTTCCCCTTTCGACACTTCCTCCTTTTTGGTATATAAATTGTTAGTTCAAGAATAAGATAGGAAGTACAATGAGGAATATACATTTAAAAAAAAAAATTATACCAACATAAAATGCTACCAAATGTTAGTAAAAACATAACAATCATAATAACGATAATTTTTCGCAAATATACCAACTGTTATCCAAACTAAAATTATTCATCAAAACATGAATCAATTATTGTTTTTAACAAAAATAATTGATACCAATTGTTATTCAAGATAAAAGTTATCAAAAACATGAATAAAAAAAAATAATTAATATCAATTGTTAGTGCTTGGTGCATCTACTACGATATTGTAGTCTTCAAGCACACCTGCAAATGTACCTAAAAATAGGTTTTCGGTACCCAACTTCTTTTGGGTCCTTGCGGGTTAGGCAAATAATAATCATAATCCAAATATGAATCTCTATGTTTAGCAAAACATACGGGTGCAATGTGTCCTACCCGGTTACAATAATGACATATAACGTTCGGGTTGTGCATATGTCTAGGTTGAGCCAAATACGTTCTAGGTGATCTAAAGTTGTTATTCCTAGAAGCGTTGAAATTCCTAGAGTCATTTCTAGGTGGTCTAAAATTATTAATTTTAAACTCATTAACAAAAATCCTAGAATCATTTCTAGGTGGCCAAAAATGATTAACTCTAGGCTCATTAATAAAATTCCTAGAGTTGTGTCTAGGTGGTTTAACCTCATTTCTATCATCCTTTTTAATTACTTCACTTGTTTTAGAATCATTTACACTACATTTTTATTGTGTATTTCTAAGTTCTACGTTCTCTATTTTCAAAGAGCTACAAGAAGAACAATTTGAACTTTGAACAATTAAAGAGGCTTCATTCATCTCCTTGATTTTATTTTTGAGATCGACATTGTCATTTTCCAAAAATCTATTTTCTTCTTCTAAAAATTTGATTTTATTTTTAAGAACAGTATTGTCATTTTCTAAAAGATCAATTTCTTTTAAAGAAGGTTGTTTTTCAAAATCTTTTTCTTGCAAAGAAAGTGTTTTCTCAAAATCTTTTTCTTGCAAAGAAAGTGTTTTCTTCAAAACTTTTATAATTTTGGAAGCTTTAACAAATTCACCATATAGTTCATCATAGGCATTTTGTATTTCTTCAAACGAGTAAGAGTTAGAAATACTTACCTCTTCTTCTTCGTTGGCCATGAGGCATAGTGCGGCAGTTTCATCGCCCGAGCTGTCAGAATCCCATGTTACGCGCCTATGGTGTTTCTTCTTTTTCTTGTCCTTTGATTTTGGACAATGTGATTTGGTGTGGCCAAGTTTTCCACAATTTTGACATGAAGAACTTGGTTCTTCCTTCTTTATTTCCTTCTTCATAAACTTATAAAACTTTTCGATTATATCATTGGAAGTAATAGCATCATCGTTTTCCGAGTCACTTACCTCTTCTCTTTTAGAGGATGAGGCTTTGAAGGCAATATTCGAATTACTTCTAAGATACGGATTAAGAATTGTGCTTTCATAAGCTTTAAGATTACCTCGTAGTCCATCAATTGTGACGTCCGTGATTCCTATCGACTCTTGGATAGCATTTGATTTTGAACGCCATTTGGGAGTGAGACTCCGTAGGATTTTTCGAACTAGATCTTTGTTCGAGTATACTTTTCCGAGAGCATGAAGATCGTTGACGATCATTGAGAATCGTTCGAACATATTATCGATGTTTTCATCTTCCCTCATTCTAAAAAGTTCATATTTATGTGTTAGAAAATCAATTTTAGATTCTCGGACTTGGGACGTACCTTCATAAGTGATCTCGAGTTTATCCCACATTTCCTTTGCGGTTGTGCAACAAGAGATTTTCCAATAGTCGTCCGGATTCACCGCACAAAATAGTAAGTTGACGGCCTTTGCGTTTCTTTCAACCTTCTTGATGTCCTCGGCATCATATTCATCTTCCTCCTTTGGAACTATGATCTCCCCAACTTTCTTTGTTGGCATTTGTTCACCTTTCTTGATGATTTGCCATAATCAAAAGTTATTTGATTGGATGAAGATTCTCATCCGCTCTTTCCAGTATGTATAATTTCATCCATCAAAAAATGGAGGCCTCTCGGTGGAGTGTCCTTCGCTCATTTGTTCCTGCGTTCAATATTCTCAACAAAAAAAAAATATGTCGCTCTCAACCGGTTAAGGCTTTCAGAGAGTTAGGCTCTGATACCAATTGTTAGGATTTTGTGCCCGTCACTAGAGGGGGGTGAATAGTGCGGCACAGGAATATTGATAAATATTGCGGAATTAAAATTGCAGGAATAAAATAAATTCGGTAATTAAAATAACAAGGAAAGAACGCAGCGAATTTATCCTGGTTCACCACAACTTGTGGCTAGTCCAGTCCCCGAGAGACTCTCTCGAGATTCCACTAACTCTGTTAAACTTACGGGTGCTTAACAAACCGTTACACTTGCTCGTAGATGTACACTCTACAAGACTTCAACTTGCTCGAGGATACCTCACCCCAAGACTTCAACTTGCTCGTGGTTACCGCACCACAAGACTTCACACACTAAGATTGAGGGTACTTAGCGAACCCGACAATCAATGAGAAGATATGTTCTTCTCAAACACCTTTCTCTTTTACAACAAGAACTCTCTCAAAAGAGTAGATAAAGAGATACAAATTTAGCTCTATGAACAACTCAAAGTTGTCTCTCAAATGGCTCAACAAAAGCTCTAAAATGATGCTCAAATAATGTCAATATGTATATCAATATTGGGAGGTGTTGTGTGTTTAAAATCAGCTCAAAAGACCTCTATTTATAGGAGTTTAAATGGTTATGTCCGTTGCTTAATTCACAATCAATTATGCTGATTTTGTGCCCAGATAATCGATTATTTATATCACATAATCGATTATTTGTTAACGTTACAAAATCGGAATCAGATTCTGCACACATATAATCGATTATTTGATTGTAATAATCGATTATGTCTCTAACGTTCCGAAAATCAGAATGCTGATTTTCTGTTGAATAATCGATTATTTTGCTGAGCATAATCGATTATTCTGAGGCAGTGTTCAAACACTGGCAACGGTCTCAGCTAATCGATTATGCGTCCTTGGATAATCGATTATTCTTGGGCAGAATTGAAACCTTACTTCAAAAATCATTTTGGTTAAAATAAAGACTTTAACATCATTTTGTTTGAAGTATTTAAAATATGTTTATGATATATATGATTTAATAAAATGATTTTATGCATATTTATGATGACCTATGTTGAGCCAAAAGACGAGATAACATAAGTGTTGCTCTTACATTGGTTCTACCTAACGACCTACGCCTTGGGTCTTCGGTCTTGAACATTTGAGCTCGTCTTTGGCTTTTCCATTGCAATCCGTTCATCAATATGCTTCTCGGCATTCAAGCTTGATTGTTTGTCATATAATATCGTTGTTTGACATTTGACTTCATTGTTTGTCATTCATCAAAACTTATACCTGAAAATCATGCTCATACAACCAAAGCGCACATATCATAGATAGAGTGATTTTCGACAGTACCACCCCCGAGTGATTGACTGCGGGGGTGAAGATATTGAGGAGTACATTGAACTTCGAGGCAAAGGGGCGGGAGACATTTGTGTGCAGCAGGCTAGATTCTACCACCCACGACCACTCACTCCCACTTAACCAAGCGATCTTAGTAGCATTCATCATGGCAAGGTACCCAATCAATGTTGGGAATGTGATGTCTAGGTTCATTGCACGGGTAGTGGGTGAGGGTGACAGGTCATACCTATTCCCCAACTTCTAGACGATGTATTTGGAGGACCTCAATGTTGAAAACCACAGATTCGATGTGAAGGTGAAGGCAAATGCACCATTCTCATGGTATAGCCTACCGGGTGATGACAACCCTAAAGGCAAACACTTCAAGGGAAAATTCACTACTTCAGCTAGCCAGTCTGAAGAGCCAGTAGTGGTAGCTCAGTCAGCACTCTGCCTCCATAGGTCCCAGAGTCTATTAAGGATGCTCTCAAAGATCTTCTGGACAACCAGAAGAAGATCCTAGAGAACCAAAAACTACTTACGAATGTTGTTGCTTCACATGGAAGTGCACTGAAGGAACTTGCAAAGGAGTCAAAGAAAATGAGGAAGACTCGGGCTTCCAAAGAGTCCATGAAGGAGTTGCGGGTCGAGGTGGAGAGATTGAAGGCGGATCACCTGCATTTAGATTTGCTACTACATGACCTTTTGCCAATAGCCCATCCCCAGCCAGAGCAGTCTGAGAGGCCTCCTAAGAGGAAGAGGGTGATCCCCCAGTCCGATGATGTGGTTATCCAATTTGCGAACCCATCGAAGACTTCCTCCAGTTAGCCACATGATGCAGCCCAGGAGCTTGTCTATGCCAATGTCCCAGCAGCAGAGCCACAGGTCACAGGGAGCCAATCTCAGGTTCCTAAGCATAGAGAGGACCTAGGGACCCAGACAGAGGACCCCATGCAAACGGACGGCCCATAAGGAGTCTCTTTTTCCTCTTTCCTCTAGTTTTGGTGCTTATTTTGCTTAGTTGGCATTAAGGACAATGCAAGCTTTCATTTGAGGTGCAGGCCCTACTTTTATTTGGATGATTGTACATATATGACAGATTTTATGATATCTTTCTTTCTTTCTTTCTTTTTTAATATAGTTTCAGCATTTCATTACATTTTTCGAACTTTTTTTTTACCTTGGATTTGTATATAAAAGTTATGTTAGATAGTATATATTCATCTCTCTTATTGTATATTTGATTAAACCCCCTCCTGTATATATTCATTTTACTTTTCGTAGTTTTTCTTTCCTAGCTTCTTATTGATGTTCGTAGCTTCTTGTTTTGGATTTTTTCAATAAGCCTTTGGTTTGCTTAATATCACGGTTCTTTCCAAAGGTGGAATTTGTGTGAACCGGGTGGCTCTTCCCGATGAAGGATGGTATGAAAACCTTCTTAAGGGTTTGAGTCTGTTTTTCTTTTCTTTTTGTTTTTTTAGTAGTTAGTTGTTAAGGGTGCCTCAATTAAAGCTTCACCTTGGCCTAGCACATTTGCCTTTGATCATATGGTAAAAAACAAATCGTTGTGTATAGCATAGTGAAAGTTGTTACGTTGATACTCTTGTGTTGGCCGATAATTATCAAGTGGTTTTTGGGACCATTGTGTGCTTAAATACTATCTAAGGTTGATGTGGGCTCCTGACTCTGTGTGTTTAGCGATCCCATAGCTTGTGTGGTGAGAAGTTGCATTGCAAATCCAAGTCCTGAGCCATTGTCGAGGCGAAATCCTAAGTGTAATTTGACGTGCGACATGATTATAGGCTCTCTTTGATCTGAATAATAGCTTGAACACTTCCATAGCCTACCAATGATAAAATCCCTAGTCAACCCTTTTGAGCATTAGACCTTTTTCCTTCAAGAACCATTATACAAGCCTTTACCCATTCTAATGGTACCGTCTATTGGTGCCTGATCTTTCATTAGCACATGACAAAAGTATAAGTTTGGGAGGGGGGGGGGGGGAGAAAAGACGATTGCAACAAAGTGGTAAAAAGGTGCAAAATGAATAAAAGGAAAGGCAATAAAAAAGAAAGAAAATTAAAAAGACAAAAAGAATGTTCAATGTAGAAATGAATAAAGGGATTCAAGAAAAGCAAAAAATAAAAGGTGTGGAAAGTTGAGAAATGAGAAAAGATTTGAAATGAACAAGAAAGAGTGATAGTGTGTCTCTCTAACCCCCTAGAAAGAAGTGAAATGACTTAAAAAGTCAAGTGAATGCAAGCCAAAATGAAGCAAAAGAAGTGCTTAACGGAAGATGGAACATACTTAGACCAAACATTTCCTACCTTGAACCAAAAGCCTTCACTATGTCTCCACAAAAGCCCTACATGATCTCTAGTTTAATGAAAATTACATTAATGGTGACTTACATAAGGAGCAAGCATATGGTACTTAGAGCCGGACTGACTTTTCCTTGAAAGAGATAAGCGTATTTCCATTAACCTCGTTCTGAGGGCCACTATCCTAAAGGTGAGGTTTGCTTAGGGAGAGTTGAGGATGTGTGAGTTTGGGTTCGACAATGACCAAAGTAATAGAAAGAGTGTCTTTGATGTGTTGAGTCAACTCTTGATGCTCTTGTTTCGCACTAAATCTACGGTTTTTAAAAGAGTGAATGTCGTTAATGATTCATTTGAATTGAGCACAATTGTTAGTTCCAATTGATTCTAGATAAGGTCACTTTAGGTCGACTGAATTTTCTTGGAATTGACTCTTAAAGTGTGGGTCTTATTTTGTTTGCTTGAGGACAAGCAAAAGCTTAAGTTTGGGGGATTTGATAACTAGGGATTATGGTGCGTTTTACACTCCTTCTTGTTTAAGTTTTGATTATAAGTATGTACAAAATAGTCCCAAAGGCTCACAAGTTGTGCTTGATTGCAGGTTTGATCAACAAGGTGACAAGATGTCGAAAACCAGCTCAAAAAGGAGTGAAACTTGCATAAGTACCAAGATCAAGATCATGCAAATAGGGCATTTGTGGATGCACATCATTCTGTGCAGTCCTTAAAGATGAAGTTCAGAGAGAATGCATTTTTGGGCACCAGGAAATGCGGCCGCACGGGCTTTTCTGCGGTCCGCATTGGGCTCATCATCGCCGCAGTCAATTTGGTGCAGTCCGCAGAGCCAAAGTTCATAGAGATGACAATTGGAGAAGTATGCCCAATGCGGGTACGCGGTCCATTTTGTGGAGACTGCACTAGAATCCACCGCGGCCACGGTGCATTTTTTGCGGTCTGCGGTGGCCAACTTCAGAGAGCAGAAAAGTTAAGCCAAGAGCCTTAGTGCGGCCGCACTAGATTTTGTGTGGTCCGCACTAGCCCTGCAGGAGTATTTTTTACCATAATTTTTAGCCTTGTATAAATAGTTTATTTTTCCTTTTTCGGTCAACAGATAGTTTTAGACAGAGAGCTGCGCTAGTGAACTCATTTCTTTTGCCATTTTGAGTAATTTTAGCTTAAATTCACCATTGAATCTTCAAGTTTTATTTAGAAATTAATTATTATGAGCTTTTCTTCATCTATTTCTTTATTTTCATCTACAATTATGAGTAGCTTAACACATTAGCTAGGGTTATGGCGCAACCCTAGTGTGGGTAATTGATGGATCTTTTGTTTTGATGCTTTATTGTCTATGGGTTTTTGATATTTGAGCTAAATTTAGTGTGATAAACCAAAAGTTCATCACTTATTTTTAAATCAAAATTTGAGCTTCCGAGGCTTTGAAAACCTCATTTATCATCACCTTGATTTGCGTGTGCAGTTCGGGCATGTAGCGAAAAGTTTAAATATGAAATTCTGTGAAAAATAGTAAAATTTGGTCACAAAATGAGTTAATTTGACTACGGTCAACATTTTGGGTAAAGAGACCCGGACATGTGATCCGACGGTAATGAAGGGTTCGTAGGAAAATATGAGACTTGGGCGTATGCCCGGAATCAAATTCCGAGGTCCCAAGCCCGAGAAATAAATTTTTAAAGAAAATCTCTTTTTGAAATTTTTTAAGGAAATTTGAAATGAAATTTGATTAGAACATATTAGTATAGAGCCCGTATTTTGGTTCAGGCGCCTGGTACAGATCTTATTTATGATTTAAGATGTTTCTGTGAAATTTGATGGAAAACGGATATCATTTGACGAGATTCGTACCTAAATTGGTAAAGTTAATGCTTTATGAAGTTTGAGAAAATTCTTTGATTTTGAGGTCTTAATTCGATGTTTGTGATATTATTTTGGCAATTTTATTGCAGGGATAAGTTTGTATGATATTTTTGAGTTAGTAGTATGTTTGGTTTGGAGCCCCGATGGCTCGGGTGTGTTTTGGATTGGTGTCGCAGTGTTTTAAACTTAGAAAAATCTGGATTTTCTGTTGCATCTGGTGTTAAGAGATTTAGTGCTATCATATCGCATAGTGTAAATCTTTAGGGTCCTGTTTTGTTATATGTGATCGCATACATCTCTCCGCGATTATGTAGGGTTAAGTTTGAGAGGTCTTTCTTTTGTTCTATGCGATCGCACTGTCTACTCAGCGATCGTAACGTGTTAGCCCCCAGCCTTCACTCCCTTCTATACGAATGCATGGTATAGTCTATGATCACAATGCTCAGCCTCAGTTACTCTATGCTTTCGCGTCCTTTGGTCCGTGATCGCGTAGGCCAAATTTGCCCAGTTATTTTAAATGTTCAGAAACATTAGCCATTTGGGATTTTCACAAAATTTCATAACTCCTTCTTCTTCACACCTCTTGGAGCGATTTTTAAAGAGTTTCTTCACCATGACTTCATAGGTATGTAATCCTAAGCTTATTTTCTTCCATTTCTATCATCACTCATTAGATTTCTAGGCCTAAAACATGTGATTAAGGGTAGAAAATTAGGGATTTGGGTAGAATTAAGGATTTTTGATTCTTTGTGATTTAGATATCATTTTGGGGTCAGATTTGAATACAAATTTTATATTCGCGCTCGTGGGTGAATGGGAGATCAGGTTTTGGTACAAACCTCATGTTTAGACCAAGAGAACCTCTAGGGTGATTTTTAAAATTTTGGGAAGAATGATTAGACAGCTATAATTAGGTATTGGATTGGAATTGTTTAGCATTTATTGATGTTATGAAGTCGATTATGTATATATACAATTGATTTGGAGCCGAATTCGAGAGGAAAAGCGGTGTTCGAGGCTTGAGTTGGTCGTGGATGTTCGAGGTAAGTGTTTGTTCTAACCTTAGCTTGAGGGATTACGAGTTGTTATGAGTATCTATATGTTGGTGTCAAGCAAGACTGTGAGTCTTATACTGTGATTTTCATGATTTTGTAGTATTATTCAAGCCTTGGTGAATATTTCTATTTGTTGTCTAAAATTTTGGAAAGAATTGTGACTTATGAACACGAAAGAGCGACAGCTCCAGTGGTATAATAAACTGTGAAAATATTAGTGATAATTGAAACTTTAGAGCATTGGATCGAGTCGTGAAGTGAATCGTGAAGTAAAAGTGAGAAAACGAAGAGATCATTATGTTGCCCCATTGCCGGGCTATTGTTGAGTTGTGGTTCCCTTGCGTTGTATTCTTAGTTGATACTACGGATTCTTAGTTTGATGCTTCCTTATGTTACATGTTGTAATAAGTTTACTAATAGCTAAAGTAGTTAGATGTTGTAACGAGTTTGGTTATAGCTGAGGTAATTAGGTGTTGTAACAAGTTTAATTTTAGTTTAGGTTGTTAGGTGTCGAAACAAGTTTGATTATAGCTGAGGTAGTTCGGTGTCGGAACGAGTTATAACAAGTTTGGTTGTAGTTGAGGTAGATAGGTGTCGGAACAAGTTTGGTTATAGTTGTTTCTCCATGGTCGGGATAGTGTCGAACTTTTTGATCCGTTGTGGGGACTCTCGTTATAATACAAGTATCATAGGTATGGATCGGGATGCACGCCACAACCATATTATATATGGATCGGGTTGCACACTGCAATAATATTTTATATAGATCAGGTTGCACACCGCAATAATATTATATATGGATAGGGTTACACGCCACAACAATATGATATATGGATCGGGTTGCACGCCACAATAATATTATATATGGATCGAGTTGCACGCCGCAAAAGTATTATATATGGATCGGGTTGCACGCCGCAACATTATTATATGTGGATCGGATTGCATGCCACAACAATATAATGAAATGGGAACGGTTGTTACCTCTACAACAAGATATAATGAGATGGGAGCAGGTGGTACGTCTACCACAAGATATAATGGAAAGGGAGCGGGTGGTACACCGACCACAAGATATGAAAAGAAAGTGAAATCTGCCTTTATTTTTCTTACTCTTGTTAGTGGTTGGAATTTGATTCTTTTATAGTTCTTTTGATAGTCTGTTCTTACATGTTATTCTCCTAAGCATGTTTTCCACTCCCATCTTTACTTGTTTAAATCTTCTTTACTTAACGGTGTACATCATATAATTGCACAGTTTTATTTGGTAGTCCGGTCCTACCCTCATCACTACTTCACCGAGTTTAGGCTAGGCACTTACCAGCAGATGGGGTCGGTTGTGCTGATACTACACTCTACACTATGTGCAGATCCCGGAGTAGCTTTCAGACAGTAGTTGGAGTGCTTCCTTCAGTCCACTCGGAGACCTAAGGTAGACCTGTAGGCGACCGCAGGCCCTGGCGTCTTCCTCTATCTCTATTTCCTGTTTCATTTCCCTCTATTCAGAAACAGTGTACTGTTATTTCTTTAGACCTTGTATGTAGTAAATCTTAGATAGTCTTTGATACTGTGACACCAGGTTTTGGGTATTTGAGGTTTTAAAAGTGGTAGTTTGATGTAGACTTCAGATATTTAATTGTTAACTCCCGCTTAATTATTTAAGTTCCGTTGTTATTATGTTATCGCTATATGTTTGCTAAAAAGAGGTAATATGAAAAGGAAGTAAGTAGTAAGGTTTGGCTTTAGATCTCATTAGTAGGCGCCATCATGACTATCGAGGGTAGGAAATCCGGGTCGTGACAAGTTGGTATCAGAGCTCTAGGTTACATGGGTCTCATAGTTCATAGACAATCTTAATAGAGTTTGAGGATCGGTACAGAGACGTCTGTATTTATCCCCCCTGAGGCTATAGTGTTTGGAAAAGTTTCACTTCTATCCTTTCTTATCGTGCGATTTTGTTCTCTCAGTGCTAAATTGAAACCTCTACTCTTGTCCTTTCGCAAATACCGAGGTCATGTACTACTTCTTCAGCCAAGCAGCAGCACAAACCGGTGATAGATCAGCTACGTCTTTGGAGGCTTTGTGGAAGTCAGACAACTTTCACCAAGTTCTTCATTGCTACTTTCAGCGGTGCATCTTCTAAGGATCCCCAAGACTATCTAGACAGTTGTCATCAGGTTCTCAGGAACATAGGGATCGTGGGGGCCAATGGGGTTGATTTTGCTAGTTCTTGCTTGTCTGGATCCGCCAAGACCTGGAGGGATTATTGATTGGCTATACTGGTTAGGTCATCAGCTTCGACTTGAGAAAAGTTCACGCAGCTATTCCTGGAAAAGTTTCTCCCGATCACTCAAAGAGAGGCCTATCGGAGGTAGTTTGAGAGCCTCCAGCAAGGCTCTATGACTAATACTCAGTACAAGATCAGATTCATCGACTTGGCTCTTCATGCTCTTATCATTCTTCCCACTGTAAGAGAGAGTGAGGAGGTTCATTGAGGGACTCGTCTAGCCCGATCCGTTACTGGAGGTAGAGGTATTAGAGGTGGAGGTAAAGGTATTAGAGGTGGAGGTGCAGGTACTGTTTCGGTTTATTGCAGAGAAGCTTCAGTTTATTTTGCACCTCTCTGGTCATGCCTAGTGGTTCTTTATGTTCCCCTGTCCATGTGCCTATGAAAGTGGGTGATTCTATTGTGGTGGTGTCGATGCCCCTTTTTTTCTCGCGAAATTAGGTTTATGACATTTAGGAGGGCAGCTCGTTCCTTTTGGTAATTGGGTTTGCATTTGAAGAGTCGCCACCTAATGATTAGGGTGCACTAGGACACCAATGGAGTTCGATTTGGATAACCAGAGATAGGGTAAGGGCTTGAATTTATTTAAGGGGAAGGTGTTAGGCACCCCTCAGAATCCACTAGTGTGGTTCTTGGCTGTGTTACAATTGTGACTTCCTATAATCAAGTGAGCAATTAGGGTTTCAAATAGAGGGACTTGCATATACCATTGCAAATAAGTTGAAAACTTTTGAAGGTAAGTATAGCGGGCATAAATTTATAAAAAGACTTGAATAGCTTTACAAGAAGAGATGAAATCAAATACAAGGAAAGGGGTCCTAGATAATTACCATTGATCACTTCAATACAATACCCAGCAATCACTCCTCAAAAGAGGGGTCGCATGTGATATTAGCGCATAGGTCATCATCTCCATATTCTACCATTCTCACCCCGTAAAGGTTATTAAAAGCGTGAGTTGGTCACGAATGCTTATTGCGTTCTATTACCCATTTCGTCCTATAAGTCCTTACGGCATTTAGGACTACTATTCCTACAAGGTAAGGACTAGGCTGAACCCTTAGGTTTAAAGGATATAATACTAAGCGACATACATAACAAATAGGACTGCACATAAGGGAACATAAAAAGACAAATAAAGGCTCACAGATCTCTCCACAAGTATACACATAATTAGCACGTCTCAAACACATTTAAGGTCTAAAAGGTGAGAGTTTAAAAAAAGTAGCGCCAGTTGAGTTAGTAAAAGATAAAGGAACCGTTAAAGCATGGCTTAGAAAAATAAAGTAGAGACTTAAAGGTATAGTGGCTTAACTAGATATAGGACAAGTATCAAATATCATAATTCTGGGCAGAAAAGGTAACCTAGTAGTTTGAAAACATAATAGAACAAGAATCTGAAAATCAGTGAGAGTAAATAGATGTACGATTTCAAAATTTGTTCCCAGATAGAGAGGGATTTTTAGTAAAACAGAGTGAACTTTAGAAAGTAAAAAAAACAGAGTGAATTTCAGAGAGTCAAACCAATGATGAGAGTGGCAGAATTCAAATTAAAAGTGGCTGGTTAGTTTTAAATCGTTTAAAACATGGTTAATCAATTCTTGTTAGGCCTAAAGTTTGCCTAGGTGTTGTATGCATTGCCTAATTATCTTAGAGGGTATACATGTATATTTTATTTCTCGTTTTAGAGGATATAATTAACCAAACTTGTATCGTTAGATTAAACATACTAATGACGTGTTTACAAGTGCAACTCAGACAAAATAAAACCCTAAGTAACAAGATGTCTAATGTACATATAAGCTCCTAAAACATGGTCTCTAAATCCTAATTAGAATGTAGTAGTAGTCTTATAATAGTTATTGTCTTGTTGTTAACAAATAATGGTTACGAAAGGAGCATAATAGCAGGTTGCAAGTAAAGAACCTAAAACAGTATATCTAATGTATGAGATGCATGTCCTATATAGGATATCTATTGCACAAATAAGTAAATAAAATCCTACAAACATGTTTTCTACACATTACTTGAACTAAGCATGCATAACCCTCACCCAATTTCACTATAATCCCAATCATTCATTTACAAGTTATTACAGCCAATGATAGCTAAATTACAATAGTAAAGAATAAAAACAAGAAGTTATTCTATAGGGAGCCTTCAATCAGGCCCAATCCTCCAACCTCACTACTTTCGAATTTCACAGCCTTGACATGGTCAGGGTGCGGCAAAGCTCCCTAGGGACCCCATGGGGTCCCTGGCCGATACCAGCGCCCACACAATTGCCAAAATATAGAATAATTGCAGTGCAGAATTACCAGCCTTGTGCGTCAAGGTTCAGTGAGTTCTTAGAGGTACCCAAAGCAATGCTTACACGAAGGAGGTAGAACCTAATCTCTAATAGTAGTGTGAAGTGCAGGAGCGAGAGAAAAGATTGTAGTTCAAAGAGTTTACAAAAGAGTAAGTTGGAGAGTTGCACACAAGAGTAATGGGCAAAGGGGACAAATATATCAACGCAAACTCACAAAACCAAAAGAGCTTTAAGAGACCCTGATATAGTCAGATTCACATTGTAAGTAGCAACAGAATTCAGTCGTAACAGGTAAACAGTAATCATGAGCATGCAAGTTCCAATAGGAAAACCAGGAATCAATCACATGTTGCACAACAGAGACATCTGTAGAAACCAATTAGGAATAGCACATACTGAAGTAGTAATAAACACATTGGTTTGGAGCATGGAATTCATTCAGGACATACCAGCAACAAAGAGAGCACATTAGAATGCAAGAGCCAAGTATAAGCACAATATTAGCCTTAGCTTTTCAGCTGGCTAATGACAGTCAGGAGCAGGGAGCAGCAACAACACAAGAGAGAAACTGAGAGAAATAGCACAACAGAGAACAACGTGATTACTTCGTGTGTGTTTGTGATATGCAATGTGTTTGTATTTATAGTTTTGAAAACAAGTAGAGAATAAGGTAACAAGTACTGACTTAACATAATTATTGAAACAATACCAATTAGAATTAATCACAGGACCAAACTCCTTTTAATTAGGGAGTCATGATTCGACTGGTACAATTTATATCAGATATGGAAAGAATCACTTAGATTAATGACTCTACCATAATAAGAGTAGTAAAGCATGTAACATGTAATAAAGGCCAAACACATAATATTTCAAGTAAGTAAAATATATACAGAATATTTGAAAGTATGTATATGAGCATAACTATGGTAAAAATATAAATTAATTCTAAAAATTAGACAAAGAATCACGGATGAGACTAAAATCACAAGGAATTAGTTCTAAGTGAGAAAAGCATCTCACAAATAAGGAAGTGATTCAAAATCAGTGAAAAGCTTCTAAGAAAAACATATACAAAATCATGTATTCGAAGAGATGCATAGAAGCAACAGAATATTTGGTAAACAATGAATAATCAAACCTAGTAAACACAATAGGCACGAAAATCAGAGAACCCTAAGCAAGAAATCATAGAAATAGTAGAAGGTTGGAAACCCTAACAACAAAATTAAATCATGGAACTCAGAGAATAACCCAGAAGAACACACAAATCAGCAGATAATACAAACACAAACGTATAAGGCTAGGGTTTCATCAGACTTAAGCAAAAAATTTAGGAATAGTACTGAGAATCACGAATGAGTACTCAAGATCAGAAAATAAAGTGATTTCGAAAAGGGGATCAGAAATCCTAGTTTCAAAAAGGGAACAAAAGCGTTTAAAACTGGAGTAATCATAACGATCGAGTAGAAAATAATGTAAAAAATAAATTTATGAGTTAAAATCATTAAAGAATCAGAGATTTGAGAGGTTTGGATTGAGATTAGGGTTTCATATGAAATCAGTGACAGAAACAAGAGAAACCTGGCTATGAAACTTAAGGATAATGGTGTTTACAGCATCATCGGACCAAAATCCATAGGAGAAAGGCCTGAAATAAACCCCAACAAATCTTCAGTGACCCTTTTGCATGGTGAAGACTCCTGGAGTCTCAGGGACGGAGGGAACCGGTGAGATAAGGCTTCAAGGCAGCTGGTGGTTGAAAGAGGCGAGGTTGGAGGTGGTCAAAGAGACGGTGAAGGCCATCAGAGAAGAAGAACTAGAAGGTTCTAAAGAGAAAGAGGAGAGGAAGAGATAGGTAGAGAGACAGAGATCAGTCTCGAAGAATGTGGGGTCGGGGGTAGGTTAGAATTTAATTAAGGCAAATATATGTGGGCCATTGATCTTATTTTATCAACGACTCAAATCAATTCTAAGCTGGGCTGGGTTAGTTTGGAAAATGGGCTAGGCAGATATGGGTTGGATCTTGGGTCAAACGGGTTTAATTAAAATCTGATGGTGGGTTAAAGTTGGGGCTAAAATTGCAATAATAATGGACTATACGTTAAATAGCCAATTTCTCCCTTCTATTTTATAACAATAGCTAAAATAATTTAAAAAATAAATTTAAAGCACTGAACTAATTAATAATGTATAATTATTAATCTAAAAATGCTGAAAAATGATTTTACAAATGTAAAATATTGTTAATCGTAATATAGACTATAATTATAATTTTATGCAATTTAGCTTTAAAATATCAAATAAATTTGTCAAAATATGCAAAATCATCTTAATTGTATTTTGGTGTAAATATGAGAATGAAAATAAATTATTTACCAAAATTATAATTTGGAAATAATTATTGGATTTTGTATTGCTAAATTAGACAATAAATTAATATTGAAACTCTTACAAATTAGGGAAAAATACCAAAACTCTTGGGCATGCTTATATATGTATACACACGCTATTTTGAAAGTATTTTGAGTATAAAAAATACATAGGGAATAATTGGGTATCAACAGCTGCCGCTCTTTACCCGAGAAGGATGAAAGAGTTGTCGGGTAAAGATATGATGAAAAATTTTGACCAAAAGAAATGATTTGAAAGGTTTTGACCGAGCTCTAGTTCCTGAGCTGCCTACATATCCCTGGCCTTATAGAAATCTGGCCATATGTAGTTCAGGGTCCATTGACGAAATATGTCGATGGAGATTTTCGAAAAGAACGGACGCGAGGTTTAGGTTGAGAAGGTTGGTTGAAGTCTGATGGGCTGCAGGAACTGGAGCGCGATCATTCCTATTGAGATGGTTGTTGATAGCCTGTGTACCTGCAAACTAATAGTACCAACATACATTGCGCATAAATTTAAACGTGATGAAAGTTCTTATTGGACCATGAATGTTGTCTTAGGAAGGTTAGGATGACGTCCTCATACCATGTCATCCTTGTCCATGAAGCGTATGATAAAGGACTCGTAGGATATGAAATGATGTTCTCGGGTTATGAGGATGATTCCTCCAAACTATGATGCCTTGGAATAATGATATGCAAAAGGTAAAATGGGGTTGTCAGGCCATGGCATGGCGTTCTTGGGCTATGAAAATGGTGCCTCCAAACAATTGCGCCTTTGGACAATTTGGCGATCTTTTAGCCCATGAAATGTAGAGGGTGGTGCTCTTTCAGCCAATGCAAGATGTAAGTAAAAGGTGGCAATCTTTAAGTCGATGCAAGATGTAAATAACAGGGGGCGATATTTGAGCCGTGCAAGAAAGATAAAGTGGCGATATTTCAGCCATGCAAAATAAGGTGGCGATATTTCAACCATGCAGGATAGAGATAGAGCTTAGTCTCGGAAAGCAGGAAGGTAGCCTTATGCAATGCAAAAAAAATCCAGATGGAGATAGAGCTTAGTCTTGGAAGGCAGAAAGGTAGCCTTATGCAATGCAAGAAATGCAGATGGAGGTAGTGCTTAACCTCGGAAGGCATAAAGGTACCTTATGCAATGCAAGAAATACGGATGGAGGTAGAGCTTAACCTCGGAAGGCAGAAAGGCAGCCTTATGCAATGCAAGAAATGCATATGGAGGTAGAGCTTAAACACAGAAGGCAGAAAGGTAGCCTTCTGCAATGCAAGAAATGTAAAAGGCAAGTAATGGTAAAATCGCTTAGCTGATAGACGATTGCTATATTATGGTTGATGGGGATGTCGTGTATGGATTGCAATTGTAAATATGTGATGATTCTGATAGTTGTATTCCCGAGAAGTATGAGTGCATAGATATATCTGATGATGTTACGCCTTGAGTGCCTGTATCCAAAGAAAAATCGTGAATTCTGTAAAAGAGGGCAAGGTTAGTTCGTATCCCTATGGACTTTGCTCGTCCTGATCAACCCTTGTTTCAGTAATATTGTGCGTATCGTTGGGGTGGCGTTGATAAACAAAACAATTTTGATAACAGACATTTTGATTTGGTAAAAAATACGACATAAATATATAATTGAAAATAGTTTTCTTTTAGATGAACCGATGACTGCAACGCTGTTCAAGACATTGAAAAATCTCTATCCGAAACGTTGAGGGTCCTCCTTAAAATTCTGGCCCAGTTTGTTGGGTTGGTGCTTTCGACGACTGCGTGCGAAGACTGGATGAAAATCAACTTCGGAATTTTGAGGGTCCTCTTCAAAATTTTCCCCCAATTTCCAATGGCGGGGGAAATAAAAATTTTATTGAATTTTGACCGAACCCATAGGGTTGCCTACGTATCTCATCTTAAACAGGAATCAGGTCAGGTGTAGTTCAAATTACATCATATGAGAAAAGCATAAAAGATACACATAGTATCATTTGACTGCATCTGAATTGATCGGCTTCGGCCAAACTTCTCCGTCCATTTCTCCAAGTATGAGATCTCCTCCTGTGAGGACCCAGTGAACCATATACGGACACTGCTAATTAAGAGAGAATTTCCCCTTGGCTTCATCTCGATATGGGAAGATCTTCTTCAACACCTGCTGTCTCGATGTGAATTGTCTTGGCTTGACTCTTTTATTGAAGGCTATGGACATTCTGTTCTGATATAGTTGACCATGGCAAACTGCATTCATTGTTTTCCCATCTATAAGAACTAATTTCTCGTAGTGACTCCTTACCTATTCTGCATCATCGAATTCTGCTTTCTATATGATCCTTAGGGAAGGAATTTCTACCTCGGCGGGTATGACCGCCTCTGTACAATAAACCAGCAGCATATAGGGAGTTTTCCCGGTTGACGTACGAATTGTCATGCAGTATCCTACTAAAGTAAATGATAACTTCTCGTGCCACTGCTTATGCTTTTCTGTCATTTTCCTTAGTATCTTCTTGATATTCTTGTTGGTTGCTTCTACAGCTCCATTCATCTGAGGTCTGTAGGTTGTAGAGTTCTTATGTTTGATCTTGAATTCTTCACACATTGCTTTCATCAGGTCACTGTTGAGATTGGAAGCATTTTCAGTAATGATTGATGTTGGGATTCTGAACTGACAAACAGTACGATCGCGGACAAACTATGCCACAACTTTCTTAGTCACTACCCTGTATGATGTTGCTTCAACCCATTTGGTGAAATAATCAACTGGTACTAGAATGAACATATGCCCGTTTGATGCAACATGTTCGATAGGCCTGATAACATCCATTCCCCAAGCTGCGAACGACCACGCGAGCTTGTTGTAGTAAGCTCGTTTGGGGCATCTTTATCATTTCTGCATGTATATAATAGCGATGGCACTTTCGGACATACTGGATACAGTCTATTTCCATATTCATCCAAAAATAACCTGCCCGGAGTATCATTTTTTCCAAGACAAAACCATTCATATGTGGACCACATGTCCCTACATAAACCTCTTCTAACAACCTGGATGCTTCCTTTGCTTCGACACACCTCAGTAATCCCAAATCAGGAGCCCTCCTATACAGGATTCCTCTGCTGTGAAAAAAGTGATTGGATAACCTTCACAGTATGCACTTCTAAGTAGCATTTGCAAGTTCTGGATATTCTCATATTGCTAAATATTCCTTGATATCATGAAACTAAGATTTTCCATCTGCTTCTTCCTCGACATGAGCACAGTAAGCTGGTTGATCACAAATTTTTATCAGGATATGATCAATAAAATTCTTATTTGGATGCTGAATCATAGATGATAGGGTAGCCAATGTGTCGACAAACTCATTCTGGACTCTGGGAAGATGCTGGAATTTTGTCTTTATTAACCTCTTCCTCAACTCCTGTACATGATGCAGATAAGGAAGTATATTAGAATTATTGGTTGCCCATTCCTCTCGGACCTGATGTATGAACAAGTCTGAATCCTTGATCACTAGTAACTCCTAAATGTTTGTATCAATGGCCAGTTTGAGCCCTAAGATGCAGGCTTCGTATATGGCCATGTTATTGGTGCACGTGAACCTGAGTTTGGTAATACCGAATAATGTTGGCCGGTTTGTGAGACTAGGACTGCTCATATGCCAACTCCTTTGAAATTTGTTGCTCCGTCAAAAAATACTCTCCAACCATCATAGGATTCTCCAATGTCTTCTCCTATGAAAGATACCTCTTCTTCAGGAAAATACGTCTTTAGAGGCTCATATTCTCCGTCCAGAGGATTTTTGGCAAGATGATCTGTCAGTGCTTGTCCGTTGATTGCCTTCTGAGTTATGTAGAGAATACCATGCTCAGCAGGACTTGGCTTGCTTTCCCGTGGGCATGGGCTTCTGAAAGATATACCTTAGCGGATCCATTATATGAGGTAAGTGGTATGGACACAGAAATAATGCCTCAACTTCTGAGCTACCCAAGTAAGAGCACAATAGGTGCGTTTCAACAGGAAATATCGAGCCTCATACGGGGTGAACTTCTTGCTGAGATAGTAGATGGCATGCTTCTTTCTCCCCGTTTTGTCATATTGTCCCAAAACACAACTGAATTACCCATTCAATACTGCAAGGTAGAGCAATAGAGGTCTACCTGGCTCGAGCAGAACTAGGACTGGCGGCATTGACAGGTATTCTTTGATTCTATCAAAGGCTTTTTAACAATCATCAGTCCATTTGGTAGCGGCATCCTTTTTCAATATTTTAAAGATTGGTTCACAAATAAGAGTGGATCGAGCTATGAATAGGTTGATATTGTTGAGTCTCCCCAGGAAACTCATCATGTCCTTCTTGTTCGTCGGCGGTTGAAACTATTGAATGGCCTTAACCTTTGACGGATCTAGTTTTATTCCCCGACGACTCACAATGAACCCAAGTAGTTTTTCGACAGGAACCGTGAATGCACATTTGGCAGGATTAGTTTGAGATTGTACCTTCTCGTTCTGTTAAAGAACTTTCTCATATCTTCCATGTGGTTAGTGGCTTTCTTGGATTTGACGATGACATCATCAACGTATACCTCGATCTCTTTGTGTATCATTTCATGGAAAATAGCAGTCATGGACATCATGTAGGTGGCTCCAGCATTCTTTAATCCAAACAGCATCATCTTGTAACAATACATCCCCCACAGTGTGATGAAAATCATTATATTTGCGACTTCTTCATCCATCCATATATGATGATACGCAGCAAAACAATTGTCGAATGACTGCAGTTCTTGCTTGGCGTAGTTATCAATTAGAATGTGTATGTTTGGCAAGGTGAAGTCATTTTTCGGACTGGCCCGGTTGAGTTCCCGGTAGTCGACACAGAATCTAACCTTCCCATCTTTCTTCGGCACTGACACAATATTGGCTAATCATGTTGGATACTCCACTATCCTAAGAACCTTGGCTTTGACTTTCTTGGTACCTTCTTCCTTGATTTTCAAACTCATGTCAGGTTTGAACTTTCTGAGCTTCTCTTTTATCGGTGGACATGTCAGATCTCTCGGCAATTAGTGAGCCACAATAAATGTACTGAGAGTCTGAGACCGATCATGTCATCAAATGACCAAGCGATATATATCCTCATATACTCTTAGGAATTCTGCGTACTCTTTCTTTTCTGATGGTGACAGATGAACGCTGATGCACGTTTCCTTAACATTTTTTGTATCCCTCAGGTTGATAACCTCGGTTTCGTCTAAGTTAGACTTAGGCCTATTCTCAAAATCCTCAACCTTTTTAACAACCTCTTCTGGTATATCATCATCTTTTGAATATGTGTTTGTTTGTTGCATTGTCTCATTTCAAGTCACAATCGTCGGTTCATCAAGATAAATAATAGTAATACTGTGTAAATAAAGTAAATGATAGAAAAATAATAATAGCGAGATTTATAAGAAACGTAAATTCTTTGATAAATTTCATAATTGTTTTGAACATTGGAGCTCTTTTCGAATTTAAAGAAAATACGGGAAAAAAAATCAACTAGTAAAAAAGTAAAAGGTAACGCATGTGCTTTGTTCAGCCTTTCTACCTCAAAGCTCTTCGGGCTCTGGGGGTTCTGATGGACTAATTATTGAGGTGTCATTCTCGGCTCACAGCTTGTATAGAAGGGCCTTCCTCTCCTTCCTCCTTAAAAATAACACAGCAGTCCATATTGTCATCTTCCAGAAACAAATTCCTCATTGCAGCCAACGCTTCCATTTCTTTTGACCCATATATGACATCAGCTGGCTGGAAAGTCTGCTCCAGGCGAGGTATCAGATGCTTTAGTGGGTAGTAGGGATTGCGCCATGGTGGTGACCAGTGGTTGAACTCCTCCCAAATGTATTCATATCCCAAACTAAAAGTGGTACCATGTTTCTTGAGCTTGACGGGTTTGGGATTCCCTGGAGGTTTTTGCCAAGTCCCTTGCCATTTTTGTATCCAAACCAATTTTGTATGCTTTCAATTTTGTTGCCCTACCATTTATCGTTGTCTACGGTGTTGACCCGCTCAATGTGGTGGTAGGTTTCTCCGGCTATTTACCTTATTACTTCTATTGCCGGGATGGTCTGGCAGCTGTATATGGGATTTCTACCATCGCCATGGATAATCACCTCTTGATGATTCCACTCAAATTTCACTGCTTGGTGTAGGGTTGATGCTACGGCTCTAGCGGCGTGAATCCAAGGCCATCCTAATGACAAATTGTATGATACTGGGACGTCTATCACTTGAAAGTCAACGTCGAACCAAGTTGGTCCCATTTGCAGATACAAGCGGATTTCCCCAATAGTGGACCTTTGGGAACCGTCGAAAGCTTTGACATTGATAGCTCCATCCTTGATATTATTCAAGCTTTTTCCCAATGTTCTGAGAGTCACCATTGGATAAATATTAAGGATGTACCCTCCGTAAACTAGAATTCTGGTGATGAAATAATCTTCGCATTGCACAGTGATGTGCAATGCCTTATTATGGCTTAACCCTTCTGGTGGCAGCCCATCTTCGTGGAAAGTGATTTTATGACTCTCCAATATTTGCCCTACCATGTTCGCCATTTCTCCTTCAGTTATGTTGATGGGCACGTATGCCTCGCTCATGACTTTCAATAAGGCATTTTTATATGCATCAGAGCTTTATAGTAGGTCTAAGATGGAGATCTGGGTTGGCGTACTATTCAGATGATCGATTACTGAATACTCTTTGTCTTGTATCTTCCTCCAGAGATCATCAGGCCCGGTTTCAGTGACGGTTGGTCGTCTAGAGGCTTTCTTACTGGACTCAGCTAGATGTTTTGGAGTATAAACCCTGTCGGTTCTAGTCATACCCCGTGCTACAATTGCTTCTCTAGATTTGGTTTTCCATTTCCTTCTCACCTTGGGTGTGTAATCCTAAGGAATGACCTTCATATGGAATGGTGCTATGGTTGACATAGCTACTGAATGGTACTCTTGCCATGGAAGGTAACACAAGCACTTTAAATGCATATGTGCTTTTGGGGATCCAATTTTGACCTCAGTTGGTCCTATCATCTTTGCAAAAGAAGGTGCTTCAAACTCAAGTGGTATAGACATTTTTAGTTCATCGTCCTCAGAAGGCTGGATCTGGACAACAATTGGGTTAAGTGTGACTATCGGTTTCTTTGGCTCGTCACCTTTAGCAATCAATCCAATCGATCTTTTAGGGTCCCAATCTTCTTCTATCTCGATCATGTGAACGTCTCTACCTTGGTGGTCAGGTAGAGGGTTGTTGCAAACATTAGGAGTAGGCTCCTTTGCCACAATAATCTTGTTGTCAATTAATGCTTGAATTTTATCCTTCTAAGAGCGCAATTCATCAATGGCATGCCCATTTATGATGGAATGGTATGCACATGTTTTGTTTGTGTTGATCCATTGGGAAGGTTTTCTGGAGTTATAGAAGGGATGGGGTTAACGTAGCCAACAGCTTTGAGCCTTTCATACAGCTGGTCAATTTGTTCGGCGATGGCGGTATGTTTTTTGGGAGGCCTACGGTCGAAGTTTGGTTGGGGTCTAGGGAAGTTTTGGCGAGGGGAGGTGATTGATAGTGGGCTTGTTGGGTATTGTATGCTTGGTAGACATGTGCGGGTTGGGAATATCTTGGTGAGGTAGGTTGATATGTTGGGGGTGGAGATGATTGGTAAGTATGCAGTGGAGCTTGGTTAGAAGGCGAGGGTGCTTGGTAATTTGGGGTACGTTGATATGCGGTAGGAGATATTGGGTAGGTTTGGTATTTTATTGGGGATTTTGTTCTCTATGCAACTATCACGGCACTCACATCCCTTTTCTTGGATGTGCCGCCAGACTGTAGAGCCTTGTTGGTGGCCTGCAATGCTTCAAAGTTAGTGACCATACCACTTTTAATGCCTTCCTCGATCCTCTCCCTTAGCTTGATAATGTGGGAAAATTTCCCACCTTTAATCAACATCAACCACTCATAATATTGTGGGTTCTTCTTCTAAAGTCGGCATGACCTTAGCAGCCTCTGATCTCCAGCGAGTAGCATACTTGCAGAATATCTGTGTGGGTTTCTTCTTTAAATTCTGGATGTAGAATACATCTGGCGCATTCTCCGTCTTAAATTTGAACCTGTCCATGAAATCAGACACCATACTTACCCAATTCGTCCACTTCTTTGGGTATTCGCTAATGTACCAAGATAGAGCATCTCCTTTTAGACTTATCATAAAGAGCTTCATGCGAATCTTTTCATCCTTTTCTACCCCGACCAGCTTGTCGAAGTAGGTCCTCAAATGAACTCTGGGATCCCATGTGCCAGCAAATATCTCGAACTTGGGAGGTTTTTACCCCTCGGATAGTTCGACATATGGATGAATACAAAGGTCATCGTAATTCAGTACCTCGATACCTTTGTTTCCTTCAACACCCTAGACTCAGCTAGTCAGCTTCTTGAGTTTTGCGGCCAGGTTCGTGATAAGAGAGTCTTTCTCATTAGACTCCAGTGTGCTTGAAATAGGTGGAGTATAGTGTGGTATGGTTTACACGTACATAGGGGTGTTGTGGGGATGATCATTTGTAGAGTTTAGTGTTTCAGGAATGAGTAGTGGGGTGTTGCTTGAAGTGTGACATGTGTTGCAGTGTTGAGGGGGAGTGGGTTGTTTTGTGGTTTTTGTGGAGGCGTAGGATTTTGAGCATTGGGAAAGTTGACAACTGGGGTAGTGAGGGAAAATTATAAGTTTGCCAAATTCAAACGTGGTCTAGTTCTTCCTGAAATTCAATAACTTTTGTTCGAGCTGGGCGGCACTTTCTTTGGAAACCTGAATACCCTAAGGAACCTCTACCCCTTTGGCTGAGTTATTCATATCTTCCATTTTTCTTCTCTTCTTGTTTCTGATAGGACTCGGAGAATGAGGAGGTGGAGGACCCTTGGATCTTGTGGAGTAGGATGATGATGCCAGAGTGCACGAACTAACCTTTTGGGGAAGGAAATGTAACAACAGTAAAAACAAAGCAAGGTAACAAGTTAGTAAGGATCATGAGGAAGCAAGACATTGTGAATTTCAACACATAGTGCAAGAATATAAATTGTGTCCTAATTTGGGTGCCTCGTTGTGCCCGAGGTAGGTCTAGTGACAAATAGTTTGGAGAACTTATAATGCTAAATGCCTCATTTTATTGATAAAAAGAAGACGAATCCCAAAACGACACTAAAATAACGGAAAGTAAAAATGTCACTAATGGCCATTGGCCGTATTACATTTTAAAGAAAAAGAAAAGACTCCTAACTACTTGGTCTTAGAAGGACCTTCCTCAGACTCAGCATTTTTAGCTCCATCAAACAGCTTCACCAGCTCATGTAGTCCCAATAGCAAACATGCTCTAGCCAGGTGTCATCATTCGTTTCCTTCAGCATTCTGGCCGTTGTCAATCCTTTGGATGAACTTCCTTTCCAACTCTACTAAACCCCCTCCAAATTACCCCAGTCGCTTATTGGCGCTGACAGCCATATCTTTCCATTCTTCAATCAACTTCAGATGTGCTTCTTGAATTTCCCGATGTTTGCTTTTGCACTCTCAAATCCTCTTACGCAATTGGTTGCATTTAACTTGTACTTATGCCTTTTCCTCAGATGACTCTATGACTTCGAACGGACCTGGGTTATTCCAACCCACCATGATCTCTTCCAACCAACTTGGATAGTATGGGGTATAACCAGTATGGTATCTGTCCGGTTCTATGAAATCCTTTCCCAGGATGATTTTGTAGAGCCATATTTGCTGGGCCTGGCACTTGTGAGGGCTATCTCTTCTTGAAAGTCATCCCTGAAGTGACTCATCTTGTCAACCCTTGGTATAACTTTCTTTCTCCCTGCCTGCCTCATGACTCGGAGAGGGACATAAGGATAAGTTCCCCTTAGACCGATGATTATGAGAAATGGTGCATCCCGAGATCAGACGATGAACTCTTCAGTAGGGAACCATTCGAGCATCCATTTCACTTGGTCTTCCTTCATATTTTCAAACAACTCTACCCACCCTTTAGCATCTTTTGGTTGAGCAAACATGTAAGGCATATAGTTCATTCGCCTTGGCTGATGGAAGGCGATATGATCATCCCAGTCTCTGCGCAAAATCTCTTGCCGATATTCACCCTTTTGGAGGTGCTCCATGAGCCAAAGTTGGAGTAGTAAGTTACAACTATCAAAGTGATTGGCCCCTTGTTGACAGTTTTTTAGGGCTCGGTATATCTCCACGACAATCATTGGTACTATGCTGAAAGGCTGCCAACCAATCCCTTCCATTAGAGTCTTGCTGTCCGTGGCTAGTCCGGTATGGATCTTAGCCTTCTTCATAGGAAATACTATCATCCCCGAAAAGAAAAACATAAAGACGAAGACCCCTCTGTGGATATTCCCCAATGAGGTGAGGGAAAATTCATCCAGGTAAGTGCGGTAGGACTTGCTATGGTCGTACCTCTCGTATAGATAGTCAAAAAGAATGTAAGAGTCTTTCAAACAGGTCAATTCTGGGTTTTTCTTTAGTCCCATGATTTATAGGAAACCTCTACCCTTGTGATTTTCTGGTATAAGCAAACCCGGAGTCTCCCCAGGAATACCAGCTAACATCTTATTTCCTCGAGCAAAGGTGTCATTCCAAGGCCCCCAATGCAAAACACATATCTGTCGTTATCCCAGAATAAAGTTGCAGCCTCAAAATGTTTTTGTTGTCAGGTTGAATTTCCAAAAGAGAAGGCAAATTTCCCAAATATTTGCAGAAGAAAGTCTGATCACTGGAGGGAAGGTCTTCCCACCAGCATAGCAACCATAGGTAACTGTTGGTTAACATGCCGAATCTGGGGACTTCGTGCCTCATTATCTGCAAAACAAAGTGTTAGACCCTTACCCCGCCGGACTCGACTATTTAAAACAATAATTAGCATAAATAGCATTTAATTCTCCAAATAAATGCACAGAATATGGTGACGTCCATTTGGGTTTCAAGGAAACCCAGTAGACTTTGGACAAGGCTATCTTAAAGAGTCATTATGTGGACACCATAACTGACTAGGCTAGGTTTGACCATGATGCATGCACAGTTAAATAGAGTAAGGTTTCTATGGTTTATTAGACATGTACCCTTGAGTGGAAAACTCAAGAGGGAAAGGCATGGAACCTTCGATTGCACATCTGATCGACTGCTTTTACAGCAAATACACCTTTGCCAAATTTAAGGAGTGCTAATATCGGAAGGACGCAACCACTCATTATAAGTGTTGCTATGGTATTTTGTTTGGCATGAGTGGTATATGATGTTAAAGATGCAATTACAAGAATGAAACACGATGTCACGTATTTGCATGTTCAAAAAGTAATTATTACAATAATTGCTCATAATTACAACAATATTGAAGGAAAGTGGTAAAAGAAAGCATTAAAGAAAAAGAAACAAAAGCCAAGTCAGATTCGTACAAGAAAAGATAAAAACATTAAATAAAGGAAATAAAAGCAATAAAGTCACAAATAACACGAAATGGTAAAAGCCTAAAGATGTCACGACCCAAAATCCACTAAGGGTCGTAGTGGCGTCGGACAACGCTGTCAGGTCAGCCAACTCAAATACTAAATTAAATCTCGTTTTAACACTTTTGAAATACATGATTTTTCCTTCATTGCTTAGAAATTTTAAAGAGTATAGTTTCAAATCAAAATTAAAAGTTAAGCAATTAATACAATACTTCAAACCATCCCAGAACCCGGTGTCACAAGTGCATGAGCATCTACTGATATGAGAAATAAAATACAACATCCGCCCGGGATACAGTGGGCGGAAAGTAAATACAGTACAAAGGAAGGGACTACTCTAGTCGCGGCCATCTCGAATGATGCAGCTCAACTAGTCCCAGAATCATCCATGCTGCTATGCCTAGTAAGCCACCGGTGTCACATATACCTGTGCAACAAAATGCATAGAAAGTGTAGTATGAATACAAAAACAACGTGTGCCCAATGAGTATCCCGCCTAATACCGAATGGGTAGAGACGAGATGATCAACCTTGACACTCTCTAGTGGTCCAATAATTATTCATCCTTAATAAATATATTAAACATTAGATTTATTTTATAAACATGATTCTAATCCAAACAGAGGAAACAAGTAAACACATTATTCTTTCATAGGAATTTTCCATAAGTCCTCTTTATTATTAACAAATAAATCTCGACCCAGGGTGAGGTAGTGACAACTTTAATAAGTTCAAGACAACATCACAAACATGCGCAAATCATGCCGAGGTCGACGGCCCATTCCAACATAAATGTAAATTGTGCACTGCCGAGGGTCGAGCAGCCCGTACCATAGAAGCATCTATTTAATCTGCCGAGGCGTTCGGCCTGTTTCAAAAATAAACACTTACCCTGCTCATGAATCATGCATACAACGCAGGCACACATAAGAATACATGCTCAATCAGTCAAATACGAGCTTATTGGGGAATATTTATTCAAATGAAGCCAGTTCTCCTTTAATCATTTTTCTTAGAAAAGAAGCTTAATCCTTTGTAATTCATTTATTAATTTTAATGTAATTTAGGCAATTCAAGCCATCAATGGGTTCACAAATAATCTAAGTATAACATGCTTTTGGGTCCTAGACTACCCGGACAATAGCATAATAGTAGCTACGCACGGACTCTTGTCACCTCGTGCGTACGTAGCCCTCACAAATAGGAGCACATAACCAATTTAATTTACCTATGGGGCAAATTCCCCCTCACAAGATTAGAAAGGAGACTCACCTCGCTCCGAAGATCCACAACCGGCATTCTACATTCTTCCGAAGACTTGAACCCACGTACAGTGCTCCAAAACTAGCCAATGATCATACAAATCCATTAATATGTTCAATTATACTTTATAACCTAATTTATCACCATTCCTATCCCCGAATGAAAAGTTGATAAAAATGCCTTCGGGCCCACATGCCCGGAATCCGAATTTTTTCGAAGATAAACTTTGCCCATGACCTTAAGAACTAAAATATATAATTTTCTCTTAATTTCATATCCAAAATTGTGGCTAAATTCCATGAATACAATATTTCTAGGTCTTTCTCTAATCCTAAATTTTCTACCCATTTACATGCTAGAATCCATACATAATCAATGTATTTAACTCATAATATGTGGGAATAACATACCTTATCATCGATGATGAAAAACCCTCACTTGAAGATCCCCAAAAATGGCCCAAAGCCATGAAAAAGGAGAGAAATGAACTCCAAACCACGATTTTAAAACAAGCCTACAGCCCAGAGTTTTTCGCTTCAGCGGTGCCTTTTTCGCTTCTGTGGCTACCGCTTTTGCGGATGATGGCTACTTCTGCGGCTCCAAGACTCCAGCCCAACTTCGCTTATGCGACCTGACTACGCAGATGCGGTTCCGCTTCTGCAGAACTTGACCGCATCTGTGGTCCACCCCAAAGTCCTCTCTTCCGCATCCGCGTCTCCCTTTCCGCTTCTGCGGGATCGCTTCTGCGGTTCCATTTCCGCAGAAGCGGGAATACCAACAACCAGCTAACTCAGCTTTTCCAAAAATCCAAATTCGGGTCCGTCAACCACCCGGAATCCACCCGAGGCCCCTAGGACCTCGACAAATCATACCAGCCAATCCCAAAACATATTGTAGACTTTCTCTAGGGCTCAAATCACATCAAACAACGCTAAAATCATGAATTGCACCCCGATTCAAGCTTTATGAACTTTGAACTTTCCAACTTCTAGTTTTGGTGTTTAAACATATCAAATCAAGTCCGACTGAATTTAAATTTTTCACACAAGTCATAATTGACATTACGAAGCTATTCCAACTATCAAAATCGAATTCCGACCCCGATAACAAAAAGTCCACTTCCGGTCGAACTCCTCAAAAACCTTCAGATTTCAATCTTTAGCCAAATGGCTTCAAAATGACCTACGGGCCTCCAAATTCACTTCTGATCCCGCTCCCAACTCTAGAATCACCATACGGAGCCACTCCCAGTCTCAGAATCCCAAACGGGCATCGATAACGCTGAAATGCACTTCAAGCCAAACTTAAGGAATTTCTTCAAAAATGCCAACTTCCACAATAGGCGCCAAAACACTCCTGGGTTTACGCAAAACCCGAACCGGGCATATGCCTAAGTTCAAAATCATCTTACGAACCTGCTGGAACCATTAGATCCCGATTCAGAAGTCATTTACTCAATAACCCAATCCTAGTTCATTCTTTCAACATTAAGCTTCCGAAATGAGAATTCTCTTCCCAAAACAACTCCGAACTTCCCGAAATTCAATGTCGACCACGCGTACAAGTCATAACACTTGAAATGAAGATGCCCATGGCCTCAGACTACTGAATGATGCGCTAGGGCTCAAAATGATTGGTCGGGTCGTTACATTCTCTCCCACCTAAAGATACATTCGTCCTCAAACGTGCTGAGAGCTACACCGAAGTAGTCTAAAATCACTTTTTAGCACCTCATACACCTTCTTGTGCTACCACAACTTAGCTGAACACATTAGCTTGATAAATTCTGAAGATACTCCCCTTTTATTCAAGCAAATAAGCCTTAGAGCCCAATTCCAACATCCGAAATTCTATGCCAGGCATGCTTTCATCATAGGATCACCAAATCATTCACCACACGTTGTACCCAACATGACTTTGCATCACTTTACTCATAGGACCAAAATAACATTTTCTGATCAACTTAGCCAAAAACTCAACGAATCAGACGCTCCCATTGCACCTCATGACCTACATAGGTCTTGCTCTAACTTTTATAACACTAACACGGTGAAAGAGATGCACCGAAATTCATAACCAACTGCTGAATCAACAAATCATTGAGTCTATTCCTCTGACAAGAACCATTACCACATTCTGAACCAAATAATGATCTCTGCTCTTTAATATACTTCATATACTCAGATTTCACTGATCTTAAATCCCAAAATCTCGTCTCACCCAGTACGAACTGCTAAGGTAATAAGCCACTCCGAATGCGATCAAAAGTCTTATATGACACCACAATGTGCCAAAAGGCCACCAATCCGAACACAACATAAACAGGAATTCAAACTCTGGAAGGAATTATCTAACCCCCGCACTAATACGGACTTTCCTTAAAATATAGGAAGCGAAACAAAAAAATAGCATATAGGAAACCAGACTCGACATCACATTGTTACGGCGCGCAACCCGATCCAAATTGTTTTTGCTCTCCTATTCCACACCATAAATAGTAACCTTTAATTCATCTACATTGGCGCTAGAGGCTCTACCCCCACCCACCAGCCCTTTATGGAGTTAGCAAACCTTTCGCCTCTTTCTATATGATAATATGCATCTTGATTGTTGCGCTCCCTGCATGCAATAGCAAGAGAGTGAATAACAAATGATTCTCCAAAATAAAAGAGTGATTGAGTGCGACTCAAGCGAGTGAGTGGAAGGCGTGGCAAGAGAGCGAGTTTGACTCGCGAAAGATCAGCAAGTGAAGGACTGATCCTTTTGCGCAAATACTGTTGCGAAACAATTCCCCACTCCTCCACATTCATAACAGTTACCAGATCCACTCTGCAGAGCCTTTTCTTATCTCCTCTACAACAAGCTCTGTTGGCCTCGTGCTCCAAGCTGATGGCGTCTCGACGTTCTCCTGGCGCTCTCCCCCTTGAAGAAGTATGTAAAAAGGCTCACGTTTCTTGGTTTCCTATAAACCCCTCCTAGGTTGCGGCAACTTTCTACTCCTCCTGAGGTGTCTTGACGTATCTAAAATGACTTCGAGGACTGTAGGAACATCTCTACTGACGAACCATTTCAATAGTACAGGTGCTGCCATGCCACAAGGAATGACCATAGAAGTAATAAAAAATAAAAAGACCGATCAAAGATGTTTGAAATTTGTAAACTTTTCCAATATAGAATTATTAGTTATGCTAAATACTCGGAAAAGCTGTAACCTCTTATTTCGGTCCTTAGAAAAACAAAGACTAGTCAGGAATTGCGTAAGAGAAGAGGCGTCGTAAGTAACAATAGTGCAAAAGCAGGCGGCAAAGATCCGCAAATGTAATTGGATGCCGCTAAAAGGGTTCCCATTCTTACCTGATTGAGAATGAGTCAGGGCATTAGAGGTAGGGACTCAGAGCGAGTCTAGGGTCTTGCAGGATCACTGGCTAGTAGTCGTCCGGGTGGGCTCAAGCTAAAGCAGGAGAAGAGAGTTAGTTTTGTGCTAAGCCCGATCCACACATAGATCTCACATAAGGAGATTCCAAATCGAGCTAAATCTGCTCATTATAATAAAAATAGTGAATATCGGTCATAAACACACTAAGTGCATAATACCATCTCTGAGGAAACACATAGCGCTATAGGCTACAAAACTCAAGCACAATTGAGGTGCAATACAAGATCTGAATCTCAAGAGCCATTCTAATCACATATCATCATCGCCACACAGAACCTCAACAAAAAATAACTTCCCAAGACGTCTCACAACTCATACGGCAAAATACAACATTACCTGGAATAGCTGATCACAAAATAACATCCCGACTATTCCTCTATAAGGCATGCTCACTAAGACAAACACAACTGGCCGGATATAAAGCCTTGTTCACATATAAATCAATTCACTAATCTCAAGTCGGTTTCTAATTGCACCAACTTGGCTAGTAACCTTTCAAAGGTCCATGGTAACTCCTTTTTGCCTCATAGCACGTAAGAACAACCATCATAACCGGAACAACCTCCTTAGTTCTTAACCTAATAAACAAAGTGCCCTCTAGGCATAAATTCTAAAACTAATGATTATGACAATCCTCATACTTGGTTAAATCATTAGTCAATCAAGTGACTACATGCCACACTTATACAATCTTCCATGGGTCACGCTCCCACAACCCTTTGAAATTAATAACGGGTTCGCACCAATGCTGAAAAGCGATCAAGAATCATTTACCAGGATTCAAAGACTTTTTCACAACACATCGATCTCAGGTGACGTTGAAGACAATATCAATTTACTTTAATCATTCAACCCTTTCCTTTCTCATACGAGCTCATGACATCCCTTTCAACACTGAACTGCAACTTTGACCCTCACTGCTAATTTCCATACCTTTCACTGCACCCAACATGCCAGTATATGATAGACTACAATATTTATCATAATTCCGAAATCATTGTTATTTTAACAATTCATCACATATGAACTTTCACTTAATTCACTTCAGGAAAATCATAGCAGCACACGGGTAAATTCCCATAACCGTAGGATATGTAAATCTCTAAGTAGTGGTCCAAGCCGCCATATCCCTTCTGGAATCTGCTTTCACTTAACATGCTATTACAGAAGAATGCTTCTAAATGACATCAATTACGGCGGCCGACAAGCCTCATGCATACCGCCACAAATCATACGCATAACTTGGTCACGCTAAATGAACTGATCACTGACCCCAATACGCCAATTCAATTATGGCTAATCAATCCATCTCGTTCTAGTTTATCCTTGATTGCCTTAGAAATAATGTTAACTCAAATCAACACACAACATACTCCATCTAAGCTCGCCCCGAGTGACCTTGAATCACGAGACCAAGCTGTCTCCATTCCTACAAACTATTTCATTAAACTGAAATGCTACACTACAAGTCAAAATATCATAGAACATCATGGGCACCTTCTCATAAGCTACTACAAAAATTAACTCTTCATTTTACTGATAGGCTCGAAATCATTAAGCACCACATTTTAACTTTCGAATTCCCTAGGACCATTATTGAGAGCCACCCGCTCTGACTTGGTCCCAAATATAAATCACTCCACAGATCTTATAACACATGAATACTCTCGACGAAGAACTCGGCAAAATTACTTCCTCTAAAACCTTCATCAATATGAGGCATAAATTTTGAATCTTTTTCCAAGTCCGTACATGAGCCAATAAGGCCAACTATAGCATGCCTCCAACATCTCATTTGCTCGAATTACCACTTAAGGTCTTTTCTCATAGCTGAAATAACCCATCAATATGCTAATAACCCGAAATCATGCAAGTAGTTAATCATACATCCCGATCATAAGCGATGGGACTCTCCAACTTAGCTTGAAGCCATCATTTCACAATTCTTGAGATCACCTGACCTCTTTACCTCTTATTGACATAACCTCGTGCCATCAATTATCGAAATTTCTCGGAATCTTCCTGTAAAACCTCATTTTTAACTCTGAATCATAAGCCACATTCGCACGGTCGATCTATTTGCTGCACCACCGATAGAATTCCTTGCAAAAGCTTCACCAACCACGCGACTGCTAACATGCTCACAGGGAATAACCCACCTGGGGGAATTAACTCTCGATAGTTTCCAACGCCCCACGGTTACATTCACTATAACACCAATTGCCCATCCTGAGTCCGAGCTCACCTTCTAGTTGCACAAGTCCATTTGCCTCTCGCGGACATCAATTAAATGTGCAGCAACATTCTTGTAATTCAGGGTTATGTTGTAGCCTCCTCAATTTCAAGCAGCTCCTTTCCGCCATATCAATCTTTCGCTGCGTAGTAGCTCATACTTCAGAGCATACCCGCAGGCTTCAATCACCAATCATTAAAATCCCCAGTTCGATCCAAACTCTCCTTAAGGTGCTTAGTAATCCTACTACCAAGTCCATATGCAACAGCCACCACTCTCCCACTTTGGCGGAACTCATCTCTCTAATCAACCACTCGACCTTTCTCCTCATACTTGACTTTCTAGAGGTCTTAAACACCGCCTGATACTTCTCACATGTCTTTCCTCATACTTTTCTGCTCAATTATTGCCTTAAATAAAATCTATCTCCGTGTCACTTGAACCCACCCTTGCTGCTAACTTTAAACCTTACCAAATGTCATCTTTCTCGAGCCGTCAACATTAGAAATTCTGATTTGATCCTAAACCACCGCACCATATGATAACTGATAGTTGAATCTCCAATACTATTTCACAACATCTTGTAATAAAGGCGAATTGTAGCAGATTATAACATCGACAAACTTAGTACGTTCCATTAGGGCCATGTCGCCCCATCATAGAAAAAGCTCCATCACACTTGCAAATACCAGGTCTCATTACTTCCACCATCCCATATCTGACCATCCTTAGTCCGGCTACTTTTCCCTTGATTACACACTAAGTAAACCTCCCTTCAATTAATTTACTACCCCGACACATGGGCAAACATCCTACCATCACCATAACACTACGGAATAATCACTCATAAGCATCATGGCAACCCGTGCCTAGCCTCAAGGCTCGTAGAAGTTCTATTACTGAGCTGAACAATAGCATATCCTTCCATAAAGTGACTATAATAGTCCCATCAACTATACCGGGAAAATCATCCCGCACGACATTTGTAGTGCCATTTCAGTTCTTAAAATCCCCAATTTCTAACAACAACTCGTGTCGCGTAATATTGAGTAGAAAGGAATCAAAGGCTTGAGCCTCAAAGGAATTGAACTGCATGATAAGGAAATCAAGAAAGGAAGTACTCCTAACAGCCCAGTAGCCTCCCGAGGATAAGAACAGATGTCTCCGTACCGATCCGCGAGACTCTACTAGACTTGCTCATGACTCGTGAGACCGACGGGAACCTAGTGCTCTAATACCATATTGTCACGATCCAAAATCTACTAAGTGTCATGATGGTGTCGAACACCGCTGTCACGCCGGCCAACTCAAATACTAAATTAAATCTCGTTTTAACACTTTTGAAATATAGGATTTTTCCTTCATTATTTAGAAATTTTAAAAAAGTATAGTTTCAAATCAAATTTAAAAGTTAAGAAATTAATATAATACTTCAAACCATCTCAGAACCCGGTGTCACAAATGCATGAGCATCTACAAATAAAAGAAATAAAATACAACATCCACCCGGGATACAGTGGGCGGAAAGTAAATACAGTATAAAGGAAGATAGTACTCTAGCCGCGGCCGTCTCGAATGATGCGGCTCACCTAGTCCTAGAATCATCCATGCTACTATGCCTAGTAAGCCATTGGAGTCACACATACCTGTGCAACAAAATGCACAACAAGTGTAGTATGAGTACAAAAATAACGTGTACGCAATGAGTATCCCGCCTAATCCTAAAGGGGTAGAGACAAGATGGTCAACCTTGACACTCTCTAGTGGTCCAGTAATTATTCATCCTTAATAAATATAATAAACAGTAGATTTATTTTATAAACCTGATTCTAATCTAAATAGAGAAAACAAGAAAACACATAATTCTTTCATAGGAATTTTCCATAAGTCCTCTTTATTATTAACAAATAAATCTCGAGCCAGGGTGAGGTAGTGACAACTTTAATAGGTTTAAGACAACATCACAAACATGTGCAAATCATGCTGAGATCGACGACCCCCTCCAACAGAAATGTAAATTGTGCACTGCCAAGAGTCTAGCAGCCCGTACCATAAATGCATCTATCTAATCTACCGAGGCGTTAGACCCATTCCAAAAATAAACACATACCATGCTCGCGAATCATACATGCGACACAGCTACACATAAGAATACATGCTCAATCCATCAAATAAGAGCTTATCGGGCAATACTTATTCAAATAAAACCAATTCTCCTTTAATAATTTTTATTTAGAATAGAAGCTTAATCCCTTTGAAATTTATTTAATAACATTAATGTGATTTTGGCAATTCAAGCCATCAATTGGTTCACAAATAATTCAAGTATAACATGCTTTTGGGTCCTAGACTTCTCGGACAATAGCATAATTGTAGCTACGCACGGACTCTCGTCACCTCGTGCACACGTAGCCCCCACAAACAGGAGCACATAACAAATTTAATTTACCTACGGGGAAAATTCCCCCTCACAAGATTAGATAGGAGACTCACCTCGCTCCGAAGATCTACAACCAGCATTCTACATTCTACCGAATACTTGAACCAACGCCCAATGCTCCAAAACTAGCCAACAATCATATAAATCCATTAATATATGTTCAATCATAAGTGACGACCCAAAGGGTCATCACTTAGTTTTAATAGTAATTTTGAGCTTCAAAGGCCTTGAAATCCTCACTATTAGTTGTCTTGATTTACGTGCACAGTTTGGACGCAAAGCCGAAAAAGTTTTATGTTGATATATATGAATTATGTGAAATATTTAAAGAATTTTGATATTAATATTGATAAAGTTGACTTTGGTCAACATTTTTGGTAAACGGACCCGGACCTGTGATTTGATGGTCTCGAAAGGTCCGTAGAAAATATGGGACTTGTCATATGCCCGGAATCAAATTTCGAGGTCCCAGGCCCGAGAAAAGAATTTTTCCGTGAAATTATTTTCCGAAAATGTTTAAGAAAAATGAATATGGATCAAAAAGTGCTGGTATCGGGCTCGTATTTTGGTTTCGACATCCGGTACAAGTCATATATGTTTGTTAAGCGCTTCCTGTAAAGTTTGGTTGAAAATGAACGTCGTTTGACGTGTTTCGGCCTTAAATTGGAAATTTTGGAAGTTATGAAAGTTTGAAAGAATTTCTTGGATTTAAGGCTCAAATCATTGATTTTGATGTTATTTTGGCGATTTGATCGCTCGAGCAAGTTCGTACGATATTTCTGAGTCAGTGTGCATATTTGGTTTGGAGCCCCAAAAGCTCGGGAGTGTTTTGGAGTTGCCTCAGAGTGATTCGGACTTAGGAAAAAAATTCTAAAATTGCAGAAATAGTAACCCTATGAACAGTACCTCGTGAACACTACCATGTGAACAGCAATGCGGGTGAACATTACACACGGGATGAAAAGTAACACGAAAATTCTGGACAGAATATTTTTGAAGTTCCAAAAATATTTTGCCATTTTTGGCAATTGGAGCTCGGGTGAGGCGACATTTCGAGAGTTTTTCAAGGAAATCATCGGGGTAAGTGTTCTTAACTTAATTTTGGTTATATTACTCTAATCCATTGTAAGTTTTGGCATTAAATCCGTGAATTTCACAGGAAAATCTTAGAAACCCTCTCGAATAGATTTAAGGATTTGAGGGTCGAAATGTTATCGAAATTTATTAATTTTGGTTTGGTTGAACTCATATCGGAATGAGTGTTAGAACTTCACAAGTTTTTCTGGGATTCGAAATGTGGGTCCCACTATTCAATATTAAAATGTATTTCGAATTTTATCTGAAAAATTAGTAAATTTATTATCCAATTTATTCTTGCGATCCGTGTTGAGTATTTCAAATTGTTTGTGAATAAGTTTGAAGCATTTGGAGACAAATTAAAAAGGAAGAAGTGCTTAAGGATTGAGTTGGCCTTAGACCTTCGAGGTAAGTGTTTGATCTATCCTAGCTTGAGGGAATAGGAGTTGAGTCTATTTGTTAATTGTTATGTATGGAGTCCGACGCATAGGCATGGTGACAAGTATCTATACATTTGGGGATCTAGTACGATCGTGAGTCTTTACTCGTGATTATTTGATATCGATGTAACTCTTCCACATTTAATTGTTGATTCCTAAATAACATGAAATGTTTGAGAAGGAAATTATAAATTGTGAATTCCCTGGAGCGTTGGCTCGAACTATGATATGATATTGAGTAAGAAGTGAATGATAGATAAAGAGATATAACTATTCCCTTGCTGGGACATGTAAACTGTCATTATTGTATTCTCCCCTAACAGAATATTTAGTACTATCTATTTATTTCCCTCACCATGATTGGTTGTGATTATTGATTTGGTGCGGAAGAGTGACTATGCACGACGGGTCTTTCAGTGCTATGTTTTGAGTGATTATGCACGATGGATCTTTCCCTGCCATTTTCTGAATAATTAAGCACGATGTGTCTTTCCGTACCTTGATATGAGAGTTTGCGAGTAAAAGTACGATGGGTGATGCCGTACATTTTAATTGATTATTTGGCTAGAACGAGAGTAAAAGCACAATGGTCAATGTCGTGCGTATATATATATATACCTGTTCTCCTTAATTGGAGTTTCTTTATTTTACATTCTGTCAATATATTTTGTGCTACACCATAGCATGTTCTCCCTTCCCAAATATTTAATATTGCTTCCTGCTATTTCTGTTGTATATATGTATCTTGAACTGTACAGGTTTATGTAGTGTCTGGTCCTAGCCTTGTCACTACTTCGACGGGATAGACCGGACACTTACCAGCACATGGGGTCGATTGTGCTGATTCTACACTATGCGCTCTTTTTGCGCAGATACATGTTTTGGACAACAGCAGCAGCCGTAGTGCACGTGTTAGCTTTTTATCACTGAGACATCGAGGTAGCCATGCAGGCATCCGCAGGACCCGGCGTCTCCTTTATCTTTACTTTCAGTCTGTTATCTCATATATTTGTGACAAACAGTATTTTTATTCTTTCAGACAATTATGTGTATTATTCCTAGAAGTTAGTTGGTATTGTGACGCAAGTTTTTGGGTAGTATTTTATGTTGGGATTCCCGTGTCGCATCTACTACAATTTATTAAATCTTCCGCTAAATTTATTTATTTCTGTAATCGTATTATTATTGCTAATTGTTTTAAAATAAGTTTTGCTAAAAATGGAAATATAAGTAAGAGTTGGTTGGCCTAGCTCCGATTAGTAGGCGCTATCACGACTCCCGATGGTAGGAAATTTGGGTCGTGACAAGTTGGTATCAGAGCACTAGGTTACATAGGTCTCACAACTCACGAACAAACTTAGTAGAGTCTGAGGGATCGGTATAAGACGTATGTATTTATCCCCTAGAGGCTACAGAGTTAAGAAAAATTTCACCTTCATTTTTTCCTGTCATACGAATCTGTTCTTCAAATACTAATTGAATTTCTACTCTATTCTTCCACAGATGGCAAGAACACGCGCTTCCTCGTCTAAGGATCAGCAGCCCAAGGCCCCAGCAGCAGCTCCAGCTAGGGGCAGAGGCCGAGGTCAAGGCCGTTCTAGAGGTCGAGGTAGGGGCAGAGCTCAGCTCCGAGCAGCAGCACCAGTGGCGGATCCTCAAGTTTAGATTGAGGAGGGGGTTCCGGCCCCAGCTGATCCAGCGGCATAGCTCAGGTCCCAGAGGGGTTTATACGGAGGGCATTTCTAGAGCGGGTCTTCTTCCAGCAGCACCAGCCACATCTCAGGCTAGAGGAGGGACCCCTACTCTTGCTACACGTACTCCAGAACCAGTAGTTCCCCAGGTTCAGGCCCCAGCAGTTCAGCCAACTGCAGCAGTCCAGCTAGGTATAGTAGTTCAGACTGGTGAAGGTGCAGTTATGTCCGCTGATGCTTAATGGAGATTGGATAGATTAAACAGGCTCTTCACTCTCACATATAGTGGCACTCCTTCTAAGGATGCTCAGAATTTCATATTCAGCTGGCATGAGGTTCTAAGGAATATGGGTATTTTGGAGACCAATAGGGTCGACTTCGCTACTTTTTGCCTAGCAGGTTCTACCAAGACTTGGTGGAGGGATTTCTGTTTAGCTAGGCCAGCAGGGTCGCCATCATTGACCTGGAACCAATTTTTAGAGTTATTTCTGGGGAAGTTTCTCACAGTCACTCAGCGGGATGCTCTCCGCGAGTAGTTCGAGCATCTCCATCAAGGTACTATGACAGTCACCCAATACGAGACTCGGTTCATTGATCTTGCTCGCCATGCTACTGTGATACTTTCCACCGACAGTGAGAGGGTGAGAAGGTTTATTGATGGCTTGAATCGGCCAATTCATGTTCAGATTGCCGTGAGTGCCGGTAGTAAGATTTCATTTCAGGAAGCAGCAGATGGTGCCCATCGGATAAAGATGGCCCTTTCTCAGGGAGGTGGTCATGGGTCGGATACGAGGCCCCCTAGTCCAGGCAGATTCAGTGGTGCCTCGTCTGGAGGTAGAGATTCTTATGGTAGAGTCCATCCTCCTAGGCCTTTTCAGCCAGCCCTTCAGGCTTCTCATGGTACTCCAGGCTGCAATGGCTACTCAATAGTATTATTCTGAGCAACAGTTTTTAAGTGCACTACCCGCTCCTACCAGTGCACCACCACTTCGGAGTTTTGGGGGAGGACATTCAGGTTGACAAGGACAGCAGTCTCAACAGCCGAGGGTTTGTCATGGTTCTGGTGACCCCGGCCACATTATTAGATTTTGCCCTCGAGTTTCAGGGAGATATCAGCAGCAGAGTTCTCGTGCCATGATTCAGGCACTAGAAGTTCCACAGCCTGCCCAGCCAGCTAAAGTGGTGGCAGGGGTGTTAGATGTGGAGGTAGAGGTCATAGAGGTAGAGCTCAGACCGGTGGAGGTAGAGGTTAGCCAGCAGCTGATCGTCCCAAAGATACTACTCGGGGTGGTGGGGCTCAGCCCCGATGCTATGCACTTCAGGCCAGACCAGAGGCTGAGTCCTCAGATGCAGTTATTACATGTACTATTCTGGTTTTTTATCGAGAGGCTTTAGTGCTATTTGACCCTGGGTTTACATATTCTTATGGGTCTTCCTATTTTGCACCTATACGCAGTTCAGCCTAGTAATCCATTGGGTGTTCCATTTTATGTGTCTACACAAGTGGGTGATTCTATTGTGGTTGATCGAGTTCATCGACCTTGTGTTGTGGTAATTGGGGGTCTTGAGACCCCTATTGATTTATTGAGTCTAGATATGGTCGATTTCAATATCATATTGGGAATGGACTGGCTATCTCTATATCATGCTATTTTGGATAGCCATGCCAAGACTGTAAATTTAGCTCTGCCAAATTTGCCTCGTATAGTATGGAAAGGAATTTCCGGCCATATTAGCCACAACGTTATTTCCTATGGTAAGGCTCAGTGTATGGTTGAGAAAGGGTGTTTGGCTTATCAAGACTATGTTCGCTATTCCAACGCCGAGGTTCCTTCTATTGATTCGGTGCCCGTGGTTTTTGATTTTCCTGAAGTTTTCCCTTCAGACCAGCCTAGTATGCCACCCGACAAGGATATTGATTTTTGCATTGATCTAGCTCTAGGCACTCAGCTCATTTCTATTCCTCCATATCGTATGGCCCCGCCGAAATTAAAAGAATTGAAGGAACAGTTGCAGGATTTACTTGAAAAAGGTTTCATTAGACCTAGTGTTTCACCGTGGGGTGCACCAGTATTATTTGTTAAGAAGAAAGATGGTTTGATGCGAATGTGCATTGATTACTGTCAATTGAACAAGGTTACAATCAAAAAAAATATCCACTGCCGCGGATTGATGATTTATTTGACCAACATCAGGGTGCCAAGGTATTTTCAAAGATAGACTTGAGATCTGGCTACCATCAGTTGAAGATTAGGGCAACGGATGTTCCTAACACAGCATTCCGTACTCGGTATGGGCATTATGAATTTCTTGTCATGTCTTTTGGGTTGACAAATGCCCCAGCAACTTTTATGGAATTGATGAATCGAGTATTCGGGCCTTATTTAGACTTATTCGTGATAGTCTTCATTGATGATATATTGGTATACTCCCGCAATCAGGAGGAGCATGCGCATCATCTCAGACTGGCCCTTCAGACTCTGAACAATAGTCAGTTGTATGCCAAATTTTCAAAATGTGAATTTTTGCTAAGATCAGTTGCATTTCTGGGCCATATTGTGACGGCAGAAGGTAGTCAGGTTCATCTAAGAAAGATAGAGGCTGTCAAGAATTGGCATATACCATCATTAGCCACAAAGATACGGAGTTTCTTGGGATTAGCAGGTTATTATTGGCGTGGAGGGGTTTTCATCTATTGCAACCCCGATGACCAGATTGACCTAGAAGGGTGTCCAGTTTGTATGGTCAGCTTAATGTGAGGCGAGCTTTCAGAAGCTCAAAACAGCCTTGACCACAGCACCGGTGTTGGTTTTGCCAACAGGTTCAGGACCTTATACTGTTTATTGTGATGCTTCCCGTATTGGGCTTGGTGCAGTATTTATGAAAGATGGCAAGGTTATTGCCTATGATTCGAGGCAGTTGAAGATTCATGAAATGAACTATCCAGTTCATGATTTGGAATTGGCGGCGATTGTTCACGCATTGAAGATTTGAAGGCATTATTTGTATGGCGCGGTATGTGAAGTATTCACTAATCACAAGAGCCTTCAATACCTGTTTAAACAGAAGGAGTTGAATTTGAGGCAGAAAAGATGGTTGGAATTGTTGAAAGATTATGACATCACCATTTTATATCACCCAGGAAAGGAAAATGTAGTGGCCGATGCTTTGAGCAGGAAGTCAGCCAGTATGGGCAGTCTTGCTTATATTCCAGTCAGTCAGAGGAGCTTGCCATGGATGTTCAGGACTTAGCCAATCATTATGTGAGATTGGATATTTTTGAGCCTAGTCGACTGCTATCTTGCACGGTCGCTCGCTCTTAATTATTTGAGCGCATCCACGATCGACAGTTTGATGATCGCCATTTATGTGTCCATATAGACACGGTTCAGCGATGAGGTGCCAAGAAGGTCACCTTAGATGTTGATGAAGTTTTGAGAATGCAAGGGCAAATTTGTGTCCGAGATGTTGATGGGATTCGAGAATTGATTTTAGAAGAAGCTCACAGTTCCCGATGTTCTATTCATCCAGGCGCAGCAAAGATGTATCAGGATTTGCGGCAGTATTATTGGTGGCGCAGAATGAAAAAAGGATATTATGGCATATGTAGCGCGGTGTTTGAATTGTCAACAGGTTAAATATGAACATCAGAGGCCTGGTGGTTTATTTCAAAAAATTGAGCTTCTAGAGTGGAAGTGGGAGCGGGTCATTATGGACTTCGTAACTGGCCTTCTGATGACTCGGAAGAAGTTTGATGCAGTTTGGGTTATTGTTGATAGGCTGATTAAGTCAGCACATTTTGTTCCTGTTGCCACCACCTACTCGTCCGAGAGGTTGGCGGGGATTTATATTAGGGAGATTGTTCGCCTTCATGGGATGCCTATATCTATCATTTCGGACCGAGGTCCGCAGTTTACCTTACATTTATGGAAGGCATTTTAGAAAGAGTTGGGCACCTAGGTTCAGCTGAGCACATCATGTCATCCCCAGACGGACGGTCAGCCCTAGAGGACTATTCAGATATTGGAAGATATGCTCAGAACATGTGTTATTGATTTTGGAGTTTCGTGGGAGTAGTTCCTTCCTTTAGCAGAGTTTGCTTATAATAATAGCTATCAATCGAGCATTCAGATGGCTCCTTATGAAGCCTTGTATGGTAGACGGTGTCATTCTCCGGTTGGATGGTTTGAGCCGGGAGAGGCTCGGTTGTTGGGTACGGATATAGTTCAGGAGGCCTTAGATAAGGTCAAGATTATTCAGGATAGGCTTCGTACAGCTCAGTCCAGGCAGAAGAGTTATGCAGACCGCAAGGTTAGAGATTTAGCTTTCATGAATGGTGAGCGGGTGTTGCTCTGTGTATCGCCTATGAAGAGTGTGATGAGATTTGGTAAGAAGGGCAAGCTTAGCCCTATGTTTATTGGCCCATTCGAGATCCTTGATCGTGTGGGAAATGTGGCTTATAAACTTTCTTTGCCACCTAATTTGTCAGTTATGCATCCAGTGTTTCATGTATTCATGCTCCAGAAATATCAAGGCGATCCATCGCACGTGTTAGATTTTAGCACTGTCCAATTGGACAAGGATCTGTCTTATGAGGAGGAACCGGTAGCTATATTCGACCGGCAGGTTCGACAGTTGAAGTCGAAGAATTTCCCTTCAGTGCATGTTCGGTTGAGAGGTCAGCCTCTAGAGGCATCCCTGGGAGTCCGAGTCTAACATACGGAGCCGTTATCATCATCTATTCGCTAACTCAGGTATTTCTTTCTTTTGTCCGTTCAAGGACGAAAGGTTGTTTTAGATATGGAGAATGTGACGACCCAAAGGGTCATCACTTGGTTTTACTATTCATTTTTGAGCTTTAGAGGCCTTGAAATCCTCACTATTAGTTACCTCGATTTGCGTGCATAGTTCGGGCACATGGAAAATTTGAAGAATCTTGATATTAATATTGATAAAGTTGACATTGGTGAAAAGTTTTGGTAAATGGACCCAGACCCGTGATTTGACGACCTCGGAAGGTCCCTAGAAAAATATGGACTTGGCCGTATGCCCGGAATCGAATTCCGAGGTCCCAGGCCCGAAGAAAGAATTTTTTCCATAAATTATTTTCTGAAAATGTATAAGGAACATGAAAATGAAATTTGACCAAAAAGTGATGGTATCGGGCTAGTATTTTTGTTTCGATACAAGTCATAGATGTTGGTTAAGCGCTTCCTATAATGTTTGGTTAAAAACGGACGTCGCTTGACGTGTTTCGGCCTTAAATTGGAATTTTTTGAAGTTATGAAATTTTGAAAAAATTTCTTGGATTTAAGGCTCAAATCATTGATTTTGATGCCATTTCGGTGATTTGATCGCTCGAGCAAAGTTCGTATGATGTTTTTGAGTCAGTGTGCATATTTGGTTTGGAGCCCCGAGGGCTCGGGAGTGTTTCGTAGTTGCCTCGGAGTGCTTCAGACTTAGGAAAAACTTTCTGAAAATTGCAGAAATAGTAACCCCATGAACAGTACGGATGAACAGTACCCCACGAACAGTACCCCGAGAACAGTAATACGGGTGAACAGTACACACGGGATGAACACTAACACAAAAATTCTGGACAGAATATTTTGAATTTCGGAAAATATATTGCCATTTTTCGCAATTTGGAGCTCGGGCGAGGCGACTTTTCAAGAGTTCTTCAAGGAAATCATCGGGGTAAGTGTTCTTAACTTAATTTTGGTAATATTACTCGAATCTATTGCAAGTATTGGCATTAAATCCGTAAATTTTGCGGGAAAAGCTTAGAAACTCTCTCGAATAGATTTAAGGATTTGAGGGTCGAAATGATATCGAAATTTAGTAATTTTGGTTTGGTTCAACTCATATCGGAATGAATGTTTGGATTTCGCAAGGTTTTTCGGGATTCGAAATGTAAGTCCCGCTATTGAATATTAAAATAAATTCGGATTTTATCCGGAAAATTAGTAAATTTATTCCTGCGATTCGTGTTGAGTATTTCGAATTGTTTGTGAATAGATTTGAAGCATCTGGAGACAAATTTAAAAGGAAAAGCAGTGCTTAAGGATTGAGTTGGCCTTAAACCTTCGAGGTAAGTGTTTATCTATCCTAGCTTGAGGGAATAGGAGTTGAGTCTATTTGCTAATTGCTATGTGCGGAGTCCACATATAGGCATGGTGACAAGTATCTATACGTTGGGGGTCTAGTATGACCATGAGTCTTTACTCGTGATTATTTGATATTGATGTAACTCTTCCACATCTAGTTGTTGATTGCTAAATAACGTGAAAAGTGTGATAAGGAAATTATGCAGTGTGAATTCCCTGGAGCGTTGGCTTGAACGATGATATGATATTGAGTAAGAAGTGAATGAAAGATAAAGAGATATAATTATTCCCTTGCTGGGACATGTAAACTGTCATTATTTTATTCTCCCCTGACAGAATATTTAGTACTATCTATTTATTTCTCTCACCATGATTGGTTGTGATTATTGATTTGGTGAGGAAGAGTGATTATGCACAACGGGTCTTTCCTTGCTATGTTTTGAGTGATTATGCACGACGGGTCTTTCCATGCCATGTTCTGAATGATTAAGCACGATGGGTCTTTCCATGCCTTGATATGAGAGTTTACGAGTAAAAGTACGATGAGTGATGCCGTACATTTTAATTGATTATTTAGTGAGAACGAGAGTAAAAGCACTATGGTTGGTGTCGTTTAACATTCTGTCATTATATTTTGTGCTACACCATAGCATGTTCTCCCTTCCCAAATATTTAATATTGCTTCCTGCCATTTCTGTTGTATATATGTATTTTGAACTGTACAGGTTTATGTGAGTGTCTGGTCCTAGCCTTGTCACTACTTCATCGGGATAGGTCAGACACTTACCAGCACATGGGGTCGGTTGTGCTGATTCTACACTCTGCGCTCTTTTTGCGCAGATACAGGTTTTGGAAAACAAGAGCAGCAGTAGTTCGGGTGATAGCTTTTGATCACTGAGACACCGAGGTAGCCTTGCTGGCGTTCGCAGGACCCGGCATCTCCTTTATCTTTACTTTCAGACTGTTATCTCATATATTCTACACAAACAATATTTTTATTCTTTTAGACAGTTATGTGTATTATTCTTAGAAGTTCGTGAGTATTGTGACTCCAGTTTTTGGGTAGAATTTTATGTTGGGATTCCCGTGTCGCATCTAGTAGAATTTATTAAGTCTTCCACTAAATTTATTTATTTCTGTAATCACATTATTATTGCTAATGGTTTAAAAATAAGTGTTGCTAAAAATGGAAATATAAGCAAGAGTTGGCTGGCCTAGCTCCGATTAGTAGGCGTCATCACGACTCCCGACGGTGGGAAATTTGGGTCGTGACATTATACTTTACAACCTAATTTATAACAATTCCTAACCCTGAACGAAATGTTGACAAAAATTCCCCCGGGCCCACGTACACGGAATCTAAAAATTTTCGAAGATAAACTTTGCCCATGACCTTAGGAACTCAAATATATAATTTTCTCTTAATTTCATATCCAAAATTGTGGCTAAATTCCAAGAATACAATATTTCTAGGTCTTTCTCTAACCCTAAATTTTCTACCCATTTACATGCTAGAATCCATAGATAATCAATGTATTTAAGTCATAATAGATGGGGATAACATATCTTATCATTGATGATGGAAAACCCTGTCTTGAAGCTCCCCAAAAATCTCCCCAAGCCATGAAAAATGAGAGAAATGAACTCCAAATCACGATTTGAAAACAAGCCTACTGTCCAGCATTTTTCGCTTCAGCGGTGCCTTTTCTGCTTCAGTGGATACCGCTATAGCGGTTGATGGCCGCTTCTGCGGCTCCAAGACTCCAGCACGACTTCGCTTATGCGACCAGACTACCGCAGATGCGGTTACCTTGACCGCATCTGCAGTCCTCCCCAAAGCCCTCTCTTCCGCTTCTATGTCTCACTCTCCGCTTTTGCGGGACCGCATCTGTGGTACCATTTCCGCAGAAGCGGAAATACTAGCAAGCAGCTAACTCAGCTTTTCCAAAAATCCAAATTCCGATTCGTTAACCACCCGGAATCCACCCGAGGCTCCCGGGACTTCGATCAATCATACCAACTAATCCCAAAATACATTACGGACTTGCTCGAGGTCTCAAATCACATCAAACAATGCTAAAATAATGAATTACGCCCCGATTCAAGCTTTATCAACTTTGAACTTTTCAACTTCTACTTCCGGTGTTAAAACCTACCAAATCATGTCCGATTAAATTTAAATTTTGCACATAAGTCATAATTGACATTACGAAGCTATTCCAACTTCCGGAATTGCATTCCGAACACGATATCAAAAATTCCACTTCCGGTCGAACTCCTCTAAAACCTTGAAATTTCTATCTTTAGCCAAATGGCTTCAAAATGACCTACGGGCCTCCAAATTCACTTCTGATTACGCTTCCAACTCCAGAATTATCATACGGAGCTACTCCCAGTCTCGGAAAATCAAACGAACATAGATAATGCTGAAATGCACTTCAAGCCAAACTTAAAGAAGTTTTTCCAAGATGCTAACTTCCACAATAGACGCCAAAACGCTCCCAGTTTACCCAAATCCTGAACCAGGTATACGCCCAAGTCCAAAATGATCATACGAACCTGCTAGAACTTTCAGATCCTAATTTCGAAGTCGTTTACACAAAATCCAATCCTAGTTCATTCTTTTAACTTTAAGCTTCCGAAATGAGAATTCTCTTACCAAAACAAATCCGAACTTACCGAAATTTAATTCTGACCACTCGTACAAGTTATAACACCTGAAATGAAACTGCTCATGGCCTCAGACTGTTGAACTATGCACTAGGGCTCAAAACGACTAGTCAGGTCGTTACAAAAGAAATTCCCAGCAGAGTTTCCAGGTTGTCGATGCCCCTTTTTTCTCGAGAAATCGCGTTTATTACATTTGGGACGGCAACACATTCCTTTTGGGAAATGGGTTTGCATTTGAAGAGTCTCCACCTAATGATTAGGGTGCATTAGGACACCAATGGAGTTCGATTTGGATAACGAGACATAGGATAAATGCTTGAAATTATTCTAAGGGAAAGGTGTTAGGCATCCCTCAGAATCCACTAGTGTGGTTCCCGGCCGTGTTACAATTGCGACTTCATATAATCAAGTAAGCAATTAAGGGTTCAAATAGAGGGACTTTCATATAACATTGCAAATAAGTTGAAAACTTTTGAAGGTAAGTAGAGAAGGCAGAAATTTATAAAAAGACTTGAATAGTTTTACAAGAAGAGATGGAAGCAAATAAAGGGAGAGGGGTCCTAGGTTTATAATTAATATGGATCACTTCAATACAATACCCATCAATCACTCCTCAAAAGAGGGGTCGTATGTGATATTAGAGCATCGATCATCATCTCCATATTCTACCATTCCCACCTTGTAAAGGTTATTAAAAGCGTGAGTTGGTCACAAATGCTTATTGCGTGCTATTACCCATCCCGTCCTATAAGTCCTGAGGGCATTTAGGACTACTATTCCTACAAGGTAAGGACTAGGTTGAACCCTTAGGTTTAAAGGATAAAATGCTAGAGGACCCCAAAGTAATGCTTACACGAAGGGGTGGAACCTAATCTATAAGAGTAGTGTGAAGTGCAGGAAGGAGAGGAAAGTTGATAGTTCAAAGAGTTTACAAAAGAGTAAGTTGGAGAGTTGCACACATCAATAATGGGAAAAGGGGACAAATATATCACATGCAAACTGATAAAACCAAAAGAGCTTTAAGAGAAACTAACATAGTCAGATTTAAACACAAAGTAAGTAGCAACAGAATTCAGTCATAACAGGTAAATAGTAATCATGAGCATGCTAGTTCTAATAGGCAAACCAAGAAGCAATCACATGTTGCACAGCAGAAACTTAAGTATAAATCGATTAGAATTAGCACATACTGAAATAGTAATAAACACATTAGTTTGGAGCATGGAATTCAATCTGGACATACTAGAAACAAAGAGAGCATAGAAGAATACAAGAGCCAAGTATAAGCACAATATTAGCCTTAGCTTTTCAGCAGGCTAATGACAGTCAAGAGCTGGGAGCAGCAACAGCACAAGAGAGAAAAGGAGAAAAATAGCACAAGAGAGAGCAATGTAATTATTGTGTGTGTGTTTGTGATTTGCAATGTCTTTTTATTTTTAGTTTTGAAAACAAGTAAGGAATAAGGTAACAAGTACTGACTTAACATAATTATGGAAATAGTACCAATTAGAATCAATCACATGACCAAACTCCTTTTAATTAGGGAGTCATGATTCGAATGGGTATAAGTTATATCAGATAAGGAAAGAATCACTTAAACTACTGACTCTACCATAATAGGAATAGTAAAGAATGTAGCATGTAATAAAGGCCAAATTCATAATATTTCAAGTAAGGAAAATATATACTAAATATTTGAAAGTATGTTTATGCGCATAAATATGGTAAAAATATAAATTAATTCTGAAAATTAGTGAAAGAATCACGGATGAGACTAAAATCAAATTAGTTCTAAGTAAGGACAACATCTCATAAATAAGGAAGTGATTCAAAATCAGTAAAAAGCTTCTACGAAAAACATATACAAAATCATGGATTCGAAGAGATGCACAGAATCAGCAGAATATTTGGTAAACAATGAATAATCAAACCTATTAAACACAATAGGCACGAAAATCAGAGAACCCTAAGCAAGAAATCATAAAAATATTAGAAGGTTGGAAACCCTAACAACAAAATTAAAGCATAGAACGTAGAGAATAACCCAGAAGAACACACAAACAAGCAGATAATACAAACACAAATGTATAAGGCTAGGGTTTCATCATACTTAAGAAAAAAGTTTTGGAATACTACTGAGAATCACGAATTAGTACTCAAAATTAGAAAATAAAGTGATTTCGAAAAGGATTTCAGAAACCCTAGCTTCAAAAAGGGAACAAAAACGTTTAAAATTGGAGTAATCGTAAAGATCGACTAAAAAATAGTGCAAAACATAAAGGTATGAGTTAAAAATGTTAAAGAATCAGAGATTTGATAGGTTTGGATTGAGATTAGGGTTTCGTAAGAAACCAGTGAGAGAAACAAGAGAAACTTGGCTATGAAACTCAAGAATAATGGTGTTTACAGCATCATCGGACCAAAATCCATCGAAGAAAGGCTGGAAACAAACCCCAAAAAAGCTTTAGTAACCCTATTGCATGGTGAAGACTCCTGGAGTCTTACGGACGAAAGGAACCGGTGAGACAAGGCTTCAAATCGGCTGGTGGTCGAAAGAGGCGAGGCTGGAGGTGGCCGGAGAGACGGTGAAGGCCATCGAAGAAGAAGAACAAGAAGGTTCTAGAGAGACAGAGGAGAGGAAGAGATAGAGAGAGAGAGAGAGAGACCGATCTCGAAGAATGAAGGGTCGAGGGTAGGTTAGAATTTAATAAAGGCAAATAAATCTAGGCCATTGATCTTATTTGATCAACGGCTCATATCAATTCTGAGTTGAGCTAGGTTAGTTTGGAAAATGGGCTGGATGGATTTGGGTTGGATCTTGGGTCAAACGGGTTTAATTAGACTCTGATGGGGTAGGTTAAAATTGGGACTAAAATTACAATAATAATGGGCTATATGTTAAATAGCCAATATACCGCTTTTATTTTATATAAAATAGTTAAATAATTTTAAAAACAAGTTTAAAGTACTGAACTAAGAAATAATGTATAAGTATTAATCTTAAAAATACTGCATATGATTTTAAAAATGTAAAATGTTGTTAATCGTAATATAGACTATAATTGCAATTTTATGCAATTTAACTTTAAAATATCAAATAAATTTGTAAAAATATGCAAAAATCACTTAATTATATCTTGGTGTAAATATAAGAATGGAAATAAATTATTCACCAAAATTATGATTTTGGAATAATTATTGAATTTTGTACTCCTAAATTAGACAATAAATTGATTTTGAAAATCTTAAATTAGGAAAAAATACCAAACTCTAGGGCATGCTTATATATGTATATACATAATGTTCTAAAAGTATTTTGAATATAAAAATTACATAGAAAAAATTGGGTATCAACAGGTGGATCGTGTTCATTGATCATCTATAATTGTGATTGGAGGTCTTGAAGCTCGCGTAGATTCGCTTCTTCTAAACATGCTTGATTTTCATGTTATATTGGGGATGGCCTGGTTATCACCTTACTACGCTATCTTGAATTGTTATGCCAAGACTATGACCTTAGCTTTACCGAGTTTGCCTCGTTTAGAGTGGAGAGGGACTCCTGGTCATTCTACCCGTAGTGTTATCACTTATTTGAAGGCTCGACATATGATCGAGAAGGGGTGTTTGGCCTATTTGGCATACGTTCATTATTCTAGTGCTGATGTTCCTTCTATTGATTTTGTACCGTTGTTTGTGAGCTTCTTGAGGTATTTCCTTCAGACCTGTCTGGTATGCCACCCGACAGGGATATTGATTTTTGCATTGATTTGGCTCGGGGCACTCAACCCATTTCTATTTTGCCATATCGTATGGCCCTCTAGAGTTGAAGGACTTGAAGGAGTTAAAGAAGCAGTTGCAAGACTTGCTTGAGAAGGGTTTCATTAGACCAAATGTTTCGCTTGGGGTGCACCGGTGTTGTTTGTCAAGAAGAAGGATGAGTCAATGAGAATGGTGTATTGATTACCGCTAGTTGAACAATGTTACAATCGAGAATAAGTATCCATTGCCGAGGATTGATGATTTGTCGGATCAGCTTCAGGATGCCAAGGTATTTTCAAAGATTGACTTGATATCTGGCTACCATCAGTTGAGGACTAGCGCATCCAATGTCCCTAAGATAGCTTTGCGCACTCGGTATGGGCATTACAAGTTCTTGGTTATGTCATTTGGGTTGACCAATGCCCAGCAACTTTTATACACGTGATGAATCGAGTGTTCAAGCCTTATTTGGACTCTGAGGGATAGTTATCGACGCCCCCTTTTTCAACTAAAAGAAGCAAAATCGGGTTTACGATATTATGGACAAAACAACTCGTATTCCCATTTGGGAATCGGGTTATGGAATTTGAAGAGTCGCCACCTGATGAGTATAGTGTATTAGGACACTTTTAAGAAGAAGAGAGTATTTTTGAAAGAAAACCAGAGTTTTGGTAAGGGCTTGAGATTATCTCGAGGGGAAGGTGTTAGGCACCCCTCAAGATCCACTAGTGTGGTTCCCAACCGTGTTAATTGTGACTTTAATAGGAAATAAGGCAAATAAACAAATAAGGCTCACATATAAAGCATTCAAACAACTTGAGAATTTTTGAAAATGGGAAGGGTATATATTAAATAAAAGTAGAAGAGAGAATTAATTTGAAAAGTATTACTATAGGAAAACATTTAAATAAAGCAAGCAAAAGAGAAAGAGGTCCTAGGTTTGACTATAATATGGATCACATAGGTACAATAAACCGCATACACACCGCAAAGAGGGGTCGTTGGTATTAGTGCACGGTCATCATCTCCATATTCTACCATTCCCACCCCGTTAAGGTACTTAAACGGGTTTGGTCTCATTTACTTATTATATGCTAGTACCCGTCCTAACCAATTAGTCCTGGGGTATTAGGACTTCTAATCCTAAAAAGGGAAGAGAAAGATAGGACACATATGGAGTTTCAAAGGTAAAAATACTAAAGCGCCAATACAAAGCAAATAGCATATAAGGGTATACAAATCAGACATTCAAAGGCTCATACAAAACAACATAAACCATAACAGCAATTAGTCTAGTATGACTTACAAATACTGATTTGGTCTTAATATTAAAGCTAATCGCAAATAGATTAGTTTAACACGTGAAGCTAGATAACAAATCTGATTTGGGCCCCTCGGGTCCGGTTATTAGAACTTGACATGATTTAAAACTAGTAATTTCAGAGAAAAATGTTAGTTTCAGGCATAGATTTGTAAAGTGGGATTTAGGGTCTGCAGAAAGTTAAGAAATGTCTTACAAACTGCTTAAAGAAATTTTTCAAAAAGAGAGCTTTGGAGTGTAAACTTGGGCAGGCTAAATTTAGTTCTGCAGATGTGGGATTTAAAAAAAATGACTCCACATGTTCAGAATAACGTATAAGGGCAGACTTGGACCGATTTCAAAATAGACAGCTTTGGGATAAACTATATTGAAATCGTTTAACAAATCAGTCGATGCTTGAACCCTATAGGCAGGATATCTATATATTGATTTTATTACTTTTAGTATGTTTAAAGGGGCCTACTGTTTGCCTAGCATTTTTATGCAATTCCTATAGGCATGGTTTCTAAGTGTGATGCAATATTGAAAACTTATAGGCATAATTTCTAAATGAGACGCAACATTGAAAACCTATGGGCATAATTTCTATATGAGATGCAATATTGAAATCTTATAGGCATAATTTCTAAATGAGATGCAATATTGAAAACCTATAGGCATAATTCCTAAATGAGATCCAATTGAAAACCTATAGGCATGATTTCTATATGAGAAGCAATGTTGAAAACCTATAGGCATGATTTCTACACATTGATTGATGAAATAATGTAAACCCCTCCCATACCCTTTTCACTATATCCCCAGGTTCTTTGTACAAAGCTGGTTTTCATAAATGAAAGGAAAATACTAAGGAAATAAATACATCAAAACTAAACAGACCCTAGGAAGCACAAAGCAACCATAATGTCCAACATATGCATTTTACCAAGTCCAGGCTCCAAATTCCAAGACTTTCTCTTAGAGTGTTTCAAAGTTCCGAAGGCTTTTAGGGGAAACCCAGGCAATGCTTACACCCTAAATGATTAGAGTATTACAAAGTGTGGATTTACCAACCCTCGGGCATCCAAGTTCCGATGAGACTCGAGGGTCCCTAAGCATGGCCTACCAGAGGGGGTAGGACTTACAGAACTAGGAGTAAGTGTAAAAGTGAAGGATTAGAGGAAGACCAATGCAAAAGGTGGTCATACCTAGCCATGAATGGGACTGGCACACCCCTGACCCTTTACATTGTTTAACAAATAAGAGCAGACTTGAGACAAGTCAGGCTAGGGCATGTATGGTGATTAGGACACCAACAGACCTGTGTCAAGCTCACACATAATAGGGGTTAAGGGATGGGATTACTTTGAGTATAGGTTGAGAGAAACCTGGTTCTAAACTAGGGATAGCAATGGAGTGACATCCTAGCCCAAAACAAAACTCACACACAAACATGGGGTTAAGGGAATGGGGTCACATAAGAACATTTCTAAGAAACTGAACTAGACTAAAGGGATTTGGGAAAGAGATTTACATGAATGTACTCATACAAACATATAGCATCAAAAGCATAGGGATATAGGGTGGGGATGCACATGCTAAAATTTAACTGCATACTGAACATAAACAGACATGGGGGGAAGGGGTAAGTAAACATGTAGTTTGGAGTTAATATGTAAATCAGAGACCTACCAGTTGTAAACTCAAACACTAGAGCAAATAGGGTAGGTGAGACCATATAGTTTAACCTTGGCTTTCAGCTGGCTAAACTCAAGCAGTAGAAAAAAGTAACAGAGAAGAATAGAGAAGAGAAGAGAGAGTTTTATGTGAGTGAACTTAGGATTGTTCGTGTGCTGGAGTGAAAAGAGGTGGAGGATTTTATAGTTTGAAAGTAAGCAGCTAATAAGGTAATAAAATAACTTAGCATCGATCATAATCAACTGGGAAAAGGGTTTCCTCTAATTAAGGAACAGGACTCGAGGTAAATAAACCCAAGTTTATTTTGGGGAAGAAAATCAAGAATGAGTCATAAGATACAGGGTAAGTACATATAAAGTTTTGAAATTCACACGGTTTAAACAAATAAGGTAAGTCAATCACAATCACATAGAGAATCAAGGAATTTGAGATACGAATTGATACTGAACTTAGTCGGAGAGCAGGTCCAAATTAAAGAATCAAATAAATTTGTAAGAAACCAATTTCCCAAAATTAGGGTTATTCGAAAGGGAGAAAATATGACTATATAAAGAGGTGTACAAATTCTAACATACAAGGCTGAAATTAGTAGAACAGTCGTGTACTCAAAGAGCATAAGCACATAAGCAAGAAATCAGAAGCATGCTAGGGTTTAGACATTAAACATGTAGCAAGAAATTACATATAAAGAAATGGAAAACCTCTAAAACATAGGGTTTCCAGCACCTCTCGATTGTAAAGAAGAAACATAGGTGAAGATAATCTTAAGAAGAACAGCATAAGGAAAAACAGAGAACACAGTAAAACATTTAACTTGAAAACCTTAGAAACACCACAGTAAGGAAAATACATAGGATCAATGATAGAAAATACTCAGAAATCACAGTAAAAATCACAATAGAGCAAATAAAGCAAAGAAATCGAATAAACCCTAAATATTAGGAAGACTAACAGTTTGAAAATAAAGTCGACGGAGAAATGTGACAAATACTTAGAAACATTAGAAAATAACTAGGATCTAGAGAAGATCGTAAAGATAAACAAAGAGAAAACCTTGAAAATTAGGGTTTCAGAGAAAGAACCATAGAGAAACGAGAAAGCCTGGAATGGACTGATTCTGAGTCGACTCATAACATCAAGACTTGCAGGAGAGAGACCGGACACGGCCGTAAAACTCAAGTTGAAGGACCTCTAAGTTGATAATCTCCGAGATAGCGCTTCGATCTTCGAACAAGAGAGCCGTAGAAGATAGGGAGGTGAGTACAGGTGCATTAGAGCTTGAAAAGCCATGGTCGCCGGTGAAACGGAGCCGGAGAAGGCTAGGGTTCAGAAGGAGTTTGAGAGAATTTTTGGGACGAGGGGATACAAGGGCGGCTGAAAATGTGAAGTGATTAGGGTTGGGGTGTTTGGTTTAATTATGGAAGGATTAATGTGGACCGTTGATCTAAAGGATCAACGGCCACGATTTAAAAGAGGGGACGGGCGAGTTAGTTTGAACGGGTATGGGTCGGGTAAATTAAAAATTGGGTAGTGTAATTGGGGGTTAAATTGGGGGTGGATTTAGGCTAGAATTGAAATAACAAAGGGCTATGATTTAAATAGCCAATATTTCCCCAGTTTGAATTTTATAAAATAGTAAATGATATTGTAAAAATATAACTAAAATACAGAGTTAATAAATAATGCATAAGTATCAATTAAAAAATGTTATTAACGAATTTGTAGTTAAAATAATTATTAAATCAAGAAATAGGCTAAAATTACAATTTCATGTAATTTAATTTAGAAATACCTAATGAACTTGTAAAACTAGGTAAAAATTATTTAAATTATATTTTATGTAAATGAGAAAACAAAATAAATTACTCACTAAAATAATAAGTTTTGGGAATAACTTTTGGATTTTATAGTGCAAAAGGAGGTCATAAGTTGTTTTTAAAAATCTTAAAAATGTAGACAATGCCAAAACCTTTGAGGATGCTTATATATGCATCTACATGCTATCTTGGGGGTATTTTGAGAATAGAAATATATAGGGAAAATTGGGTATCAACAATAATCAGTTATACGCTAAGTTCTCGAAATATGAGTTCTGGTTGAGTTCAGTTGCCTTCCTGGGTCATATTGTATCAGTAGAGGGTATTCAAGTTAATCTGAAGAAGATAGAGGCAGTCAAGAACTGTCCTAGACCAGCATCAGCTATAGAGATTTGGAGTTTCTTGAGTTTGGCAGGTTACCATCGCTAGTTCATTGAGGTGTTTTCATCTATTGTAGCCCCGATGACCAAGTTGACCCAGATGGGTGCCCAATCCAGATGGTCGGATGAGTGTGAGGCGATATTTCAGAAGCTCTAGACAGCTCTGAATACGGCGCTAGTGTTGGTTTTGCCCACAGGTTCAAGGCCTTATACAGTTTATTGTGATGCTTCCCGTATTGGACTTAGTGCAGTGTTGATGCGGGATGGCAAGGTCATTGCCAATGCTTCGTGACAGTTGAAGATTCATGAGAATAAATATTTGGTTCATGATTTAGAGTTGACATCCATTGTTCATGCACTAATAATTTGGAGGCATTATCTGTATGGCATGGCATTGTGATGTGTTCACGGATCACAAGAGTCTTTAGTAATTGTTCGAGCAAAAGGAGTTGAATTTGAGGCAGAGGAGGTGGTTGAAGTTGTTGAAGGATTATGATATCACTATATTACATCATCCAGGAAAGGTCAATGTGGTGGCCGATGCCTTGAGTATGAAGTCAGCCAGTATGGGCATTTTTGCTTATATTTTGGTCGGTGAGAGACCGCTTACTTTGGATGTTCAGGATTTGGCCAATCGATTTATGAGGTTGGATATCTCTGAGCCTAGTCATGTTCTAGCTTGCACGATCGCTCGTTCTTCTTATTGGAGCGTATCCGTGATCGACAGTATGATGATATCCATTTGTGTGTCCTTAGTGACACGGTGCAGCGTGGACGTGCCAAGAAAGTTACCTTAGATGATGATGGAGTTTTGAGATTGCAGGGTCGAGTTTGTGTGCCTAATGTGGATGGGCTCTGAGAGTTGATTTTAGAGGAGGCCCAGAGCTCCTAGTATTCATCTGAGTGCCGCGAAGATGTATCAGGATTTGTGGTAGCATTATTGGTGGCGTGGAATGAAGAAGGATATCGCTGCATATGTGGCTCGGTATTTGAATTGTTAGCAGGTTAAGTATAAGCATTAAAGGCCTAGTGGTTTGTTTTACAGGATTGAGCTTCCCGAGTGGAAGATGGAGCAGATCACTATGGACTTTGTTGTAGGACTCGCACAGACTCGGGGAAAATTCAATGCAGTATGGGTCATTGTTGATAGGTTGACCAAGTCAACGCATTTCATTCCTGTGGTAGTCTCATATTCATCCTAGAGGTTAGCTGAGATCTATATCCAGGAAATTGTTCGTATTCATGGTGTGTTTGTGTCTATCATTTCAGGTCGAGGTACGCAATTTAGCTCGCATTTCTGGAGAGCAGTTCAGTGAGAGTTGGGTATGCAAGTCGAGTTGAGTACAACAGTTCATCCTCGGACGGGTGGGCAGTCCGAGCGGACTATTCAGATTTTGGAGGATATGCTTTGAGCTTGTGTCTTTGACATTGGAGGCTCGTGGGATCAATTCTTGCCTCTAGGGGAGTTTTCCTACAACAGCTACCAGTCGGGTATCCAGATGGCTCCTTATGAGGCCTTATATGGTAGGTGGTGTCGGTCTACGGTTGGATGGTTTGAGCCGGGAGAGGCTCGATTGTTGGGTATAGATCTGGTTCAGGAGGCCTTGGACAAGGTCAGGATCATTCAGGATAGGCTTCGCACAGCTCAGTCCAGGTAAAAGAGTTATGCAGACCACAAGGTTCGAGATGTGACTATTATGGTGGGTGAGCGGGTATTACTCCGAGTATCGCCTATGAAGGGCATGATGAGATTTGGGAAGAAGGGCAAGCTTAGCCCTAGGTTTATTGGCCCATTTGTGATTCGTGATTGAGTGGGAGAGGTGGCTTATAGACTTGCATTTCCACCGGGATTATTAGTCGTGCATCCAGTGTTTCATATGTCCATGCTTCGAAAGTATCACATAAATCCATCCCACGTGTTAGATTTCAGCACTGTCCAAGTGGACAAGGACTTGTCTTATGAAGAGGAGCCAGTAGCTATTCTAGACCGGCAAGTTCGTCAGTTAAGATCGAAGAGTTTTCCTTTTGTTCATGTTCAGTAGAGAGGTCAGTCTCCTAAGGCATCGACCTGGGAGTCCGAGTCCAACATGCGGAGCCGTTATCCCCATCTTTTCCCCGACTCAGGTACTTCCTTCTTCTGTCCGTTCAAGGACGAACGGTTGTTCTAGAGGTGGAAAATGTGATGACTCAAAAGGTCATTACTTGTTTTAAATTGAATTCTGTGCTTCTGAGGCCTTGAAAACCTCATTTATCATCACCTCAAGTTGCGTGTCTAGCCGGAAAGAATAAATAAAAAATTATGTGAAAATTGATAAAATGTTGTTATAAAATGAGTTAGTTTGACTTCGGTCAACGTTTTGGGTAAACGGACCCGTGATCCGATGGTCCTGGAGGGTCCGTAAGAAAATATGGGACTTGGGCATATGCCCGAAATCGAATTCTAAGTCCCAAGCCCGAGAAATAAATTTTTAAAGGAAATTGTTTTCTGAAAAATTTTAAAAAAATCTGAAATGAAATTTGATTAGAACATGTTAGTATCGGGCCCGTATTTTGGTTCTAGCTCCCGGTATAAGTCTTATATATTATTTAAGATGTTTTTGTGAAATTTGATGAAAAACGAATATCATTGACGTGATTCGGACCTAAATTGCTAAAGTTAATGCTTTATGAAGTTTGAGAAAATTCTTTGATTTTGAGGTTTAATTCGATGTTCGTGATATTATTTTGGCGATTTGATCGAACGGATAAGTTTGTATGACGTTTTTGAGTTAGCAAGTATGTTTGATTTGGATCCCTGAGGGCTCGGGTGTGTTTGGATAGGTATCGGAGTGTTTTATACTTAGAAAAAATATGGATTTTCTGTTGCATCTGGTGTTCAGAGATTTAGTGCTATGCGAGCGCATAGTATGTCCCGCGATCGCATAGTGTAAATCTTTAGGGTCCTGCGTTGTTATATGCAATCGCATACATGTCTCTATGATCGCATAGGGTTAAGTCTGAGATGTCCTTCTTTTGTTCTATGCGATCGCATTATCTTCTCCGCGATAGCGATGTGTTAGCCCTAGCCTTCATTCCCTTCTATGTGATTGCATGGTATAATCTACGATTGCAATGCTCAGCCTCGATTACTCTATGTGATCGCATCCTCTGGTCCGTATTCGCATAGGCCAAATTCGCCCAGTTATTTAAATGTTTAGAAACAGTAGCCATTCGGGATTTCCATAAAATTTCATAACTCCAATGATGAGAGAGTGTCCAGGTTTGGTCATTCTCTTTCCCCTAAATGTTATTGCTGTGTTGACTCTACTGTGAACTCAAGCATAGAATCTGTTGAGCATCTCTTTTGCTCTGGTGTTTCTGCTCAACTGGTTTGGGACCATCAATTGTTGAATGCTACTTCTTAATTGGGGATCGGATGCGGGCAAAATTCCCGCCAATGGCTGAGATGTTCAGTCGACTCCCTCCCCCTTTGCGGGGGTCCCGACCCCTACGAGTGAGCAGAAAAGGGAGTAAGAACGAGGCCCGAAATGATTTTACTTTCCCGTAGGTTTCTTCAAAACTCTTTCTTTTCTAGTCGACTGGACATCTCAACCATTGGCGGGAATTTTGCCTGCATCCAATCCCCAATTCTTGTTCACCCGGATGATCGTGTTGGGTGAATTGTGACCTCGTACGATCGTGTTTCTTCTACACACCTCTTAGGGCAAATTTTAAAGAGTTTCTTCGCCATGACTTCATAGGTATGTGATCCTAAGCTTGTTTTCTTCCATTTCTATCATCACTCATTAGATTTCTAGGCCTAAATATGTGATTAAGGGTAGAAAATTAGGGATTTGGGCAGAATTAGGGTTTTTTGATTACTTGTGATTTAGACCTCGTTTTGGGGTCGAATTTGAAAATAAATTTTATATTTGGGCTCGTGGGTGAATGGGTGATAGGTTTTGGTCTGAACCTCGTGTTTTGACCAAGCGGGTCCCGGGGTCAATTTTTGGACTTTTGGGAAGAATGATTAGAAAGCTATAATTAGGCATTGGATTTGAATTGCTTGGCATTTATTGATGTTATGAAGTCGATTATGTATATATACAATTGATTTGGAGACGAATTCGAGAGGAAAATCAGTGTTCGAGGCTGAGTTGGTCGTGGAAGTTCGAGGTAAGTATTTGGTCTAACCATAGCTCGAGGGATTAGGAGTTGTGTCCTATTGCTATTTGTTTCTTGTAAAGTACGACGTATAGGCATGGTAACGAATATCTATGCATTGGTGTCAAGCATGACCGTGAGACTCATACTGTGATTTTCATGATTTCGTTGTATTATTCATGCCTTGGCGAAGATTTCTATTTGTTGTTTAAAGTTGTGGAAAGAATTGTGACTTATGAACATTGAAGAGCGATGGCTCCAGTGTATATCGAATTGTGAAAATATAAGTGAGAATTGAAACTCTAGAGCATTGGCTCAAGTTGCAAAGTGAATCGTGAAGTAAAAGTGAGAAAGAGAAGAGATCATTATATTGATCCCATGGCCGGGCTATTGTTGAGTTGTGCTTCCCTTGCATTGTGTTCTTAGTTGATATTACGGATACTTAGGTTGATGATTCCTTGTTTTAGGTGTTATAATAAGTTTAGTTATATCTAAAATAGTTAGATGTTGTAACGAGTTTGGTTATATCTGAGGTAATTATGTGTTGTAACAAGTTTAATTATAGTTGAGGCTATTAGGTGTCAGAACAAGTTTGATTATAGCTGAGGTAGTTTGGTGTCGAAACGAGTTGTAACAAGTTTGATTATAGTAGAGGTAGATAGGTGTTGGAAAAAGTTTAGTTATAGTTATTTCTCCATGGACGAGATAGTGTAGACCTTATTGATCCCTTATCGGGACTCTCGTTATATTGCATGTATCATACTTATGGATCGGGTTACATGTAGCAACATTATTATATATGGATCGGGTTTCACGTCGCAATAATATTACATATGGATTGAGTTGCACGCCGCAAAAATATTATATATGGATCGGGTTGCACGCTGCAACAAATATTATATGTGGATCGGGTTGCACGCCGCAACAGTATGATAAAATGGGAGCGGGTGGTAAACCTACCATAAGATATAATAAAATGGAAGCGGGAGGTACGCCTATCACAAGATATAACGAAAAGGGAGCGGGCGGTACGCCTACCACAAGATGTGAAAAGAATGTGAAATCTGCCTTTATTTTTCTTAGTCTTGTTAGTTATTGGATTTTGATTCCTTTATAATTCTTTTGATAGTCTGTTCTTAACTGTTATTACCCGAAGCATGTTTTCCCCTCCCATCTTTACTTGTTTATATCTGCTTTACTTTCTGATGTACATCATATGACTGCATAGATTTATTTGGTAGTCTGGTCCTAGCCTCGTCATTACTTTGCCGATGTTGGGCTAGGAACTTACCAGCATATATGGTCGGTTGTTCTGATACTACACTCTACACTGTGTGCAGATCCCGTAGCAGCTTTCAGACAATAGTTGGAGTGCTTCCTTCAGTCCACTCGAAGACCCAAGATAGACATGCAGGCGACCGCAGGCCCTGCGTCTCCCTCTATCTCTATTTCATGTTTCATTTCCTTCTATTCATAAATAGTATAATGTTATTTCTTCAGACCTTGTATGTAGCAAATCTTAGATAGTCTGTGACACTGTGATACCACGTTTTGGGTATTTGAGGTTTTAAAAATTGTAGTGATGTAGACTTCAGATATTTAATTGTTAACTTCCACTTAATTATTTAAGTTTCATTGTTATTATGTTATCGCCTTATGTTTGCTAAAAAGAGGTAATATGAAAATGAAGTAAGTAGTAATGTTTTGCTTGCCAAGATCTCATTAGTAGGCGTCATCACGACTCCCGAGGGTGGAAAATTCGGGTTGTGACATTTAGAGTTTTAATGTTGAATTAGTGGTTGCAAACACTAGTTTATGCCTGATAGACTTTGGCTCTTCTTGAGAAAGAGAGCCTAAGTCCATGAAATTGGTCCAATAAAGAATTGAGTCATACTCAAGAGATTGATAGCCCCAACTAAAGGGTTAAAACTAGAGATAGTAATACCCGACTTGAACCTTAATTGCTTGCACAAATTTGTATACCCAATTGGTATTGAGAAAGTCAATTCAAGCAAAATCAGTTGACTACCGAGAGATATAGAGTGAGTAGAATTATACAATGGTTATATCATTTTTTGTATGGATTTCTTTTCATTTTCAAGTTTGAACGCTCTTGAAAAAATTCTTGGCTTCGCCACTGGTCTTGAGTAGTGTAGTATTGCAGTTTGACAAAAAAGATTTATGTTAAACTATTCCTAAATCCTAACTTATATATGTAATTGTTTACCCTAAAAATCGGATAATAATTAAACTTATAATGTAATTAAATCTTAATCATCTTGTAACTATCTCACATTCTCGCATATCAAAGCAATATCTTACTTTCTAGCTTATTCTTCTTCATCAATTTGTTTCTTAACTATTTTGGGCACCAATCAGTTCGAGGGCACTTAAGCTCGAGGGTTGAATCACGTTTCAATACTGGTTTGCTTTATCTCATTGTTAATCTTCACTGCTAATTTCTACATTCATCAATTGGTATAGGTAAAATCACGTTCCCTTAAAATCACATTATAAGTTTAATTATTATCCGATTTTTAGGGTAAACACTTGCATATATAAGTTAGGATTTAGGAATAGTTTAACATAAATCTCTTTTGTCAAACTACAATACTACACTACTCAAGACCAGTGGGGAAGCCAAGAATTTTTTCAAGAGCGTTCAAACTTGAAATAAGTAAAATCCGACAAAGGGTGTTCAATACATGTTATGTACCTCTAAAACCTAACATTTTATCTATATAAGCAGTGTAGTGCCTTCGCCCCTACTCAAGGTAGTGACGAAGACAAGATTTCTACTAAGGTAGTTCAAAAAAAAGAAAAAATTGTAACCTGTGAGAACTAAACCAACAACATCACAAAGGTTTTAAATCTCCTTGACAATTAAGCTATGTTTTTCTGCCGTGATAAGGAGATTCAAAATATAATATATAGAAATATAAAATAAATTTTGACTTATATGTACAGTATAATTTTTTGGCGAGGAATGTTCAAGTGAACTCCCTTCCACTCCCTTAAATATAATCCACCCTGCTCAATACGACGAAGTTTAATTTATGATGCGAGTGCGACGTTCCAAGTTTTTCTATATTATTATTATTATTATTATTATTATTATTATTATTATTATTATTATTATTATTATTATTATTATTATTATTATTATTATTATTATTATTATTGAAGTTTTTTTAATCTTCTTAAATACTGAAGCTTTCTTGGAATTAAGTTCTTTTCTTATGCATTTTCCTACTATAGCTTTTTTTACTCTCCGTCCCAATTTAATTTATGTATTTTTTTAGTTAATCCTAAAAAATAATATATTTTAATATTTAAAATAATTTAATTTTAAATTTTTTATTTTATTTTTAATGAAATTTTATATAACCATACAAATATCCGTAACTTATTTTAGACTCACGTATATTTAAAAATAAAATTAAGTCCAATCAAACTGTTCACATAAAATGAAAAGCAAAAAAATTAATACGTAGTGATTTTTTTGTTAAGAAACTTAAGGTTGGAATTGATTGGAGTATTTTAAAAGGGATACAATCTGGTTCATACCAATCATTATTGGACTTATCATCAGCTCAAATCAGATAATAAGTCGTCGCTTTGTTCACGATTCCTATTGTCAGTTTCCAACCCATCCAATTAAATGTGATCTCCTTTACTCTGACATGCCGGTCATCTTGAGGAATGATATTAACCGTAGATCTAAAATCTTATTTCTTTCTCATTTAACTGTCATTTTCTAAGTGAAGCATTTATGTACCTTTAACACGTCTGGGATTTGAAAATCCAATTTTAAGAATATTCTTTGGAATTACTGATTAATCCACGGCAACGAATCTGTAAATTACGTCAATAAAACTTCAATCTTGTGTAGGACTCATCTCTGAAACAAGTTGGCAATTCTTTGGAAAATTCTTAAGGGATAATCTCCATGGTTTCACCAAGTAAGCATTACAAACCGCATCTGGCAATTCTTGAAAAAAAAATGAAATTTTCTGTCTCTGTAATTTTCTTTTTTGTTAGTATTTGTTGTATATACAACAACAAACCCAGTTCTACAATTGTGGTGGAGTGGTAAGTACTCCTTCATCCTTGATCAGAGTTTTCGGATTCGAGCCCGGGTATAGAGTTGCCTGTATTAGTGAACCCTTTAACCCCAATGTGGGACTTCCGGCATGAATCCGGATTTGGTCGGGCTACACTATGGATACCAAAACCAAAAAAAACAAAGTGTAATTCCACTTCACAAAGTGAGGTTTGGGGTAGAGTGTACGAAGACCTTACACCTACTAGAGAGGCTGTTTCTTTTAGACCCGGCAATTTTTTGTATATAGTATTTGTATTAAGTAGAGCAGAAATGGATTTAGTTTCTATATGGTCTAATTTATGTGTATATGGTAGAATTTTTTCTGGATAGTAATTTGGTTCTTGAAATTTCGTATTTTCCAGCTTAGATTTTGTAATTCTTGGACACCCTTTGTGAATATAGCAGCTGCATTAAGTGAATTCATATTGAAAGTTGGATGCTTTATGGGTTTTAAGTACTCTGTGGGGTCAAATCTTGAATTAATAAATTAGTCCCTGTTTGACTGTTTCCAAAGTGCAATAAGTCAGTTGCATTGGATCAAATTCAATATGTTGCAGCTAGGAAGTATATTAATCAAATTAAAATTATTAGGAGATTTATGCAATGTACTGTGCAATAAGTCATAGGAAATCTGCATTCAGTTGATGATATCCGCATACTCCAATTTTGAGTAAATGGGAAGGTTGAAAAGTATGTCAAGAGCTTTACCTGTGTGCTTTATCTGGTAATTACCAAATCTTTTGGAACTTTCCCGGATAAGAACGTGTGATATGCAGCTGTCTTTGCATTTATTTTTATATCTAAAGTAACTTGTTGTGATATCATTAACAATATTTGTTATGGGGAGGAGTGGTACTGATACAAGATACAAGAAGATAAGTATGTTAAAGCTTGCTCGTATCTCATAAATGCAGTATAGTTTACACCTATGAAATCAGTTAGTATCTTTTACTGGTGAAAAATGTTATGTAACTTTGAATTTTACATGCTAAGCTAACTAGGGGTTACTGAATTCGGTTTGTACATCACTTTGTAGGTCAATTTGGTGCCACAAACCGCAGAAAGGTGTTAGCATTCAGAGTAGAAACTGTTCGATCTGAATATTTTTATAGGCTCTCTTTTTTCCCATTAATATCATGTGATGTTAGGTGACTTTGTAGTCTCCTTTGTTTCCCAACCATAGGACCACAAATGATGTTTTGCAGTTCTTCTTTAATAATACATAGCATTGTTATGATATGTTTAGATATCCTTGAGCTGCAAATACTATTCAGTTATTCTTTGGCTGAACGAATGGTTGGTTGTTAAATGCACATACTTCACACGTTTATCATGCTGCTTGTTGCTAAAGAATGTCAATTGACTACTCATATAATTGCTAAATGATCCTAGTTTTGATACGGAGACACAGCTGCTGTTAATCCAGCTTGTTAATTTCCAAAAGTCTTTCATGTTTAAGATTGAAAGATAAGAGGTTATAACTTTTCTCAAGCCACAATAAATTAGACTAACAGAGTTGATCAATTGCTGATATCAACTACATGCCATTATATATACCATGTGTTTGCATGTGAAACCATTGACCGTAGACCGACAAGCATAGGTGAGTATAATCGTGTGCGTGTATGTACTGAATATTACCTCTTTCTCAATGTACTTTGCAGGTGTTGTCCCTTGTATTTTTCTGCTACTTTTTGTTGGATGCTCGGCGAGACCTCTCTACCCACTTCCTGGCAGAAGAAATGATAGAAATAAACAGCCTTTACAAACATTTCGAGCGTACAACATTGCGCACCGAGGTTCAAATGGAGAAATTCCTGAAGAAACTGCAGCAGCATACATGGTATGTCTGTATCAGAATCGTTATATATTTTTTAAAAACAATCCGGTTTCTGAAAGTAGCTAGTAGGAACCAGATATAGTCTCCAATAACAAAGGTTCACTTAAGGCCACATGGTTGATAATGAAATTGGTAAATACTGCCAACAGTTGTCAGGGAAATGCTTTTTACTATTTGTAATAACACCTTTCTGCATGCAATAGACGATGCTAAATAGAAGCAGTCTGTTTTTCTAGATAAACTGCAAAATATGCTCCTGAAACTTTAGTATTATGCAGAGAGCTATTGAAGAGGGTACTGATTTCATCGAGACAGATATTTTAGCATCGAAAGACGGTGCTCTTATATGCTTCCATGATGTCACCCTCGACGATACAACTGATATAACAAGTCACAAGGAGTTTGCTAATCGGAAGAGGACCTATGAGGTTCAAGGGATCAACACTACTGGATTTTTTCTTGGTACAGATGTTACAATTTCACTCGTGCTAACTTCTGTTTTTTCAAGTCCATAATACATTTGGTCCTTCTGCTGTCATTTTGTGTCAGCTTCATTTTCTTAATTTAAACCATGTGTATTAGAAAATGTAAATAAGTATGTACTTCCAGGTTTTATACTACTTCTTTACTGATATGATATGTACGATTATTTCGGCTTGTAGTAATTTCTTGTACCAATATGCAGTTGATTTCACCCTTGAAGAATTGAAGCTTCTGCGAGTAAAGCAAAGATATCCTTTCAGAGATCAGCAATATAATGGTTAGTTTTCTAAGGGTCCTGTAAAATATGATGTGACCTTTTCTCTAAATGTTGTGCTGGTAACAATGTAATGTAGAAAAATATTTTCATCGTCTGACCATGGGTTTGCACTTCTTTACTGAAGATATGTGATTAGTGCATAGAAAACAAGATATGGAAAATGTATTCTATTTGAAATATGTAACATAAGCCAAAATGTTGCTTTGATTGACCTTTCCCAATAATAACATGCATGTTCCTGCTATGTGCATATATGTGTTCTTATTTGACTGCATGCCGAATCAATCAACACTGAGAAGAAACTGCATAGTATTTCATTAGCGACCTAAGTCTGGAACTTTGAAGTGATGCCTAAAAGAAGCTACGTTGAGCTATGCCAAAAACTAAATCAACTCGTTATTTAAGTTACGGCTTACTTGCTATTATTCTATATTTATTCAGGAAAACGCATCCCATTGCCACCAATATTTTTCACCATCTTTATTGTCAATTAAACATGCAGGAGAATTTTCTATTATTACTTTTGATGAGTTCATCTCAATTGCATTGGATTCCCATAGAGTAGTTGGAATATATCCAGAGATAAAAAATCCAGTCTTTATCAACCAACAGGTTAGTTCTTTCCCTTTCTACTCCAAATTAGGGGAAACTTATTTTTATCGCATAAGTATGTTTTGCCAGAAAATCAATTATACCTTTATATGTTATTCTTAATTTTAAAACTGGTATTCTTATGTGTTACTTTCAGTTATCTTATACTCTAACAGCATGTTCCAACAGGTTAAATGGCCAGGCGGTAAGAGATTCGAGGACAAGTTTGTTGAGACGCTGAAGAAGTATGGATACAGAGGTTCATATATGTCGAAGCAATGGTTAAAGCAGCCTGCATTCATTCAATCTTTTGCTCCTACGTCACTAATTTACATATCAAATCAAACAGACCTTCCTAAGATCTTCCTCATTGATGACGTGGATATGCCAACACAAGACACCAATCAGGTTTTCGTCCCCCCCGCACCTAGTTAGCACTGTATGTGACAAAGATATTGACTATCTTTATTTTGGGGGGGGGGGGGGGGGGGTGTTTACCCAAAATTTAGAAGCACCTACAAAAAGGAAACCCAAACTTGTAGGACTTAGATAAAAGTGCCTACTATCATCTGCAGTCTATATGTAGACGTGGTAAAGATTTGTAGAAAGCATGCAATATTAAGATTCTTGTTTTAAAGTTTAAATGTTAACAGGTACATTTTATAACCTTGATAAAGAATAAAAGTTGACTCTCTCCTGACTAAGAAATGAACCTACATTCTAACATGCAGTCTCTTTTCGGGGATGTAGCATGTTGAAAATATTCCTAATCCTAGAGAAATCTGTTTGTCACACCATTTTGCTATTACTAAGAAAATTAGTGATATTTTATTTTTTTTAACATTTCAGTCATATTGGGAGATTACTTCAGACAGTTATCTCGACTTCATCAAGGAATATGTGGTGGGGATTGGGCCTTGGAAGGACAACATAATTCCTGTTTCTAGCAACTATCTGCAAACACCTTCTGATCTCGTCGCAAGAGCACATGCCCATAATCTACAGGTATGTGATCAATCATTTTTTTTCCCGGATATTGTTGACATGTGAAGTTAATCGGTGCTTTATTATTCCTTTCATAGATCTCTTTTCCGCAGTTATTGATTTTATTGTGAACTAAGATTAGATTGCTTTTAAATGAAGCGAAACAAAATAAGCATACATCTTATATAAAGTGATAACAATTGGAATGCGTGTTATGTGCTTTCTTTGGATTGTTGAGTTGGTTCCACAAAATAAGTCTTTCTTGTTCTCTTTCCTATCTTCTATTACTATCAGTGCTTCTTTTCATCTTTTCTTTAGTTGAGGATTTATTAAAAACAATGTTCTCCGCCCTTCCAGGATAGGGGTAAGGCTGCGTACATTCTACCCTCCCCATACATTATTTGTGGGAATACACTAGGTTGTTATTGTTGTTGTTCTCTTTCCTGTCTTGCAATTCATCTTTATTCCATACACGTTCGTCCTCTGAATTTCAATAACAAATCCAGGTTCATCCATACACTTTCCGGAATGAGAACAAATTCTTACACTTCAACTTCAGTGAAGATCCATACAACGAGTATGACTACTGGATAAACAAGATAGGCGTCGATGGGCTCTTCACAGATTTCACAGGCAGCCTTCACCATTATCAGGAATGGACCAATCCATTTGCATCTGGAGAAAAAGAAGCAACTAGACTTCTGCATAAGATTGAATTGATGCTCTCCAAGTTCAAATACTTCAACTGAGATCAATTGCATTTAACATTGTCTTATCAATTCAATGCTATTTATAGCTCTATGTATATACCATCTGGCTTTCCTTATTTAAATTTGCTATTTATTTGACTCGCTAGGAAATTTGATAAAGTAATTCGACTTGTTGCGTATTACATTACAAAAACGGAGGAATATATTGATTTTAGTGGGATGGAAAAACAAATTCTATGTCAAGGTTGAATCCCAAATATATTGTTTTTCAATCAAGTTCTGAATACCAAACAAATTTTCATCAACTATAAGAATTCTCAGTTTCATTTACTATGTTCTCATACATTTTATTCTGATAGTAACTTTTTCTTTTTGAGGCTTCTACTTGGGACTGAATCTAACCTTTGGTCTTTTTTGGCTGGGTTATTTCTCTGTTCACTTCTAGCCCCTCCATTATTAGTAAAGTGCGTTTTGGTCCTTATAATATCTAACTAAGTACATTTAACCTTCAAATAATTGCTGTGTGCAATTTTTTTATCCCTCTACTTGTGAATCTTCACAAATTTAGTGAACTATTCAATTATACATAGATTAGATTGGTAACATGTTGATAAAAACGAGTGGCGGGAGTTTGTAGGAGCTAGTTGTGCTAAAGCTTGGGTATATCCAGCTTTAGAGGTTTTTAGAATTGTATGTACATATTTTTTTTCTTGGTAAATAAAATTTTGTGTTATAAAATAATAAAAGAAGAAGAGTATTGCAGAGAAAATAAGAGACGTATAATTTTTATTGACTTAAGATTAATTACAATGGAATAGAACCCATAATAATTGGGGGGAAATAACTTCGCCACCAAGTAACAAATTTTAAAATCTCTTTAAAATATAGACATTCACCTTAAATACAATTCTATTTATAACACTCCCATTGAATGTCTATTCAACAGATAATGTGTCTCGTTAAAATCTTAACTAAAATAAAACCCAGTGGAAAAAATTCTAGTAAAGGAAAAAAGAGTACACATATCTAGCAATACGCCTTTTGGTTGTCTCGTTAAAAACCCTGCAAGAAAAACTCACTAGGACAAAACCTTATAAAGGAAAAAGAGTACAATGCGTATTAACCCCCCCCCCCCCCCCTCATGAGACAATCAATTCACATTTTTGAGCCGTCGCAAATGCAACATGTTCAGAAGATCGGTGGTAAATATTTGATAAGCAAATCAACCATATTAACTTGAACGAATTTGTTTCACCTTGAAATCATCATTCATCATAGAGTGTATTGTCTTCATATGATCTTATCGGAATCGTCATTTCAATATTTTCACATTGGGGTAAAGACTCTTGCTATCACATTATCATGCTTGTAGTTATAGCAAGATACATATGTGCACAAATTACGCTTAGGATGTGGTAATTCATGACAAAAAAAATCTCCAAGAATTGTGTATGCTATCAACATTTTAAGTCATTCATGGATTGCCATATAAGTATAGTCAAATAAGTCATATAAATAGACTTTAGGTTTACATCAAGTTTTCATATCACGCCATACATATAAAATACATGAAAATGATTGCAAACACCATTGACTTTATATTTTTGAGTATTTGAACTACATTTCCAAAACTACATGTATTTCATATGAAACCAATTTTATTTGTATTGTGTCTCTTCCATTTGGCAATACTTTTGTGTCTGTATTCGACGTACTTAAGATCCTCATCTATACTTAGCGCTCTTATAGATGTCGTCGACGAACATTCATTTCGAGTCTAATATATTTTTCATAAAGACATAATATAGTGGCATCTTCGTTCTTTCAGATACCTGAACCTCTCCTGAGGTTTTATAATATGTTATGCCATGTACTCTTCTGGAGCACTTGCCTCTTAATTATGATCGTTTTGAATGTTTGCTCATCTTCTTTATCAAGGATTTTAATTGGTACCGATTTGTCTATTCATTTCAGGCGTACTATAGACTTTATCCTTCTAGGACTTATTCTAATAGGAGTGTTCGCAGTGAAAATATAGTTACTTTCTTTGGGTCATCAAATGTGTTTGGCATGCTTTGCAATAAATTATATTATAAATAGATTATCCTTTTATAAACTTCAAGTTCATATTATATTCGAAGATCTAGATGTACAAATGATAATTCATTCCATGTACATTTTCTCAATTGTTTATCCTTTTTCCCCCTCATGTTAGATAAGCTAACTTGCTTCCTCAACTTTAAACCCTCACATTTGTGTGTTATGGTGTTAATCAAAATATACACCGCACAACAATAATAGTAAGATAGAATTATTTGGTTCCCAACCCTGAACCACTTGTGAGGGAAGAATATAATATACTTTCGTATATAATCTATATCAGTCTAACATAAATAATTTTGTTCTCATAAGCAATAGTTAAGTTATTAAGTGGAAGCTCTCAATAAATTATTTTGCTAAACCAATTATGATATAAATCAACTTACCAAGATGAATTGTCTTAAACAGAAAATTTGGAAATTATGATCTAAATTAAATTATTAAGCAAGTTACATCACAAATATCAGGTTGCGGGTTAATAATAATCGCATATGTAACTATCTCATATATGCATTTTATGTGGTATATATTCCAGTTGAATGAGCCCATATTCACACTTGATATTTTTAGCATTCATGGGACTCAATCTCAATTTTAGTTGGTCTATTAATTAATGAGAACAAACAACATATGAGAATTCGTACATAACTTTCTAGTTCTTTAATATTTACCCATATGAATTCTCTTTTATTTTGTACATTATACTTAAATTAACTTGGCTAAACCAATTATGCAAATTGAATAACTTATCAATATTGATAAACTTCAGGTTTATGCCATAACGTTTGCAATTATCAAATAAACTCCAAGTTTATTATAATATGGGTTTTTATATAAATAAACTTCTACTTTATTGTGGCATTATTTAATTTGTATAGTACAAACTGGAGAATAAAATGGGTAACTTTTCACATACATATTACCCTGCTACAAGTTGTAGTAATAGAAGATATTAAATATTTCCTTTATTTATAGTCTCAATATAACCAACCGCTTTCGCGAGTACTTTAAAAACTAATTAAGTTTCTTTGAGACTTACTACAACACAATATATAATTGATAATTAATTTTATATTTCTTAAATGGTAATAATTGGCTCTTCCAGAGCTCTCAATTAATTTGTAATACCACATACTCATCAACACCCATATGGTAAATATATCTTTCAAAGAGAAAGTTATACCATTATGGTCATAGTCAAAATCATTATAGGCAAGATATGTTGCTTCTATTACTTTTGCCAAGTAATAATCACACAATCATAATATTTTGATAATGACAATAGGTACGTGATCAATGGCCATCCATGCCATAATAAAAAAATTATTGTCTCATGTTATCTTAAACATCCTTCTAGAGGTGAGTGTGATACATTCAATACACTAGTACGTTCCTATTTTTTCAAAAAGAATATGTATTCATAAACCACACACTGTCACATTCACATTATGAATGTACCATAATCATGTCAAATATATGATAGCCATTACTTTCATAGAGTGAAGGATTATTTTGAGAATCCTTATTGTTCTCATTACCATAATCATGACGATTATAATTTTTTCAATTGCCACGTCCATATCCATTTATATCTTCAATGTAATAATTTTGTCTTCTTTCAAACTTATCACATACTGCTACCATATTCTCTTAAGGGAATGAAAATGAAGCAAATTTAGTAGGACGGGTTTTCTCTTCTTGTGACACAATCATACATGAATTTGATCATGTCAAACAGGGCAGATTTATAGGCATATATACGAGGCATGTGAACCCATAGTCCCTCAGCTAAATTATGTATTTTATGTATATATTTTAAAAATGGGTCTAATATTATATGTTTGCACCTATGCTCCAAATAAGTTATATGGTGCACTTGGTTGAATGCCGAGCTATTTACCTAGAGGAGCAGAGATCAAATCCCACTTAATATTTTTCTCATTTTTTAGTGGTGCGCCCATGTTATAAAAATTCTAGATAAAGAAATTTTACCACTTCGAGTGGTTATAATTTCTTACAAGCCCTATTAGAGTTATAATCAAACTTTGTTATCTTTGCTTGTATTTAAAATCAAATTATAAAATTTCAAGAATTTAAAAGAAAAAACTTATGTAAAATACTTACCTTAAAAATCTAGAATTTTTCACGATGGAAGTTCATGGAACAATTGACAATCATAATGCTCAATATTATGTATAAGTTGAGCATCATGCACGTATCCCAAAGCCTAGTGACTAAAGCAGATACGAGGAATAGGAATATCAATGCATTCACGCAAATTCGTATATCTTCTCTCCACGGATGGTTTAATTTCTAAGCACTAGACAACTAACTAATAGTATATCTACAAATTAAAACAACCACACTCAACTCAATTTGTTAGAGTCTCGTGCTGATAACGTGGTATAAAATAAAATAATAAAATAATGAGAAGAGTATTGGAGAGTGCGAATCCAAATGATTTCTCTTCTTCTCTTAAGATATTTCTAGTTAGGACTTGATCGAGGGATCAATTGACTCCGAAACATAAAGTAACAAGACCATAACCCCGTGCCCCCGCCTTAAAGGATCCCAACTCATCACCCTCATCTCCAACTTATTCGTGGTTTTAAGGTGCTTTTGACTATTATAAATACTTATTTGGAGACCAAGGCGAGGGGTCATCTTCGGCAACCAACCGGTGGAGCCGGCCTCCCCGTCGCCCCCCCTGCTCGCACCCTCTATAACGGAAGTACGTAGAAACCTTGACTGTTTACGTCCTCCTTTAATAAGATCGGGATGAGGAGTGACCTTTTACTGGACCTCGAGGATCGGCTTAAACTTGAAACTCCCTCAGAAGCAAAGACGCAAAATAATAGAATTCATGGAGATCCTGGCCTTTGATGAAGATGAACTGATATACTGGCATTCTCTTCCAACTCCGTATCCTAACTCAGGGCAAACTATCTCTAGATGGCAAAGTGAAAAGTAGAATTGATCTGCACATCCCTCTATTCCAATAGAAAACGTTAGCCTTCATCCATGAGATCGGGGTATCATTACCAGTAGGGGCCCGCTTCCATAATAGACTTTGAAACCTCGCCTTCCCTTTCGATGTCCGATCCTGGATACCATGACTTGCCTTCAAACGGGCTTCACCTTCAAAGGAGAGTAATCGATCTGCGGACAGCAAGGCTAATGAAGATCAAATTTACCGGGGTCTGAGTCGTGTCTTGTCCTTGAGTCCTCTCTATGCCTCTCATGTCCTTCTTTCCTTCGCTTGGGACTCACTAGCACACTTCTTGCTGCTTTCGTGCTTGATGGCTTCTGATGAACCAATGATAGAGATCCTTCCCTAACAGCTGCTGTTCAATCCGTCCCTAAGAGTGAGAGGAGTCATAGGAATTCACATTGCCTTTTACGGCTTGGAATTCCTATTGTATAGAATAAATGTATTTGGCAATGCCTTTCTTTTCTTGAATTCAAAAATTCTCCGCCTTTTCTCAGCTTGACACCTACTTTAGAACCATCCTTTTCTAAGTACGACAAAGCTTCCTTGTAAACTAAGGCTAAGGCACGCTCGATAGCAAGAAGCTAATGACTTCTTTCAGGTCATTAACTAGAACTTGCACGAGGTATCATAGTGGGGCCTGTCTTCTGTCCGGTTCTTGGGTCCGGTCGAGCCTCTTTGAAATTACATCCCTGCCTCTCGTCTAACTCGAGTTGCCCCGCTCCTTTGGCAGTTAAAGTAGCTCGCTTCAAGAAGTAAGATTATATCCCTAGGGGTATGTTACGAGCAGAAGTTCTCTTGCTAGTGGAAGTAAGAGTAGCAAGGTTAGGACCGCATATAAATATAATAGGGGGTTCGAAAGAAATTAGATTCCCTAGAATTTTTGTCCGGTTGGGAAAGCCAGAACTCTTGTAAACCAGCTTGATAAAGGGTAGTGGTAGGGAAAGTCTCAGTACCACTGAAAGTGTGATAGTCCTTCAAGCAAGGGACTTGGGCAAACAAAGTCCTTACTCGTATTCCACCAACAACTCGCGTATCGTATAGAGCTTTTTCCTATCCTTTCCGCATAGACTTGCTTCGCACCTGTGTCAAAAGCCAGTTTAGTTTTACTCAAGAGTAAGAATGATAAAGCATTTCACAAGCTTGAATCCCTATATAAAGTCCGTCCCAACAATTTAGCATGAAAAGAAAAAAAGTGGGGTAGAAGTTAAGTTTCTATTGAATTGAGTAAGATCCTTTTGAATAGAAGATGCCCATGAAAAAGAATTTTTTAGAGGAAGATAAAAAAATACGGATTTCCCTATTGATTAACCTCTGAAGCGGATAAGATCCAAAGAAGTCTATACCTGCAAATGAAAGAGGAGCTTCTACGTGAACATTTCTAACAGTGGTTTCTCCTCCAACAGTCAAGTAACTAGCACTGGTTATTCCAGCAACGACTCTTACTGTAGCAGAACTAGGACCGTCAACTCCAATTTTAGCAGCGGGAATGTCTTCACCACCAGATATTGCATTAAGAGCTTATATTGTATCAACGGTGGAAATGGAGGCTCGGAATATAATAGCTTGACCGCTTAGGCTCTTTGCACCTAAATAAATAGTAGACACGCAAAAAAATAAGACGTGAAACTTATAGAGTCATAGCCTTGTAAGACTTTCTTCTCCAACTCACTCAATCGATAGGTTGAGGCAATCAACTGGAAATCGACCAAAAGGACCTGTCAAGCCTTAGAAGTCAAAGCATGCATCACATATCATCATGCATAGCTTATTAGCTGTAGTAGCTGCATAGGAAACATAAAGCATATAGTACTTTTCTCCATTGTCATGCATCAAGTGGTTGTCTCTCCTCTCTCAAAGCAGGCGAGCTTCAAGCTTGGAAGATCAAGAAAAGCGAGAACGGGAACTCCTAGAGCTGCTGGAGCGCCTAACCCGGCTCTTACCTCCTTCTACCGTCGCCCGCCTCTAATCAGCATTCCAATACTCCGAAGCACACATCAGATACGCAGAGTAGTAATTGGCATATCCATTCTCTCTCCACAATGGCACCGGAGAATAGCAAAAGAAAGATCTCAAGGCTCTGGGAATATACCACTCCCGATACTCTTCCTCCGTCACCTTTATCTCCAAATCAACTGTTTTATATGTTGAATTTAATATCATTACCAATGATTACAATTTAATCAATATATACTAAAATAAAAAATAGAACAATTTCCACGTCGACGAGTAAAAAGGGACTAACTATGAATGAACTTCCAAGGTACAATAGCTCCGTTAAGAACCTGTAGATTCAAGAATCGATTGCTTGAGAGATCAGGCTCTCAGGCGGAAGGTTCCTTCGTCTTCTGATTTAAAGTTTGGTGAGCTAACTTTCTCTTTAAAAACGGCTGTAAAGGCGACACCTTCTTACATAAGCATCATTTTAGGAGCCTTATTTGGATGAAAGAGAGCCCTTCTTCCGCCTCCTTATTTAAGCGAGTCTGACATCCCACTGCTCGACACCTTCAATGAAGGAGTCTAAGGCTCCCCTCTATGTATAGAAAGTAGGTATTTTCAAACCTTCAATAAGGAGGAGTCTAATTCCCCTCTCTCATGAAAGATTTTCTCTCCCGATCTGCTTTACCTCTATTAGCAAAATAGAATTTGCCACCTTACACTAATATTCAAGTGTCAGAGATCGGCCTCACATTTACCAATCCAGTCTTACTCCCTTCTAGCAAGCAGCATCAGGTTCAAGAGGCCAGAACGACCTCTCAGTAAATGATATTCGATACGTCAAGCTAGTTAGATTCTACAAGCAGGACAAGTCGTCAGCAAGGCAAGAGAAAGCGCATTCCGTCCTGCAGTCATCATTCTCTTTGCGGGCAAAAGAAGGAATCGAATTAGCCCTACGGCAAGCTTCATTCCATTCCTAAAAAAGACTTAGAACCGTGCGGCCTGCTACTGCTTTGCTAGGAGTCGTAGATCCCATGAACTCCACTTGCTTGAGAGAGAGTACGATTTCCCGGGCCATGGCTAACTATGAAAGCAATTGTCTCACTCTGCCCCTAGAGCAAAAGGAAGTCCGCTCTATTCTTTATCAATATTAGCCGGCTCTCCTCTTTCACCTAGATCTGACTAAAGGGAAGGACCGACTTGTCGTAACTATGGTGGGCTTCCTTAGCTACCGGGAAAAATAGCTTAGAATTTCAATGCAGTACCTCACACTTGCGTTTACCCCTAGCCGTACCACAACAATTTAGAGCTCCGGGAGATCGTCCTGCCTAGTTCACCTTCAGGAGTTGCCAGGCCTCAATAAATGGAATTTTTGGTTTTAGCACCGGTCTATCCTATACGCTCATATTTCCCCCTCACGTGTCAACAAGAGCCCTGCCTTGGTCTTCCATCCTCTTGAGCTGCTAGTGAGCATCCCTCTTTGCTTTCTTTGAAGCGTGCATTGGTCACATGGATGACTTCGTTAAGGAAAGCTGCTTGAAAAGTGCTCATCTCTTCGCTTTCCTTCGTAGACAAGGCTCGTTCCGTAACGAGCTCGTGTAGTACTCACCTCTCTCTAACAAAGGATTCAATCTAGTCCCAAGCGTACCTGGGGCTACCCTGTTTACAGGATCCAACCAACGATTAATTAGAGGTATGCCCGTCTGGCGTCGGTACCTCACATTCTTTAATTAGGGGGGCACCCTGGTTTTCTGAGTGCTACCCGTAATAGTAATAAACAGAAAGTCTTATGGTACGTCGTCCACGGGGTTTGGGAAGTGCCCTTGCTCCCTTTCCCAATCGTTGACCCTGACAGTGAACTCGTAGACGAGGCTTTGACCCGAATTGAAAAGGGAATCTCGGTTGTTTGAAACGTAATCGAGACACTCATTCATTTTAATCAGTTTCAGAGGGGAAGCTCCTTCTAGCCTAATATCCTCTTTGATCTTTTGCAGAACGTTAGAGCGCAACTTTCGATGACCACGTAAAACGAGTTTCATTTTACTTATTAATTCATCTTTGGTGTCCCTTTCCTACCTTTTACCCCATAACAGCAGAATTCTAAGGAAGTAGCAGCCCCTGAGGAAGCGGATATTGACGACTACATCCGGGACCACCCGGCTGACACTCTTGTAATTGATGCTAAACTAATAGGTCCTGGTCCGACTAAACATATTTTGTAAGAAATAGTTTAGTGCGGTCAGGAACCCGATTTGAATCCCAAGCCCCATAATCCAATTCGAATACAGCGCCTACCTTATTCTCTCCCCAATCACACTAGGATGCTCACTTGTCCGCCTAACAATGATAGCCTTTCAAACCTCATTCCAATATTGATAGAAATGCGAAGGAGACCCACATGCCCACTTCTCCTTCCCCGCCCCATTTCTGGTGCGGGGAAGGAAGAGTGGGCAAGAGGTCTTCCTTCGTTTTGGGGGAAAGAGACTCACTCAATTCAAAGCCAGATGTGACGGAGACGAAGTCGCACGAAGAACGAAGAAGCAGACTCACTTGAGATGCAAACAAAAACGGGGAAATTTCTCCAAAAAAAGTCCAATCCAATCAACCAATAAGGGATATTTAGCTTAAGGCAGTCGGAGACCCACAACGCTGGATTTCACTCTAGGCTCGGTACTATGGGAGATAGGTAAGGGTTCTCTCGAGAATTCGGTCACAAGACCTCTCTTTTCTCCAAGTGGGGCATGGCAGGGGAATGAAGGGTATCTAGTTTTTCATTTCACTACAGTAGATCTTGCTCTTGGCGCTCTTTCCCAGGTTCCAAAGAAATAAATTCTCATAAGCGGGAATTACCAAATCGTGAAACGAACGGTAACAACTTATCGCATCTGTCCTCCAGCTCCAGCGAGACATAAGAAGTAGAAGTAGAGGTAGATTAGTCTATAGGTCAATACGAAACCGTAGACCTAGAGGGGTACCTTACTCATTTAATGAACAATCCATCCTTTGTGCTGTTGGAATTCAGCAAAGGGTACCGTTTTGGGACTTTAGTTAGGGCTCATTGGCTCTGTCGGCTTATCAATCTCATCTCTTTCTTTACTTTCAGAAGAAGAAGGTCAACTGCTGTCAAGTCGGAAAAGTATTCGGTTACGTGAAGCCGCACCCTACCAGTCTTTGCTGCTTTCTTAGTTATAAGCGACATATTTAGCCAATGAGGAAAATCAAGCCATAGCCACGTGAGCTTTCAATTAGCTAGGAGCAAGAACCATGTGATAATAAAGACTGACCTAGGAGCGGAGCTACTTGCTTGAGTTGCGAGTCCTGAGTTCATAGTAAGGCCTACTTGCTAGAGATCCTAGCTACTTATTCGAGGTAGTCGAGCGGAAAGAGCTACTCGTGTGAGGAATGAGCTAGGGCTTATTGATAGAGTTAGGCACTAGGGCATATTATTCGTAGTCCCATTGCTATCCATTAATGGTTCTAGGTCCCTGCCCCTGTTGTTGGTAGTTAGCAGTACCATCGATGAATAGTATGAACATCAACTAGGAGACTCGAGTTCCCTTGCTCTGTTGTTGGTAGTTTGTCGTTCCCCACGGAATATCTCTCAGCAGAGTACTCTCACTAAACACTATTCCAACTCCTTTCGATAGTGATGCTAATATCCAATTTCAATGCCCGACCCCTAGTTTGTGTGTTTCATTCAAGTATGAGCTTAAAGTTAAGTTAGTAGCTGAAGTACTCTTTCGAGGTATGAGTTCTAGCTAAAGGGAAGCCACTCCCCATTTGCTAGGTCTACAACCATTAGCACTTAAGGGAAAGTAGCTCTCCTAGCGAAATAACTGGTTTAGCAATATTAGGACGGACCAACACTGTTAGTTCGCTTCTTTCGCCAACGTTTGTAGTTATCGATTCAATCAATATTCCCTACCCGAGGCATTCGAATGGGCCACTCCTATCATTCCTTGGCTCGATTCAGTTAGTTAGCAGCTTCGCTAGTGGATTTCAATACTCCTTGTCCGAGTACCTCCGCTATTTGGTGATTACTAGAGCTACTGGCTTGAGTTATGCATTGTAGATAGAGCTTGTTAGGGGAGGCAGTCATTAATGAGAAAGAGGCTTTTGTCATTAATGACATTTCGAAATATCTGGATCTCTTTGAAAAAGAAAGAATCTCCGAGTTTCCTAAGGCAAAGGTAGAAATAGGAACAAATAGCTTTATGGAAGAGCTTATTAAGGACTACGGGCTTGAGAACCCAGCTCTTTCTTCCCTTACAACCGTAAAAGAGATTCATACTATTCTAAAAAAGGACCTCGCTTTCTTGGACAACGAGTCCCCGGATATGAAGAATAATGTAATTTATGACAATACTCCTTCTGAGGAATCACCGCTAACCCCTGACCGAATTCCTAAACCTTTCTTTTTTAGGTATGCCGCCCCGCGAGCAAAGAGTGCCACATAGGTATTTTCCAGCTTCTCGAGGGCTGCGAAAAGGGTTCCAAACCTAGCCTATTTTAGCTGAATAAGGAGCCTACAGGAGTTGGTATTCATTGAGAATGATAACACCTTACCATTGTTCGAGATCGTGCCCCTTTCTCTTTGCGAACGATGTTATAATATTATATAATGGCCATAAACATAATCTTAACCTTCCTCAATGAAAGGAAGGCGAAAGCCTGGGAATCCCACTCAGGGATGGTAGGAAGTCGATGAAAGCTCGTGCCTGGAACAATAAGTCGGACATCCTATATAGAAGTGTATTCCTTATCGAGAAGACAACCTTCGGCGTAGAGAAACAAGTCGTGTAGGGAAGCTTTTGTGTGAGCAACCATTTTCCTTCGACAAAGGTGGGCAACCGGGTTTTCGTTAGAAAGTGGGTCTCACGAACCTGATGCCGTAGGTTCAAGTCCTTTTATATCTTAGAGCGTATAATCGCGGATCAGCATGACGTGAAGAGTTAGATCGTGGAAAGGTGAATACGCAAGATTGAGATTATCGTGTACCTCCTTTCTTAAGCCTGGGGCTAGGAGCCATGGGTTGAGATCTTGGTTAGAAAGCGTATCCCGATCGATGAAAGTCTAATCATCGCGAATCCATGGGAGATTAGATCGTGACGCACATACATAAGTAAAAGTCCCGACCGGGAGTTGGGGTTTGGTTCTTGTTGGCCAGCCTCGAGAGCATATAGATAGTAGGCAAGGTAGCAAGACATCTGAAGAGAAAGAGGAATTATGAATATAGTTTACTACATCAGTAAGTACGGGCATAAGAGAATAAAGAGCCGCGTCGTGCCAAATCAGGCATCCAAGGATAAAGGCAACGAGAATACTGTAAATAGACCCCTCACCAGGATTTCCTCTTCGGTAGGAATGGGTCTACAAATGCTCCCTGGGAGAGATCTACTGAGGACTAGTGGATTTCGCTTACTTTGGTCTTCCAGACGATTTTAAAAACCTATACCACCAATCCCAATTGTCTTCTATCGTTCGTATCCCTCTCACATTCGTTCGAGCGGCTTCGCTCCTCTCCCCTCGACCAAGTTGCTAAGCATCTCTATATGGTAGTTGACTATATAAGCTACTTATCGCTAGCAATGACTGTGTTTCCCTATGGTTTCCTAGTCTGTAACTAGCATGTGTGGATTATGTCTCTTGCTAAGTATTGACTGTGTTTGCATACAGCTAGCCAGTCTTCACTAGCTTTTTTCTGTTTGTCTGCCATATGAGAGAGACTTTACTGTAAGAAGGTAGCTTTTCCAAAACGAAAAAACTAGACTTGTTCAAGCATCTCTGGTAAGAAAATGGGTTTGCTGTTATATAAAACGAAAAATAGCTATACTTGCTAAGACACCTAGCGTATTAACAACAAGCAAGATTCACTCGCTCATCAGCATACGGGCCCCTCTGCTTCCTTGCTAGATTAGAAGCCAAACAAGTTGTTTTCACTTCACTTAGGCAACAAGAGCTAATAGTTAGAAGCAACTGCAACATTGAATAGCGCTTTCAGCTACAGAATGCGAGGTTAGCTACACTTGCTTAGTTCAAACAACAATAGCTACAATAACTGCTAAAACAGCAGAGCTCTTAGCAACATTCCCCCGAACTACTCACTCAAGCAGTAACAAGAACTCCTAGCTTCAATAGCTACTTTAGCACCTTAGCCTCTCGCTACACTTGCTGCTCTGCATTAGCTACACATTAGATAACTACTTAACTTTCCGTAGGGCTATAAGTAAGTCTAAAAAGAGCTGTAGATAAGCTTCTATCATTTGTATACCATTGATAGGTATACTCACTTGCCTAGAGCTTTCATACATACTTTTTTCTGGTCGTTCATTCGGAGCCAAGCTAACGCTTGTCTCCCGCATTCACTAACTACCATAGCTAGTTAAGATATATCGTTCGTATACCACTGATAGGTCTACTCACTTGCTTTGGGTGAGAAATCACTCGCGGTTGACTTGGATGAGCTCGAAACCTGCTTTAAGTAGTCTTTGTTCATCTTAACTGAGACTTCATGCATACTCTTTCGGGGGCTGCATGATGATATGCCGAAAAGCATCTGAAAAGATGTGGGAGCAGTGAAGAGGCGAATGAACAATTAACTACGAGAACCGGCTGAAGTATCTTCCAAAGCATGACCAACCCGGAGAGGGAGCTATCACACAAATCAACTGCATCGGGTACAGCTGCGCGCCCTAAAGAAATCCCAAGTCTTTTGGCAAGACGAGGCACACTTGAAGTAGCCTGCTAATTCCAAGCCAACAGCCTACATTTAGTACTTTAATCTAAATTATTATCATAGACAGAGAGCATCACTGAAAGTTTACTGAACTG